>OX326968.1:2500-2402500 GCA_946800305.1 Medicago arabica | reverse complement strand
AATATAAAGAAACTAGAGATAAAAGAAATATCAATCCATTTTTCCGTTGTTTCCAATCAAGAGGCTAAACAATGCTTATATAAGCTAGTGCATTGTCATAGTCAGTTAGCTACATCAACTACACAATAGAGTGTGCATAGAAAACCCCTTCTAGAATAAACTAGCAATTGTTGAGTGATTATTCTTTTAGCCTCTCTAAGATCTTAATAAGGAGCTTCTCAATTGCATTGCAACTTATTTATAATACACTTTTTTAATTGTTTTTTTCATGCATGGAAGCAAAAAACAAAACAATTAATTTGATAAGCAAGGGACATTTGGAACGGTATTTCTAGCAGTTCCATGGGCATTTGTACAAAAAGAAGAAGCCTTATTTCCTGGTTGAGCAGGAACAATGTTGTTTTGATCTAATAAAATGTCGAAACAACCAGAGGAGCTACAATTTAACTGAATAGCTAAGCTGCTAGCAGAAGTTCCGTTAAATCCTCGAAATTTCACAGAACTCACCGACACATTTGCACCCTGATAATTTCAACACAATTCAACACATGAATATTATATATAAAACCAGCCAACACGGTTAAATGACAAGATATAATAATATGAATAGTGTAGAATGAAAGATTTTACCTTCTGACCAATACCGTAATCCTGATCTATAATTATTGGGTTCCTAACATTAACAAGGACTATTTGCTCAAATGTAATATGTTTTGCATAACCTGATCCACCCTGCAAATAATTTGACGATCGAATTGGAACTATTATGTTTTGCGATAATATTTTCAATCATTATATATAGCCTAAAGTTTCAATCATGCCAATTACCAAAAATAACAATTCAAGGTGAGTTTATACATCAAGTTCAATAAAGATGAATATGAGGTTGAAGAATGCAAGAAACACCTCCACAAATGTCTCGCATCGCATGAAGGGGATAAACCAATAACCAGAGGCGAAGCTCAGTGTAACCAAAGGGTGGTAGCTAATCTGGCTACCCCAAAAAGTCTTTTTTTTTTTTTTTTATATGAGTAGATTAGTATATTTTATGATTAGCTACCTCAATAATATATATGTAGTTACCACAAATAAATTTATTTGTCAAAAACTAGTAAAAATAAGAAAGTCAAAAGACGTCTACTTGTTTGATAGATGTATTATGTCTTATTTTGACACTTCTAATAGTTTAAGCAACTACGAACAAAGTTTTATTAACATTAAAAATTGTCGAAACAACACTTAAAGTATGTTTCATTTTATTTATTTATATTTGGCCCCCTCACAAAAGAATGGCTAGCTTCGCCGCTGCCAATAACGGCACGTGTCTTGTAGAAGAAGCTTTCCATTCTTTGGAAAGATATAGGAAATTGGAAGCTAATCTCTCTAGGACTGGGTTTATTTGAGTTTTAGTTTTCATCGATTGATGACATGCAAAGAGTGTGGTCCATCAGAACGTATAATTTGAAGCTTGGTCTCTAACATTTGTTGATCTGGTTGTCAGACTTTAATCCGCATATGCAGGAGCAAACTCATGCCCAAGTCTGGATTAGATTGATGGACTTGAACATGAATATTGGTGTCCAAGAACGCTCTTTGAAATTGCCTCAGGTGTTTGTACACCCTTAACTCTTGATGAAGCTACCAAGAATCGAGTTTTCGGGGACTACACTTAGATCCCGGTGTATATTGACCTATGAAGTACAAACACTTATGGGATTATACATGTCCCGGTGTCGGACACGACGTCAATACGACACTGACATATATAATTACATTGAATTATGTGATTTTATTAAGTTATTAGCGGTGTTGGTGTGACAGTGCCCATGTCGTGTCCAGTGTCGATGTTAGTATCTGTGCTTTATAGAGATTGACTTATCGGGAAAAGGTGTTTCATGAGATTTTGGTCGAATGGGATAGATACATATTCTATGTCGAGGTTCGTTAGTAAAAAATATCCAATGCTTTCCCTAAATGAAAAAATTAACATTGGCCATTTGATTCATCAATGTATTAAAATTTATGATGAAGTTAAGGACCAATGGATAGACAAACCTAAAGATGATAGATTGTAAAACTCCACATCATATAAAAAATTTGAAGGTTAATGATCAGCCTAATCTGAGAGAGATGATAAAGGAAAGAAACCACAACAATTCAATCCAACTAAGGCTTGTGCAAGGAAAGATAGTGTTCAAATTACTGAATATGCCTTGCAGAACAAGCCATTATTGATCAAGGATATTACTGTTTCATGTTTGGAATTTATTAATTTATTTGTCTCCAACTATTTGCAGAATGTAGAAATTCATAGTCAGCCTATTATCTTTCATGTGGAAGTATTGACAATGGAAAATGTGGATATTGCTCCTTGGACCATCAGAAGTATAAACATAGTTAATCTTGTGTGTAAACATATTAATCATATTTAATCTTTCAAATCCATATTTTTTAAGAAGTATAAACATATTTAATCTTGTTAGATATACTCACAGGAATTGTCTTGATTCGTGCTCCATTTTGAGTTTCTCTAAATGTGCAATTCTGCACATGAATATTAGAAACTTTATCCTCAGATCCTTTTTTACCAAGGCTTCCAACGCTGATTAATTCACAAGGTACACATTTTCATGAGAATTGTGAAAAATATATAAATACATGTACAATATGAAATTTAAAACTACAATGGAAATGGCATATATATGAAATTGAAAACACAATTATATAAACCTAATTCCATGGCCAGGTCCACAAGTAATCCTTCTAGCATTGACAAAAGAGGAGCCACCATTGACGGCGATACAATCATCACCTGTTCATTAGAAACAACGAAACTTAAATTAAATATTTTAAGCGTAATAATCTTTAAAAAAAAAAAAAATTCATCATTTATTTAGATTGATGTTTAGTTCTATTTTATTATAAAAAAAATACTCTCCTGTATCATAACATATTAAGTTTGACTCTCTTTTTCAAAATGCCGTAATTTTTTAAGACAAAGTAAAAGTTTAAAATATCTTAAGATAACATAAACATGACGTACCAGATTTTATGTTGGAATCTTGTATCAAAATATTAGTGGATAAAGCAATGTCAAATCCATCGGTATTAGGGCTAGTACCAGGTGAACTAATAGATATATTAGAGAATGTTGCATCATTGCACATATTAACGGCTACATGGGAACGTGGGCTATTATTGATACTCAGGTTACTAACATTGAGACCCTTGCAGGAATGAAACAACAAGACCTGTAGCATCAAGAAAAATATTAATTTGGTGGTTCAATCACCTTTTTTGGTGTGTGTTCAATTGTTTAAGATGATACGTACCCCAGGTCGATCACAATTGCATTGCCACCAAGTCGAACCATCTCCATCGACTACTCCTCGACCATTGCCATCAATTGTGAGTTCGTTTACATATTGCACGCTAATCCAATATGACTGAGTTTTCCAATCTACCTTAGGAGGTGCAACTATTTTCCCTTCAAGCTGCACAAAAGATAGATGGTAAAAATACGAAACAAATACAGTTTCTTTAAACATTTTAAAAGCCGTAATTAAAACTTATACATATAATTATAAGTTTTTAAATTTGAACCTGATAGAAGTTATCCAACCTAATAATATAATATAATATGGATATTGACTATTGAACTAGGTCTTAAAGTGAATGTTAGATATACTAAATACCTGAATAAGAATTTTATTGGTGCAAGGACCGGTAAAACTTAGTTTCGACACCATAAATGTTTTTCCTGCTGGTATAACCAGTGTTGACATATCTGCTGCTTTACACGCACTACTCCATGCACTAACAAATGCCTACAATTCAACGTATACTTATAATTAAGAATATTAAGGAGTACACAATTATAGCCATATCTATAAAAAAAAACCATACTAATCTCATAAAGTGGGTTAAAAACATATATTTTCAAAAAGAAAAATATATAGATTAGTTACTAGATAGCAAAAAATTTCATTCATTCCGGTGGCTGAAGGCAGCTAATGTCACTTTTGTTTTTGGCCATCGGCGTTGGTGGACTTGTCCGCTTGTTTGTTTGGGTATTGGCTGATTTGCCTTTTGTTTTCTTGTTAAGCAGGTAGTGGTTGCAAACTTTAGGCGACTTCTTTGGCACACCTTGTGCTATTGAAGTGTCTCGTTGGTTATAATATATCATTTTTGTTTCTTAAAAAAAACATATATTTTCAATAGAGTTGTCTTTTTTTTCAAATAACATAATTGTTAGAAAATCACCTTTTTAAGGTAAACAAATGGGGTGTTAGAGATTCAAACTCCAGTTTCTGTATAATGTAATGTCCATACCAATTAAGTTAAACTCATGAAGACAAGTTGTGCAAGAAGAAACCATAATATTTTCATAAAGTGCGAGAAGAGAAAAATTCAAATAATTAAAATGGCCCAACTTATTCACGTGAGCTTGGTTTAGTTGGTAGAAACATTACATAATATATCCAAGGAGCGGACTTTGAACCTCGGACATCTCACTTATTCATCTTAAAAATGTGAATTTTTAACCACTATACTACTTGACAATAAAAATTACATAACTTTGTTGATTCGTCTATGATTCCAAAAATCTTATGATTGACATTGCATTCAATAGTCATAATCTATCAAAACCATAAACTTTTCATAAAGATACTGCATTTAAAGATTAAATAATTGAAGAGAAAAGTTTATCATAAAAATTATATATATTAATTAAAATTATGAAGGAAAAAAAGTTTTTAAAAACATATACCAATGAATCATCAGTTTTGCCATCACCATGCGCGCCATATTGCATCACATTATAAACTACATTTTTGGTTCCAACATTCAATCTCGTGCAAAGACAAGGTAAAATAAAACCAAAAATCAAAGCAAAAGTGATGAACCCTTGCATGTTGATTAGATAAGTGAAATTAAAAGAGAAAAATATTTCCTGCTACTATGATGGTTTGTGAGAGTAGTGTGGGATTTAAATAAATAATTACATGGACGATGTTTTATTAGGAATATAAGGGGACTAGAGTTAAAATAACAGTAAACGGGCAAATACTTCAAATATATGTCCTAATGACAAAAAAAGCACTAAATATTTGAATTATTATTATTTGGAAAAAATTTCAATAAGAAACAAGACCCATAGTTTATCTTTCAAAAAAAAAAATCTTTCAAAAAAGAAAAAACCCATAGTTTATGTCCCATTATTACATGTGTAATATTCCGTTTCTATCTTCTTCCTCTCTTTTTTTGAATAAAATATTCCGTTTCATATTTACTTTTATATTTTCTTTTTTTCGAGGGGATTTGCTTCTAAATTTTCTATTCAGTCAATATACCCTCGGAATATTTTCTTTTTCTCGAGGGGATTTGCTTCTATACTTTCTATTCGGTCAATATACCCTCAGATATAGAAAACTTTTTTTGATCAAGAGAGAAATAAATATGAAATTTCAGTGTTTAAGTTTTCCACACACAAAAAATAAATATGGTCAACGTTTGATTTTGGGTTCTTGTGTTTGAAAAAAATCTGGTTGAATGCGAGAATCTACTTTATACTCCCTCCGTATCAAAATATAAGCAAAAATGACTTTTTAGGTTCATTCATTTAATGATGTATGTGATCCATAATATGAACCACATACATCATTAAATGAATGAACCTAAAAAATTAAATTTTGCTTATATTTAAAAACGGAGGAAGTATATTCTACAAGTTCTTCGATGATGATTAGTCACTTATCGTACGACGGTGAAAACCAACCTACCACAATTTATGGTTGAGGTCGGGAAAGAAAGAGATTAGTCACTGCAGATAGCCAGACTTTTATTCTAGCAATATTGCGCAAACTATGAAAATTAGTATTTTTTTTTTTTTGAAAAGAAAGTTAATATAAAATTTTATAATTCCTTTTTTTTTAAGAGGAAAATTTTCTAAATTTATTTTTTAAAACATTGACTATGTTATAAATTTATTAAGAATAAAAACGTCTTCTTCAACATGTTACAATTTTTGTGTCAATTCTCATGTATTTTTTTTAAAAAAAAAACTTTATAATTCAGAGTTTGAGAGAAAAATAATTTACGAAATAACATTAATTGAATCTACACTAAACTTTTCAGCAAACTTCTCAATTGAATCCTTCAAAAAAAAGTTTTCAACTTAGTAGTCGGTCAGGCAAACACTTATTTTCTTACCTTTTTTTTTTTTTTTTTTTCAATTCTTACCTATGCTATAAAGTATAGTATTGACTGTATTTTTTTTCTAAGTTGATACTCACATCACGTATTGTATAAGGATGTCCTTACTTAATTACCAAGCTTGGTAGTATAGTATTGACTGTATTGATGAATGAAAAATAGCTTTCCATAGTCAAGACTTATATTTTTCAACATATATTTAAAAAATATATTGTAAAATTTTTTAATGAAAAATGTCTTTCCAAATTTTATTGTCGAAATATATAGACTTATGTTTAAAAAAGGCTTAAATAACAGTTTGGACCCTTAACTTATTCAAAAGTTCAATTTGATCCCTTATTTTTAGAATATAAATTTGCTCCCTCATCTTATTTTAAAAATTCATTTTGATCTATGTTAGCTTATATTTTCAAAAGGGTTGTTTCCACGAAGAAAAGAAGATATAAAACTGCAGAATTTTGTTAAGTCTAAAGAAAGGATTTGTTGATTCCAACAAAGCCAAGATTTCGACAACATGAAGCTGGATTTCAACCAAGAAGGTGTACTTCAACAGGTTCAAGGCTTCGACCAAAAGGAAGCTTTTACTGAGAGGATGTTTCGACTGGAAAGATGATTTCGACTAGGAAGGTGTTGATTTCGACTGGAATAGCCTTTGAAGGCTTTGGATCTTTTCTGAAAAGGCAAGTGTGAAAGCTCAGACACGTGGAAAACACATGAAAGTTGTCGAAGTCGTTTAATTTTTTTAGTTGTTATTCTTTGCACTTATTTTCTTCTAAGTATATATAGTATTTTTTTCATAAGGAAAATAGGTTACAAATCATTTAGCAAACGTTCTTAAAACTCAAAATACCCAGCGTCAGCGAGAAACGAGTGTCAGAATGTATGTAATGATCTTGTGAACCATCTTTATTTCAAAGCAATGCAATTTCCTTTTCTTTAAGTTTCTTTGCCTTCTACAATTTTAAGTTTTTACTTGTTTTATGTCAGTGATTTTTGTCGAAAGACAGTTATCTTCATATAAAAAAAAAAGTTTTCTTCATCATGTACTTCATAAAACAAACTATGAATATGATAAACATCCATACATTTTCTAGAAAAAAATTGCACAACATGTTCTAAGATTTCTGGTTTGATCCTGCTTGTAATAATAAAAATTAGTCTTATTGTTTACTTAAAATACCAGTAAACAATCCCTCAACTTTAAAACAGATCAGTTTGGTCCCTTAATTTATGTAAGTTAATCCACATTGGTCCCTTAATTAACTAACAAAATATATTATCATATTCAATTCCAGAGGAATCAAGTTGCATTGACTTACACAAGTAAATGAACCAAATTGCATTAACTTACATAAATTAAAGACTTAATTGCAGTTTTGGTCCCCTTTTTATTCAATTTTTGGATTTTAGTCCCTCCATTTTTAAATCCGCAATTTTGGTCCCTCAATTTTTCTAATTTTTTAAATTGAATTCAAGATTTTAATTGACACACCTATTCTAATTGCAGAAGATATTTGTGACAAGGGGAAAAAGAAGTTAATTGACTAGGAAGTGGTTATTGTTGTTGATATGAGTATGAAGGTGATGTTGAAGGTGAAGGTGTATTTGTTGAAGTTGAAGGCGAATCTAGTGCTAAAGGAGTCGGTGAAGATGAATTTGTTGAAGATGAGGAGTATGTTGCAAACAGTGATAAAAACAAGGGATGATTATACCAAAGATGAAAGTGATTTTGGGGAGAATTGAGATTGGAGAAGTGTTATCCCAGAAGAAACAATTAAGGAGGTTAATTCTAACATTGTCCCAAGAGAGATAGATATCAACCTGGTTGAAGTTGAAATCTTGGATTCAATTTCAAAAATTAGAAAAATTAAGCGACCAAAATTGCGGATTTAAAAATAGGGGGACCAAAATTCAAAAATTGAACAAATGGAGGGATTAAAACTACAATTAAGCCATAAATTAAAAGATCAAATTGACTTGTTTTAAAGTTAAGAGGTCAAATTGAACTTTTAAAATAAGTTAAGAGATCAAATTAACCAATTTTAAGTTAAGGGACTAATATGAAACTTTTAAAATAAGTTAGAGTACCAAACCTTACAAAATTATATTTAATGAAAAAAAAAAGATTTTGAAATTTAAAAACTGTTATAAAAAATCTTTAGAGCAATTAGTCATAATGACATTGCCATTTTCATAAGTGGTCACTTGATTTAAAAACAGCTATTCAACCTTGTCTTACTCCCCAAATTTCCATCAGTATCTTGTGCCCCCCACCCCAAACTTGATGAAGCCGGTTTCTCCTTCCCTAAGTTTAGCTTGACTTCTTCCTCAAGTCTTGCTGATTTTAGTTACAAAGGACTTCGTATAACTCACAACACACACATAAGACTTCTTCCCCTTTCTTTTCTCTACCTTTAAAATTAAGAATGTTCTTAAAATTATAGACCCTTTTGAGATATATAATGTCCCTTCGAAATTAAGAATAATTTTAAGAGCATAATCTCTTCGGTAATCTATGTTCTTTCGGAATAAAAAAAATATTTTTAAGATCATAGTCTCTTTGTTGTATAATGTCCCTTTAGAATTAAAAATGGTCTTAAAAGTATAGTACATTTTGATAATTTATGTCATTGGAGAAGCTAGAGATTTGAATGGTGGTAGCATCGTATGTTATTGGTCGCAATACCATAGCATATTATCGTTGAAAGCTACTTGTAAAAAAAAAGGACCGAGATACTCCACACAAAAAAATGAACAATTCGGAATAAAATGATTGACGTTTTCCTCCAACCCACACCCATTGAAACACATATTATAATTATACGAGTAACTCTTTGTCGGATCAAATTATCCTTCGTTGATAACCGATTGCAAAGAACACCACACAAGCAAGCAAAGAAACATTTAAAGGAGTTACTTTGTGCCAAATACTATCGTATATGTCTAATCGATCATGCTGCTCCATATTTAACAATAGGTGATACACGTTGCTTATTGTGCAACCTTTGCTAAGATCAAGATTTCAATCCATTTTTCTTCCATACCATCAGGGGTGGATCCGGATATTGTATTTTGGTATGGCGAAAATATAAAAGAATCTATGAATTAAATTATACTAAAAATAATAAATAACATTGTTTGATTCAATACATTTACAATAATAATTGTCTAAAGACGAAACAACAAATAAATACAATACAATATAGAGAAAGAAGTTCTTCAGTCAAAAAAAGAAGTTATTCTGTCATAATTAATGAAACCCAAAATTTTGAACAAGAACAATTAGAGAAATTCAAAATACAAGTACAAAAAAATTGAACTAAATGCCTTAAATTAATTCTCTACTCACTCCAAATAACTTAAAATCATCAATAATAAAAAAAATTATAAATAATTCATCACATATAAAAATGTATATTTATAATCAAGTATAATAAAAAGAATGAATTATATTTTAGTTTAATAACAAATATAATATTATTCAAGGATGTTTTAAATAAAAAGAAGGATTCATCCTAAAAATAAATAAAGAGAAAAGGATTGCATTTATTTGATAAAATATTTTTTTTTTTATGTAAAAGGAATTTGTGCTTTATTTATACAAAAAGTAGTACAGAGCAAGTTGAAGAAAAAAATCAAGAGAAATGCAAAAATGCTTAAGGAGTGAATCGAACCATTGACAACGACAATGATGAAAATAGTTGGAGGTTCTTAATACTAGGACACGCCAAACATGTTCATTTACTTTGCACAACATAATATTTATTATATATGGTTAAACTATAATAAGTGTATATACCTATTAAAAAATGGGTAATAATCTGGTGTGGCGCATGCCACACCATGCCTTATGGTGGATCCGCCCCTGCATACCATCTTGCGGAAAAAAATGTTAGACAACAACTCACATCACTCCCCCCACATGCTCCTCCTTTCAAGCTAGTAACCACCTTCGCCGATTCCAAACATCTACTCCAACACCTCACCCTAAAGAACACATCTTAACCACTAACACAGACGATTCTTCGTCAAATAAAAAAAACGCCTAAATCTAACAAATAAAAGGCTGCTTGTCAACCACTCGTCCTTCCAAAAAAAAAAAGGTATTCGCCCCACCACCCGCACCATATTTTCGTCAAACCAACTACCTAACCCCACACCTCTTCCAATTCCCATCAACTCTTTCTACCAAGTTGACCACATCCTCCCTCCTTAACATGACCTCCTTCATGTCCATATCTAGCCACTAATACCTAAAACGTCCACAATTTCATTTGATCCACATGCATCTTCCAACACCATTAGATCCTTTTGAGATAAATAAAAAAACAAAATTGAACATACATGGCTAACCATTAGCTTTTGCTGCTCCATGAAAAATTTCAACTAGGCTCGATGAAACGCAGTCCAAAGCTGCAGCAGATGTGTTGAGAAGCTTGACTTAGGTTCAATAGAAAACTTCCTTGTTCAAATGACTAACTCATGATAACATGGCATGCTCATCTCTTTTTATTTTTGTGTACCGTATATAAGTGAGTTTATGCTCTTCTAAGTGTGTTTTTAATTTCCCTTATCAATGTTTTTGTTAGATTCCCTAAGTGGAGGTGGATGAGTGATGTGCCATGCATGAAGTGGGAGTTTGGGTATGTCACCTTCATCTGATGTGTAGGAATATGAGGGTGAAGAGAACAAGGGTACTCCTTAGGGAGCAAACATGATCTCCCCTTCTGATGCTATGAAATACCCTTGGATCACTGCTGAATAAATATATGATTAGATACAAAATTAGGTATAGTTAGTCACTATTAGACTAAATGTAATCTATTGTAATGACTGCTTGAAGTTGAATGGTACACCCTTTAACTTTTGATATTCTTTTTTATGATTGTACTTATTTATTTTAATTGTTTTGGAAGAAGAGATGAGTACTCCATGAATAAAATGATACTCCCTCCGTTTCAAAATACATGTCCAAGTCAACCACTTCACATATGCCAATGTACAATTTTAACCATTAATATCTTTAATTATCTAAAGTAAAAAATTATAAAAATTTAATATTTTAAAAATATTTGTCGAGACAAATCAAACAACATCTTACAAGCTAATATTTGTATTTATACATTAGTTAAAAAATATGATCAAAGTAAGTCAAATGAATAGTGCACATTGCAAAAATTGAACATGTATTTTGAAACGGAGGGAGTATATTTGAGAGTTGCAATTTTAGGCTTTCTTGGTTGCAATATGTTGTGGATGTAATTGAGATATCTTAAGAAAATGTGGTTAAGTAATTGCTAGTCTTAAACACAAAAGAATAGTACTAAGATATAAATTGTGCATATTTACAATGGAGTGGTGACAGATCAAGATTCATAAGTCACCCTCTCTTCACTATCATTTGACATACTTATTTCACACTTTTAATCTTTCATTTGTTTTTTCCAAAAAAAACTATACAAGGATAGAAAAAGAGATAGATTGTAAAAAAAAAGTGCAAGTATAATATGATTATACTAATAGGAAAACATTTTTCCTATTTTCCTTTTGAAATGAAATTTTTTAGCAGTGAACAATTTCTTCTTGGTAACAAAGTATGCTTCTGTCTTATTTTGCTTGATTGCTATGTGTCTTCCTTCCCAAACGTTTTAATATCCAAAGTCACGGGGCCCCTTTCACTCCATGTGTGTCTAATGTTGAAGATGAAATGCACCTTTTCATGGATTGTGTTTTTGTGGTAAACTACTAGAGCATATTACAGTAGCTTTGATCTAAGTCCCGGAAAAAGGATTGTGCTGCACTTGTTTGGGTTTCCAAGCCTTAGGTAGAAATGATCTTATTTCCATATTTTGTTTTTTACATTTTCCTTAGCATCATTTGATATGATCTTGTAGGCGTAAAACGTAGTCGAAGAACTAGTCAAACTTGTGATGGCCAAGTTTATAGGTTAGTTCCAAAGCGCCAAATTGTTGGATGAAACTTTTGCATTAGATGGACAACCTTGATGAAAAGGTAATAACTACTTGTGGCCATTAATCATATGCACGGTTATTTGTGCTCCTAACATTGCTGTTTTGATGGCTATTTGTGCCTATTAATTATGGCTATCTTAGCTTCTAACCACTTTCATCCTCAATTGGTTTGGTTGTAGTGTAGAAATTTGATTGTGGTGATGGGAAATTGGTGGAAGAAAATGTATGGCGTGAATTGTAAAAGAAAAGGTGTGTGGTTTGAGTTTAGAAAATTTAGTTGTATTCGATTTCTTAGTCTTAGTGCATTATTTTATATGCAAAGTGAGATATATACCATCTTTTATGAGTGTCATGTCTGATGACTTGTTTTATTGTTAATTTAGATGCAAAGAGAGATTTCTGTTAATGTGGTTAACTCAGAACAAAGTTCAGTCATGTAGGGTCCTTCATAGGTCTATCTAATTTCATTATCAGTATTGTTAGTTAATGTAACTCTAAATTTGATTATACAAGTTTGAAATAGTGCCACATTTTGTGATTGTACAAACCAGATTTAAACTTTGTTACAAACCTTATCTTTCTGTTAGAGATTAATATCCCTAATCAGGGTTCTGAAATTACGTTTCATTCTTAGACGCTAGATCGATTGAGTGATGAACTATTTATGACTTATTCTGTCTATCTCCATCATAAATTTCAGGTTTCTTAGTCTAATTATTTACACTAATTCATTGTTAGAAATAATTCTTTTGAGGATAAAATTTATACTCTACGTTTTACATTTGATTCTTTGACTATTGTCTGATTTCGTCATTTTCAGGTTTGTCAATTTGTTCTTTGTTTCATATTAATGTTCAGATACAACAAAGTCTGTTAAGTTGCTCATAGAAGAAGCTCATAGGTAATGACTCCAATTCAAGGCACAAATCGTTTTCTATGTTCTTCAGTTGCTAGTTAAAATTTGATTTGTGTTATAAGTGTTTCTATTTTGTTTTTACAATATATATAGACTGAGAAGATTGTGCATTTAATGGTGGAACTACAAGGCCTTTCAGCAAGAAGGATAGCAAAGCTTGGAGAGCACAAGGTTCTGATCCTGAGATACAAAAAATACATGATACTAATAAGGTTTTGACTACTCTAATCCAACAACAACAAGTAGCATAAGATTCTACGAAATTGTCTTTGGCCTTTAGTTCAGAATGTGATTTTTTATTCTTCGCTGGTTGCAAGAATAATGTTAGTTGATTTAAGTCTATGTTTTTTGTGCCTTTTGTTAATTATTAGCTATGACAACCTACCTAGGTGATGCTAACTGATTTCAGCTTTCTTAGCATATGTTTCTCTAATGTGGTGTTAGTGTGTGTAAAGGGTAAACATACTTTAAAGGCTATGCCTAAGGTAAGTAGTTTGTTATGTGTCTTCACTCTTCTTCTACATGCTCTAATTTGTCGCAGTTGCTGTAATGTTTAAAAATAATAACCACTGTAAAATAAATAAAATGATTTTAATAAATCAATTTCCTGCGGATTTACAGACGGTTTTCTGTGTTGTTTGTGGCGGAAATACCTGCGGATTTGTTTCAGAAAATAGGGTCACGAGCAGGAAAACCGTTGAAACACTGCTCAGAGTTTTCCTGCGGAATGTTGTGGGATAATATCCGCAGGTAAATTTCCTGCGTTTCTAAAATCCTCACAAAGCCATTACCTACGAAAGTATTAGCTGGGAACCTGAATCCTTGATAAATTCCGCAGGAAAAGGTTTTCATGCGGATATTGTTCCATAATCCCAGGTACTTCTGCAGGAACATCGAGAGTTTCTGGTAGTATACTTGCGGCCTAACTTTGGATATGATTCGAGAATATATGGGGCACAATCATAATCAAGACAAAGCTCATACTATAGCTACAACTTCATAATGGACTCATTGCAGGATCATCAGATTAAATGTAAAGTTGATTGTGCTTTCTTCGCTATAAATATATTTTATGTTGTAAAATATTGACATAAAATTATTTCAAGATAATAATAATAATGATAAAATTTTAATTGTAGGCATCAATCGAATGTTAATGATAAAAAAAATTATAAAGCCAAAAAATGCAATAAAAGAATAAAGGGAAATGTATAATATTGGAGGGACTAAGTCAATACCCAGTTAGGCAGTAAAGACCAGAAATAAAGCATTGTCACATCCTAAGTAGCCTAAAACCATTTCTAAAGATGAATGAGAAGAGCTACCCAAAAGATAAAAATAAAAACACACCTTGCTACTAAGGATAGTAACATGTTACATTAAAACACAGGCCCAAAGAAGCAAAGAAACAGAGAACATGGAATAAAACTAAAGCCTAAACCAAGGCATATCATGATTTATAAGCTTTAGATATTCCACTCTTAGCACGGGTTTGAATGCACTCATTTGTCGATCCTCTAGGACTTTGCACTCTATTTTTCTTCTTATGTCTATTTGAAACATATGGAGTAAATGACTTATCGTCCTTATCACCATCGTCACAATTATGATATTGCATATCTATCGGATCATGATCATCCGATGAAATATCACCTCAGTGTCTTTTTAAGATTTATACACTTCTTAAAGCAGCATCACTAATGGGAGCAATGTTGGAGTCATTTGATGTGGTTACCAACTACTCAGAATGTTTTACCGTAGGATCTAACTGTGTGTCAGGTAGGTGTGAAGCCAGAATGTCCTGAGACATATTCTGGTCAGAATTTGCCTCAACCAAAGACTTGGGGCTTTTCTGTTTTTTGCTTTTCCTGCCACGCTTGGCTTTACCAACAGTATCAATGTCACTAACCAAATACTTATCAGCACCTCTTGTCAAGGTTTTGGGGCTTCCATTGTCAGAGTCCTCATCCTCCATATATCTTCCCAAATATTTGTAGACTCCCCAAATGAATTCAGTTAGCATCACTCAGGTCTCCCCAAACTCTTATTATATTGGATGTCAAAAAAAAATCTTATTATATTTAAACTGATTTAGTTCAAACATTGATCAATATTATGGTGTAATAATTATATATAATGAAACATATAATCAAATGTGTAACTGGATAATTTAGAGAATCTACAGCTAAAGAGTTTCACATTTGATCCAATCCTTAATCAAAAATATTTGGTTTACAATATATAACCATTCATATTTCTACATTGGGAACTTTGGTTCAAATACAAAGTTAGTATGTGAGTTATTTGACCTTGCTCTAATGATTCAAGTTGACAATTGCATGAACGAGAGGAATTTAAATCTTTATAGGATTGGAAATGAAGCATGTTATGAGAAAGTAAGAAGTTTCCATATTGCATTGCAACTTATAAATTTTACAACACTTATTGAAAATTAATAAATTATATAATTGTGATATAGATTATATTTTATGGAGACCGATAACAAATTATTATTATTTGCAAGAGACCTTTGGAACAACGGAATCATCAATTTTTCCATGGAAATTTTTGCATGAAGCAGAAACCTTATTACTATTTTGAGAAGAGACAATGTTAATTTGATCCAATACAATGTTGAAACAACTCATGCAATCCAAATCAATAGCAATATCACCAGCACAAGTTCCATTAAATCCATGATATGTCACGTCGCTCACTTGCACGGCTGAATTCTAATGATTTCCACAAAAATCAAAACATAACTTACTATGATATATTATTATATAAAATAGAAAAATATGTATAGTTGAAATGACAAGATATACACACATATATATATATATATATATATATATATATATATATATATATATATATATTATGACTGTAGAGTTAATGTGTACCGTTGCAACTTGAACACCATAGTGTTGGTCTATAATTATTGGATTGTAAGCATTTTTAAGTTGGATTTGCTCAAAAATAATCTTCCTTGCATAACCTGACCCACCCTGCAAATCGAAAAACCTGACAAGTTATGGTTGATTTGAATGTTGTGAAACAATGCTATCATCTTTGACAAGTATATGTGTGTTAAGAAATTGGTGGATTAAACTCTCCTCATGAAAGTAGTTTTTGAAAAAAATCTCTAAACATTTATGTACTTCGGTCTTAAATAGAAGAAAAAAAATTGATATATTTGGTGGGCGATATTTTTATGTGTGGGGTGATGTAATATTCCTTGTGTTTAGTCATACATAAATGTTGTGTATTAACGTTAAATACTACTTTGATAAATCAAAGTTTAGCATAATTGTATAGTGAAAGTACCCCTTCTATTTTGCTTTCATATATAATATATTTTCTATTAGAAAAATAGTAATATATAATCATTTGCATAGTTATAATTTATTAATGTCTACTTACATGAGCTGAAGAAAAAAGTGTCGTAGTAAGTTGCAGTATTATAGTTAGCAAAGATGGTCATATATCGTAATCTTCCACTACAAACTATAGAAGTAATTACTTACAGGAAATGTTTTGATTCTTGCTCCATTTGTAGTTTCGATGAAGCTGCAGTTCCGTACATAAACTTCTTCAACTATCTCGTGACTGTTATGTTTACCAAGACTGCCAATGCTGATTAATTCACACATTTTTCATGAGATTTCTCAAATATAATTAAATCCTAACAATATCATAGTGCTTATCTAAAAATAAGATAAATATCATATCAATATAACATAAGATAAATAAATTGGCTAAATTGCATTTTTGGTCCCTTAACTATTTAGGTAGTATCGCTTTGGTCCTTTAACTAAAATTCGATTTATTTTGGTCCCTTAACTTCTCTCTGTTACATATTTTGGTCCTTTCCGTTAGTTTTAATTCAAAAACATTAGGTTTTCTTCATTTTCATCGGGAATTTTTCTGGGATTCTTGTTGTTGAGGGTTGATGGAGATGATATGAAAATGAAAAAGAGGAGAAGAAGATGAAGAAAACCTAACGTTTTTGAATTAAAACTAACGGAAATGACCAAAATGTGTAACAGAGAGAAGTTAAGGGACCAAAATAAATCGAATTTTAGTTAAGGGACCAAAGCGATACTTCCTAAATAGTTAAGGGACCAAAAATGCAATTTAGCCTAAATAAATTGCATATCCTTTGCTTTCATATTTGCATATGAGCTATAAAATGGAATAGAATAAACTATAATTCAATTATTATATCATTATAAGTGTATCTATATAAATAAATATAAATTATAAAACATAACCTTATTCCATGGCCGGGTCCACAAAAAACACGGGTAACATTTATGTAAGAAGAACCACCATTGATGGCAATACAATCGTCACCTATTTATAAGAAATAAAATTTAAAATTGCACATGTATGTTGATCATTGCTATAAAATGCATTTTAGATTTGATAATTATACTACATTTTTATATAAACAAAGATATATTATAGGGATTATGATGGATACTTGAATCCAATACAAATATTTGAATCAAAGATGTCTTATAATGCACATTACATGTTTAGAACACCAATCAATGTCATATGAGCTTCAAACCATATGAAACCTCGCTCTTGAAATTAATTTTATTTCATGAAATTCAAAAACACCTTCTTGCTTTTTGTTCTCCTTCAAGTTTATACTATCTTAAAAAAAAAATGAGAGGCACAATTTTGAGATGTGGCAGTAAAAAAAGTGGTGTAGACTAGTTTCATCGAAATTAAAACAAAGAACACTTGACGATTTTTTAGCTGGATCCAATGTCCCTTGTGATGCAAGTACTGGTCTCAATGAAATACTTATGAAGTTTTTTACACTGATTTATGTTTTTCTTTCTTTATTAAAACAGTTTTACAATTTATGTCTCATGTATTATTTTAAAACTATTTGTCACATCATTTGGTGAGGGGAGTATGACAAATCATATATATTTTAACTTAGGGTAAGCATCAAGGCTTTGCAAAAACTAGCAGAGGTACTTCATACATCCATCAAAAAGGTTTTTACCAACGGATGTTAAACTCAAAACATTATGGATGACTCAACATCCTAGTAGCATAGTCAACTTTGGCTGACAATACATGTTTAAATGCATCTACAAAATATTAAATTGATAGTGTTTATATATAACTCATATTTAAATAATAAGAAAAAATCGTTTGACTTTGATTACCTGTTTGAATGGTTGAATCTTCTATCAGGATATTCTTTGAAGCAGAAATGTCAAACCCATCGGTGTTGGGGCTATGAGCAGGAGAATCAATTACTAGGTTAGAGAACTTTGCACCGTTGCAACCATTTATAGCTATATGACCTCCCGGGCTATTGGTCAGCTTTAGTTTACTAACACTAAGATCATTGCAAGAATGGAAAGATAAGATCTGCACCATCAACATGAAATTAATATATAATCACTTAATAGCCATTATTTGGGACTCAGTTATTTGAATTGAAAAAAACAAATCAATTTTAGGAGTTTTTTAAATTATATGTATATTTATTTATTTTTGTGTGGGTGAGAGTTGATTCAATTGATAAGAAGTTGACTCATATCACGTAAGGATTTGAATTAAACTCATGCAATCAATGTAAAGACATTTTTAAAATATATCTTATTTCAATCATCTTGTAAAATATTGGTTAATTTCAACACTATTTAAATGAAAGATCTATAAATACTCATGTTGCGCTCTATAAGCAATAAAGTTTTATCTAACCTTGAATCTTAAAACCCAACTACCCTAAAAATTTCTTTTAAAAAAAAAGAAGATAATTAGCATAAAGTGTAGAATATCATACTATAGGTCGAAGGCAACTTATGCATGACCACCATGTAGAACCATAGCCATCAATTCCTCCTTCTGTGCCATCAATTGTGAGACCGTTTACATATTGGATCCTAATCCATTCCGACCCAGTTTTCCATGATTTCTTAGAAGGTGCAACTATTTTCCCTTGAAGCTACAAGTGCAAAATAAATAAGTAAATAAATAAATATGTCTGTTACAGAATTGTTGATATAATGCATGATTATCAAAATGAATTTACAAATAGAGATGGTTGGAATACCCCTATACCCCGTTTTCTTAATATCTATTTTTTCTATGGCTCATGCTAACTAGTGTCTTATCAGTTAAATAAATTATTATAGAGATATTGCATTAAAAAGTAATGAAAAGTGGTATATTCAATTTTTTGAAAGTAAAATAATTGTTGTTTTTAATGAAAAATTATCTTTTTTATTGTCTTAACTAATATCTCTGAAACACTTTTTAACATTTCCCCTTTTCTATTAAAAAAAATGGTATAATCTCTTGATATTTAAAGTTTCAAATAAACAAAAAATCTAAAGAAAATATAAAGTTTTTTTTCTTTCTTGAATTTCAAATTTAAAATAAAGTTCAAAGTTTTTTAACTTCGAAAAAAACAAGTTTTGGGAAATTGGAATTATCGAAAGTGGGTGCCATTTCTTTTGACCAATTTATTCTTTTTTACTAATTGACCCATTTAATTTACAAAAAAAATCACATGTAAGACGTGTCTTTAAACTTTTCAAAATGAAATCACCACAAAACAATGGACATTAGGAATATAGCTATACCTTAATGTGAATACTTGTGGCCTTGCAAGAACCGCTGAATAATAAGTTCGTCACTAAGAATTTTTTTTGGGGTGGTATAACTAGTGTTGCTGCCCCTTTAGCTTCACATGTACTTTTCCATGCACTTAAAAATGCCTGCAATCAATGAAAAAAAATATTGTTAAGAGTCACTAAAATTATAGAAGATTAAAGTTTCTCATGGAGTATAGATAATAAAATTAAATTAAGGACAAGAGAGGAAAACATATATACATTTGAATCATCAGATTTGCCATCACCACGAGCACCATATTCCATGACATTAAACGTATTCTTTTTTGTTCCAACTAAATTCCACCTTTGACATATACAAGGTGAAAAAAAACCAAGAATCAAAACACAAGCGATTAGGATTTTCATGTTTGACACGAGTGAAAATGAGTACCCTTATGATTTAGGATTGAGAATTGTTGTTGTGATTTGTGAGTAGTGGTGTAGGGGTTAAATAGAAAATAATTACATTGATGATATTTGCAATTAAGTAATAGGAAAAAAAGTGTATATGCAAAGTCTTTGAAATATTAATTTCAAATGGAAAGAATATAATGTATTTGCATTTATTACTTTCTTTTTAATGTGTGAACCAAATATGATCTGCACGGAACTATGGAGGTTATTTTTTTAAGCTAGATATATGACCGCACTTGGTGGTTGAATTTAAATCAATGAAATCTGATTAAACTGAAAAAAATCGTTTATCATCTCATCACAGTGTTCTTTGATAATGTGTTAACAATGACAAATTTATATCTTAGTATGCCGACTACTATTCAATCACATTCCTTTCAAAACTACGATAAAAATTAAATATGCAAATGCAATTACATATACTAACTTGCAACAAACCCGTGCTAAGCACGGGTTAATTCGAAGTGGGGGTTATGCATCAAAGCGCATTGCAATACTACATGAATTCAGAAAATAAGAAAAGAAAACTAATGATAAAACCGACGTTAATGATAAAAGGGCAAATTACTTTGACTTTCCTTGAGATTTTCTTAAATAACACAAGCACCCCTTATAATTTTCAAACATATCAATCTCGCATCATTTTATCTATTTCAATAATTTTGTAAATATATAATTTAATTTCAGTCATTTTGGTTTGTTTGTATATGTTTGCTCTTTTCACAATTAAGTAATTTAATGAGATTTTTTTCTTGATTTGTTTGTATCTGTTTTCTCTTTTCAAAATTAAGTTAAATGAGTTTTTTTTCTCGCAATGGAGAAACAATAACAACATTTGTTTTTACCACCAAATAGAATCAAACATCGGCAATTACGTAAAAGATCAAAGGAGAATATAGAGATGAGAAGAATTTTTGTGGATGGACATAGTGGTTGATCAATGAAAAGGAAATAATCTTCGATATATCCATTTTATTTTTTTTAAAGAAGTTAAACTAACCCACCTAAATTGGCACCATAGGGAATCGAACCCGAGACCTGATATATCTGCTTTATTACATTAGAGTTTAAAAATTAAACCACTTTGACTTAGGAACAATAAGTTGAGAAAAATCACCAAGTGAAAAATGGAAAGAAAAAATTGTTGAAAATTAAATGAAGAAGTTAATTGGTCAAAATAAATTAAATTAATAAAGTTTAAACCGTGTTATATTATAAGAGAAGTGTTTGTCAATTTGATAAAAAATAAGAGAGATTGGTGTTTAGTTAAACAATAGAGCGGGTGTTGTGTTATTTAAGAAGACTTTAAGGGAGGTTAGTATAATATTATGTAGAAATATTTGTAATAGTAAAGATGTCGTTATGAGTCTCGTGTATGAATTGTACAACAATATTATATAATGACTCATTTAACATGTTTTCAATGTTTTTTATGGTCATTTTTCTAAAAGATATGATAATTAATAATCTACAACAATAAAAAATAATATTTTATAATATGACATGGTGTCCTGACTTCTTTGGTGTTGTTTTCAAATATGTTGAGATATGCAGGTTTCAAAGTGTCTTGTTTGTCTACACTCTCGTTCTTCAAGCTCGAAAGAGTTTTTATGCTTGTTGATTTGTTTAGGGAGTTCTTGGCACATGGATTTTGATATTGTGCTCACGGTCGATCCATTTAATTGTTTTTCAAACAGGTCAACTTCACATTTTTTTTGTAACCTAGTTTCGCGCCCGTGTACAGGTTCGCTTGTTGATTAATGAATTTTTATTACGATAAATTTGGATCGATCCATTTGGTCTGATTTATTATGTGGTATCCCCGTTTTTTGTTGTACATGAGTCAGGTCTAAGCCCTCGGTCTCTTTATCTATTTTATTAATTAATATATTTTTTTCTTTTGACTAAAAAAAAATTAAAAAAACAAAGGCAAATTATTTTTTGAAAAAAAAAAACAAACTTGAAAATGTGTAATTTTTTGAAAAGTAGGTATATGCCTTGTAATAAAAATAAGAAGATCACAAAGGCTTTTATGGTTAGCATCACCCTTAAGTTAATTTATAAAAATAAGAAAAATGCTTAAGATAGCGACAAATACAATAGGGAGAAGATCACAAAGGCTTAGTAGCACCGTGTTTAACGGCCAGTATGAGATTTCATTGGTTCGGAAGGAGTTTTTGAAGGGATCAATTTTTCTTTGATTGAATGTTATATAAATTGAATTCAAATTCAACAATTTAATCAACAAAAAAATATTCAATGATCAAAATCCAACCCAGAATCTAAAATGGCGCAAGTAAAGAACAAGCAAGTGATTCTGAAACACTATGTGTCTGGTTTTCCTAAAGAATCAGACATGAACATTGTTGACAGTACCATAACTCTTAAGCTTCCACAAGGTTCAAATGATGTTCTTCTGCTCAAAAATCTCTACTTGTCTTGTGATCCTTACATGAGGAATCTTATGAACAGCCCAGAAAACTCTTTCTATCGTCGTAACTATAGTCCTCAGTCTGTAAGTCAATTTATTTTTCATCATGTGTCAAATTGAGCCTTAAAGTAGTTTTTTTAATGTCTTAATTAGTCTCTGAATTGCATGGATCAACTTGTTAGTTGGTTTACTGTTTTGATTTTTATATATGATCCATTTCTTAGCAAATTTTTTTCGTTACTAATTTGTGTCAATGGACTAGATGATTTTTGGGATGAAATTGTGTGTTTATATCGATTATTGTGCTTTTTAAATAATTTCAAAGAAAAAAATATGTTGTTGAAATGGGAAAGAGTCTCTGGTGTTTTATGTGATACGAAAATTTTACGGCGGTAAGACCAACGATGTTGTATGGAATAGAGTTGGGCGGTGAAGAACCAACACAAGAAATAATAAGTGTAGCGAGATGATGATGTTGCGTTGGATGTATGGTAAGACTTGATGAGATAGGATTAGAAATGACAAATTACAGAGAGAATTGGAGTATCACCTAAAGTAGAAAAGATGGTGGAAAATAAGTTTAGGTGGTTTGATCATGTAGAGAGAAGACTTGTGGATTTTATAGTAAGGAGAGTAGGTCAGATCAATAGAGGAAAAGGAAGAACTAGAAAAAATATAAGACACACTATTAAGAAAGAACTACAAATTAATGAGTTCGATCGAAATGTGGTTTGTGATAGAACATTATGGCATAATTTTATCCTTGTAGTTGACCCTACTTAGCAGGATAAGGTTTGGTTGTTGTTGTTTTGGTCTTTAACTCTCTGATTCTTGGGAGAGGGCCCTTGGTATTCCAATGTTCAGGTGGGAGGTAAGTAAAATTTGATCAAGGATTGTTCTAGCTAGAACCGGAATTCGGGTTCTCCTAAATGACCCATCTTTAACTAGAGCTCACAAAAAATATTGCATATGAAATTCTGTTTGTTTCCTGAGTTCTCTTGTTGAAAATTTTATTACACAATGCAGATCATAAGGATACTAAGCATGAAGATAGCAATAGCTTGGAAGGTACATCAAGTATATATACAATGTTATTGTACTAGCTTAATCTATATTGTACTACATAAAACTAAGCTATTGTACTATCTTGTAACTTGTACTGCAAGTTAGTGCTATCTTCATGCTTAGTATCCTTATGATCTGCATTGTGTAATAAATTTCAAGGAATTGCTGGATATTGGAAAGTGGCTATGTGATTTGGGCTTAAAATCCCTTGATGTGTAGCTTGTGTGATTAAAATTTCAGTTTTATTTTTAAGTCGAGATTGAAATTAGTCAAAGAATAGTTGCAACATTGAAATTGTGTTGTGTAGCTACAGATGACTTTTGCATAATTGCAGCCAATAGCTGGCTGTGGTGTGTCTAAAATTGTGGAATCTGGACACAAAGATTATAAGGAAGGTGATTTAGTGTGGGGGTTTACTAATTGGGAAGAGTACAGCATGATCCCTGCAGCTCAAATACTTTTCAAAATTGAGCACACAGATGTTCCACTTTCGTACTATACTGGAATTCTTGGTATGTATTCAACAATTTCAATTAATTACGTCAATTTTGTAGTCAAGAATGCACTTGATGTGAGTATGATATCTAGGCCTTAAGTTATGTTGTTTTCATGAGATAAACGACTCCTTTCTTTGTTTAGTATCTGCTGGCTGTTTGGTCCGTTTTCTTCTTTTGTTCAATGCAGGTTATATTGGTTTGGAGAAGAACCAATATTGAATGAGCCATGTACTTATTAGAAACTGAAAGTTCATTGCTTTTATATAATCTTCTCGTCTTATAGTTATGATATCTTCTATTTTATGTTTTATTTTTGAGTATAAATTATGCTTCTTCAAGACTAAGCTTATTAGTTATTATTACTAATGTTAGTTTCATAGTTTTCTGCCATTCTGTTGTGCTTTTTTTTTTTTTTATAAATTTTGTGTTTTTGTTTGAGCACAGGTATGCCAGGAATGACCGCTTATGCTGGTTTCTTTGAAATAGGCAGTCCCAAAGAAGGAGAGAATGTTTTTGTTTCAGCTGCTTCTGGTGCTGTTGGTCAACTTGTTGGACAATTTGCTAAATTGCATGGTTGCTATGTTGTTGGAAGTGCTGGAAGTAAAGAGAAGGTATTTATCTGATTATGCTGTTATATGTACATATGCCTCCTGCATAAATGATGAATATTCTGCTTTTCAAGTTCTACTGTTTTGAATTCTCTAGCACCCACACTTCTGGTCAAAGGCATGTCTGGTATCCGACATAACACGTTTAATTACATTCAATTAATTCATTTTCTCAAATTATTACCGTTGTCAACGTGTCAGTGTTGTGTCCTGTGTGAGTACTTCATAGGTTTTGAATTGACCTAATTGCAACAACAACATTCAAGGTCTTTGCTCAATACTTATATTACAAAATTATTATATAGCAAAATTACTAGAATTTGCCTAAATATGTTACAAAATTTCAATTCTACAAGTGTTACATAGTTAGCCTAATTGAAGAGAATTCTATCAGCCAGCAGGAACCAACCATTGTACTTCTCTTAATTTTTGGGTTAGGAATACTTTGCCGTAGCTTGAAAAGGAGTATGATTAATAAGGTCCAAGAATCCATTTAGTTTCTTTTTATTGACCAACAAAAATACTGTCTTCCTTTACTTCATTGTATGTCTTTTGCAACCAGGTGGATCTGTTAAAGAATAAATTTGGATACGATGAAGCTATTAACTACAAAGAAGAACATGACCTCAATGCAGCATTAAAAAGGTCAGTATATAACAGTGATGCAATCGGAAAAAAATTAGTTCAATCTGTTTGTTGATAAAAACCGTGTTTATTGTAACACGAGACACACTGGTAACCGGTGGATTGTAAATCAGGCTCTTTCCAGAAGGCATTGACATTTACTTTGAGAATGTGGGGGGAAAAACACTTGATGCTGTACTCTTGAATATGAAACTCCATGGGCGCATACCTGTGTGTGGAATGATCTCACAGTACAATCTTACTCAACCTGAAGGTGTCACAAATTTGGCACATATCATATACAAGCGGATTCGTATGCAAGGTTTCACCGTAGCTAATTATTATCATCTATACACCAAATTCTTAGAGTTTGTCCTGCCTCATATCAGAGAAGGGAAGGTTGTGTATGTGGAAGACATAGCTGAGGGACTTGAAAAAGGCCCTGCAGCCTTGGTTGGCATCTTTTGTGGTCACAATGTTGGTAAACAAGTGGTTGTTGTTGCTCATGAGTGAGAATGCTATGTTTTTTATGGTCACAATGTTGGTAAACAATGTTGGCATCCTTTGTATATTTTTTGTGACATTATGAATGTATGAGAATGCTATGTTTTTTATGGTTCCGTTAGCACCGTCAAGGAACATTTCTGCATGCAAATGCTTCTATAAATTTAAAACCTTTTAAAGATGAAGATGAAATATGATTCATGGTTTACCTTTCACTTCAAATCAACATATAGAGGGTTAAATTTTGAAGTATTCAGGTAAAATCGTATAGCCTTCACTTTTAGTCTCATAATTATATTTTGTTGTTTTTAGTCTAACATTAAGGGCTCATTTAGATTAGCTTATTTTAGAGCTTATATAAAACAGCTTATGCAAATACATAAGTTTTTATGTATTATTTATAATTTTTTAATGTAGTTTATGTTGATACAGTTTTCTCGTTAGTGAAAGCTTATAAATTAAAATAAAAACTTATTTATTTACATAAGCTATTTTTCATGAGCTCAATATAAGCTCAAACCAAACGGGGCCTAAGTTAGACCAACATTATAGGTGGTCCGTGGTCCATGTCTGACCATATTGATTTTGTTGATTTAAACTATTTGATCTTTTACTCAAAAAAAATTATTAGAGCTTACAAGTTTTTTAGATCTAATAGTAGATCATGAATGACAATTTTTTTTTCTCCCTTCCTCCTCATCTTTGTCTACCAGGTTGGAGTAGAAAATTAGGATATTAAGAAAAAAGAAAAATTCAAACACAGCAAAAACATTCAAACCCAGAGTAATCCACCAACACAATACACCCTTCAAACTCACCACATGATGGCAACACACCTAATGTGACACCCCAATTTGAAAATCATTATAAAATACAAGAATTTTGAATATGAATATAGTAGAAGTTGAAAGGAATAAAATGATTAAATTTTATTTCAAAAAGTAAGGTTTAAAATGTCACATCGTACAGCAAAAATTACTTTTTCACTTCCAATTATAATCTTAAACAAATTTGCATAATTGTCATTGAAAGCTCATTTGAAATCGTAAAGTCGCATCTCGCGTTCGTGCTTTCCTGTGACGAACAGCACATCAATGCTTGCCAATAAGAGTAAACTTTTCCAATTGTGGCATCCCGTGCAATGAATCTTGCGTCTCTTGTGACCTCTTGGTGGAATCTCAAATGCATATTTTCTTTGTTTGCTCCAAGGCGATTGAGTGTCAGGACAAATTTGGTATCAAAAACATTATATGTCTATGAGCTGCTTCTTGGGCTGACAACTTCTTTACTAGGTTAAACGAGCAAGACAAACTCTTTGCTGCTATGACCCTTTGGAGCTTGTGGAAAAGTCGAAATGCGAAGCTGTGGCATGCAACAGACACTCTGCCCACCTCCATCATTACTCGAGCTCATGATGTACTACATGAATGGAGTTGAATGCAAAAAAAAATTAGGCATCATGTGCATATCCAAGATCAGCGACCAGTGTGGATTAAGCCACAGCCATGACACATCAAATGTAACGTTGATGATGCCTTCTTTCAATAATAACACAACTATGGCTTACGGTTTGTGCTTTAGAGATTCAACAGGCGCTTTATTACTAGGTAAGTCTGAATACCTTCTCTTATCTTGTCCGTCGTGGAAGCAGAATCTCTTGGTCTTCTTCACGCTCTAAAAATGGCAATCTCCAATGACTTGCACAATGTTATCTTTGAAACAGATAGCAAGACTTTGGTGGACACTCTTTCAACTCAAAATATTATGCTCAATGAATTTGGTGATTTAGTATCTGAATATAAGAATCACTTGTGTAGGAATCCCGACTATGTAGTGTCGTTTGTTAGGAGGCAAGCAAACAGGGTAGCTCATAGTATAGCTAGAGCCACCTTATTTCACCACAACCCCTATATATATCATGAAATCTCTACTACTGTAGCCCTTGATTATTAATAAAATGCAGTAAACTTGCTTTGATTCAAAAAAAAACAATGTTATATTTTGTGTTATTCAAATTAATAAGAATTTTAACTATATTTTTTATATAAAAATATAAATATTGTTTATTACAATATAAAAGTATAAAATATATCTATACATATACTTTTAATCAAATTCAAAATAAATTTAATTAAAATCAAAATTTTATAAAAAAACTATTCTTCATAAGCGCAATAAAAATAGATGATTGACGAGTACGAAATATTCGATCAAACGTTAATGATACATAATAATTATTTTTTTCAAACTTGGTATCATATCATTTATTTTATCTTTTATATGAATGAAGTATGCCAATGAAGTATTTAAAAAAACGATAACAGTTTTGGTTTGTTAACTCACCCCCAAATCAAATGGGAACAGCTTTGTTGTTTTTGACAAACAAGTGTGAACAGCTGTTTTTTTCCGACAATAACTAAAGATGTGAATGCGTACAACTTATTAGGCCGGATACGAGTTTCAATTTGATATCTTACCTTATGTATTTTTTGGACTTGGACTATAACTACATTCCCATAAATAAACCAAACACATTTCAGAACTTTCTCTTATAACATCACAATCACACAATAATCACATTTCACACCTACATTTTTTCCTTTGATTTTTCTGTTATAAAACAATCTCAAGAATCATCATATTCAACAATCAAAAACATTTTCTGACAAAAATGTCTCAAGTTAAGAACAAACAAGTGCTTCTGAAACATTATGTGTCTGGTTTTCCTAAAGAATCAGACCTGCACATTGTTGACAGTACCATTACTCTTAAGCTTCCACAAGGTTCCAATGATGTTGTTTTGGTTAAAAATCTTTACTTGTCTTGTGATCCTTACATGAGGACTCTTATGAGTGACCCAAAAGCTTCTATCAATCCTCGTGCCTATGTTCCTCAATCTGTAAGTTTCTGGCTGAAACCCTTTTCAGTATTTGTTAAATTATGCCTTAAAGTAGGTTTTTTTTATGTCTATTCATTACATAGGTCAATTTGTTATTAGTATGTTTTCAATTTTGATTTTTATATGATTCATTTCTTATCAAATTATTATTATTTATTGTGACTAATTTGTTGTTTTAAGTTTTAACCCTCTAGTCCTGGTGGAAGGGTTCTGGTAATTCGCAATTCTGCGGCCAGGAGATTAGTAAAGTTGGAATAAGAATTGTTCTAGTCAGGATTTGAATTCGGATTCTTCCAGACAATTTTGGTGACTAATTTGTGTCTATGGGCTAAAGAAATATTTTTGGGATTAAAATTTATGTTTGTTATGATTATTGTACTTTGTATATTTATATAGTTATTATTTTTGGAAAAAAATTGCATATAAAATTTTGTTTGTTTGGTGAGATTATATTTTTGTTGAGAATTTGAAGGAAGTGCTGGATACTGCGAAGTGGTTATGTGATATGTGCTTAGAATTTCAGTTTGTGTTATTAGAATTTCAGTTTCATTTGAAAGTCGTGAATCAAGATTGAAATTGAAATTGATCAAAAAATAATTGTTGTGTTGAAGTTGTATTGTGCAGCTACTGATGATTTTTGTAATTGCAGCCAATAACTGGTTATGGTGTGTATAAAATTCTGGAATCTGGACACAAAGATTATAAGGAAGGTGATATTGTGTGGGGAATAACTAATTGGGAAGAGTACAGCATGATCCCTGCAGCACACATACATTTCAAAATTGAGCATACTGATGTTCCTCTTTCCTACTATACTGGAATTCTTGGTATGTATTCAACAATTTCACTTTATTATGTTGATTTATGGAGAAGAATCCAATTGATGACAGTATGATTCGCAAGCCTCGAGTTATGAGTTTTCATGTGATGAATGAGTCTTTACATTGTGTTGTTTAGTATTGTTACAGCATGTTAGTTGTGTGATAGAGTTGTTTGGATATCTGGCTGTTTGGTCCTATGTTAATAGTTTTCCATTTTCTTCTCTTGTTCAATATTAAACCAGCCTTATAGTTATTTGGAACTGATGATAGCTTAATACATTTGTATATGTTACAGTCGCTTCTCTGTATAATCTTTTCTCGGTTTATAGTTTTCCTATTTGCAGTTTTATGTTCTATTTTTTGAGTATACATTATGCTTTTTCCGAATGAACCTAAGTATCTAGCATGCAAGCAATCTTATTGATTTTTTATGAAAAGTTTATTGATGTTATTCATGTAGTTTTCTTTCATTCTGGTGAGTGCCTTTTTGACATATTGTGTTTTTGTTTGAGCACAGGTATGCCAGGAATGACTGCTTATTCTGGTTTCTTTGAAGTAGGCTCTCCCAAGAAAGGAGAGAATGTTTTTGTTTCAGCTGCTTCAGGTGCAGTTGGTCAACTTGTTGGCCAATTTGCTAAATTACACGGTTGCTATGTTGTTGGAAGCGCCGGAAGTAAAGAAAAGGTATTTGTCTTACTATTGTTGTTATATGTGCCTGCATAAATGATGAATCTTCTGCTGTTTAAAGTTCTACTGTTTTGAACTGTGTAGCATCTACACTTTTGATCAAAGGACTGTTCAGTGTCACAGATGTGATTCCATTCAATTAGTTTATTTTCTCTAATTAGTAATTACTACACCGACACTGATTGAAGGAGTGTTCAGTGTCAGATGTGATTACATTCAAGTAATTTATCTTCTCTAATTATTTCACCGATACTGATCGAAGGCGTGTTCGGTGTCTTACATTGACATGACAGAATTGTCCTATCTACAATATCAACAATCAACGTTTTTCCTCACCAGTTATATTACGAAAGTATTGTAATGAAGCAAAAACACCAGAATTAGCCTAATTTTATTACAAAATTTCAATTCTGGAAGAAATGTTTAGCCAAACTGAAGAGTCGCACTACTCTTAATGTTTGGGATATGATTAATGACTCCCCAGAAATCCATTTTTGTTTCTTTTCATTTACCAGCAAAAGTACTATCTTCCTTTACTTAAATATGTCTTTTGCAACCAGGTGGATCTGTTGAAGAATAAATTTGGATATGATGAAGCCATTAACTACAAAGAAGAGAAAGACCTCACTGCAGCATTGAAAAGGTCAGTTTAGAACAGTTTTGCGAGAGAAATTTTAGTATAAAAAAATATAGTTACCGTGTTTGTAACACGAGACACTCAACTAACCTGTAGGTATCAATTTGTGTAAATCAGGCACTTTCCAGAAGGCATTGACGTTTACTTTGAGAACGTTGGAGGCAAGACACTTGATGCCGTACTCTTGAACATGAGACTAAATGGTCGCATACCTGTGTGTGGAATGATCTCACAGTACAATCTTACTCAACCTGAAGGTGTAACAAATTTGGCACATATCATATATAATCGGATTCGTTTGCAAGGTTTTGTTGTAGTTGATTACTATCATCTTTATACAAAATTCTTGGAGTTTGTCCTGCCTCATATCAGAGAAGGGAAGGTGGTGTATGTGGAAGACATAGCTGAGGGTCTTGAGAAAGGCCCTGAAGCCTTGGTTGGCATATTTAGTGGTAAAAATGTTGGCAAACAAGTGCTTGTTGTTGCTCGTGAATGAATGCTGATGCTTTCATTTGATCTTTTGTGTTGAATAACAAGCCCTCTTTGTATTATTCTTTCTTCACTATAGTGTTGATTGTAATTGCTTACTTCAATGACATCTAATGATAAATAAAACCTCTATTATATGCTTCTTTGTCACTAGTATATAGATAACTTAATTCAGTTTTATATAGTGTGTGTAACAAGTTATTTGAAAACTAAATTGTTTGTGTAATTACATATATGAATTACGAACCATTCCCATATCAAGTTGTAGTACCAATATCAACCTGCATCAGTTTCCTTTTATCTTTGGATCCCCTCATCTGTCAATACTTGTAACCATTCCCATATGAAAACAAAAAAGCACATCATATAAGAAAGTGGGACACCACTTGTTGCATTTAAGTCATCATAAAAACACACCTTTTCCAATTTTACCCTTAGGAAAATGTTGAAAACATTGGAATGTGAATAATTATAGTAGATTTAATTTAAGGTTAAATTTGGAATAGTGGCCTTAAGTATAATAATTATAATTATATTAGACATTTTCTCATATTTGAGACCGTGAATTTTTTGTTGTTGTTTACATACGAGACTTGAGAGATATTTTTATTGGTTATTAATTAAAAATAAGAAATTAGTCATCACTGCTCCATCGGTTTTTGCTTTTGGGCACGAACGACCACCATGCTAGAGTCTTTTCTTCAACAAAAGCAAAACTAGACAATTTTATTAACAATAAAACCAGTAATACATGTTGGAATTTCATCATAGCTTTTTAGAATAGCAATATATACAATTATCCTTACTAAAGTATAAGCCACTACACAACCTTTTCTCTAAAACTCATCCAAAAATTATGAAAATAAAAAAGATAAAATACTCCTAAATTTTAAGATAATACACCCATATTCTTATTGGCCCTCCTTCTAACTAATTTGCTTTCACCCACAATATTCTTTAAATCCAACCTAATACTCTCTTTAGTTGATCCGAGATCGGTTTTCCAATGAATATAAGACAGGAGGCTTGGGATTTCCTCTTCAAGCAATTAGAGTATATTAGAGTGACTAGAAGATTTATCTGTCAAACATTACCCTCATCAAGCAATCTATTATCATAATCGACTGACAAATCATCATATTTTTGTGCAACCTGCAGTAAAAATATTCAACTTGTGATGGTACCAAACAACACATGCAATGTAGGAACTGCACGTCCCCACGAAAAACAATCCTTGATTGGCCACATTTGAAATATCCCTTGAATTTTTTATACTCTATCCTATCCGTCTCCTAAGGTAGGAGTATTTTACAAAAATAAGCATTCGTTAGCATCAACTTTTTTGTTTTTTATGAATCTTGCTAAGAGTACTATCAGATGCTCTTTAATCATTAAAAAAATAAAATAAAAATCAAATATTTTGATTTCTAATACTACATTGAATATACGATACTCATTAGTATTTCCTTTTTATTTTTATTTAGATATTGTGTCTAAATTTAGATTTATGATCCTAACTCTAACCAAATGTATCTTTGTCCCTTAAATGTGAACAGCTGCTGTGTTTGTTTCCGACAATAACTAGTGTGAATGTGTACAGTTTATTATGCTTGATACGGAGTTTCACTTTCACTTTAATAATATCGTACCTTAGTATTTATTTATTCGACTATAACTACATTCCCATAAATGACAATCAACACATTTCATACCAGCATTTTTTCTTTTATTCTTGTGTTATAAATTGAAAAATCAGATTCAACAATCACAATAACAAACAATGGCACAAGTAAAGAACAAGCAAGTGCTTCTGAAACATTATGTGTCTGGTTTTCCTAAAGAATCAGACCTGCACATTGTTGACAGTACCATTACTCTTAAGCTTCCACAAGGTTCCAATGATGTTGTTTTGGTTAAAAATCTTTATTTGTCTTGTGATCCTTACATGAGGACTCTTATGAGTGACCCAAAAGCTTCTATCAATCCACGTGCCTATGTTCCTCAATCTGTAAGTTTATTTACTTTTATGGTTCAAACCCTTTTCAGTATTTGTTAAACTATGCCATAAAGTAGGGTTTTTTATGTGTTAATTAGTCTCTGCATTATACGGGTCAGTTTGTTATTAGTAGATTTACAATTTTGATTTTTATATGATCCATTTCTTAGCAAATTATTATTTTGGTGAATACTTTGTTGTTTTTGTTTTAACTCTCCGGTTCTGGGCGCAAGCTGTTCTAGTAATCTGGAATTCAGTGGCAGCATAAGTAAAGTCTGAATAAGAATTGTTCTAATCAGATTATGAACTCAGATTCTTTGGAAAATTGGAACCATTTTGGTGACTAATTTGTGTCCATGTGTTAAAGGAAAAAAAAAAAAAAATAGGGAATTGGTTATGTTGACCTGTGCTTAAAATTGCTTAAACTTTGTAGTTTGTGAGATTAGAATTTCAGTTTCATTACCCATTTGGGGTTGGCCTAGTGGTTGGCTTGGGATCTTGTAGTGTCCTCCTCTCAAGGTCTCATGTTCGATTCCCTCTAGTGCCAATTTCGGTGGGCAAGTCCATACAGAGCTTTGCTCTGGCTTAGAACGCGGTCCCCGCAAGTGGACGGTGAGATTGGTCCCCTCGAATTAGTCGGTCCTTGGATCGGATACCGAGTTTTCAAAAAAAAAAAAAATTCAGTTTCATTTGTAAGTCGCATATCAAGATTGAAATTGAAATTGATCAAAGAATAATTGCAATATTGATGTTGTATTGTGCAGTTACTGATGATTTTTGTGTTGCAGCCGCTAACTGGTTATGGTGTGTCTAAAGTTCTGGAATCTGGACACAAAGATTATAAGGAAGGTGATATAGTGTGGGGGATAACTAATTGGGAAGAGTACAGCTTGATCCCTGCAGCACAAATACATTTCAAAATTGAGCATACTGACGTCCCTCTTTCCTACTATACTGGAATTCTAGGTACGTTGTTTATAGAGTAGAATGGAATTGATGCCAGTATGATATGCAAGCCTCAAGTTATTATGATGTTTTCATGTGATGAATGAGTCTTTACTTTGTTTAGTATCGTTACAGACGGATTAGCCATCAGGATAGAAACCTATTGTGTGATAGAGTTGGTTGTTTGTCTGGCTATTTGGTCCTATATTAATCTTTTTCAATTGTCTTCTCTTTTTTGATGAAGGTTATATGGCCGAAATTGATCTTTTATTCATTAATATCTGGTTGAGTAGCTTTGGCTTGGAGGAGATCCAATGAAACCGGCCTTATAGTTAGTTGAAACTGATAATAGCTCAATGCATTTGTATATGTTACATCCTCTTCTCTTATAATCTTTTCTCGGTTTATAGAACGAATTTTAGTATCTAACATGCAAGCAAGCTTGTTATTAATGTTAGTTGTGTAGTTTTCTGTCATTCTGTAATGACTTTTTGACATATTGTGTTTTTCTTTGAGTGCAGGTATGCCAGGAATGACTGCTTATGCTGGTTTCTTTGAAGTAGGCGCTACCAAGAAAGGAGAGAATGTTTTTGTTTCAGCTGCTTCTGGTGCAGTTGGTCAACTTGTTGGCCAATTCGCTAAATTGCATGGTTGCTATGTCGTTGGAAGTGCTGGAAGCAAAGAGAAGGTATATGTCTGATTGTTGTTGTTATATGTGCCTGCATAAATGATGACACGGCATAATCTGATCGGAGGCGTGTTTAGTGTCTTACTCTGACAGGACAGAAGTGATTGCATTCAATTAATTTATTTTCTCGAATTATTACACTGACACTAATCGAAGGCGTGTTCAGTGTCTTACACTGACATGACAGAATTGTCCTGTCTACAATATCAACAATCAAGGTTTTTGTTCACTAGTTATATTACGAAATTACTGTAAGTCTGTAATGTAACAAAAATACTAGAATTAGCCTAATTTTATTACAAAATTTCAATTTTGAATAAATGTTTACGTAGTTAGCCAAATTGAAGATGCTTGTACCCGGAACCAGCAATAATATTTGCACAGTTGCACTACTCTTAATTTTTGGGATATGAATGTTTTGTTGTAACTTGGAAAAGAGTATGATTAATGAGTCCCCAGAAATCCATTTTGTTTCTTTTCATTCACAAGCAAAAGTATTTTCTTCCTTTACTTAAATATATGTCTTTTGCAACCAGGTGGATCTGTTGAAGAATAAATTTGGATACGATGAAGCCATTAACTACAAAGAAGAGCAAGACCTCAATGCAGCATTGAAAAGGTCAGTTTGTAACAGTTTTGCAGTGGATAAATTTTAGTTCAATATGTTTATTGGCATAAAAAAGTATAGTTACATGTTTAGCAACACGAGACACATTAGTGACACGTTGATATCAATTATGTTAATCAGGCACTTTCCAGAAGGCATTGATGTTTACTTTGAGAACGTTGGAGGCAAGACACTTGATGCCGTACTCGTGAACATGAGACTACATGGTCGCATTCCTGTGTGTGGAATGATCTCACAGTACAATCTTACTCAACCTGAAGGTGTAACAAATTTAGCACATATCGTGTATAAGCGAGTTCGTTTGCAAGGTTTTATTGTAGCCGATTACTATCATCTATACGGAAAATTCTTGGAGTTTGTCTTGCCTCATATCAGAGAAGGGAAGGTTGTGTATGTGGAAGACATAGCTGAGGGTCTTGAAAAAGGCCCTGAAGCCTTGGTTGGCATATTTAGTGGCAAAAATGTTGGCAAACAAGTGCTTGTTGTTGCTCGTGAATGAATGCCAATGCTTTCATTTGATTTTGTTTTGAATAACAGGCCCTCTTTTTATGGCCTTCTGTATTAATCTTTCTTCACTGTATTGTTGATTGTAATTGCTTACTTCAGTGACATTTTATGATAAATAAAACCTCTATTATATGCTTCTTTGTTTCTTTTAATAGTATACTTTATTGATAATTTGATTCAGTTTTATTTGAATTGTAAGTACGATCATTAAGTTATTAACTATAGTTTAACGTTTTAATATTAGTTTCCCTCAAAATTTATGTTGGACTGACACTTAGATTGAATGTGTCTCCGTTGTCTAAATTTCGTCCGCGACATGACAATGACACATATGGATACATTTAATCACTTACATGTTCTCAAACTATTATTAGTGCATGTGTGATAGAGTCGTGTTTAGTGTTCATGTTTGTGTGTGTTAGTGTTTTATACGACTTGAATATATGTTAACACTTGTCTTTGAAAATAGATGCAAATTTTTGGGTAAATTTTGAAGAATTGTCTAATAATGTGTACCCTATTGTCTAATAATTGTATCCAAATGAAGGAAGAGTAAGTACAGTAAAACAATGCTTAAGGTGGAACTCAGGTTATTTTCTTAAAACGTGATTTTCTTAAACCTCAGGTTATTTTCTTAATGTATTAACAATTTGTTTCTTGCTATAATTGTTGTAGTTAGGTTAAGTTTTACATTAACTTAGGTTTATTATAAATAAATTATTCTTTTATTTTAAAATTATATTTCAATTGATAAGGAGTGGATTCATACATATCGAAAAACTGTCAGCTCTGTTAGATGAACTTGGACCACATATTCGGGAACATTAACAATTACTCACCCTCGCACGCCTAGCATAGATCCCAGATCCAATTTTCACATCTTGAGGACAAACTCACTAATACTTTTCAATTTTTCTTTTTCATTTTCTGTCAAAAAAGACTGCATCTAAATTCAAATCCTTTAATCAAGATGAGGCTCTAATTTAAAGTTTAAACTAATCAAATATAAAAAGTAACTAAAGTGCATTGAGATATTAGCGTGTTTCTACTTGCAACCATTCATTCATTCCACTTTACAGCATCATGATGATTCAACTTTTATAATTTACCTTAACTTACCCTTCATTTATCACTTTTCTGTTGCAAACTGAATTAACTGAAACAATTCCAAACATGGCACAAGTGAGGAACAAGCAAGTGATTTTGAGAGACTTTGTGTCTGGTTTTCCTAAAGAATCAGACATGAACATTGTTGACAGTACAATTACTCTTAAGCTTCCACAAGGTTCCAATGATGTTCTGCTAAAAAATCTATACTTGTCTTGTGATCCATTCATGAGGAATCTCATGAACAAACCACAAGGAGCTCCCATTAATCCTCTTGCATACACCCCTCAATCTGTAAGTTAAAGCTTTTGTGAATAGCCCTTTTGAGTATATGTCAAATTTGATCCTTAAAGTTGCTTTTTTTATGTGTAAATTAGTCTGCACGGATCAACTTGTTAGTAAGTTTACAATTTTCATATGATAAATTCCTTAGCAAATTAAAAAAATTGGCTTTTTTTGTTATGATTCTCCAGTTATCAGAAAAACGGCCCTTCTTAATTTGGAGTTTGGCTGGAGTAAGTAAAGTCTGGCCAATGATTGTTCATCTTAGAATTCGAACTAGGATTCTTTCAAACGATTCGTCATTAATTGTATCCCATTAAGTATTAACCATCTGAGCCCAATCAGTTGATTAATTAATAATCTTGGATATGATATATTGTAGTTTTTAAAAATAAATTGAAAATAAAAAAAAATCATATAAATTTATGTTTGTTTGCTGAGATTTTGTTTTTGCTTAACTCAAATGAATTGTTTGATATTAGGAGTGGTTTTGTGGTTATGTGAGTTGTGCTTAAAATCCCTTGAATTTTGTAATTTATTTGATTAGAATTTAAGGGATTTTTTGGTGAAAAAAGATTAGTAGAATTTAAGTTTTATTCTTAAATAAATATCGAAACTAATCAAAGAATAACATGCAATGTTGAAATAAGCTTTTGTTTATGTAGTTTCTGATAATTTTTCAGTAATTACAGGTAATAGCAGGTTTTGGGGTGTCTAAAGTTCTTGAATCAGGACATCCTGATTATAAGGAAGGTGATTTAGTTTGGGGATTCTGCAAATGGGAAGAGTACAGTTTGGTCCCTTCATCTCAAATACTTTTCAAAATTGAGCACACTGATGTCCCACTTTCCTACTATACTGGAATTCTCGGTATGTATTCAACAATTTCAATTTATATTGATTTATGGTGTAGAATGCACTTGATTTCAGTCTTATATGCAGGCCTCATGTTATGAAGGTTTTCATGTGATAAATGACTCATTTCTTGTACACTATCAGTTAGGAACCAACCTTAGCTGATTATTAGTGTTTGTTTTTGATTAACGAGTAAGTTAGGTTGGCTGTTAGTGTAATCTGTTAGTCCTCCTATGCAGTATCAATAGGACTGACATTCTTTTTGGAGAATTAGGAAATCATTTACTTCAAATAGGACTGACATTCCTACTAGCTTCATCGTGTATCGGTTTTCTTCGTATCAATAAAACTTGCAGGGACAAATAAACTCCCTTTTCTCTACCTTGATATTGCAAGAACTAATGAATTCATACCTATCACTATCATTAAACGATAGGTATAGCCGGATGTAGAGGATCCATTTTGTCATGGTAGAGACATATTGTGTGACAGTTGTATAGTTGTCTGGCTGTTTAGCCTATATCAACCCTTTTCCATTTACTTCTTTTCATCATTGAAGGTTATTTAGAATTTGTTTCTCGTTGCTTTTGGACATCTGTTAGAGCCACATCTCTGCCTAATCTTCTCTCTAGCCGAAGTTTTTAATGTTCTCTTTTATGTTTTTTTGACAAAGTATATATACAATGTCCTGATTAGCCTATATGCTTTCTACTTATGATACTGTATCTTATTGATGACTATCGCATATTTTTCTGCCATTCTGTTGTGCCTTTTTAACATATGTTGTGTTTTTCTGTGAACACAGGTATGCCAGGAATAACTGCTTATGCTGGTTTCTTTGAACTAGGCAATCCTAAGAAAGGAGAGAATGTTTTTGTTTCAGCTGCCTCTGGTGCAGTCGGTCAACTTGTTGGTCAATTCGCTAAACTGACAGGATGTTATGTTGTAGGAAGTGCTGGAAGTAAAGAGAAGGTATTGTTGTAATTGCTAAATTTTATGTTCCTTAGTATGTCACCGTCACCTAGGGGATTGGGTAGTTGAGCTAGTTTGATATAAAGGTTAAATAAGTCGAAGGAGTTATAAAGGACCGGGATTTAAACCCTAGTGAAGGAGAAAATCGTATGATAACAACTAATATATTATCATTTGCCTATCCAAAAAATAAAATAAAATCACCATAACCTATTCCTTATTAGTATATATAATGTATACAATTTTATGGTTCTAATGTAAAAATTTGGTTATAATGTGTACTTTATTTTATGCATCAGTATTTGCACTACAGTATTCAACTCCCTTTACCCTTGCCAAAAGAAAATGGAGGGAAAATTTTTGCATAATGAATTGTGGCATAGATTAAAAATTGTACCAAGACCTGAAATAGTTTTTTTTTTACTGGGTTAAAATTGTTTGAATGCATGTCTTTTACAATCAGGTGGATCTTTTAAAGAATAAATTTGGATTTGATGAAGGTTTCAACTACAAGGAAGAGCCTGACCTCGATGCAGCTTTGAAGAGGTTTGCATTCTGCACTGAACAGTTTGGTCATAGAAAGATTTAGTTGTTACATTGTTGTATAGCCATTATAAATTTATATTACTGTGCCTACTGCCTAGTAATAAAATAGAGTGACTAATGACTAATGCATGGCAACATAAAAATCAGGCACTTTCCTGAAGGCATTGATATTTACTTTGAGAATGTTGGAGGCAAGACACTTGATGCTGTACTCTTGAACATGAGAGTCCACGGACGCATACCTGCATGTGGAATGGTCTCACAGTACAATCTTACGCAACCTGAAGCTGTAACGAATTTGGCACATCTCATATATAAGCGGATTCGAATGGAAGGGTTTAACAGTGCTGATTTCTTTCACCTAAATCCTAAATTCTTGGAGTTTGTCCTCCCTCATATCAGAGATGGGAAGATTGTGTATGTTGAAGACATAACTGAGGGTCTTGAGAATGGTCCTGCAGCATTGATTGGCCTGTATAGTGGTCGCAATGTCGGTAAACAAGTGGTTGTTGTTGCTCGTGAATAGAAAGCATTTGCTTTTCCTATGTAAAATTTCTAGAAAGTTTAGCTGTCTTTGTACCACCTTTGCAGTCATCTTTTTCATATGTATGATGTATGATATGATGAGACTGTGTTCGTTGTAGTTCAGGGAGCTGAATAATGTATCAGTGTAATTGATAGAAAATAAAAGCATTTGCTTGCCTTTGTGCATTGTCATCCAAACATTTTTTAGTTTGGATCAATCTAACTTTTGTTACTTTTCAGCGTTCACATTTCTAAAATTACAAAATTACACATGTATTTAAAAGCTATTTGATGGTATATTTTTCTAGATATGTGCCTATAAATATAACAAAATTAGTTATTTTTTTCATGTGTACAATTCATGTTAAAGAAGGTGAAAAAAGATTTTCCCTAAACCTTCACTCACATGATCTTTTCATTATAAAATTAAATAAAATTCATCCACATTGATGTTATTTTATTTTTATAATCATCTGTGAGTCGTATGAAAGTAATCTTCAATAAGCAATTTTTTTAAAAGATCAACATTTATGCATGCATTGGTACTTCTAAAAAAGTTTGAAGACGAAGATGAGAAGTGATCATCTAGATATTTGATTCAAGATTTGCTTTTTCCTTCAAATCCACATACTAATGCAGCTGAAGTTTTTTTTTTTTTTTGAATTGAGAGTAATTCTGCAGCTGAAGTTCTATACAACTAGGTTGACGAAGATGACACACGATATTTAGGTAGGCAATAAAGATAAAGAAACAGTTATTACATCGACACAGATGCCTAGGGAGTACTTGTTTTAGTAATCAGTCTCGCGATTTCCTGTAAACAAAGTTCCTGGCCAGGCCAAAAAATTCCCATCTATACCAAGGGAATGGAGAACTACATTTTGTGGACCATGGTCAACATAAATAATAAATACCAGACAACTTGATACATCAATGTATAAATTCGTAAATTAAAAAAATGAGATGCAATGAGCAATGTATAGTCAATTTGGGGTAGTGTTTTGAGCCTTAGTGGATAAAGGTGCATCCAACCACAACTTTTAAACACTCAATACTCATCAGCATACTGCCCTAGCTCTGCATTTGTTGGCCTGGAAAACCTTGTGGAGGTGGCATTGATGGAGGTCTAGTCCCAATTGGGGCTGGCGGTGGAAGAGGCGGCATTGCACCAGGTACAGGTCTGGGACCGTTTGCAGCCATAGCAGGTGGTGGCGGCATTGATCCTGACATTGGAGGTGGAGGGGCCCGTGGAGGATTTCCCATAGGTGCACCGGGAGGTAGCCCTTGTGGAGGAGGTGGTGGTGGTGGTAGTGGAGCTTGTGGTGGTGGGGGCATAGGCCTTGGCGGAACACCAGGTGCTGTGGTACCATTGGGTGCAGACGCAGGCGGCTGTGGTTTAGTTGCCTCTGGTGGTTTTGTTTTAAAATACAACTGCAGCTGCAGACAAAGGAAAAGTTCTGTCATCAGTAGCTGCTAAAGAAAATTAAATATCAATAATGCACGCCTTGTAAGCAAAAAGAACAGAACAGATAAAGCATGAAGAATGGAAATTCTCATCTTAGTTCCACTATTAACTGCTTGATTCATTAGTTTGCACAAGAGCAAACAAAAAAATGCAAGGATTTGGACATATAACTGGCCAACCTTGTGCTTTGATGTCTGAAGATTAACTGAGTTTCAATTAGCATATTTTGATATCGAGAGAAGTTTTCAATCAAAAGATCAATTTTCCAAAAATATTGCCAACCAAACACAAAATGAGCATTTTGTTTATTTTGAAAGAAGGTTTTTGTTTTTTCTTGGATGATGCATATACCATTAACTTACTCACAATCACAGAAAAAACATGTACACTAAGATGGACAAACTTTTTTATCTTAGAAAAGAAAAAGGAGTAAATGTACTAACTGTGAACATCTTGGAATCTGGGTCCCAGTGCGAGAAAAACTTTGGAGTGGACTTATCAATCTCAGTACTTGGTACCTGAAATGTGGATTGATGAACAAGTACAAAAAAGTAAATTTTCGGAACTCAATATATGTATGTACTCATCACCCAAAACATGATAAATAATAAACTAGAGTAATTATTTACCTTAAAAGATATTGTTTCGTAAGGTTCAGCAGCAAACAATAGATACTGGTATCTTTTGTCAAATGGTTCAATCCTCTGTATGCATAAAAATGGGAACAAGAGGAAAACCAAAATGTTAAGACATGGCTTTGTGTACAGCAAATAATTCCACAACTTTGACTTCATAACACACACACACACACACACACAAGAAAAGATATGGGCTAAATCAAGAAATTAAAAGTCTACCTGCTCATAAGAGGACATAAATCGATGTCTAGGCTTCGCGAGGTCTTCGATCTCAGGATATTCAATCTGCATCAATAAAATTTTAAAAATTTATTATTATCATGTAATGTTAGAAGAATTCAATGTTGAGAAAATCACAAGGAGAAGTGTTAGTGACTACAGTATATTCTCACGTAGTCAGGTACATAAGCTAAGCATCATCGCCATAATGTCCTGTCATGATACTCTTGCTACTCTAATATACACACATGGAGAAGCCTATCATGATACTCTTGCTACCCTAATATACACACATGGAGAAGTGTAATCGACGACAACAACCACCGAAGTCTTCTCTCATGGAGTTGAATGCATGGATTTCCTATCATAAGTAAATTGTACCTAATTACAACCCATTTAAATCCAAATCCTTCTTAATAGTGTGACTTATAGTATTCCCCGGTGTCCCTCAACCCCTAAAATTTGTACTATCGTCATTCATCTAATCCACTCTCTTCATTGTCATTTCTATGAGTCTTCTCCACTATCCACACACACCCAAACAACCCAACTGCTTTGCAATTCTACCACATCATATTCTCCACTAATAGGCACTGCGCTAATTTTCTCTCCAAGACTTGCATTCTTAATCCTCGTACATCTTCTCATATACAACCAGTATTCATAATCCTCCAAATTTTCCCTAAATTAGTTTGAAATATGTAAACATTAAAATCTAAGAACTACAGTATTCTTACTTATACAATTTAAACAAAATTGCATCTCGCATACTTTAAGTTATTCAATTGTACTAGATTAATCCTTTAAGAGACTATTTGGATTGACTTATTTGAACTTATCCACCGGCATAAACATTTGTGACACGGTTAGGGAGAACTTATGGAAACACCTAATAACATGTTCGTAAGTTGTTTTTAGCTTATTCCCATAAACCTTGTAGGATAACTTGTGAAAACAACTACTAAATTATACGAAAAAATAGTTCGACTTTACCATATCTTGTGTCACTAACATAGTTTATTCACAAGGGTTTATATACTATAAGCAACAAAATGAGTTTTTTTATCCAAACAGGGACTAAGTCTCGCTCTCACAACAATTAAATTGTGACAATGTTTGAGAAAACTTATGAAAACAACTTAAAGCATGTTCATTAGCCGTGTTGAACTTATTTCCATAAACTGGCCAAGATAACTTATAAAAACAACTTATACCTTGTCCAAAAACATTTTGACTTTATTTTATCTTAGAAATAGCTTATTTATCTGAGCTTGCTTATATGATAAACGCTTATGCTATAAACTAGAAAATAAGTTGTTTATCCAAGCAAGACCTAAAACTTAGTAATCTAGTGTAACTAAATAACTTAAAAGAGCACAAATAACAATTTCACATATAACTTAACAAACAAAATTTCAATTCAAACTTGAAATGAGAACAAACCTGAAAAAGCAGAGATCTTTGCTTGGTATCAGGATCAAATTGCTTAGTCACACGATACCCAGGCCTCCCAATTTTAACTTCAAAAAACACAAAGATATCAAATTAAAATAATTATGAAATTAACCCTGTCCCAATTAACAAAATAAACAATGATTAAGGGGTTTAATACCAGATTTCTTCATATTAACCTTCCTCTTATGAGGCTGAGGTTGAGTAGGAGCATCTTTAGCTTCACGAGCAGCACGTTTAGCGAGATTGGTTTGATGGCGTTTCCCTTGAGTATGAGCAAGGTAGTTACCTTCGTTGTTGTGAAGAGTAAGACAGAGTTTACATTCGTAACTACCGAGATGATTGCGCATGAAATAGGGATCTTTTGCTAGATCTATGGTTTCAAGAGCGAGTCGTCGGAGCCGTTCACGGCGGTCTATTGCTTCGTTTTGAGCTGTGGCGGCTCCGCCGCTTCCTGGTTTTGAACCCCATTCTCTGTCCATTGTTGTTGCTCAGAGAGTTTGAGTCAGTGCTTAGTTTCGTTCGTTCTCTCTTTCGATGTTACTGCTACTATCTCTATGGAATTGGAATTGGAATTGGAATTGAGAAACCAAAACTGTATACACTGCTTTTTCTGCAATATATATACACTTTAACTTTGTTGGGCTGGGCTGGGCTTGGCTTGCTGTTGGTTCCCAAGGCCCACTAGCTACTTCTCTCTTTCTTTTGTTTTATTTTAAAATAATAATATATAAAGGTTTAAGTAATAGTTATTTGAATGTAAGATCAACTTCATTTTCGAGTTTCAAAATAAAGTAGACATATGTATGAGCATTCCAAATGAAAAAAAAAAACATTGTTGTGTATTTTTAAAAACTATGAGGTTCGTCTTATTGTGTTCAGTTGATGTAGAAGAGGTTTTGGAGTTTTATCATGTTATTTGATGGATTCATGACTTACCGCTGTCAAAAATGGATTTTGAGGTTGGACTGAAATAAGCAGCTCACTGTTTCAATTGGGTAGGGGATATATCATCAAATTTGGCGTTATTATGGATAGTAGCATTCAATATTGTAATTTTGCATTTAACAAACCCTGATATTGAGTTTATTATGAGACAAGTGAATGAGGTTGTCATTGAATTGGCAAAGGCATCCATATCTTTACCTAGTTTTTGCATCTTTGATGAAATTTCAACAAATGTTGACTACATGGTTGTTAATGAAATGTTATAAGCATATTTTCTCAACAAACAAAAAATACTTCAATCTATTATAAATTCAATCAATTATTTGGACATTGACATTACGTACTCAAAGACATAAGTCTTTTTCTATGGATAACTAGTATTAAGCATAATGTTACATATCAAATCACAATTTTTGTTCAATTTATTATTCATTTATCTAACAACTTATCTGAGCAATGTTAGAGTACGTCACCTCTTATTATATTACTTGGAGTAGACTCATTTTCGACTGTGTCTAAATTAATGTTGGTGGCTCTCACATTAAACACATGTGCAACTTATCTTGTGGTGATACTGCTAGAAATTCAGAGGGTCGATCAGTCAACGGTTTTTATTCCATGGTTGAGTCTTGTAATGGAGTTTGGACAAAGCTTTGGGCACTTCGTTTGTGGATAAAGCTCACTTGAATTATAGTTTTTTTGGGTTATTTTTTAGATGTATTCAAAGGTGGTGGTTGATATGGTGCATTCATGAAAAACCCATATTCTTTTTAATCTCTCCTTTATGATATTATCCACTTCTCCAGTTTCAAATCAGAGAACTGCTAGTGTCTATATTTATCGTGAAACCAACATAATTGCAAAGTGGAGGTACCGAGGTTTGAACCCCGATCATGATCTCCGACCTAACAATTTATGCATTTTTGTCGGTTGCGCTAGGACTTATGAGACTCATGTATCATCTTTATTAGCACCATAGATAATCTAGAGCTTGATATTATATATATAAACATAGGGCATATCAAGTGAGAGAAGGTGTTATAATGAGAGATGAGAGGAGCAATTATCAGCCATCAGATTAAAACCAACGGTTAAGATGTTTTCAGCTTTAAAATCAATTCAAACCATGTGATTATTTTCTCCTTCTTCTCAAGGTCGCTTCAGTTTCTCTAACATCAAAAATTGCTCTTTCGTTCTCCCATCAACATCAAGATCAACATCATTGTTCCTTTCTTCCTTTACTGTCGCACACACACCTTTCTCTCTATTCCATTATGCCTTTGTCATGCGGTGGAAAGAAACATCAAATCATTTTTTTCATTGCCAGAAACGCAAAAAATTTTGAAATATAATATTTCTATTGGTTTGTTTGTTTGTTTTCAATAAATCCTAAACAGGGTCCGAGTTCAACACTCAAATTGCCGCCTTTGAATACCGTCGTTCGTGCTGAGGTGTACGTCGTCGATGTTTCTGATGTGCAATTTTTTAATTGATTTTCGTTTTAAAAAATAAAAAACTAATAGAATGAATTGATTTTGACCAAGGGTTATGGAGTTTGTGTTAAGGGAATCATTTGCTGCATCAGTTCACCAAACAATAGTTGATTTTAGGTTGGTAATCGCAAGTTGGGGGAATGATAAATTGAATATCATAAAGTAGCGATTTTAACGAAATCAAATGAAAATGAAGAGAAACTAGTGATTTTAACGAGAAAGATAGATGCATAGTTAGGGATGCACAATGGATGAAATATGAGAAATCCGTAATGGAATGAGAACAAAGAGACGTGAAAGAAATAAGGGGATGAAGGTGTGGAATGAGTACCTACATTGATAAATATTAAATACCATAGTAATGATTAATCCAACGGTTGTGATTTAATCCTCTCACCTCTCATAATAAGAACCCTCTCACTTGAAATGTCACACACACACACACACACAGATATATATATATATATATATATATAAACAATGATTTTTACGAGTATTATATCTATTTGTTGAGACTTAAAAAAAATTCAAAAAACAACTTCAGATAAAAATTGTTACCAGCAGTTCCACAAAAATCAGACCGAAGATAAAAAAGAGTTATAAACCTCTAAAAAAAAGAGTTTTTTTTGAGAAAATAAAAAGTGTTTTATTAGGGGAAAAGAAAAAGAAACATGAACCAATTTATATCTCATAAATAAAGAAAAATAATATTTGTACAACAATTTCCTGATAATTTTCTCTTTTATACTTACATGATATTCTCCATTGTGTTTTACCAATAAAAACTGGAAAAAGAGTTGTCGTTAATAAATATCATTGCTCCAACTAAAATAGAGGACGATAAAAAAAAAGTATTTTACTCTTTAAAGTATAGAAAATGTATTAAAAAAAATCGATATAATTAATTTTTTTTATCTGTCTGGAGGTATCACATTACCGTATACCAAACCAAACGCAGCCTTATACAAACAACATATACAAGAGAAGAGAACGTGGTGGTGGTGGATCGATCGATCATGGCATCGTCGGTGGTGAAGAGCATCTTGAACACGGTGAAGGAGAAAGGTCTCGGTGGCTTCTTCAGACACCTCAAAGATGAAGGATACCTGTTTGTCCCTTTTCCCCTTTCCATTTCTCTTTTTCAACCATTATTATTCAATTTCACAAATCGTGTAGTACCTTTCGTTTTAGGGATTAATATTCCATCATAATGATTATTCAGCTAAAAAAATGCGCTTATTCCACTATCATTTCATATATTTCTTTGGAAAATAGAATTTAATAGTTGAAATCAAACTCCAATTTGATTTCAATTTTTAGGTTAATTAATGTGATTTTTCCGTGCATTATTTGAATAAATGTTAGATATAATTATTCAAAGTTCGTTGATTTGATTTTATTATTTTTCGTTTTCAATTTTCAGGAGATGCCTTCCTGATGGAAACCTGTTGTAAGTCAATTTCTTGTTTTTGCTTATACTTATTACTTTTTCCCTGAGTGTGCGTTTGTATTCAAGTACAAACATGATAATGACGATAATGTATTACATTTTGCTGCTTCATAATTTCCCTAAAAGATTAAGAGCTTTTTGGATGTAAATTGGGTACCCTCCACGTTACATCTGTGGAGACTAACCCCTCGCGCTTTGTAGGACCCAAATGGGCAGCGGACTCTCACTAAGAGTTTTAACGCTACTGCACACCTAAGCTCGAGTTTGAACATAGCATTTAGGTGTTTTTATAATTTGATTGCAAGTTGTTATGGATGAAGAGATTTCTTCTCGTTTTGATGGAAGGTTTTTGAAGAAAAGGAATGTGAGGGTAGCATTTTCATTTTGGAATGAGTTATGTTATGTTCAAAATAATGAATATGGATAGGATATTGGGTTTCATGATACTGATAGTATGTTCTTTTTAAAAATTAAGAAATTTGTGAATATTCATTTGAAATGAAAATTTTATCCGTCCTTTCATTCCCCCTTAGATCCTCCATCCAACCATACCTTAGATTGAGTTGAAAGAATTTGTGTCTCATTGCAATTAGTTTTAGGTCCTGTTTGGATTAACAACTTAACTCGAGGCTTATGTCTTGGCTATTTTTAGAACAAAAGATAAATAAAGTAAAAAAAAATCGCAGAAAACATAATTTATTTCCATATGCTATTTTGGAAAGCTTACGAAGAATTGAAGATAAGCTGAAAACAATTTTTGAACATGTTATAAGCTGTTTTCATAAGTTCTCCCAAACAATCTCACAAGTGCTTATGTCAGTAGATGAACTCAAATAAGCCAATCCAAACATGCTCTTAGATTTGTTTCTGTAAATTTGGTGAAAGGTTTAGCTTTTGATATTAATATCTCTGCTGTTTATTTGCATTTTACCTCGAGATTTGAATTCCCTTGTGTTACAGGTGTTTTTCCTCTTCCACTCTAATTGCTTTCTTAATTTATTCAGGCAAACTAAGATCCACAATATCGGGGCAACGCTTGTTGGTGTTGATAAATATGGTAACAAGTATTACGAGAAAACTGAAAACACACAGTATGGTTAGTACCCACTCTCTCTGTCTATATCTCTATATGCATGTGGTTTATTCTGATAAATGGATATGGCCAAAATGAATGAATACCATTCCCTTGAGCCAAGACCAGTTGCGATCACTTGAGCCGCAATCGCTATCATCAAGCACTCTGGTTATTACACATTGCTATCTCATTGTGATATAATGAACATGATAGGTAAAACCCTTTAGTTAGTTAGTTAGTTATGTCAGACTGTGATGCGTATACATAAGAGCGATTAGAGAGAATCAGCTTATAAAGAGAATTACAATATTTAGGTAATTGGGTGGTTTGTAGACCCTCAAAGGTCTACAGTGTTCTAGTTCTGTAATAAAGGGAATTATCCCTATTTTCTACTTACCAAACTGGTTCCCATTATAAAAAGATAGGGAGGGGGATATAACCTATAAGGATGACATGGTGGATTAGGTGGGAGAGTTAAGGAGTGGAGTTATAAGGAGGTCAATGGTTCGATCCCCACCCTCAGCATAAAAACTAACAATACTAGCATTGGCAGTTTCATAAAATAAAATAAGAATGGGATATGGTGTAATGTTGTGACTTTTAAAATACTATCTCATGAGTTTCTGTATTGAGTAGAATACTACTGAGGGAATAAATGTCTAATGTGATTATTGGAGTTACTACATAACCTTACAAGTAAGCAACAAATATCACAATATTTACAATCTGGTCAAGAAAGATGTAAACACTTGCTCTATATATCTCTATCTGTGCAATTAACTTAAGCGTATAGCCGAACATCTCTATAAGATGATTGCATTCCTATTGGGACAATTGTGTGTGCAACACACAGTGAGAGGATGGGGCAATCTTTTAAAACAGAGAGAGCTATTGAAACTTAATAGGCAAAGGTGCTTGTGGGGTTTGATGAGTGGTGCAAGCATTTCAAGCCTAAAACTTTTTTTCCAACCCACCGAACAGTCAGTTATATGGAGGGAGGAAGAGTAAGAGTTTCTACCCAAGCTTCATGTTTGAGGGCCATTAGAGATATGAAAGACTGAAATCAGAGCCGAGTACCATGTAGGATGTCTCCAAAATATCGTAAAAATAACTACAGTTGAGGGATGCTGATTTACCAAACCGAAACTCATGGTAGTGACACTAGAGGGCCACCCTGGGAGGCAATGGAGGACTCTTCTGCAAACATATGTCAGACACAAACAAAATCATAGAATTTTTTGTGCATTTCCTAGGTGAGGTAGTTGTAGAGTAGTGATACATTGTTCTTACTCTACATTTTTGTGCATTCCCCATTTATTTCCCAATCAATAGCAATAACACTTCACTTTTCTGTCTGAAAGTGTGATTCACTTTAGAGGAGTCAAATCTTCCATATTCTATAATATATTGTCAAGACTCAAACTTTGGTTGGACACTATTTAAAACTCTAGATGTAACAACAAATGATACATTATTGTTAAAACCTGACAGGAAGACACAGGTGGGTTGAATATGCAGAGAAGTCTAGATATAATGCTTCTCAGGTTCCCGCTGAATGGCATGGCTGGCTTCACTTCATAACTGATCACACAGGTGATGAGGTAAATTTGCTTGTTTCATAATCCTAATTCTTTCCTAAGCAAAACTGTATGCTAAGAAAATCTAAAGCCCTGACATAAAATTTGCAATGAATTTGTTGCAGCTTCTTTTGCTGAAACCAAAAAGGTACGGCCTTGATCATAAAGAAAATCTGTCCGGACATGGTGAAGAGTTTATCTACCATTCCAAGGGACATGCTCTCAATCCAGGGCAGAGAAACTGGACCAGGTACCAACCATGGCAGTCCACGAACGAACCGTGAATATGGTTCAGCTTTGAGTTGCAGATGTATTGGATTGAATGTTTGTTTTTCTTTCCTCCTGACAAATTGTTAATTCAATTCCCGAGGTGGAAAACTGTTTTTGCTTTTTAATAATAAAAGAATTATTAGCTGTGATGGCAGACAAGTTGACTGTGAAATTGAAATATTTCCTATATACTGTCACCAATTGGTATGTATGAGATGTAATATGTCAAAAAGATTTGCTCTTATTTTACTACAATCATCCAAGAACGAATGATATATTGTTCCTTACGGAAAGTGAACGAGGATCAAATGTGTTTAAATTCACATGGTTTTAATCTAAACCAATGTTTTGAAAACGAAACTAGACATGTAACAATTGTGATCTTCTGTCATGGTTCAAATGCGTGAACTGAAACAAAATTGTGGTCGAGTCTCTTAAACAGCCAAGTTGTAGACAATGCTCGTTCACGGTATAAGTGAATAGATAGATTATTCTAAAAAAATGGGTTAATATATGTTACCCTATCATTTATTGCGAGTTTTGAGGGCTCACAATACTTCCTCTGTCCGTTGATTCTGGTTTTTTGGCTTTTCCGCTGTTGGATGCTTCAATTGCATTCAACCTTCCACCATTAAGGATTGTGCCTAGCCCAGCTCAAATCATGTCTGCTTCTTCCTTATGCTTGATTTTGAATAGAATCCTTTTGAGAAAGATAACCCATCAGGATGTTTGTTATCTCTCTATTTACTAAAAATCTTTTTCAATTCAGTCTTAGTAGTTTGAATGATAAGAGGTCCTAATAACTAGAATAAACAATGTAAGTAGCACAAAACTTATATAATCCTTTTCATTTTTATCTAAGATACATTGGTGTTTTTTTTCTTCCTGAGGGGAAACATTGTTGTCAACGAGGGTTTGTTTGGTTGTGATGCTAAGCAGTGAAAGTGTGAAACACTCTATAATTAATATATATATTTTACAATAATCATGCATACAAATTTGTAATTTAATTAGACTAAGATTATCCTAGCTCAAGTGAAAATGTCAAGATCGTTAAGCTAGACATTTTCCACGGTTATCTGGATTCAAACTTAAAATGACTTAGCTGTGGATGTGAATTTTGAGACGATATTTATCCCTTAGTTTTCAATTATGTAAAATTTTATAAAAATGAACAGTTTAACTAAAAAAACAATTAAGTTATATAAAACTAATTAAATTAAGTTAAATGACTTTTATGTAATTTTGTCAAAATAAAATCTTCCTCTACCGATTCTCATAAAATTAACTCGATTGATAGAAACATTGCATTGTATATATGCAAAATTGAGAGTTGGAACCCCAAAAAAATTTTAAGCAAAAATTAAATAAAATTATATATATATATATATATATATATATATTAAATAAAAATAAAAGTACAAAAAGATAGAGGACGAAAACCTGATCCAATAAAATCGTAATGAACAACCCCTTTAAAAGAATAATACAGTCTCTTACAAACTAACACATTTTAGGACCAACCCTTACGGTGAATTCACTTAAAAACAAAAGAAATTATGGTGCGTTTAATTAAGAATTATACAAAAAATAATTAATAGATGCACCTATGTTTATTTTTAGGCAGCTTGACAAAAAAAAAAATATCATCTACAAACGACGATGACCGTTGCAAAAACGACGTCGTAGAAGGAAGAGCGATATCGCAGTGAGTTCAGAAGGTTGAAGAAGAAGACGAAAATGGCGCAGCAACAACAACAGCTGAACAGCAACATCCCAGTTAGCGAAGTTTTCTGGACTCTCGTCGACAAAGCCGACAAAAAATTCTCCAAAATCAGAGACTTACCTTATTACCAACGCTCCAGGTTCGTACATCACAAAACCCTAACCCTAATTCCTCTTTCCAAACCCTAACCCTAATTGCATTCTCATTTTCTTTTAATTACAGACATGATACTTATTTCTGCAAGGTTTTCAAAGTCTACACACAATTATGGAAATTCCAACAAGAAAATCGCCAAAAATTAATCGAAGCAGGGTTGAAAAGATGGGAAATTGGCGAAATCGCGTCGCGGATTGGCCAATTGTATTTTGGACAATATATGAAAACTTCTGATTACAATTATTTATCAGAATCTTATATTTTCTATGAAGCCATATTCACGCGTGATTATTTCAGAGAGGGATTGTTTTCGGATGTTAATATTGCGAATAAGCAGTTGAGGTTTTTGGCGAGGTTTTTGACGGTGTGTTTGCTTTTGAATCGGAGGGAAATGTTGCAACAATTGGTTAATCAGCTGAAAGTGTTGGTTGATGAGTGTAAGAGAGTGTTTGTGGATAGTGATTTTAAGGAGTGGAAGGTTGTTGTGGTGGAAATTGGGAGGTTTTTGAAAGTTGATACGGGTTTTATGAATGTTAGACCAGTGAGGTATAGTTTGGTTTTGGATTCTCATCCTGATACTTTACCGCGTGTTCCTGTTGCTATCGCGAAGCGGAATTTGAAATTAAGAGATGCTGTCTTGAGTAGCTTCCATTATAATGAGGTAGACAATGATACATTACAATTTACATCACAATATTTGTTTGAAAATGATAAATGGGTGCTTTAGGAGAGCTTATTTGAGATTATCTTATAATGTAAGCACTTATGTAAGTATTTGTAACAGCTTATGGAAATTTTGTGACATTTTTGTAAGTTGCTTTCAGTTCAGCGTCCCCCTGATTAGCTTGTAGAAATAGTTTATCCAGAGTTTATGATGTAAGCACTTGTATAAGTATGTGTAGTGGAAGAGCTTATGAATAAAGGTTATATGATATGTCAATTTGAAATTGTGTGATGCTGTATTGAGTAGCTTCCATCATAACGAGGTAGACAATGATACATTGCAAAACGATATTTATTTGAAAATTATTAATGAGGTGTTTTTATGATATATGCATTTATGTAAGTCTTTGGAAGAGCTTTTGGAAAAAGCTTTTGACATGTTTGTAAGTTATTTTAGACCCCCTTAATTAGCTTGTAGAAATAGCTTATACAGAGTTTATGTAGGATTTCCTCTTTGCTTGTAGAAATAAGGTCTGTTTGGATTGATTTATTTGAGCTTATCTACTGACATAAACACTTGTGAGATTGTTTGGGAGAACTTATGAAAACAACTCATGATATGCTCATAAGCTGTTTTCAGCCTATTTCCATAAGTTCTCCGAAATAGCATGAAAACAACTTATAGCTTATACAAAAACATTTTAACTTTATTTTATCTTGTTAATAGATATTGCTTATTCATATGAGCTTATATGATAAGTTTATGCTATAAGCTGTTTATCCAAACATGGCCATGATTTATACATAAGCACTTCAACAATAAACACTTAGTTTGCCCAAATACTCCACAATCAGTAAGGTAGGTTTTTTTACTGTTTGTAAAATGTTATGGACTTTCATTAATATTGTTTTTAAATGTGATTGTGATGATTACTGAACAGGTTAAATTTTCAGAGTTCACTATTGACACTTTTAGGATGCTTCAATGTTTAGAGTGGGAACCTAGTGGCTCATTTTACCAGTCTGGTGGTTCAAAACTTGGCCAGAATGGGGCAACTGGGACTGGTCGTATCAGTTACATACAAGATATTGCTGATCCTACATTACCGGCAAACCCACGGAAAGCTATATTATACCGTCCTTCACTGACGCATTTCATAGCTGTAAGTATGAAAATATGTTATTCTTTATTTGCTTTTCCGTGGACCCATAACCCAGTAGTTCTTGGATCAAATCAGGCTTCTGCTTCCATTCGATGACTGAGGTTTAGCTATTTGATCTCAAAGAAAAAGAGAGAATATTTCATTAAAGAGACTTTAAATAATTGTTATATATATCCTCAAATGCACACCATTTAGGTTATAGCCTATTATACTACTAATCTAGGTAAAGTACAAGTAGTGCAAGCATAAGTCAATAACGCTCATAATAACATTCCTAATGATGGTAATAAACTTAATTCTTAATGCTTAACAAGGCCAAATCGGGCTTCACTCGTATTTTCTCTTAGGGTATGTTTGGATGGAGGGGAGGGCTTACCTTTCTTTTTATTTTACGGACACTATAAAATGCTTTTTTAAATCAAATAAGTGTGATTGAACTATTATATAATCATTAATCAGGATGTTCTTTAATTTTTTTAAAATATCAAATATATATCAAAATATAGACTTAACCCTCCAAAACCCCCCGTCCAAACATATGCTATATCAACTTCCTGACAAAAGTATGGAGTTTTGACAATGATCCTTCCTCATGAGGCTGATATTTAGAACGGGGTTTTTAGCTTGATATTCTAGTTATAAACTATTTTTTTTAATGTCTTTATAGAAATGAACAATGGCTTGAAGTGGAAGCTATTTAATCTAGATTTTTATCAATATATACGGGAAGAGGTTGACCACCTCTAACATGTAATGCAGGGACTTGTGTAGCCTTGATTACTGTTTTTTACATCCTATCCTGTAATGAGAATTCATGCGCATGCTTTCTCGTTTTAAAGCATGGATATACATTTTTATTCTCCTCAAATCCTCCCAAAAAATGTCACGAGGGACAAAGGTGTTAAGAAAATTTGGATCCGGCCATTTATTCTGTTTAATATGCAGTGATATTGACCATTCCTGCTCCTTTCAACTAGAAGAAAGGGGTTTAGATATCAGCGTGGCTATTTCTTCCATTCTTTTTTCCTGGATCGCAAGTTATTTGAGTATAGTATTGCTTTTCATTTTAATGGATAGGTTCTTGCCACAATTTGTGAGGAGCTTCCTTTGGATGGTATTCTCCTTGTATATTTGTCAGCTTCAGGTTAGATATCTTCTATTAACTGGGACTAAAAGACTGTAAATGTGTAGGTTATATCGTACTTCTACTTCAATATAATTCCTTTACTGAAAGGTGAACTTTGCTTTCTTCATCAAATGCAGGAGCAGGATCTTCTGGTGCCGGGAATAATGAATCTGGTTGCATAAACTTAGGTTCCCGTGGAGATAGAGGTACATTCTATAGGATTTGTTTCATGCACTTCCATTCTTGTACTGCCTGCTACGTTACTGGCTCTGATTTTGTTGAAACTCTTGATGTGTTTAGACCCTTGATAGTTTACTTATTGGAAATTGCAGCGCCTATTGTCTGACATTTCCCCACCGCAAATGGATATTGTTTATTGACCAAGAAAACACATACTCCCTCCGTCCCATAATATAAGTAAAAAAAACTCATTTTCTTTGTCCCAAAATATAAGCAAAAAAGACAAACTTTTATCCTATTTAATCTTGTTTTTTTAAAAAATCTCTTTTCTAAGAAAAACTTTTGTTTATTCTCATAAAATTAAATGCAAATTACATTCAATTTTCTCTCTCTTCCATTTTTTCCATAGCCAATGAAAATTGTTTTTACATCTTCCTATGAAACTTTTTTCAAAGAAAACACAAAAAACTATAATCCAAATTCTTATGTTTTAGTTTTCTTAATAAGTGTGATTACTTTTTTCGCTTATAATTTGGGATGGAGGGAGTATATTGTTTATTGTTTATTTCCCCACCCTTTTAATATGCATAATGCTGTCAGATTAATTTAGCAGACATAATGAGTGAGATATATCAAAATGAATAAAAAAATCGAGGAAATGTGTAAGTTTACCGACCAACAGATAACACGTTGAATAGAAAGCTGATATTACCATTACAAATAACTGGAGCCGTGGAGCCGTCTACTATGGTGAGACTAGGTAAAGAATTTGAAGAAATAAATGATGAAATAAGTGCAGACCAGTCAGATAACCCAGATGCAGTTCAAAAGGATGTAGATGTGATCCAAATGAAGAATTCAACTGATTTTTTGGAGTAAGCTGGGGGAACGTTGAAAGCATGTGCGATGCACTAGAGAGTCAAGTGTTCAAGTGTGGGACAATGATTTGAAGGTCCAATTGAGGATCTAGCCATTTGGAGCTTCTTGTACTCTTATGATAGTGTGGAGATCACCACATGCCACGATGTATGTACAGTGGAAAATCAATGAAAAAGATTAGTCTAATAGGGTAAACCCTTAGAGGACGATAGTCTCCTTGATTCTGCAATAACAGAAGCTTTCTTTTCTTTCTTGCTCTTTCACTTGCTTAGCCTGTCATCATCCATTTCTCTGGGTTTCTATCAGATGTCCTATGGGTATGAGAGTGTTCAAGATTTAAAAACGCGACAGAAGTGGCAAGATTGCTGTTGAGCTATTGGCACGTCACTTGTGACTAATTTTTGTCTATTGATGCACGGCATTACGGATTTGAAATCAAGTGGTCAGTGATTGAATCCTTGTTATCTGCCTCCATTACTGTATCCAATTTTGGCATAACATGAGCTTGTGTATTGTTCATGCTTCAGACCTCTTCTGATGGCTCTTACATAAGAGGATGTGTTAAAGACAACCATTCTTTGACCTCTACATATCTTCTCAAGCATTTGGAGAATTGGTTCTTGACAAGTTTTGCCGGTCGTAGTGGTTTTGTTTATGAACCAATACAATGTGAAGTGTTCTGACAGTTGTAAATTGGTTCCTTTATGAATAGCTTGGAGTCATTTGGTGCGTTAATTTACTTAAATAGGTCCAAGCAGATTGAAGAGAGGACTTAAAACCCAAGGATTTAACATTAATTATGGTCATAGATATTGATTGAAATGTATTCCATCATCTCATCTCAGCGTATAAATTTGTATTATGATGATATTATGAGCTCTCATAATATACATTCTTTTATTGGAAAATGAGAACACTTTAACAAACTTCCTTTTCAGGATCAAACTCCATATATCCATCAGACTTTCTACCGTTTACTAGAAGACCACTTCTTTTAATCATTGATAATGAGAACAGCAAAGCTTTTAAGGCAAGCCCTACTACTTCAGTAATTTTCTCTTGATTTTGTTTGATAAAACAATTTATTGAATTTTTTACTATTATCTGTAAAAGTTAATGAATGGCAATTTTACCCTATACTTTGGCGGGAATTAATGATACTGCAAATATCATACCCGTCACTGAAAGTATTAACCTTAAAAATTGTTATTGAATGCTAGTATAACATATTGATTTACAAAAAAAAACATATATTTAGAGCTAGGTGGTTTGATTTCACAATTGAATTGAAGTTCCTAGTGCCTACAATTATGTGGCATTAATGATGTCAGAGAAACATCAAATATTCAACGAAAAATCTATGGCTGTCACTTTTTTTCTTCTTTGTATATTTTTTCTGCCCTCCCGGAAATGGTTGTTATTTATACCGCCATCTTCCAACATTCTATAGTGTTTTTGGGGCTGGCTGCCAATCAACCTCTATCTGGAATTGACTGATATTTTCTTAAAAGTATGTAAACCTATACAAGTTTAACAATAGGTATGGTAAAATTGGTTATTTTAACTATGTTTAACAACTTTGTTATGCAAGATTAAAATTTGCCATACTCACATCTTACAACACACTTAACAGGCAATCAATTGAATGTGCAGGTCATAACTGAAGCAGAAAAAGGAGAGTCGGTGGCAATGCTCCTTTCTCCAAACCGTTTGCCTCCTTTTGTGTCTGATTGCTCACATTCTTCAAATGGGAGCCTATTCACCATGTTTCTTACAGCTCCGCTACAAGCTTTCTGTTTGCTGCTAGGATTTTCAGGCACTGATATTGATTTGGTATGCCTTATTTTTTTTCTCTCTGTTTTTTGTATCTGTAGATTCTTATCATTTTCTGTAAGTTATAAGTTTCAATACTCGGTCCTTCGGCATTCGTCAGCTTAAATTTGATTTCAGGACTTGTATAATAAAGCTGAAACACTGCTTTCATCATCATTAAATAACTGGGGATTGGCGTTGGCATCAACAGATACGCTTGATCCAGTTTGGGGACAGGTTTTAGGCGATCCATTCATAAGGAGACTTCTTATGAGGTAAAGTTTTTCTGCATTTCTGTTCTGATTTTTATTGTTTTATTTGCATAATTTATTGTTATAGTTATTTCCCATCATTCTCAGTTTTCTGTTCCAAACTCCACTACCATACAATTTGTGAGAAATACTGACTTTTACCCTTCTATTTTGCTTGTGCCAATGCTCATCAATTCATCATTGTTAATTATAACGATTTTTTAAATTGTTAATTTTAGGGCCATTATTAAAAATGCAGTACTGATCCAGGAGTGCTAGCAACACACTCTGACACATTTTTTATCATACTCTTTTTTATTGGTTATAATTTACACGGGTCCCACCAAATCATCTGCGTCCCATATAATTTGGTAGGACACAAGAATTTTATCCGATAAAAGAGCGTCCCTTGCATTATTCATACTGATTTATTGTGCAATTGTGCCATATGGAAGTTTTTTTCCCTCTAATTCATCGAGCTAGAATTTGAATATCCTTTGTACCAAAAATAAAAGAATTTGAATATCCTTACTTTTAGTTTAACAAGAAATAACTGGGAATTAGTTCTATATTAGTGTACACAATTTCTGTTCTTTGTCCTGGAAATGAGACTTGAAAGTTGTTTTCAGTCGACTTAACACTCTATTACCCAAAATTTATGCTAAAAGGATTGTGTTGAATTGCTTTTACACCATGTTATGAAAGGACAGGCTAAAGATTGTTGAGGCACATGCTAAGTCTGTTCTCTTTCTCCAACAAGCATAGCTTTTTTTATTCTTTAACGGATTAATCAGCCTATGTTTTTGTTTCCTACCTTTGTCCAGATTCATATTTTGCCAGACAGTGTTGACCTTGTATGCACCAGTTTATGATAAAAATGAATTCCTTCCAACATGTGTCCCTTCTCTTCCAACGCCTGTCCTAGCTCCAAGCTGCTCGTATCAAAGTGTAATCCTGCAACTAGCTGGCATTTTTGGTGCAACTAAGCACTTCATATTTTCTGAAGACGTTTCTCCTAAAAATATACTTCCAAACGTGGATCAGTTGTGAATTATAGCATTTTAAGCAGCAAGGGATCCAATTTCCAAGATAAGAAAGAACTTCACTTCAGAAGCACATAATGTATACAATTTGTTGTATAGCAATCAAGAACTGATTTCTATCAATATCACAATTTGGTCTTGGTGAGTTTCGTGTAATAATTCAATTTAAGGCTTTAGCATTGACCAAAAACAAAGAGAAAGGTGCTTATGTGGATTTGTAATTCAATGCTGTTTACATGACAAGTTGTGTGCTCAGGAACAAGAGTATAGAACAGAACTAGGAGAAAGTTTTATATGGCGCTTAGTATTTTTTAGAGCAACCATTTTATTCCCTTTCACTACAAGTGTCAAGATGCTCCAATGTTTGTGCACTTGCTCATTAATGCTTTTCAATGTATGAAATTATTTCTTGCATCAAGATATTGGCATACTGCATTTTGAATGACGATTTTCTTTAAAATGTGAAAAACAATCTCACATTTAGAAGTTTGGATTTTTTCTGCATCATTTGTGGATAGTTCCTGCATAATTTGTGTATCCACCAAGATGTGTCCTTTTTCTTTCTTTCTTTTCTTCCCTTCTTTGGAAATGGCATTATTGTCTGTTATATAAGCTAGCATGTTATATTTTGTGGGTATAAAATGGATTTCTCTACGTGCAATTTTAACGTCATTTTTCCAAGTTCCATAGGACTATGATCGAAACCAAAACAAATGGAACAAATGGGTTTGTTGTTGATAATCATGTTAAACGATATTTGAGTTCAACTCTAGGTGATGCTATCACCGCATCACCAAATCTGTCCATGCATCATGATGATTTAGAAACAAATTTATGTTCAAGAGCTACAGTTGATAGTTTGACAGATCTATATGTTGATCTTCATGTTGAAAGTTTTCAAAACATGAAAATTTAAATGGCAATGTTCATGGTTGAGTTACTGTGGCGTTTTTGGAAGGATACAGAATTTAGGGAAAGTAATGATAGCTTTATGATGCAGAGTGTTCATGGTTTGATTTTTTCAAATTCATATATGATACTTGCTCAAGGGTTGATCATAAGAAACCTACTTAATTTTTTATTTTTTTATGCGAAATGAGTATCCTCTGCGTGTAACTGTAACTGTACTTCTTCCGTCCCAAATTATAAGCAAAAAAATCTCATTTTCTTTGTCCCAAATTATAAGCAAAAAAGACCAACTTTTATCATATTTAATTATGTTATTTCAAAAAATTATCTTTTCCAAAGGAAAATTAAATGCAAAGTGCACTCAATTTGCTCTCTCTTTCATTTTCTCAATAACCAATATCCAATGAAAATTGTTTTTACATCTTCCTATAAAACTTATTTCAAAGATAGCACAAAAAACTATGTTTACAAACTACTATGTTTTAGTTTTCTTAATAAGTGTGATTTTTTTTTGCTTAAGATATGGGACGGAGGCGTATATATTAATCATTTGAGCAGCTTGTTAAAAAAAAAATAATCATTCGAGCAGCAATGGATGATAACATTCTATTTCAAAAAGATTTAACATTGCTGAATATTTGGCGTTGAATTTGAACCTAAGAGATTCATTACCATCTCATCCAAGTGTTCTTGCGTAACATTCATTTAATGCGGAGACCTTTTAATTTTTCCTCTTTACTTTTATTTTATTTTTCATTTCTTGTGCAAGATTTATGTTCTCACAGTTTTCTGCTTTTTCTTTTTAGATTTACATTTTCTTATAAAAATCTATTAATATATTGGTAAAAAAATATAATTGATTTGTTCCTTATGAAAGGGCCGATCCTATTTATTGACACAATTGTCAAAGCAAAAAAAGAAAAGAGAATAAATTGAACAAGTGAATTTGTATAAAACAATAAATAAATTAACAAGCGATATAATTTTTTAGTAAAATACGCTAGACTTAAACGTTATATTATTTTATAAGCAAACTCTTTTTGTACATTTTTTTTATAAGCAAGCTCTTATATTGATAAAGAGCAAATTAGCATAAGATGTAAATAGCTACTAAAAAATTAGCATAAATTCATACAATACACCTTCTCTTCCACATTTGACAAAGAGCAAACTAGCACAAGAGTTAAATGTTACATAATAACACATGCATGCATCATAAATTCTTTGCAGATGAAAATAAGTATAAGTGAGCACAAAAAAATCTCGATAATTAGACAAGTTTTTTTTTTGTTTGATAGAAAAATATCAACAATCTAACAGTGGTTAATATGTGACACTCTCTTAGCTTTGTGTGACACTCTCTAAACATATCATCAAAATACACTAAAATCATCAAATCTTAATGTCACCTAAATATTTTCCGTGTTTCTTTTGTTTGTTTTAGAAAGATGATATATATGGTGTTGGAATTTGGGAATGAAAAATATTATAAGCATTCATATGATGAATTGATAAGTGAGGAAGTTATTAACATTCTCAACGAAATTGTAAAAAAGTAAAATATTATTAAAAAAATTTAAATGAAATATTTAGTAGTGGATAGTAAGATGAAAGTAGTTTATGTAGAAAAATAGAAAATTAAAATAAAATGTTTGTTGAGATATTTATCCAAGATTTAAAAACAATTTTGAAAAACTATAGTAAGTATATACTCCCTCCATTTTAAAATGAGTGTCACTTTAGCCAATTGCACACAGATTAAGAAATGGAATAAAGTAGTCAAATGTCATAGCAATTTTACTAAAATAACCTTACTTTATAAGAACAAGACAAACTTAAAATTGTATTGAAAATTGTGTGAGAGAGAAAAGTTGGAGTATTCATTGAAGGTAAAGTTGAAAGAAAAAAATTAAAGTTGTACTGGAAATATAAAGTGACATTCATTTTGAAACAAATTTTTTTGGCTAAAATGACACTCATTTTGAAACGGAGGGAGTAGAATATATATTGATATTGATTTTTGAAAGATGACCATTAATTTTTATCTGACTTAAGTAATATGCTTAAAAAACTGAATGGTGATAGTAGAGATAGGTATGTGTTTTATTTATAAAAAAGAGATAGGTGTCCATTTTGGAAATTTTTATAAATATTAGTTATTTGAAAAGAAAAAAAAAAAGGTAAGATTCTGTCAAAGGAATAAAATCAGGAAGTAGTTATATTGGCAGGGCCGTTCCAATAAAATTGAAGGCTCGGATCTAATATTAAAAATGACCCATGGTAAAAAATAATAATGATAATTTAAATGGAGGGAGACCGAATCATATGTTGAAGTGTTGGTCCGAGTTACCTGGTTACAAGGAATTTGTTACGGAGAAATAGCAATCTTTCAGTGTTGAGGGGTGGGGTGGCTATGTTCTCAAGGAAAAATTAAAATTAATTAAAAGCTGCTTGAAGTTGTGGCACCAGTCTCATACTCAGAATCTTCAAACAAAAATTCATTATGTTAAAGAACGTTTATCTTGGTTGAATGTTAAGGCAGAGGAACAAGATTTGGCAAATAATGAGTTGGAGGAGGTTCATTTGTTGTCTTCTGAAGTCCTTTCTTTATCAAAATTACATGCAAGCATTCAATGACAAAAGTCTAGGCTTAACTGGCTCCGTGAAGGGGACGCAAATTCTAAATTCTTTCTTGGTATAATGACTGCAAGGCGGAGGACGAACGCCCTTTTATTTATTGATGTCGACGGGGTCCGAGTTGAAGGGGTTGCCAATGTTCGTGGGGCTGTTTTTAATCATTTTCGACATCATTATAAGTCGACAAATGTTTGTCGACCAAGTGTGAAGGATATGGTGTTTAAGACTTTGTCTGTTGAGGAGGACGGGTCTTTGACGGAGCTATTTACAGAAGATGAAATCAAGCAAGCTGTTTGAAATTGCGACAGTTATAAAAGTCCAGGCCCTGATGGTATTCATCTTGGTTTTATTAAAGAATTTTGGGGGCTGCTCAAGGATGACTTGATCCGATTTTTTAATGATTTTCACAAGCATGGCAGACTTTCGAAAGGTATTAATAACACATTCATAACCTTGATTCCAAAGGTAGAGAGCCCCCAATGTCTGTCAGATTTTCGTCCCATTTCTTTGGTGAATTGTTTATACAAGATTTTATCAAATGTTCTTGCTAATCGATTGCGTAATGTTATTGGTAGTGTGATCTCTCCTTCGCATACATCTTTTGTGATTGGCCGTTAAATTCTTGATGGGTTATTGATAGCTAATGAGTTGGTGGACGATGCCCGCAAACGTAGGAAGGAACTCTTATTATTTAAGGTGGACTTTGAAAAAGCTTTTGATTCGGTAGATTGGAATTATTTACATACCGTGTTGTGAAGGATGAATTTTCCTAGGTTGTGGTGCAAGTGGATTTTGGAATGTATATCAACACCATCTGTATTTGTCTTGGTGAATGGTAGTCCTACTGAGGAGTTCAGTTTGGAAAGAGGTCTTCGTTAGGGCGACCCTTTGTCTCCGTTCCTCTTTCTTATTGTTGCCGAAAGGTTACACATTATGATGAACTCGGTTGTGGAGCAGGGTTTGTTCGCTCCTTACATGGTAGGTGCACATGGTGTTGTTGACATCTCCCATCTATAATTTGCGGATGACACCCTCTTGGTGGGCGATAAAAGTTGGGGCAACATCTGTACCTTAAAATCAGTCTTGATGCTGTTTGAAATTATTTCTGGTTTAAAAGTTAACTTACATAAAAACATGCTATATGGGGTTAACGTTGCTGGTTCTTGGTTGTATGAGGCGGCCTCAGTGCTTCATTGTAAACATGGTAGGCTTCCGTTCTTATATTTGGGCCTCCCTATTGGTGGTGATCCGAGAAAATTGGCTTTTTGGTACCCTCTGGTTGATCGTATTAAAAGAAGGTTGTCTGATTGGAAGAGTTATAACCTGTCTATGGGTGATCGTTTGATACTTCTTATGTCTGCCTTGTCCTCCATTCCGGTCTACTTTCTTTTTTTCTTCAAAGCCCCCTCAGGTATAATCTCTACCCTTGAATCTTTATTTAATGCATTTTTTTGGGGGGGATGTGAGGATATTAGGAAAATTACTTGGATAAAATGGGATACTGTTTGTTTGCGTAAGGAGGAAGACGGTTTGGGGGTGAGGAGATTGAGGGAGTTTAATCTGGCTCTTTTGGCCAAGTTCTGGTGGAGAATTTTATAGGAGTGTGGCACCCTCTGGTATAGGGTCCTTTGTGCCCGTTACGGAGAGGAGGGAGGGCGGCTATGCTGCTCTTATAGAGGTGGAGTTTCAGTGTGGTAGCAAACTATTTAGATGTTAGGGATGGTGTTGGTCTGATTGATACATGGTGGATTTCAGATATTATTATTTGTCGTGTAGGGGATGGCGTGTCCACTTTATTTTGGGTAGACCCGTGGTGGGAGGGGAAACCGCTGTGTAAGCTATTTACGTGTTTGTTTGAGTTAGCGGAGAACAAATTGGACACAGTGGCTGAGATGTTTGAGAAAGGGTGGGGGGTTAATGGGGAAGCGTGTAAATGGTGTAGGAGGCTCTTTGCGTGGGAGGAGGAGTTACTGGGAGAGTGTATTGCTCGCCTATCTAATTTCTCTTTGCAGGGTGACCGTGTCGATAGATGGATTTGGACGTTACATGATTCTAACTATTACACTGTTAAATCTGCTTATTATTTTTTAACAGACATGGATATTGATAGGCATCAGCAACATAATAATAATTACAGGTTTTTATGGTTGAAAGCGGTGCCTCTAAAAGTGTTAATTTTTGCTTGGCGCCTGTTTCTCAACCGGATTCCTACTAGAAATAAACTTTTTCATCGGAAGGTCTTGCTTGTATCTGAACAGGGCTGCATTGCTAATTGCGGTCTTAATGAAGACAGAGAACATCTATTTCTTCCTTGCGGTTTCTTTGGTGGAGTGTAGAATATCATTGCGGATTGGTTTGATTTTTCAACAACTTTTCATTGTAACTTTTTCGAATATTTGCATCATTTCAGTGGTCTGAGGGGATTCTCAAAGAAGTCAATCGAGTCCATGCAAATAATTTGGTTGTCAGTAACTTGGACTTTTGAAAAGAAAGGAATAATATAATCTTCAAATAAAAGGAGGATAATTTGCTAGCGCTTGGTGAAAGGGCAAAGCTTCAGTATTTTTGGTGGTTGAAATCGAAATACGTTAATTTTGTTTTTGACTACCAACAATGGCGGCGGAGTCCTTTAATTTGCTTAAACACAATTTTCTAGCTGTTGTTCCTTTGTTTTTCTTTGCTATATTGCGCCTTTTTGGCTTGTACATGATTTATTGTACTCCCTTGTGCCTAGGCGCTTTAGCACTCCTTGTGCTTTAGCGGCTAGTGTTGTTTATTATATATCTCATTTTGACTTCTTCAAAACAAAAACAAAAAATGATAATTTAAACAGTTACAAATTAACAATAAGCATTATTTTGATTTTAATTTGTTTTGTTGAAATTTTTTTGTTGATTGATGTGTGAGTTTGGTCTAACTTGTCCATTTACTCTTTATTTTTGTTAAATAATAAACGTTTGATTTGAACCTACATAACAAAAGGAAATCTTATCCTACATCTCAGCAATTATGCTCATACGCCTACAAATAATTGAGGCCTCCATAAATTGGAGCCGGCTCCGTAGAGTTCTTTGTGTTTATAAAAGAGAAGTGGACGTTAAAGTAAACACTAATTTTCCAAAGGTTGGTATGTTCTCTCTGCACTTGCACTTTACGTTCATGCATGCTTCTTCTAAACCATAATCTTTATAAACTTATATTATTGTTTGTTATCAATCTAAACTACACTACAATCATAGCCATGAATGGCCAAATCAAGATCCTTTAATTTGCTTTCTTGATTATTATTATTTAGAAAAGCACGTCCTTCAAAGAAACTCAAACATAAAGAATATTAATTTTAAGGTGGTCAACGATCTTGATTGAAAAACTTAGAGTTAGAAGGATGTGATTTAGCTTAAAATTTAAAAAGATAGTGTGGTGGTAGGGGGCAGCTTTCGAAGGTGAGGAGGGTTAGGGTTGCTTGTACAAGGGTCTTGTGGGGGTACCTTTGACTTTTGAGTCATAATAAAGGGTGTTGCGGGTGATTTTAGGGTTGTTTAGAGATCCGATGGAGTGGAGGTGTGGATATTATTAGATCGCGCTTCCGTGCTTCGCACGGGTCAATGATGGACACAATAAATTAAAAGTAGTTTAAATTTGAAATATCATCATTTTTTTAACTAAAGTCAAAGTCTATTATGTAGTCTTTATATATATAGGGTGGCGATAAAGGTGCATAAAACAATGCACATATCTATTTTTAGACGTAACCTTTAAGTATAAGGTGACAACAAAAATATTGTTTTCTTATCTAGGCTAACAAAATCTTTTTATGGTTGCATAATAATGCATCAAAGATTTGTATAATAATAAGATTTGCATAATGATTTTCATATCATAAAATTTGGTAATAATTTGATCTCTTCTTATTAATAATTGTAACTTCTATGTCTAGATGTATAGTCTTTTATGTTAATTTGAAATATTGTCATTTTTCTAACTAAAATCAAAGCCTACGATGTAGCCTTTATGTATATGGTGGTGATAAAGGTGCATAGAACAGTGCATCTATCTATGTTCAAGATGTAGCATTTATGTATAATTGCAACTTCTATGCCTAGAATGAAGCCTTTATGTATAGGGTGTCAACGAAATCATTGTTTTATTATCTAGGCTAACAAAATCTTTTTATTGTTGCTTAAAAATGCATCATAAGATTTGGTAATAATTAGATTTGCATAATGATTTTGATGTAGAAGAAAGCATGCAATATTGAGCCAATTGAACCAATGACTAGAGGTAACTTTATAGAAGAAACTATGATACAAATGGTATGATTTGATTGTTGGATATTATTAATGGATAAAAATGTCACATTGCCTTGCATTTTCTAGGGTTTGCTTGCAACATTTTCTTACATTTGTATATAAGATTAGAAGATAAATTGGCAGCATAAAAATCAAGTATCCTTTGTATATACGCAACCTAAAATCAAGTATCCTTTATATATAAGTATAGAAAATTATAATTTTTTAGAGATAAAAAAACAACTTCTTTTATCAAAAGAAAAAACATAATGGTTTGAAAAAAAGAACAATATAACTAATAACTCTATCTTAAAAAACAAAATAAATATAACTTTATATGTACAAACTGAAATTCCCGTACATGCAAAATCAAATGACCACAACCGTCAGTGAGATTATCATGTTTATAGCAACTATAATTACAACTAATTATCTATCCATAATTATTTTACCCTATCCACTTTGCTCATCATTTAATCAAACTTTTCAATAATTTAATCGATCCCTCTTTCGCTGGGTCTTTGCACGTTCAATAGCAACATGCACTCTCTAAACTTTCCAATGATAATGGTACGACAATGGCTGAAGACATTTGGCTTAGTAAATTACCACCGGGTTATAAATTTTTTCCCCAATGATGCTGAGTTGATTGATTATTATTTGAAACAAAAGTTAGCTGGTGTTCTCATAATCCCACCAAGGATTCATGACGTTGATGTTTAGAAATATCCTCCTGAAGAACTAGGTACGGTCGTATATATATGAGTTTTGATAGGAGATACCAATTAATTTTTATGAAGGTGTTTTTTAGCAAGTTATAACTAAAATGTGGGTAATCACACATTGAAGTGTGAGTTGCTTAAAGACTCCTTTCATCAAAATTAGTGGGTGTCTTCAAGCAACTCCTATAGACATTTGTTAAAAGACACAAATTAATTTTTATGAATGTGTCTTTTAGCAAGTAATAACTAAAAAGTAGATAAATACACCAAAAAATGTAGATTGCTAAAAGACACCTTCATAAAAATTAGTGGGCGTCTTAGCAAATCCCTATAATTATTTTAAAGGGTTATGTTAACTTGTGTCCTAATGGCACATGTTAAAGAACCCAAAATAAGCATCTTTGCATTGGAAAACATATAATAATTTAACTTTTAAGAAGTTGATTGCACGACTTTTGATACGTATATTTCTATAATGAGTTCCTTAACATGTATCCTTGAGGGCATAAGTTAACATTTGTTTTTTTATTAATAGCAACTACTCGCACACAAAAAATACTAATATAAAAAAAATGGAGTTTCTACGGTGCAATTATAAATTGAAGTGTAGCGATACATACTTGTTTATTAAATCAATATATTAACGATCAGGGTTATGAAAAGAGCTATTCATCAACTTTTATGTTTTATGAAATATCATTTTATAAAAATTAAAAAAAAAACACACAATTCTATCATTTATAAGAACCAGACTATATTTTGAATTTTATCGTAAAAATATCAATAATCACTATTGTAAATAAAAATAAAAAAATTATTTCGCCGACACTTTTTTTTTTTTAAGGATTTCGTTGAAACTATTAGTGAATAACATTTAGTTATTGTAAATATAAATGATAAAAAATAATTATTGTTAAAAAAAACTCATTTAACTACTAGGTTCGAACTTCGAACACCATAATTATTCATGAAGGGATCCTAACAATTGGTGTATTGTACGTAGTTTTATCCTTTTAATTTATTTTATCAAGAGACGGACTCTAACTTGCGACCTTTCATGTATGTGACAACAACACTACACCTTTGCTTTATAAGATGAAAATTTTAAATTATTAAACAAAATAACAATAATAAATATCGATCATTAACATCAAAATAATAAATAATAATAAAATTTACAATTTATTAAATGGAATCTGATTTAAAATTTGCAATCATTATTACATTTTTGGTCCTCGCATTTTGACCAGCTCGCGAAAATGGTCTGCCTTTTTTAAATGAAACAAAATCGTCTCTAAACTATCATTTGTTTTGCAGTTTTAATCCTACCTTCTATTTTCAACTCCAGAAACGTAGAGAAATGACAGTTTTAGGGCAGTTTTAGACCTACTCACTATGCTCAACCATGAAATAAACAAAGAATAAAACATGTGGTACAAGAAATCCACTTTATTCAGCACTCTAACCCAAAAAACTCTAATTTGAAACATATCATAGAAATTATGGTTTTTTTAGTGTGCCGAATAAAGTGGATTTTTTGTACCCACATGTTCCATTCCTTGTTTATTTTATGGTTGAACACAGAGGTAGGTCTAAAACTGTCATTTCTCTGCGTTTTTGGGGTTGAAAATACGAGGTAGGACTAAAACTGCAAAAAAAAATAAAGTTTAGGGACGATTTTGTTCGATTTAAAAGAGACAAGACCATTTTTGTGAGCTAGTCAAAATGCGAAGACCAAAAGTGTAATTAAGCCTATATATTATTCAATATCACATAATATACATGAAAACCAAGAGTCATATTTAACATATGAATAATCAGAGAGAATTGATTCTTTGCACAAAGAAAAAAACAACTAATGATGGTGGATGATTGGTGGTGTTTTTGATGATTGATTTTCATGACTTCAAGAGTATTTTTTGTTTTTTTACAATAATCAACAATCATATTTAATTTATGAGAATTAAGGAAACTCAATTATATATGACTTTTTTTTGAAAGGCAATTATGCATGACTTATTTAATACTAGTATAATTTTTTAATTAAAACTTAACGAAATATTATTTTAGTTTAAATCCTAAACTAAAAGTAAAATTCTCATTTTCTGTTTAAGTTCAAAAATTACATTTGAGCCTATTGTCCTTCAAAATTTGAGGGATAAGATCAAATATTACATTTCCATCCAACTTTAAAAGGTTAAAAAGTATCAGAACCATGATATGAATTTTTTTTTGTGTATTTATGAAATAATAAAAAAAGAAATCAAAATATTGTTTAGGAAAAGTATATAGTAACAAAAAATTTAGAGTATACAAAAGTTAATATCAATGATATGAAAGAAAAAATAAATTTAATTTTGTAGTCTCTTGATCTATTTAATATCTCTTAATTTCTTAACTCTCTAAAATCTCTTTTGTTCGGTGTATTGGATTTTTTTTGGTTAAATTGCATTTTTGGTCTCTTAACTATTTAAGTAATATCGTTTTGGTCCCTTAATTAAAATTCGATTTATTTTGGTCCCTTAACTTCTCTCTGTTACACATTTTGGTTACTTCCATTAGTTTTAATTCAAAAACGTTAGATTTTTTTCATTTTCGTCTGGAATTTTTCTAGGATTATTGTTTTTGAAGGTTGATGGAGATGATATGAAGATGAAAAAGAAGAGAAGAAGATGAAAAAAATCTAACGTTTTTGCATTAAAACTAACAGAAAGGACCAAAATGTGTAATAGAGAGAAGTTAAAAGACCAAAATAAATCGAATTTTAATTAAGGGACCAAAACGATACTACCTAAATATTTAAGAGACCAAAAATAGCTTTTTTTTTTAAGGAGGGTGTATTGGAAATCTTATTATGGTAGATGTTTTCTAAAGAGCATTTATTATAAACATATTAGTGATAATTTTGCAAGAACTAATGCACATGGAAAGCAATTATAATGCTACGAATATAAGAGCACCACTCTTTAGTTTGCCTAGAGCGCTAAAAATATTAGGGTTGGCTCTCATTAGCATAACTAGACTTTCAACCTGTGCAACGTACGGGTCATATCGACTGTAATAAAGATCGTTAAATTACATTATATATTTCTATTTATCAAAATATCAAAATATATGATTTTGTGTAATTTACCACGGTTTAGTTCTTTTTTAGAGAAACACGGTTTAGGGTTTGCTATATATAACCGAGTTTGCATGGAAATTAGGGTAGTCGAGTTTGCATGGAAATTAGGGTATTCTGTTTGTAAACGTATTAAATAAGTGTACAACAACTTGTAAAAAAAGAAGTCCCTAGAGAAACAATAAATATATACAAACGATAACACAACATGATAGGTATGAAAAACTCATCAGTGAGGAGAAATATTAGGGATTGCTGCATTGTAGTGAAAATTTGTTAGGTTAAATTGGTGCGCTGCATTTTAGATGGAATATGTTAGGAACCTAATGCAACATTTTAAAGGAAAATTTTTAGGTTAAGTTGTTGCAGACATAATAAAATTAATAAATAAGGATGTCTTCGTTTGATCAACATATTTTTAATCATTCATTGTAAAAAAAAAAATATCTTTAATGGTAGCTGCCTCCACCTGTTATTGTGGTATGTAAAAACTTTCAAAGCTATAAAGATTGAAAGGATGATTCTCCAGTCATGATTTAAATTTTCAAAGCTATCTTCCTCCTTACCAATCGAGGGTTACTTAAAGACTTCCTAAGAATATATCCAAAATAACAAATCTTAACAACCACTTAGCAAATTCTATTAACTAACTCTAAACTACTCTAATATATTGTTAATTATACATATCTATTTCAAATTACAAGTTATTTTGCAAATTTAACATATGTTAAGAAATACGGTTAATTTCGTAGGAGAATGACGAAATGAGTTGATTCACAAAATTATCCTTCATAATGATATGGCAAAGATCAATTCCAAAAATTGAAAAACATAGTAATAAATAGGCAAAATTACACTAGTCATCACTTAACTTAATTTCAAACAACGATTTTGTCTTTTATCTAATTTTTCACGTCATTTTGGTCCATTTACATATGAATTTCTAAGCATGAGTTACTTCGTGTTCCATTTAATCCGACTTGAGAGATTAGTAGTTGAATCTAACACAAATGTACCTAACTTCAAAATCAAGTAATTGAACCATTCTGATGAATTTCAACAAATGCAAGCTTCTTTGTCATGAAACATGGTTCCAATGCCACAAGATCTACCTAATCAACATTCTCAGTCTCAAGCAATGAAAGTTTCCTCGTCATCATACATGATTGATATTTCACAATCCAATCAACATTCTAATCAATTTGAACAATCTTTGTCATGAAACATGACTGCCGCACCACAAAATCTACCTAATCAACATTCTCAATCTCAAGCAATGAAAGTTTCCTCGTCACAATACATGATTGATTTTTCAAAAGGTCAATCCAATCACATTATGATCAATTTCAACAAATGCAAGCTTCTTTGTCAGAAAACATGGTTGCCGCATCATAAGGTCTGCCTAGTCAACATTCTCACTCTCAAGCAATGAAAGTTTCCTTGTCGCAATACATGATTGATATTTCACAAGGTCAATCCAATCAACATTCTGATCAATTTCAACAAATGCAAGCTTCTTTGTCAGGAAACATGGTTCCCGCGTCACAAGATCTACCTAGTCAACATTCTCTGTCTCTACCAATGAAAGCTTTGTTGTCACCATACATGATTGGGATTTCCCAATGTCAATCTAGTCAACATTATGCTCAATGATCAGCAAGTGCAAGCTTCTTCACCACCGGACATGGTTTGCCATGCCACAACAAATGCAATATTCTTTGCCAGCAGACATGTTTGACGTGCCACATGATCAACCTAATAAACAACATTCTCATTCTCAAATGGAAGATGACAGTGATACATGTGACTTCTTAAACTTTGATCCAGACGTTAACAATAATTTGGAGTACTTTCTCTAGGATCCACAATTTACCTATCTGCAGTCACCAAATGGTTTGTTCTCATGTAAAAACTACCTCTGGTTTATTATTTATGAAATGTAACTATCAAGTTGTTGTTGAAGTTGTATTAGATGGTTCTATTTCACAATTTAATTTTGTTGTTTAACTTCCCTCTCTCATTCACATTCCTATATTATGCAAACAAGTTTATAGTAAACGTTGCACATTAGGACACTGAAACTGACACCAGTGATATATTTCCTCAATTATGACAATTCTGTTATTTGAATTATAAAAAAAATCCCCTTATTGATCTATCCATTCTCTTTTATTTGTTTCTCTCTTCATCCTTTTTTTTTTGGTGGTGTTCTTTCTTCATATAAAAACATTATAAGTTCAAAACAAAACAAAAAAACATTATACTAAATAGTTACAAAAAAAAAAAAAATCACACTTCAAAAAGGTCATGTCTCCTAGGTCCATGAATGTTGTGTTTACGAGGATTGGTTTTGCCATCCAAAAAGGTCTAGCGGCGCAGCTTGTTGCCCGCTTACCTTCTATTCAAGTGTAAATAACGGTTAATAAATAAATAAAGAATATGAGATACCTTAAAAAAAAAAAATCACTCTTCATAAAACGGGCAGGTGACCCTCATTCACCATGGTATATCTAAATAAAAAAAGGGAAACGTTAACAAAGGTACATCACTTATAAATATTAATGTTTCAAAAACCAAAATTATAATAGGAAAAATACATCTAACCACCTCCCAACAAAAACAAATTGAAACTCACTATTACTAAATATTCCTTGGTAAAATAACAAAATTAGACTTCTGCTATCAAAAAAATCACCCAAACAAAGAATGAAAGAAGCCTCTAAATAGAAGTGCAAAACTATAGTGTTATCAGATAGACCATGAAGGTGAATTCTGAATTAGACAGTAGAAGCAGTCTCCTTCACCACATGATCTTTGGACAGTGTTTCCCAATTAATTTGTCTAAGGACTTTAACTCTTTCATCAATTGTCACAAAGCTAACTTCAGGAGCTATGACACCAGTAGTCCCAGCTTGATAAAGCAAGACAACAGCAGCCCCAATATCTGGTCCGTGGAGTTTTCCAGTCAGTAGGAGCCGAAGCGGCATGAAGAGTGATTTTCCCTATAAGACGATCAACATATTTTTCAAGTTATTATAGTGATATGTGACAACTGAAGAGAAGCAAGTATTTTTAATTGAAAAAAAAAAGAAGTAAAATGATATGCACAGGCAAACCAAAAATGCCATCAATCGCACACTGAAGTAGCATAACAACTGACATTCCAACTATGTTGGCACACTAAATGCCGTTAATTGCAGCAAACCAAAAATTCGATTAAAGAAATGAAGAAAATACAAACGAACAAGGGTGACCGGACTAAATCCCAATCATGTTTGAGACTACCCCATTCAGCTCACCTTGCGCTTAGTTGATTTGCCGAAGCCTTTGACCCAATTTTTCCAGCCAGCTTGGCCTTCTTCCAGTGCACCTACAAGATCACCGCTATCATAGGCAGCCAAGAAGCTGGCACAAAACTCAGGAAGATTATCTTGTATGGCAGATTCTGCTTCTTCGCTGCCAGCAACAAGTAGAAAGTTGGCATAATCAATAAAAGGAGTTGTGCAATTCGTGACTCCGAAATTTAAAAAAAGCCAAACTCATACAGCCTTGCATATCACAATCATGTTCATTTTTAGAAGGCCAATGATACAATTAGGAATATCCACAAAGATATATATATATATATATATATATATATATGAGCATCACCTTTGTAAAGTAGAATGTAGAGGATAAGAAAGCAAGTTAGAAAGTACATTGTCTGCATCAGTTATCAAGTCAATCCCATCCTTAAGTAGGTTTATTAAATCCTGTTACAAGATGTAACAACACACACTAAATAAATCACAATTGGAAAGAAATATGTATGTAACAAAATCAATTATTTTATTTATATCATTCCTCCACCTAATTAAAAGTATAAAGGAAACTGAATCAAGTATGCAAGTAATTGGGTCTTACTTCAACAAAGGGCCCTTCTGATATTGTGAGGAAGCCAGATGTCCTCCAACGCTCTCCGATAAGTTTGGTCACCTCCTCTGATGGACGTGCTCTTAAATGCTGACCATTCATCCACCTAATTAAAAAGTATAATGAAAATTACAAAGTCATAAATTATTATTTATTTATTAGCCGCAAAACTTTGTAAGGACTCCTAATAGTAAAAGCACTTGAAGTTTATGATACGAATAAGTTAACTAACAACTATGCGCAAATAAATGTAACATACATCCTATTACCTGTTATAAGCAACTTTAAGATTTTTTTTACCCATTTTATCTTGAATATAGGAAAACCATGAAAAAAAACACAGGATTTATTTATTCATTTAAAGTAGGGAAAATGCAATACTTACCTTAACTTTGTGGAATCAAAAACAGCACCACTTTTGTTCACACGTTCAATAGTGAATGTTTCAACTGTTTGACACAAGAAAAACATTTTAGAATAAGAAAGTTGTGAAACCATTTTTCCAGTTAGAAACAAACTATCTCAATACTATATGAATAGAGAACCAGAATTTACTAACCAAGTTTATCAAGGGTGAAGAACTCATTTTCGGTCCCATCGCCCCAACCTAATAAAGCTAGGTAGTTATTCATTGCCTCAGGTAGGTATCCCATTTCCCTGTACTGCAAGACAGCAGATATTTAGGTTTTATAACTTGTTACCTTTACAAGAAGAGAAGAAGCTTTATTAGAACTTGCATTATAAAATTAAAGGTTAAATATTTTTTCAGTCCCTAAACTACTTTTTGAGCTTAGTTACTATATCAATTTGTCCAAATCTAGTCCCTGTATTAATAACTTTTTACAGAAAATGTTTTTAATCGCTGTATCTGTATTCGTTCAGTCCCTATTAAAGCAGAATAAGGACCAAGATTTATATAGGGACTAAATTTGAAAAATTGTGAATTTTATAGCGACTAACATTACCCTAAGATTAAAAAGAAAATAAAAGAAAGTGAGACCAAATAAGACTTTAAGAACGATGTAACCTGGAAATGATGGATGAATCTTTACCTGCCCAACTGATGTTGCTCCATGTCGCTTTGATAATTTACTCCGATCAGGAGCTAAAATCAAGGAAACGTGTGCAAAATGAGGCATGGGAAATTCTAATGCCTGTAAACAGATTCATGCACAGATGCAAAACAAACCAAAATCAGTGACCAAGATGCTATAAAAGATTATATACTTTACTGTTTGCGCTTTACCTTATATATTAATGCCTGCCTTAGAGTGTTTGGTAAATGCTCCTCTGCTCTGAATTACAAATACTTTATGGAATAAGATATTTAATCAAACAGATTGATTTGAGTGAATAAAAAATTAAACCATTACCTAATAACATGAGAAATAGCCATGGTAGCATCATCAACCGTCACACAAAAGTTATAAACTGGCTGACCGTTACTCCTCATTATCACAAAATCTCCAAGTGTATCCAAATTCCAACTAACCTTCAAGACACTACCAAACAAAGTTAATAGCCAGTCAACATGATTTGAAAGAAATTTGTTTATTTTTTATCAATGAAAAGCACATCTTAAACATGTAGTAAATAATGTGTTTATGCCATTACATTAATCTGCTGTTTCAAAGGGATCATGGATAGCAAATTATGAGATGAAACACATTACTTCCAAGATATCATTGACTTATGAATATGAAGGTAACACATATTAAAAGAAGTGAAGTACTTCATTTCTGTACTACATGGAGTAGGAAATCACCGATCATACCTTAAAAAAAATACCAAGATAAAAAAAAAATGGACAAGGACGGAAGAGAAATAAAGAACTCACCTCGCCTCGTATTAAGTCGGTAATTTTTAAACTTCCTTTGGGGACACGAAACCGGAATGTATAAGGTGTTCCTTTTGCCAGCTCTTCTTCTACTTCCGCATCTGTTGCATTGGCCCATTTACCTGTGTATACTGGAGGCAAATTTTTACGTTTAGCATCCTCCTTCATTTTCTCTAGTTCCTGTGTAAAGACAAATAAAATTGACAACTTTGAGAATATTTCAGTCAAACATATACATGCTTCAAACTAGAAGAGTAAAAACTAAAAACTGAACACACTCAAGTGTAACAGCCTCACAATCTCGTACTTATTCCTAAAAGGCACACAGTCAAAAAAATAGGAAACCTTGCTGAAAAGCAAGCTACCATAAACTGAACTAAAAGCCATTTGAATGGATGCAAAATAAGAATCAAGCAGTAGCTAAGGAAGTTTTTTCCAGTAATGCCCTGTTCAGATAAACAGCTTATTTTGCAGCTTATAGCTTAAGATAAAATAAAGTCAATATGTTTTTGTTAATATATAGTTGTTTACATAAGCTATCCTAGAGAGCTTATGGAAATAAACTGAAAACAGTTTATGAACATGCCATAAGCTGTCTTCATAAGTTCTCCAAAAGAATGTCAAAAGTGGTCATGCTAGTTGATAAGCTCAAATAAGCCAGCCCAAACAGTCCCTAGGTCAAATATATTGTAAAAAAACAGGACACAGAATAATACAAAACAAAAACACCAATCCTATCATCACAGATCATGCTACCTGTTTCAATTTTCAAATTTTAGCTCATATATAATAAAAGGAAAAAAATGCACATACCATACATTTCAAAGCGTGTGGAGCAAGTTACTACTTCAAATCTAAAAAGAACATGTTTTGATTAGCTTAGGTATGCTATTATTTTGCTTTTTTTTAGCTTCCGAATTTTAATTAAGACTATTGTTTTCCTATTTGTATCAACAACAAAAAAAGTGATAATAATCATAATATGGTATAGCCTTTTTTATGAGTATTTTTTTTTTGAACAGGTATGTTATTACTTTTAGTTTCTAAGAAAAGCATTAAATCAGCTTTCTCTTTTTTTAGGGTCTGTTTTGGAGTTTAGGAAGGGAGGGGAGGGGTTTAGAATTAGTGAAGGAGGAAGTGGAAGGAATGGAGGGTTTTAGGAGGGCTTTGGGGAGTTTATTTTTCTTCATAATACAAAATCCCCCTAATTTGGGGGAACTCAAAAAATGTATTGAACAAGGGTTTTGGAGGGATTAAATTAAATAAATTCTTCCAAAACCAATCTAGGTTGTTACAATACTCAGAATTGAATGTATAAGAATAGCATTCATTTACTGGTCTGTACAAAATCACTCAAATAAGGTGTGAGATTTCTCTCAATTTTGCTCTCCTTCCCTCCCCTTCAAACTTCCAAACATAGCCTTAAGGTTTTTTCTTTTTCCAAATGCACTCTTTTTAAAAACAAAACATACAAATGGCCCTTAAGCTTCCTTTAAACACATCACATATGTATACATTACATGACAACAAAGGTTTAATTCTATTCCATTCCATTACAAGTAAGAGACTGTCATGGAGATTGAAAATACCTCATTAGAACAGAAGCAGCGATAAACTTGACCAGATTGAAGGAGTTTCTCGGCATATTGTTTGTACATAGAATTCCTCTCAGATTGTCTATATGGACCATAATCTCCACCCACACCGGGCCCTAACAATCACCACCATGTCATTCAATCATCATCAATAAAATTAATAAATATCACCAAATATATAAATAAAACCTAACAACAACAACAAAAATGCATATAATCTTCTACCTTCATCCCAATCAAGGCCAAGCCAAGAAAGATCTCTAAGCACTGCCTCCTCAGATTCCCTAGTAGACCTCTCCAAATCAGTGTCCTCAATTCTCAACACAAATTTCCCACCTTTAGACCTGAAAAAAACATTCCCAGAACATACAAAATTAAACTAGCAAAACCCATAATCAGATTCTGAATTTTCTGTGAATTGAAAAAAGAACGTAAAAAACCAAAACCAGGACATGAAAACTCAAAACAAAACCCAAAACCACCAAAACCCAGAATAAAAAATAGATTTTTTTTAAATGCAGACCATAAAAAATAAAAAACAAGCCAAACCGAGAATCAAAAATTGAAAACCCAGAACATAAAAAATCATAACAAGCAATACCCAGAATTAAAAATTGAATTTTTACATAAAATTCGAAAAGAACATGCAAAAATAAAAAAACCAGAACACAAAAATCCAAAACAATCAAAACCCAGAAATAAAAATTGAATTTTTACAATTGAAAAAGCAAAAAGAAACTGACCTAGCAAACAAGTAGTTGAAAAGGGCAGTTCTGGCACCACCAACGTGAAGATTACCAGTAGGAGAAGGAGCAAAACGAACACGAACAGGGAGAGATTGTTGTTGTGAAAGAGCATTGACAGAGAATTTGCGTCGAAAGGAGAAGATTCGAGAAGTGTAAGATTGATGAAGAAATGGAAATGGAAGAGATGGAGTAACAAGCTTTGTCCATGGACTTCCGTTACTCAGCGCAGCCATCATCATATTTCCTTGTCTCGGCTTTCGGAATAGAGAAGAAGAAGAAGAAGAAGAAGATGAGATAATTGATTTTGTCTTATGCGTTTCTTCTTTACAATAGATTAATAATTAATTAATGGGTAAATTATAAATTTCACATAAAAAGAAATAAATGATATTGGAATATGTCTAAATTATAAATTTCATTCATGAAAAAATTAATAATTATTTCATATTTTTTTGAAGGAATAATTATTTTATATTTTAAAAATCGACTTATAAAAATCATTGAAAAATCACGGGAGATTGGATCTAGCAAAAGGTGACGGTCTTAGCTTTGTTTGGTAAAAAATAACACATAATTAATAATAAGTTGATTTATATCATATAAATTTATAGCGGACGACTTATAAATTAGTTTATAGATGATAACGATTAAGTTAGTTTGATAAAAAAAAAACTAAAGGAGTAAGTTAGTTGATTGAATTTATACGTTCGATAAAATTAACAATTGAATCAACTTGTACCTATAAAATGACATTAAAAAAAGGTATACTTATTTGATATTTAGTTAAATTTATAGGGGTTAAATTAAGATAAAAAATGGTAAACCTTAAATTATAAACTTATTTGAATTAGTTTATCGAAAAAACGTTATAACCTCGTAAAAATAAGTTATCAACTAAAAAAAAATTAAAGTTAAAAAAAAATATCAAACTTATAAATTAGGAACTATAAGCTATAAACTCAAATACTTGTCTTATAAACATAACTATAAGCTATAAACTCAAATATTTGTCTTACCAAACATACCCTTAAGGAATGTCTACATTCCACAGTTAATTGTCTCGAATAAAATTACTTTCGGGAACAAATTCATGGAAAATAAAAATTAAAAATCTATATCATATATGATAAACTATTATTATTATTTTTGAAATAGATATCCTCTGCGTATCAATAAAAAATTAATTATCTCTCAGCTATATAGAACCACAATAGACGGCAAAGCTCTTGTTCCGGATATTCAACCTTGGAAAGAAAAAAAAATTGAAGGATAGTAAAATATATTTTTTTAATTGTGGTTTTATTATAGGTTAGACAAAATTACTCTCGTCCTCCTTTAATTTAATTTCATATTTTTTTTAATATGATGCATTATTTATCATTCACCTTTAGTTGTTAATGGTCTGAAGTTTCCACCTATATAAACTGATCCCACAGTAATCTACTTGCCAAAAACTTCATCTTCCAAACAAAAATGTCAACTCTGTAACAAAGTTTATTCTGCGTCAAAACAATTTCTATAGACGAAAACTTTGGGCAACCAAAACAACGCAACAATGTCTCATCTTTCAATGTAACTTGAGAAAAATAAAGCTGATATAAGCAAAACAGATAGAACTTATAAGCTTGGAAAATATTCCTCTGGAGGGAGAGTTTAGTTTTGCCCTTACGTGTTTCTACCTTCCGAGGGAATAGTCTCCACGGTTGCATTTAGGAGATATTCAATTCGGACCAAAAAGCGTGTCACATCTTTGAGAGACCAAGTTATATATTCTTGGAGCATTAAACTAATTTAAAGCAAAAAATGTACAAGGTACGGAGTGACTTGTATACCACCACACCATATCAGTCTTAAGGTTACAAAACTAAGGCACTCTTCTAGCTTATACTGGATTTCCAAGAACACATATTTGAATATTCTTTGGTTTAATCTTGAATAAAATTGATCAGGGCATATATATTCGCCAAAACTCGTCTACAGTTCAGAATTTTTGCACTGATTAGCGGTCAAAGGCACCCTTAACACCCTTAAGGCTCTCTCCCAAGGACAACCTGCAAGTTAAACACGAATATGCTTGAAATAAAAGCTTCATCATGTTGCTTTCTCATTAATAAATCTAATCGACCGCCAAAAAGAATGACTTAGACAAATCTAGCCATGTCAATCCAACTCATTGCATTATAAGTTAACCAAATAGACATGTGTTCTAAAGAAAAAACATTACTGAAGTTTTGTTGTGGTTATGCAGAAATTGAGGACTCAAGTCACTATTCTAATTGTTTAACACAAGACAGCAATCATAAATCTGTAGTAACTTAGAACAACCTAACCACTAGGTAGGTGTCAAGTTACAATCGAGTGGATCATCAAAGAATTGATATCGGTGGCTCAGTTGCACGGGAAGCCACTCATAGCTATGTCATGAACAAATGCACTAAAACTTCAATGAAAATTCGGAGCATCAAGTTTCAGCAACATACTTATGCATACAGTATTTGTACTCTTGGCTCCGAATTAAGTCTTTTTCTCCCTCTTCAAGCTACAAGGAAAAAATGCAATCTAGTTGAGTATCTCCAAAAATGTAAGAACTATTGAAATAATACTATTAATTTCAATCCCATCAAAAAGGATATGACATGCAAAGTTTGCCTCACCGGGTCACTCTCATAGATGAGCTCGTAACAAGATGGTGAAAGGCATCGTAGAGCACAATTCTCCCTTGCTATCATCGATGATTTGCATTGCCAACCCCACAATCCACTATCCACACAAAAAAAAAAAAAAAAGACTCAGAAATATGAGTCAAACATCACATATCTATAAAAGCATGGCTCTGAACTGAATGCAGACATGTTTCAACTATAACAGTAAATGGAGTAAATATACAAGTTGGTCCCTCGGATATTACTTGCTTTGGTCTCCAAAGACATAAATTTGGTCTCCAAAGACATAAATATAACTTCGTTCCCAAAACTCTCAATTACTAACAAATTCAAATAACATAAGCAACATTTTTCAGCACCAAATTAAATTATTTACTCTTAACAAAAAGTGGAGCAAAACAATATTATTCTTTTCCACAATTTTTCAGCTATAAAGTATGGATGTATGTATTCTCTTTCAAGTGTGGATGCCACTACTCCCTTTGTCAGAAGTTCCGATAAGTCCTTCTCTCCTCATTTTCTCTTCCTTAGATTTCCTACAGAACATCACCCAAGAGTTCACCTCCAAAGCTATGGAAACACCAATCAGAGTAGAAAGTCCCAAACAGTAACTCAACTTGGCATAGGATCTGCTGGCCCCCATCACTTCAAACCCTTGAAACACATTCACAAACCCGAGCACCACACAAGAGTACCCAACAAAGTGGTGGTAGGATTTCCAATACTTCCTGAACTTGTTTCTAGCGTTTGGCCTAAACAACAATGCTAAAGTCTGCAAGGCTCCAAGGCAAAACACGGCGATTCCAAGCTTCCTGTGGAGGCTATACTCCACTCCCGGAGACAATTGCCCAAGGCGAATGCCAATGGCGAACCCCACAGTTCCAAGAATGAAAGCAAACAATTGTATTCCTGCATGAGCATAGAACCACGCAGGACCTAGTGATTGAATGTGCCTAAAGTAACGTGCAGTTATTGCTCCCATTGGCAAAAGAATACCCCATGAGATGGCATTTAAAGTACCGTGAATCACTCTCAGCATTGTAAGGTCTGTGTGTTGAGGAGCGGATGAACCTGACAACACATCCAAGGTGGCAATGGAAGAAAGGTCAGTGGAGGTGGTTGGATGAATAGTAGGCGAGTAGCCTTGAACATAAAGTCCTCGGTTCCAAACAAGGTGGATTTTGGTTTTGTTTGATTCTAGTTTGAATTTGGCATAGATTTGGATGGGGGCACCATTGTGTACGGTGGCCCTTTTGCCACCATATATGGCTGCCGTGGAAGAGATGAGGTGGATATCAAGTGGTCGAGAGAGTAGCGAAGATTTTTGGAGCTTCACATTCGGGTCTAGAATGTATGGGAGTAGGACTATTTGGCCTGAGGTTGGATCAGAAAAGGCTATTAAAGCACGAGTTCCTGTCATCTCCGATGAAATTGGGTTGATTCCCCATCCAACCCATCCAGAAGGTGAAATGAAAGTTCCAAAGAAGACTAGCTCTAAGGTGGAGTTATGAGGGTAGAAAGTCCATGCTATAGAGGTTTGTTGGGTGGGAAGGTTCATACATTTTTGGAAGGTTTTAGTAGAGGTTTCTGTAGTGCAGTGAGATGAAAAACCACTGTGAGGAAGGAAACACAGTTGGAGAAGGAAGACATAAACAAGAAACATGATGGTGCTGTTGTAGATGGAGAATTGCACTAGTGGATGGTTTATGTGGTTTGCTAGAGCTTTATCTTTATGTAATCGATTTGTATTTTATAATGATGTCTTCAGAGGAAGAGTGTAATTTAATGTAATGTGCCATCATAGATTTTGAGTACATTTGTGAATTTTGTTTATGCTTAACTTTGAAGGAAAGACATATAATACTCTATGCGTTTGGTGGACATTCACAGACAATAACATACTACTCCTTCCCCAAGTACAAGGAAAATAAAAATTTGTCTCCAAATATAACCATCATTTTCGAATCACCAAATACATTTATTTATTTTTTCATACCCCTCAATAATACTACTAATTTATACGTACACAAAAGAGTATTTTTATTTTCATGCCAACAAGTAAGAAGCATCGATATGTGTGACTTTAGAAGTAGTACAATAAAAGTCAAATATTTTTAATGATCTAATCGTTATGTTTATTCGCACTTTACAGTTACATTTGGTGTATATGAACTAAATCCTTCAGAATAGTTATTTTGACAACCAAAAAGTTGTCTAACATGTTTTTATACTGTTGTTAATTTGATAATAATTTTCTCTAACTAACTCTTGATGTCTATTTTTTATATGTTGTCTCAAAAATGGTCACATTCTTTCAAATATCACTCCTCAAAATCTTCATATACAAAATAAACTACTTATTTTTGTGAAAAATAACACAAGAATAAGAGGAAAAAGTGGAGAATGAAGAAAACCTGTCAATATCAGCATAACATTGAATCTTGTTATTCCTAACTTGAACATCCTGCAAAAAAATGAAAAACCCAGAAATGAAAATCCAAAAGGGTAAAGGAAAGTGAAATCAAAAAATGAAATTGTTGAGAGGGAAACAAAACAGACAGAGATTGGATGAGGAGATTTAGCAAGGAGTGGTGTGAAACAGAAGAAGGAAATTAGGAGAATAGATATGAACAATGAATTTGGGTTTCGAGGTGAAACTGTTGTAACTATCATCATTGTGTTCTGTTCTTTTCTTGTCTGCTTTTACTGTCGGGTATATATATGTTAAAAAATTCATAAAAATTGTACCCGGTAAATATTCATAAAAATGTTCCTTCAAAAAATAAATTATAAAGAAAGAAATAAAAAATATATATAAAATTACACCACCAATAAAAAGAAATTATAATATTATAAAGAAAGAAATAATACCAAATAAACCCTCGTTTTTGTGTATAAAATTTAGATGAGTTATGAAACAAAATAAAAAATTAGGTGAGTTATTACACCAATATTATTATTATTATTTTGTTACAGATTATTCAAGAGAAAAATTAACCTTTTAACAAAAAATAAATAATATTTTCAGTCGTTTTAATTGTGTTTGGAGGAGATAAAATTGATTGTTAATGTGTCACATTGATTTAGAATTTAGACATTTTCAGATGTTTGGAAAAATATTTGGGTGACTATAAGTTTGATGACTTTGGCAAAAGGTTTTTACGAATTTGTGTTCTCATCGATTGAAGATGCACGTAGGGTGAGATCGGTTGGGTCATGGGTTCTAAACCCCGGATTGTTAAAGCTCTTTGCTTGGAGGAAAGACAACACCTCAGCTCAAGTTTGGATTCGAATCCACGGATTATCACAAGAATATTGGAAGAAGAGGATTCTATTCGCTATTGCAAGCAGTGTGGGATCCCCCATATGTGTTGATTCAGTTACAAGTAAGCTTGCGATTGAGAGAACCTTCGGACATTTTGCTATGGTTCTGGTTGATATCGATCTCACAAAAGAACTCAAATATGAAGTGCTGGTAGAAAGAAATGGATACGCCTTTTTTGTTGAATTTGAATACGAAAAGCTTCCTGAATTTTGTGGGTTTTGCAATATGGTGGGTCATAACATCCAGGCTTGCAGAAAAAATGAGGGGAAAAGAAATGCTGGAAATCAGGGGGAAAACATCATTTACGTGGCTAAAAAGGCAGGGGTAGTGAACTTGGATCCGGACTATCCCAGTACTCCAAAGCAAGATGAGAATGAGATGTTACTAGAGGTAAATACTCATGTCAATACAGTTGTTAATGTTGATATTGATAACAGTCATGCCATAGTAAATGCGGTCACCGAGAAGGAACAAATTAGCACAAATAACTTGTCTAAAAACATTTCAAATCACGATGAAATTCAAGCCGACAGATCCACCAACAGAAATGATGAAAGCGATGATGATAGTGAATTTGTTGAAAATACTCAAATTCTTCCTGAAGCAGATGCAGAACAAGGATCCTCTCAGCACATTGTCACTCCCACCAGAATCCAAAAAGACATGGACTTCTTGCATCAGTCTTGGGCAAACTTAGTCTTGGGTAAACTTTTTACTAATCAACAATTTCGAGTCCTCATATGTTGACACTTTCTGTCATAAGCTTCGTCATTTACTCTGAATTCTAAATTTCAATAGCACAAACTTAGTGCTGGCGATGAGTCATCAGCTCATCGCACGTCATTATGTAACTATTATTTTGTGAGCTCATGTCATGAACTTTTACTATCGCATGCATAGCATAACCTTTGACAGTAAAGTCGAGTAACTCTGTCAACACTTTCTGCACCTTGATTCTTTCATTGGCCCTGGCGAGTCCCCATAATCCAACTCGCCTAAATTTTTATTTATCATAAAACAAAGGTCAAGAGTAGATTTTTTATTCAAAATGCCAAATACAACCATTCTTATTTAGGACAGCAATTCTAACATGAAAACAGTGGCAATACTATGTACAATCAGGATAATTTGATCATCCTGTTTTATAAGAAATGGTGAACAATGATAGTACTACTCAGATTACAGACTCGTCTCCCATCTTTTGGAACCACACAACTGCAAGGGTAACAAGCGATGCATAGATTGCATTGGGTAACTTCTGCACCACTTTTCCAACACCAGGGACACCTTCAGTCGCTCTTTTTGTTGCCATTGCAACACTTGGTGCTACAACCAAAGTGATGATAAGTTTCTGACTAACAACAGTGAATGTATCAGCTGTCATTTTCTGGATGAAATCGCCAAATTCTTCATGATCAATTGCCCCATCCAAGTTCATATCACATTCCTGCGCATTGTTATATGAACCACACTAAATTCAGATACCACGAACGAACTATAACATACATGAAAATTTGTTCATTCTAGTAGGAGAAATTGTTAGTTTGAACAAACCTATATTATATATTTCAATTTCTCTAGAAGTGTTGATGTTTTAAGATAGTCAAACATGGAGAGAAAGATGATTCTGAGCAAAATGTGCCTAACAACTCATGGTCTATGATCAAAGTTTTACACGTGGATTCCGTGTTATCGTTTTTGGATCACGAAAGAATAGCAATTTGTTCAAATTCCGATATGTGACAGTGCTATAGCGCCGATTTGGCCGCTATTTGACAACACTTATTTGGATTACGAAAAAATAGCAATTCGTTTAAATTCTGCTATGCGACAGTGCTATAGCACTGTTATAGCCTCTATTTGACAACACTAGGTACTAAATAGAATATCATGGAACAATAGCAATTTGTTCAAACTTCTCTATGCTATAGCACAACTATACCTGTTATTTAACAACATTGCGTTATTCTGATTGAAAATCAGAATACGATTTATTACACATCACAAAATTAGCTTCTTGAAAATATATTGAAACTGTGAAGAAGTGTGAAACAACCTCTGGTTATTTGTACCAAGGCATGGTCCCAAGCCAGCATGTACTATGCATTTTTTACAAAATAACAGAATTTTTAGCATCCAAATTTGTAAAAGTAAATTTTTTATTCCAACCATTTTCACGGTATTGAAATTATCCGATAGAAGTGTTGATTCGCTCTTTAGTATACCTTTTTAATCTGATAATACTGAGTTTTTAAGGCATTTATGCATGGTTTAGCTTTTCTTTACCCTAAATGAATTATCTTTACTGAAAAATCTTGTTCAAGTTATCCCCATGCACATGGTGAATCCTTTCTCAAGAATACTGTCAAATAATCTTATTGCTTTCTTTTCTCCCTAAGAGGTATTCCCTGCCGAGCTTCTTAAAATTAAATAAAAAAATGACATTCCAATTCCAAAGCAAAAACTATAAGCACTTCTAAAATGTTTGAAACAAACTTTTACAGAATTACCCTTACAGCACCGTTTAAATCCCGCTATGCGACAGTGCTATAGCACCGTTATATTTCTATGCTATACCATCATTAACTTAAAAACCCTACTTAAGCAAAATGTCGTTCAGCTCAGCCTATTCCCACACCTAGTAAAGAATTATAAAACTATAACAGCCATGAAAACCAAAACGTTGAAGTCCTTCACAACAATTTTCATTTCTCATTTTGAACTTCTTTTACTGTCACTTTCACCAAATATACACTTAGTCCTAAATGCATACATCTTAACACAGTTATGACTCAAACGAACCAAACTCTCGTATAAACAATTAAATAGATGATGCATGGTTGCTTCTTCTCAGATAGAAACTCTTCACTGTGATAATAATAGAAATAATGAACAAGTGGCCTATCATTGAAAAGATGGAGAAATGCATGTAGTGCATTATATGGTTATGATATTATGCTACAAAGCAACCCGGCATATAATCATTTTCACGGCATGAAAAATTCAGATTCATAAATAAACAAGTATACAGTTTGGTCTTGGTATGACAAAATGAAGTACCTGCATGATTTGTCTGACAGTTTCTTTTGACGGAGGATCGAAATGAGGACCAGGAATAATCTTGTTGATATCACTATGACATAAAAACAGATAACAGTTATAAGATTCATTCAAATTTATTCATTACTTAAAAGAAAATCTTATCAACTAAGATAAAATGTTGAATACAACTACGAAGCAGACTTCTTACTTGTAGACAAGTAAAACAGCAATATATAAATCTTCAAAACTCAAGTACTCCGTTTGAATTTGATTCCTTACATTCTGAAAAACTCGATCTGTTATCTTCCTAATTTGCTTTTTCCTCCACTCCTCACCTGCATTAAATGTGATGGCATAAAAACTGCATAATCATTCAATTCAGATTCCTCAAGTTCATGTAGACTGATATAATATCATTCAATCCAAATTCCTTGAGTATATGAACAAATACATACATGATTTATAACAGAAATGGAACAAGTTTAGATTTCTAAAGCCCAATAAGCGAAAAATCCAGAAGATAACAAATAAATCAATCAACCCTGCCAACAGATTTATGCAGCTTTTCAGCTTAAAGGCTGTTAGAACAGCAACTTGGTGCAAAAGTAAAAAGATACGAAAACACGAACAGAAAACACACGGTACTTGATCACGGAGGAGGGTCGGCCAATTGTGCCCACGTCTCCGACTACATAGAGGCTGCAGTACCTTTTTATCTATGAAGCACTGACACAAACACCGAACACGACACTTACAGGTTGATACTGATAGTAATCTAAGAAAATTACAATTAAATGTAATCACATGTGTCACTGTCAGTGTTGTGTAGGTGTGGGACACCGGACACACCTACCAAAAGTGTCAGTTCTCCATAGCTTTCTATTAATCAAGCTTAAGGTTTACAAAATACAATTTATGTTTAAATACTCTCCATGCTCGAGCCACCTGGCCCGCTGTTCAGTAAACTGAGCCATATCTGACAAAAGCAAACTCCAAGCTTTCCAGCAGGAATCAAACTTGAGTTGATCAGTCATCTTATGACAAGTTATATATCAATAACTTCAGATTCAATCAATGATTAAATTAAGGAGGGTGTATTGGATTATGATTTTAAGGGATTTTAAAAGACTTTTTTATCATGAAAAAATCTTGTGGTATTCAATCAAGACTCTTTCCAATTTAAAAAAAGTCTTGTGGTATTCAATCAAGACTCTTTGCAATTTAAAAAAGTTTTGTGGTATTCAATCAAGACTCTTCATCATTTAAAAAAAATCTTGTGATATTCAAAATCATTCAAATTTCGAAGGATTGTTTAATAAATCAGATTTTGATGGATTTTGAGAGATTTTCTAGTGCAATTTTAGCATAAAAAAGTCTTTCATGAAAACATGAGATTTCTTAGAATTGTTTTTTCTTTTATTTTATATCTCTCTCCCCTCTCTCGCATCCCTTCTCTCTCACTCTCTTCTTCTCTCCCTCTCTCTTCCCTCCCCCTCTCTCTCTCTTTCGCAAACTCTCCCGTAAAAAAAAAAAAAGTAAAATAAATAAAAGAGTCTACATGGAGATTTTGTGAAAGAAAAAAAAAGTAAAATAAATAAAAGAGTCTACATGGAGATTTTGTGAAAGAGAGTGTGTTCGATTTTTTGATTTTGTGAAAGAGAGTGTGTTATGATCATTTTCTTCAACGAGTCCTTGAAATTCATAAAATCTATTGAAATCCATTAAAATCATTTCAAATCCTTTAAAATCTTATGAATTAAATCCTGCAAAGTCTCTTAAAATCATCAAAATCCTGCAAAGTCTTTTAAAATCCGACTTTTTTAAACAAAAATTGTCCTTTAAAATCCTAATTCAATACATCCCCTAAGAAACATATTTGTCATACCATAAGACTCCAACTAAATTTCCTTAATTCCATGATAAACTTTGTTACTTACACAATCAAGGAACAAATTAAGCTGTTGTAAAACAAACACACACGCACAAATAGACACAGGGTATATAGCAAATTATGAAAATGTGAAAATCTCAAGATTCAATAAATTTGCATAGAAACAAAATCCATGTACATCATTTATCGGTGTGAAACAAAAAATAAAAGATAAAGAAAAATCAGCAAAAAAGGTAATTCCAAAACAGGAAAGAAAGAAAAACCTTGTAATTTATCGAAGATTTGTCCCATGATATTGTTTGACTATGTTGTCTTTGAAGTTTTGAGAGTGGAGTGAAGGTAGAGTATTGATGTTTGGTTAATTGATAATAAATGAATGAATGGAAATCAACGCTATGATTTAGCTTCTCAATCACAATCACATGCTTACATTACCCTTGTTTTACTCTTTCAATCATTCCAATTTCCACGCACACGCTACTCCCATTTTCTCTTTTCCGTTATATCATTATAAACAAAAAAACATTTTCATTTTAATTCATTTTTTTAAAATCTTGCAATTTAGTTTTATATATCTTTTTTTTTAATGAACAATCTGTATTGTAATCTAAAGTAAGTATGGTCTGGGTAAGTAAGAAGAGTTTTGTTAAGGAATGTTTACATCCTCAATCCTTTAATCGAAACAATTCTTATGTGTTTTTTTAGTTCATTAATACAATTGCTTGACGTTTCAACTACTAATCTCTCAAGTTTGATTAAATGGACCATCAAGTAACTCGTGCTTGAAAATTCATATGCAAATAAATCAAAATGAGATGAAAAATTAGATAAAAGACAAAATCGTTATTTGAAATTAAGTTAAGCGTAAGCGATGATGAGTTTAATTTTACCTATTTATTAATATGTTTTTCAATTTTTATAATATATATTTTTCATATCATTAATGAAGGATAATTTTGTGAATCAACTCAATTCGTCGTTCTTCTATAAAATTAACCATATACACAGTTGTTAAGGTAAAGTTTCTATTTTAAACTTCTTAATGAGTGTCATAGTGACACTTGTTAGCATTTTCATAAGACTTTTTTGGGTGTTTGGAAGAGAGGGGAAGGAAAGAGGCCTTTGGACCTTTGTTTGAGAAATGCTAACAAATGTCTTTATAGAACTTGTAAAGAAGTTAAAAATGAAAACTTTACTTTATAAATTGTGCACTCAACATATTGAAACAACAAAAAGTAAATTTTTTCAACATAAAATTCATCAATCATTTTTAGTTTTAAATCCTTAATAAATACCTTAAAAACACTTGTTAGCATGACATGTACTTTTACTTTCAATTCTTTAATATAGTCCATATTAAATTATTTTTGAATTCATCTTTGCTCCATTTACAAAGCCTCTGTTTACCCCTTTCCACTTCTTTGATGTGTGATATGTGGAAAAAATAAAATCAATGGCTAAAATTATAAGGTTTAGAAAAAACAATTCTTTAAAGAAAAAAGAAACGTATGCGCTTCTCTCTCGGATGAAATACACGCTCTCCTTCCTTCTCTCATAATCACAATTGTCTCTCCCTGTCCCTCTCCCTCTCCCTCCCACTAGCACTGCCGCCACCAGACCTCTCCCTTCTCTCATTGTTAAGTGGTTGTAAAAAATGGTTGATTTTATAGCTACCTTAACTGTTTTTGGCTTGTTCATGTAATATCCACTAATTTGGAATGAGTCAATTTTGTGTGTGTGATGTGTGTGTGTGCGCGCGCGTGTGCGCGTTCGTGTGCGCGTGGATCCGTGGACATCAGGCGTGTTTCTACAATATGTAGTTTTCCTCTCAATAGGATACAATTACTGGTTTTTAATAATTGAAAATCCCCATCTTCCAAAAATATAAAAATTTGAAACTTGAAAGTCCCTCCCTAAAAAAATAAAATGAAAGTCCCAATTCATCATAGGCATATACTATTTGTCCTAAGAAATTACATCGCCATTACCTTTCAAACCCAGTAAGTCTTTATTTTTTCTATAGGATTTTTATGTGAGAATGATAAGAATGAATTGGAGTCATTAGATTAAAAATAGATGGAAGAGAATAAAAGACTCATATTAAATAACACATGTTGCCACACCCACTATATCCATCAGTTTTGTCACCCACGTTTCATCTTCTCTACGTTTCCAACCCAAGGTTCAATCTATTTTTAATCATCAGTTTAAAAGACTTATTTAGTTTAAAATTAGACTAAATACATAAATTTTTGTTGACCGGAATTTCTCTTATATATAAGACTCGATGAAATATATAGAAAGAAATGATGTGTAAAATGAGATAATAATTAGTTAATGGTATATAGGGAAAAAGACAATAGACAAAAGTAACATAATTTATTAATTTTCTCGGTATGTGTATTAACACTTACTCCTTTGATTATTTGGTTCAATCTTCGATCTTTGACGGATACGTATTGAAAAAAGAACCTTTGAAAGACGTTACTCCCAAAATGAATCTCAATTATCTTAATAGATTAGTATTTGAATTTGAAATTGACGTAGAATACTGTTGTATTTTGACTCAAAAATGAGTTTGTGAAAAAGTGAAGAAACATGACACGATTTGGCAATCGTGTCACGATTTGGCAATCGTGTCACGATTTCTGAGGGTCGAATGCATGTTTGTCTTGGAGGCAAAACGTGACACGATTTAGGAAAACGTGTCACGATTTTCGGCTTGTTGGGCACGTTTTCAGGATAAGGTTGGTCGTACCTTGGGTCGTACGCACCAACCGTGTCCCAATTTTGGGAACCGTGACACGATTTTGACAGTGTCTGTTTACTATTTAAGTGTTTGAGCTCATTTTTGAAGAGGAGGAAGTGAAAAGAGCTTTAAGAGAGGAAAACTTGGGAAATCAAAGGAGGTAACTTTAGGGTTGAGGGTCTTTGATTAGGATTCTCTTGGGGTAGGAAACATTGTAAGCACCTTGGGTGAGTGAAAATCATTGAGTGTCTTGTTCATTTGTGAGATTGGGAAAATAGGTAGAAATTAGGTTTGTTCTTTGTGAGCTTGTTTAAGCTAATTTCTTATAACCCATTTGTATCACTTTGTAAGAACTCTTTGATAGTAATTGGAGATATAAATCTCTCCCCCATAGTAGGTCAAGTTGGATCGAACTGGGTCAACAATCTTTGGTGTGTTAGTTTATCTTCTCCCTTTATCTTTTGCTTGTGGTTTTGTACTTTTCACTTTGATTACTATATTAGATCTAGGTGTTGTTATTATTGTTGTTGCTTGTGTTCACTTTGATTGATTGTGGTTACTACTTTCCTTTGCTCCACACACCATGGTTTGTATTGGTGTAAGATTTGAGTCCGAATTCACAACAAATACCTTCATTTACAAAAAAGAATGTGTTTGTTTATCATAAAGGCAAGCTATATACAAATCTAAATTGTATTTCAATAAAAACAAATAAAAATAGCGAATCACCAAAAATATGAGGATCAAAACTATATTTAAGTATATCGTAAAATATTAATTAAGAAGATAATTCCAATCAACAGAGTGGATGAAGAGGTTTCCAAAAGCCATCCAAAGATTGCTTCATACACTAGTAACTCAACTCAAAAAATTTGAAAGAAAGGAAAAGTACAAACATTAACCAAAGCATATGCAATCATTCATGAGCAACAACAACCACTTGTTTACCAACATTGCGACCACTGTATAGGCCAATCAATGCAGCAGGACCATTCTCAAGACCCTCAGCTATGTCTTCTACATACACAACCTTTCCTTCTCTTATAAGAGGCAGGACAAACTCCAAGAATTTTGTATAAAGGTGAAAGTAATCAGATATAACAAAACCCTCGATCCGGATCCGCTTATATATGATTTGTGCCAAATTTGTGACACCTTCAGGTTGAGTAAGATTGTACTGTGAGATCATTCCACTTACAGGTATGCGGCCGTGGACTCTCATATTCAAAAGTACAGCATCGAGTGTTTTTCCCCCAACATTCTCAAAGTAAATGTCAATGCCCTCTGGAAAGTACCTAATTTACATAAGTTGATATCAATATCAACTACTGATTAGCGTGTCTCATGTTACTACTAAGACCGATACATAGACTCGGGCAGTAATTTGGAAAATAGAAGTGACCGTGTTGTGCTGGTGTCAGACAGCAACATGTGTAGGACACACATTCAATATAAAGGGTCGATGCTACACAGGTAACTACAATTTGTGTCAATAAACAAATTGATTAAAAACTTGCCATAAAAATGTTAAAAACAGACCTTTTCAAAGCTGCATTGAGGTCTGGTTCTTCTTTGTAGTTAAAGGCTTCATCATATCCAAATGTATTCTTCAAGAGATCCACCTAGTGTGCCAGATTATAAGAAAAATGATTCGAAGACTTCCAAAATTGATAATAGTATTTTTGTAGTATAATCAAATTAACACAATCTCACCAAGTGAACAAAGACATGGATTGTGGTTATTGCAGTTAGGCTCGTTCAAAATAACAGTACTTTAAACAGTAGAATAAATAATCATAGGTTTTTTTTAGGGGATGTTGATGATTCATTATTTTTGCAGGCACATATAAGTATAACAACAAAAGTAAGTATGCAAATACCTTTTCTTTAGTACCAGCACTTCCAACAACATAACAACCATGCAGTTTTGCAAATTGACCTACAAGTTGACCGACAGCACCGGATGCAGCTGAAACAAAAACATTCTCTCCTTTCTTAGGACTGCCTAATTCAAAGAAACCGGCATATGCAGTCATTCCCGGCATACCTGTACTCAAACAAAAGCGTAAAATATGTCAAAAACACAACAAAATGAAAGAAAATTGCGCAACTAATATCAATATATTTTGAAATTGTTGAAAGTATATACCAAGAATTCCGGTATAATAGGAAAGTGGGACATCAGTGTGCTCAATTTTGAACAATCCAGTTGTAGGAACCAAACTATATTCTTCCCATTTAGTAAGACTCCAAACTAAATCATCTTTCTTATAATCTGGATGTCCAGATTCTACAACTTTAGACACTCCAAAACCTGTCAGTGGCTGCAATTACTCATCAGTTAGTAGCTACATTTATTCAATGATAAAATAAATAAATAAATTCTCAATACTTCAGGTTCCTTGATCAAATGAAACTGTGTTAGCTTATACTGATATCTAATAATAATTGATGTAAGAGAGAGCATGACATACAAAGCCAGGGGTGAGAGCACCAAGTCCTGCAGTAGTGTCCTTGGTCATCAGGAGTCTCATGTAAGGATCACAAGACAAGTACAGATTTTTGAGCAGAACAACATCATTGGAAGCTTCTGGAAGCTTGAGAGTTATGGTACTGTCAACAATGTTCATGTCTGATTCTTTAGGAAAACCAGACACATAGTCCTTCAGAATCACTTGCTTGTTCGTCACTTCTGCCATCTCAGAAATTGTGTCACAAAAATATTTGTGGTGTTTGTGTTGTACATGTACGTCTAGTACAACTGGCCACACATTGGTCTGTACATTTATCTAACATATTTGTATGAAACAAATTGCCAAAATTGTTTCTTTAATTTAATTTCAAGTAACGACTTAGTTTGTTATCTTTTTTATTTTTCACTTAATTTTACCATTTTGATCCATTTGATATGGATTTAAGTTTTAAATTTATTATTTTATTTTCTCGTGACCTCTCAATCTTCAAATCTATGGTCTTTCACTCATGCTTGCATATGAATCTAGATTTGGAATTTGAAAATGGACTAAAATGGCAAAAATTATGTGAAAAAAATATAAAAGACCAAATACTTGTCTGAAGTTAAGTTAAAGAACCACGGGTGTAATTTTGTCAAACAAATTTGCATGAAGAATGTTTTTAAGGTTTAAATATATTTATGGTCCATATAAATATTCGAACTTTTCGTTTTAATTCCCTTAAATAATTTCTTTGATTCCCTCGGAAGTTCCATATCACAACTTTTGGTCCTAGTGTCCTTGAAAGAAAAAAAAACTTTTGGTTCCTGCTTTCAAATCAGTTCATGTGTTTCTTGGAAATTTTGAATTTTTTTCGACAATCATGTTTAATACATTATAGAATTTTTCTTGCAAAAGTTTAATTTTTTTAACAAGGATGAATTAAATATGAACTTTTATGTTTCTGTTACTTAAAAATTCATATTTAATATGTTTTGTTAAAAAATTCTAATATTTTTTGGAGATATTCTCATAATATTATAAGCATTCCGGCCAAAAATCATTTAAAATTTCAAATGATACACGTGATTTTTTTTCAATTTTTATTTGTAATTTTCAAAATTTAAAGTAGTGTCAATTATTTTGTCTAAAACATACTATCTGACAATTTCTTACTATATAAGGAAAAATACAACTAATTATCAAAAGTAACAATTCTTAATACTTGACTCCTTTAATTATTCGGTTCAATCTCCGATCTTTTACCGATGCATGCTGAAAAAAACCGTTGAAAAAGAGGTCGTCCCAAATGAACCTCAATTGTCTTGATAGATTAATATTTGCAATTGACTTGGAAATACATTGATTTACCAAAAAAAGAATGTGTTTGTTTATAAAAAAGGCAAGAAGATAATTAGTGACACAGAAATATCCTTAAAAGAATGTGTTTGTTTTTCACCTAAATCATATAAAAATAGTAAATCAGCAAAAATATAAGGATGGGAACTATATTTAAGTCTCTCGTAAAATGTTAATTAAGAAGATAATTACAATCAACAGAATGGATGAAGAGGTTTCCAAAGAGTGCTTCATACACAAGCAACTCAACTCAAAAAACTTGAAAGAAAGAAAGAAAGAAAAAAAGCACAAACATTAACCAAAGCATCTGCAATCATTCTCTCATTCATGAGCAACAACAACCACTTGTTTACCAACATTTTGACCACTAAACAAACCAACCAAAGCTGCAGGGCCATTGTCCAGACCCTCAGCTATGTCTTCCACATACACAACCTTTCCTTCTCTTATAAGAGACAAGACAAACTCCAAGAATTTTGTATAAAGATGATAGTATTCAAATACAGCAAAACCTTCCATCTGAATCCGCTTATATATGATATGTGCCAAATTTGTTACACCTTCAGGTTGAGTAAGATTGTACTGTGAGATCATTCCACACACAGGTATGCGCCCATGGAGTTTCATATTCAAGAGTACAGCATCAAGTGTCTTTCCCCCCACATTCTCAAAGTAAATGTCAATGCCTTCGGGAAAGTATCTAGTTAACATAAATTGATATCCGCTTGTTATTAGTATGTCTCATTTTACCAAGTAACTATCTATGAATCACTAACACGACACTCGACACTGATACATACACACAGATAATAATTTGGAAAAATAGAAGTCACTGAATGATTCTTCAAATAAAAATAAAAAAGTGACTGTATGCTATCACAAGTGACACTGTCGTGTTGGTGTCAGACACATCTTCAATATAAAGTGTCGATGCTAGGTAACTATACTTTGTTTGTCAATAACCAAATTTAATTAAAAATCTACCATAAAACTGTTAGAAACAGACCTTTTCAATGCTGCATCGAGGTCTTTCTCTTCTTTGTAGTTAAAGGCTTCATCATATCCAAATTTATTTTTCAACAAATCCACCTGGTATGTCATAATTATATTCATTTAGTATAATTACAGGATAATGGTTATAGTTATGTACAGGTTTCCAAAATTTAAAATAGTATTTTTGTAACAAAATCAAACTAACTAATCTCAAAACAAAAGTGAGCAAAGACTTGGATAGTGGTTATTGTAGTTAGGCTAATTCAAAATAGCACTACTTTAAACAGTAGAATGAATAATCAAATGTTGATGTTGATTGATCATTTATGCTGGCAGCATATATAACAACAATAATCAGACAAATACCTTCTCTTTACTTCCAGCACTTCCAACAACATAGCAACCATGCAATTTGGCAAATTGGCCAACAAGTTGACCAACAGCACCAGAGGCAGATGAAACAAAAACTGTCTCTCCTTTCTTAGGAGAGCCTACTTCAAAGAAACCAGCATAAGCAGTCATTCCCGGCATACCTGTAACAAAAACACAACATATGTCATGAAATGGCAGAAAACTACGCGACTAACATCACTACAAATTGAAATTGATGAATACATACCGAGAATTCCAGTATAGTAGGAAAGCGGGACATCTGTATGCTCAATTTTGAAAAGTATTTGAGTTGCAGGGACCAAACTATACTCTTCCCATTTAGTCATTCCCCAAACTAAATCATCTTTCTTATAATCTGGATGTCCAGATTCTACAACTTTAGACACTCCTAATCCTGTCAATGGCTGCAAAATTACTCATCAGTTAGTAGCTGCCGTTAAAGTGACATATTGGTCCAGTCAACAAACTGTAACTATAACTTCATAATAGTTACTTAGTTTATGGCTAACAGTTTATAGTTGAGAAAGTTAGTTATAAAGTCAATTACTAGTTCTATAAATAGTTGATTCAAGATCATTTTGAATGACTCTATCGTAATTCATTTGTAATATGTTTAGAGAAAGTGGATTGAAAACTATAAAGCACCGAAACGGATACGGACACCGGACACAACACGAACACGTCGACATCGCTGATAATTTGAGAAAATCACATAATTCAGTGTAATTATATGTTGGTGTCGTGCCGGTGTCGTGTCGGTGCCGGACATGTCCGACATCGAGAGACGCCTAATCTGAAGAGTGTTCGTGCTTCATGGGATGAAAAGCAATAAAGTTCGATTTTTTTTTTGTAAACTCGGTATCTGCTTAAGGAACAACTAATCCAAGGAGTCCAATCCTATCGTCCACTTGCGGCGGACTCATTTAAAGCCAGAACAAAACTATGTATGATATGGACTAACCCACCAAAATTGACACTAAGGGAATCGAACCTGAGAGTTAAGAGGAGCCAACTCAGTGGCCCCAAACCAACATCACATGCCAACCCAAGTGGGTTAGCAATAAAGTTTGATTAGTGTGGATGAAAGCTTAGTATGGCTGAAACCCAAGTCAATTTTATACATAATATACTTTGTCTTTTAAAATTAGGCCTTGGAAATGTTAAAATCAATTTAAAAATTCGATTTTTTCAGCACCCCACTTCTTAATTTCAAAAGCAACAAAAATTCCTTCAAAATCCAAAACAAACTATTCATGAAAAATAATTGATGAAAGAGATAGCATGACATACAGAACCAGGGGTGAGACCACCAAGTCCTGCAATAGTGTCCTTGGCCATGAAGATTCTCAGGTAAGGATCACAGGACAAGTAGAGATTTTTGAGCAAAACAACATCATTGGAACCTTCTGGAAGCTTAAAAGTAATTGTACTATCAACAATGTTCATGTCTGATTCCTTAGGAAAACCAGACACATAATCTCTCAAAATAACTTGCTTGTTTCTCACTTGTGCCATGGTTGGAACTTGGAATTGGTTTAGTTCTCTCAAAATAATTGCTTTTCAGTTTAAAACAGAAAAGTGATAAATGAAGAAGGAGTTGTGACACAAATGTGTTCAGAGTCGCTGTGTGTCTCAAAGTCAAGTACATGTACATCAAATAAAACTGGCCACACATTGTGTGTTATGCATTATTTGTCTGACAAATTTCTATTGGTACCAAAAAAGTCTTATAAGAGAAATGTTTTGAAAAACAACACTAACTTCCACGTCAAAAAACACACACTCCACTAAACTAAAAATATAGATTTAAGTGGACATGTGATTTATTTATAAATTTTAAATTAAAGTATCTATTAAATATTCAGTAACTTCAATGGTACTAAACTAAAAAGAGTCTTTAAATAAGTTCACTATTATGTATTTTAGCATGTGCATTTAGTAAATAAATAAAAGGAGATTGAAACAAGGAAGAATTGCATGAACTTGAGATGGTGGGAGCAACTTTTATCTACCTTATTTTATATTTTAACCGTGAAACTTGTTAGTCGCTAAAGAGAGAGTCGTTATATAATTGCCGGTAACAAATAGATACCTGTTTTTTTCTTCCTTCATTAAGGTCCTTAAGAACACCTACATCCATATCACTCATATGGGTAGTATTAATGGATTTCACTCAATACATTATATAACTTCACACTTCTCAATTATTTAAAACTCACAGCTACATTTTTTAAATATCCATATCATTCATCCAAAACTTTGAAATGAGTCTCACTAATCTTATAATATAATCAAATTTTGTTTTACATTAAAAAAAATAGTCATTCTAACAATAAAAGCACTACATATATATTAATTAAGAAACAGCAATGGCAAGGAAAATCATCGTTGTCATTCAGAGATACGATAGAAGGGAAAGATATTCTTATACATGTAAATTATCAAAGTCATACTATCAAAAAACATTGGGAATAGTGAAACCACCCTAATAGAGAAGGTGATATTCATGCTCTAATATGTTGAAGATCTTGTTAAATAAAGGACTCCCCTAGTGGAGATGCTCTAAATAACTAGTATTTTCACGATAAATTAAATGGGAAAGTCAATTTTTAGTGAGTTGTACGAAACCTACAATACTTTCTTCTGTGATAGTTTTTTTTTTAACAGCAAAGTATTATTTATAAAAATATAAGATATTACACGAGAAACAAAGTACAAGTAGTATCAATATCGTCATCGTGTAAATAGTAGAACGGGCACTCAACCCTACCCATGAAGGTACAACAAAACCCAAAACTTTCAATAAACTCAATTTTCTCAAAAGGTACTCCCTAGGATTATCCGACCACTCATAAAATAAGCAATGCGAGCCTCTCGATTTGGCTAGAAACCATTGTCGAGAAAGATTTTGGATATGCTCCACCACCTCCTCCACCTTGATCAACTTATCCAAGAAAATCCCTCTCATTTATAGCCCTCTAAATAGACCACAGAGTTACATGTCAAATCAACATCATTAGTATATTCCAATAAGTGTCAACCAAGAATTATTCCACCTATAAATCAAACTTGGTTCTTCTAAATGAATCGTCTGGTAACACTTTACTTTACTGTACTTTTTTATTAAAGGATAGTAACACTTTACTTAAAAACAATTGTTTGGTTGAACTACACCAGATGTGATTCCTCCAGCATGATTGCATAACGCTTCAGCATTTTTGTTTTCATATGTAAGCATCACATTTTCCAAGCTTATTCCAGTGCATGGATTTGTTGGACTACAATTCAATTTAACTGCAACTTTTGTTGCTGAAGTTCCATGAATATCTTGGTATATAATGTTACTAATTTTAACCCCAGAAGCCTGCTTGTTCGTATCACAATATACAAAAAGAGAATTCAATCAGCTTGTGCTAGGTCATATATGTAATTCTTTGTGTCTAATATTTTCAAATTATTGAATCAAACTTGTATGGGTTATGGAATTTTTAGTCTCGCACAATTTAAGGAATCAAACTTGTATGTTGTTAGTGTAAATCGGTTTATAGAATTATGGATATGATGTTAAAAATCATTCAAAAATACAAATTGATTTAACAATATAGACTAAAATTGTGTACAAATTTTTTATAGGGACAAAACGTGTCACATTATTTATGGAAACAAAAAACACAATTATATTATTTTGTCACTTCATGTATAATTTGTTGATGTAAAATTAGTTTACGTTGGTAGCTTATTATGTCCTTTAAACTCTAAAAGATATACATATATATAATAAAGTATCAAAGATCGTGTTATTAACATTTCTCATATAGTTTGGGTACTTGGATATGAATTTTCCTTCAAGTATCTCACCTGACCAGGACAATCCTTTTGATTAGGGCAATAATTTTGGTCAATCACAATAGGATTTTGAACATTAACCATGGTAGCATGTTGAAAAAAGATGTTTCTTGCGAAGCCATTGCTAGGTCTCCCCCAAGACTTAATTCTTACACCATTTTCTGTTCCAATAAATTTCATTGTTTGAACTGTCACGTTTTCAACACCAAGCTCTTGAAATTCCTTCGCCAAACTTCCAACACTGCACAACAAACATTGAACCAATCTTAAAACGATGAATTATTCTAACAAGTGTATTAAGAATATTGTGTTGATGATTGTTTAAACAATGGTCAATGGGACACTCCATCTGTTACAAAAAGCAAAAGTGAGTCATCATTTAAAAATAAGTCAAAGACTTTTAAAAATCATAATTATCCCACTTATAATCTTAAAATTATCACTTTTAGTTTCTTAAACAATGTCTTAAAACGTTTAGTAGCATTTTCCCAAAACAAGAACACATGTATATACTTATAGAAATTAATACTCTCTAACAACTACTACTAAAAAAAACAAAATTAACAAAGGTACATGCCATCCTTCAAAAAAAAAAAAAAAAAGGGCATGTGCCTCCTTATCATTGTGCTTCTATTGTCACCCTCATCAATTGCCCTGGAATGAGGGAGTGACATGTTACATTTTCACACATTCTTAGAAAGACAAACCAGGTTGTTAAGAGGACTGAGAGGTACAATCTCTACCCATGGATTCTCATATTCTTCACCATCCTCCTTTAGTGTTAACTTTTTATGGCAGGATGTTCTCGATATTTACTTTAATAGTCGTGTGTGTTTGTATGTAATTTGTCCTAACAACCTCCGTCTTAGCAAAGAAAAATCAAAATTACCAACAAAAATTAGAGACAGAAAAGTTGAATTTATTTTGATGTCTCTGATACTTGGTGCTAGATTAAAGTTGAATATCATGTGTTTTCTTCTAACTTTAATTTTGTTGTGAATTCAATTTTTATTTTATTAATTCAATTCTTTATAATATAATATTATAGAAAATTTCATATAGTTTTCACAAATTGAAGAGTAAATTAAAACCGCCTGCATATATAATGTAGGGAGTGATATTATATTACTCTTTTGATCGAATAGAAAAAAATTACACAATAAAAACACAATTTTTATCATCTGGAAGACAAAAAAAAAGTGTTTTTCTTGGATTATTCTTTTCAAAATACATGTAGGTTAAGAAAAGCAGATTCCAAAAATTATTACCTTATGCCATGACCTGGTCCACATGCTATGTTCTCTATCCACAGATTTGTTGTTCCAGACCCAATTGAGATGCAATCATCACCAGTTGCTATGTTGGAGTTGAGGATGGTGACACTTGATGAGAGTTGAACATGAATACCATCGGTGTTAGGACTGTTTCCTGCTGCTGTTACCCTAACCCCTTGCACTTTGACATTATTGCATCTGTCTATCACTATGTGGACCATTTGACTATTCAAGGAGGTTACACCATTGATAACAAAGTTTTTGGAATTGGCAAATCTTAAGTTCTGTAATTGTATACAACAAAATTGGCATCAACAGTAGTTTTAAGATAAAGAAAACTTGCATCAACAATAGTAAGAGTTCATAGATCTACCTAGATTTCACCAAATAAGTGTCATCGTTTAGACTTAGAAAATTGTATTACTATAGATTGGACTGTGCGTAGTTACAATCATATAACCAATTGCAATCGATTAAATTGATTTATGATTGTTCAATCAAGACTAGATATTTGAATTTTTAAATCTAAAATATGATTTTAAAATCGCGATCATAGTATGCTGATTGAACGAACCACCGGTGTAGATAATTGCATGTAGTCAATGGACTACAATTGCACACAACTCAAATCGATCTTTATTGCTAGTATATTGCTCTATGGTTATCTTTCTAAAATAGAAAACCACAAAACTTAACTAGGAGTTAATAACGTGGTTTGAAGAGAATATTTTTAACCATATTATTAGTGTGGAGTATCCACCATCTTTGTTATGATTAATCTATATCGAAAAAATACTTGCCACTTGTAGTAGAATCTCTTCTCTCAACCATATTTTTCCATCCACAAAGTTTGAACACAAGATATTTCTTAAAAAATTTGAATCAAGTTCTACTCGAACCACTATACCATTGATTTTTAACATTTGTAACAACTAATTACCAATATGTTATCGATAAGAATAAAACACAAAGTTAGCAAATTTTCAAGAATGTAATATATACCGTAGCACCGGCTGGGCAACTTTTGCTAGATCTTTTACAATCCCACAAACTTGTTCCTTGACCGTCAAGGACACCACCAATAATTGAAACTCCATCAACATCATCAAAAAGCAACCAACTTCCCTCATTTCCAATAACACTATAGTTGGACGTTGCAACTAGTGTACCATCAATACGTACCGTGATGCCCTTGTTATTGCACCTCCCCTTAAACACTACACTACCCCCAATTAAGAATCTTCCTATTGGCACGTAAATAGTAGTTGGTGTTGTCGAGCTACATGCTCTAGTCCATGCAGTAAGGATTGCATTTGTGGAATCAGTTTCACCATTGGGATTGGCCCCAAAACTCACAATATTTAAAGTTTCTCCAAAACCATTGGCTGATTTAAATGTGAAGATCATAAAGAGTGCTATAACATACATAAGTACAAAAGTATTTGTTTGTCTTACTTGTTCCATTCTATTCTACTATGTTAATTGCAAGGGATATTTTTATTTTTTTTGTAAAGAAGTAAAGGAAATAAACTAAGACACGTACACAAGGCCTTGAAGAAGAAATTGGGTAGTGATGTGGTGACATTGAGAACGAAGTGAACAAATATTTATAGATAGGAATTTGATTTGTAAAATTAAAAATAAATAAAGGTTTTTGTTCATATGTGAAGAAAGACGGAGTTTGTCTAGTGTTAAGGAAAACATGCATGTGTCTATTGAACAATTGAAACATGTGGGAATGGATTGGATGCTAGATTTATGGACTTGTAAATATTTAAATATCATTTTGAGTTAGATGCATATATAACAAAATTAATCTTATCTTTATACATTTAGTCTCTCTTTTGTGAGCCGCGGTCCCATTTTATCACTAAAAATGAATGATTTATGATCAATTTTTGACCCAAAATCATCCCTCTAAATTGTTTTTCTCCCTCCATTTTATTTGAGTGATTGTATGATCATTCATTCAAGTCATTAGATGACATCAAAGTTAATGTTGTTTCATAAAAGTGTAGACGTTAAATTATTTTCAAATGATTTTTATCATTGATTTGAGGTTGAACCTAACAAAAACTACATCACACAGTTACTATCTTAAATCGAAATCCTTCCTACAATACAGTGGCGAGAGCCTATCACCATTCATGTCAACTTGAGTTGGGGTGTGTATGTGTTAGTAGATATTTGGTTAAACAATTAATATTAGAAGTTTGTGAAGCAAAGAAAAGCATGCATGTGTTGAACTGATTGAAAGGAATAAAGAAAAGACAAACTTGTATTACGTAAATGGTTGCTTGATATGTGATCAAGAGCACACAAAAGTGCTACTTGCGATCATAGTTAGGACTGTATAAAGCCACCATTTTAATTAGCAGTATTGTTTTCTGGATTAATGTTTTGTGTATTGCCAACAGCCCATTATCTTTTGTTTTAGTCGCAAGATAAGTGCCTTCCTCCCATATTCTCCCATCTTGTATATATCAATTTTCATTGACATGTTTTATATAATTATATGGTGGTTATCCAGATCACAAATTAAAAAGGTACTTAATATACGTGAGATTTCCATATATCAATTAATATTTTTTTTGGATGATATGGTTTTTTTTTTAAGTTTTCTATTTTGAAATTTTTAAAAGATTAAATTCAATGGAGTTAATGTAAAACTTTTATACATTGTGAATTAATCATAATTTTGTAATCATTAAAAATGTTTGAGTTTAATTATATTAAGTTACACATATAGTAAATGATTGTGATTAGTTGGCCGTGTAAAACATTTTGCATTGGTAGTGTATTAAAATTAAACTTTTTTTTAAAGAATGCTTAGTTATATGAAAAATAAAATAAAAAGAGTTAATATATTTTTTTGGTTACATAACAAGAGTTAATTGACATATGCATTTCCACACCACTAGTAACTTGTCTATTCATTATTCAAACCGATATATTTGTAAAAATAAACCCAATCGCTTTTTTATTTATGAAATAACAAGACTTAATCGACCCTTTAAAAAAAAAAAAACTTTTCGGCATATGCATCTATTTATTTTTTTGAGACCATAAGTTCAAATTTTAAAATATGGGACTAAAGAAAAATAGAGAGATTCTTTTGTGAATGCTCCAACTCACGGAATAGTGCAACATATAGACTATACTTGAGAAGTCCACTATCAGGTTAGTGAAGTAGTTTATTCCCTTAGAAAAATTAATTTAATATTGTGTGATCTACTAAGCCACATATCATATATATTTACTTAGTCAAAAAGCAAAAAAAGATATTAGAAAAATCGAGAGATTGGAAAACTATAATTTGAACTAATAAGAGTTGGAAGATTAAATTCAAATATTGGTAAAAGATAAAAATACTCATATAGAAATATTTTTGAGGGAGAGAATACTAATATAGAAATTAATTATTATACATTCACAATTTCATAAAAAAGGTAGAGAAATAAAAAAAAATCAAAGCTATAAAATATTTGAATGAACGGGGTCAATAATAATATATTAATCAAAGTGTATGTTTAGTTCCACTTCTAGAAGGTGCAAAATTTATTTTGACATGTTTGGTTGTTGTCGAATAGAATTGATTATGTCTTCAGAATTGATTCTACTTGAAGTTAAGATTTGAAGATTTTGGTTATATAATTGATTTCAAACACAAGCATACATACAAAAAACGAACAAGGCAAATGCTTGGGGGAGGAAGGTCGACATCTTTAAATCAAACAACGATTTAAAGAAGTGAGTCGTATACTCGTCATTTACCAATTTTAAACCCTCGTAATGCTCCAAGTCATCACTTCATAATGAAACAACAACTAAAAGGGGGGTGGGCACTATCCTCGGCCTATCAAATCTACTTTTGATTCAAAAACGCCATGTTATACAAGTTAACTCCACGAGCATACAGTGAATCAAGATAAATATTTCTTAGGGCCTGTTTGATGGTCAGGATAGGATAGAGACAAGATATGATATAAAGCTGGATAGAGATAGGATATGATAAGAACATGATAAACATTAATCCTATCATGTGTTTGACGCGGACAAGATAACAAACATGATATCATTATAATTAAATGAAAAAATTGCTCTCATAATTAATTAAATATTATAGAAATGGAATGTTATTAATTATAATAGATATGTTGTGGTTATAGATATTTATATATTCGATATTTAAAATTATAAATAACGAAACAAATAAATATAATTTTATATTACATTTATATTTGTGTTAATTCATTGAATTTTCACTTTTATTTTTCACTTTGATAATCAACTAAGTAAAGAATTATTTGAAAAATATATATAATTTATATGATTTTTTTGTTATGCGATCTTACGGGCTACCGCGGCCCGTTCGGGCTAGCCCTAACGGGTACCGGACTTTTTAGGGCCGGGCTAAAAAGCCCTCTTAAAATTCGGGCTCAATATTTAAGGCCCAAGCCCTCTAATTAATCGGGCTATACGGGCCGGCCCGTTTTGACAGCTCTAATCAAACGTGATCATTGATATGCTCGTAGTTTGTAGAACAAACGTGCAGCATTAAATAAGTGTAGAAAATATTTTCTTCAAAAAAAAAAAAGGCAAGGGGATAGGAATGAAATTGGTGCGATGTATCTTTTTTAGATGAAATTTGTTAGCTTAAATAATTGCAAACCTAATAAAACAAATGAGCGGGAAAATATTAGGTTAAATTGTTGTAGACCTAACACAAAATTAACAAATAAGGATAAGGATATGCTCATAGTTTGTAGAACAAACGTGCAACATCAAATAAGTGTAGAAAATATTTCCTTAAAAAAAAAGGCAAGAGGATAGGAATGAAATTTTTGCGATGCATTTTTTTAGATGGAATTTGTTAGGTTAAATAATTGCAAATCTAATAAAGCAAATGAGCGGGAAAAAATTAGGTTAAATTGCTGCAGACCTAACGAAATTAATAAATAAAGGATTACAAGGCCATTCACGCATGATCTTCATTGACAAGCTCGTCCTCCTCGAAATCATCAGGGACCATCGACACGCCCACCTTCACATGCTTGAGGTAATGAATCCTAGCGATCGTCAACTCGACCCCAAGATCCACCGCCTTGACATGGGTGACCCCTTTGTTGAATCCATGACGAGCGGCTCCTGCTAGGAATTGATCCAGCTCCCCGACCCTGCCAACCAGCTCCGCGCGATCCAATTTCACGAGGTCATCAGGCTCGTCCTCTCCCGAGCAGTGGCATCCTTCAAAGTGTCCTCCAACTTCTTCCTCTCATTATCAAATATTTTCTGATTTTCCCGAAGTTCGGTTGTGGTATGGATGTCCTTTTTGGCTTTCTGCTTCAGGGATTCGATCTTTTGGTCCTTTTCAGCAAGTTCAATCACGAGGCCTACTTGAATTTCATGCTTACCTTTGTAGTCGATGAAAATCAGCCTTGAGCTTAGCCACCTTAGCCACGAGCTCTCCCTTTTCCCTGAAAAGACCATCAACTTAAACTTTGTTCATTGCTCTGATGATCCCTTCTGTCGTCGCTTGGCTTCTTCCAGCATTGCCCCAAGTCCTCAATGATTCTCAAGTCCGGATCACTCATGAAAAGGGTCGTGTTGGAGCCATAACGATCTAGGCTCGACCATATATTCGAGAGCTTCAAGAGGTCCCCGTCTTAGGCACAAAGCATGTCGTCATATTGATTCTTGCTCTTCCCCGCATGCTCAACCCTCTTCCTTTTGAAAAGTTTCTTGTCCAGGACTATGACATTAACATGTAAGGACATAACCCGCTCGCAGGGTTTGAATTGGCCGGAGTAGTGACTTGTGAAGAGGAGCATGTTGCCCCAGTTAACAGATTGTTGAGACTGTGAACGTCTCTCTTATTGGTGGTCTTGCCATGGGCCTTTCTTGCTTTCCCTCTTGATAACTTCCTGCATGATTTCCATAGAAATTTCGAGCATGAAGACTGAAATGAGTCAACAATTCAAAAGATAATCAATAATCAAAGACAAGTAAAAGAAAATATAGTTGTTACCTAGCAAACCCTTTGGGTCTGTCGATTTGACAATGTCTTTGGGATTTATAAAACGAGGTTCAATTATAGGATTCCCCTTTGAATCATATATGGTCTTCCCATTCTCGTTTGCGTGAGTGGCCGGGGGTAAAACCACTGACATACCCCTCTCCCCCGCCCTAACTTCTTATAACTCGCTCGTTCTTCTTTGGTCAAATGATCCAAAGAGAAGCAGTAATTCGATGACTGATACTTAAGTTGGTCCTTGCACAAATAAAAGGGGAATAGTGGGACCTGAGTAGGCATAAATGTATTGTTGGGTTGAGCTAACTCTTTAGTTTTCATGACATTGTGGGTAACAACGTCGTTTTTGGGTTTCACGAGCAAGTACATGTCCTTGAAATTACTGACAAAGTATACAAAGATGTTGAAAATCTTCTTTGTTTGGCGAAGAGACGCCCACCTTTTTCCCCACCTTTTTATGACCCTCGTTGTAGAGTGAAGATGCAAAAGAAGAGGTTACTAGTTGGAGTAAGCTCCAAGTATTCACAAACGAGCTCGAAAGCTCTGATGAAAAGGAAGGAGTTTGGATGAAGTTGTGAGGGAACCAGTTTCATCCATCGGAAAACCTTCGTTTGAATGTCAGAAAAGAGGAGACGAAACCCCATATCCTTGAACACCACTTTATACACAGGGATCTTATTCTTCGTATAACGCGAGTAGATCCAATTGCTAACAATGAGGATGCTAACTTCCCAATCTTCACCGCCATGAGCGTCCACATCCAGGAACGGTGTAACGCCCACTTTATTTATTTAATTATTTTATTAGAGTATATAGTATATTATTATATATTATGTGATTTTAATGATGTTTGTGACGTATGAGATGATGTTGTGGTGTGATGTTTATTTTATTGTTTAATAAAATAAAATATGTGATGTTAATATATATATATATATATATATATAGATAAATTTATATGAAAATTAAGATGTGATATAATAACAAATATTTTGAGAGATGGGGTTGTTTTCATAAATAAGATAGAGTTGTGGGGTTAAGTGAGAATAGAAAGAATTATAAAAGGAAGTTAGGTTTAGAAAGGAACAGTCGGTACATTACAGACTTTTGCAAAAAGGGAGAAAAGTGGCTAGAGAAGAGGGAACCCCAATTCTGCAATATTACCAGGTAAGTGTGAGCCTAACTTCAATTGTATTTACTGTAATTCATCTAGTTGTGATTAACATAGGGATTGAAAGAGAGTTTGAGAGATTTCATAAGTTAGGGTTTTGTAGATTTTATGATGAATTGATGAGAGGATGACGTGAATTGATGTAGAAACTTGTTACAGAACCTAGATTAATCACTAGGACTATAATTCTGATAGATTAGAAGCATAACATGAAGAATTGGACGAATTTTGGCGGGGTTTCGAGCGAACCCGTAACCCCTTTGCGATAGCTCGCCGTGGCGAGCAGTTAGGTATTTACTCGCGAGGCGAGCAGCTGAGCTCGCCGTGGCGAGCAACCTCTTTAGTGCGCGCGAGGCGAGTAACATCACTCGTCGTAGCGAGCAAGTGGCAGAATGTAAATTTGACAGCTCGCCGTGGCGAGCAGACCCACTCGCCATAGCGAGCAATGTGGTCTCAGACCACTATAACTTGAGTTTTAGAACTCTGTTTTGAGCGAGGCTTTGAGGGTAGACCTTTGGATAGTATTAGAGACGTTTAAGACCTAATTAGAACCTGTAATGACGCTGTAAGATGATATTTAATTGTTGGCGTTAATCTATGATTAAATGCTTATTAAGTGAAGTTTATGAATGAAGTATAAATGATGATTGCGATGATAACCTTATGTTGTATATACATATGTTAAGTGTACTGAGCTGCTGTCATGTACAGTTGCAATTGCATGTGTCGATAAGGAGTCGTATTTGATGTTAAGATGTTGTGTGTAAGCTTGTTTAAGTATAAAGAGTCAAGTCCATGCATTTGCATAATTTGAGACGGCGGAGCTTATGCTCAAAGCGACGGTGGAGCATTTGCTCAAAGAGACGGTGAAGCTTATTAAAGCTAAAATATTGGTACCACATGCATGATGTTAAGATGTTAGAGTTGCATTTGTCGAGTCCTGCGTCTGAGATGTTTTGAGACGGTTGTATTGTGAAGATGTTCTAAGATGATTTATTATACGTAGATGTTTGAGATGTTTTCAGTTATATGTGACGAATATTGTTGTTATTGTTAAGCATGATTATTTGAATTATATGTTAATATAATTGTTGTGAATCTCACCCCTTCTGTTGGAATTGCCGCCTTGTGGGCAAGTGCAGGTGACCAAGCGTAGGTACGACGATGTGAGAGGTTCTTGTGGAGTCTTAGGAGCTCTGATACGTAACGGGATGGGGATTTATCATTTGTTTATGTTCCTTTATGTATCATATTGACTAATGATGATGTTTGCGACGCAACTTTTATTGAGATGTTTTATGAGGTTTTTGTGCCAAAAATTATTTATTTAAGATTTTGAGACGTTTATGAATTCCGCTGCTATGTTTGAATATTGTTTAGGAATAAATTATTATTCATTTTGTTTTAAAGATTTTTATGAAATGTGACATCCTGATTTATTGAGGTATACTCTGATTATTTGAATGAAATTTTTAAGTCGGGATTTTGGGGTGTTACAAACGGAGCCTCGATGGTCTCAACGAAAGCATAAGTGTAGACCATTGCTAATGACTCGTCCACAATCCACGACGAATCTAGATCTTCAACCACTAATATGTTAGGGTTACCCATCATATCGAATCTAAAAGGAAAAGAGGGAAAACATGAATTTGACATTCGGATCCACCCTTCCTTTACCAATCAGTCCATTCTCAACAAGGAAGGGCACTAACATTCCCTGTGAACGAAAGAGATCGGCGAAAAAACACAAAAAATAGCATATGGAAGGAAAATTTAAACCATCCCCGCCTCCCACGACGGTGCTACACGTACATGGTGGTGATGGGTTAAACCTCAAACATGTTAGAAACCCCACACTAGTGGTTCAGACAGAAAAATGAGGACAAAGCACAAAAATTGCTCTGGTTACGGTGGAAACAACCACCCCTACAATGGAATCCACTACTAACAATAATACACCTAAATAATTTTTGTCATATAGCCTAAAACATCATGTATTCACAATTCATGCTATGAAAAGGGAAAAACAGAAATGGTAGAAGACCAACCCGATAAAATGGAGAAGAAAGTTGAAAGCTTGACGATGAAATGACTATAAACGAAGGTGTCTGAAGAAGCTTCAAAAATATGGAATCTCTGAAACTTTGAACTTAAGAGTTTTGAAAGGAGCGATTGGGATTACTTATACTCCCTTCAAAACGATTCAAAACCCAGAGATGTCAATCCGGTACACCACGTCACGTAGAAACCAAGTGATAGGGACGAAGGAAGGGTCATATCAATCTCACCAATCCATCCAACAGACCAAAGCGAGCCCTACAAAATACCTAAACGTCAGATTTGATCAATGACCACGATTGGACCTCGAAACAGTTTTGAATAAACCACTCAAAGTTCTAGGCACTCAAGGGCCTAAGTAGCCTTTACGCATGGAAACTAAGAACCAAAAGTCATGTTTGTAACGCCCACTTTATTTATTTAATTATTTTATTGGAGTATATAGTATATTATTATATATTATGTGATTTTAATGATGTTTGCGATGTATGAGATGATGTTGTGGTGTGATGTTTATTTTATTGTTTAATAAAATAAAATATGTGATGAAAATTAAGATGTGATATAATAACAAATATTTTGAGAGATGGGGTTGTTTTCATAAATAAGATAGAGTTATGGGGATAAGTGAGAATAGAAAGAATTATATAAGGGAGTTAGGTTTAGAAAGAAGCAGTCAGTACGTTACAGACTTTGGCAAAAAGGAGAGGAAAGTGGCCGGAGAAGAGAGAACCTCAATTCTGTGAACATACCAGGTAAGGGTGAGCCTAACTTCAATTGTATTTGCTGTAATTCATCTAGTGGTGATTAACATAGGGATTGAAAGAGAGTTTGAGAGATTTCATAAGTTAGGGTTTTGTAGATTTTATGAGGAATTGATGAGAGGATGACGTGAATTGGTGTAGAAGCTTGTTACAGAACCTAGATTAATCACTAGGACTATAATTCTGAATGATTAGAACCATAGTATGAGAGATTGGACGAGTTTTGGCGAGGTTTTGAGCGAACCCGCAGCCTGTTCTGCGACCGCTCGCCGTGGCGAGCAGACCTACTCGCCGTGGCGAGCAGAACAGTTTAACTCGCGAGGCGAGCAACAACACTCGCCAGGGCGAGCAACCCTTAGTGCGCGCGAGGCGAGCAGAAACACTCGCCGTAGCGAGTAAGTGGCAGAATGCAATTTAAGTAACTCGCCGTGGCGAGCAGACCCACTCGCCATAGCGAGCAATGTGGTCTCAGACCACTATAACTTGAGTTTTAGAACTCTGTTTTGAGCGAGACTTTGAGGGTAGACCTTTGAATAGTATTAGAGATGTTTAAGACCTAATTAGAACCTGTAATGATGTTGTAAGATGATATTTAATTGTTGGCGTTAAGCTTTGACTAAATGCTTATTAAGTGAAGTTTACGAATGAAGTATAAATGATGATTGTGATGATAACTACGTGCTGTAAATATATATACTAAGTGTGCTGAGCTGCTGCCATGTATTGTATAATTGCATGTGTCGATAAAGAGTCGTATTTGATGTTAAGACGTTGGGATAACTTGTTTAAGAATAAAGAGTCGAGTCCATGCATTTGCATATTTTGAGACGGTGGAGCTTATGCTCAAAGCGACGGTGGAGCATTTGCTCAAAGCGACGGTGAAGCTTATTAAAGCTAAATTATTGGTACCACATGCATGATGTTAAGATGTTAGAGTTGCATTTGTCGAGTCATGTGTCTGAGATGTTTTTGAGACGGTTGTTTATGAAGATGTTCTAAGATGATTTGTATATGTGGATGTTTGAGACGTTTCTGTTCTATGTGATGAATAATGTTGCTATTGTTAAGCATAATTATTTGAATTATATGTTAATATAATTGTTGTGAATCTCACCCCTTCTGTTGGAATTGCCGCCTTGTGGGCAAGTGCAGGTGACCAAGCTTAGGTTCGTCGATGTGAGAGGTTCTTGTGGAGTCTTAGGAGCTCTAATACGTAACGGGATGGGGATTATTATTATTTCTATTCCTTTTATGTATCATGTTGATTAATTATGATGTTTGCGACGTAACTTGATTTGAGATGTTTTATGAGGCTTTTGTGCCGAGACTTATTTATTTAAGATTTTGAGAAGTTTATGAATTCCGCTGCTATGTTTGAATATTGTTTAAGAATAAATTATTATTCAATTTGATTTTAAAGATTTTATGAAATGTGACATCCTGATTCATGTGTTATACTCTGATTACTTGAATGAAATTTTAAAGTCGGAATTTTGGGGTGTTACTATTGGTATCAGAGCAGGTCGGTCCGTCCGGCCAATTAGAGAGTCGAGTGACGGTGTCTTTGAGTTAGAATATTATGGTTATATTATTCTAACTTATGTTTGCTCTGTAGAGGAATAAGATGGCTGGAAGGAATGATGCTGCTCTGCAAGCAATGGCCCAAGCTGTGGGAAATCCGAACAACGCTGGTGGAAACGATGGGACGAGGATGTTGGAGACCTTTTTGAGGAACCACCCGCCTACTTTCAAAGGGCGATATGATCCTGACGGGGCTCAGATGTGGCTCAAGGAAGTTGAGCGGATCTTTAGGGTGATGCAGTGCGAAGATGGTCAGATGGTACGGTTCGGTACCCATATGTTGGCGGAGGAGGCTGATGACTGGTGGGTTGGTATTCGACCTATCCTGGAGGAAGGAGGTGCTGCTGTGACTTGGGCGGTGTTTAGGAGGGAATTCCTGAACCGTTACTTTCCTGAGGATGTCCGGGGAAAGAAGGAGATCGAGTTTCTTGAGCTGAAGCAATGGAGTATGTCCGTGACTGAGTATGCTTCGAAGTTTGTGGAACTGGCAAAGTTTTACCCCCATTATACTGCTGAGAATGCTGAGTTCTCCAAGTGCATCAAGTTTGAGAATGGCTTACGTCCTGAGATTAAGAGGGCAATTGGTTATTAGAAGATTCGAAATTTCTCCGAGCTGGTGAGTAGTTGCAGGATTTACGAGGAGGATACCAAGGCTCACTACAAGGTAGTGAACGATAGAAAAGCGAAGGGTCAACAGAGTCGTCCCAAACCTTATGATGCCCCCAGAGATAAGGGTAAGCAAAGAGTGAATGATGAGAGGCGACCCCAGAAGAAGGATGCTCCTGCCGAGATTACTTGTTATAATTGCAGGCAAAAAGGCCACAAGAGTAATGCGTGTCCTGTTGATGTGAAGAGGTGTTACCGATGCGGACAGAAAGGGCATATTACCCCAGACTGCAAGTTTGATGATGTTGTGTGTTTCAACTGTGACGAGCAAGGACATATTGGCTCGCAGTGCAAGAAGCCAAAGAAAGTTAGGACTACTGGAAGGGTTTTCGCGTTGACCGGCACTCAGACTGAGAATGAGGATCGTTTGATCAGAGGTACTTGCTATATTAATGATATACCTTTAGTTGCTATTATTGATACTGGCGCTACGCATTGTTTTGTTGCTTATGATTGTGCTGTTAAGTTGGGTCTTGTTATGTCTGATATGAATAGAGAGATGGTTGTCGAAACTCCAGCTAATGGTTCGGTGACTACTTCTCGTGTGTGTTTAAGTTGTCCGTTGTCTATGTTCGATCGTAATTTTGAGATGGATTTAGTCTGCCTACCTTTGACCGGTATGGATGTAATTCTCGGGATGGATTGGGTAGAGTACAACCGTGTGCTTATCAACTGTTTTCGCAAGACGGTGTATTTCTTGTCTGAAGAGGAAGAAAGTGGAGCAGAATTTTTATCTACCAAGCAGCTGAAACAATTAGGACGAGATGGGGTTTTGATGTTTTCTCTGATGGCATCCTTATCTATTGAGAATCAAGAGAAGATTGACGAATTGCAAGTGGTGTGCGAGTTTCCGGAAGTATTTCCTGATGAGATTCCTGATGTGCCTCCTGAAAGAGAAGTTGAATTCGCGATTGATCTTGTCCCTGGAACGAAGCCTGTGTCTATGACACCTTATCGTATGTCAGCTTCTGAGTTAGCTGAGTTAAAGAAGTAATTGGAGGATCTGCTTGAGAAGAAGTTTATAAGACCAAGTGTTTCACCTTGGGGAGCGCCTGTATTGCTAGTAAAGAAGAAAGATGGGAGTATGAGGTTGTGTATTGACTACCGTCAGTTGAACAAGGTAACTATAAAGAATAGGTATCCACTTCCGAGAATTGACGATTTGATGGATCAGTTAGTGGGTGCACGTGTGTTTAGCAAGATTGACTTAAGGTCGGGTTATCATCAGATAAAAGTGAAGGATGAAGATATGCAGAAGACGACCTTTAGAACTCGATATGGTCATTATGAGTATAAAGTGATGCCTTTCGGTGTTACGAACGCGCCGGGAGTATTTATGGAGTACATGAATCGGACCTTTCAGGCATTTTTGGATCGTTTTGTGGTGTATTGTGATGCGTCTAAGTTGGGTTTAGGTGGTGTGCTGATGCAAGACGGTAAAGTGGTTGCTTATGCATTCAGGCAGTTGAGGATTCATGAACGAAATTATCCTACCCATGATCTTGAGTTGGCTGCAGTGGTATTCGTGTTGAAAATTTGGAGACACTATTTGTATGGTTCGAGGTTTGAAGTGTTTAGTGATCACAAGAGCTTGAAGTACCTGTTTGATCAGAAAGAATTAAATATGAGGCAGAGGAGATGGCTCGAGTTATTGAAGGATTATGATTTTTATTTGAGTTACCATCCGGGTAAGGCTAACGTAGTTGCTGATGCCTTGAGTAGGAAAACGTTACATATGTCTGCTATGATGGCGGAAGAGTTCGAACTATTGGAACAATTCAGAGATTTGAGCTTGGTTTGTGAAAGATCACATCAGAGTGTAAAGCTAGGGATGATGAGGATTGGCAATGATTTTCTGGAAAATATTAAGGAAGCGCAGAAAGAAGATGTTAAGTTTGTAGATTTGCTTGTTGCGAGTAACCAGACTGCAGGTGGTGATTTTAGAGTCGATGATCACGGTGTGTTGAGGTTCCGAGGTAGAATCTGTATTCCGGACAACGATGAGATGAAGAAGGCAATCCTTAAAGAGAGCCATAGAAGTAGCTTGAGTATTCACCCACGAGCTACGAAGATGTATCATGATTTGAAGAAGTTGTTTTGGTGGTCTGGAATGAAACGTGATGTGGCACAGTTTGTATATTCTTGCCTAGTTTGTCAGAAATCGAAGATAGAACATCAGAAACCTGCTGGTATGATGGTACCGTTGGATGTGCCAGAGTGGAAATGGGATAGCATATCCATGGATTTTGTGACGAGTTTGCCAACTACTCCAAGAGGGAACGATGCTATTTGGGTGATTGTTGATAGGTTAACCAAGTCAGTTCATTTTCTACCGATCAATATCACTTTTCCTATGGTGCGGTTAGCAGAGATTTACATTCAAGAGATAGTAAGATTGCATGGTGTTCCTTCGAGCATTGTGTAAAATAGAGATCCAAGATTCACTTCTAGATTTTGGAAAAGTTTGCAAGAAGCTTTAGGGTCGCAGTTGAAGTTGAGTTCGGCGTATCATCCGCAGACAGATGGTCAATCCGAGAGGACGATCCAATCGTTGGAGGATTTGTTGAGGGTGTGTGTACTTGAACAAGGAGGGGCTTGGGATAATCATCTTCCGTTAATAAAGTTCACTTAGAATAACAGTTACCATTCCAGTATTGGAATGGCACTTTTCGAGGCCTTGTATGGAAGGAGATGTAGAACTCCGTTGTGTTGGTTTGAGTCGGGTGAAAGTGTGGTTTTAGGACCGGAGATTGTGCAACAAACCACTGAGAAAGTAAGAATGATACAAGAGAAGATGAGAGCGTCGCAGAGTCGACAAAATAGTTATCATGACAAGCGAAGGAAGGACCTTGAGTTCCAAGAAGGAGATCATGTGTTTTTGCGAGTTACTCCAATGACCGGTGTAGGTCATGCCTTGAAGTCGAAGAAGTTGACTCCAAAGTTTATTGGTCCGTATCAGATATCAGAGAGGATTGGGACGATGGCTTATCGTGTTGGATTACCACCGCATTTATCAAATTTGCACGATGTTTTTCATGTGTCGCAACTGAGGAAGTACGTTCCGGATCCATCTCATGTGATCCAAAGTGACGATGTACAAGTGAGGGACAACCTTACGGTTGAAACTCTACCCTTAAGGATCGATGATCACAAGGTGAAGTTGTTGAGAGGCAAAGAGATACCTCTAGTGAGAGTGGTTTGGAGTGGGGCGACTGGTGAAAGCTTAACTTGGGAGCTTGAAAGTAAGATGTTGGAGTCATATCCAGAGTTGTTTAATCGAGGTAAGATTTTCGAGGACGAAAATCCTTTAAGTGGGGGAGAGTTGTAACGCCCACTTTATTTATTTAATTATTTTATTGGAGTATATAGTATATTATTATATATTATGTGATTTTAATGATGTTTGCGATGTATGAGATGATGTTGTGGTGTGATGTTTATTTTATTGTTTAATAAAATAAAATATGTGATGAAAATTAAGATGTGATATAATAACAAATATTTTGAGAGATGGGGTTGTTTTCATAAATAAGATAGAGTTGTGGGGATAAGTGAGAATAGAAAGAATTATATAAGGGAGTTAGGTTTAGAAAGAAGCAATCAGTACGTTACAGACTTTGGCAAAAAGGAGAGGAAAGTGGCCGGAGAAGAGAGAACCTCAATTCTGCGAACATACCAGGTAAGGGTGAGCCTAACTTCAATTGTATTTGCTGTAATTCATCTAGTGGTGATTAACATAGGGATTGAAAGAGAGTTTGAGAGATTTCATAAGTTAGGGTTTTGTAGATTTTATGAGGAATTGATGAGAGGATGACGTGAATTGGTGTAGAAGCTTGTTACAGAACCTAGATTAATCACTAGGACTATAATTCTGAATGATTAGAGCCATAGTATAAGAGATTGGACGAGTTTTGGCGAGGTTTTGAGCGAACCCGCAGCCTGTTCTGCGACCGCTCGCCGTGGCGAGCAGACCTACTCGCCGTGGCGAGCAACAACACTCACCGTGGCGAGCAACCCTTAGTGCGCGCGAGGCGAGCAGAAACACTCACCGTAGCGAGTAAGTGGCAGAATGCAATTTAAGTAACTCGCCGTGGCGAGCAGACCCACTCGCCATAGCGAGCAATGTGGTCTCAGACGACTATAACTTGAGTTTTAGAACTCTGTTTTGAGCGAGACTTTGAGGGTAGACCTTTGAATAGTATTAGAGATGTTTAAGACCTAATTAGAACCTGTAATGACGCTGTAAGATGATATTTAATTGTTGGCGTTAAGCTTTGACTAAATGCTTATTAAGTGAAGTTTACGAATGAAGTATAAATGATGATTGTGATGATAACTACGTGCTGTAAATATATATACTAAGTGTGCTGAGCTGCTGCCATGTATTGTATAATTGCATGTGTCGATAAAGAGTCGTATTTGATGTTAAGACGTTGGGATAACTTGTTTAAGAATAAAGAGTCGAGTCCATGCATTTGCATATTTTGAGGCGGTGGAGCTTATGCTCAAAGCGACGGTGGAGCATTTGCTCAAAGCGACGGTGAAGCTTATTAAAGCTAAATTATTGGTATCACATGCATGATGTTAAGATGTTAGAGTTGCATTTGTCGAGTCATGTGTCTGAGATGTTTTTGAGACGGTTGTTTATGAAGATGTTCTAAGATGATTTGTATATGTGGATGTTTGAGACGTTTCTGTTCTATGTGATGAATAATGTTGCTATTGTTAAGCATAATTATTTGAATTATATGTTAATATAATTGTTGTGAATCTCACCCCTTCTGTTGGAATTGCCGCCTTGTGGGCAAGTGCAGGTGACCAAGCTTAGGTTCGTCGATGTGAGAGGTTCTTGTGGAGTCTCAGGAGCTCTGATACGTAACGGGATGGGGATTATTATTATTTCTATTCCTTTTATGTATCATGTTGATTAATTATGATGTTTGCGACGTAACTTGATTTGAGATGTTTTATGAGGCTTTTGTGCCGAGACTTATTTATTTAAGATTTTGAGAAGTTTATGAATTCCGCTGCTATGTTTGAATATTGTTTAAGAATAAATTATTATTCAATTTGATTTTAAAGATTTTATGAAATGTGACATCCTGATTCATGTGTTATACTCTGATTACTTGAATGAAATTTTAAAGTCGGAATTTCGGGGTGTTACAATGTTCCCTCAATCTCATCCTCGAGGCACGCGCAATAAACGTTGATAGGAAAATCGACCAACCATCTAACGAGGGGATCAAATGATCACGTCACTCAAGAACCAATTGGGCGAGCACACACCAATAACTTATATGAGCACTCACTTCTAAATTTATGTCGAGCACTTCTCTAACGAGCAGGGGTACCTCGCAGACAAGCTAGCATATTTACAAGAAATTCGCTCCCCGCGAGCACAAAACCCTTCGCACAAGTAGCTCCTCGCAAGTACGTCTAACTAGGATGAACTTAAAGCTCTCCACCTTTAAACAAGTACCAAACAAGCGGTGCGTTCGACTTAGATATTGGCTTCGTTCTCTAAGTCATCACTCTTAATCAATAGCAACGACTCAAGGGATATTGTTCTAGACCGAGCAAATGCTCCTGGGCCCATTTGCATATGCCTGATCCAAAACAACCCAAATCTAACATTTGGGTCATTTACTCGTAATACCCCCATCCCTACGGAGGGGTGGGGTGCTCGGAGCAAGACGGAGACCCTTTCAAACTTGAACGGTAACGTCACCCCACACTTCCGCGAATATCGCTGGACAATTACAATTTCCACGAATCCGTAACTGTCTAACCCTTACGTGTGCCTTACAACGACACCTGCACTTCCAAACTATATAAAGGGGAGAAAATAAATTGAATGGTAGAGATTTAAAAATAAGAAGTAACATGAGAGATAAAAGATTGAGAAAATTATTGTCTTTTCTTTTTATAATAATTGAGAAAAATCTTTGACAAAATAAAAAAAAAAACGACTGAGAAAATTTATCCATACAATTAAGATAGCCAAACGACAATATAGTAAAGTCTATATATTGAATAACTCTATAGTTTAATTTTCATTAAATATTTGTTTAAAGTTTTACATTACTAACTCATTAAATCTAACACATCACAACTATTCATATCTAGTATAACTTTAAATATGTACCAAAAAAAAAAGTATAACTTTAAATATGATTATAATTAATAGAAAATTAATTATGATTAAGATCAAATTAAACACTACTCTATTAATTATAATTAAAAGACATATTTTAATAATTAAAACATATTTAACCACTGAAATTAAAATCAGTAATTATTTTGTTCATTTAAACGGAGATAGCTGAAAGAAATGTTAAAAATGAAATATGCATTTACGGAATAATCCTTGGCTACTGAGTTTTCTTTTCATATCTAGTCCACTACTACTTCGCGGTGTAATAATATAAATTCGTGCGTGCGAGTGAGGGTGTGACTCGTAAACTCTAACAGAGACAGTGTTGTGAATGTGATTCATCGAAGAAGAAGAAGAAGAAGAAGAACAAAGTAATGGAGGTGGAGTTAGAGCCTCGCGTGAAGCCACTTCAATTCAAGGTCAAAGCTATGTCACGAGAATCTCCGTCGCAGAAAGCTCTCAACGTTCTCGACTCCGACCTCCGTTCTCACTGGTCCACCGCCACCAACACCAAAGAATGGATTCTACTCGAACTCAATGTAATTCGTTTCTCTTTCATTCGCTTATTTATTTTTGAAATTAGTACTTAGGTTATTGAATTTTACTTTACTTAGAGTGTTCGTGCTGAAATTTTCTAAATCGACTTTGATTTTTTTTAATTAAGTTAATGAACTTTCTAGAACTGTGATTTTAGGTTTTTTACTCTATACTGGAATTCAAGTGTTTGTGCTGAAATTTTATTAGTATTAATCGGTTTTAGTTTTTTAAATTAAGTTAATTCAGTTTTTGGAACTGTGATTTTAGGTATTTTTACACGTGTCAGTGAATAAATTGGGAACGATGAATTTGAATTTGCTTTGATATATGTGATTATGTTGAAATATGATAATGAAGTTTGAATTAACTGAGAGAGTGTTCTGAATACTATTCTTAATTATTGTTACTAATTATTTGCAAGTGTTAATAAATTGGTGAAGTTGCTGTGATACATATGATATCTTGTTGAATTATGATAATTAAATTTGAATTAACTCAGTGTATTCTGAGTAGATTTTTTGGAATATATAAATTTTACTTGAATTATAGTTATTTTGCTAGTGTGGATAGAGTGGCGAAGTTGAGAAGGTTGAATTTAATGTGATATATATTATAAAATTAAATATGTTTTTAATAGCTTCAAAATTATACTCCCTCCGGTCTCGAATGTAGGAAACAAAACAAAAAAATTGTTGGTCTCAAATGTAAGCAAAAGTATACAACAATCATCCTATTAAATGTCACTATTCCAATTTTAACCTCATTGACTTTATCCAATTTGTTTCACATTCCCATGTTTAACGCATTCCAAAGATTTTTCATTGGTGGAGTTCAAAAGTCATGTTTCCAAGACAAGGGCATAATTGGAAAAATGCTATTTTTTTACCATGATTTAAATTTTACCATTAACATTTTATAGGGACTAAACTTGAAAACTCATGATTTTGTAGGGACCAAATACATATTTAACCCTATATTATGTCATGCTGAAATATGATAATCAAATTTTAATAAACTGTGAGAGTATTCCAAATGGATTATCTGGAATATATCATATTTACTTGAATTCTAGTTACTTTGCTGGTGTCCATGTAGTGGTGAAGTTGAGAAGGTTGACTATAGTCTGATATACTATCATGATGAATTAAATTTTAATAAACTGGGAGAGAACTATATATTTTTTGCAAGTTTCTAAAACATAGTATGCTGTAGTTGAAAAGAGTTTATCTGACCATGCAGGATTAATATGATTAATTAAATAGTATTTATTATGTTTTTTTTTTTGTGTACTTGAATTGTATTTGTGTTGTTTTCTTTGTTGTAGGAGCCTTGTTTGTTGTCGCATATACGGATTTATAACAAATCGGTGCTCGAGTGGGAAATTGCAGTGGGCTTACGGTACAAGGTTTGTGGATGATAGTTTGTTGAACTAATTATCATTGCCAATGGATATTCTTCTTCTCCTGTGTAGTTTATAGAACTTGTTTTAAGTGTCTCTATCAACTATCAAATATTTTTGGGACCATTTTTGACTTCCTGTCAATGCTTTATAAAGGGGAGTTGTATGGCATTCCGTCGTACTTTTTGGACAGATTATTGTTGAGAGAATACACAAATTCTATGAAGCTGAGCTTTTTTGATGTGACAACTGGTCTTTACCCCCTTTTTGGACATTGCATCTTCTAAAAACAAAAATGGTGGTCTCCGTTGGTAACATTGGATATAATAAATGATAATTTCTATAATTAATTTTTTGATGTTTGTGTTTTGGTTTAAACTTCAGTATTTTCAATCTGTTTAGAACGCAAGAAGTTTGTTCATTGTCTTTTATTCCGGGTTTCTGAATACACTTGGTATAGGCTCCTGTTGTTTTACTGACTCATGATATTGTCGAAAGGATGCATATTTCTTGAATTCTTTCTTGACAGACATGTCATTTATGATTTTTAATAATTAAGTTATGTTTATTAAATAAAGGTTAATAAATTATTGATTGTGAAGAATAAATACACTTGATGTGGATGCTTTTTTGTTATCTAAACAATGCTGAGTAATTCTTTTCAGTTTGTAATTAAGATGTTGTAACTTAATAATGTCAATCTGTGCTCCAGCAATTACTTTTTTTTTTTTTGCAAATGATGCTATGTTGATTATTTTTCTTCCTCTTCAATTAGATATGACTTGTGTATTCTTTAATTATGCATTTTCCAAGATGGATAGTATGGCGGTGCATGCTTTAATGGTTCTTATTTGCTTGCCAGCCAGAGACATTTCAAAAAGTTCGCCCACGTTGTGAAGCACCCAGACGTGACATGACCTACCCTACAAATTACACTCCATGCCAATATGTGAGAATATCTTGTTTGCGTGGAAATCCCATTGCCATTTTCTTTGTTCAGGTAAACAATTATTTCTTTTCCATTTTTATTCTTCATCAGTTGTCATTGTTCTGAAATCCTATGGTAACTGTAATGTTAGATTTTTTTGTACATTTACTTCAGTTCATATGGTTAATAAGATAGCAAGACATTTATGATTTTGAAAGTATCGAGCTTCTTGATAAGAGCCTAAATGTAGGTGTTTAAATATAAAGAATTGCGTGAGTTCCACTCAATTGATTTTTGCAACATAAAAGCTATGAATTTGTTTGCATTAGAATCAATTCTACCCACCTCAGATTTAATTTTATCCACCACCATTTTGTTACCCTAAGGGTGTGTTTGGATTGAGGGTTTAGGAGGGGAGGGTTTACTTTTTTTTTTTTTTTTTTTAAATTACGGACCATATAACATGTTTTTCTAAAATAAATCAAGTGTGATTGAAGTATTATATGATAATTTATTATGTTAATATGTTAACTTTTTAAAAAACATTTCATAGTGTCCATAATTTGAAAATGAAAACTAAACCCTCCCCTCCCTTCCCCTCCCAAACCCTCCATCCAAACACACCCTAAGGGTCTGTTTCGGAGGGGAGGGCTAAGTATATATTTTGAAAAATAGTTGATATATAAAAGAATTGAAATAACATGTCAAATGATAATATAATATACCAATCACACTTAATTAATTTTAAAAACATTTTATGGTGTGTGTAATTTAAAAATGAATAGTAAGCCCTCCCCTCCCCTCCTAAACCCGCCATCCAAACATACCCTAAGTCTTACTCCCTCCGTCCCTTAATGTAGCCACCCATTGCCTTTTTCACATTTCTTAAGAAATGCTGGTCGTGCGGTTAGTGTGTCTATTTTATATTACAATTTTACTAAACTACCCTCATTCCATTCTTACTACTAATGTACTTCTTTAAAAAAAATTAATTAATTATTACTAATGTACTACCTCGGTTGCCTTTATTATACTTACATAAATTGTACTTTTTCAATGCCCATTTGTACCGTAGTACTAGTATGGTTCTGATAATAACAATGGCTTCTCATTTTATACTACTCCTACCAAACTAGAGTAAGGTTATCAAGAGTCACCTGGGACAGGGAGTAATTATTACGGATGCATGCAACGAGAATTAAACCCTTCTCTCTTCCCGGTGTTGTTTAATGAGATAACGTGAAAAGCCAATTTATTGTAATTTTAGAATTAGGTATTAAATAAGGGTATATTTGGAAAAAAATCATTAATGCGTGTTGTAATTTGAAAAAGGGTTTACTTTTAGGGACAAAACTAAAATCAAATGGATGGCTACATTAAGGGACGGAGGGAGTATAATGGATATAGCCATCTTAAATTACCTCCTAGAATTGGTCTAATGTTTCCTTACATTTCATGATTTCGTTCCTTTTATAATCAGGATAATGAGCCTAGTATTAATTAAATAGGGATTAGCAATTTGTCTTTGCAACATACAATCTCATATTAACTAATTATTATTTCAGTGTATTTGATCTCAATTCTCTTTTTCCTTCTATATCTAAAACCCTTTAATTTTCCTCCTATATATAAATCCCTTTAATTTCAACAGAATAAAATTTCAATTATATTTGAGTAGTTATTTGGTTGGACCTGTGCTAGTTATAAAGGTGTATGTTGACCTGGAATGTTAGTATGACTAGGAGCATTAGGTTAATTTTTTTGATACAAATAATCATTCAAATGTCAGTTATTCAGAGTAATGCCTTCTCTCTTTTCTATGATTCCATCCTTTTCCCTGTATTTTCACCATCTATCACTCAAGTTTTGGGGGGAAATTGAAATTCCAATAGATTTTGGATCTATAGTCTCTAGTGCTGTAAGGAAGCTTAGTGGAGGATAATGAAAAGAAGAAAAAAACAAGATAGGGTTAGTTTGTTTTTGATTTTCGCGGAATTCATTTTTGAAATATTGCTGTTGAAATAAATGATTCTGAAAGAATCAATGTTAAAGAAATTGATTTCTGTTTAGGAATCATATTTCAAAAGTAAGTTAGAACTTAGAAGCAATGTAGTCAGGATCGAGATCCTACGTAGAATCGGTCGGCCGATGAAGGAACGTAAACATGAGGAACGTAACATGGTTCGTAAGTAGGATCGGTAGGTTGTTGATGGAGTTGAGATAAATAAACAGAGAAAATAGAGGAAAAACAGAGGAACCAAGCAAACAAATAGAGGAAATAGGCAAAAACAAAACAGAGAAAACAGGGGAAAAACATTGAAAAGCGGAGGAAACAGGGAAAAATGGAGCAAAAATGAACCGGAGTAAAGTCGAAGCACGGTTGAGGTGCTGTAGGACGTAGAGTCCTACGATCCTACGAGTCAACACTTGATCCTGGCTACATTGCTTAGAAGTGATTCTTTTGCGATGATTAAATAGAATCACTTTTGAACTATAAATATTGGCACATGATCAGACTTCAGATATTTGGTGTGTTTCACACGTAGATTAATTCTACTCAACAGAATATCTAAATATTTTCACTTATGTTATAATCAATTCTACATAATTGATTTTGAACACCCAAAATATCATCCAAATTAATCTAGTTTTGTTGTAATCCATTTTGGTCTCACTGAAAATTTTACTTTGTAGTATAGCAAACAGACACATAGTTGAGGAAAGTATCTAAAAAGGAATATCTCTAGTTCTTACCAAAAGATCCTCCCAGAATCTAATTTTGGACAGATTTCCTAACTTCAGTGAATTCAATCGTGTAAAAGACACGTATTCTTGACAAATAGATTTTTTGAGGCTTGAGTGAGATGGGGGTGATGATAAGCAGTCTTGACGAATGGCGGTATGGTGTGGCGGGTTTTGTTTTCGCCGATATGTAGGGCTATTCCCCCATAAGGCAGCCGAAATTGTGGGAATTTTGGGTGTCTGCCACAAACCGCCATATGGACAACACTGATGATAAGATTGTAACTCCACTCTGGTGTTGACCATTAAAATATGCATGTTGCCATCAGGCAGGAAATCTATAGGATGAAGTGCCATAGCAATTTCCAGACGAAGCAATATTTTGCACACACCAAGTTCCCTCGACCAAAACCCACTTTTTGTTGGTCTGGAATGAACTTCCATCTTGCTAAATTGAATGTCCCTCCTTTTCACGTCCACACATGACCAAAGGCAGTTTCTCATTATCAACTATTGTCTTGTTTAATTTTCAATTATTTTGGCAACCCGGAGTAGATTCTTGAAAGATACAACTTACAAGTAGTAATGCAGGAAGCTTTGTATGGCAAGGACATTCATGGGTAACTGATCCTTATCTTGGCTAAGCCCTTTTTTTCTTTCAAGTGGCATATCATGTTGTACTTTCTGTGCACACGAGTACCTGCTCTTTAAATTCCTCTGATGATTCAAAATTGACGCACACCATTTAGTAATAGGAGTCCTAATGGAAGAAGTTATATAACATTAGTAAATTGTCTATTTAATACATTAAAAACTAGTAACTGTTACATGTGCAGGAACTGTTATATTCAAAACTTCTATGTAATTCCTATAGGGAGTTGGTATTATAAACAAAGATGCATAGAAAAATAGGGGCATTCGGTTATTTGGATAAGGATTGGTAGGGAGAGACCAAACTCTCGAATTCCTAGAGGGGAGAGAATCAAGACTCTTAAATTTCTTGGGATTCTATTGTAATATTACTGTTAATTCATATTTTGATATCAGTTTCTATTACACACCTAAAATTCCATGATCATTTTATTGAAAATGCCTTGTACTATATCCTGCTTCACAACTAGAAACAGCGTACACGATAAAACTTCTCATGAAATTCATATTGACAATTTTGTACTGTATGCTCCTCCAAAACACTTGAAATGTTTCTTCTGTTCTTTCTGATCTTGGACAGCTCTTTTACATTGTTTAGTTTTATATGACTTTTGTTTCTCTGTCTTCGTTTTAGTTCTATTTATCTATTCCAAGTATTTCTTATCCTCCATTTTTTAGTTTTCTATTTCTAATACTATTTCTTTTACATACAAAGGTATCCAGATGTTGTAATTTGTCATTGCTGAACTTGTTTTTACCATCTTCTCATGCAGCTAATAGGAGTTTCTGTGGCTGGGCTTGAAGCTGAATTTCAACCAGTTGTTAATTACTTGCTACCACACATTCTATCTCATAAGCAGGATCCACATGATACACATCTCCAGGTTGATTACATTTAGCTGCCATCACCGTGCTTATGGTGTAATTTATTTCTTCTGTTATTATTGGGTACATTTTTGATGTTTTGGTTGTAGTTGCTGCAAGACATGACAAATCGGTTGCTAGTATTTCTTCAACAACTTGAGGTAAACACAAGGGCAATTTACTTTAGTTATTCATTTATAATTCTACCTTTTTCTGGCTTTCCCTTTTTTTTTATGCCATTCAGCATTGTATATAAAACTGCAGACAGACCTTGCAAGCTTTCCAGATAATCCTGAATCTAACCTACGATTTCTTGCCATGCTAGTGGGTCCTTTTTATCCTATTCTTCATGTGGCAAATGAAAGGTTTGTTTGCATTTTATATCCTCTTCATGATCCAATTATCTGTCACTGGTGGGAAGTTTTATTTGGTTTGGATTTGCTTTGTTAATAATTCCTGATGTTGGCTTGCTATTCTTGACTAAAGACGTGTATGTTTTTGACAAATGACATGTATGTTCATCACTTTTAGCAATAAAATATTCTGTCGTATACAAACATGATGAGTAATGAGTATAGGTGTTGATTCATGTTCTTTGTTTTTGTGTTTTAAACTTGATTTGGGGTTTTTGTGTGTGCATTATTGACTATTTTCCTATCCTAATTTGCTTTACTACAAACTATTTGTGTAATTACAGGACTACTTCAAAGTATCCAGGCAATATTACTGACCCCGAAGTCTACAGAAGTAGTCAACTGTCACCAGCCCTAACTGTTTCCTCTAACTTTGAGGTAGCTTCCACAACCTTTTATTTCTCTGATATACTATTTTGTGTCTAGTCTCCCCATGCCACTTGAATGATTGGTGTTCACATTGAATACCAAAATGCATTTACTGTCTGTAATAATCTTGCTGTTTTGACCTGTCCAGTTTCCAACTTTATTTTTCCTAGATAAGAAAAGAATTTTGGTTAGAGATGAGAGAGAAAATACATGAGAAGGGGATATGATATTTTCCCAAAGGAATCACCAAAAAAGAAAGTAGGAACCCATCAAAAGGGAGGAGTGCTTACCATTCTCCCAATGCATCTGACAAATAAGCCTATTTCCTAGCAACTTGCTAATGTTACTTTATCCCAATGCATCTGACAAATAATCACCTCAAATAAGTTACGAATGTTACTTTATCCCACTGAAATGGGGGACATTTCTCTCCAACCTCCGATTTGTTGCATACGCTGGACTGAACGATGCCAGAGACCTTGCCTTACTATTAACAAAACCCTAAAATGGCATATGAGGAAGCTGTTCCAAGGTCTATGCAAATCATATTTTCACCAAAAGAATTGAAAGCAGTGACAAATTATTTATGTTAATCTTGTTGAGATCCCAAAATCCACATTGACTAGAGATATGACCAATGTAGTCCTTAATAAGGGCTTGGGCAATCCTCGCCTCTTGTGCCAGATTTTGCGATTGAATTAGGCCTAAAATTCCAAATTCTATGATGTTATTAGAATTTATCCTTCCTTCCTACAATTGTTATTGTGCCACCTGTACTTGTCCACGCTCTAGACTTACAGTCTTAGACATGAGTGTTGTTGTTATGAGGCCACCCACATTTGTACATGCTACAAGTGTCCTGTACTCGATGTGAGTGAGTTTGTTCAAATCCTGCATTGACTAGAGATATGGCCAAAGTAGTCTTTATAAGGCTTTGACAATCCTTACTTACCTCTTTGAGATATCTCTTCAACAGTTTAGGACACCACTTTGAAAATACGTCCTACTTTTTTGTACAGCCTTGTTCTTTAGGGGAGATGTACATGTTCCATTTCATGATGGCGATGGACGACTTCTTGAATTGGAAGAGTTGTCTGTTTGTGAATTAGATATAGAAGCTATACTTTTTTGGATGATGAGAATGGAGAGATGAAAATGATACAATTAGTAGTTAAAAAGTAAGGAATAAAATAAAGACTTATTTAAACAGAACTAATGATATTTTATGACATTGGTTACGAAGATATTTTTTATATAGATAAGAGAAACATGTGTCTATGCTTTTTTGTTATGACCACAAATATATTTTTGTAAGTTGTGATCATCATCTACATACATAGCTAATAAAAGATCAGCGCCACTTTAAAAATATCAAGCATTATTGCATTTATGTTACATATGTATAGTCTATAAATTTGTATTAATGTATCTGTGCCGTATTGTATCTTTAATTTTGAAGAACTTACTGCATCCCCGTATTCGTCTCATATCGTATCAAAGTGTCTCAGGGCTTCATAACAATTCCTAAACTTTGACATGACAATAACATCATATGACTTTGTATCTTTAATTTTGAAGAACTTACTGCATCCCCGTATTCGTCTCATATCGTATCGAAGTGTCTCAGGGCTTCATAACAATTCCTAAACTTTGACATGACAATAACATCATAGGACTTGGTTTCTCTTTTATTTGTTTTGATTTCTTAATCCTGTCAATATTTTTTGTACTTCTGTTCATGCTTATCAAATCGAAGTTCATATCGTGAATCGGAAGAACTATTTTCCAAATCATGAATCAAATCTTATTATGAATCGTAAGATACATCACTAATAAGAATATGATATTTCTAAGTAAAAACAACCTAGCTAAGTTATAAGCTGATATATATGAACCTCAAAAAAATTTAAGATTCAAGTCATAGATCAAGTGACAAAGGCTTATTCAAAAAAGAAAAAATGACATAGGAAAAATGGTTGTCAATACAAATTTGACAAAAAATAGTTGTTGGCTACACTTAGTTTAGATAATGATTCATTGGAATGTAGCGAGATTCATCATACTGAATCAAGATTCTAGATGAGATTCATGTCCAAAATAGATAGTTACTAGGGACTCATATCATTTGGGAACAATTTTGTATCAAATCGAGATATGACTTGCATGTATCATAAGCTACTAATAACCATGCTTTTATTTTCTTTTTATGTATGTATATTAAGTGGATGTCTTTCTGCCTGTATTACTCACTTCCTCCCTCATTTTTTTTAACACAGCCAAGGAGATCACGAAGTGCTCCGTCTTTCAATTTGTCTGCATATCGTTCCATGGTTTTCCGTCCAGATACAATTTTTATGCTGCTGAGAAAGGCTTACAAAGATTCTGATCTGGGCTCTGTTTGTAGGATGGTCTCTCTCTCTCTCTCTCTCTCTCTCATAGATCTTTATAATTAAACTCAATCTCTTTTAAATTTTAATTTACCAGGGAAACATCTATCTTCATTATTTTTTGTCTGACTATGTGTGCTCAACTTGTTCTTGCTAATGTGTTTTACTTCATATATTTCCTTCATTCCAGTCATCTAGAATCATTCAGAAACTCATTGATCCGGGTCCTGAGCAAATATCAAACCCTCAAAATGAAGTTATTACCCCTTTGGAGGAGAAATCAAATTCGGAGCTTACTAGTCCTCGTACCTCAGTTGATTACTCAAACATGTTTGGTGAAGAGTTCAAAATGCTAGATGAGCACTGGGATTGTAGCTATCTTAATGTACTAGATTTTGGGGCAGTGGAAGAAGGGATCTTACACGTTCTTTATTCTTGCGCAGCTCAGGTTTGTTGCAATCAAATGTTATGTAATTCCCTTGTGTCAATTTTATTGTCAAACTTTGCAGTCTTTTATGTACATTGTTTAACAATCTGCAGTTTACAGCCTGTTCTTTGCAGCAAGATGGCTGAGAGAGTTTCGGAATTTTGGGCTGTGCTGCCGCTTGTACAAGCTCTGCTGCCAGGTTGAGTTTTACTACTAAATTGCTCTTGGGTTCTGTAACAGGGTCGCTACATAATGAAGTCAGTTTGTTTTCATTATACAATACTGAGATTTTTTGTAATTGAATCGTCCATCCTAGCCCTTTTTAAGAAAATGATTGGTTTTTCAAATTAGTCCCTCTGTTAAAAAATAACTGTTGTTTTAATATATTAAAAATGTTCCTGAACAAGTGTTTTGCTTTTTCAACGTGACATTGAAGATTTTTTCCAACGTTTCTCTTTATTAATATTGCCTGCACTGCTTTCAAGTCATTTTATCCTACTATACATTTATGACAATGTTGTGTGGTATGTTGTTCAAACAATGTAGTTCTTAATCAGGGAATTTGATTATTTTCCTATAGATTTTTATTTTACATGAAGGAACAAATATCAGAATCTTCACTTTTCTTATTCTTAAAATTGTATTGCTTCTATTATATCTTTTATTAAAACCACATTATACGATGTTTGATTTTTTGCTCTGTTGAACTTTTGATAGCTTTACGCCCAATGTTGAGCAATTCTTTTGATGCTGTGGATGACTCTTTTTCTCAGTGGAATCAGCCTATTGTACAACAGGCCTTATCTCAGGTTATATTTGAAAAGCTTTCATTGACCCAACTATGTAGATGTTTTTAACGGGTTCCTATTGGTGTCTTCAAACATATTTATCCTGCTTATGTTTCATGTGTGCAGATTGTTGCCACCGCAACATCATCTACCTATCGCTCCCTTCTTCACGCTTGTGCTGGTTATCTATCTTCGTATTCTCCATCTCACGTTAGTAAACCAGCTATTTCTTAATTTTAAACTTGAATGTTAACTTATTTCTTTTATGTTGTGTTATGCTTGATTTGTTATTTGCATAATTGTATCACGTCTTGTGTCAATTGTATGCTTTTATGGTCTGAGCTTCTGATGCAGAAAGAGTTCATTAGAGGTTGGAAAAAATTTCTATAGATAAAAGAAGAAAATCGTTACGATGATAGTTATAATGCACTATCCTTTGATGCATTTGTTTGCAAAATACCCTTACACAGGCCATTTGCTCTATACCACATTGAACCATTCACCTAATCTTAACCTAAATCAGAAAATGTAAGAATACAAAGCATGAAATTTGAACAAACATTACAAATACCACATACTAGATGAAGGAACTTTTGTGGCCAGTGAACCCGCACATTGTCTTTATTCTGCATTTTTCTTTCTTTCTTTTCCTTCAATAAAAATAATTTATATTTTGATTATTAGAAAAACCATTTTACAAATAATAGGCTTGACTTAGGAGAGAGCTTTAGACTTAAAAATGGCTTTATTAAGATGGAAAAGAATGCTATTCAATGTATGATTTAGAAATTCGAAAAGAATATATATAGAAAAACTCTATAAGGGTCATGAGATCAATTCGTTTTATCTTAATTAGAAGACAAACAACTGGAGTAAATGAGACTTTAGAGGTAATATAAATAGACCAATTGATATCAGTGATAATACATATAATGTTGAGGGGTAAAAGTTGTTAAAAGTATCACACTGAATTTCAGGTTCTGCATAAAATAATTTATCTTGGATTTGCAGCTGATTCGGCCATATATTTCTGTGTAGGCTAGGGCTGCTTGTGTGCTGATTGATCTATGCTCTGGCGTACTAGCACCATGGGTTACTCAAGTGATTGCAAAGGTATGCTAGAACCTGATTCACATGTTTTGAGATATTTTATAGATGTTTCAGCCCTGATAAATTTTGCTTGACAAATGGCTACGTATGCTTTTACTTGAAGTTCTTTTATATCTAAGTTGATGTAGAAAGCAGACTGGCATGAATGAACTTTTGTCTAGTCATTAATTATTATTCAAACTTGTCTGATTCCTGATCTGCGGGCGTATTTTGAATAGGTTGATCTTGCTCTGGAGCTTTTGGAGGATCTTTTAGGCATAATCCAGGTTTGTTTATTTGTCTTGCTTGTATTTTGTGTTAAACAAGAGTGAAATGGTGAAATTCACGTGTTTTTTCATTGACAATATGAAATCCATGTGTTAAGCTCCATGACATACAGAAAATTATATAGATGAAAAGTAAATAAATACAAAGATAATAAGTATTCTAAGCACCTTAAATACATGAATTAGTTAGTCTGTTTACAATGATTAGATGCTATTCACATGCTTCCTAACACTTCCTCTCAAGTTGGACTATATTGGTCATTTGACAATTTGTCCCTGCAATTAAGGCAATGCCTGTAGCTTAACAACTCCTTGAGTTAATGTTCGCGATTACTTGCCACTATATGACACAAGGGCATTAGAATAAATTGGGTAGGGAGCATAAGAGTATCACAACTATTCTTGTTACTATACTTACATGATCGTGGTTAGCTTATATGCAATAAATTTAGACACTGTTCATGCTCTACATGTTAGAACACATTGCTCCTGTATTGACAATGTGTAACTTACAGACATTGATCTTTTGTGCACTACATACTTCCCTTGCCTTGTGTGTTTGTTGAATGACTTGTTTGTTTAAATTTTTTCCCAGTTGCTTATTATTGTTGATTCTTCCATGTCTATCAGGATGCTCACAACTCACTCATTCGTGCTCGTGCCGCTTTGAAGTATATTGTGCTAGCTCTTTCTGGGCATGTGGATGACATATTGGGAAAATATAAGGTACTTGCTTCATATGAGAGTAATAACTATTGCTTTTTCTCTTCACTTTTTATGTATACTTTTTTTGAATCAGCATATTTATATTAACAGAAGCCCCCACCACCACCATACACACACAAACATAACAGGGCGAGCAATAGGGAACCAATACAACAGAAGCACCGTATATAAGTGACTACCACACCAGAAAAAATCCACAATCTGAAATGAAAACAACTCAAGAACAGAGTGCTAAAAAGATTCAGCCTACTAAGGGGCTAAACACTAAACCTACCACTGCCAACAAACAGCAATAACGACAGAAAAAGCAAAAACCGTCAACCGAGACAGCACCACACTTAAGATAAGGAGAGGAAAAGCATCTAACCATTTAAGAAAGAATGGGGGCCTTGGGGGTTAGGGAGGTGCAGAGTGCAGACTCTCGAAGTAGTGTATAGTTGTATTCTAGGTTGTTAATAGTGGCATTTCACGGCGCTATATGGAGGAACGATGTGGGGGTAGCCACCCTAACCCGTAGCAGTGCGGCGTGGAAATGAGTCATGACCGTCCCCTCACATTTCACGCATTTCATGGCGCACCGGCCCCGCACTGGAGGAGAGGATGAAAAATTCGAAGATGATTTGTCACTGTTGATGGCCAAATCTAAACTTTCCGATGACAAATAGCTTTGTTTTCCGGCCAAATCTGCTTGTAGTATGGGGTTTGTTATGTTGTATTTGGCAGAAGTTTGTGTGCGTTTTCTGCATTTGCTGCCTCTCATGTTTTGAAGCTAGGTTTAGAGAGTAAAAGACAACTTTTGGGCCCTTGAGGCCCACTGCAGAATAAGTATTACTTAAAGAGCACCATCAAACAAATCGGGCTTTCGACCACTTACTCTTTAAGAATAAATAGTTGTAGTAACCAACAATAAAATAGCATAATAACGATCTCTTAAAAAAAAAAAAAAAACTTTTACAAAAAAAATAATAGTGAAAATAAACTTAAATAATATGATGCCTTTTATTTGGTTAAATAATATGATGCGTAATAATTTTATGTTGATTTAAAAGATTTCTGATCATATTTTAATTTTTTTTGTGATATTTTTTGTTATTTATTATCTTTTTGTTGTGAAAGTGCGGGTAATAGGCACGGGTACGGGAGCTTAGATACCCATAAGGTATGGGGATGGACACTAAACTTGTTGTCCACGAGGGTATGGGCGGGTATGGGGATTTTTCTGAAACACGGGTATGGGGATGGGCGCTATAGTACCCTGCCCAAAGGGTACCCATTGCCATCCCTAGTTCAGATAGCTGCCATCTCGCTGCACGCTATTTTAGTTTTAAGGAAGGCTGTTCTGTGCCGCTATATCGGATTGGAAACTATGGCTGTATTCTGGAGAGAATTTTCCCATTCTTTGTAATGAAATACCTGGTTTCTAACAGATATGTAAGGAGTTTTGTCATCCCGTTTTTTTTCCCTAATACAATGCCCTTTGATTCTGCAGAGGGTTTTCATGTAGTTTTTCTTAGACTAACTTTAGTTGTGTAAGGAGTTTATATATCTAATTGGTAAACAAATGGCGTCTTGTTATATTTCATTATCTTCATGTTGCAGCTTTATCAATTTGCAGGAGATCAATTGATTGAGCTCTCTTCATTTGTTATGACGGCACCTTCAATTTTCCAAACAAACAAAGAAGTGAGTCAAATGATTTTGATTCTTTTTATTGTACCTTTACAGGAAGTTAAACACAGAATCCTCTTTCTTGTGGAGATGCTGGAGCCTTTTCTTGATCCTGCTATTGCTGTATCAAAAAGCAAAATAGCTTTTGGAGATCTATCTTCTTCATTTCCAGAAAACCAAGAGCACAATTGTATGATTGGTCTAAATATCATCCGTGCTGCAGTACACAAGCCAGCTGTTCTACCTTCTTTGGAATCAGAATGGAGACATGGGTCCGTGGCTCCTAGGTAATTAATGGTGTCACGTGTCTGAGCTAAATTATTTATTTTTTGGGATCACTTTGCAGTTTATTCTTTCATTTATATATCCAATGAAGTACTTAGTATATGTTCATCTTTCACTTTCTAATTATACCGAGACTGAATCTTAATTCAGTTAAATATTTGATGCCAAAACAAAATGCATTTAAATGTTTATTTGATTATTATAATTAATGTTAAATGATTAATTTAATTAATGATGTATATGGTCTTTATTATAGACCACTTGCATCATTTAATTAATGAATCTAAAATGTTAATTTTTGCTTATAATAGTGACCGGAGGGTGTATCTGGTAAAACATGACAATTTGTCAGAACCTAGTTAAATTTCTTTTGTTGTTTTACACTTTTATTTTTCTCTGCAGTGTGCTTCTCTCGATACTGGAACCGCACATATTACTGCCACCTGATGTTGACCTCTGCAAATCTATTTCGAGAGCAAATGAACATGAAACAGCATCTGTTTCACCTCTTTCCTCTGGTGGTGGAGGTGCTTTTTCCAAGTTCAATAGTCAAGATGAGTCTGATGGGAAAACGGAGGTACCAGAAACAGCGGGAAGATCTGATTTTGTTGAAGACCGTAATTTACTTTTTGCTCCACCAGAATTGCAGGGTATTTCATTGAGAAACAATTCTAATGTTCCTATCCATAATAGCTCTGTTTCTCATGCATTGGAATTCAAACATGTGGTTGATAAACATTCCACCCATCATTTTCTTTCTAATGTTGTCATAGATTCCGGCCTTGGTTTTGAATATTTCAACCTGCAGGCAGACTATTTTCAACTTTTAAACTATCATGATTGTGATCTTCGTGCTTCTGAGTTTAGACGCTTGGCTTTGGATTTGCATTCTCAGAATGACATCACTCTGGAAACCCATGATGCTGCAATTGATGCTTTTCTGTTGGCGGCAGAATGCCATGTAAACCCTTATTTCATGTTGTCTATCGGAGCATCTTCAAAACTTACAGACCTTTTGAACATAAAGGAAGGTAAAACTATCCATTCTCATGCTATTGTGGATGCAAAAGGGACATTTGGAAAAAATAAACCTAACTTAGAAACAATAGCACATATAGAGAGAAAAAGAGATAAACTTGTTTTTCAAATTTTGCTTGAGGCTGCAGAATTGGATAGGAAGTATCATTTAAGAGTATCTGATGGTGAAGGTGGTCCTTATTGCGCTGAAGGTTTTGGTGAAAAGGTTATCAAAATATCTTCTCCTGATGAGCAACATGCAGATGCTTTAACCTTAGTTCGACAAAACCAAGCTCTAATCTGTAATTTTTTGATCCAATGGTTACAGAGAGACCAAATTTCAATGCATGAAATTCTCCTGCAAAGCCTTGTGTATTATTTGCACACTGGCACTAAACTATTTTGCCCTCCAGAAAGTGTGATTGATATCATTTTAAAATATGCGGAAGACTTGAACAAGATGCTGGCATCTTTTCATCATGAGCCGAAAGAAGGTAATTTGCATTTGACACAAGAAAGAACACATAGGGTAGAGCGACGTTGGTTACTGTTGCAACAATTGGTTATTGCTTCAAGCAATGGAGGCGAAGAGGAAATTTTTGGAGCTAGCATCCAAAATAGTTACCTCTGTGGAAATTTAATCCCCCCTTCAGCATGGATGCAGAGAATTTCTCATTTTTCTTGTTCTGTATACCCTTTGGTTCGATTTCTGGGGTGGATGGCAGTATCTCGTAATGCCAAACAATATATGAAAGACCAAATTTTCCTTGCATCTGATTTGTCTCAGCTGACATATTTACTTTCCATTTTTGCTGATGATCTTGCTGTTGTTGATAATGTGATCAATAAAAAGTATGAAGAGGTTAAAATTGAAGATTCACGGGGTGAACATAGTTCCTCAACCAAGAAAGAATTTGAGCTAGCCAACCAAAATCATGCAGAACAATCTTTTTCTGCAGTCTACCCTGAACTCTGGAAGTTCTTTCCAAATATGAAAGGGAAATTTGAATCTTTTGGAGAAGCCATTTTAGAGGCTGTTGGTTTGCAGCTGAGATCTGTATCTTCCACTCTCGTGCCTGATGTTTTGTGTTGGCTTTCTGAGCTGTGTTCGTGGCCATTTTCTTTCAATTCTTCAAGTAGTAGTGATAATTTGAAAGGTTATAATGCGAAGAATGCCAGAACAATAATCCTTTATATGCTTGAAGCTATTATAGTTGAGCACATGGAAGCCATGGTTCCCGAGACACCTAAACTAGTGCATGTGCTTGTGTCACTTTCAAGTTCTTCTTACTGTGATGTACCATTCCTTGATTCTGTGTTGCGTTTGTTGAAGCCAATTGTTTCTTATTCTTTGTCTAAGGTCTCTCATGATGAAAGGTTATTGGAAGGTGATTCCTGTCTGAACTTCGAGGAATTATGCTTTAATGTTCTTTTCAGTAAAATCAAACAGAAGAATGATACTGAACGTAATCCTGAAGATAAAGAATACAATGTAGCACTTGGTATTTTTATCTTGGCTTCAATTTTCCCTGACTTATCTATTCAATTTAGAAGGGACTTTTTGAAGTCTTTATTAAGTTTGGTGAACTTTGTTGATTCAGAGCCAACAACTTCTCTCTATGATTATCTCAGTGCATTTCAATGTGTTATGGATAATTGCAAATTACTATTAGTGAATGCATTAACAGAATTTGGTGTTATTCCTCTTCAGTTGCCCCCTTTTCCTCATGTGAATGTTGGTGGGCTTTCTGATGATAACTTACCAAATCCATGGTTTCTTAGTGATGTCTGTCACCTTTCATTTGAGAATGATGTCCATAATGTAGAACATAACAACAAAAATTCTGATGTTGCCGATGATGATCATTGTCGTTTACCTTCTGAAGATTTAGAAGGGTTTTCTAAAGACATAGAAGTTCTAATATCTGAGCTTACTCCAGCTATTGAACGCTGCTGGAATCTTCATCATCAGTTAAGTAGAAAACTGACAATATCATCAGCAGAGTGTTTTGTCTTCTCAAAATGTTTGACGTCGGTTTCTTCAAAATTTCATAAATTTGAAGATGATGATCAAGATTCTTCACTGGCCAAATCATCTGATCTCTTCTCTCTTCATTGGAGAATTGGTGTTCAAGGCCTCTCTGAATTGGTAACCGTCCTCCAAGAAAGCAGTTGCTGGGAAGTTTCTTCTTTGATTCTTGATTGTCTACTTGGAATACCCTATAGCTTTTCCTTGGATAATGTGGTAGGTATTATATGTTCTGCCATAACGAGAGTTTCTTGCAATGCACCTAAAATCTCGTGGCGTTTGCGGAGCGATAAATGGCTGTCTTATTTGATTGTCAGAGGCATCTATAACAGTCGAGAAAGTGAGATTCCTCTCACAGATCTATTCTGTACATTCCTGGGACATGCAGAACCTGAACAGCGTATTATAGCAGTTAAACATTTGGGAAGACTTCTTGGCCAGTGTATGAATGGTGAAAGATCACTGATAAATTCTAGAACTTGCACCGACTTTGTTCCAAATAAGTTAGTTTTATCTGTTCCCGATTATGTTCTATCTCAGTTAGTTTCAAATACTTGGGACGAGGTTGTTGTGCTGGCATCATCTGATACATCATTACAAATAAGGGTTCATGCAATGGCTCTTCTTTCAAATTATATACCATTTGCTGAGCGCCATCATATACAATCTTTTCTTGTGGCAGCTGATAGCATTTGCTGTTTGCGTAACGCACAACCATCACATGATGGTTCTATCCTTCAACTTTCATTAGCACTTATTGCGTATGCCTGTCTTTGTTCACCACCTGAAGATATTTCTCTGATTCCTCAAAATGTATGGGGAAGTGTTGAAACTTTAGCGTCTACAAAATATGGTATACATCTTTCATCCTTGTCATATCTTTATGAAATGGTCATATTATAATTTTGGACTGTTCTGCATGCTTTTAACTTTAAAATTTTGGTTTCTATTTCTTTCTAGATGGCAAGCTTGGAGACCTCGAAAAGAGGACTTGTCAAGTTCTATGTAGATTGAGAGACGGAGATGAGACCAAAGAGGTATTTTCTACAATGAAACTAGTCACTCATACCAATTAAAGATAAAGCATAATTTAGTATTTTTTGCATGTTCTTGTCCCATAATGAATTCCTAAATTATACTTGTGTAAGGCCCTGAAAGAAGTACTTTCATCAAATTCTTCAAAGCAGTATGACCCAGATTTTGCTAGCACGCGTGAATCTGTGCTGCAGGTAATATGCTCAAAACCATCACATCATCTTTTCAGATTTGTGGAAATTCAATTTTTTTTTTGTGTTGAAGTCCAGCATTTTATACATGCAGCATATTTGTCATCACAGCTCTATTTTGTTTCTGATGCCAACATGAGGTCACATGTGAACTTATGTTAGTGTGTGGCTTCTGATTAGTTTATTAACATGCAATCTTTGAGCCCTACCAAGGAATGTAGACTCCAAAGTGAATAGACACACTTCTTTTGTGTTAATTATATGATATACTTTTGCCTACTTGTATTTGCAGTTCTAATGCTTGCTAAGGCTCAACAAAAATGATATCAAAGACTTATAAATTTGATGCACAGTTAAATTTTCACTGCTATTGTTTTCATTTCAGTCAAACATCTGTTTAATGTAAATGTCTCGTGTGCACTTGTAGAAAATGTTGCCTTTTGTTTTTCCCTACCGGATAGACTTTTCATTTTTTCTTTGTTGGAAAGATCTTATGCTGAATAAAAATGCAAAAAGGAGCATTTTTGCAATGATCGGAGATGCTGCCATGTGACTAGGAAGTCACTGGTTCAAGTCATGGAGTCAGCCTCTTGCAAATTCTAGATATGGTTGCCTACAGTTTACTACTTTGGAGTTGATATTTCCAGAGTTAAGATGATTGGTTGAAACAATGGATTGGATGTGATCCCTTCTATCTGAGCTACTTTCTTACACCCTTGAAAATATATTCTGAAGGAAGTTTTAAACCCTAGACCACATGATCATAGAGGCTCTGGTATCACAACTCACATCATATACCAGCTCCGCCAAAAACATTTGCTGATAGCTGAAAGCTCATTAATGCTTTGATAGTTAACAGTGATGGTCTTTGTCTTCTTACAATAACAGAACAACTTCAAAAACTTAATTAGGACCTCTCTCTTTCAGCATATGGATACTTAATTTGGTTTATTTCATATATGATCATCCTGTGAAACATTACTAGCTTTCAGTTGTCGCACATTTTGCTTGGTCTTCATTGCTAAAATTTCTGTGACATTTGATTACATCTTGTTTTAACATAACGATTTGCAACAGGTCCTTGGCAACTTAACAGCGGTTCACTCATACTTTGATGTATTCTCAACAAAAATTAACAAAGATGATATGGTACAAGTGGTTATTAACCCTGACAATTTAATATTTTTAAATCTAATCATATTAGTTACATATATTTTCATATTTTCTAGGACCTAGAGGAAGCTGAGTTGGAACTAGACATTGTACAGAAGGAACATGCAATTCCAGGACGAAAGGAGGATTCTAAAAATTGGAATCAAATTCCAAGTCTACCCTGTAAGTTCTTCTTCTCACAAATGAAGTGTTTTGTAACCAAGGTAAACACTTTCGTACAGTTTTTTGGGGGTAATATGGAAACGTTTACAACTCTTTAGTTGCTGAGAGTCCCCTACTTCCAATTTGCCTATTTTTCTAAAAGTGAACTTTCACAGCCAGCGGAAAGGATGTTTCAAGGCTTCAGCAAATCAGAGAGTGCATTCGTACCCTGTAAGTGATTAAAATTTCTCCTTTTCCACTTGGAAGAGAATGCTAACTGTGTGCTTTATAATACACTTAGAGTATTTGCAAGTCTGTAAGTATGAAGTGTTTGAAAACTTGTTTTACTTGTGTTGTTATCAGCGAAAAGTCCAAACTTAAAGAAGATATCCTAGCTCGTAGGCAAAAGAAACTACTTATGAGACATGATCGTCAAAAGTATTTGGAAGAAGCAGCTTTACGGGAAGCTGAAATTCTGCAAGAAATTGATAGGTATTAGCTCCTTGTTGAGGATTTTACTTCTTTCATGTTGTATTTATTTTTAATACTGGTAAACTGAGCATTGTCCTATAAATAAATAGGGAGAGAGTGGCTGAAATGGAGAAAGAGATGGAAAGACAAAAGTTATTAGAAATAGAGCGTGCTAAAACAAGGGAACTGCGTCACAATCTTGATATGGAGAAGGAGAGACAAACACAGGTAATCACCCATAAAACAGGAATTTATTCTCAATTGTGTTTAATACTAATTTCAAAAACGTAGTACAATTGTTGCACTATTAGTACAAGCCTGGTTCATTGAGAATTACTAAACCTGTGTTCAAATGCTACTACTCAAGCTAGGGCCTAGGTGTAGTTCCAGGCATAATTGAGCCAAGGAACTCTTAGTAAATAAATTGTGGCAATTGCTAATTTGAAGTTACGAAATACATCTATATTTTCTATGCTTGATAAATGGTTTTTAAATTGCTTCATGGAGAGTTGATTATAAATATATAATCCGTAATAAATAACAATCGCATCCAAAGAGACAAGATAGATGCACTTTTCATAGATTTGGTGTCACTTGAAGAGTGAAAGATTTCTGAATCACTCAAGGAACTCCTTAGCATGATTGAATGTATAAAACATGATTTACAATTTTCTAACTAAAGTAAACTAAAGAAATGGGAAAATTTTACAAATCAAATTTTAATTATTAACTGCAAATGTATGGTCCCTAAAGTGGATGCTTTTCTGAATAGAAGATATTTTCTAACAATTTTAATAGTGAAGAGTTTGAGGGGCATGCATTGTCGGTGTAAATTAGTTTTGCATGGACATCCAGTGAGAATTCATCCCACTCTAAATTATATTTTTAAATTGTTTGTTTAAAGTAGCAAGGTGGTGAGTTCTTATTTGTTGTCAGTGTAAAATAACTTTACATTCACAGTGCTTGCCCCTTTAACTCAATAGAGAATAGAATGACCGACTTAACTATGAGTGATGCCATTGCTTTACCAATAATGCTAAAGAGGTAAAAACAAAGCTAGCGGATACTACTTTAAGACACCTAGAGAATGAGGGAGTTTGCACACAATGATGGGTTCTTTGTGAGCAATGAACCGAGTCGGTTACTTTATATACAAATTCCCTCTTCTAAATCACTATGGGAGAAGGATTTATCGAGTCCAGTTAATGAAGAGACCAATGACAGGTAGTGAAGATAGCAACAATTTGTGCCATTGTATGATACATTTATGTAGAAAAACATATGGGTGATAAATATCTGTCATATTATTATGAAGAAGAAAATGACTCCTTTTATAGGAGAAAAATACAAAGTCAACTCCTTTATTTTAGGAGTAACATAATAACTCTTAAACAAGAAACTAAATAATACTAAAATAAGAAATATTTCAACAATTTATCGTATCAATCTCCCATTTTGGAATGCGGAGTTGGTCCAACAATCATTACAATCCATTAGGGCATGACATTCCTGCAAGGGCCCTATCATGACATATACCATACTCCTTGCTACTTCCAGGAGGTTTCTTTATGATATATATTTATTAAATTTCTACCTTCTCTCGCATCTTTAAGTTGATAACAATAACATAGTTGCATTTTATTTTTTCCCTTAGAAGCTTTAAAAATAGTTAATTTTTTTCCTACTTCACAGCTTTTGAAATAATACCTCTTCATTTATATGCAGAGGGACCTTCAGCGTGAAATAGAGCAAGCAGAATCAGGAATTCGGCCATCTCGGCGTGACTTTTCTTCCTCCACTCACAATAGGTAGACTGTTAATTAGTTCCCTTTATGAATCTTCTAAGAAAAGAGGTCCTTGCTACGAATGTTCTGGTTACAAATATATTTGTTTTCCAATTTTCTTGGAAATGATGGATGTTATTTCTCGCGTTTCGTTTTCTTTATCTTTGCTAACATGGTTTTGGGGGTTTCTCATATGTAGTCGACCTAGGGATAGATTTCGTGAAAGAGATAATGGAAGATCTGGTAATGAAGGGAGCACTAGAGTTGGCCCTGGAAGCTTACAGCCTGAAATTCCTTCCACCAATTCATCAATGGTATCCTCACCAACTATAGTTCTTTCTGGCTCGCGGACGTTTTCAGGCCAGATGCCAACCATCTTACAGTCGCGTGACCGGCAGGATGACACTGGCAGCATAAACGAAGAGAATGTTGATGGAAGCAGGGATTCGGGGGATACTGGCAGCATTGGAGATCCAGAATTGGTATCAGCATTTGATGGCCAATCTGGTGGGTATGGGTCACAAAGACATAGTTCAAGGGGAAGTAAGTCGAGGCAACTTAGTGAACGTAGAGAAAGAGAGAACAGGCGTGAAGGGAAGTGGGAAAGGAAACATTGATAGCCTCTGAGCCGGGATCTTGTGCACTTCGATTAGGTCGTTTTCATTTGTGTATATACATATACAGGCACCGAGAACTATAGCTGTATTATCCGAGCAAAGCAAAAAAATCTTTGGTTAGGAATGTACTCGAGCTTGGAAAATTCTATGCAGAACCATGGAGATTGGGGAACTTCTCTTTGGGTCTGCTACTTGTTGAACAGTGTTGTTGTAGATTCTTACAAGTGACTACACTATATGCTAGTGAACTGTACCACTAATTTATGTACAATATTATTGTTGATGGTAGTCCAATAGATGTTTCCCATGGCTGCATACAGGAATGAAACGGCAGCCCTTCAGCTATAATAACTTAATGATTTTGTTCTTTGATTCATTAATTCCTTAAACTTGTAATAATTTGAAATTTGATCTTGAGACGGCTTGTTTGGTGGACATATGATAAGTTCTCATTTCTATTATAATTTCATGGGTAAAATTTAATCATGTTACTCTATCCTGTTCTATCTATCAGTTAACATTTTATTATCACATATAAGTTGAGATAAAAACCAACCAGAAAAGGTCTCCATAATTAATATTTAGAATTAAATAATTTTATTAAAATTATAAAAGAGTATTGCTAATTAAAAGTTGTAATTTAACTTTTAATTTTTTGTGGGAGTCCTAATTTTAAATACAGTTTTTTTTTTATATATATATAATGTTCAATACACTGTTTCACAACAGTTTTTTTTTAAAAAGAGTAGTGCTATCAAAATTATTGTATTGTCCTCGCCTATTACTTTGATTTGCTCTAATAAACCACTTTTGAGGATTAATTTTGATATTTTCTAATAAAATAAACTAACTTTTATAATTGACTAGACCATCGACCCGTGCTAATGCACGAGTTATATCGAAGGTAATATTGATAGTAATAGATAACAAAATAGTTTAGATGAATATCATGATTGTCATATAATATTTCATAATACTAAGAAGCATAGACGTTGATACTGTACCATAACATAATATTTCCATGACATAGTCCTTGGTACCGTAATGTAACATAATAGGTTAAGTATAGCGATACGGGTTAACATTTATAAGTAAAAGATTAGGTTAAGTATAGCGAGACGGGTTAACGGTTATTCCTTTCCAAAAAAAAAGCATATAATTAGAAATATAATTTTATTTTACTTTAGATAAACATTAAATGCAAGAGTGTGGAGGGAAAAATTAGGTTAAGTATAGCGAGACAGATTAACATTTACAAATAAGAGAAGAGATAAACATTAACTGCAAAAGTGTGGATTAACATTTACAAATAAGAGAAGAGATAAACATTAACTGCAAAAATGTGGAGGGAAAAATTAGGTTAAATATAGCGAGACGGGTTAACATTTATAAGCCAGAGATAGCGAGACGGGTTAACGGTTATTCCTTTCCAAAAAAATAGCATACAATTATGAACATAATTTTATGTTACTTTAGATAAAAATTAAATGCAAAAGTGTAGAGGGAAAAATTAAGTTAAGTATAGCGAGACGAGTTAACATTTATAAATAAGATATTTTGATTAAATTAAATCTAGGGTTAATATAGTAAAATCATGCGATAGAATTAGGTTAAATTAGGGTTAATATTGCATTCGGGTTAACATTTAGAAATAAAAGTTTATTTTGCTTTGGATAACAATAGGAGATTTTCATAACAATTAACATTTTGATAAGCACAAAAAATTTACTAACGATCTGTATTAGGAAAAAAATAGGATATTTTGTCTAGCAATGATCTCTGTTTATTTTGCTTTGCATAACAATAGGATATTTCAATAACAATTAACATTTTGATTAAATTAAATCTAAGGTTAATATGGTAAAATCTAACAATAGAATTAGGGTATATCTAGGGTTAATATTGCGTTCGGGTTAACATTTAGAAATAAGAGATGCACGAGACTTGATTCTCTCAAAAAAAAATTGATGCACGAGACTTGATTTAAACACTAATCTAATGTATACATATACATAATAAACTTAATGATCGTCAAAGTTATTGTATAGTCATTACCTAATACCTTGGTTTGCTTTGATAACTCGGTTTTGAAGATTAATTTACTAATAAAATAAATTAAGATTTTATGGAAATACTATATTAAAAATGTTTTTTTAAATAGTCTATATAAATTTTCCACTACCAAAGTTACCAAAATAGTGTATAATTGCTACACGGGACCTAAATTGATCACTAAACTAATATATACATATACATAAAGAAACTTAATGACTATCAAAATTATTGTATTGTCCTCGCTTATTACTTTGATTTGCTCTAATAACCCACTTTTGAGGATTAATTTTGATATTTTCTAATAAAATAAACTAACTTTTATAATTGATGCACGAGACTTGATTCTCTCAAAAAAAAAAAATTGATGCACGAGACTTGATTTAAACACTAATCTAATGTATACATATACATAAGAAACTTAATGATCGTCAAAGTTATTGTATAGTCATTACCTAATACTTTGGTTTGCTTTGATAACTCGGTTTTGAAGATTAATTTACTAATAAAATAAATTAAGATTTTATGAAAATACTATATTAAAAATGTTTTTTTAAATAGTCTATATAAATTTTCCACTACCAAAGTTACCAAAATAGTGTATAATTGCTACAAGAGACCTAAATTGATCACTAAACTAATATATACATATACATAAAGAAACTTAATGACTATCAAAATTATTGTATTGCCCTCGTCTATTACTTTGATTTGCTCTAATAACCCACTTTTGAGGATTAATTTTCATATTTTCTAATAAAATAAACTAAACTTTTATAATTGATGCACGAGACTTGATTTAAACACTAATCTAATGTATACATATATATAAGAAACTTAATGACCGCCAAAGTTATTGTATAGTCATTCCCTAATACTTTGGTTTGCTTTGATAACTCGGGTTTGAAGATTAATTTACTAATAAAATAAATTAAGATTTTATGGAAATACTATATTGAAAATGTTTTTTTAAATAGTCCATATAAATTTTCCACTACCAAAGTTATCAAAATAGTGTATAATTGCTACACGGGATCTAAATTGATCACTAATCTAATATATACATATACATAAGAAACTTAACGACTATCAAAATTATTGTATTTGGCTCACTTATTATTTTGATTTGCTCTAATAACCCACTTTTGAGGATTAATTTTAATATTTTCTAATAAAATAAACTAAACTTTTATACTTGATGCACGAGACTTGATTTAAACACTAATCTAATGTATACATATGCATAAGAAACTAAATGACTTGCAAAGTTATTGTATAGTCATTCTCTAATACTTTGGTTTGCTTTGATAACTCGGTTTTGAAGATTAATTTACTAATAAAATAAATTAAGATTTTATAAAAATACTCCATCTGGCCCAACTATATGAGATAATGTGGTCAACAAAAATTTATGTATTTGATCCAATTTTTTAATCAGTTACATCAACTTTTGTTGACCAGATTTCTATTTTTAAAAAGAAAAGTAGGGAGTATTATATTAATTTATTATATTTTGAAAATACTCCATATAAAAATTCCGCTACAAAAAATTACCATAAGAAACTTAACGACTACCGATTCTATTGTATTTTCTGTGCCTAATACTTATGTTTATTTCGATAACTCAATTTTGAGGGTTAATTATGATATTTACTAATAAAATGAACTATGAGTTTATAAAAAATACTATATCAAAAATAAAAATAAAAATAAATTCCATATAAAATTTCTACTACCAAAACTATCCATAAAGTACACGGGACTTAATTTGAACATTAACCTAATGTATACATATACATAAGGAACTTAATCACCGCTAAAGTTATTGTATTGTCCTAATCTAATAATTTGATTTGCTTTGATAACTCAGTTTTGAGGATTAATTATGATATTTGCTAATAAAATGAAGTAAGAGTTTATAAAAAATACTATATCAAATCAGAAAAACTTGATATAAAATCTGTACCAAAATAAAAAACTTGATATAAAAATTTCACTACCAAACTTATCCAAAGCGTGTATAATTGATGCACATGATCCAAATTGAACATTAGTCTAATGTATAGATATACATAAGAAAATTAACGACCGTCAACATTATTGTATTGTCCTTCCCTAATACTTTAGTTTGCTATGATAACTCGGTTTTGAAAATTAATTATGATATTTGCTAATAAAGTAAATTAAAATTTTATACAAATACTATATCAAAGTTTTTTTTAAATACTTCATTCAACATTCCACTATCAAAATCGCCCAAAGAGAGTATAATTGATACACACGACTCAAAATCACTCTCTTATTATAATATATTAATTTTGTCACTACATAATTAGCTAAAGTCACTGATAAATGATAAAGATGAAAAATAATTATAAATTTTTGATAGCATTGTTTAGTATTATGTTTATTTAAGTTTACACACCTCATCGCACAACGACACACGTTTCGTCGCCGGCGCAACCGCGCTACCCGTGCTCAACACGGGTATCTTGACTAGTTGTTAATTAAAAGTTGTAATTTTAACTTTTAATTTTTTTGAGGGAGTCGTAATTTTAAATAGACAGTTTTTTTTTGTTTTTTTTTAATAATGTTCAATACACTGTTTCACAACAGTTTTTTTTTTTTTTTTAAACAAGCAAAAGTTTTATTTAAGCTCTACCTAGAAGCTTAAGATATACTCCAAAGCTCAACAATAGTTACACACAACAGTAACCACTATCAAAACTTAACAAAAGTTACACACAATAATCTCAATAGAGTTCGTGGAAACTAGAGAACCCAACCTCCAAGCTTGCACCTCCAATCCTCAGCATCAAAATTAATCTCATGAAGTACAAAATAACAATATTCCACTTGTTTCTTGAGTTCAAGCCATACCCTATCATTCTGCTTTCTTGTTTCATAATTAGGAACGAAATTATCACTATTGCACTAGCAAATGGTGACCACACCCTACAACTTTAGCGCCTCAGACACATCAATAAGTATACACAATTTTAAAGTAGGATAGATCTTCTACCTTACCATTTTTTAATACGTGGGTAGTTAGAACCTTGCTGCTTGTACCCATCAGCACACATTTACTCATTTTTCAATAATGTAGTTTTAAATAATATAAATTATGCTTGTTTAATGCTTATACAGTTTTTAAAAATCATTTCATTAATCATAAATCATTTAAAATTTATGTAAGATAATTTTGTAATTTCAGTGAGATCTCTATCCTATAATCTTATTATTTTGACATTAGTGCAGTACATATTCAACAATTTATTTTGATTAAAGTTCACACTGGAGTCTACGGTGACAATGTGTTTTTTTTTATTCACTTTATACAACAAAACTATAAAACTATACATATCTTAAAATCCAGTCTATAGGCAATGTATAATGTGTCTCATGATTCATGAACCCAAAATCCAGTCTATAGGCAATGTATAATGTGTCTCATGATTCATGAACCCAATTAACATCTGTAATGAATCAAATTTGGATGGACTAATTTAACTTTTAAAAAAAAAAACATCTGCAATGAATCAAAGATGATAAGCATATGACAATAACAGTTATTAATTGAGGTCAATTTTAGAGAAGTTGATTAGCTTAAGAGCTTGTTTTGTGCATCTTAATAGTACAAAGTTACATTGTCACATAGCGAAATAAATCACATTGCTTATGAGTTGACGATTTTCTCAAGAGAGCAATGTGTGGCAACTTATGCTGTACATTTCTATAAAATATAAATATTACATCAATGAAAAGCAAAGGCATATAAGCATCCATTACCATTAGCCTTGTTTGTCAAATAGAGTTCCGAAACCCTCTTCTGATCTTCCTTCGGAAAGGCTTGCATGCCTCAATGCTGAGGTCAACAGCTGCTGCAAGTGCCATGAAGATGGCAGCATCCTCCACGCATGTCACGTGTCGCAATGCCAGCTGTACTAATGGCTTCCCACGCTTTCCTTCACCTTGAACTCTACAGCTCATGACAAAACCTCCAACTACCGGACTCAGTGCACCAAAGTCTCCACTACTTTGGGGACTAGGTATTGGACTTGCCGCAGAAGCCACGGTTCTCATGTGTTTTTCGGTATCAATGAAAAACTCGCCACCCTTTTCGGCATTTATATGAATTTCAGACATAAGAAGATTGCCTCCATCTTGAGGTTCGGATAGAAGATGGAATTTGCAACATATAGAGTCTTTAATGCCGCGCTCGCGCCATGCTTCGAGCTTTCCCCACGGCTGCCAGCTCTCGGATCTACCAACCACATCGGGACGAACAATCAACCAAGCTCCTGGGTTGGATCTTGCAACCCAATCACAACCTGAAGATGGAACAAATGGAGTTGTTATGAAGGCTGCAGCTACAGCTGAACCAGATAGATCATGTATCTTCACCTTCCACCCTTTTCTCTCTCTCCTCCCCGATTCTAAATCAGAAATGTCAGGAGAACCCGACCAGTATGTGCTCAACGAGTCAATCTGAGAAACCCTGTCATTTAATAACTATCAAAAGCTTTATTAATAACAAACTTTTAGATACACATGCATTTTATTAACATTTTAGCATAATGTTCTGTTTTGTCCATGCTTCAGATTGCAAAGAAAAATATATTCGACTATGTAGAAAGAACAAAAACTTCTGCTATATATGAAAAAAAAAAACTGATTTTTCTTTTAATAGAGAAGACAAAAGTGAATTATTTCTTACAAAAAAATCGATCTCTCCGTCCCATTGTCAGTGTCACATCTGGTTATTTCACACAAACTAAGGAGAAACTATAAATGAAAGAAAGAGAATAACAATTTCACCAAATTAACCTTATCGTATATTCACCATTATCATAAATGCAAAGTGAAAGATATTGATTTGTGAATGATGCACATAGTATCAGTTAGATGGTACAACTAGAAAGAAATTGAGAGCCATTCTGAGACAGTTATTTTTTGCTAATGTGACACTCATAATGGGACATAGAGAGCACCATTTTTTTTTTTGTGGCAAAAGCCAGAGGGATTAATCTCTAATGCAAAGCGATTAATTTTATAGTAGGAATGACACGGTCAGGAGTTTAGTTTCAAAGCGATTAAGTTTAGTTTCAAATATATGTACCTCAAGCAACATATTTGGACCAAGGACATGGAGTGTTATGGTTCTATGACAACATTTTACTTTGATTTTAAAATTTGAATGCAAGTTATTTGAGAACAATTAAGTCATGACTTCTAAAAAAAATTCATAATCCAAAGTATAATACTTCATATCACCTGTCCTTACTAAACTTGCAACTGAAGATTGGCTGCTTGATTGATCCTTGCAGCAGAACTATCTGAGGACTCAATGTTGTTATATCTTCAAACCGAAAAACATATCTTGGATCAGGATCTAGTTTAACTTTCAAATGCAATTCGGCACCTGGTTTTCCATTCTCCTGTTTGTTCTTGCCAATACTTGTCCACCCGTTAAAAAGAATCGTAGGTTTCCCTTCACCCCATTCAGGGCCAACCTGCATTTTAAAAATGCCGATTTGCTGCCTTTTAACACCAACTCCACAATGAGATCCCTTCTTCCCTGAAAATACGGCGATCTCCAAACATGCTTGAGGATTATAGAAACAACCAGGAGCTAACAACGCTTTTAAATCAGATTCTTCGAGGTAAAAGCTTGAAGCAATGTTCTGTGTATCACGTATAACTTCGGCAGAGGTTATCAAGGGGACTGATGATGTTTGAACAGGAAAACCTCGAAGTCGTATCTCACAAACATAAGATGAAGAGAGTCTTTGAATTCCGGATTTTCCAGTGCTCAGTTCAATTCCAGTACTTCTCAAACCCAGAGAGCCTATCGACAACCTAATAAAGGCCTGGGGATCCATATACTTGTCACAACAGACCCGTCATTTTATCTATGGTACTATTTTCGCAAAACTCAGCTGGCCTGTTAAATATAAGACAGAACTGTTAATCAAACCAGGAATGAAACAAAATATACCACGCACTTGTTGATTAGTATTAAAACATAAAATTGCAGCCATGTGACTTAAGAGGTCAAAGGTTTGAGTCATAGAATTGACCTCTTGCAAATGCAATGTAACCCACAATGGATCAAACCCTTCAACAAATAACCATCAACTTTGTTATCTTTTGATACATGGTGACAGGTCCCACTTAATTCTAAAGATCTTATTTTATGATAGTTTATGTTTCCTTAGAACCCATAGATAAGGAAAAAAAAGTCAGTTAAAACTATGTGTTCCTTAATCACAATCTGCATTTTTTTTTACTTGCTAACTGAAGTTGTAAAAAATGGAGTTGATTATAAGAAATGCGTAGAAGTTTTCAAAAAGACAACTTCAGTAATATTAAATGTGTATTGGCATGTTGGAGTCCATAAAATGAAATGTTAGAAAAGATGTCTTCATTTGTTTTATAAAAATACATGAAACAATCTTTACTATAAGCTTAGGTTGCTATCAAACACATGAATGACTTAATATGTATAAAGACCTTAGGTTTACAGTGTAGCAAATGGAAAAGACTCACTTTGCCTTGTTTTGAAATTTATTTTAATTACAGAAAATAAGGGTGATAAAGTTCAAAGTCATGATGGCCTGGTCGCCAAGGTTGCGATAAACATGTCTAGAAAACAATTCTCCTCACATAAGTTTTCTCAAATTTAAATGTAAGATAGATGAAACAACATGAACTTCAGAGTGAGGCAAAATTTGGTAGAATAAAAAAAGAGTCAAATAACTTATGGAGCTAGCTCAAATTTGTTTAAAGGTTAAAAGCCACCCTCTTCTCACATCCAAAACTTCTATCACATGTTTCTAAGGAAATCTTATTCAATTGAATAACCAAAAGACAAAGTCAACTCAACCATTATGTTAGCTCAACTTTGATGTAAATTTTGAAGAGCTTTTGCTTTAGATTCATCAAGTCCCTATCTAACTATGATTGACATAAAAAACTATAAAAATTCAACCATGTGAAACTATCAAGTAATGATGCTTACAAGTGAACCTATTTGATGAGAGAATAATTTAACTATAACATTAACAACAAACAATTACAACTAACCTCAACAAACTCTACATATTGAACCAACCATAACAATCTCAAGTATCCTAGAGTGGAGATTTAAGGAATTGAGCCAACATAATTAACAAAAAAGAATAATCAATTTTGAAGCAAATCAAGTACCACAAAATCCAAGCAATTGAGAAACTTCTGAATGAAGCTAAACAGCTGCAGAAACAGTCAATTGTGATGATGACATAAAACCAAGTGAAAAATGTGTTTTAACAATCAAATCCATAAATAGTATCAGACAAAACAAAAGCAACAAGTGAAGAACAAGAACAAGAACAGGAACAATCATGCAGGAACACAAGAAAACAAAAGTCAAAGTCATACACAGATAGATAAAGTATTCCACCAAAATGCAAATTCAACTAACTTAGTTTACAACTTTACATATAATGCACCAACCTCTTATATATACATATACATGTATAAAAAATTAAAAAGAAAATAAAGTTTCAGAAAAAAAGAATGAATTTTTAAATGGAAAAAGAGAAACCCAGATGAAAAAATCTCACCTTTTAAGCAGTGTTGAATTCCAAAAGCTGAAATGAGTAACAAAAATTGATACTTGAAGAAGGGGTTTTGAAGAAAAAGAAAAAAAGTGAAATGATATGAAAAATGAAGCAGTGGTTATTAATTGAGCTGAGAGTGCACAGATCACGAGGACAAGAAGAAGGAATTACCGAAAAATCAGTGAGATGTTTGCGCCAACAAATCTGTCTCTATTCTTTCAATGTTGCCATGCTTTTGGTTGCAAATGCTTTGTAGGAGAGAGAGAGAGAGAGAGTTATAGAACACTGAAAAATACTATATTAAATTAAATTAATTAATTATGACCACTTCATTATTTTTCACGAAACAGACCAACTAGGTAAAACAATCATCTTTGTTTTCTGGTCAAATCTATGTCTAACAAGATAAATAAATTTATCAACGTAGCATGACACGAGTGATAGATATTCATGTCTCTTAACCATTTAATTTAGGATTTGATTTATATCTAATACCTATAAAAAAAAATATTTGTTGGGAGAGATCAACACTTTAGATAAACAATTTTGCTATTGGAGGAGTACAGCCTGACAACATCTGTTGCATAAATTTGTGCATCGTATTGCAACATCATTCATTAGAAATTAAAAATGAGTATATTAGACTAAATACAAATTATTAATGTGTTGGTTCCTTATAAATTGTTTAAATTTAAACCACTTGACCAAAATACGTTTAAGTTGTTTAAGATGACATAGAATTACATAGACAATCTATAAAATCAATTCTTAGTTGATTATTTTCTCTCTATTAGATATGCTTTTACTTATTCTTTTCGAAAAATATTAAGAAATATCTTTGGAACACATTTTAAAAACTTTGAAGTTTTTATGAAAGTTCATGTATTTAGTATACTAGAAATTAAAATATTTAACATTTAAAAATTAATTACTTAATGTATGATGCTTAAAGAATACATTGATGATACTTGTTAACAAAACTCACACTTTTTTATTATCAAAACATATATCCTCATAGTACGTCTTTCTGTGAAGTATCGAAGGACCAAGTAGCATTAATCATGTTACAACAAATCATCATTAATTTTGAGGAAAATATCATTAATGTCACATGAAAATTAGGTAAACTTAACAGGAGTATATAGTTCAGATTACGAATAAATAGTTCATTGTAATCTAAAAAAATAAATAAACAGTTCAATTGGTTATGACCAAAATAAAAGTTACTAAACCACAAGAGTATGAATTTCGCAATTTAAATGTCTTGAAAGGAATGACTAAGTGAAGGGAAATGCTACTTGTTTTGATTTAATATAAGTACAATTTATAGTAAGATTCCGCAAAATCAGTACATAAATACAGAGTTTAATTGTGGTGGGTCGACAGTCCAAAACTGTTTTGCACAATCAATCAAAACATTCTGAATTACCATGTTTGCCCATGTTAATTAAAAAACATTAATTGATGTGCAATTTTTTGATTGGTTGTTTGTGCAAAATAGTTTTGAACTGTCGACCTACCACAATTAAACTCATAAATATATAAGATTAAGGATCATATCAAACCAATGTAATGAGATGTCACAATATTATTTTATTTGATACATAATTTTTAAATTTGACCTTATAAAGGAGTTTAGTGATTAGATTCATGCAGTGTAACCATAAATATCAAAAAGTGGAAAATATAAACTATTATCACACTTTTTATAAAGTGATAACTTTTTTTAAAGGGTGTAAAAGGATAATAAGATAACTGGATGTCTCTTTATTAAATACGGTCGTCTCTTATATGTGTAAAACTTTGTTATTTGGTATATATATATTATTAACTCTTTAGGTTCTAATATTTTTTTAATTTCAACATGTCTTAAAAAATTCTAAAACATTATATATTTAGTTAATAACCCAAGTTTTGAAAAAATAAACAAAACAGCTGTCTTTGATGAGGAAAAAGGAAAAATAGCACCGCCATATATAAGAAGTGTGTATGAACACATAACTGAGTATGGTAGATATGAAGTTGATAAATATAAAAAACATTATCTGAATTAAGTATAGGGAATTGAAATAATTAGTAGTTGGAATAAAAATTGAAAGAAATGAGAATTTTGGATTATTGGAAGAAGAAGAAGAAGAATGTCGTGAATACAGCTGTAACCAATAGAGAATCATCACTATCAGACAAACATGTGCATGACCTCATCCCTTTCCTCATCTTTTTTTTTTTTTTTTCCTTCTATTATCTCATATGGTTTAATTATACTTTTGATCACCGTATTTTGACCCATTCATAAAAATGGTCTTGTAATTTTAAAATAGAATAAAATTGTTCTATAATTATCATTTTTGTTGCATTTTTCGTCATATCCTCCATTTTATCCTCCAAAAGCGCTGATGTGTCTAAAATAGCTCTTTAGTGTCAATTCCAATTTGAAAAATGATTTTAAAATATCATAAAATTTAGTGTTTAAATTTGGAAAAACATTTTAATATTTTAAAAATTATAAATAAAAGAAATAAAAAAATGAAATTACATTTAATTCCCAAATCCTAATTCCATCTTCTTCCTCATTCTTTGTTCTTCATCTATCCATTTTCTTCTCTTGTTCTCCACTTCTCTTTGATTTGATTGTGAAGCATAACAACAAGAACCCAAAACTTGTATGTAGAAGGTCGTGGAACCACTATGAATGTTGTTTTAGTTACCGGTGCTCTTCACGAAGGAGATCGAATAGCTGTTTGTGGAAGGCAGGCAAGCATCTGTGATACCAATTGCATCATCTTTTAATACTTACTCTCTGCTTCTGCCTAATGAACTTTCTGCTATAAGTCCAATGAATGAACTTGGTGCTAATGTGCAGTTATATCTTCTGCTCTTTTTTTTCCTCTTATTTCAGTATCATATCTGTTGCTTGATTGAAAAATCAGAACTTAGGTGCATAGTTTTGTAGTATGCATATAAACAAGAGACTTTTTATAGTCTAAGTTAATATCTTTTTTGTTGATTTGGTATTAAAGCATGATTTTGAAAGGAAAAACACATTTGAAAACCCAAATGATTGAGGTGTGGAAACATCCTGCTCTGTTATTGTTGATGATGTTGAGGAGTTTTTTTTTTTTAAGGATTTTAGCAAACCCAGATTAATGGATACAATTATGATATTGGTTGTAATAAAATTTAGCTTAAACCCATAAATTTTATTATTGTCAAAACAAATGATAAGTTATTAGATAGAGATGATGGTGAAAAGCATGTTGTTGAGGTTAATGAGGTTGACAATAGTGATGAAGAGGAAGAAAATGGTGTTAGGATGATAATGAGAAGTAATAATATTGTAATTTAGTTTTATTTATTTTTAACAAATTAATTTAGTTAAATTGTAATTTATAAATATTTATTTATTTATATGATGACATGGAGACTGCTGTCATACTCCCTCAATAAAAAAATGGAGACTATTTTTTCCACATATCTTTTGCCACATCTTCACTTTTCTTGCCAACTCATTAAAATGTGACACATCAGCGTCTTTGTAGGATAAAATGGCGGGTAGGGCAAAAAATGCAACAAAATGACAATTAAAGGACAATTTTGTTCTGTTTTAAAAGGGCATGACCATTTTCGTGAGTAGGCCAAAACACGGGGACCAAAAGTGTAATTAAGCCGCCAAAATATGCATTGTTATTAATTTTTATTTATTTTTATCTTACCTTTATTAAAGGGAAAAATGATTTTATAATCCGGGTTGAAGTTAACTCATCATTAGAAAAACATATTATAAAATGATATTTGATCTAGTTATTATAACTATAAGTTTAAATCTATGATATTCAAATACATAATTGGATATAAATGCAATATTTTTTTTGATAAAAAAATAATTGCACTTGTATCTAAATTATGAATTCGAATATCATATATTGTAGAATGAGAAAAAAAAAATTAAGATGCGCACAATCTAGATACTAACAAAAATTTTAATAAAAAAATCTTATATTGTAGATTTTTTTTTGGTGATCTTATATTGTAGATTACCTAAAGAAATAAATATTAACTTGACAAAAAAAGAAATATCAATTCATAGTAATTTTTTGACAAAAATAAATGATATTTATCCATTTAAATTGATAGAGTACATTAATACAACACAAATTCAAAATCGCTAAAACCAAAAAGGATGAATCTACAAACAAACTCACAACATATATGTTAATAACATAAAACGGCAGAGTACATATGTCTACAAATATGATTATATTCAACGCACCAAAATACTTATGTTTTCGAATCTGTAACGTTAACGACACAAAAGTCATTGATTGAATTTGTACTTGATCAAAGTGAATCTTTCAACATTAATCAAATAAACACCGCACTAAGGCGTGAAATAAAAAAACATACTGTCCAAAGATAAGAAATCAAAATAAGCAAAGTCGTGTTAGATGATAAATTAAATCACAAAACCAACGAAAGAAAGCTGAAAGAAGTATGTGAATAATCACTTATTTAACTAAAAGAGAAAGAAAAACAATTTAGAAGGGTGATTTCGGGTCAACTTTAACTCTAAATCACCCCCTCTTTAATAAACCAATAATAAGAAAAGTTGTGACGGCTAGAGTTTGAGAAAGAGAAATTATAAAATAAAAATAAAAAGCTTTTGTATTGTACAACCTTAATTTACCAAAAGATATTTGTGGTTAAAACAAAAATTATAACGTTTTTGTCCAAATTAAAATATTTTAATGTCATTGGCAAAAGTTACATCAAGAAAACATAAAAGGGATTGTGAGGTTTCTCTTTGAGTGCATTACTTTACGTAAGAAAGATCATATGTAATGGTAAATACAATTCAACAACCCTCAACACCTGCTTTTTCAATTCCCTAACATTCTACATTATTTTCTCTCTCTTCATTCAACACTCATTCAATTTTTACTCTCTCCAATAGTTTTTTCTTTCAACACTCTACCCCACCACTTTTTATATCATATTCTAATTTGTTTTTATATTTTTGTTTTTTTTATTACATAAAATTTCAATTATCGATTATAATTAAATTAAAATAATAAACACTTAACAATTTATTTTTGAGTTTTTTGGGAAAAACAAAATTTTTGTAAAATAATTTATTTTTATTTTCTTAACTTAAAATGCAAAACTAAGCACGCGACACAAAAATAACTTAAAATGAAATACAACAAACTAAGCACGCGGCACACAAATAACTTAAAATGCAAGACAACAAACTCAACATACAACACACAAGTAATTTATTTAGTACGATACAAATCATCTTCAATCACGAAACATTCCAAACTTTGTCCATATGTGCTTCACGAGATCTGCTTGCAATTCGTAATGAACTCTTGGATCACGCAGTTCGGATCTAGCACGCACATGATTTGCAAAAGCGGGTAACACCTCGGTCGAGTATGGTTGCGGTGTACTAGATCCACTTCCATCAGATTGCTCAAAATCGGTCCAACATTGAGCATATGTATCTTGTTCATCCTCAACAATTATATTATGTAATATGATGCATGACCTCATGATGATACTCAAATCGGCTATGTCCCACAAGCGAGTTGGTTCACGGATGATTTTAAATCAAGCTTGAAGCAATCCAAATGCACGTTCGATGTCCTTCCGACATGCCTCCTGATGTTTTGCAAATAACTTATCGGGTTCACTTTGAGGAATTCTAATCGATTTGTCAAAATTTAGATAAGAAGGGTAGATACCATCTGCTAGATAGTATGTCATATTATAGGGACGTTGATTCACCCTTGAGGCCTTTTCCTGTTCCACATCATCAAACACTGGTGACCGGTCTAAAACATTTATATCGTTCAACGTTCCCGAACATCCAAAAAATGCATGCAAGATCCATAGATCATGAGATGCAACTGCTTCAAGAATAACTGTGGTGGTTCCCTTATCCCCCCCCCCCCAGTAAATTGACCTTCCCATGCTTTAGGATAATTTTTCCACTCTCAGTGCATGCAGTTAATACTCCCGATCATCCCTGGGAACCCCCACATTTCACTAACATGTAGAATTCTTAGCAGGTCATCTTGGATTGGTGCTCTCAGGTACACTATGATTCCTTTGCAGAATCTGCGTAAGCACTCCAATGTTGTACTACTTCCTATTTTAATGTATTCATTGATCGCATCTGCTGCCACACCATATGCTAACATTTGCATTGTTGTGATACATTTTGCTAAGGGTGATGTACCTTCTTTATTGGCTGTATCAACTCGCTGGGTGAAGTAGTTATCACTACTTGAAAGGTCTCCAACGATTCGAAGGAAAACATATTTTTGCATCCAGTACCGACAACGAAAGATTGCATCATCATATGTAGGCTCATTGAAAAAGTAGTCGTCAATTAGTCTTTGGTTTGCCGCTGCATGATCTCTATTGAGATATTTTCTACTTTGAGATGCACTATCTTCCAATTTTTTTTTTCAACGCTGAATAAATCGGTTGACGATATAAGTGTCTTCAATATCACGTTTTTGTTTGTAGGCTTCGATATCAAAATGATCCATTGATAGCTTTTATGATTTTGGAAGTAGATTGAATGAGATTTGTGATATTGAAAGTAGATTGAATGAGATTTGTGATATTGGAAGTAGATATGAGTCCCTATATATAAGTACATTGAGTGGTGTACAATGACAGATTCGAAATAAGTTATTGTATAGAGTTAATTATCAGATAAGGAGTAGACAATTATTAAAATCATTAAAGCCAAAAGTCACGGATAATTATTAAAGCAAACAGTACAGACTTGACACCACTTACAATTATTAAAGCAAACACTGGAGACTAGACAACACTGACAATTATTAAAGCAAATACTGAGGACTAGACAACACTGACAATTATTAATTTTCAAACAGCTCACACTTCAACTTTGCCAACATCTCTTTCTTCCGGTCATTGAGAGACCCTTCGGCAGTTAACTTTAGATAAAGTTTCATTTTCTTAGCTTCGGTCTTTTCTTTCATCAATTTGTTAGTCTGCTGTTGGACCAAAGTCATCTCTTTCAATTGTTCAAGCTCTTTCTCGCTGAATTGTTTGAAATCAAGCCACTCATTTTCCACACCCACCAAGGCAGCTTCCTTGATTTTCTTTTTACCTTTTTTTAGCTGCCTCCCTACCTATTGGACGCTCACTAGATCCTACAGAGAATGAGCCACATACATCACTGTCGTGGGATCTCTTAGATCCATTACTTCCTGAGCCAGTATTTCCTCCTACTTGACTACCATAACGTGGTCGATCACAGAGAGCTTGCCATTCTTCCATTAAAGTAAATTGAACATTCTTCCCACATGCATATAATTCCTGCGTTTTTGCCAAAACATCGTTCTCCGACCAACCACTTCATTGAAAACGCTTAGCGCCTTCATAAGCGCCAATCCATTTATTCAATATTTTGCTCATATAATTAAAACGGTTTCAACATGCAATTACATCGCGCGGAGAATCGAATGAGCAATGCTCATTACATTACTCATCAATTTTACCCCAATATGTTTCATCTGTCTGATTTCTCCCGACAACACTGCATGTTCCATATTTAATCTACCCACTAATTAGCATCAAATTTTGTTCTGTGTTCCATGTTGGTTGCTGGGTTTTCTTGCTCTTAGGAGTTGAATCCTCTGGATCTGGAGTGACTTCATTAGCTCTTGTCATTCCACCACGATTTATTTGTGTTGAAAACTCAGGAAATTCAGGTGCACCAACACTCTGAAAATTTTCATTCACCATTGGCATATAACCATTAAATGGTGGTGTTTGAGATGGATATCCCATCATAGATCTATAATATGGATTAAAGTTTGGAACAGAGGATGACTGGTTGAAATTTGGTGCACAATCAAAATTAGGCATGTGCATGTTTTGAGGTCGTTGGTTGGAAAATTGATTGGGATGTTGATAATTGTTGGAATTTTGGTAGCTAAATGAGTAATCAGAAGAATTCTGGGTGTTGAAATTATTATTATTGGGATCCATTTCACTAAAAAAAAGACTAAAACTTCAAAAGAAAGACTAATAGAAAGCTAATAATAAGATTAAGATAGTGAAAAACTTGATTTTTTTTGTGTCCAAATCAAATGATCCAAGTCTCTATTTATAGACAAAAAAAATCATGAATTTTGGTAAAAAAAAAATTATTTGCAATGAAATAATTGAGTTTGAATTATTAAGATGATAAAAATCCAAAATCTGCCACGTGTCCCACCCATTATCCATTTCTCTGCACCTCACTAGCCCTGTCGGCGCGTGCATCACACGCGCCTGCTGCAGCAAATCGAATGGCGCCACATATCCCCTTCGTGTCAGGATTCAACATGTTGAGTGGGTTAATCACCTCTCTCCTCCAACTCATCTTACTTCCACTTTCAACTACCCCACTCCTATGGTTTCAACTATTAAAAATTGCATTCAATACCCCCCATTGCACTTGGTCTAAGGCATTCACATGCTACCACGGCTCACATGCACCGGTGAAAAGCCACGTTTCACCAAATCGCATCTTTAGGGCTCCTCTGAATCGTTCATTTGATCCAATGATGGACTGGTCATCACACCATAAAGGTAAGATCGACATTTCCATTTCTAAGATACATTATCTCATTACTTGGAAGCACGTCAAGACGCATAAGGAGTGCAAGCCCATCTAGACGTTAGGATCGTCACCACAAAAATAACGATGCAGAGAAAGAGAAAAGGACACTGAAGGAAAAGAGATAAGTGTCACCTCAAAAGTGCATGTGTTCTTCCCATCACCATTCCGACGATGGTAGTGGAGGAGGCGAGAGAAATTCCCCACCACACGATTGAAGGAGCAAAATGTGTAAACAAGTTGGAGTTTGAATGCCCAAATATCTACTTCTTTGATTGAACAAGAAATTACTAATAGACTTTTAGCATTTTGTAGGAATCATACAATCTCTAACAATGAAACATACAGTTCCCTTTTTTCTATTCTGTTTGTACCATCTTTCATCCCTCCTTTGAGTAACCAACACAATATTCCAAATACCCATGAAAAAGGAGAATCAAGGTATATTCTTATTTTTTAGCAGAGTCAATTACTAAAAAAAATTATTGTGTTTGTTACAATATTTATTATATTTTCTATTTACTTTCAATAACACTTCATATCAATGTTTTCTACATAGAAATAATGCAATGAAGGAAAAGACAATTGTTGAAGATACAAAGTTGAATCTAGATGAAAAGGAAAAAAAAAATTATTGAACAAAATGATCTATAGGTCGGTGATAACGACAAAGACTTTTCTCCAAAGTAAAATGTAAAATTTCAAAAGTAGAATATGATATCGTAATCTTATTAAGTATTGTTATCATTATGTTTGACAATTGTTTATACCTGTATTTCGAATGAAAATTTTCATGTATTTTTATTTTGTTTCGACTTCATGTCCTTTTTTCCTAAAAAAAACAATAGGTATCCGACTTAAGAACCGAATGGGTATATATTTTATTATATTTTTTATTTGAGTCTTATTTGCTTTTTACTATATTTTATTTTATATTGAATAAATAGGTGATATGATAGATATATGGTGCAACAATGCAAAAAGATTGTAGAATCTTCCAAAGGGCCAAAATTTGTTGACCAAACCAAGAACTAATGCAATCATGGCTATGTGAGAACGAAGTGGTAAATAACTGAGTACCACTTCAAAAATCATACTATCAAGTACCAACACCTTCACCTAATGATGTGAGAAGGCAAATGATCATGCATTTAAAACAAAAGTCGTCAGGGCCAGCCATAACAAGGGCTACGAACGTATTAGCTCCATCGACTAGAATGCTTTTTTTTCATTTTTATTTTGGGACCTTGAGTGATTTTTGTGTAATTGTATGTAATCTCATGCTTGTGACGTAATGCACAAATGTAGTAGTGCTTAACCTATAAATAGAATTATGTTCCCTATGGTTTGACACCGCTTAGCACTGAATACACCTTGTACTTGCCTTGTTATTTCAATATGGTTAGTTACTTGTCATTATTTTTTGAATTCTCTTTATTTTATTTGGTTAAGATCATCCTTATGATGCACTACTAGAAAAAGCAAAATTAGAGAGAGAAATTAGTGACGGAAAAAATAAAATTCCTCACAAATTCCTTGGTCGCAAATTTTAGTGACAGAATTAGAGAGGGATTGCACGTTTTCCCTCTCTAAAATTCCCTCACTAATTTTTGCTTTTTTAGTAGTGATGATTGAGTAGTTTTTCAAGTCTTAGGTTCATGGAAAGTAGTCTCATGACAAACTTTCCATAACCCCTATTTTCTTTCTTTTACTTAAGAAATACATTCACCTAATTTAACCTTTTTTTGCTTTTCAATTAGAATTATGGTGTGGTTATTAGAACTTAGCTAGTAAAGTTAGACTGGTTTATGCACAACACGTTCTAACAATCATTTATCAATGTTATCAACGAAAGAATGAAAGTTGAGGTTGATAATGAGAAGATTTAAAGATCTTAGACACTATAATTCACTAAATTCTTAGGCAACCTTCCGAAAAGTGAAAATGAAGGTAGGTTGCTTGAAATATAAGGTTAACCAAAATGTTTGAAACATTAGAATAGCCTGAGACTTTATGATGTAAAAATTATTATCGAGGGTTAATGGTTCTAATCAATAAGGTTAGCCATGAGAATATGTTTTCTTGTTGGTGAGGCAATTCTTTATTACTAGATATGGAGTAAATGAAAAAATAATAATGAATATATCATCTTTATACATGTATTTACAAGGAAAAAGAAAGGAATATGATTTGGAGAGTTCGTTATAAGATGAACTCTGATGATTCCGATTCATTTTTCATCATTGAATATTTCCAAAACAAAATAAAAAATCTTTATCAAATCATCTTACTTTAATATCATCATATAAAAATACAAAACGTATTTTATTTGAATAAGTTCATCTTCCGTTCTTAGAGAAACATGTATTTTGTGGTAGTGGACTTAATTCAAGTTCTACATCACTTCCACTGACTCCTAGAGAGACATAATCCTTCAAGAGGAATACTCCACGTTCTAGCGACAAACAACTTTTGTCAAAAAATGTGGTGTAGAATCAATATCCTCTAGTTCCTTAAGGGTACCTTCACAAATATACATTATTTTAATTTAGAATTTAGTTTATCTAATAAACCTTATCATAAAGTCAAACTAGGTATTCTTACCTTCATATCTAATATGGTGTCTTTATGATTACCTCAATTGAAACTCGTCGTGGGTAATTAAAGAAAGAATAATTGTAAATAAAGTGATTACAAGAGTCGCGAAGTTATGATCAAACTATTTTAGATTGAGTCATGTCAAACATGAAGCGATATAAATAATCATTATACTCTTTAATCAAGTAGTTACTATCACAACCTACTTGTATGGTCTTTATACACTTTCAAAAGTACTCTGTTTACTCCGTTGTTGCACTCTTTGAACCAATTCATAGATTTCTAACTCATGTCAAATACACATTCGCAATCACTAATTTAACTAATAATGTAAATGAAGTAAGATAAATAAATATTCCGAATAAATCAGATGTTCTTTCATACTTAAATATTTTTAAAGGTGGAACTCACATCCTTCAAATGATATAAAATCAAATGGGTCCAACAGTCCACTTTCACGAAGTCTAGAATTGTGAATTGCACTTATTTGTACTAAACAAAAATGTTAATGGTATACAAAATGTTCAAATCTCATTTAATACTTTTCACGTATGTTATAGAGCAACATATCAAGATCATGGAACTCAAGTTCATTACTTGATTACAACACTTGTATAGAAACCATTGTTTGGATGGTAAGCTAACATTTTTCTATTATTCAACTACACAATCCTCCTCTTGTCAATACAAGATTTATGACTTAATACTTCTATTTATATGGAACTTAATAACAACTATTTGGTTCCATACGAAGTTAAATTTATGCCCAAGCATAAGCTCTCAGAGTCAATGAAACAACTTTTTTAAAACTCTCCATATCTAACAAATATGAGATTAATATCTAGTATCATATATGTAGAAGTAGTAAACTTAACAACTTATAACAAGACGTGTATTAAAGAAGTGTTACTTCTTTATTCTATTTTGACTCTTTCAAAATCAATTACAATTTTTCTTGTTCTTGAGAACAATTCTCTATTCTTGTACCAATTCACAAACTCCTTTATGAAGCTTTTTTCCTTCATAAAGACAATTCACAGTATAAAATGTGCATGCGAAGAAAATATAATTACAGAAAAATTAGTATATGTATCATGATTAAAACATATTTAACTATGTCTTTAATTAAATATGCTCCCACTATTTTAGTCAAAACAAATGACCTTCAATATTTGATTCGGAAAATCCTAATGAATATTTTTTAGTGGATTGAAATCCATATTTCACTTTATTTTGAGTCAGCGGAGGCTGATCCCCCAAAACTTAGTTATTTAGGTTTCCAGTTGTATCTTATACAACTTCCAAATCATTTGGGTGAGTAACTCCTTACTTTAATCTATATATAGATGTTCCCAAACCTTGCTTCTAAATTTATTTTAGGCTTAATTGCACTTTTTGGTCTCCCTATTTTGCGTTTCTCATGAAAATGGCCCCCCTATTTTTAAATTGAACATTTTTGCCCTTTACTTTTTACTTTTGTTGCAATTTTGCCCTCATCCTCATTTTGGCTCTTCAAAAACGATGATGTGGCAAACAATGTTGATGTGGCATTTTCTTTAAAAAAAACCTCATTTTCCATGTCATTAAACCATTATTATTTATCAAACAATACAGTTTAAAAATTATAATTCAAAAAACAATCTAATATTAAAATTGAATTTAAACTACACTTTCGCCCCATAAATTTTAAAATGTTGCGATTTTGGCCCCCTATTAAAAAAATAAAAATAGTGACCCCCTTGTCTAGAGAAATACGCTCTTTTGACCCCCTAACATAAGGGAAATATGTTTTTGACCCCTTATCTTTACAAAAAGTTGCGATTGTGGCATCTTTTTTGGAACATGTGGCGTCTTCTTAGCAATTTTGGTACGAAAGAGACCATTTTATTTAATATAGGGCCAAAATCACAACATTTTGAAACTTAGGAGGCGAAAAGTGCAGTTTAGACTTGAATTCATTATTTACAAAAAAAATTAAAGAGGGGTAAATTGAGAAGAATGAACAAAGAACCCTAATTCTAGTTTGAGCACTCTGATGACAGATCATCTTACGTTATTCTTAACATGTTTTTCAGTTTATTTTAGTAGGCTTTAGCAGCAAAAAGGAGGAGTATTAGAACAATTGCCTATGATTTCAGGACTTTTGTAATGTTTTCTATATTTAAGTCTGTAATTCTAGTTTTCTTAAAACATAGCAATTTTAGGGGTTTTTAAAGTAATTCACGAAGAAATCATGTAAATCAGCAAAACAAGAACACCCGAAGAATTGTGAAGATTCAAGAGACTAGAATAAAGATTCAAGAGGCCTCAGAAGACTTACAAGTGGGAGAAATTATCTTCCCAAAGTTCTGAGGCAAGTTATTTGAAGACGAAGACCTAAAAACGACGGAAAATCGGAGATTGGGCCCGGAAGGAAGAAAAAAATGTGCCTAGGGCATTTGAAAAATGCATAGGACATGAGTTGACATGCCATGCACCTAGGGCTTGCTTTGAGCTTGTCTCTCATGCGCCTAGGTCATTTTCTATGTGCCCCGTGCATGCAAAGAGTCGGTGCGCAACTGTCTTTTCTTGCTTCCGTTTTGGATAAAGCCCGCACTTTTAGCCCAAACCCAGGTAGAAACTCTCACTATAAATACTAGCCTTCCTCATTCAGAATTTCTCATTCAGAACTGTGGCAGTTCAAGAGGAAGGCAACTTTGGAGCTTCAGGAGAGTTTCTATCTTCTCCTTGATTTTCTAGGGTATGTTTTTATCTCTAGTAATTTGTTTTTAGTTACCATGTGTAACTAAATCTTTTTAGGTTAGAGTTCTAAGATGAACCTATGTATATTTTTGTTGGATATTTATTTATTTTAATATGTCGTTTATTTTATTTATTTATTCTTTCGTTCGCTATTATGTTTTATTATTATATAGTTTTATTTCTATGAGAGGTGCAACCCTAGATTAGTTACTTATGTTGCGACATGACCTAATATTGCTATCACTTACTGGATGCTTATATCTTGATATTTATATCCCTTTACTGATAACTATCTATCTATGAAGTAAGTAATTATTAAGTAGCCAAAGATACCATAGGAATTGTTGACCCTAGATGTAGGTACCCAGTGGCTAGAAACCGTTGGGTCATGTGGTGCATTACCGAACCTAGTAATTAACTGGTTAGTAATTAGGGAAACAAACATCTAGATGTCCGACTTAGAACTATAGCCTAATAGATACATTCTCTTGAAACCCTTAGCAAGGTAGACGTAGATTAGGGCTTCCCGTTTGTAGAACTACTAAGAAAACGTAGATTCATAGATGGGCAGACCTAAGGGAACGTTGACCTTCATTGCCTTAGGAAACACTGGAAAGCCAATTTAAGTTTATGTTTCAATTATCTTTGAATTAGCAAGACCCCGCACGTAAGGATCACTGTGTGATCAGCAGGTGCAGTTAGCCATCGGAGGGAAAAGACTAATATGTACCCAGTGGCTAGAAACCGTTGGGTAAGGTGGTGCCTTACTGTTAGCCTATGTTTTCGACATGCTACAATAAATATAGTCGATCAAGCTAGCCATTTTCGGAAACCAGCGTTTGTTTACTAAGAACCATAGTAAACACTTACCTTATTAGGAATATCCCAACTGCATCATCACTTGTATATTCTACCTAAGATAAATAAACGCGATATTTATTTTACTTATTATCCAACAATGAATATACAGTGGGGATTCGAAGAATGCTAACCACATTGCTTACTTTTCCGCAATCAAAACAGGTAAACTTGCTCTGTTGCAAACAGATAAAAATTGCAAGTCTTTTTAACCCTTAATTTTTATATCGTCAACTTAATAAAAATAAGTAACGCGAATTGTTTGGACGAAAGGACAATCTCTGTGGATACAATACTCTACTTACTATTTCATTACTTAATGAAACGACTGGTACACTTGCCATTAAATTAACCCATCACGTTAAATCGTGTCATCGAGTTTTTGGCGCCGCTGCCGGAGATTGTTGATATTTTCGAATAAATAATTTAAATTGCTTATTTTTATCCGTCTTTTATTATGAGCTGCAAAACACCCTATACGACGAGGGATGAAAACAATCCCTTAGTGGAGTATGAAGAAGCCCGGTACCATTTAATGAAGGAAGCAATACTTATGGCATATGCTGCTGTCAATAAAAGTATCGAGGAGTTAGGCAAAGTCATTAGGACTAGTTGTGAAAAATATTTTGAGGATATGGAACGTGCAAGCAAGCAGATTGATGAAACCTGTATCCACATCATAGAGTCGTTTAGGCTAAGAAATCAACAAAACACTTTAATAAGTGTCGAGACTAACATACCTAATGATAGCGAGCTAACAATCTCTCAAATTGAATAATCCATTTCTTTTCAGTCTATTCATTCTAGTAATAATGACATTCAAGTAATTGAGAATGATCCCTTTCATTATGTTAATGATAAGCCTTACCTCCCTATGAGGTCATTCTCAGTTAGTATGACTGTTAATGTTAACCCTGTTCCTAATTGCTCTGATGCTAACACTAATAAGTAAAAGAGTAGTCCTAAAAGGAATCAGAATATTGTCCCCAATAATGCGGACCCCATTATGAAAGAGCATAAAACAATTAATAACCCTAATCCTCCTAAAAAGAATAAGTTATGGAAATTAATAGTGGAAAATCATAGAAAAAAAGAAATAAAAAAAAACTTGTTTGCTAAATTTTGGTCAAGTCAGTGATCTTAAAGGAAACTTAATATAAAATCTTTATTTAATTTTATCTTATTTTTATTTAATATCTTTCTTAATATTTATTATTATAAAAAAATAGATTTTTTTCAAAAAATAAATAAATTATATATACTGGCGCGTGAAGCCACACGCCAGGCCCAATTTCGGCGCGTGAAAGCGCGTGTGGGCTAGGGGAAGAGTGTGGCTTCGGACACAACTCTATATATGCCTAATTTTCTGATTTTTCTGCACTTTTATGCCCCTAAACCTCTTCTCCATCTAACCCAAAACCCTTACTCTTGGAAAAACAACTTTTAGCTTAAAGTTTGTGATTCAAAGTAACCCTTTTTCTCATAAACCTTCTTCTCTAACCTCCATTGAAACCTCACCATAACATTTGTTCTTTCACCACACAACTTTTCTTTCTCGTCTTTTTCATTAACCCCGTTAGAAACCTAACAACTTTTACCAAAAATCTAAACTTTTTACCCATAAAAATCACACCTTTTTACAACAACAACCTTAAGCCTTAATTTTGAATCACTTTCTAATCTTGGCTCTCACAAAGAACCTATTTTCTCCAAAACTCTCACCCTAACCTAAAACCTTTTTTTTTCTTTTTTTCTTTTTCTTTCTTGAATTTATCTCTTATCATCAATTCTATTCTTTTATTCTACTTCTACACTTTTATTTTCTTTTGTTTTCTTTCTAAAAACAAAAGAAAATCTTTTTTTCTTATTTTGTTACCACTAACCCTTGTTGCAAGTTGTTGTTTGTTGGAATTAGAAGAATGGCTAAGAAAAAGAATGAAAGGTTTGAGCTTTTTAAGAGTCCTATTCATAAAACTAGGTTTAACAAACAGAAGAAAAAGTGATTTGTGGGTGAAAAAGCATTCACCTTGTATGAAGACAATATAGATGGAGTGCAAGAAGAATTAGAAAGAAGGAGGGGATGACTAAAATTGAATGGCTTGATTAAGGATGCTAATAGTTCTTTGGCGGTTGAATTCTTTTCAAATGCTTATCAGGAAGCGGAAGGTAATCCAATCTTTGAAACTATGGTAAGAGGATAAGATTTGATGAAGACACACTCAATAAGATGCTTGGCACACCTGCTCCCGCAATTTGTGGTGTGGAGAAAAGAAGAAAGGAACTCGAAGAAATCAAGTCTATAAAAGAGGAGTGGAAATTAAAATTAATCAAGGATGAACTTTGCATCGAAGAGACCCCTTGGATGAAACAAACTAAAGGATGTCTACACAAAAAGTTTGGCTTGAACTACATGAAACCTATAGTTAGGGCCTGGGGAAATTTCTTTGTTCATACAATTGAAAGTTGCAGAAACTCATCCGAATTTTGCTTAGTAAAGGCCGTAGCAGTGCAAGCTATCTTAGAGGGGATGAAATCAACTTGGGAAGACTCATTGCAAATGTTTTATGGAGAATTGCCAATGAAGAAAATGATGCTTTTACTCTTGGGCATTATAGTCTCATTCAATTTCTATGCAACAAAGCTCGTGTTGATTTAGTAAGAAATGCATGGTCTTGAAAAAAGGAGCAAACATGATAGAAAAATGGCTGGATAGATTAACCAAAGATCAAGAAAATCTACCAAGAGAAGGGGAAGAAGCACCTAAGGAAAAATAGAAAGAGAAAGAACAAGAGGGAGAAATGCAGCCTAAATACACAAATCATGATCTTTTAAATTTACTATCAAATTTTATTTTTTCGAATTGACGGTTTATTTCGTATCAACGTTTGATGCCTTATCCAAATTTTAATCGTATAAGATTTTCATGACAACGCAACTCTTTTGCTTCTATGAACCCTAATGCAACAACGACTATCAAAAGCTTCAGAGATAGTTTATTCAATGTGCATGATTAATGTATTGATTCTTCACTAGAATGTCGGTTCCGAAACTCAAACATTGATTGTTCAGATGCATAACAATAACTTGACTAATTGAACGAACGATTCATCAATATATCACATATAATGATGTCGCATCAGACTTATATATAAAATCGATCAACATTTTTATGTCCCGTATGGATGATCGAAGTGTTGATGCTTCACCAAAAAGTCGCTTCCGAGGCATAAACAACATCAAATCATCAAAATACAAAATATGGTGAAATTTTTAATCAAGTTATTAAATACTAATAATATTAACACTTAATATTATTATCAAATTCAATATTTTTGAAAGGTTTGAAATTTTAAAACAAAATTACTTCTTTGTCAATAATTACTTCACATATATGATATTAATTTCGCAAAAATTCATTCAAACATTTCGAACCAATTTTAGAATCACGCTTTCTTTTACTTTGAAAATATTCACAAAATTCTCATGTTTCAAAATTTTAATCCTCTCAGCGGAATAAATTTCGATGAACGTATCTTGATTAAATCATTAATCACAAGTGAAACAACAATTTGAAATGATTCATGTGTTTACCTTTTGAGACACAAATCCTTTGTTGTCAAACTCAAAGAGTGAGCGATCATGAGTACTGCTTGATGAACACTTCTACTCAGTCCACACGAACAACTTCCCTCACTCACAGTGCTAGCTACTTATGAATGAAAGCTTAGAGAGAAAGAGTGTTGTTTTAGGATTCAAAATGAATTAGGTTAAGTGTGTCTCTTGTTTCATCGCAAAGGTTCTATTTATAGTAGTAGTTGTGTTCTTAGCAAGTCAAGTGTTACTAGGCTTATGTTGGCCCAATAACCATTTGTTGATTTGTTAATTAATTAGGTCCACTTATTAAATGCACCCTCAAGTAATAAGTTTTTATTTATTTCTCTCATTTAAATATCATTTTTTTTTTAAAAAGCATTTAACTATCATTTTGTGTGCGACCCTGTAAGTTCTTGTAATGTTGACAATAATATTAAATCTTATATTAAATCTACCCACATGACAATAATGTCATGTGGTATGCCAAAAAAATTCCATGATAACGATCTTGTGTATAATTACTCTTTTGTCATCATGTCTATATTGAACACAAGGCATATCATTTCACCCTTTTCCAATTCAGTAGTGAGCCCTTAGATATTTCTCTTGTTATGTAGAAGGGGCAAATTCCATCTAGTTCCCCATGTCCCTCAACATGATTCGTGGAGCACCCATCAACTGACTTTATAGTCATCCTATTACGGACGGTGTTTGTATAACAACAAGTGCACGACTTCTACACCTATGGTACTCTTAGAAATCATGGTTGAGCCTAACACAACCATACAAAACCAGTTTGTGAGGTGAGGATTGCCCCAACTTATAAACACATTGTCAGGCCATCTCATATCCGATGTGGAACTCTTAACACACCCCCTCACGATCAACACTATTGGGCTTTGGTTCGTGGACATAAATGGTGGGTGACCCGATGATGGAAACCTGATAGCAGGTGGCCCAATGGATCATGAAAAGGCTCTGACACCATCTTAAATATCGTGTTTGGGCCTAACACAACCTCACAAAACCGGCTTGTGAGGTGAGGATTGCCTCCACTTATAAACACATTGTTAGACCATCTCATATCCAATGTGGAACTCTTAACATGTTTCAGGTCGAAGGGTGGAATACACCACTTATCACTATGAGAATAACTTATGAGTTTTACATAACTTTTTATGTAACATTTTAATGGAGGGTCAATCCAATATACATATTACTCATATATATATATATATATATATATATATATATATATATATATATATATATATATATGCGCGCGCGCACACTTAAATAGTTTCTATGCTTTAATGTCACTCACAATAAAATGTGACTACATACACTTTAAAAATAATTTCTGTATGTTTAATTGAGTCTCATGATTAAGGCATCATCAATGTTCCATTAAACTGATTAATTATTCTAAGGACTTTACTATTTTAAAACAAAACAAAATCAATAAAAAAATGTCTCATTATATATATATATATACACACACACACACATTAAAGTAAAGAGCGCCAAATTATAATTAAAGAGGACATATATAATGTTGAATAAATAAGAGAAGTGACATATATACCTAATGTCTTAAGATTTTATTAATTCATATGTGATGTAGGACTTAACGGCTCACACTAGAAATTCAAAAATTTCTGCCTTAAGTGTGATTTTCCACCTTCTGATACTACTTTTTGGGGAGTCCATGTGTACGGGAGAAACAATGATCCATGACCACAAGAAAGGGAGATCCAACATCTCCACTAAAAACGTTAAGGAAATATATATATATATATATATATATATATATATATATATATATATGAGTCACATCTCTTATATATCCAACAATATACTCATTTAAAGGCGATGCGAAATTTAACCGCCCACACATAAAATCCAAAAGATCAAATACATTATGTAGTTATTGAAGCTAGATGTTTGTAACATGTTAGTTCTTCGATTTTGTTGTTGTTAGAAATTAGTCTTTCAAGTCATACAATGTTGACATTATAACACATTTTCATACAACTCCACAAAAAGTGTTCATGTGATTGATTGTGATCGTTTGATACCAAGGTGGTAGGTCCAAATCAACAAATTATTTTTTTATAATTAACTTCTAATATAAAAAGTCAAAACTAGAATACAAATTATCATCTTCAATAAAAAAAACACAACCAACGCCCTAAAAACAAATATAGATTTCACATTCAAACCAAAATCTAAAGTGTTTGAAGAGAAGAAATCAAAGTAAGAGAGCGGGATCCACTTTTACACTTTAGATATGAGTTTGAATGTGAAACCCATATTTTATTTTTAAGTGTTGCTTTTATTTTTTATTTTTTATTTTTCTAGATTGAAGATGGAGATAAAAATGATGTTTATTTTTTTGTTTTGAGTTTTTTTTAAATAAAAAGATAATATGTTGAATTGACCGTATATTTATTCTTTTACGACCAACATTATACTATTAGATAAAGTAAAGTATCACAAAGGATTAAATTAGCTTTTGATAAATATGCATAAAATTTATAAACTTTGAATGTACTTTATAATAATTTTCATTTAAACTGTTGGATAAGCTAATTTCATATTCTATAAAAAAATTATTAAATTCTAACCAAATAATATTATTCAAGGGGTTCTTGAGTTTCACTAAATGACAATTGTTTGAGAGAACTCGAATTTGATTTCTAAATGAAACAATTCTTAGTTAAAATATACCTTTCTCACGGTCAAATTTTGAATTACCAGCTCTCTTTTTGAAAATCGAAGAGTTAACATAAAAAAATGCTATAGATATAAAAGTTAACATGTGTCAATATCGATCATTCGTCTATCGTCATAGACATACATTTACATTTTATTTATTGATTTTCATAACTTTTTATATGTGAGACACACTTTTTTTTATTTCAGTTATCCTTTTGTTTTATATGTCATACAAATACATTGACCATCATAATTCATATATATTATCTTTCAAAGAATCTTTTTTTCATTCAAAAAATAATAATATTTATATATTAATTACTTAATATCAACAAAACTTTTTTGGGTAAAGAAGGTAGTATTTTTATTTTTATTTTGCTAATAGGAAGGTAACTTTTTAATTTAAAGAAATTATTAAATTTTGAGAATCCGATATTTTTCCCTTCATATAAAGTAATTTTTTTGAGTACAATGTATTTCGATGGCTTGTGTGTAATATTTTGATTTATGTATATGTATATTCATCTATAAATAGGTGTGTTTTTGTGCATAGACATTTGCATTCAAATTGAAAAATGGATCAGAGAAACACAAGGGTTGTTACATGTCTTTTGTGTCGACATATGAGAAGAAAGCATGGCGCTGATTGTGAATTTGGTCAGTATTTTTCGACCAACAGGCCTGCTGATTTTCAGAGTGTCATTCAGATCTTGGGGTTAAGTCGTCTGATGAGAATTATGCGATTAATAGAACCAAATCAAAGACAATCTGTTGCAGATTCACTTCTCACAGAAGGAGAAGCTTGGCGAATTAACCCAGATCGGGGTTTTCTTGGACACCAATTGGAGCTGGGCACCCAAATAAGCACCTCCTTGGATGAAATTGAAATTGCTAGAAGACTTTTAACATTTTGTATTCATAATGCAAATTCAAACTATCTACCTTCTTCCAGGCCTTCTAACACTCAAATTCCTGACTTAAATTTGGGTATATGGGTAAGATCTATCATTATTATTTTTAAGTAGTTAAATTCCAATATCTATTATTCTTTTCAAATTCTAATTAATTTCAATCAAACTTAATAGAGTACTGAACACATGAGTGATATGGACATCACGGAACAAGACATGCAAGGTATTCCATCTACTTGCGAAAAAGGAGAATCAAGGTATATTGTGATTTATTTGTTTAGTCAGTTATTCAAGTATATATTTGTGTTTGTTACTATATGTTTATTTTATGTTCTATTTACTCATAATACACTTTTTATGTTAAATTTTTGTACACAGTAATGTTGATGCATCCAAAGGAATGGTGGCTGATGAAAAGGGAAAAGGAATTCTTAATGAACAAGGGGCCACCACCGGTGATGAGGATGAAAACTTCTCCCCAAAGTAAGATGGAAAATTTGAAGATTAAAATATGAAATCCATGTGTGTATCAAAAAAATAAAATGAGGTCCATGTATTTATTACAAAGTATGATGTTTGACAACTTGTATTTGTAATGAAAATTTGGATTTTTCAATAATATAATAAATTTTATTTTGACTTTATATCTTTTTATTATCGTGAAATCTCAAATATATAGAATTTTCTTACAAAACATATTTATAAAAGTAGCTTGAAAATAAAAATCAAACATGTTAATTTTATAATGGATAAATATATTTTATATTTGGAACGAAGTTAAAACTTTTTTAATTGTAAAGTGAAACATTGAAGTTTGAATCTATGACACTACATACCCTCTAAATCTCTAATCACTCGAACTTATATCTTGAGATAAATTAATTAAAGTTGGAACAAAATGAATCAATTGATTAGGTTTTTTTTATCGACGCTTTTCCATTTTAAATTAAAAGCTTAATACATCTTCCGGTTCCTTAATTTATTTTAATTTTTCAGTTTGATCCCTTAACTATTAAACGTTTCAATTTGATCCTTATCTTTGTTTTCATCATCGATTTGATCCTATTTTATTAATTTTAAATCTTTAAAAAACTAGACCGTTGGATAAAGGAGGTTCATCATTTCTAACCGTGTATCATCAACATCTAATATTAGCCACATCAAATTTTATCATTAAAAAAACCCAAGAAATTTAAAAAATAATATAAATTCATTTATATTAATTTATAAATAAAAAATAATTTGAAAATTCATTTTCGAAAATAAAAAAAATTCTAAAAAATTAGAGATAAAACTCAAGAAATTTTTTTTATTACCAAATTTTTTATTTTTTGCATAAAAAACCGAACTTTTAATTTCGAAAGAAAAATTTGAACTTTTTCGAAATATATTTTCTAATTATTTTTGAAAATTTTGAAATGCATTAAGTTCAAAATATATTAGAAAAATAGATTTTTGTTAGAATCATTAGCCAAATTCGTAAAATCTTCATAATTTCGTAAAAAAGTTTAGATTTTTTTTAGAAAAAAAAGTTTTTCTACAAAAAATAAATTCTGGAAAATATTTTAAAAATATGGATACAAATTTTGAAAATATTCAAATTATTTTTTTTAAAAATTTTATTTCAGAATTTTTAAAAAATCTTTTTCGAAATTAAAATATTGGAAAAAAAATCATTTTTCTAATATATTTCGAAAAAGTTCAGATTTTTCTTTTGAAATTAAAAGTTCATTTTTTATACAAAAAATAAAAATTTTGGAAATAATTTTTTTTCTCCAAAATTTCGTGATTTTGTTTTAAAAAAATTCTGAATTTTTTTTCTAATTTTTTAGAATTTTTTATTTTCGAAAATTAATTTTCAAATTTTTAAATTATTTTAATATTTCAAAATTAATATAAATGAATTTATATTAGTTTTAAAATTTCCTGAGTTTTTTTAATAATAAAATCTGATGTGGCTAATATTAGGTGTTGGTGATATACGGTTAGATATGATGAACCTCCTTTATCCAACGGTCATCTTTTTTAGGGATTTAAAATAGGATCAAATTGATGACGAAAACAAAGATAAGGACCAAATTGAAACGTTAAATAGTTAAGGGACCAAACTAAAAAATTAAAATAAGTTAAAAGACCGGGAGATGTATTAAGCATAAATTAAAGAATAAGAGCTAATTATAGTTTATAAAAAGTGATGCTCTTATACTTACAAGTAGGGGTGGCAAAACGGGTCCGACCCGTCGGACCAGCCTGTTTAACCCGCCATTTTAGGCGGGCTGGGGTGAGATTTTGAGCCATCTCTCTAGTTGGCCCGCCTCTGTTAAGCCCGCTGAAAAAGCGGGTCATAGCGGGGTGGGCTGGCCCACGGGCTTATTAAACTTTCTTTTTTACCAGTAGTTACCAAATTTTTAATTTACACACCCCATAAACAATTAGGCCAAATGATAACTACTTAACTTCAAATTGTCACACTCTTTCCGATAGTGATAATTGATAACTGATTCACCACTAATCTACTACCTCTAGAAAAAAACTGATTCACCACTGCATTATATTGAGACTTATTTCATGTTGTTGGATTTATTTTTGTATTTGTTTTATGTTGGATGTATGGTGGATTTATTTTGAGATTTGTTTAATGTTAGAGTATTTATATTGAATTTATTGTTTTTATAATAGCAGCGTATTTGTTAATAACAATCGACAAAAAAATATTTTAAAAAATAGACAGGCCAGCCCGCCAACCCGTTAGTCCGCCTTTAGGCGGAGCGGGGTGTGAGTTTGAGCCCACCCCCTTAAGTTGACCCGCCTCACTCCGCCCTGTTTTTGGCGGGCTAATAGCGGGCTGGGCCTAAACGGAGCGGGCTGACCCGTATTGCCATCCCTACTTACAAGTCGAATTTATAAAGATGAGTTATGTCAAATATAAAATCTGATATGGTATATCAGAATCTATCCATTCAAACTATCTATCATATATTATAAAAAATGATACTCTTATACTTACAAATCGATTTTATAATGATGAGTTATGTCAAATATAAAAATCTAATATGGTATATCAGAATCTATCCATTCAAACTATCTATCATATATATACTCACTGAGTCTAACAAAGTTGGATGTAAATGAAGTCTCAATTATTTTGAAGATAAAGAATGGTAGACTCAATAAGAAACATAATGAGATAAGAGGTATGTCTCTCATCATGCGACCCCTGTATGTTTGTACACATTCCATATTTGGTAATTATCAAGATTAATCCATGTGTGAGTGGTTTATAGTTTCTTTTGATTTTACTTATTCTGGAATGCATTACAAGTTTTGCAATCATTTCTGTTATCAATGAGAGGAAACTTGTAGCCCTAATTTAGAAAATGATGACAAAGGAGAGCATTATAACTTGCACTTTGAGGTTGATCGACGTAGAAGAGAGCTATCTTGTCTCTCTTTATTGAATCCTATAAAATATCTTTTTGTGTTTGAGTTTGTAAATCATAGACTTGTGAGTTGTGATACTTGTTAATGGAGTTGGATAAAAAATGATAACGATGCAACTATTGTATCATTTAAAGAACCAATTTATTTATTATATGAAAAATATAAAGGGCTAACTTATTTTATTCATATATCTTAAATGGTGGAATGATATATATTACCAATAATATATTATTAGATAAAGTAAAGTACCCGTTCAGCCAAAAAAAATTAAAATTTAAAAACACATGACAAAAAAAAAGGATTAAATTTTCTTAAAGCCTCACCAAAAGTTGTTCCATCTAGGCATCAAACCAACGTGTTCTTAAACAATTTGTCATTCGTCTTTGGTAGAACTCATTAACTACTTGAGTTCAATTGCTTAATTAAAATTTTAAAAACATTGTATATATTTTATGTTAACTTTTAATTGTACTAAATAATTTATTAATATTTTTACAAAAAAATCATTAAATAATATAAAAGTTGGCACGTGCCAATATCAATCATTCATCGAGACGTGTTTACTTGGTCACATGACTAAATGTACAATGCTTAGTGTACACACACAATGACGACACATTTGTCCCCAAAATATTATCAGAAAAAATGTCTCGTTAATACTATACCTATGAACTTGTGATCATAGAAGACTAGCTAGCTCTCATTCATCTATAGCTATGGACATATAGTTGCATTTCACTTATTGATTTTCATAGCTTTTTATATGTCATGCACACACAATACACTGAATTCATTCGAAGTAATTTTTTTGACAGATTCTCAGGAAATAGTTTATATATACGACGGAGACAGAAATTTTTGTTAAGGGGCATAAATAATTCATGCAATATCGAGTCATTTGCTTGGTTTGAATTCAATTAATCAGTTTTATTTTAAATTTCTGATTTCTAGGGAAAAAAAAGCTTTGGTAGTTATGAATACGTAATATGAATAAGATGCCTTATTTTACCCTCTCAAACAAAAAGAATACTATTATTTTTAAAAGAGGCAAATGTAATGAACTTTTTTTTTTCTTTCTATTAAGCAATAAACAAAAATTAATTTCATTATAAGAAGATGACTAAATGTGGGGCACATAGAAAGCTTGTATATAGTATGTTCCAAGCGACGTGGAAAGAAATTGAAATTAAAGTGTATTGAAAAGTACTAGAGTGATGCATGTAATTGTAGTTCAATTAATTCGGAATTCAACACTCAACAATAACATTCTTATTTCTTTAGGGGGCGAGTATGAGTTTCAGTATATACATTGTTATAAACTTCTTGAATTTGGGGGTGGCGACTGCCCCAAAATTAATGTCCATCAATATTCGCTGAACTAATGTATTTTCCATATATTATGACTTGTGTGTAAATATGTTGAATAATGCAGATTTATATTCATATATAAAATGGGTGTGTGTTTGTGTGCATATACACTTGTGTAGCCAAAGATAAACAATGGATCATAGTAATATCTTGTTGATGCATGGTAACATCATAGACAAGCTGATGCAAATTCTATCCTCAGAGAAAGTAGAGCTTGGATTTTTAGGTTATTAGTTGGAGCATCTACCTCATCAACTGAGCTAAAAATCGCATATATATTTCATAAAGCAAACAAATATATATTATAACTAGAGCACATATTATAGTTAAATGTATCTACTATATATATGAACGTGCATTGTTAGAGTTGTCTACATGTTGATATATTATAGCATTACTGTATTATTTATTTCATCTATTGCACTTACTATAGGTCGTTGTGAATTGCATATCATCTTGAAACATGTTTTAAGGTTTCGTGAATTACTACAAAATAGATGGCTAATTGATAATATTGATTTTAATTTCATATCCATGGTAATGTTATCCTTATTTTATTTTATTTTACAAAAATAAACAATATTCATTCATTAAATTGATAGAGTACATCGATACAATACAAATCCAAATTTGCTAAAAACGAAAAAGATGAATTTGTGAACAAACTCACAGTATCCATGTTAATAACATAAAACGACAAAGTATGTATGCCTACAAATATGACTAATATGACTATATTCAAGTATCCGGAATACTCATGTCTCCGGATCTGCAACGTTGACGACGCCAAAATCATTGTCATTGATTGAATGTGCACTTGCTCAAAGCGAATCTTTCAATCTGAATCAAATAAACACCGCACTAAGACGGGAAATCAAAAACACACCGCACAAAGACGGGAAATCAAAACAAAGAGTCGTTCAGAGACGACGAAATCACAAAAACAAGCGAAAGAAAACAGAAAATATGTGAAATGACTTATTCAATTAGGATAGAAGAAAAAACAACTCGGAGGGGTGATTTTTGGGTCAAAATTGACGCTAAATCACCCCCTGACAAGAAGAAGAAGAAATGAGTGACGGCTAGGGTTTGAGAAGGAGAGAAGAGAGATAATAACGGTAATGTTATCCAATTAATCAATCAACAATAATATCTATAGATAGCTTCCGCCAATTCTACTAAAACCCCATGAATAAGAATCTCGAGCGATTTATTTTATGCCAAAAGAGAAAATCTTGTAGAATTTTTTTTCCATTAATTTTTTTTTTTCTTTTCTGAAGGGGCCATCAACATTTTGTGTACCTAACATTATTCTGATTCCATTTATTATTTTAGATATCAAGAAGAACAATCTATTTTTCCGATAAAATGTTATGAATATAAATATGTTTTAATGTTTTATATATATATTTTTTACTAATATCGAATCTAAATTACATTTGTCATGTTGTTCAAAAAAATTACATTTGTCATTATTAGCCACCTTGATTTTTCTTAATGTGTACATCCACACATTCATATGATGCACGATCAACATGAGGAGAAGAATTATTATTAATAACGGTGATATTCACTACTACAAAAATCATGAACACCGACGGAATTCCGAGACAGAATTGCAGTCGGAATTTACTTGTTTGAGACGGAAAATTGATTTTCTTATAATACTAGAGACATAATTTAGAGACGGAAATGTCCGTCACAATATTTTTTCATGATTGAACCCTAGATATATATCTTTAGATTCTATTTTTTTTTAAAGATGATTTTAATATTACTTATAAACTTAAATATTATCTTCTATATTAATTTTTATGGCGTTAGAAGAACTATATATCAAATCAAATACTCATAAAATTAATAGATTTGGAAGTCATGCCAATTGAAAACGTACTCAAGATCACTGTCGTGTACGGTGTACCATGCAAAGAGACCCTCAAAAAATCTCTTAAGGACGTCTTACAATATAAGTTGAGTTTTATATTGATATCGAAGAAGAAAGTTGAGAAAGAGATAATGATGAAATTTAAGAGGAAGTTGCGACATTGAAAGAAGATGATGAAGAAATCATAAGGATGACAATTTATAGTTTCTTTTGGAATAAATTACTTAAACAGGTTGGATAGTTCAACTAGTTTGAGTTAAGGATAAAAAGTTTCCTTGGATGAATTACTTATTAAGCCATTCATCTTGGATGATCTTAAAATTGCGGCGTGAGATTGTGATAGTTACAAGAGTTTCGGTCTAGATGAAGTTAACTTCGGGTTCATTAAGGATTTTTGGGATGATATGAAAGATGATATTATGCGGTATGTGACGAATTTCCATCGAAATGGCAAGCTTATGAAAGGTATCAGCAACAATTTCATTACTTTAATTCCTAAAAAAGATTGTCTGCAAAGGTATAAGGTGTTGGCAAAATTATTAGCAAACAGGTTACGGAATGTGATTGGTAGTGTTATCTCAGACACTCAATCTGCTTTTGTGAAGAGTCGACAAATTCTTGACGGTAGGTAGTAGATGAGGGCGAAAAATTGAAAAAAGAATTGTTGATGTTTAAAATTGATTTTGAAAAAGCCTATGATTCTGTGGATTGGAAGTATTTGGGTGATGTTATGGGGAAGATGGATTTCCCTACTCTTTGGAGGAAATGGACGAAAGAATGTGTCACTTCGACCTCAACAGCGGTTTTAGTTAATGGGAGCCCTACCGAAGAATTTCATATGGCTCGTGGGTTACGCCAAGGGGATCCCCTTTCTCCATTTTTGTTTCTTTTGGCGGCGGAGGGGTTTTATGTGATGATGGATACTTTGATTAATAACAATCTTTTCTCCGGTTATAAGGTTGGTAGGGAGCGGACCTTGTCCATTTCTCATCTTCAATTTACAGACTATACTTTAATTTTTGATGAGAAAAGTTGGGCTAATATTAGGGATATGTGGGCTATTCTCCACCTTTTTGCTGTCATGTCTGGGTTGAAAGTTAATTTTGACAAAAGTGATTTGGTGGGTGTTAATGTTGGTCGATCTTGGTTACTTGAAGAAGCGTCAGTTTTGTATTGTAAGGTGAATACTTTGCCTATTTTGTATTTGGGTCATTTTGTTGGTGGAGATCCTCGCCGACTTAATTTTTGGGAACCTGTTGTCGATCGAATTAAGTTTTGTTTGTCTAGTTGGAAAAGCATACATCTTTCTTTTGGTGGTCGTCTTGCTCTCCTAAAATTTGTTCTAACCTCGCTTCCTGTCTATGCTACTTCCTTCTTCAAAACTCCCTCAGATTGACAATAATGACGTATAGCGGTGGATTCCAGACCCGACTAATGGGTACTCGGTTAGTGGGGTGTACATGCTTATTACTGCGAGGCCACCCCCCATTGCATGTGTCTCATAGGCTCTTTTATGGAGGAAGGATATTCCCTTGGAGGTTTTTGTGTTCACTTGGTGTCTGTTTCGATTTCATTTGCCTACTAAATCAAATTTGTTCGAAGAGGCGTGATCCAACCAGATGCTTAGTTGTGTGTAGTAGGTTGCGGTTTTCATGAAACAGAAAACCATCTTTTTCTGTCTTGTCCCTTGTTTGGTCAGATTTGACAACTGGTTCGAAATTGGTTTTGTGTTTATTCTGCGGATCACTTTAATATTGTTGATCATATTTATCAGTTTGGTACAATTTCCGGAGGTGCTAAACCTAGGCGTTCCCTCATGCATTTTAGCGGTAAAGAGAACTATCCATTGCGGTTCTTGGAAAAGTCAGATTATTATCCTTTTGGTGGTTTAAAGCTCATGATGTAGTTTTTCATTATAGGTTTCAAAATTGGTACCAAAATCCATTCATATATGCGTGTTGCGGCTAATTATTGTTTTTCATTATACTCTTGCTCCTGCGCATTGCATAACCCTCCCTGCACATACGGAAGAAACAGAAGACAACACATGAAGACACAATTCAACCAGATACAATAAAGTCAAACAGTTTTCATGTAAGTTATATGTTGTTTTAATAATCAATCATAGAAAGATTATGAAAATAAGCTGAAAATAGTTTATGGATATGTCATAAGATATCTTCATAGTAAGCTCAAATAAGACAATCCACAGACCTAAATAAAGTACATTTGAACAAAAGACAGTAATGAATAATTGTTCATTGCAAACATCCAACTGAAATTCAATACTATCGTGCTAATAGCAATTAGCATAGATTATTATTAATCTAAAAATTCAGCATCTATGACCATGCTCAAAGTTGCATACTTAATATATTTGCCCCTGTATCACTTCCATCGCTTGCCAAGTTTTGCATGCTTAAACTTGCCAAAACCAAACCTACCATGCTTCCAACGCTTGCCAAATTTTCCATGCTTATATTTCCCATGTCCATAACCATAACCATAACCATGATGATAACCTCCATGTCCATGTGACAGATGGTGAGCACCGTATGCAGCTGCCGCCCCTGCGATTAATCCTCCTATACCAGATCCACGCCCTTTATAACAACAATAAATGAGTAAATTGTGCATAACATAACCTCCCAAATTAGAATCATTCTGAAGTACGTGTAGAGTTTAGTTTGTAAAACAAAGGTGTAATACCAAGTATGGCTCAAGTACATGATATAACGCATGCAAGAAACATTAGAAGAATATGAAGTCATCAGCAAAAAACATTGATCTAGAGGTTTAGCTATAATTTCCATTTTGTGATCAATATTGTTGATTGCAGATCACGAAAATCCATATAGTTTGTTCAAATTCTGCTACGCTACAACCTACGGTGCTATAGCGCTGATGTAGCCTCTATTTGACAACACTTTATGTTAAATCATGTACTGCAGAACAATAGCGGTTTGTTAAAATTCTGCTAGGCAATAGCGCCTATTTGGCAATACTTTTTTTCGATACAGCCCAATAACGTTGATTGATAGGGGACTCTTTAGTTTAAGATAACATTTTTTCGTACCTTATTTTCAATTTTAATAATTCTATCACGTTGTTTTAGCCGTTTCCTCCTATACAAATATTTGAAAACAGGAAACAAAGTGAAAACATGACAGTTTTTGCAAAACAGACACGCCTAATAATATTTGAAACTAGTAATAATCAAAATTCATTCATGATCATATAATATACTCCATAAAAATTGGGATGATGAAGTGTACCTGAAGGATATGGATAGCCATATTGTGGAGCATGATAAGATGGTTGATGATGATAGCCGGAATGAGGATAACCGGAAGGTGGATACCCTCCTCCTGCTGCATGTGGTGGATATTGTGAAGGATAATAACCTCCTTGAGGTGGATATGCAGTTTGTGGAGGATAATAACCTCCTTGAGGTGGATAGGAGTAAGAAGCAGGTGGAGGAGGATAAGGTGGTGCTGCTGGATAGCCTGTTATATGTGAAAACAGACCTCTCTCACTAGATTCTTGATCATGCTTGTTTCTACCATTGTTCATGTTCATTCACCCTAAAGCAGTTTAAAATTGTTAAAAAATGTAAGTACATCATATCATATTATAAACAACTTAATTGCTTATGTGTTAAACCAAAGGGTATGGAAGAATCATAGAGAAAAAAAAAAACAAAGGCCATGATTGATGGAATCCAAAACCATGCAAGATATCTTGGAATTTTCCAAGAAAGGAAGAAGAATGAAAACATTTCAAGCCAAATTCAAACTAAGAAACTTTGCAACACACAAGATTTTGTTAGCAAAGATATGAAAGAAAAAAAAAGGTAGTAATAACTATTGCTTGGTGCTTACTCAACTGAAAATTGCAAAGGCTTTCTATAAAATCATCCAAAGGTGACCAAAGTGAATGCTTGTTAGTACCTTAAAAAGTTAAAGGAATTGAAACTTCACCTATTCTTATAGTTATTGTTTCACAATTTTGAAAAAACACACGTTGTTTCCACGCAACTACACTTTGTTTGATGCTTACTACAAGCCCCACGTAAGAATTTGGAATATGTATCCATGTCTATATATTAATTCTTTTTTGCAAGCATAATTGGTGTATTTTTATCTTCTGTTTGAAACTTAGACTATTATATTATGCTCTTTGTAAAAGATATCTTAAAAATATATAAAAGAATATATGTTCTAAGGAAAGTTTTTCTTACAATGATATATGTGACATGATTTCACACATTTATTTTCCTTCACTGTGTGATCTTATTGGGGATATTTAATACTTGTTAGTTATTTAAAAAGCATACATGAATGGGTTAGTTGGGTTAAATACCAAATCTGTTATTTTTATAGATTTTACCTGCCGTTTTGGATGGGCGTGAGTAACATTATTATGAAGTTTACATTCATTTTTATGAAATTTTTCAATAAGTTTTCATAATTTACATATTAAAAAATGATTTTAGTGCTATTCACTATTTTGTCATTGGTACAGTATATTATTGGTAGAGATATATCTCACTTCAAAAAAGAAAGAGATGTCATCTATCTTTTAAGCATATATTCTTCTGAAAAGAAAAAAAACTTTTAAGTATATATTTATCTTTTTTGCTATGAATATGTGTATGGAGATATATTAGTTTTTCCTAATAAAAAATTTAGGTGAGTTGGATTTCGAGGTTCACCAAAGTCAGCACACACCTTTAGGTTTAGCGAGAGCCTAACATATGTTGTTCTGGTACACCTTAAAAGTGACATATTGCTTGGAATCGAGGCCAAAGGAATATTCCGACAAGACACCTTTTATAACAGACAAAATTGTGAAAGCTCACTCATCAACCCAAAGTGGACAATACCTCAAAAGATGGTGTGGCCATTGACCAAAGATAGTTTATATACAATATAACGAGACGTCTTTCATAAAGAGTAAAACCGTTAAAGGCTTGCACCTAAAGCAGATAATATCTCGAAATGCAATGTGACATGTTTGAAGGTGGAACAATAGAGGTACTTACATATCACCAGCAAAGAAATCCTCGCATTAACAACAGAAGTTGATCCCTACGGTCTTATGGACAAGCCAAATTCTTACCAACTAAGCCAACATATTGAGTGAGTGGATGATACTGACGAGAATAGTTAGAATTGATATAATATAAAGAAGTTAATTAATAAAAAAGTTAAAGTAGTGACTGATCAAGAGAGAAATGTCATAGTTATCAGAGAGGCTTATTTTTCTAACATAAATTTCTTTATTGGATTCTGAGAAAGAGATTAATAGGAGTAAATAATCACAGTATCAGATTACAAAGCTATAGATCTTACCCACTAGGAAAGACATGTGCAACATAAGAACTTTACATTACAATGTAACTTCTTAATAACACTTACAAATTTATAAGTTTTTTCTTTTCGTAAGTGACAAATTTAAAAAAAAAATTCTATAAGAAAAAAATAGAGAAATTATTACTATCTGGTCACAAGAGAGAATATATTGGTAAACATTCTAAGAGCCTGTGTACTTTTCTCACGTGAATTGCACCGTTTTTCCATTCCATATATGTCTGGCATGGCATGGACAAGGTTGCACTCAAGCTTAACAAATCAATCACATCTGCTTCTTCTAGTACACAAGTCACAAACATGCACCGTTACTTCATTCCCTTCAGAATAATCTCTCAAATCTTGTCCAGGCATGGAATATCAATAAAAGGGAAATTCAGAACCATGTCAGCATATCTATTTACCAGGAGAGACAATTATAGTCCTAAATATCAGCATATTTTGGAAGTTCCACACTTCCTATTCGTAGTCACTAAATCCCCGCCTTCATTCTCAATGGTGTTCTTCTATCTTGGAATTGCCGTAATGAACAATCAAGGATTAAATTTGAATTGATATAATGAACAATCAAAGAAGCAGTGAATTTATATTAGAGCATGCAGAAAATATACCTGCCCCCTTGGAGATAAATTATCAACAATAGCACCAACCATAGGCTTCTGCGGACCTCTTCTTTTATGATGTTTTTTCTTGAAACGAGGGTCTGGACACTGCATGTTTTTGGATGAACAAATTTAGTAAGTTAGTGGTTACGTTAGTTTTCAGGGTTTGAACCCTACACCTCCTTTAAAATCATTTGGTATCCCGTAGCTCAACAACGAGCTGACTACGTGAGACAAATCTGGACATTCCATGTGCTGGCCGAATCATTTAACAAAAAATAAAAGACCTTTCAATGTAAAAGCTCTAAGTAACAACAATGTAGTCAACAAGCCATTAGCTCAGTGGCACCCAATCTTGCTTTTGAGTGCTTTTAGAAAGACTAACCAGAATTGACACTATCTGCAGGGGCCCAGAATATGATTCTACCAACGGCATGAAAGAACTTGTAGCATTTGCAAACAAAAAATGTCTGCAAATAAGGCAATCCAAACAGGCCCTAGATAAAGTTGAGGGCTTTCATATACATACATTGAGCATCCACACATATTCAAATAAAATATATTAATGCCAAATGAACAAAAACTGTTCAGTGCAAACATCCAGTTGAAACTTAGTATGTTGCTAATAACAATTAGCATACATTATTATTCAAGATAAAATTAGCATACATTATTCATCTAATAATTCAGCATTGATGATCATGCTCAAAGTTGCATATTTAATATATTCGCCTCTGCATCACTTCCATCCCTTGCCGAATTTTCCATGCTTGCCGAATTTTCCATGTTTGCCAAATTTTCCATGCTTAAACTTCCCATGACCATGATGATAACCTCCATGTCCATGTGACAGATGGTGAGAACCATATGCAGCCGCCCCTCCTGCAAACAGTCCTCCTATACCAGCACCATGTCCTTTATAAAAACAATAAATCAGTACATTGTACATAACATACCCCTCCCAAATTAGAATCATTCTATAGTGAGAATAGTCTAGTTTGTAAAACAAAGATGTAATATCAAGTATGACTTGAATATATAACCTATGCAAGAAACATTAGGAGAAAGAAACCATTCACAAAAACATTGATCTAGTGGTTTAGCTATAATTTCATTTTTATCAATGTTGTGAACATGGATCGCAAAAAGTAGAGGTTTGTTCAAATTCTTAACAAACCACTATCATTCGTGTGTTATCATAAAATATAAGCCAGCATCAAGTAGATCATAAAAGATTGTTTATATGAATGCTAATATATTTATTCCTTTTTTTTAAAATGGAAAATCAAATATATGGATAAAGGAAGAAGCCGAAGCAAGTACAAGGAGTACCAGGAGTACTCGAGTCTCTGATATGTTTATTACTGATAACAAATTAGGATGATCAAGTTTACCTGAAGGATAGCCATGTGGTGCATGATAAGATGGTTGCTGATGAGGATAACCAGAAGGTGGATACCCTCCTCCTGCATTTGGTGGATATTGTTGTGGAGGATAATAACCTCCTTGAGATGGATATGCAGTTTGTGGTGGATAATAGCCTCCTTGAGGTGGATATGAATAGGATCCAGCTGGTGGATAATAGCCTCCTTGATCATACTTGTTTCTACCATAGTTCATCTTGATTCAGCCTAGGACAATTTAAAATTTGCAAAAATATAAATACATCATATAAATATTATCCCTCTTTGGATAAACATAAACAACATATGCGCTTATCATATAACTGCTTATGTCAAAGCTATTTTTCTACAACAAACGATAAAATAAAGTCAAGTTGTTTTCATATAAGCTATCTTAGAGAGCTTGTCTAAATAAGCTGAAAACATTTTATGGACATGTCATAAGCTGTTTTCTTAATCTCTCCCAAACAGTCTCACAAGTACTTATGTCGGTAAATAAACTCAAATAAGTCGACCGAATAGGTTCTATATTACCAATCTAAATGATCAATTTTCTGACATAAAGGAATCATTTACTCGTAGATAGTAGTAAAACTGATTGAGTGCATAACCAAACAAAATATAATTCAAATCCCTATTTCTTCATGAAGGAAACATATATTGCTATGACATCAATATATAGCAAACCCCTTACAGGGGTTTCATCTCCACAATCAGAATCAACCGGTTAAAATATGTAGCAGGGGAACAATTTGAACAAACCCATGTTTCTTTTATCATGATCAAGCCAAAAGGCAGGGAAAACTCAGAAAAAACAAAGAGCAAGACTGGCGGAATTCAAAACCATTGATACACTTGAAGGGCTAGCTCAGTGGTAAGAGCTTAGTTTTGTAACAGGTACATAGTTCATATCCCCTCGGAGATGATTGTAAAATGATCATTAATGTCACTTAAATTAATAAAAAAGGTTAATCATGATGCAAATTATATTGAAATTTACCAAGAATGAAAAATGAATTATAACATTTCAAGTCAAATTCAAACCAAGAAATAACCCAACACACTAGACTTTGTTGGCAACACCAACAACATGCAAAAAAAAAGTAGTAATAACTATTGCTTCATGCTTACTCAATGGGAAAGTTGCAAATGCTTTCTACAAAATCCAAAGGCGACCAAAGTGTATGCTCGTTGGTGCCTTAATAAAATTAAAGGAATTGAAGCTTCACCTATTTTTATAGTTGTCATTTCTCAATTTTGAAAAAGCACACGTTGTTTCTACGCACTATGGAATATATATCTATGTCTATATAATTAATTCTTTTTGCAAGCATAATCGTCATAATATAATATCTATCTATATTCTAAGAAAATATTTGCTTATAATGATATATAGGTATTTCACACATTTAATTTTCATCATTTGTGTTGTTATTAGAAATATTTACTTACACCTATCTTTTTAGATGAAGTGGCAAACTCCATCTAAAACTCACACACAACTAAGATCTCACGTTCGAACCTGTCAACCCGAATAAAGGTGTCCAACATAACAATATTGATACTGTAGTTAAGCTACGTTTTATGAACTACTTAAAACTATTGGAATAAAGAGAAGTCCTAAGTTGGGTTCTTAAAAAATAAATAAATCCTAAGTTGGGTAATGAGTACACCTAAATACCGTTATTAACTTTTATGAAAATTTTCAACAAGTGTTTATAGAATTATAGTTTACAAATTAAAAAGTGATTGTAGTGCTCTTCACTATTTTATCATTGTAATATACAATCTTATTCCTTTCAAAAAAAAAATACAATCTTATTCGAACAGATACTTCCATCTATTAACTCCAGTATATATTCTTGTGCAAAAAAAATAATATCCTTTTAGTATATATTTTTTTCTTTTGCTGTTAATGCATAGGGACTTATTCTCATTTAACCTATAGAGTAAGAGGAAGAAATGAATTAGAATAATTTGAATTGATATGATGGAAAAAGTTAATCAATAAAATAGGTAAAGTTATGACTGATCAGGACAGAAATGGCCTAGTAATCAGAATGACTTATTAGAATAATTTGAATTAGAATAATTAAGACTCAAGAGACTTGTTTTTTTTCTTTCTAAGATATATTTTTTATTGGATTGTATGAAAGAGCTTCATACGAGTGAATAATCAGAATATCAGATTACAAAGCTCGACACCTTACCCTCACTAACCATTTTAACAAGCTCTTCTGAAAATAAGAAAAAATTCAAATAGTTATATACATAATCTTTTCCATGAACCCTCTGATCTTAACTTCTTAATAACACATACAAATTTATAAGTTTTTATTCTTTCTTAAGTTACAAAGAAATAAATAATTATTTCAAAATCTAAGATTTGAATTTTGAAGTGTCAGGTCAGCTTAACTCGAGCTTTGACAAAGCAGTCACATCTGCTTCTTCTCGTACAACCTTCGATAGATTTTTGCTCCTTCGGATTCTGCGTAAATCTCTCTCTCAGTCCTAATCCCCATAGGGTTGCTTAATAACCATCCTTCACTGTCGCACAATGTATCAGAGTTCAAAGCATCTATGTGACTAAGTGCATCAACTTCATCTAACTGGTTTTTCATGTCAAGTGCCACTTCAAGCGCATCAGATTGTACAAACACCTGTCATAAACACGACCATAAAATGGAAAACGAATCTTAAGTCTTCTTGAGGGCATGAAATTTTGTTAAAAGGGCAAGTCAGAACCATAAATATGATTACGAGTTAAAAACAAAATGAGAAAAAAGAGCCTCAACATTGTTGTAAAGTTTCCATAAATTTACACCAACAGTTAGAAAGAAAAGAAAAAAAACATACAAAATCAGCATATCTTGTACCATAAATTTACAGTCTTTATGATAACAACTGTCTTATACATTAGAGCATGCAGAAAATATACCTGTCCCCCAGGAGATAAATTATCTACAATAGTACCAACCAAAGGCTTTTGCAAAACTCTTCTTTTTTGATATTTTTTCTTTAAATGAGGGTCTGGACACTGCATGTGTTGAGGGAAACTGTTAACTATAAATAAAATAAGTTTGAATGTAAAACCTTTAAGTAACAACAATGTAGCCAACAAGTGATTAGAATCACCCGCAGTCATGATTTCATGCAGTCAGCACATCGGTGGTTGTTGGATCAAAGATTTCAAGCTCAGTATTTTAAAGTATTAAAAATCAAAATCTGCTTGCATTCTGCATCGTCTGATCTCACTCCAACGGTTACCGGTGTGCTGAATACGTGAATGGATGGAATTGTGACTTCAGGTAATCTAAGTCCAGCCAATAAACCATTAGGTCAGTGACACCCAATTTCTCTTTTTAGTGCTTTTAGAAAGACTCACCGAAATTGAAACTAACTGCAAGGATCCAGGATATGATTCTACCAACTGCTTAAAAGAAATTGGGGCATTTGCAAACAAGAAATGTCTGCAGTTAAGCGAAAAAAACGGTCATTATTGCAGCGTTGTTATAAATAATGCCTGTATACATTTACTTCGCCATAAAAATGGAGTTTAGGTTTGATAGTACATGTTATCCAGGGCCAGATCTTTTACCCATAACTCAGCACGCTTGACCATCTGCACATGGAATTGAAGTATACATAATCATATGAGACGATATCCCTCTATTCTAAGCTGAAAGTGCGATAACAAAATAAGAAATCAAAATTCACTAAAAGGGAAGGGAGTTATCATGAAGAGCATTCAAAACAAACAGAATCTTGTTTCCTTACCTTTTGCCGTATTTCCAATCCCAAATGATTTCTCACTTTAGGTGTTCTTTTTGCAAGCCACATAAGAAACCTGCCGCTGCCTGACATTATTTTCAACAACAGATATAGTGGAACCATTAAGTGTCATGTTTATCAGGTAGTGAAATGATTATTGGATTGTCCAAGAGTTACACACGATGTTGTCAAATTTGAGTCTGTGAATCACAGAAAATAGCAGTGTTCAAATTTTGCAACGCTACAGCACAGCAATAGCCTCTATTTAACAACACTTTGTATTAAATATCGTATCGCAAAGCAATTGAGATTTGTTCAAATTCAGCTATGCTATAGCACAGCTATAGCTGCAATTTGGCAACACGCCTACTCATTAACCGTATCCTGATGTTAAGGTAAAAGAGTTCATGCAAATATTTGACACTTCGATTCCAAGATGTTTTGGCTCAATGCATCAGAAAGGGTGAAATCTAACTCAATAATAGATCATGTAAATTATCAACTTCTACATACATGATATCCAAACCAATGGCAATCACTAACATGTATGCTAAATTCAACAATCAAGAACAAATGCATAAAACAAAATAAATCTATCAATGAAATTCATATTACCACATCCAATATCTACCATGAGTGGCAATGCAGGGTCTGCAAAGACCTGGTTCCAGTCTGGTACTTGCGCAGGAGTCTATCAAGAAAAAAATATCATTACAGGAAAGCAAAAGACCCCTCATACATAATGAAAGACAAAAGATTCGCTGAACCAAATGCCTATTAGGTCTGGTTTCTGTATTTGGTTCATCTTATCAGTACATCTTTCATAAAATAGGTGGTGTGAAAAGATGTTAAAATCTGATTAGATGTCTGTGTAAAGGGACAAAAGATGGCGTAGTTATCAAACTATATATCAGTATCACTCACAAATATAATGTAGAGAGACCAAATATATATATGTTTTATCCAAAATGTTCATATAATATAATGAAGGTTAAATATGTTTTCAGTCCTTATAATTTTGTTGTTTTAGTCCCAGTGTTGTTACTTTTTAGTACTTACAAAACTTTGTTCTTGAAGAGGTTCCAAAAACATGCAGTTTTGTATTGTAGAGATTGAAAAGGGTACGGGAACTAAATACAAAATGACTTAAGTGCGGTTTTGATCTCTTTATTTTCACTCGCTCGCAGAATTGATCCCCCTTATTAAAATCCTGTTTTTTGGTCCATCACTCAGATTTTTGGACCAAAAAATGTGATGTGTCAAGTTTTTTATTGACGTAGGATCAAACTCGTTCGCGTATCATCAAGGTGAATTTATAATGTACAGGTGGATTAATAAATCCAATAATCTGAGTGAGTGGAGATAAACTCCACCTTCTCTCTCTCAGTTTCGTTTCTTCTTCATTCACTGGAAAGGGGCTGGTTTTTTTTATCTGGAATCACCTCTGTGAATCTTTTCCCCCTCTTTAAATCTAAATAAGTGGTTTCAACTGAGATCATGTTTTTATTCGTCTTTGTGCGGTTTTCATTTGATTTCCCGTCTTGGTTTAGATCGATAGATCAACTTCAATCAATTATTGATTCAACCAATGGTAATGTGTATTTTGGTCACTTTGATTTTATCACATTATTTATAAGTATTTTGCAGTTTTATGCTATTAACGTTTGTTCACAAATTCATCATTTCTGTTTACAATGACGTTTGAATTTAATTTGTGTTTGTACCAATTTCAACGAATGAACGTCCTTTAAAAATGGATCTTAAAAAGCGGGCTAATTTTGTGAGCAAATCAAATAGGGTAGCCTACAATTAAGCAAACAAAACTCATGATAAATGATAATTATAGGGAATAAAAACATAGTAATCCTATAATGAATATGAGAAAACAATTGAATTGGTAAAGTAAAGGAACATACAGAGAAAGAAGAAGGATTGACATGTTGCCTGATTCTGCCATGACCCAAATTCTGAAATATGACATAAAACATAATAATAATATATATTATTATTTATCCGTTTAAAGTGGCATTTGCAAGTAAAAAGATAAAGAAACAAACCAAATTGTATGAGAGATTGAGGTCAGCATATTCCAATGCAACAAGTTGTGAGCTTCGTTGTTCTGATGCTACTACTATTACTTGGGAGGAAGAAGAGATTGAAAGAGAAGAATAGGAAGAAAGAGGTCTAAAGGGTGAGAGTGAGAGTGAGAGTGTTAACATTGGTGCAGAAAGAACGCTATCAATATTGTTAAATTTGACATCTTCTCAGAGTTTCAAACAAGACATGTGTGTCACTCTCTATTTTAGATTATGTTTGTTACTTTGATAAACTTCTTATTAAATTCTTACTTTTCAGTTTTTTTTTTTTTTAATCACTTACTCCATTGTCAACTTGTATCAAAATTCTTTATGTTCTAGTGTTTTTATTAAGTTTATAAAGTAAAACAGTAATAGTTTTTTTTTTTTAAAATAATAATGAGTTTAACGGTATACTTTAAATTAGTTTTATCGAATATTCAATTAGATACAACTATTTTTTTCATGTCATAACTTCAATTTGAAAATATACTTATAAAAATTAGAAAATGTGATGAAATAGTTCATTTCGTAACATTCTTAAAAAAAAAATCATTTGGTAACATCAATTTCCAAATATATTTACAAAAATGAAAAAGTGTTTTATTTTTGTTAAACATCAATGTAAAGTTGATCTACATATCTTCTAAGAGTTTAATTGATAAATATTGTTTGTGTAAAAAAAAAGTTATACACATATATGCGATTGAAACTACTTTTTTCAAAGTTTAAGTTATAAGTATCGTGAGTAAAATTTACTCACTACTTACGCACATAAACAATTCACGATCTCTCTCGTATCTCAGTTAAAGATCACCCTCTTGCTTAAGAAATCTCTCACTCACACCGATGCAAGTCACTTAGCTCAGTTAGTAGGGACAATGCATAATATATGCAAGGTCGGGGTTCAAACTTCGACCACCACAAAAAAAAAGTCTCCTCCCGAGTCTAACGGTTACAACTTACAAGTTGAATGTTCAATTGTTCATGGTTCACATTACACTTCGTCTGGTCATTATTCTTTATGGAGGTCTCATTCACAATTCTAATGGACACTTTACATGTGGTTTTCCCTAAAACATCGGTAATGAAACTTCAATGCTGTTGAGCTTTGGAGCACAGTTCTTGGCTTGCGCCCTAGTGTGAAGACTCAACTTACTTTCAAATATGGTGGTAAACATAGCTTGTATGCAAATAACAAATTATTTGTATCTTAATATCCACTCCCTATCAATTTTAATGGTTGAACTTGTTTTATTTATCATGTGTTCCGAGAGACAAATCTTGGTATTGAAGCAGGGGCGGGGCCACCCCCAACTATCTGGGCCAGTGCCCAGGCTCAGCTCCAACTTTCTTTGTAGCCAGCTCTGCCATTACTAGAACTTTTAACTTTTCCTGTGGATTTACATGCGGATCTTTGTGTAAATTCCGCAGAAAACACATTTCGTGCAGATTTTACCAAAGATTATAGGTTCCCGGGTGAGGTAATACCTTAGGATTTTAGGATCCACAGGAAATATATATCCGCAGGAAATGTGAAATTATCCGCAAGAAGGAAGTAACGTTTTGCGATAATTTTTTTGTCCAAACTCTAAAATTTCTAGCTCCGCCACTGTGTATGGAAGCCCTTGCTAATGAGCCATGTTGCTAGTTTTATTTGCTCAGGATTTGTGGTTACTCCTCCTTCAATGAAGCTTATTCTTCATGATTATTTGACTCACTTTCTTAGTTGATCATCAAAGGTAAATGCAACATATGATATAACTAGACTTTATAGGTATAGGTACCTTCAATTTATTTTTTTCCAAAGGGAGACATAAACAATCGAGAAAATCAAATACAACACAATACATAAAATTAAAATAAAATTTACCCAATTACATTCTCCTTTTTTTTTATCAATCAATTACATTCTACTAAGCCGGCGGCGCGCGCGCACACATATATATAATAAATTCATGTTTTTTTTCTTCTTCATATAATTAAGCATTCTACAATCTATACAGGCAATCGACCTTTAAGTTGCGGCGGAATTTTGATAAACCTCTCAAAAATCTGCTTGATTTTCTCAGACAGTACTTTGCTGGGTTGATATTTATAGAAGATGACAACAAATGTGAAAATAAGAACCCATAAGACCAAATTGATCAGAGCAATGTTCCGTGAAATCATTGTCAAGGCTAGAAAGGAAACAGCATACCCCAACAAGAGTAAGAGTGAGATTGGGAAAATACTAATAGGATGTTGCAACTGTAAGAGAGTTTGGAGCACACAAATTAAGAAGTATGCCATAATGATGTAGACACTTGCTGAAAATATATTATAGTTTTGTGCTAATAGCTTCTCCCCATCATTTGTGCACTTAACTGCTACCATTGTGGCTAAAGTGGTGAACATTTTATAGAAGATTTCAGCCAAATCTTTGAACACTTCTTTATTATTCCTGTTTCACATGCATTAATCACCAAAACAAGGATGAGAAACATTATATATGAAGTTAGTTTTTGAAAGTTTTTTCAAAATGAATTTATTAAAATTAAGCTATTTTCATTTGAGTTAAAATTAATTTATTAAAGTTTTAAGTTATTTTCATTTTAGAGTTAAAATTAATTTATTAAAAAATTCTAAATAAATACTTCAAAATGACAAAAGTGATTTTCTTATAAAAAAAATCTAAAACAAATGCACCCAACAAACATGATAGAGATTTTTTCGGATAAAAGTATATTTAAAAAAACTATCTTTCCAATCTTATCCTTGTATTTTCTTATTTTTAGTGTCTTTGATGACATTCCTGTAACTAAAAAATATAGTTTAAAAAGGTGCTGCACACGGAGTTTTCAAGAGTTCATCCATCCTAATGCCTCTATCGCTCAAACACGTTTAACAGTTACGATGGAATCTAGTGCAAGAGTGAGGATATGATTGCACCTATATATTATATAATATTTTTAAATTATTTTTATCATGATAAATAAACACAAAATAACTTCTGTTTTTTATATAAAATCTCTAAAAATATAATCTTTAAATCATTAAATATTACAATCACTTATTATTTAATCCGCAATTTTAAGGATTTTTTTTATAGAATTAGTTTTGAAAAAGTTTCTTTGAGAACTTGTTTTTTTTCTTTGAAAGGCTTGAGAATTAGTTTTTGAAAGGATAAGTGGTTTTTTTTAAGTAGTTTAGTGGCTAGAATTCACCTTTTTTAAGGTGAATAAATGGAGTGTCCGAGGTTCGAACCCCAACCTGCATATAACAATGCATGTCCTTGCCAATTGAGTTATGCTCACCGAAACTAACCAGTGCTTTAGAGAGAGAAAATTAACATTATAGTGAGGTACTAACTAGTATTGCTGACCTTGAAACGGCGTTGCTATCGGTGCCAGAATCCATCTGATTTGTTATTATTTCTCCTCTTATATGTTTGCTTTGCTTCCAAAACAGTCGATGTGCATCTTATACAGAGACTCGCTTTATCAGTTTTTTTTTTTTTTTGAGGGAAGACTGGCTTTATCAGTTAGAGAGTACTATTAAGTTTAATTATCTTAAGAAAATAATTCCTGGCGCACTATTAAGTATAATTATTCTTTAAAAAAATCAAAACCTTCCTTCGAAGAAACACTGTTTAAGATTCTTTAAAGTGCACCAGGAATTATTTTTTATACTATCAGGACAAAAACACCGTTCTGATGGATGGAGACAGACGGGGCATGTATATTGTTAGAAAATGTTTCATGCACACAAGACAACCTTTCTTCTACAACCTTATTATTTCTTCTCCTACTTATTATCCACCCCCATGAGACACTAGAACTAAGGTTGGGAATAGGGCAAGTTAGGCTTTGATAGGCCTGAGTCTGACCTACGAATTTTTTTGCAAGCCTGAGTCTGGCTTAGGACCTTTTATAGGCCTATTTTTCAGTCTGGTTTGGCCTATTTAAAACCCGGTCTGGCTTGAAAGCCTATTTACATGCCTACTTATTATTAAAGTCTTAAACATTCAATTTTATCTACTTTTAAATAGGCTAAATATGTCTTAAAACATATTTCATTGTAAGACTTGTCTATCACTATATGACCTTAAAATCCTATTTCACTACAAGGCCTTAAAGCCTATTTAAAAAGTCCATTATTTTAATTGTTTCTTTATTTTTATGTTTAATATAAAAATTATATTTTATTATAAATAAAAAATAAATTTTAATAACATATATAAACAAGTCGGCCTATTTGGCTTCGTAGGCTTTTTTGATAGCCTAAGTCTGACCTATTTACTTAAATAGGCTTTTTCAAAAGCCTAAGCCTAACTTTTTTAATAAACAGGTCAGGCCGTAGGCCCTTGCAGGCTGACCTAGCCTATTGTCAACCCTACTAGGGACCACCACACTCTCTCTTTCATTGTTCTTTCTCCCTTGTCTCACCCTCAACATAAACACAAGACGGATATTAGGATAGTCCACACAAGACGGATATTAGGATTAGTCCATATAAACACCGTTCAAATGATAGAGACAGGACATGGGAAAATGGCGTTTGTGAGGGTTAATCAACAACTTTGTCATGAATAAATAAAGCCAAAGTTTAATGGAAAATAAAATCCACCATTTTATAACTACTTTAATATTTCGTGATAAAAGAAGAATGAGAAAGAAGACAAGGCACAAAGATAGAGATGAAAGAGGAAATCTATGCAATGAGAGAGAAAGAGTTGATGAGTTTTATTGTGCGAGTGGAACATAATAAGATATAATTGGAGTTTCAATCTAACGGTGTAAAAAATTTGGTCCAAGTTAGACCTAAACTTCTGAGTCCAATCTATTCTTAGTTCAAAGAAAAAACATTAGGTGGTATATGGAAGAGAATTACTCTTCCCACATTTGATAGTATGATAGAGGGGAAAACATTTGAATTGGTGTGGTAAAGAAAGGAACATACAGAGAAAGAAGAATTGACATGTTGACTTGTATGAAATTTATTTAAAAAATGGTATATTTGCAGGAACCAAACAAATATTTAAACCTTAATCAATAAAATAGCCTTATCAGGAGAGAAATGGTGAGTATATCAGACTGCAAACCTCTAGACCTAAAAATCAAATAACATAATCCTTTACAAAATGCACATGCAACACAAGAAATTCACAAAAGATCCTTTTAATAAACATTTTAGCAAGCACTTAAAAAAAATAATCAAATAATCTTACCATAATCTTTCCCATTAACTCTTTCATCTAACTTCTCAAACACCTAAAATTTTATTAAAAAAAACTTTCTAAAATTACAAATAAATAAATTATTTCAAAATACAGAACCCACTAAAAGAAAAACGAGAAAAAACAATATCTAGAAAAAAATACTGGTAGGCTTCCTAAGAGAATGCATACTTTTCTCCTGTGGTTGAAGTTGAACATATAAAATGCATGAATAAATCATCACACTATAAAATGTCTGCAATGGACAGGATTGAACTCAAGCTTGACAAATCAATCACATCTGCTTCTTTTGGTACAACCTTCGATAGATTTTCGCTCCTTCAAATTCTGCATGAATCTCTCTCTCAGTCCTAATCCCCATAGGGTTGCTTAATAACCATCCTTCACTGTCACACAATATATCAAAGTTCAAAGCATCTATGTGACTAAGTGCATCAACTTCATCAAACTGATTTTTCATGTCAAGTGCCACTTCAACCACATCAGACTGTACAAATACCTGTCGAAAAGACAGCCACAAGAGGGAAAACGAATCTCTTAAGTATTCTCGCAGGCATGAAATATCATTAAAAGTTGAATGTCAGAACCATAAATATGTTAGTATATATCAAGCATGCAGAAAATATACCTGTCCCCCAGGAGATAAATTATCTACAATAGCACCAACCAAAGGCTTCTGCAAAACTCTTCTTTTATGATGTTTTTTCTTGAAATGAGGGTCTGGACACTGCATGCATTGAGGGAAATCATTAACTATAAATAAAAGACCTTTTGATGTCAAACCTTTAAGTAACAACAACATAGCCAACAAGTGTTTGCCTGCAATCACAATCTCACACAGTTAACCATCGGTGGTTGTTGGATCAAAGATTTCAAGTGCAGTTTATAAAAAATCAAAATCATCTTGCCGCCAATGTGCTGAATACGTGAATTCGTGTGATTGTGATTTCAGGCAATCCCAATCCAGTCAATAAGCCATTAGGTCAGTGACACCCAATTTCTATTTTGAGTGCTTTTAGAAAGACCCACCAAAATTGAAACTAACTGCAAGGGTCCCGGATATGATTCTACCAACTGCTTGAAAGAAATTGGGGCATTTGCAAACAAGAAATGTCTGCAATTAAGTGTAAAAAACACTTATTATTTCAGCATTGATAAAAATAACGTGTGTTATAATTTACTTCGACATCTAAATAAAGTTTTCGGATTCATAGTACATGTTATCTAGAGCCAGATCTTTTACCCATAACTCAGCACGTTTCACCATCTGCACATGGAATCAAAGTTTACATAATCGTACGGATGTTATCTCTCTATTCCAAGCTAAATGTCCATAACAGGATGAGAAATCAAAATTTACTGGACGGGAAGGGAGTAATCATTGAGGGCAGACAAAACAAAAAGTGATAAAAAGAAAACTGTTTCCTTACCCTTTGCCGTATTTCCAATCCCAAATAATTTCTCACTTTAGGTGTTCTTTTTGCAAGCCACATAAGAAACCTACCACTGCCTGTCATTATTTTCAAACAACAGATATAGTTGAACGAGTAAGTGTGCTGTTTATCAGGTAGTGAAATGATTATTTGATTGTCTTAGAGTTATAACAATGTCGACAATTGTGGATTGCGGAAAATAGCGGCTTGTTCAAATTCTGTGATACAACGCTTTAGCGTCATAATAGCCTCTATTTGACAACACTTTGTACTATCATATTGCATAACAATAGCCATTGATTCAAATTCCACTACGCTATAGCAGCTATTTGAGAACACGCCTACTCATTTACCACATCCTGATGTTAGGGTAAAAGAGTTCATGAAAAATATTTGACACTTTGATATTAAGATGTTTTGGTTCAATAAAACAGAAAGGGTGAAATTCAAACTCAATAACAGATCATGTAAATTATCAACTTCCACACAGATGGTATCCAAGCCAATGCCAATCAATAACATGTAGGCTAAATCCAACAATCAAGAACAAATGCATAAAACAAATAAATATACCAATTATCAATGAAATTGAGATTACCACATCCAATATCCACCATGAGTGGCAGAGCAGGATCTGCAAACACCTGGTTCCAGTCTGGTACTGGTGCAGGAGTCTATCAAGAAAAATAATCATTAGACAAAAGCAAGGGACCCCCTCATAAACAATGAAAGGCAGAAGGATTCACTGAACGAAATGCCTATTATGTCTGGTTTGTTTATCCGGTTCTCCTTATCAATACACCATTCCTAAAATTGGTGCGAAAAAATGCTGAAAAATGATTAGATACTAGTGTAAACGGACGGAAGATGTTTTTATCAAACTATATATATGTGGCACACAAATATAATGCAGAGAGACCAAAAAATATACATTTTAACGACAAGCTTTTATATAATATAGTGAAGGTTAAATTGTATATTTGGTCCCTTGCGTCTATTTTAGATTTCAAGTCAGTCCCCTACGTTTAAAAAGGTTCCAACGTTACTAACAGAGATGCTTACGTTACTAATGTTACAATAACCATCCACATGGCTAACAGAGATGCACACATGGATAAATAAAGGGGGTGCCACGTTGACATTTTAGACAGAGTTCACTCAAAATTCAACGGAAATGATGAACTTTTGCTGACATCGGTTACGTAAGGGATCAACTTCTGAACATTTTAAATATAGAGGACCGACTTAAAACGTAAAATAATCATAATGAACCAAACATATAATTTAACTTATAATGAATATGGTTAAATATGTTGCTAGCTCCTATAAAAACATGCAGTTTTGTAATTCAAAGGGAATGAAAAAAGTACATGTACATGTACTAAAATCAAAATTTGAGATAATTATATGAATTATAAACGTATTTAACCATACAATGAATAAGATTTAATTCATTATAACGGTTGGATCATGGATAACATGTGACTTTCAATGGTGATTGTATTAAACTGTTTTATACCGCAGGTGTATCGAAATTAAAGGGTAATGAATATGAATAAACTACTAAAGGGGAAAAGAATCAATTGAATTGGTATATGTAAAGGAACATAAACATACAGAGAAAGAAGAACTTAAGGGATTGACATGTTGTCTGATTCTGACATGACCCATATCCTGAAATTTGAAATGATAACATAATTAAAAAGAAAACAGAGAAAATGATAATATTATCCGTTTAAAGTGAGAATAGATAACTGACCAAGTTATTAGAGAGGTTGAGTTCAGCATATTCTAATGCAACGAGTTTCGAGCTTTTTCGAAGTGAGTTTTGTTGTTGTTGGTCTTGTTCTGCTGTTACTTGGGAAGAGAATGGAAGAGAAGAAGAAGAAGAGAGAGGACGAAAGGGTGAAAGTGAGAGTGAGAGTGGTAACATTACTAAAGCAGTATCAATGCCATATACTAACTTCTTGTGACTTCTTCTTCTGTGTATCTGTAACATACGCCAGCCTCCGCAACAATATCCCATTCCCCCTCTTTCACTTCAACCCACTGTACTGTAGTGGGAAAACCAATAGTTATAGGATCGATTCATCTAAACTTTGTGAATCAGTTTTAATTATCTATTTTAAAATGAAATCAAAATATCAATTATATTTCATTTTAAAAAAGAAACTACTAACTAATTTTATTAAAAAAAAGAGGGTTAAGCCTAAAGCTAAAAGAGAAAAGAAACTACACCAAAATCAATAGATGAATATTGACCCGTTAATAATAAATGACTCATTTAAGATTTAAAAAATGATTAATTTGAGTCCGACATTACACATAATAAATCAAAGTAGAACTCAAACTACAACCTAAATTTGCATAGCGTAAGTAAACAAGTTGGCTTCACGATAGATATGATAGACCTTCACCTCCCACTATGGTTGTAGTAAATGACGAATATTTTGACACATATTGCACTTAGAAGGACAAAATTGATTTGATTCAACGAACATATTAACCACAACTTACCAAAACACATTATAAAACCCGAAAGAAAAATGATATATGTTCAACCATTTTGGTATAACTTTTGGACAACTCTTTCTCTCATAGTTTCATACTCATGTTGCGTTCTTAAACACATCACCTAATTAAAAGAGGAGAAATGATATTTGTACATCTATTTTTTTACAACTTTTGAAACAACCCTCTCTCATACTCACATGTGTTTTTATTCACTCTCTTCTTCTTTCTCTCTCCATTGTTTTTGCCCAATAAAAAGAGAAGAAAAGTAGTTGTCACAAGAGTTGTACACAATTGGTCGTACAAATATCACTCCTCTTTAAAGAGAAAACAACAAGGTTGTTTCAATAATTGGAACAAAATAATCGTATAAATATCATTACCCAACCACAAACTTCACATATATCGTAAATTTTGAAACACATAAACTAATTAAACTCATTTTTGAAAAGAAAAAAAATAAAATTAGAGTAACCGACTGTCATACCCTAATTTTTGACCTAAGATCGTTACGTTCATACACCGACACGTGTCAGTTGACCTTACACTCGTACGCCGTTCGATCTTGATCAGTCCTCGATTTTTCAGTAAAAAATTCGGCAGAGAGGTATTTTAAAATACCTCATTTTTTTTTTTGGGTTCCGAATCGCGTCGTCGTCTCCTTTTATTTTTTTTCGTTCATTTAATTTTCATTTTATTAGTCATTATTAAGTCCAGGTCCATATAATTCCTTTTATCATTATTACCATTTATTTATTCATTTAATGCCTTTTACTATTATTCATTTTTTATAAATATCATTAATTGATAAAATCTTGAAGAAAATAAAAAAAAATGTCAAAAATTTGGTCTTGATCCGAAAACAGCTGTCACGCAAATCCTTCCAGTTCACAAACACGTTTTGAACTCCATGCCAATCCAAAAATGCAGATTTTCTGCTAATTTTTAACAAACCCTAACCCAGAATCCATTGGATATAAATAACACCTTTGTGTTACGAAGGGGGGACCTTTTTTTTTTTACGGCCGAAAAAATATACATGAACCTGGAAATCCACAACACCAAACCTGCAAAAAACAATTAGAATCACAGAATCAATTTCACAACACCCAGAGCCAGCAACACATCAAACCCAAAGCATAGATCAAAGGATAGAAACGCATCGGGAACAAAACCGAACCAGAACAAAAAACGAGCCAACAGTTGTCAACAACATCGCAACCGTGAAAGGTAGTAATTTGTTTTTTTTCTTTCTTTAAACTGTTTGTATGGAATTTCTGTTCAAACCTTTATATCCAGGTTGTTTAAACCGTTAGATCTATTCCTTTTAACACTGTAACCAAAAAACAGGAAGAAATAAAACAAACAGTAGAAAGAAACAGGTGAGAAGGAGAAGAAGCGAAAACCGTAATAAAATATAAAAAAAAGATTTAGAAAGAAACAGAACCAGAAGAGAGTAAGGAAGCGAAAAATTAAAAAAAAATTAAAATTAGGGTTCCGGCGTGGTGGGGCCGCCGTACCGGCCGGCCAGCCACCGCCGGAACCACCTACCCACCGCCGTCCAGGCCGCCGGAGGAGATGAAGCTTCACCGGAAACTTCATCCCTCAAGAACAGAATAAGAACATGGGAGGGAGAGAGTAGAGAGAGAAGAGAGGATTAGAAAGAAGAGAGAAGTGAAGAGAGAGAAAGAAAGGTTGAAAATGGGAGAAATCTGAAAGCTACGGCCTTTATATAGGCTGCGTGCATCCTGTGCGCGAGGGTGCATCGCCCTAGCGTGCACCCTCACCTCTTTGAGCCGTAGATCAAGATCCAAGGGCTCCTGATGCCCTGATCATGATCTGATTGAGGCTGTCTGATCTTGATCAGACGGCCCCAATCGAATCCTTCAGCCCACACGCGTCTGCCTCCTCAGGCCCAATTTTCTTCTTTTTTTCCAAGTTCTGCACCCCTTTTTGCTGTTAACACCCTCCTGCTTGTAATTTTTTTGATTCTTGCATTTTTTTATGTTCTCGTTCGCATTCCGTGCTCATACGTATCACATTTTAATTACGTCATTTAATTCTATCTAACTTTATTGCATGAATTTAGAATGTATATTAGGTGTGGTGTAAATACATATCTAGTTTAGGTTTATGCATATTTATTTTCTCGCAGACATTAGAATGTAATTTAGGCGTTGATGTAAGTTATTTATTTTCGTTTATTTCTCGCAGACCGTAGAATGTATAATAGGTTTTTATGTAATAGCTTAGGTGCATGTGTGTGTGTGTGTGGGCTATGCGTTGTCTTTTATGCTTTGTAGCTTAGGTTAAGGGTCCTCATGTGGTCCAAAGCCATTATGGGTTCCCCGCGTTTTTATTATTCTCCGCTCTGTTAGTTCATTTTAGTTTAGTTCAATATTTAAAAACAACAAAAACATTCAAAAATAATAAAACACAAAAAAACATTTCCATAATAAACCTTGGTTGTTTAATCAAGTGATCCTTTTATTTCGTCATTTCATAAATAAAAATTGCAATCAATCTAAATTTTATTTTCAGTCATTTCCTTTAATATTAAAAAACACAAACCAAATTCTTATTTGCCACTTGGCTTTTATTTTAAAACTTTTTTCAAAAACAAATAAAAAACACATAACCAATCAAACGTCAATTTTTACCCCGAACTACGAGGTTTTGATCCCTCACGGGTACGTAGGCAAAGGACACTCGTCCTCTCAAATCAATAAAAAATGTAGATATTAGGCCCCTTTCCTTTCTTTATTCACAGTTCATTTCTTTTTAAACTAAGCAAGTTATAGCACAAAAATTAAATAAAACCAAGAGGTTCTCGTAGAGTACTACGAACATAGAGGGTGCTAATACCTTCCCTTTATGTAACCAACCCCCGAACCCTAAATCTCTTAAAGTGGTATTTGAACTTTTTTCCACTTTCTTTTAAAAATTAAATGTTCAGTCGTGAAATAAATAGTGAGTCAAACGCTAATCAAATAGCCTTGATCTCCGAAAAATGACGCGACAGAATTGGCGACTTCACTGGGAACCCACTAAGAGGGTTGAGCCTAACTTGGCTTTATTTAAAATTTGTGCTATAACTTGCTTAAAAACAAAAATAAAAGAGGGAAATACGTGTATATATGGTCTTACTTCTTCTTTCTCCATTCTTAAACGTGTGTGGTGAGATAAGTCCTAACCCGGACTTGAGGGAAATATAGGATAGGAGTGGTAGAATCATAGCGACATACCGAGAGTATTCTCGTGTTTTGGAGTGTAACGCCCACTTTATTTATTTAATTATTTTAGTAGAGTATATAATATATTATTATATGATTTTAATGATGTTTGCGATGTATGAGATGATGTTGTGGTGTGACGTTTATTTTATTGTTTAATAAAATAAAATATGTGATGAAATTAAGATGTGATATAATAACAAATATTTTGGGAGATGGGGTTGTTTTCATAAATAAGATAGAGTTGTGGGGATAAGTGAGAATAGAAAGAATTATAAAAGGAAATTAGGTTTAGAGAGAAACAGTCAGTACGTTCAGACTTTTGCAAAAAGAAGAGAAAAGTGGCCGGAGAAGAGAGAACCTCAATTCTGCGAACATACCAGGTAAGGGTGAGCCTAACTTCAATTATATTACTATAATTCATCTATTTATGATTAACGAAGGAATTAGGAGGTAATTTTGAGGGATTTCATAAACTAGGGTTTATGGGATTTTTGGATGAATTGATGTTAGAATGATGTGAATTGGTGTAGAAACCTGTTACAGAACCTAGATTAATCACTAGGACTATAATTCTGATAGATTAGAAGCATAAAACGAAGAATTGGACGAGTTTTGGCGAGGTTTTGAGCGAACCCGCAGCCTGTTCTGCGACCGCTCGCCGTGGCGAGCAGAACAGTTTAACTCGCGAGGCGAGCAACACCACTCGCCGTGGCGAGAAACCCTTTAGTGCTCGCGAGGCGAGCAACATCACTCGCCGTAGCGAGCAAGTGGCAAAACGCAATTTAAGTAGCTCGCCGTGGCGAGCAGTCCCACTCGCCACAGCGAGCAATGTGGTCTCAGACCACTATAACTTGAGTTTCAGAACTCTATTTTGAGCGAGGCTTTGAGGGTAGACTTTTGGATAGCATTAGAGATGTTTAAGACCTAAATTAGAACCTGTAATGACGCTGTAAGATGGTTTTAAGACGTTGGCGTTAATCTATGATTTAAATGATTATTAAGTGAGGTTTAGGAACGAAGTACAAATGATGGTTGTGATGATAACTATGTGCTGTGAATATATATGTTAAGTGTGCTGAGCTGCTGCCATGTATTGTATATTTGCATGTGTCGATAAAGAGTCGTATTTGAGGTTAAGACGTTGTAATATCTTGTTTAAGAATTTAAGAGTCGAGTCCATGCATTTGCATATTTTGAGACGGTGGAGCTTATGCTCAAAGCGACGGTGGAGCAATTGCTCAAAGCGACGGTGAAGCTTATTAAAGCTAAAATATTGGTACCACATGCATGATGTTAAGATGTTAGAGTTGCATTGTCGAGTCATGTGTCTGAGATGTTTTGAGACGGTTGTTTATGAAGATGTTTTAAGATGATTTGTATATTTGGATGTTTGAGACGTTCCTGTTTTATGTGATGATTATTGTTGTTGTTGTTAGGCATAATTATTTGAATTATATGTTAATATAATTGTTGTGAATCTCACCCCTTCTGTTGGAATTGCCGCCTTGTGGGCAAGTGCAGGTGACCAAGCTTAGGTTCGTCGATGTGAGAGGTTCTTGTGGAGTCTTAGGAGCTCTGATACGTAACGGGATGGGGATTATTATTATTTCTATTCCTTTTATGTATCATGTTGATTTATTATGATGTTTGCGACGTAACTTGATTTGAGATATTTTATGAGGCTTTTGTGCCAAGAATAATTGATTTAAGATTTTGAGACGTTTATGAATTCCGCTGCTATGTTTGAATATTGTTTCAGAATAATTTATTATTCGATTTGATTTAAAAGATTTTATGAAATGTGACATCCTGATTTATGTGTTATACTCTGATTATATGAATGAAATTTTAAAGTCGGGATTTTCGGGGTGTTACAATTGGTATCAGAGCAGGTCGGTCCGTCCGGCCAATTAGAGAGTCGAGTGACGGTGTCTTAGAGTTAGAATATTATGGTTATATTATTCTAACTTATGTTTGCCTTGTAGAGGAATAAGATGGCTGGAAGAAATGATGCTGCTCTTGCTGCTGCTTTGCAAGCAATGGCTCAAGCTGTGGTGAATCAGAACAACGCTGGTGGGAATGACGGGACGAGGATGTTGGAAACTTTTCTGAGGAACCACCCGCCTACCTTCAAAGGGCGATATGATCCTGACGGGGCTCAGACGTGGCTCAAGGAAGTTGAGCGGATCTTTAGAGTGATGCAGTGCGAAGATGGTCAGATGGTACGGTTTGGTACCCATATGTTGGCGGAGGAGGCTGATGACTGGTGGGTTGGTATTCGACCTATCCTTGAAGAAGGAGGTGCTGCTGTGACTTGGGCTGTGTTCAGGAGAGAATTCCTGAACCGTTACTTTCCTGAGGATGTCCGGGGAAAGAAGGAGATCGAGTTCCTTGAGTTGAAGCAAGGAAATATGTCTGTGACTGAGTATGCGTCGAAGTTTGTGGAACTGGCAAAGTTCTACCCCCATTATACAGCTGAGAATGCTGAGTTTTCCAAGTGCATCAAGTTTGAGAATGGCTTGCGTCCTGAGATTAAGAGGGCAATTGGTTACCAGAAGATTCGAAATTTCTCTGAGCTGGTGAGTAGTTGCAGGATTTATGAGGAGGATACCAAGGCTCACTACAAGGTAGTGAATGATAGGAAAGCTAAGGGTCAGCAGAGTCGTCCCAAACCTTATGATGCTCCCAGAGATAAGGGTAAGCAAAGAGTGAATGATGAGAGGCGACCACAGAAGAAGGATGCTCCTGCTGAGATTACCTGTTATAATTGCGGGCAGAAAGGCCACAAGAGTAATGCGTGTCCTGTTGATGTGAAGAGGTGTTACCGATGCGGGCAGAGAGGGCATATTACCGCAGACTGCAAGTTTGATGATGTGGTGTGTTTCAACTGTGATGAGCAAGGACATATTGGCTCGCAGTGCAAGAAGCCAAAGAAAGTGAGGACTACTGGGAGGGTTTTCGCGTTGACCGGCACTCAGACTGAGAATGAGGATCGCTTGATCAGAGGTACTTGCTATATTAATGATATACCTTTAGTTGCTATTATTGATACTGGCGCTACGCATTGTTTTGTTGCTTATGATTGTGCTGTTAAGTTGGGTCTTGTTATGTCTGATATGAATGGAGAGATGGTTGTCGAAACTCCAGCTAAGGGTTCGGTGACTACTTCTCGTGTGTGTTTGAGTTGTCCGTTGTCTATGTTTGATCGTAATTTTGAGATGGATTTAGTCTGCCTACCTTTGACTGGTATGGATGTAATTCTCGGGATGAATTGGTTAGAGTACAACCGTGTGCTTATCAACTGTTTTCGCAAGACGGTGTATTTCTTGTCTGAAGAGGAAGAAAGTGGAGCAGAATTTTTATCTACCAAGCAGCTGAAACAGTTAGGACGAGATGGAGTTTTGATGTTTTCTCTGATGGCATCCTTATCTATTGAGAATCAAGAGAAGATTGACGAATTGCAAGTGGTGTGCGAGTTTCCTGAAGTATTTCCTGATGAAATTCCTGATGTGCCTCCTGAAAGAGAAGTTGAGTTTGCGATTGATCTTGTTCCTGGAACGAAGCCGGTGTCTATGACACCTTACCGTATGTCAGCTTCTGAGTTAGCTGAGTTAAAGAAGCAATTGGAGGATCTGCTTGAGAAGAAGTTTATAAGACCAAGTGTTTCACCTTGGGGAGCGCCTGTATTGCTAGTGAAGAAGAAAGATGGGAGTATGAGGTTATGTATTGACTACCGTCAGTTGAACAAGGTAACTATAAAGAATAGGTATCCACTTCCAAGAATTGATGATTTGATGGATCAGTTAGTGGGTGCACGTGTGTTTAGCAAGATTGACTTAAGGTCGGGTTATCATCAGATAAAAGTGAAGGATGAAGATATGCAGAAGACGGCCTTTAGAACTCGATATGGCCATTATGAGTATAAAGTGATGCCTTTCGGTGTTACGAACGCACCAGGAGTATTTATGGAGTATATGAATCGGACCTTCCAGGCATTTTTGGATCGTTTCGTGGTGGTGTTTATTGACGACATTTTGATATATTCCAAATCCGAAGAAGAACATGCTGAACATTTGAAGATTGTCTTGCAAGTATTGAAAGAAAAGAAGTTGTATGCTAAATTGTCTAAGTGTGAGTTCTGGTTGAAGGAAGTTAGTTTTCTCGGTCATATTATTTCCGGTGATGGAATAGCAGTTGATCCATCTAAAGTTGAAGCAGTGTCGCAATGGGAGACTCCGAGGTCGGTTACGGAGATTAGAAGCTTTTTGGGATTGGCAGGTTACTACAGAAGGTTTATAGAAGGATTTTCTAAGTTGGCACTTCCGTTAACGCAGTTGACGTGTAAAAGTAAAGCCTTTGTGTGGGATGCTCAATGTGAGAGTAGCTTCAATGAGTTGAAGAAGCGGTTGACGACAGCTCCAGTCTTAATTTTGCCAAAGCCTGAAGTACCTTTTGTGGTGTATTGTGATGCGTCTAAATTGGGTTTAGGTGGTGTACTTATGCAAGACGGTAAAGTGGTTGCTTATGCATCCAGGCAGTTGAGGATTCATGAACGAAATTATCCCACCCATGATCTTGAATTGGCTGCAGTGGTGTTTGTGTTGAAAATTTGGAGACACTATTTGTATGGTTCGAGGTTTGAAGTGTTTAGTGATCACAAGAGCTTGAAGTACCTGTTTGATCAGAAAGAGTTAAATATGAGACAGAGGAGATGGCTCGAGTTATTGAAGGATTATGATTTTGATTTGAGTTACCATCCGGGTAAGGCTAACGTAGTTGCTGATGCCTTGAGTAGGAAAACGCTGCATATGTCTGCTATGATGGCGGAAGAGTTCGAACTATTGGAACAATTCAGAGATTTGAGTTTGGTTTGTGAAAGATCACATCAGAGTGTAAAGCTAGGAATGTTGAAGATTGACAATGATTTTCTGAATAATATTAAAGAAGCGCAGAAGGAAGATGTTAAGTTTGTAGATTTGCTTGTTGCGAGTAACCAGACTGCAGATGGTGACTTTAGAGTCGATGATCACGGTGTGTTGAGGTTCCGAGGTAGAATCTGTATTCCGGACAACGATGAGATGAAGAAGGCAATCCTGGAAGAGAGCCATAGAAGTAGCTTGAGTATTCACCCAGGAGCTACGAAGATGTATCATGATTTGAAGAAGTTGTTTTGGTGGTCTGGATTAAAACGTGATGTGGCACAATTTGTGTATTCTTGTCTAGTTTGTCAGAAATCGAAGATAGAACATCAGAAACCTGCTGGTATGATGGTACCGTTGGATGTGCCAGAGTGGAAATGGGATAGCATATCCATGGATTTTGTGACGAGTTTGCCAACTACTCCAAGAGGGAACGATGCTATTTGGGTGATTGTTGATAGGTTAACCAAGTCAGTTCATTTTCTACCGATCAATATCACTTTTCCTATGGTTCGGTTAGCAGAGATTTACATTCAAGAGATAGTAAGATTGCATGGTGTTCCTTCGAGCATTGTGTCAGATAGAGATCCAAGATTCACTTCTAGATTTTGGAAAAGTTTGCAAGAAGCTTTAGGGTCTCAGTTGAAGTTGAGCTCGGCGTATCATCCGCAGACAGATGGTCAATCCGAGAGGACGATTCAATCGTTGGAAGATTTGTTGAGGGTATGTGTACTCGAACAAGGAGGAGCTTGGGATAATCACCTCCCGTTGATAGAATTCACTTACAATAACAGTTACCATTCTAGTATTGAAATGGCACCTTTCGAGGCTTTGTATGGAAGAAGATGTAGAACCCCGTTGTGTTGGTTTGAGTCGGGTGAAAGTGTGGTTTTAGGACCAGAGATTGTGCAACAAACCACTGAGAAAGTAAGAATGATACAAGAGAAGATGAGAGCGTCGCAGAGTCGACAAAAGAGTTATCATGACAAGCGAAGGAAGGACCTTGAGTTTCAAGAAGGAGATCATGTGTTTTTGCGAGTTACTCCAATGACCGGTGTAGGTCGTGCCTTGAAGTCGAAGAAGTTGACTCCAAAGTTTATTGGTCCATATCAGATATCAGAGAGGATTGGGACGGTGGCTTATCGTGTTGGATTACCACCGCATTTATCGAATTTGCACGATGTTTTTCACGTGTCGCAACTGAGGAAGTACGTTCCGGATCCATCTCATGTGATCCAAAGTGACGATGTACAAGTGAGGGACAACCTTACGGTTGAGACTCTACCCTTGAGGATCGATGATCACAAAGTGAAGTTGTTGAGAGGCAAGGAGATACCTCTGGTGAGAGTTGTTTGGAGTGGAGCGACCGGTGAAAGCTTAACTTGGGAGCTTGAAAGTAAGATGCTGGAGTCATATCCAGAGTTGTTTAATCGAGGTAAGATTTTCGGGGACGAAAATCCTTTAAGTGGGGGAGAGTTGTAACGCCCACTTTATTTATTTAATTATTTTAGTAGAGTATATAGTATATTATTATATGATTTTAATGATGTTTGCGATGTATGAGATGATGTTGTGGTGTGACGTTTATTTTATTGTTTAATAAAATAAAATATGTGATGAAATTAAGATGTGATATAATAACAAATATTTTGGGAGATGGGGTTGTTTTCATAAATAAGATAGAGTTGTGGGGATAAGTGAGAATAGAAAGAATTATAAAAGGAAATTAGGTTTAGAGAGAAACAGTCAGTACGTTCAGACTTTTGCAAAAAGAAGAGAAAAGTGGCCGGAGAAGAGAGAACCTCAATTCTGCGAACATACCAGGTAAGGGTGAGCCTAACTTCAATTATATTACTATAATTCATCTATTTATGATTAACGAAGGAATTAGGAGGTAATTTTGAGGGATTTCATAAACTAGGGTTTATGGGATTTTTGGATGAATTGATGTTAGAATGATGTGAATTGGTGTAGAAACCTGTTACAGAACCTAGATTAATCACTAGGACTATAATTCTGATAGATTAGAAGCATAAAACGAAGAATTGGACGAGTTTTGGCGAGGTTTTGAGCGAACCCGCAGCCTGTTCTGCGACCGCTCGCCGTGGCGAGCAGAACAGTTTAACTCGCGAGGCGAGCAACACCACTCGCCGTGGCGAGAAACCCTTTAGTGCTCGCGAGGCGAGCAACATCACTCGCCGTAGCGAGCAAGTGGCAAAACGCAATTTAAGTAGCTCGCCGTGGCGAGCAGTCCCACTCGCCACAGCGAGCAATGTGGTCTCAGACCACTATAACTTGAGTTTCAGAACTCTATTTTGAGCGAGGCTTTGAGGGTAGACTTTTGGATAGCATTAGAGATGTTTAAGACCTAAATTAGAACCTGTAATGACGCTGTAAGATGGTTTTAAGACGTTGGCGTTAATCTATGATTTAAATGATTATTAAGTGAGGTTTAGGAACGAAGTACAAATGATGGTTGTGATGATAACTATGTGCTGTGAATATATATGTTAAGTGTGCTGAGCTGCTGCCATGTATTGTATATTTGCATGTGTCGATAAAGAGTCGTATTTGAGGTTAAGACGTTGTAATATCTTGTTTAAGAATTTAAGAGTCGAGTCCATGCATTTGCATATTTTGAGACGGTGGAGCTTATGCTCAAAGCGACGGTGGAGCAATTGCTCAAAGCGACGGTGAAGCTTATTAAAGCTAAAATATTGGTACCACATGCATGATGTTAAGATGTTAGAGTTGCATTGTCGAGTCATGTGTCTGAGATGTTTTGAGACGGTTGTTTATGAAGATGTTTTAAGATGATTTGTATATTTGGATGTTTGAGACGTTCCTGTTTTATGTGATGATTATTGTTGTTGTTGTTAGGCATAATTATTTGAATTATATGTTAATATAATTGTTGTGAATCTCACCCCTTCTGTTGGAATTGCCGCCTTGTGGGCAAGTGCAGGTGACCAAGCTTAGGTTCGTCGATGTGAGAGGTTCTTGTGGAGTCTTAGGAGCTCTGATACGTAACGGGATGAGGATTATTATTATTTCTATTCCTTTTATGTATCATGTTGATTTATTATGATGTTTGCGACGTAACTTGATTTGAGATGTTTTATGAGGCTTTTGTGCCAAGAATAATTGATTTAAGATTTTGAGACGTTTATGAATTCCGCTGCTATGTTTGAATATTGTTTCAGAATAATTTATTATTCGATTTGATTTAAAAGATTTTATGAAATGTGACATCCTGATTTATGTGTTATACTCTGATTATATGAATGAAATTTTAAAGTCGGGATTTTCGGGGTGTTACAATTGGTATCAGAGCAGGTCGGTCCGTCCGGCCAATTAGAGAGTCGAGTGACGGTGTCTTAGAGTTAGCATTCTCAAGACATATATTGACGAGGGACTCCTCAATACTTTGGTCCAATTCTATGACCCACGGTATCACTGCTTTACTTTCCCGGACTACCAGCTCATGCCTACACTTGAAGAATACTCTTACTGGATCGGTTTACCCGTGTTGGACAAAGTACCTTTCCATGGCCTTGAACCCATGCCCAAAATCCCCACCATTGCAGCTGCTCTTCATCTTGAGGCAGCCGAGATAAAAGCCTGTCTTACCCTCAAAGGAGGTCTCCAATGCCTCCCTTTCAATTTCCTTTACCAAAAAGCTACCATTTTCTTGGAAAGATCCAATGCAGATGCTTTCGAATCTATCATCGCCTTACTTATCTATGGCATTGTGCTTTTCCCGAACGTTGACAACTTTGTTGACATGAACGCAATCCAGATCTTCTTAACCCAAAACCCTGTCCCTACTTTACTTGCCGATACTTACCTCTCAATCCATGACCGTACCAATAAGAAACGTGGACTTATCATCTGTTGCACACCTTTACTTTACACTTGGTTCACCTCCCACTTACCCCGTCCTAAAATTCGATCAGAGTTTGTCCCATGGTCCGAGAAAATTATGGCCCTCACCCCGGATGACATAGTGTGGTGTAACTTAGCTGATGACACCGGAGTAATTATTGATCATTGTGGAGATTTCGCTAATGTACCTCTTCTGGGCATACATGGGGGAGTCAGCTATAGCCCGATGCTTGCTAAACGCCAGTTCGGATACCCTATGAGGATGAGACCTGCCTACCTCTTCCTCGAGAATGAATTCTTCCTTTACAAAGAGGATGTTCAGAACAAGAGAAAACAATTTGTACAGGCGTGGCACTCCATTGTTAGGATGGACAGAAACCAGTTGAGAAGTAAGTCAAGGATAGCCCACGAATCCTACGTCCAATGGGTAATTGACAGGGCTGCACAGATAGGGATGCCTTATCCCCTGCTAAGGTCTTTAACCTTAACCATTCCGGAAGCACCTCCACCTTTACCCCTCAAGAATATGGAAGAATACCAGGCACGTTTGTTTGAGTTGGGACGCGAGAAAGCCGACTGGGAAGGAAAGTACCATGCAAAGGTTCGGGAATGCGATGTCTTAATGGACCTGTTAGAGCAAGAAAATTGGAAAAACCACAAGAAAGACCAAGAAATTGCTGATTTAAAAGACCGTATCAGGGAGAAAGATGCCATACTTGACCAGGTTCCTGGGAGTAAGAAGAGGCGCATGGACTTCCTCGCCGGCACTCATCCAGATATTGAGGAGTAGACCATCTCAGGAGTTGAAGAGTTTCACAGTCTATTTATCATTTATGTCATTTTCTAACTTTTTGTAATATACTTTGGAGTCCATCCCTTGGCTCAGTTTGTTAGAAAGGGAATTATCTAGTGATGTTTTAAATTATTATGAAACTTTCAACTATGATGTTTACAGAAATGCTTTTATAAATCCTTCGATAAAAATGTGTCTTTTTGCATAAACATATCATGCATCATTCTGCATTCATAGTTTCAAATCCCAAGTCTCACACAAATTCTTTATTCTTAAAGGTCAACCCGTTTGAAAAGTGGCCCGACGCATTCTCCACAAATCTACTCGCACTCACTACACTCGTACAACTGTAAAGAAAAGAATGGACTCTCTCGAACAAGAAAACCGAGTACTCCGAGAAGCAAATGAGACCATGCAGGCCAAGATGGACGAACTGACTGAATTGGTAAAGACATTAACGGCCGCGCAAGATCAGCTGCCACCACCACCTCCTCCCCCTGGCAGTACTCAGGCTGAGGCAGGTCCCTCTTTTGTTACCTCACAGCAAGTGACATCAGAAGGTCGTCCTTGGAGCATGCCTTTTAGCTTTGGTGAAGTACTCCGTCCTCATGGCTCAGAAACTCTAGTGTCTACCGTTCACAGTGCATTTTCCACTCCGACGGTAACCTACTCAATACCTCTGGTTCATACTATGCCACAAAGAGAAGACCCTATCATTCCCTCAAGAAGTACAGGGGCCCATGACAAAGTGATCGACTTACAGGAGAAGTTTGAGATGATGAATCGGGAAATGCAAGCACTTCGTGGAAGGGAAATATTCGGGAAAGATGCTTATGATCTCTGCTTGGTACCAAATGTCCAGATACCCCACAAGTTCAAGCTCCCAGACTTTGAGAAATACAAGGGGACGTCCTGTCCTAAAGAGCATCTACGGATGTACATGAGAAAGATGTCCACGTATGTACGTGACGACCAGGTCCTCATTCATTACTTTCAAGACAGTTTAGCTGGTGCCGCACTGAAGTGGTACATAAATCTGGACCGTACAGAGGTCCGAACTTTCAATAGTCTGTGTGAAGCTTTTGTGCAGCAGTACAAGTTCAATGTAGACATGGCTCCAGACCGAAGTGATCTCCAAGCCATGACTCAGAAAGACAGAGAAACATTCAAAGAGTATGCCCAGCGATGGAGGGATGTTGCTGCCCAGGTTAGCCCAAGTATAGAAGAAAAGGAGATGACCAAACTGTTCTTGAAAACTCTAGGTCAGTTCTATTATGAGAGGATGGTTGGAAGTGCGCCCAGAGACTTCACAGAGATGGTCAACATGGGGGTGCAGTTGGAAGAAGGGGTCCGAAAAGGACGGTTAGTGAAAGAAAATACATCCGCCGGCAGTACAAGAAAGTTCGGAAGTAGTTTTTCAAAGAAGAAGGAACAAGAGATCAACATGGTGGCCCACCAACCAAATTATCCAACCTATAACCATATTGCTGCCATCACACCTGCCACCAACACTACTCAACCACTAAATTATCAACTTCCCCAATTTCCTCAACAATACCCTCACCAATATCCTCAGCAATATCCTCAACAATATCCCCAACAACCATATCAACAACGCCCATACCAGCAACAACCATATCCCCAACAACCATACCAACAGTATCCCCAACAACCATATCGACAACAACAACCACGACCACAAGCTCAAAGATTACAAATTGACCCAATTCCAATTACCTATGCAGAACTGCTTCCAGGGTTACTCAAACAGAATATGATCCAAACTAGACCACCTCCTCTAGTGCCAGAAAAACCATCACCAGGGTACAGACCAGACCAGACTTGTGCTTTTCACCAAGGGGCCCCAGGCCACAACATTGAGAATTGCTATTGTTTGAAGAATGCAGTCCAGAGGCTAATCAATGAAAAGAGAATAACCTTCACCGACTCAAACCCAAATATTCAAACCAACCCTTTACCAAATCACGGTGCTCCAGCTGTCAACATGGTCGAAGACTGCCAAGAGACTTGCCTTGTTCTTAAAGTGCAACATATCCGAACACCATTGGTTCCATTACATGCCAGGTTATGCGAAGCATCTTTTTTCAAACATGACCACACCGCCTGTGAGGTGTGCCGTCTAGATCCGTGGGGTTGCCAAGAGGTAAAGGATGATATCCAAGGACTACTGAACCGGGGAGAATTAATTGTTGAAAGAAAATGTGACGATGTGTGTGTCATGACTCCTGAGCCTTTGGAAATATTCTTTGACAGTCGGAAGTCAGCTGCTCCTTTAGTGATTTGCTTACCAGGGCCAATGCCTTATGTCTCTGAAAAGGCCATACCATACAAGTATAATGCCACTATGATAGAAGGAGGTCACGAGGTTCCTATACCATCTTTGCCATCTGTGGGTAATATTGCTGAAGATAGTAGAGTACTGAGGAACGGGCGTGTTATCCCTGCAGTGTTTCCAAAGAGGGTTAGCGCCCCGTTAATTGAAGAGGTCCAAGCCAAAGATTCTAACGTACTCCAAGATGTAGGTCAGTCTAGTGGGGCCGGTACGAGTTCTGATTTCGATGAGGTGCTCAAGCTAATCAAGAAGAGCGACTATAAGATAATTGATCAACTGATGCAGACTCCGTCAAAAATATCAATAATGTCTTTACTGCTGAATTCAGAAGCTCATAGGGGAGCTTTAATGAGCGTGTTAGAGCAAGCATTTGTAGACCATGATGTGACTGTTGGTCAGTTTGGTGGAATAGTGGGGAATATCACTGCACGCAACAACTTGAGTTTCAGTGATGAAGAACTCCCAAAAGAAGGAAGGAACCATAACTGGGCGTTACACATATCAGTGAATTGCAAGACAGATGCTTTGTCGAATGTGTTGTTAGACACCGGGTCAGCTCTAAATGTGATGGCTAAAGCAACTTACAGCCAACTTTCCTACCAAGGCACACCGTTAAGACGAAGTGGAGTAATGGTAAAAGCCTTTGATGGTTCAAAGAAGACTGTTCTCGGAGAGGTGGATCTGCCCATTACAATCGGGCCACATGTTTTCCAGGTTACTTTTCAAATAATGGACATACAAGCATCATACAGTTGTCTATTGGGCCGACCTTGGATTCATGGAGCTGGGGCAGTGACGTCAACCTTACATCAGAAAGTGAAGTTTGTGAAGAATGGGAAACTGGTAACTGTGAATGGAGAAGAGGCTTTGTTAGTAAGCCACTTGTCGGCTTTCTCTTTCATTGGTGCCGACAATACCGAGGGATCTTTATTTCAAGGACTTTCTTTAGAAGAAGAGAATTCGAAGAAGAATGGGCCATCTATTTCATCTTTCAAGGACGCTCAGAGGGTAGTCCAAGATGGTGTGTCTACAGGCTGGGGGCAAGTGTTAAGCTTACCAGAGAACAAGCATCGAGAAGGTCTCGGTTTCTCTTCATCAGCTGGAATCCCCGAGGCAGGGTTCGTCATTGAGCCACAGAGAGGAATTTTTCGCAGTGCTGGATTCATTCATTCTCCGCCAGAAACCAACGCAGTCATTGAAGACGACTCCGAAGGAATTCCATGCAACTTTGTGACACAAGGAGGGTCTAACCACAATTGGGTTGCTGTCGACGTTCCTTTTGTTGCTCATTTGTCCAAGTAATGCACTTGTTTGTCTTTATGCTTTTAAAAAAAAAAAATCCTTTCGTCCTGCCCCAAGCGAAAGTGAATTTATCTAGGGCTTTTTGCTTCAAAAATTACAATCATCAATAAAATGTCGTTTTGTTTCCGACTTTTGTTTTATTTTGTGCTTTTAAAGGAAAATGGTAATACAAAAAAACCAAAAAACATGATCACTTCCAAAATGTCTGCATTTACACATTTCTTCTAAAATCAATCATTAAACATATGTGCAGATTAATTACCAATAAACCCGTTGAACAACGTGACTCTATGATCTCTCCCAACTTTGAGTTCCCTGTATACGAAGCAGAAGAAGAAGAGGTTGAGGAGATTCCCGATGAGATTTCTCGTTTACTTGAACAAGAAAGAAGAGCTATTCAGCCTTATGGGGAAGCATTAGAAGTGATCAATCTAGGCTCTGAAGAAGACGAGAAAGAGATAAGGATCGGGGCGTCACTTGAAGCAAATGTCAAGAAACAAGTGATAGAACTTCTCAAAGAATATGTCGATGTGTTCGCTTGGTCGTATAAAGATATGCCGGGGCTGGATACTGATATCGTGGTACACCATTTGCCTCTGAAGCCTGAATGTCCACCGGTCAAACAGAAATTGAGAAGAACTCACCCCGATATGGCTCTCAAGATCAAAGAGGAAGTACAAAAACAGATTGATGCAGGATTCCTCGTTACGTCAGAATACCCTCAATGGTTAGCCAACATAGTGCCCGTTCCGAAGAAAGATGGTAAGGTCAGAATGTGTGTTGATTATCGTGACTTGAACAAAGCTAGTCCCAAAGATGACTTCCCACTGCCTCATATTGATGTGTTAGTTGACAGTACTGCAAAATCCAAAGTTTTCTCCTTCATGGACGGTTTCTCCGGTTACAATCAAATTAAGATGGCACCTGAAGATAGAGAAAAAACATCCTTCATCACCCCTTGGGGCACTTTCTGTTACAAAGTAATGCCGTTTGGTTTGATAAACGCAGGAGCTACTTATCAGAGAGGTATGACTACCCTTTTTCATGACATGATGCACAAAGAAATTGAGGTTTATGTGGATGATATGATCGTCAAATCAAGCACTGAAGAAGAACATGTCGAATACTTGCTAAAGATGTTCCAACGACTGAGAAAATACCAACTCCGTCTGAACCCCAATAAGTGCACTTTTGGTGTCAGATCCGGGAAGCTTCTGGGTTTCATTGTTAGTCAAAAAGGTATCGAAGTAGATCCGGACAAAGTCAAAGCCATCAGAGAAATGCCTGCTCCAAAAACAGAAAAACAAGTAAGAGGATTCCTCGGGCGTTTAAATTACATCTCCAGATTCATTTCTCATATGACTGCGACATGTGGACCGATATTCAAGTTACTCCGCAAGGATCAAGGGATTGTATGGACAGAAGATTGCCAGAAAGCCTTCGACAGTATCAAAGAGTACTTACTAGAACCGCCCATTCTTATCCCTCCGGTTGAAGGAAGACCGTTGATTATGTACCTAACTGTATTAGATGCTTCTATGGGTTGTGTGCTCGGGCAACAAGATGAGACCGGAAGAAAGGAGCACGCTATTTATTATCTAAGCAAGAAGTTTACTGATTGTGAGTCTCGTTATTCCATGCTCGAGAAGACTTGTTGTGCTTTAGCCTGGGCCGCCAAACGCCTCCGTCATTACATGGTTAATCATACCACTTGGTTGATATCTAAAATGGATCCGATCAAGTACATCTTCGAGAAGCCAGCTTTAACAGGAAGAATCGCCCGGTGGCAGATGTTGTTATCCGAGTATGATATTGAGTACCGTTCCCAGAAAGCAATCAAAGGTAGCATCCTTGCCGATCACCTGGCTCACCAACCGATCGAAGATTATCAGCCTATAAAGTTCGATTTCCCCGACGAAGAGATCATGTATTTGAAAATGAAAGATTGTGACGAGCCGTTGTTCGGGGAAGGTCCAGACCCTGAATCAAGATGGGGTTTGATATTCGACGGAGCTGTTAATGTTTATGGCAGCGGCATTGGGGCAGTCATTATTACTCCTAAAGGCACCCACATCCCATTCTCTGCCAGACTAACCTTCGACTGCACAAACAACATGGCAGAGTACGAAGCATGCATCATGGGTATCGAAGAAGCGATCGATTTAAGAATCAAGAACCTTGACATCTATGGTGATTCAGCTCTCGTGATCAATCAGATCAAAGGAGAATGGGAGACTCGCCACCCCGGTTTGATTCCATACAAAGACTACGCGAGACGGTTACTGACCTTCTTCAATAAGGTCGAATTGCACCACATCCCCCGTGATGAGAACCAAATGGCAGATGCTCTAGCTACCTTATCCTCAATGTACCAAGTAAACCGTCGAAATGAAGTACCATTAATCGGTATCAGGTGTCTTGAAAGACCTGCCCATGTATTCGCAACTGAAGAAGTGGTTGACGACAAACCATGGTACCATGATATCAAGTGTTTCCTTCAAAGTCAAGAGTATCCACCCGGAGCATGCAACAAAGACAAGAAAACTTTAAGAAGACTATCTGGCAACTTCTTCCTGAACGGAAACATTTTGTATAAAAGAAACTTTGATATGGTGTTGCTTAGATGTGTGGACGCCCGCGAAGCTGATTTACTGATGCATGAAATACACGAAGGATCTTTCGGTACTCATTCAAGTGGGCATACAATGACCAAGAAGATATTAAGGGCAGGTTATTACTGGATGACGATGGAAGCGGATTGTTACAAACATGCCAGGAGGTGTCATAAGTGCCAAATCTATGCTGATAAGATTCATGTTCCGCCAACCGCACTCAACGTTCTCTCTTCCCCGTGGCCATTCTCCATGCGGGGCATCGATATGATTGGTAGGATCGAACCCAAAGCTTCAAACGGGAACCGTTTCATTCTAGTAGCTATTGACTATTTCACCAAGTGGGTTGAAGCCGCATCTTATGCTAATGTGACCAAGCAAGTGGTGGTCAAGTTCATCAAGAATCAAATCATCTGCCGTTATGGCGTCCCTAGCAGAATCATTACAGACAATGGGACGAATCTGAACAACAATATGATGAAAGAACTGTGTGATGATTTCAAGATCGAGCATCATAACTCCTCTCCTTACCGGCCGCAGATGAATGGTGCTGTCGAAGCCGCAAACAAGAATATAAAGAAGATTGTCCAGAAAATGGTAGTAACTTACAAAGACTGGCATGAGATGCTTCCATTCGCATTACATGGATATCGCACTTCCGTACGCACGTCAACAGGGGCAACCCCTTTCTCTTTGGTATATGGTATGGAAGCAGTGCTTCCCGTAGAAGTTGAGGTCCCTTCAATGAGAGTTTTAATGGAAGCTGAGTTATCAGAAGCTGAATGGGCTCAAAGTAGATATGATCAGTTGAATCTAATCAAGGAGAAACGCATGGCTGCCCTATGTCATGGACAATTATATCAAAAGAGGATGAAGCTGGCTTTCGACAAGAAAGTTCGTCCCCGTGAATTCAAAGAGGGTGATCTTGTGCTAAAAAAGATTTTGTCCTTCCAGCCCGACTCCAGGGGCAAGTGGACTCCCAACTATGAGGGCCCGTACGTCGTCAAAAGAGTCTTCTCCGGTGGTGCCATGACCCTTCAAACTATGGATGGTGAAGAACTTCCGCGTACTGTAAACACGGATGCAGTCAAGAAATATTTTGTCTAAAAATTATAAGAACAGCTCGGTAAGTCGAAAACCCGAAAGGGCGGCTTAGGCAAAAATGAGCGTCTCGGTGGGCTGAAAACCCGAAAGGGCGGTCCAGGCAAAAATTAGAGACATTAAACAGAGATTATCCTGATAGGCTGAAAACCCGAAAGGGCGGTCTATGCAAAAATTAAGGATAAAGAAAAAGACAAAGTAACTGCATCCGGTCAGACGCCACTGATTTGGGGCATACCTGCTACCAAAGAACCTCCGATCTGAAGCGTCAGAACAGCAGAACTCAAAGTTGCTAGGGAAAATAGGGTCGCGAAGTTCAATGTATCCTTCCACAAATAAATTACCATTTTTTTAAATTTTTGTAAAGATCTATGGAGTCATGCCATCGGCTGACCACTGTTCAATCAATAAAATTTGAGCCATTTCCCCTTTATTTGAAATTCTCATTTATTCTATTTTTCACACTTTCTTCTGTTTTTGATGGTAATATTGCGAAGCAAATTCTTAAAACTTTTTCACGTCTCTCAAAAGCATAAACAAATAAGTGCTCCTTAAGACTCACGAGTAAAATGGAGCGTACGTCGATATTCTCCCCCAGGAATGTTCGGACCCTACTAAACAAGCATGGCTAGACAATGTGGGGAGTTTTACAAAAGGAAACAAAAAATACAAAAAAGCTCGCTAAGTCGAAAACCCGAAAGGGCGGCTTAGGCAATAGAGAGCGTCCCGGTGGATTGAAAACCCGAAAGGGTGGTCCAGGCAAAAATTAGGGGCACAAAAAAGGAAATATACTCCCGGTGGACTGAAAACCCGAAAGGGCGGTCCAGGCAAAAGTTAGGGACTTCAAAAGAAAACAAGCAAACAAACAAAAACAAAAAGGAGCGCGACTGTTGGGGCATACCAATGGTTTGGCACTCTATGCGAAATGGCGACTCCTACCCAAAGTGTTGGTCAATAACAGGCTCCCCCCAAGAAATATTGAGAGTTACTACTTCCTGCCAGGTTTCGCCGTGCAAATTGTTCGATTAGTCCGCAACAATGTTATCTTCAAGGAAGTTTGCCGAGTGTGGGTGCTGCGATGTCAGCCAGTCTCCCCATCCTACCCGCTTTATCTCTTTCCGTCGAATTTACCTATTACAACCCGATCTACACATTCATACATTCATTCATACATTCATTCATACATTCGTTCCTACATTCATGCATTATTACCTTCACTCACGCACAACACATACACAACATCATTCACAAGTGGTTGCATCGGTTACCCGAAATATTGTTTTGGCCACATCCTGTCATTTCAAGTCCTCAACCGTTTCAAGCCGACAGTCCTACACAAGGGACCGCTTACATCTTACACTTTACTGCTTTCAAGCCAACAGTCCTACACAAGGGACCGCTTACATCTTACACTTTACTGTTTTCAAGCCGACAGTCCTACACAAGGGACCGCTTACATCTTACACTTTACTGCTTTCAAGCCAACAGTCCTACACAAGGGACCGCTTACATCTTACACTTTACTGTTTTCAAGCCGACAGTCCTACACAAGGGACCGCTTACATCTTACACTTTACTGCTTTCAAGCCGACAGTCCTACACAAGGGACCGCTTTTATATTACACTTTACTGCTTTCAAGCCGACAGTCCTACACAAGGGACCGCTTACATCTTACACTTTACTGTTTTCAAGCCGACAATCCTACACAAGGGACCGCTTACATCTTACCCTTTACTGCTTTCAAGCCGACAGTCCTACACAATGGACCGCTTACACATTATTCGTTTAAAGCCGACAGTCCTACACAACGGACCGCTTACACTTTGCTGCTTTCAAGCCGACGGTCCTACACAACGGACCGCCTACATTTTTATTGTTTTCAAGCCAACGGTCCTAAACAACAGACCATTTAAGTTTACTTTTTGCCTTGTCCTAAACAACGGACACTCCACGTCTATCCGTCGTTCCCTTGAGCACCATCCCCAGCGCGTCTGGTCCAGAGATGTCATCAAAAGTTTTGTCTTCATTAAACTATGTTTCCAAACCAATACAATAATAGACAATCATTTTCCCAATGAAACTACATTCCCTTAACAGAGTCGGATCCCTTTCTATAAAAAAAAAATCCGGGCATCCCGCCATTATTAGTCGTCCCAGTCGAGTCATCCATACCGTCTCGCATCCATAACAGTGTCACATGCATTCATTACTCGCCCCAGTCGAGTCATCCATACTGTCTTGCATTCATAATTGCGTCACATGCATTCACAGTATCTTAGGATCAAAAATAGGTGTACTTTATATCTAAGTCTCTTCGGTCCATTCAAATCAAAGATTCCATCTTCAAATCTTCGGACGAAGAAACTTAAATAGGGGCATCTGTCATACCCCAATTTTTGACCTAAGATCGTTACGTTCATACACCGACACGTGTCAGTTGACCTTACACTCGTACGCCGTTCGATCTTGATCAGTCCTCGATTTTTCAGTAAAAAATTCGGCAGAGAGGTATTTTAAAATACCTCATTTTTTTTTTGGGTTCCGAATCGCGTCGTCGTCTCCTTTTATTTTTTTTCGTTCATTTAATTTTCATTTTATTAGTCATTATTAAGTCCAGGTCCATATAATTCCTTTTATCATTATTACCATTTATTTATTCATTTAATGCCTTTTACTATTATTCATTTTTTATAAATATCATTAATTGATAAAATCTTGAAGAAAATAAAAAAAAATGTCAAAAATTTGGTCCTGATCCGAAAACAGCTGTCACGCAAATCCTTCCAGTTCACAAACACGTTTTGAACTCCATGCCAATCCGAAAATGCAGATTTTCTGCTAATTTTTAACAAACCCTAACCCAGAATCCATTGGATATAAATAACACCTTTGTGTTACGAAGGGGGGACCTTTTTTTTTTGACGGCCGAAAAAATATACATGAACCTGGAAATCCACAACACCAAACCTGCAAAAAACAATTAGAACCACAGAATCAATTTCACAACACACAGAGCCAGCAACACATCAAACCCAAAGCATAGATCAAAGGATATAAACGCATCGGGAACAAAACCGAACCAGAACAAAAAACGAGCCAACAGTTGTCAACAACATCGCAACCGTGAAAGGTAGTAATTTGTTTTTTTTCTTTCTTTAAACTGTTTGTATGGAATTTCTGTTCAAACCTTTATATCCAGGTTGTTTAAACCGTTAGATCTATTCCTTTTAACACTGTAACCAAAAAACAGGAAGAAATAAAACAAACAGTAGAAAGGAACAGGTGAGAAGGAGAAGAAGCGAAAACCGTAATAAAATATAAAAAAAAGATTTAGAAAGAAACAGAACCAGAAGAGAGTAAGGAAGCGAAAAATTAAAAAAAAATTAAAATTAGGGTTCCGGCGTGGTGGGGCCGCCGTACCGGCCGGCCAGCCACCGCCGGAACCACCTACCCACCGCCGTCCAGGCCGCCGGAGGAGATGAAGCTTCACCGGAAACTTCATCCCTCAAGAACAGAATAAGAACATGGGAGGGAGAGAGTAGAGAGAGAAGAGAGGATTAGAAAGAAGAGAGAAGTGAAGAGAGAGAAAGAAAGGTTGAAAATGGGAGAAATCTGAAAGCTACAGCCTTTATATAGGCTGCGTGCATCCTGTGCGCGAGGGTGCATCGCCCTAGCGTGCACCCTCACCTCTTTGAGCCGTAGATCAAGATCCAAGGGCTCCTGATGCCCTGATCATGATCTGATTGAGGCTGTCTGATCTTGATCAGACGGCCCCAATCGAATCCTTCAGCCCACACGCGTCTGGCCTCCTCAGGCCCAATTTTCTTCTTTTTTTCCAAGTTCTGCACCCCTTTTTGCTGTTAACACCCTCCTGCTTGTAATTTTTTTGATTCTTGCATTTTTTTATGTTCTCGTTCGCATTCCGTGCTCATACGTATCACATTTTAATTACGTCATTTAATTCTATCTAACTTTATTGCATGAATTTAGAATGTATATTAGGTGTGGTGTAAATACATATCTAGTTTAGGTTTATGCATATTTATTTTCTCGCAGACATTAGAATGTAATTTAGGCGTTGATGTAAGTTATTTATTTTCGTTTATTTCTCGCAGACCGTAGAATGTATAATAGGTTTTTATGTAATAGCTTAGGTGCATGTGTGTGTGTGTGTGGGCTATGCGTTGTCTTTTATGCTTTGTAGCTTAGGTTAAGGGTCCTCATGTGGTCCAAAGCCATTATGGGTTCCCCGCGTTTTTATTATTCTCCGCTCCGTTAGTTCATTTTAGTTTAGTTCAATATTTAAAAACAACAAAAACATTCAAAAATAATAAAACACAAAAAAACATTTCCATAATAAACCTTGGTTGTTTAATCAAGTGATCCTTTATTTCGTCATTTCATAAATAAAAATTGCAATCAATCTAAATTTTATTTTCAGTCATTTCCTTTAATATTAAAAAACACAAACCAAATTCTTATTTGCCACTTGGCTTTTATTTTAAAACTTTTTTCAAAAACAAATAAAAAACACATAACCAATCAAACGTCAATTTTTACCCCGAACTACGAGGTTTTGATCCCTCACGGGTACGTAGGCAAATGACACTCGTCCTCTCAAATCAATAAAAAATGTAGATATTAGGCCCCTTTCCTTTCTTTATTCACAGTTCATTTCTTTTTAAACTAAGCAAGTTATAGCACAAAAATTAAATAAAACCAAGAGGTTCTCGTAGAGTACTACGAACATAGAGGGTGCTAATACCTTCCCTTTATGTAACCAACCCCCGAACCCTAAATCTCTTAAAGTGGTATTTGAACTTTTTTCCACTTTCTTTTAAAAATTAAATGTTCAGTCGTGAAATAAATAGTGAGTCAAACGCTAATCAAATAGCCTTGATCTCCGAAAAATGACGCGACACCGACACATACGCTCGTTTTTTGTTTTTAAAATCTAATTCAGCTAGCAATATCAATATTATTAGGGTGAACATCTTTACACGAGTTCGAATCCAAACTACGCAATTGCATGTGAGAGTTTAAGATGCTATTATTTTTGTGTGAACTAAATATCCTCTACGTGTAACTGCAAAAATTAATCCCTTAAGTTGGACAAAATCGCAATGAGTGACAAAGTCCTCCTCGCAATAATGGGGTAGAACAACAATTGTTTGTTTCTATTTTTTTCATCTTTTTGTCGATTACCATGATATTGGTATAAAGTTTTCACCGCCACTTAACAATAACTAATCTCGGTTGGGAATCTATGTGACACACAAGATGAGTTCTCTCTTTCGACAAAATATATTTTTATTCAGTAAATTTTAACCGTAAAACACATATTTTCAAATTAAATTAATTGAGCCGGGTCGGGTCGTGTGTTGGATACCATTGAGATGGTTGTTGAGCAGAAACAACACAAGAAGAAGTTTGTGGGTTTGGGGAAGAGAGAGACATCAGAGAAACAAAAACATGGCTGTTCGACAAAGAGCAGTAACAGCACTTCCAAACCTCATACGCAATCTCCGCAACGAACAACCTCTCAAGCTCAACAAACCTTCTCCACATAATCATTATCCCAATTCCTTGCCCTCTCTCCGTCGCGCTTTCTCTTTATACGATCAGATCAATCTCATTGACAATGTCCCCGAAGACCAACTCCGATTTCAAGGGTACCTTCTTCCTCTTTTCATTCTTCCATTTTGCATAATGGGCTGTTCAAAGTTTTTATTTTTAGTTAGTTTTCATATGGGGTTCAAGGAAAAGACTTTAATGTAAAATGGGTCATTTTTTTGAAGCTAAGATAATTGCATTGCTGAAGGGACTTAACATGATTGTTTTGATAATCTTAGCTAAGATCATTGTATTATCCGCAATAGTTGTTGCAGTTGCAGGGATTTAATGGTACTGAGTTTAATGATATTGTAGGTTTAAAGATACTGGATTTACTGTAAATGGAGTTGAATATGAAGGAAGTTTGCTTTGTGTTGGAAATTTGATCATGTCTTGGAAACCAACAAAGTTTTCAGAGATCACTGCTGATAGGTTTGTTCCTTCAGTCTACGTGCTTGCTTTTCTCTTGCAATTCCTTTTCCCATATAAACAATATTTGTAGGACCAACTGTTTTCTTTTAAACTCTGCAAAATTCTATTGTGGATAGTACTTAATAAGTTTGTTATCCTTCGTCGTTTTGTATATCATCATCGGTTTTGAGAATGAATGAAATGGATGATACAACAATATTCAAACCTTTTTGCAGTAGGTGGAATCAGCTACATAAATTAGTCCAAACCATTAAGTTTCGTATTGTATTAGGACCAAAGGCAAAATAGACTGTCCATCTCTTAATCTCTTTTAATTGTTTGACTTATAGCTTTATTCAGTCTCCTTCGCCTCTAATTATTGGACTACCCTCAATTTGGTATATCTCACCGTATTTCTATGACGAGATTCTATTATCTTCACTGATGTGTGGCTAACTCAATTGCTCATCTTATTATTGTATGCCTAATCCTATCCAAAAAACATAAGACGAGATTATATAATCTTCTCTAGTGTGTGGCTATCTCGATTGCTAGTATAATTATTGTATTCCTTGTCCCATTTTGTTTTATGTAATTAGTTATTCATCCATCATCCATGGTAACATATTGTATTTATGATGCTAATTTTAATAAGAGAAAATAGATGATGCTTCTGATGAATGGCAATGATTCGTTTGATTAATTAGCCCCTCTGATAAAATCAATGTAACAATCATTGTGTGATAATCACCAAACAGGCGAAGAAACATCAAGAAGTGAATGCATCATAACAATCTAGTTCAACTAGTTCCATATTTACTTGTATTATTTATCTTGCTTTGACATCTTATTTGTTGTCGTCTTGTTTTTTGTTGCAGCTTGTCGCTCTTTCAAATTGTCCGCCCTATTCCAGGTTGGATTCTTCAGTTTTGCTATTTTTTTTTTGGTTTTACTTTCTGATTTTCCCTTTTTTTGGTGCAATTCTATATTTTTTCTATTTGGTGCTTTATGGGGAGTGGGGGCACTTGATAGTGTGTTCTTCTACAGATAAAAAACTGCTTAATTGATGATTTACTTGTCTTGAGAACAAGTTGACATATTGAACATTATGATCCCTATACATTTACTTGTAGTTGTAGTTTCTAAGTGTCAAGTTGGGACCTTAAAGCTGATGAACATCCCACTGTCACAATTATTTGAAACGGTTTCTCATGAATTTGTCTAATTCTATTTTCTATTGTTTGTCTTCTCTCTTGGATTTATTGTCCCTTTTAGCTAATTGTTTTGAATTAATTACATGACCCTGCTTTGCTCATTATGTTACTAAATCGATGTTATTACCTCCTATCAAGTATCAAACTACCTTTGATCTATATTGACTAAAATTTGGAAGATTTTTTTTGCCAGAGATTCTGATTGTTGGATGTGGAAGGAACATTCAGCATGTTGATCCTGAACTAAGACGGTTTATTCGGTCGACTGGCATGAAGTTAGAAGCTGTTGACTCGGTATATTTACTTCACCTTACATTGTTGGTGCACTATTTTTAGGTTTCAATAATTAAAATTTCTGACACCAGCAGAACCGGTCATCTGGTACATGGTTTTGAAAAATAGGCTACATGGCTTGATTGTTGAGTGAGTGTTACTAGGAGAGTTTCTGAGAGATGATAAGAGAATTCAAGCATTTATACCAATAGTTAGGAAGTAGTTTATAATGTAAAATTATTTCACCAATGTCGTTCAATTATCTTTTTCCATGTCATTGAAAGAGTTTGACCGTGCTAACATCTATACATGTCAAACTCTTTAAAATTGACATGTAACATATAGTGGGATGGATCGAAATAAAATCATAGGATGTATATTTTAGCAGCGTCATTTGTGGTATTATTGTTCTGGTTATCAATTTAAGGGTGGGGAATAATTTTAATTTTATTTGAATCAATCAATGTTTAGAAGTTATAGATTGTGAGTTTGATAAATGTGCATTGATAGTGTAATCAGATTTTACCCATATGGCTGATCATATTTTCCCATCTTGCCATATCATATTGTACCTCTTAAAAACTCGTTTTCAATGTGACAGGATGATTGAATATGATTGGCTGTCTGTTTAAAATACGTGTATTAGTGTAGTATTTTGCTCATTACGTTACTTGTAGTTTTTAAGGTTCATTCAATAAATACTGTATCTGGTCTATAATATAAATCAAATGCATCATTCATTCAATGAACCTGAAAAATGAATCTTTTCTTATATTCGAGACCAGAGGGAGTAATTAGATTATTTGCAATTACAATTAGTTATTGGAACAATGATTTTAATATAGATTAAAAGTGGCTTAAAGGTTATTCATAGCACAATTCTCATCAGATAATTCCAAATGTTACAATGGAGAAACCAACCAAAAATATGAACACTTCCATTTTGACTGCTTCTCGTTGAATTTTGAATGTTACATTATTTATTCAATTACTTATTATCGTCCATTATTGAGTAGAGAAATGCAGCATCAACTTACAACATACTGAATGAAGAAGGTCGCATTGTGGCTGCCGCACTTCTTCCATACGGAGTTACTTCATGAAGCCTGAACCAATACTCTAGTAGCTACCCTTTGTTCAAATATGCTCACATTCGTCAGCACTAAAATCTTGCCTTATTCTGCGAGACATGCTTTGATTTTCTATGTAGAAATTTTTGACATATCAATAGGACAGTGAGTTAAGCACATGTGACTTTGTCCATGTCTGTTGATGTTTTCAAATGTAATAATAATGACAATAATAATGTATAGAACAGCAGCACTCATAAATCCAAGCAAAGTTGGCTTTTCTAGTTGGTGTTCGTTTGGTTTTAAATTTCAATGTTACTTCATTTTGTTAGAGCTGTGACACAGAACCCTGCCCCTCTCCCTTGGGGATGTTAAACATTTATCAGTAGTTAATTCTCAATATATTTTTGAATTTATGGTATAAATAAATATTGATAAATTATCTGACAATGAATTTGTGTATCTAAATTACGATTGATTTGGAAGAGAGTATTGTCGCTTCTGATTACTTTGAGATATATCTGTCATTTTTGTTTGTTCCGAAGATAAGGTCTCACTATTGCTCTCAGTCTTAGTAACTTCATGCATCTATTCCATCATATTTTTTACTTGTTTATTATTATGGTATATGATTGGTTGTATATTAACTTACAAAAGTCTGGAGATACATATCTTCTCTCAAATACCAGACTTTAAGCTCAAACACAAACTTTACGTTTATAATTTCATCAACCACGCTCATCTCAAACGTAACTTTCTCCATATCAGACTCTCTCATTCATGTGATCGAGGTTGACCTAAAGGTAAGGCCACCAAAGCAATTGCCTTATGCCTGCAAAATCTAAAAAAAAATATAAACTATTTGATAAAATGATTTATTTTCTACCATTGACACAAATTTACTTGATAAAAAGGTCTCATATTCTACTAAAATTAATAAAATATCATTGACCATTTACATGATAAAAACACTTCATGTTCTAAGTAGTTTTATTGAAGTACTATTATGAGCTTAAAAATTGTATCATTTTAAAATTCGTCTAAGACCTCAATATGTGTTAAACCTATCCTACAAATTATATTATTTTTGGTCTCAAATATAAAAGAAAAATACTTATACCCTTAGTAATCCAGAGTTCAAACGGAAGCTAAGTAAAATCTATTAAAAATTGTTCCACTCAGGAATCGAATTCAAATTCTTCTAAACAATTTGTCATTTGATGAAACTTATTAACCACTTAAGTACAATTACTTCGTTAACCACTTTACTCATTTAAGGATGTCATTTTTATAATATTTTTCAATTATATAAATTTTATTTTTCCAATGACTATTTTATTTCTATGAAACAAGTTTTCATGGTGCATTTTTTTAAAATACTTTTAATTTTATTAAATACTAAAATAATCATAGTCAAATAAATTTCATCATAAATGTAAAATTAGTTAACATTTACCAAATATGTTAAGATAAGATAGAAGATTAGGACACAACTAACACTAATGTGATAAACAACATGATATAAATAGACCTACCTAATCCTCCTTCCCAATTTAGCGTAACCGTTTACAGAGTGTTACGCCATTCATTCATCATGTCCACTCTCCTTCAATCTTCTTTTATTTCTTCTTCTTCTTCCTTCTCTCCGATCACTCCTTGCATCTCTCTCCGAAACGCCACCACCGTCGTAAGTAACTCTCTCCCTCTCTCTCTCTCTCTCTCTCTCTCTCTTCGCGTTCGTTTGATTTAATAGCTGAATGTGAATTTCTTCGATTTCAGAGATGTAATAATGCAGTAGAATCTGTCAATTTGGAAAACGGAAAACCGTACCGTTCAACTGAATATTCAGTTAGCGGAGGTTCAAGTTCCATTCCGAGTTATCTAGTGGCGCCAAACACTCGTATTCATGATCTCGTTAACAAAAATCGTCTTCGTATTTTCTCCGGCACCGCCAATCCCGCACTCGCTCAGGTATCATCCAATCTTGATCGTACAGAATGTTTCGATATCGAACAAAAAATTAAATTAAATTAAATTGAGATTTAATATAGGTTTTGAACTTCGATTAACTTCTAGCTCCTTATAACTTTTTATATTAAAATTGGACTCTATTAGGTAAAAAGTAGCAGAGCAGAGGATAACTGATAAACTAGCTGAAAGATTATAGTGCCGATAAGCTAGTTGATAATGTATGAACTTGTAGATTAAATTTGTAATGTTCAGTAAAATTAGCTAAATATGACCTGACAAGCACGGATACGGACACCGGACACTCACACGCCTGACACTTTTAATAATTTGAGAAAATAACATAATTTAGTGTAATTATGTGTCAGTGTCGTGTCGGACATGTCTAAGCCAGGGAGTGTTTGTGTTTCATAGCTAGTTGACACAAAAAGATATTTTAACTAATATTTATTTTTTCCTAATACGATAATAAAGATAAAATTGACAGAAAAAAAATGATAAGCTCAAATGCTAATAGAAGTAGTTATAAAAAATTGTTATAAAAAATGTCTAGTTTGGTCATACGAGCTTATAAGTTGGCCTAGCCAAACTGAGCCTAATAGTTTATGGTTCTCCACTAATGAACATAAACTTATAGGAGAGTTCACATAGTAGTTAAATATAAGATTTCCATTATATTTTATTTTTTGAAAAATTGAGTTGTAAAAGCATTTCTACGTACACTTAAAAAATGAACGTTTAACAATCTCACTGTTCATTAGGATATAGAATAGTAACTAATTAGAACGGTTAAAGTAGTTAATAGTTGTTATAGGAATTAGTTAGTTGGTTGGGTAGTTTGTTATGTGGCTGTTAAGCCTATTAGAAAGTCTTTAAATAGCCCTTCATTTCCTAGGAGTATCCTTGAACATTGTAACTGTGTGTGAATAGGGTATTCTCTACTGTGAAAGGGGGAACCCTTGGAGGAGAGAACCAATATTTACATCTCAATTTATTTAAACAATAGCTTATACTTAAAAAGCTATTGTTTAACAATCTCATAGTTAACTTGAGAATTTTTTAGGATCTGTTTGGATAAACAAATTAATTAAGCGCTTGTATTATAGGATAAACACTATCATGTAAGTGCTTATGTATAAGCTATTTCTATGGTCAAAAGAAAATATACTCAAATTATTTTTATGTCAGCTATAAGTTGTTTTCATAAGCTATCCTCGAAAGCTTATGGAAAATAGCTTATAGATATATCATAAGCGGTTTTCATAAGTTCTCCCAAACCCACTATCAAGTGCTTATACCAGTAGTTAAGCTCAGAAAAAAACATGTCCTTGTAGAGAAATTTGGATTCAAAACTTGCTCATGATATAATATGATGTGGTCAATAAGTAATGCGTATTGAACTTAGAAACATATATACTTTTGTAGTTTCCTAATGTTATTTGAAATTTTATGTTATAACACCAGACAGTATTTGTTTTTTACTAAAATTTCTGATTCACATTTAAATAGGAAATTGCATGCTATATGGGCCTGGATCTGGGAAAAATTAAGATAAAACGTTTTGCCGATGGGGAGATATATGTCCAACTGCAAGAGAGTGTCAGGGGGTGTGATGTGTTTCTTGTGCAGCCTACATGTCCTCCCGCGAATGAGAATCTTATGGAACTTCTCGTAATGATTGATGCCTGCAGGAGAGCTTCTGCCAAAAATATTACTGCAGTCATTCCCTATTTTGGATATGCTAGAGCTGATAGAAAGGTTTGTTTGTCAGCTTTGTTTACATAACTATAATATATTTTTTATTGGTGATGAAATATTCTCACTATCTTATATTTTCCTGTGTTGAATACATATTGTATTTTTTTCTTTTTATTCGATATTGTATTGATACAGATACAATTATCTGTATAACTTGAATGTCATTTTTAGGAATGAACATAAGATACGGGAATTGTAGAATATAATATAATATACTAAACAACTATATATAAACAGATTTGCATTTGTAAATAAAAATTACTTAATGCACAATCATCTTTGAAGCTACTTATCTCTTGAACTGAGTTAATTAGTGGTACAGTTAGTAACATCTCCATGCTCCATTACTGATAACCGCTAGCTACTTCATTTGCGTTAACTTTGGCTCTTTTGTTATCAGGCCAAATGGGAGACTTTTCTATCAACGATAAACTCTCCCAAAAGCTTAACCTGTTGGGTTAGGGCTCATGTGTACAACACTCTCATTTCGGAGTTGATAAGAAAATAAGTACAAATTACAATACACACACCAGTGACTGTCTCAGCCAGAATTTTTTTTTTTTTTTTTTTACAAAGTACTTGGACAGCCATACCAAATGACTATCAGTATCAGGCATGCATATCATATGTAAATATATTACCTTTTTGGCATATCTCTGTATCATACTGTGGATGTAAAGATGACAATATCCAAGGCATTAGTGATTAGACCAATCACGTTCTACATGCATCTGCTGAAGTCATGCATTTTTAGCTCTGCAAAGTTACATAACATTACTTGTACATGAAATTTTTTAAAATATTCAAACATTTCAAGTTCAGTTTTGTTTTTGTCAAAAAAAAGTTCAGTTTAGTTAAAACATGGTCATCAACTACTCTTTCAGACTCAAGGGCGTGAATCAATTGCTGCTAAGCTTGTAGCAAATTTAATTACAGAAGCTGGTGCAAATCGTGTTCTTGCATGTGACCTCCACTCTGGGCAGTCTATGGGCTACTTCGATATTCCAGTTGATCATGTGTATGGACAGGTAATAGATTATTGTACATGGTTTTTTCATTAGTGTATCATAGTTTTGAAGAATAAAACTACTTGTGATCTGTTCAATCCAAACGAACATGCTATGTATATGCTGTATATTTGCAACAATTTATAGTCAGTCACAATTCTGAACAGAAAGGACAATGTTATAGTGACATGCCTATTTTATTGTTTATATGACCCTTTAAATTTCTGATTTTCTTCGTAACCTAGTATATCCCAAAACTTGCTATTCTTAGATGTATTGAAACATTTTTTCCCCTCATTCAGGCAAACATTTTTTATTGGTGGTTAATCTTAAGTTCCTACCTTTAAACTGTCAATGTAATTCGGTTTCTTGATTAATCATATGTTCTTTTGTGCCACTACCAGCCTGTTATTCTTGATTACCTTGCCAGCAAGACTATTTGTTCAGATGATTTGGTAGTTGTCTCGCCAGATGTTGGTGGTGTAGCTAGAGCACGTGCTTTTGCCAAAAAGTTATCTGATGCTCCTTTAGCAATTGTTGATAAAAGACGTCATGGGCATAATGTTGCCGAGGTATGTTAATGTACTTTTCTTAAGATCTCTTAGGATTGACTGCTGTCTACTATTTTTCCCTTTAAGCTAATGAAGCATATTTCTTTACAGTCTAGATTGAAGAAACATTAGGCTTTTCTTATTGGGTGAATCTCATTTTGCAGGTGATGAATTTGATTGGTGATGTAAAAGGAAAGGTAGCAGTGATGGTAGATGACATGATTGATACTGCTGGTAAGTTTGTGTAAAACTTGAGTTTCTAGTGCAATATTGATAGCTTGTCTCTATGACCCTATAATTAGTTAGATCGGTGGCTCAAAATGTATACATTTCTGATCAATAAACGTGCTTTACTCAAATACATTTCCCATTTATATGTTTTGCCGACTAAATTGATACTATTTTTGAGTCTTATTCATAAAATGGACTTGTAAGAGAAGGGTATATACGAATTTAATTAAAATAGGTCCTTATCCTCTGCTAATTACTTAGCGTGCTTGATTTGGATAATTGAAAATGATTATATTTAAACTTTAGAATTGTTTTGTTGAGCAAAAGTTACTGGAAATTGATATATTAGTTTTTTTAATGTTGCATGGAGTTGAATCACTGTTTCTTTTGCGAAAAATACTTCAATTGATAACTTGCTAGACTTGGCTTTGGAATTAATGAAAAAACTTGGAGAGTTGTCATTTGTATTTCTTATTGGACTGCAAACTTTGCATGTTCATGATTTTTTCAATTTTCTATTCTGCTTTTCTTTTCTATTTCGTAGGGCTTAATTACCCTTATTTATACTTTGAATCTCCCTTTTTCTTGATGATATATATTATTTTTCTATAGAAAAAACCTTAAAAAAAAAGCCTGCAACTTTGCAAGGAATGCCTGAAACCATTGAGTTTCTGAATTTTCTTATTCTAACTTAATCTTGTCAATTTAGGAGAGAGAAAGATACAATAGTGAGATCCTAATCAGGTACGCTGGACCTGTCCAGGCTGTGCTGGAGATGTGTATTTCCATGTACAATACAGATGTTGTCAAATGAAAAAGTCGCAATAGGAACTAAAATGAGAGAATCCAAATTGAATTATATTTGTCTTCGATACATCTCATATAATTTGTCATTCCTTGACACAGTTTTAAGGCATCTATTGAAATAGTCGCAATGGGAGCTAAAATGAGAGAATCTGAATTGAATTACATTTGCTGTTGCAACATACCTTCTTAATTGTCATTCGTTGACATGGTATCAATTCATTTATTTATTGATCAAGTGGTCAAGAGTTCAATTCATGCTGCTCAACTATCTTCATTTTTAATTAGATTATAACAAATTGCATCTTGGACATGTGCTTTCTCCAAACTTTAGAGTGCAATGCACTTTTCTGTGTAGAGGCATGTTAGAAATGAAAATCATTCTAGGTTTTATACCTGACAGATTAAACATGATGGTTGCTTCGTTGGCTTTTATATTAATCAGTCTATTCATTTCACATAATTATCTTTCACTAAAATTTTGGCGCCACTTCGGATATACTTCTAAGATTATTGATTGTTTGTGTCAATTCTCTCTTGCTACAGCTTGGTATGACTAAGTCTTATCAGTGATCCCCTCAATAAATTGTTAATTTGTCTTATAGGGACCATCGCCAAAGGAGCAGCTCTTTTGCATCAAGAAGGGGCTAGAGAAGTCTATGCATGCACAACACACGCTGTTTTCAGGTATAATGTTCTTTTATATTCTTTTAATAATTTATTTCAACTTGTGGTTTGTGCTGCTGAGGCACTTTAATCGTGTTAATTATGGTGAAATGAAAATAAAGGGACGTTTGTTCCCTTTTCACTATTGTTACTTAATGCTATTCTAACTAGATTGATCTCAAGAATTGTGGAGAGAGTGTGTTAAGTATGTCTGGGTATGAGTTGGTTTATACTGTATCAGTTTCTTAATTGAACGATTAGTTGATCTAAGAGTGACCTAGATGTCATGAATATGTTTTTTTTCCCTTGGGACAGGAACCTCAGCCAGCTTTCTTTTGGCATCCAATGTGGTTTATGTATATAGATAGATTGACACATGTGAAGGATGTATTGCAATGATGGTTAATATAGTACTCTTCTTAGTTGTTTTTTGATACAAGGCATTTTACTTGTAACTTAAGCATGATTATTGCTTTTGCAGCCCTCCTGCTATAGAGAGATTGTCAAGTGGTTTATTTCAAGAAGTTATCATAACTAATACAATTCCAGTGGCAGAGAAGAACTACTTCCCCCAATTAACTGTCTTATCAGTAGCAAACCTTCTGGGCGAGACCATATGGCGTGTTCATGATGACTGCTCAGTGAGTAGCATATTTCTGTAAAATAAGTTTAGTTGGTCATTTCTTTATTCTACCAATAGAAAAAAGGAGACTACTCTCCATACTTGCATGCTTACATACACATATGCATCTATTCAAATACATCAATTTTGGAAAAAGTTGAGCATGTAACTTGGAGTTAAACTCTTCCATTTATTGCTAGATTGTATTATTAATAATGGCATGTCTCGTAGTTGAATCTGAGTTATATATATATATATATCAAATGTTATGTTAGCCTCTTCTGTTTTTGCTATAAAAAGTTCTGTCCGTTGAGCAATAATTTTTGCTAGTTTTGTTTGTATAGGATAGAGTAGAATCCAAAGTAGATTTATCTTGCAATTTCTTGCTCTGTTTTATCTTTGTCAGGGTGGAATTGAACCTTATTCCAGTTTGGGCATTGATTGAACAATTTGTTGTATCCATGTTATGCTGTTCCAGCTTATGACACTGCAGTAACAAGAAGTGGCAGAATCGTATAGTCGATTTATTATAGCAAAAGCTTGTCATTAGTAATACCTTTTAGAGAGCTGTTTGGGGTAATTTTTTGTACTTGAAAAACACACTGTAGGTATATTTGGAATTCACAGGAATATTGTGTATTTTTACCCCGCTTGACGAGTATAATTTTGTAAGAAAAATATTGAATTGTGTGACTGTTTTCGGTGTATTGTTAGCATTCTTCTTGTTTTAATTCTGTCGTACATGTATTGATTTTGGATATAAGAAACAGTTTTATATATATATTAAAAAAAAAAAAAAAAACATCATCTTCAATAGAACAACAATAACATGATCATCATATTCAATACACATGGAAACTCGTACCAGTGACTTTCTTCCCGCACAACCTTCTTTTCCCCTCTCTTTCTTATATTCATCATTCATATTTCTAATACCAAAATACGAGTTAATCTTAGTTCTCTCTCGTTGGAATTCTCTCGCCGAGGTTCACATAACCAAATCTAAAATAAATATATTCATAGTCATCACGCCACATAAGTTAGTGTCACAGTCACATAACACTAGGGTTGAAGACAAAACAATCTTCTATTTAGAAGGAGAATTTTTTTTCTTCTTTTCAGAGTAAATGAAAATTCGCCGCCAAAATGATAAAAGGTAAACATTTATTAACCCTTTAAATTTTAATGCGTTATCAAATTCTGAAAAAGATTAATTTTCAATTTGAAAAATTAATTTATCATTCGTTATGAAACGTGTTCACTATCAAACCCTAAGACTAGATAAAATGGAAAGAATAATAAACGAGAGAGCCTTAAAAAAAATGGAGAGTCTTGACTCGTCTTAAACAATTCGGTACTTTTTGTTGGATTTAAAAAGAACAAAATTTCTTTATAATTCTTTTTCCAATATTTGTAAATTAAATTGTAATAAAAAAAAATGGAAAAGATATTTATCCAATTCGACTAGACGAGACAAAATAATGGTCAGGGGTTCGAACTCCGGCTACCACCAAAAAAGACGAGACAAAATAATAAACGATGAAACAACTTTGGTTGTTGGTGTGAATATAAGTTGGCAATTCAAAGGGTGTGTTTGTTGATTTATTTATTGGGCTAATCGTCATTATACTGATTGAATGTGTAACAAATAGACACAATAGTTTTTTAATATATCGAATTTTTAAAATAGTTTTTTATTAAGTACTTTTTTAGTTAAAATAGTCTCTAACAATAAAATATTTTGTTAATATTGTTATATTAGTTATTTAATATATTTACTTATTGTCGTACCTTCTGATGAGTACTTGTCGTCATTTTATTATATAAAAAAAGTTATTGTGAATATTGAAGGATTATTTTAAATCAACGACTATCTTAATCAACAAAGCATACAATTAAGGAGTATTTTAAAAGTTTGATACATTATTAAGGGGACACTACTTTTTACACATTCGGGACCAAAGCGATTATTTATTTATCCCTTTTCTTGTACTTTCTTGTTCCAATCCAACAATAATAATCAATCTCGCCGCTGAAAGAAAGAATTGGAATTGGTTTTCTCTTATTCTTCGATAATCGATTAATTCATCAGGTTCCTTCTCTTTCTCCTCTTTTTCTATTAAATTATCATTCTCTGTTATAGTCCGTGTTTCATTGCTGTTGTGAGAAGAAGCATCCTGTTTGGATAAACACTTTATTTGCAGCTTATAGCACAACCACTTTTCTATACCAAAAGATAAAATTAAGTTAAGTTGGTTTTGCATAAGCTATAAGCTGTTTTCATAAGTTATCTTTATAGAATTTATGAAAATAAGCTAAAACAGCTTATGAATATTTATCACTCGTTGCAACGTGTTCAATATCAAATTTTGATATTAAACATGTTTCATAATGAAATTTGATATTGAACACATTTCATAATAAGTGAGAGCTCCTGGGTTTCAAACTGAACTTAAATTAGTTTTAAAAAAGTGGATTAGTTCAAAGTATATGAAGTGATTTAGTTAACGAATGGTTTGGTTGAGTTAACCGAATATTTAGAGGATTAAGTTGCAAAATCCACTTTTACTGAATTTGCAATTTTGAAAGATAGATAAGGCACTCTCTACCAATTGAACCCATTTTTATTCAATTAAGTTACACTTTTCTTTGAATCTGATTCAATTTGCACTAATTCTCTGTAAGCATCTGACGCACTAATTCTCTTTAACCAATTTCAATTTCAAATTTTTATATATTATGATATTGTCTTCATATCTCATTTGCCGTTGAATTCTGTCTTATTTTCAGATAAAAGTTAAACAAATTGGATGGTGGTAATTTGAGCCATAATACAGACACTGAGCCAAAAATGAATGTGTTACCCCCCAATGTGGTACATCAACTATCATTTTCATTCTCAAAATCTTTATCAAGTTTTGAATGGCAGAACAAGAGCAACAATGTGTTGTCCCTCATGACTGTAGCAAAACCACCTTCTCGTTCAACTGTCATCCGAATGGGTGGAGGGCCAAGGACATACCCAGGTGGGGTGTCCAAGTGGCAGTGGAAGCGTATGCAGGCCAAGAAGGCCAAGCAACTCTTGAAGGCGCGACTGTGCCGGGAGCGGCAGATATATGAAATGAGGAAGAGGGCTGAGCTTAAGGCTGCTGTGTCTGAGTTGGAGAGGCCTTGGGAGGTGGTTGAGAAGCCCCCTAAGTTGTTCTCTATCAAAGCTGATGAGCAGCTCAAGGTTTTGGCTGATAGGTTTCAGAAGCCTGGTGGGTTTGACCTTTGGACTGAAAATGATGGACCACAGTTGTTTCAAACCCCTGATGAGTTGCCTTCTGCAAGGTTCTTTCCTAAAGGGGTTGTTCATAGTATCAAGCCTTACATGAAGGTTACTAGTGATGACTTGTTGGAGGAGCCGGATGTTTTGGAAGATGGTGGCGGTGAAGGGTATTGGTCAGAGGATGTTGATGATTGTGAGGGTGGTTCTTCTTCTCCTTTGAATTATGGGAAGAATGAAGTGAATGTTGGCGGTCGATTGCGAAAGAATGGGAATGGAAGGAGGTATTTGTCAGAGAATGTTGATCGGTCCCATGATGGGGAACGTTCTTCTCATTTGAGTGCTGAGAGGAGTGAATTGAATGTTCGTGGTGGATTGAAAAAGAACGGGAATGGGAGGAGGTATTTGTCAGAGGATGTTGTTCGGTCCCATGATGGGGAGCGTTCTTCTCATTTGAGTACTGGGAGGAGTGAACTGAGTGTTCGTGGTGGATTCAGAAAAAATGAAAATGGGAGGAGTTATTTGCCAGAAGATGTCGATCAGTTCCATGATGGGGAGCGTTCTTCTCATTTGAGTACTAGGAAGACCGAGTTGAATGTTCGTGGTGGATTGAGAAAGAACGGGAGTAGGTATTCATTAGGGGATGTTGATCGGCCAGATAATGAAGATCATTATTCTTCTTTGAATTCTGGGATGAATGGATCAAATATTGATGCTAGAATGAGGAATCACGGGAATGGAAGGAAGTTTATTCCAAAGGGTGTAGATGGGTCGGATGATGCAGAGCGTTCTTCTCCTTCACATGCAAGGAATGGAGCGAGTTTTGATGGCAATTTCGGGAATAAAGTGAGTGCAAGGAGGGTTTTATCCAACAATGGTGATGCTGTTAGGTCTAATGGATCTGGTGATATTAGATCGAGAAGGAAGGAGAGTGGAAAGAGGTTTATATCAAAGGATGTTAATGGGTCTAATGGGATGTATGCAGGAAGAGATGCTTCTGGCAGAACAGAGAGAGGGAGTAATTCCATTGCAGGCAGGAGATATGGAAAATATACTCAGAGGACTTCAAACAATGCTTCACGAAGGGTTAGAGATGCAGATTCCGAAGTTTATGATATGGGTTTACAACAAGATGGAAGTTATCAATTCTTACAGAATGAGCAACCTGACTCTACAAGCTGGTAAAACTGTGGACTCTTAGTCAAGGGTTATTCTTTGTTCCTCTTTCGTAGGCATTGTAAAAGTATATTTTGTATATAATACATTTCATCTTTAATGAAATCATTGAGTATCAAGTCAAGGTCTTTTTTATTTTTTAAAAGCTTTTGAACTTCGTAAATTCTTATTCTTATAATTGCTTATTGTGTGCAGTTATTTGAAAACTGAAGTCCGTAGAAATAATATTTTAATAACAGGTTATGATATGTATATTGTAAATACAGAGCCATTTCGTAGGTGATTTCTCTTGAAAGTGTTGTGTTTGAAACCAACTACTTTTAATTTTAAAAAGTAACCAATGACAATAACCAAGTTATGTTTGATCAAATTTTGTAAAATAAATTTGGTCCTGGATAGTTTAAGAGGTTTCTGGACTACATTAATATTGAGAGATTGATATTATATTTGCATATGGGATCTGCTAGAGTACTCCTTTATAAGTTTGTAGAAGAAGGAATCTTCTCTTTCAAGTAACTTTGATGGTTCATCATATTCTGCAATTCTCCCTGTAAAATAAGATATATATTAAGTTACTTGTCAATATCATACATCAAACTCTAGCATCATTATTATGTTACTTCATTCGGCTTTAGAATATTTATCAATATCTTTCATATTTTTATCTGTACAATGCTTATTAACACTTCCGGTATATAGTTTTTTTTTTTTTTTAATCTGAAAGCCTATTTTGTAACACAATTAAATGGTCAGAATCAGTTCCAATTGTGATCAAAAAAACTTACCATCACTGAGGACCAAAACCAAGTCGCTGTCAATAACTGTGTGGATTCGATGAGCTATTGTGACAACTGTTCGATTGTTAAACTGTTGGCAGATGATATCCTGTATCACTCCGTCAGTTGCAGAATCCACCGAGGCTGTTGCTTCATCTAGTACTAATATGCTGCTTTTCTTCAACAAGGCTCTTCCAAGGCAAAATAATTGTCTTTGTCCAGCACTCCAGTTATCACCATTTTCAACCACTAAGAAAGCATTTCAGTTTAGTATTAATGATTTTGATTATTACCAAAAGAAAAATAAACTCTGCAAGTTGATAGCTAATGAATCCAACCTGGGGAGTCCAACTTCTCTTCCTTGGCCCTCACTAGGTGACCTAGCTGACATTTATCTAGTGCCTGAAAATGAAAAAAAATCATTTGGTTGGTGATAATAAGGGGAGAAAAGTATGACTACTTTATGTTTACCAAACTATATATAATTTGGTCTTAGAAAGTGTACAAAGGATATTTTAGTAAATTTCACATTATATTACTTGCGTTGTTCTCCTTAAAAAAATATACGGAACAAAGAGTTCTGAAGTGTATTATCAAGTGTTTGTCTTGTGCTATTCTCATTGTTTTGTACCTCAGTGTATCAAACACACCCTAAATGTCACCAATGAATATTTATCTGGACACTTTCTTTCCTCTTGAATGAGAAGATATTTTCAAAATACTGATAAATATACATTAACTTTATTTTCATGTTCATGAACTAACTGTTTTGTTAAAGTGTTTACCTCCCACACTTCACTGTCAGAGTATTGCTCCAGAGGGTCCAGGTTTCCTCTGACTGTGCCTTCAAACAAGGCTGGATCCTGTGGGATAATGCTGAGCCTTGACCTTAAGTCATGGAGACCTATCTCACATATGTCCACATTGTCAATCATAATGCATCCCTCTCTTGGTTCAACCATCCTGAAAATTGCCTGTATGAGGGTTGATTTACCACTGCCGGTTCGTCCTACAACACCTATTTTCTTCCTTCCAGGAAATGTGCAAGTGATATTTTTCAACACAGATGGTAGATGTTCAGCGTATCTTATCTGTAACATAATATTTTGTGTAGAAGATATGTTAGGAAAAAATGGACATAGAAACTTGATCCATTACATATTTTGTGTGTTCTTAACTCTTGCTATATCAAACCTGCAAATTTTGGAAACATATTGTTCCAGTTTCTGGCCAGTTTCTTGGTGGCCGGCAGTCTTCAATCACAAGAGGTGATTCACTTGTGATATTTGTATATTGAAGAATTCTTTCAACTGATATCATCTTGTTTTCTGCATTGCAAATGTTCCATATAACCGAAGCTTGCAAGACATTCAAATTGATTCCATATGTTACTGCTAATCCTGCAATGCCTGTAACATACCAGAAAAGAAAGTAAGATCATTTTCAATTCCTGTGTGGAGCATTATATGAAAATAACTTCGTATGTTTGCAAAACACATGGTTTTATTGTCTATTTCTGATATTTTCTCAATAAAGGTTTGTACTTACTTGGATTTATGAAACCTTCAGGGAGGCTCACTAGCAAGACAAGTGAAAAGGCAAAAACAAAATTTGAAAGCAAGTTCAATCTATAAGAAAGCCATTCCATTGCAGACACATTATGAAACCATGGCCTTGAGAAGCCATCCAGAAGGACAAGATTTGTGCTCATGAAACGGCCTTCTTGATCGAAAGCTCGTATTGATGCAGCTCCTGCTAAAGATTCTGAAAAATGGTGGAGAATTGGAGTAATTTGTATCTGTGCTAAGCGAGCTAGTTCTCTTGCTGTCGGATTATAATATCGCTGAGATAAACATCATTCAACTTCTGTTAGGATTTCATAAAACAATGGTTTATAGAGAGGGACATGAGAAAGAGACTGATTTCTTTGTAAGTATCAAATAACTTAAATATGTGTATTTTTATCTACTTTAAATATTAGATTAATAATTTGAATATAAGCTTTGGTTCACATAGCTTACACATTGCAAAATTGAAATATTATATCTTGTATTAGTTTTGGAATTAGAAATGATAACACTTGTTTTATGCCCTTTCAAGAGAGGAGAGAGCAAGAAGGAAAAATGATACATACTTGATACCATATGCAGATTGCAGTTACTGGAATGAAGATGATAAATACTTGCCAAGCCGCTTGACACATCACCGCAATAGTGCCAAGAATTTGTATTATTGAGAAAGCACACCATCCTATTCTGTGTAACATTTCCATGTCTAGCACACTTTGATCTGTGGAGGCCTGAAATTAAGGCTTTCAATATCAGTGTTGTTGTATGGTGCCCATAGTAGGACTATAGCATATGAGGAGCTTGACCAAACCTATATTGTTAGACAATATTTTATTTAGTAAAAAATGTTGTTAGATATAGGCAATAGCGACGCTGTAGCACTGTTGCTTAGTAGAATTTCAATGAACCGCTATTTTCCTCCATCCACGATTGAAAACGTTGTTCAATATTGCATTGCAATAATAACAATAATAGTCACGGATAGCATTGCCATATATGAATTCTTACCCTGTTCAAGATTCTTCCAGTTGGGGTAGAATCAAAAAATGACATAGGGGCTCGTTGCACATTATGCAACATTCTTGTGAAAAAAGTTTGTGCTGTCCAAAGTCCAACATTTAACACCAACGTGGCTCTCAAAAGAACACAAAGGGAACCAGCAACAGAAAGTACCATATAAATAAGTAGTATGAAATTCATATCAAATATAGGCTTAGCATCAGATTTTGTAGGACAAACCCAAGCCATCCAATAGTTACTAGCAATCTGAAGTATTTGGAATGAAGATTGTGCCAATAGTATGACTGGAATAAGAATTCCTCCTTTAACAGCTGTCAAATAAGACCAGTAAACTTCTTTTGATATGCTTCCTGTTTCTCTTTCTTCATCGTGAACCAATTTTCCATCATTATTCCCTTTGCTTTCTGTAGGAGGATTTTCTTGCACTGTGTCAAGTTGTGTGTGCAAAAGTTCAGAACTTGAGTTTGAGCAGGTGATGCTTTCTCCTTCAGGTATTGGATTTAAATTTGCTTTACTTGAATTTCCAACCATAAGAACTGACTCTAGTGCTTTGCTATGAGCACCAACTAATAATTCAAATCCTATATTTTGCTTTAGAAGTTCTTCAAATGTTCCAGCTTGTGCAATCCTTCCATTTTGCATCACCTGGTTTTCATTTAAATCAGTGACATATATGATAAAAATGGAAGAAGTATATCAAAATTTAAGGAATCCAAAATAAAATGATATATTGTACACTGTCAAAAAATCAAAACCAATCATCATATGTGTGACTTCAGAAGTAGTTATTGATTGCAGCCAAATGTTTTTAAAGATGTGAGGATTACAATTGATTGCCAATGTAGAAAATCTTTAAACTGACAGTGTATATGAATTAAATTCATAGTTTAACAGACTAAGTACATATAAAACCAAATTTTCAAGCAAGCATCTTTTACCAGAATGAGGTCTGCTGCTGAAAGAAACTCAACTTGGTGTGTAACAAAAAGTATAGTTTTTTCTTTGAGAATCCCCAGAAGACATTCCTGCGGAAAACATATGAAACACCAAACGTTAAAGTAATATTTGTTTCTCAAACAACTTCAAACCATGAAATATTTTACAAATTTAAAGTATAGAAAAAGAAAAACTGACCTTAAAGAGGTGAGTGCCGGTATGAGCATCCACAGCACTGAAAGGATCATCAAAAAGGTATATGTCAGCATCTTGATAAACAGCTCTAGCTATCTGTATTCTTTGTTTCTGTCCACCACTCATATTAATTCCTCTTTCACCAATCTCAGTCAAATCACCACATGAGAATAGCTCAAAGTCCTTTTTCAATGCACATGCTTCAACAGTTTTTTCATACTTATCTTCATCAAACTCTTTTCCAAAGGTTATATTGTCCCTAATATTTCCAGTAAGTATCCATGCTGATTGTGGAACATAAGCCTTTGTTCCACTAATCTTAACATTCCCTGATTGTTTAAATATCTCTCCCAAAACTCCTGAGAGCATACTAGATTTCCCGGAACCGACAGAACCACAAATTGCAACCTTCATTCCTCTCTTAACTTTCAACTCAATCTCATCAAGTGTTGGAATTGTTGTCTCAGGATCCCAACTGAATCTTCCTTTCTCAATAACTACATCAAATTCTGTTTTGTCCTTAGAAACATATTCAATTACATCATGTTGGATTTCTTCTTTCTTAAGAAAAGAAGCGATCCTATCGCCAGAAACTTTTCCTTGAGCAATGACATTGAGTAGATCAGGTAGACTGAACATAGGATCTTGTAACATTCGGAATGTCGCGAATGCAGATAAGACCCTTCCAGCTGTCAGTTCAATTTCTAAGAACATGCATGTCCAAAAGGTTATCACTGAAATGAATGTAGGTGAACCCCAGAAGATAAAAGCCGAAAACGCCTGTTGTCTTAATGACTTCGATAACCAACCATATTCAACACTTCTCAATGATTCTATCCTTTGGAAAAACTCACTATCCCAAGCTTGAAGTTTCAAAGTCCTCATGTTTTTGAGAATTTCTGAAGTGGTCTTCATTCTGTTGTCTTTTGCATCCATGATCTTGGTTTGGTATCTTTTCTGTATTTTCGTTAAAGGTATGTTCAAAGTCATCACTGCTAGTGTAGCAGCTAATGCAGCCAATGAACCTAATCCAAGATTTGTCTGCAAAATGACAACGGCTAAGGAAATTTGTATTGGCAGCATCCAAATAACATTTACAGACCAAACGAAATCCGTAATCCTCTGCACATCTACACTCATGTAGTTCATTATCTCACCACCAGAATGACTTTGACGCGATCGACTTGAAAGATGTAAGCCCTTCTTATATATATGTGATATCAATGCGGCCCTTAGGCGGAGGCCTAATTGCCGGGCACCGAAAATCCATTGCCTCTGAGCTATGACCTCAACCATTTTAGCACATAAGAAACCTAGCGACAAAAGGTATCCGCTCTTTAGTCCACGACTTTCCTTCTCGGTGAGGAAATTCACAAAGTCAGTGATCAAATATGGACCAACATAAGATGCTGAAGCGCATATTATTGCGAAAAACGCGTTCATTGCCACTTTCTTTCTAGCAAATAAATAGACTGCCTTGTAGATAGATGGATTTGCAGTTCCATCATTTTCCTTAACCTGTCTAAGACTCTCATCAAATGCGCAATTTAGATATTCAGCAGAGTTCTTGATGTCAATATTAGGAATGTCATCCAATTGAAGAGGTTTCTTATACCCTACCGCAAACAATGGATTGAGCCATGAGAAATTTATCAATTGAAAAAGTGTAGCATTTCCATATGGTGATTCTTTTAGACACTCAGAAGATTGTTTCTCATTTTTCTCTTCCAAAAGTGGTTCAGATATGCTACCATTTGTTGCAATGATGACTATGCCTGTTTTCCCTCTTGTTGAAATAACTAACAGACATGTTGAAACAACCAAACCAAGGAAATCTGCGTATTCTTTTATACCAATAACACCCTTGCTTTTTATACTGAAATGGACATGAAGGGTTGTGCTGACAATACTCAAAAGGAAACTGAAAAACCACCAAATCCTTACAATCCAATGGAAATTAGCATTTGTTTTCGACATCTTGCATATTGCTATTAGAATAGTTGCAGATGATAACACTTGAATGATCTCTGATGTAAGAGTTTGAAGTTTTGACGTACACTGAGGCTCATGATTGAGCATCAATATTAGCATTAAGGCATGAGTAGCTAACAATAAAGCAGTGCAAGCTAAGCTTATTATGTAAGGAAAACCCAATTTTATGCAATTTGGATGCACTTCTGGGACCTTGTTTTGCTTGGTGATGTTGTTCATGCAATTTCTTAGGAGTTGGACTAACAATATCGCAAGAAAGCCAAATTCTAGAGGTAAAGTTACATGTTCCAACAAGCATGGTGAGACTAATTGCTGCCATGTAGTCCATGAAAAACATCTCAGCTCTGTCAAAGCCAAATGAAGAGCGATATCAAACTCATGAAGATTCATTGTATTGTAGGATATTGAGCCTACACAGAGTGAGGTGTATAGGGTATCTAAATCAAATTTCGATTTGGATTGTGTGTAGTGTAACAGGCACTCAATGAGTCACATATAAATTTCTATACATATTTTGATTCTTTATAATCTAAAATACCAAACTTTTTTTTAAGGAATCTAAAAAAAACAAAACCTAATATGTGGGATCATTTGATTGGATGTGTATAATCATGAAGTTGTGACTGCACGCAACCTAAATCCCTAAAACTCGCAGAATATCATAGTTTTGAGCCAAGTGAAGTATAAAGACTAATTGAAAATTTATGGTATTTGGCATCTTAGATTATTGTATTGTTGTTGTATTCAATAAACAAATAAAATCATTTCAAATAACGTAAATTATACGTTGAGTATTTATTTTGAAAAAAGTTTAGACGTAAAAAAATTAGAAATGTGTGTAAGCCTCCTTTGGTTTTACTGAATATTGTACCTCATTAGTCTTTATCACTTTTAACACTCTAAAATTCTAAATTGTTTTTTTCTGTAAAATTGAAATCAATGACACCTAATTAGACAGTGACAAATATGAAAAATAGTTTCTCAAGAGATAATTTATTATTGTCCCATTTTTTGACTTTTCTTTATCCCTTCATCAATAACTGAGTTAACTTTGACATAAATAATTTCTCTTTAACATGTTTGGTATCGCTGCTAATGTGCACATTTCTAAAGTAATATTGCTCGCTAACAAACAAAACCAAATAATAATTTTTGACAAAAAACCAAAGAAAAAGTTAAAAAGTGGTACTATGACTATCGTTTTAAATTGAAACCTCCCCTACTTTTTGTTTTATTTTGATTTTCCAAGATGCTAAAAAATCTATAAAAATCTACTACTTCTCATATTTATTATAACAGATGAGCTTGAATGTCGTTTATACAAAGCTAGTCAATTTTTTATATTTTTTTTAAGGAGAAACTAGCCAATTTTTAAAAGTCAATTTTGTGGAATTAAATTAGGGGTCCAAATAGACCTTAGGTCCTTCCATGGTCTATATGACTTGTTATAGGCAAAAAAAAAAATTATATAAAGAAAAATCACTTTTTATATATACATATACTTTGTTCTATGTCGATTTGTAAAAACTAAAAAGATTAAAAATCATATTGTGTCGGTCGTCTTATCTTTGAGAATCATATTTCTTGAACAATACTTACATAGACAAATTGAAATATAGACGATTTAGGACACATACATTAAAATATATACACCATTGTTTAATTATCTAAAAATATATTTTGTTTAATTCATTTTATTTTTTACTCACTTATATGAGCGCGCTTCAAACCATTATATTTAGGTTTGTGAAGTAAAAATTGATTCATATTTCTTTCACTTTAGTGACTTAACAAACAATTGGTAGGCATCACATCACAATAGGAGAATTATTAAGAACACTAGGTTGTGGCATAGGTTGAGAATTATTAAGATAATATAGGATTTATCTTATATTTGTTAATGAAATATTCATATTAGATTTGTCAATGTTTTGAGTTGAGTTAGACAAAATAAAAAACTAAGGAGGAATGCAAATTTGATTTTTCCAACAAAAAAATAAAGACAACATTGAATCAATGAATGCGCACACAAAGACAACATTGTATGACAGCCACAGCATATACTTTGTCACTTAAGTATCAATGTCAATATTGTTCATTGTGTGGAATCAACTTGGAGAATAAGTTGTCGCTTCTAAATCCTTCAAAAAAAAAGTTGTCGCTTCTAAAATGATGGACTTTTTCTATAAAAAAAAATTATGAACATGTACCTGATGCAATTTTGATCCCCTATTTTTAAAAATGTTAATTTTTAATATATATTTTTCAAAATTAACTTTCTCATCCTCCTAGTTAGAAAGTCAACAATTTTTTTTTATTCCTCCTCTATGATGTGGTAAGTTCATTAATAATGTGGATCTTATATGACATTGTTTACGTGACACATCTTTTGACACATCATTTTCACTTTATTAAAATTTAAATACAATCATAAAATTAAATAACAAATTAATATTAAAAATAAAAAAATAGGGAATAAAATTAGAAATTCTAAATTGTTCTTTTATTCCCAAGTTAAAGAGAGAGAGAGAAAATCCCAAATTGAAGATCACGAGAACAAATCCTTCAATTGATTGAACAAATTTGAAAGTCATAGTTGCACAGAGTTCGTTCACCGTATATATAAGTTAATCTTTTGTGGTGATTCAGTTTCATAAACCCGAAAGGGTCCGGTTCTTTTAACCCGAAAGGGTTGTTTGGGTTCTTTGCAATCGGTTGAGTTGGTGTTCCAGTGTGCTTGACTCTCTAATGTTTCAGGTCTGTTGAGATCTGCAGACCTCAAGTCTTCAGGGTTACCTTCTCTCTTGTTCTGACCTTTTATCCATCTCAGTCAATGTGACTGTTATCGGAATGTTACGATTCATACACCTATTTGATACTCTGAACTTTCGCTTTGCATTTTTTTGCAATTCGGTTTCGTATCCATATGTGGGTTTGTTGAATTGTCCGTGGTAGTGTTGTTTAGAGTTGTTTTTCATACCATTTGTGTACTGATTTGTTGTATCACCCATTTAGGTTTGTACTTGTGGTTTCTGGTCAGGTTCATGCCCCCAGTCTTGTACTTCCTTTTCATTTTATTTAAGTTACTTTTGCTTAAAAAAAGAAAAAGTTAATATGGATTTTGAGTTATAATATAATAATTGTAGCTTATGGATTGCAATAATACATTTAATTTTTTAGAAAGCTCTAAATAACGTTTTTGAATTATTTTTTTTGAAAAACATTTCTGAAATTTGTAAAATCAATTTTTTTTAATTATAAGTGCCAACTGCAAATCTCTTTACACAAGGAATGAATGATTATGGTTGAAATCTCTAACACAAGAACAAACTGAAACTCATCGATTATGGTTGAAAGTTTTTCATGAAAAATTGTTTAGGTGTACTTAATCTGAAAGGAAGGATCTGTTCTTGTGTTCTACAATTTGAGATTTTTTCTGTCTTCAAATTGAGAATAAAAGAAGGGTTTCTAATTTTATTCCTCAATTTTTTTTTTAATTTTAATATTAATTTGTTATTTACTTTTATGATTATATTTAAATTTAATGAAGTGGAATGATGTGTCAAAAGATGTGTTACATAAACAATGTCACATATGATTTACGTCATTAATTTGCTTGCTACATCATCCAATGAGGAGGGGGGCAAAAAAATTTGTTTGCTTTCTAACTAGGGGATGAGAAAGTTGATTTTGAAAAAAAATATATCAAAAGTTAACAATTTTAAAAATAAGAAGGGTCAAAATTGCATTTAAGCCTAGAATCTGATTTTTTTTTTTAAAAGAGAAAGGAGAAGGAAAAAAATCAGATATGGGTGGTTCATTGTAGTATATTATGGACCTTAAATCAAACAGTTATAATCATATTAAAAATATTTAACATCAAAAAACTAACTGCGAGGACCAAAATAGATAACGACATGAAATATAAGAGATCAAATTGAGACACTTTATAGTTAAAGGATCAAACTAAGAAATTAAAATAAGTTAAGGGACCGGAGATGTATTAAGTCAAAAGAAAACTATCATTTCTCAAATATTATGTAAGAAAACTTTTTTTGCGGGGCAATTAAAGAAGTTTGGTTATTGAGATTCCATTTTAATTTAAAAATTAAATAAAAATTTATCTTAGTGCATTGAAGCAACTGTGATATACACAACACATCTACAAATTAACTTAGATGAGAAATATTAGGTTTGATGGTTGGAAAGTGATTTGAGATTATTTTAAAGATGAGAACTGTGTGAGAGGTGGTGAACCTGTACAACTCAAATCATAAACTAGACTATCCTTCAAATAAATCATAAACTAGACTAAGATTTACGCTATCTATTTTGTCACAATATATGGGTAAAGTAAGGTGTTTGTTTATATGGAAAGAGTATGCAAAACAACGTGACATTGAAAGCTTAGTTTTGATTTGGGGTTTGGCTCTTAAACTTGTCGAGGAGTTATTTAAATTTGTATTATTTAATATAAATTCAAGGAATGATTGAGAAATCCCGTAGCTAAAGTTAAAAGTCACATGGAGGAATGATTCTCTCAAGTGAAATTTTTTCCGTTTTTCTCAAATGTTATATCTACACTATTAAACATAAGAGAAAAAAGAGATATAAAATTGTAAAGAACAATAGTATTAAATGTATGATTGAGATGTAACAATTGATGAAAATTGAGAGAATTACATTTGAGAGAATCTACTTCTGCCGCATAGTAGATACAACAATCATTTTATCAAAAGAAATGTTAGGGTCACATTCCTAAGACACTCTTTTAACACATCTAATAGTACTTAACCATGTCATCCATTATATTAATTCATTTTACCTATTGACCGGTTTTATCTTTATAGTACTGCTACGAAAGTATTCTTTTGGAAAAACTCAAACAAAAGTCTTTCCAAACTTTAGACTTTGGAACTGAGGAGCCAAAAGAAGACAATGGGAATAAAAACACTCAACATAAGTGAAATGTTCACACAAATAATGCTCTCTGAATTATTAATGAACTTCAAAACTACTTTTATTGGTTAATTTGCTCTTTCCCCTCTTTCAAGTTTCATATAGTTCTCTAATCTCTAAGTTAAAATAATAATATGTAGTGGTGTGCATGAATTTGTAGATAATAATATTGATTAGGACTAACCTGTTTCACCAAATAAGATGTTGTAGAAGTTCTCCAAAGCCATGTTTGCTTCTTAGCTTGAAGCTAAAATTCTGCTTTTGGTTCTGCAAGAAGTGTCACAAAATTATTGGCCTAAGATTTTTCATATTGTTATAATACATAACTCATAGTATACATATACATTTATGAATACATGTATGTACTAACCACTCTAGCAATATGTTATGGATTTGGAACTTGGCAATAAAGTGAGTGAACATAAAGAGAGTGAAGTAGAGGAAATTTGAAGAGAATTTGAGTTTAGACCAAAACAAAGGAAAAGCACTATATTATATTAAGGGAAGTCATATGGCAAATAATATATTTATTTTCTAGTCAATTATAAAGTAGACTATTAGATTGGATGTCACGTGAGAGTCCTACATAATTGATTTTTGTAATGTTATAATACGGTTGATGTTATGCGGTGGTTATCAGAAAATAACAGTGCTGAAGAAGAAAAATAAACACAATCATTACACAAGAATATAACGTGAAAATTTCAAAACCGGAGAAAAAACCACGACCGTTATCTAAACCGACAACCAAAGGATTATTATTATGTGAAATTTTTTACAACACATAGACTTCTCTCGCTCTCACCCAATGGCCCCACTACAACCACACTCTCAAAATGAAAATGTTTAAACTAAGTCAGATATAAGCTTAAAGTGCTATTGACTGATGCATCTAAAAACAAAGAACCTAGGTTCAATCAAAGAACCTAGGTTCAATATATAGCCTTGGTCTTCCCCTTGCATCACCAAACTAAGTGATGTGAGACTTCTCCAATAACTAATACTCCTTCTTTATTCAAGAAACTTGACAATCAAATTCAACAATCTCTACCTTGATTGTAAGAGTTTCATATTCCGCTTCCATTATCTATATCGACAATCATACTCCACCATAAAGAGTATACTTCACTTGAAACTGAACCATTCCAGTAATTTCTTCACGTCGAAACCTAGCTGAAAGATCATGGTGCAACTCTCATGTTGGCTTTCATGAAGTTCTTCAGCCATCGACATATCTCACCACACACCTTGCATCAATACCAACCATGCCCATGTGTTGTCCTGAATCCGCTAGCAATAACTTGTCCTTTTGCATGATATAGCGGAAATACCATAAGGGCACACTTTATCTTCTAGATAAGATCATCATCATCTCCCAAAACAAGGGAGACATTGCTAGCACTTGCCTCCGAGTCTTTTTTGGAAACCGCTCCACCTGAACAATTTCTCTTTAAATGCCCAAACATTCCATATTCCAATACGACATATTCTTTGCATGGATCTTCTTCACATTAACCCCACTTCTAGTTAGCAACATTGAGCTTGATGAAGTGCTTTCATCACTTTTTATCCTCCTTTCTTCAGAAATAATTTTAGTTGCAACTTCTTCAAAACTCAAATTTTCCTTCTCATACATCAAAACAAGTTTGAGATGAACATAAGAAGGTGGAAGGGGAAAAATGAGCCTTAACGCTTTATCTTTATCATCAATCTTAACTTCAATAAATTCTAACTCAGAAACAATATATTAAGATGATCAAAGATTTTCATACCCTCATCCATGGCAAATTGTGGAATTGCTCCTTCAGCAACAACCGATTTGAGATCCCCTTTGCCTGATATAACCCTTCGAGCTTTTCCCAGAGTATCTTGGCTGATGACAGGTACTGCACATTCACAAGAACATTCTTTTCCAAACACAGACAAATTGAACTTGCAGCTCTCAAATCTAGTTCCTCCCACTTACTGTCCTCCATTTTGGAAGTGTTTCATTTCAGCGTCTTGTGTAATCCTGATTGTATCAGCACATCCTTGACTTGTACTTTCCACGAGCCAAAGTTGATTCTTCCATCAAACTTCTATATATCAAACTTCATTGCGCTTGAATAAGACATATCAATTGCATAGTACCACCCTTCTTCAGCACCTTCACAATATCACACTTTTTTTTTCTGATGTGGAAGATCAGACAATGCTGCAACCACAGAGCATACTAAGAATTGTGATATCTCACGGAACCGAAGCTCTTGATACCACTGTTAGAAAATAACAAGGCTGAAGAAGAAAAATAAACACAACCACTACACAAGAATATAACGTGAAAACTCCAAAACCAGAGAAAACCACGACCGGACCGTTGTCTAAACCGACAACCAGAGAATTATTACTATGCGAAATTTTTTACAACACATAGACTTCTCCCACTCTCACCTAATGGCCCCAGTACAACCACACTCTCACAAAGCAAACATTTAAACTAAGTCAGATATAAGCTTAAAGTGATACTGACTGCTGCATCTAAAAACACAAAACCTAGGTTCCACATATAGCTTTGGTCTTCCCCTTGCTTCACCAAACTAAGCGAAGTGGGACTTCTCCAATAACTAATATTTGTTAACCTCCTTTATTCAAGAAACTTGACAATCAAATCCAACAATTCTCTGCTTTGGTAGGACAACACAAGCTATGAAGAATACCACTTGATTTCATATACACATAATTGGTAAAACAAAACCTGGTTGAAGGTGATTACTGTCCCTATCAGGTTTCAAAAGTGAAACTCAAAAGAAAATGTGAAAAAGCTAAAAATCATATCTAGCAATTTGGACGATGAAGAATCTCATATTGAGTATTTTTTTTTATATAAACATGTTATATATATATATATATATATATATGAAGAAATATCAACAATCATTTAATGATGATTAATCTTTATCAAAAAATTTGTAAGAGTACTAGAGACCGAGCTTTTCTTCATGTGCAAGTGTTAGAGATCGAATTTTTGACTATTTATTTAAGGTGTTTGAGTCTTTTATCACTCAAGACAATCCATTGTTGGTACATTTTCAGTAATTTAGATATCAGTTAATTGAGAATAAATTTTTTCCTGAGACAATAAAATCTATTTTCAAAGTTTTCATGATTAACATTCATAAACAACTATGTACAAGGTATTCAGTCATGGTTTTAAATTCCACGTGTGCGTTCACTTGGTCAAAATTGGTCTGGGAGGCAAAACTGTAAAAAAGGCTAAACTTAGGGGGCTAGGTTGTTATTGTATTTTTTAGGGCGCTAAAATCGCAAGTTCGTAATACTTAGAGACCAAAACTGCTATTAAGCCTGGATAATAATTATCAATCAAATATTATATATATGATGAACTATTATTAAAATAATATTTAGGCACTTAGATGAGATTGAAAGAGATATTTTCTAGTTTAACCGATGGTCACGAGTTCGAATCCGATCCTAAAAAAATGCAGTAGTGTTGAATTCTATTGAAGGAGAGTTTTGGTTCACACAAAAAATGAAGAAATTATTGTTGTCTTTTTTGTTTTATGTCAACTATTTCTTTATTTTCTTCTCAATTTGAGAGAATTAGATTTTATTGTGGGTCTCTCTTCTTCATTTTCTTTTCTCTTAGGATGTTATCTTTTTCTTTTCTTTCTTATTCTTCCTCTCTCTTTTCTTTTAATAAAATACTTTTATAAACAATACTCGCCCGACTCTTTTTTATAAGAAATAAATGAGTCAATAAAGTTGATGTATGGTTTTATATTAAATTTTTTGTTTGAAGAAGTCAAACTAACCCATCAAATTAACACCGGAGAGAATCAAACTTAATTATATGAAACTTTGAGAGGAGAAAATTCCAAGGTCCCAAGCCAACGTCATCGGACCAACTGAAGTGATTTATACTATATGAATCAAATACATCACTTTTTGTTGACTCACTTATCTCCTATAAAAGTATGGGATGGAGACACCTTGGTGCGCTGTATTTAGTAGCTCTGAAAGTTGAATTGACAGGTGCATTTCAATCATACCTGACGAGAAGGAAATAAAAGCGTTGATTGACTTGCTGATCTTAAGTTTTCTCTGAATTCTTTTAACATTCATGTTATGGAGACACCTCCTAATGAGGTCTATAGTTTCCTTTTTGATGATATTTTTGGGGCTTGCATACCTAAAAACATTCATATAACTTTATAGTTCTTGTTGAGAATTGTCTCAAAATTGATGATTGAAGATTCGGCAAATTTTTTGGCATGGTTTAGAGAAATAAGGACATGATATTGTGCATGTTTTGGAAGCTTTGGTTCGACAAACATCATATAGATAAACAACTTCAAATCATTCTACGTAATCAATTGTGAATTGTAAATGTTTAGCAATTGGAAATTATACTGGCAACATATGGATCATTACCATTGAATACTTCTTGATATCCAATCTTGGATGACTTGCATTCTTAGGTAACATGGGATTTTTTAAAGCATTTTTATGCAATTCCACCATGTATGCCTGCAATGTTAACAAGCAAGAGAAATCAACATAATTGATATAACAATAAGTTGAGACTCGTATAAAGGACTGCTTTAAACAATTTGAATTACAAATGTAAAGTTTTCTAACTGTTTTAATTTTTCAGATAAGAGTCAGAAATAGACCATGATACCTATTTGTACAAAGGTCTAAAACCTCAAGTTCATCATAGTTAACAAAGGTCTATTCTCTTGTGGTCTTTGTCTTCCTAAGTTATATCTTTACTTTGTTCTGAATGTAACTCGGTTGATAAGTGGTGATGGTTGGATTAACCTAGATAGCTGAACTTGTATGTGTTCTAATGAAGGTCAAATAATATAATTTTTTTTATGTCCATTTCAACCTAATGCACACATACTTTCAAATTGTAGGCATTTGTTAAATTGATTTTGTTCGCAACACGTTTATAATAGAAAATGTTGAGAAATAATTAAATATTAAAGTATGTTAGACTAAATAGAATCATGTCATTGCTTCGAATGTTTTTTATGAGAATATTTTGCAGTTCTATGACTCAATGATAAGTCCTTGTCCCGTTTCTCTTTGCTCTCCAATGACTCAATGACATACTTTTGATCAATGGACGTCTTCTGGGAATAATTTTAGTGTCACTAACTACTCACATTAATATGTCTATACTGCTATACATGATTTTCTACTGAGCAACTATCAAGTGATGATTTTCAAGAGCACAAAACATTGTCACTTACCTCACTACAAGAAAAAAATTCATTTGGGATGGAATATTTCGTCGCACAATAGTGTAAATTTCCGTTCCAATTAAAATATTGGACAGAATTCGCGACAAAATACTTTAGTCGCAAAATCGACTGTCGCAAACTGATGGGGACGGAATTTTTTCATCTGTCGCAAATTTGGGACAGAAATAACTATTTGTATTAAAATAATTTTTTAATTCCGTCCCAATATTGCGACAAAATTCTTTGATTCCGTCCCATTGCGGTGACGAATTTTGCGACGGAATGTGTTAAATTTCATTTAGATTTATATTTTAAAATAATTGTTGGGACAAATTTATATAAAATATTTCTCACAAATATATTATGCCTGACAAATGTTATTTATAATATTCTACCACAATTTTAATATTTTTATATCATGCTAATTAAATTGTGTGATATCCAATTCCAAAATTGATTCCATATTATAAATCAATGCCTAAACATCAATTGTTATGATATTAACAACATATCCAAGTTCCAAATGTTGAAGTTCTAATAACTTGTAGGTCTACTAAATATCAAACTCAATAATTTGTACAATTCCAAAGCCATCAATTAACTCATCTGTGAACGTACCATCATTTCCATTGCTTCCACGAGTAGCATTACCAATAGAAGGATCATCATCCATTATCAATCGATTCCACAATTTCCATTTTTGTAAGAAAACTCCTTGCAGCCTTGCTTCTTGGTTTCTGCAGCTCTAACAAGTGGAATCAGAAATCTAAATTTAGAAAGCCGTAAAGAATGTTATTCCTAAAAATAAATTTGGTAAACTTGAAACAAACACCTTCAAATTATTAATATATTAAGTAGTGAAATGTGCAGCAAGATTTTTTTTGTAAACAGTTATGAGAACTGTTTGTATGTTCTTATGATGATGAATTTTATAATCATGAAGTGCATATATCCTAGAAAAACAAAACTGGAAGTGTAGATTCGTAGGAATAAATTAATCGAGGATTCCATCCACATTGAAGGGTAAGTAAAATGAGAGTAAAGTGATGGAATTTATTCTTGTTCAACTCATGCAATTTATTCAATTAATTCCTCTAATTAAGTTACACTTTTCTTTCAATCTAATTCAATTTGCACTAATTCTCTGTAAGCATCAATTCAACATTTTTATGGAGGTTAAGTAGTAGCTACTGAATTAATCATCATTCACTAGCTATTGGTTTTACTTTTACCTTTACCTTTATTGATGCTGATAAAAGTAGTAATTTTGACATAGTTTTTAGATATGTTCTATGAAATTTTAAGAATGATCATACTCTTTATATAGAATCTCTAGAGTTTAGAAGCATAATATCAAACTCTAGCAATGGAATCAATGATTTGTGACCTTATTCTTGATGAAATGAAGTAGGATCTTTGATTTGATTTTGAACATTGTTGAACGTGTACACAATCTCCTTAGTTGTAAACTTCCACATCTCATAGGCTCTGTTATGGGTCTGTGGTCTTGGAATTTGGAAAGGTACAAGCTCATGCAAACCTTAATTGGATCTCAGCTTCCTCGAGTGATTAGTCTATAAAGTTGCGTGCAAAATATCCCTTTTTCACGGGATTAGATTCGATTGAAGTTTGCAAAACCAAAACCTCGAATGATTAGATTTGAAGGCAAAACTTAGTTTACAATAAGATCCAACTAAAAATCAATTTTCAGTTTTACTTTTTTAAACGAACGGTAAAGAACTCCATCTGAAAACAAGTATACTCTAAGAGTGCACTTTCTTAACAGATTACAGAGAACTGCTAGCTATTACAGTTTACTAGATGAGAGACTGGACATCCCTATTTACAATCTCATCCCAATTCGCTCTTTCCTGCTCAAACTTGGAGCCTATGTCTCCTCACATATGGTATATCAAATAAAGAGCCTCTTAATGATTTCCCATTTTGTTCTGTTACCTCACATGGATGGGACCAGGAAGGAGCTCCTTTTCTTTATTGAAGTTATCACTGAAATAATTTGGAGCCTTTTTTGTCTCATCAAACAAGTAGCTATGAAGCTATCTGTGACTCCATAAATTAATATATCATCCCTTAAGTCTTGAAATTATTCCCTGTCTTGGACATGTTGAGTTGCCAAGTTATTGAAGCTATGGGATCTGCTAGAGTACTCTTTTATAAGTTTGTAGAAGAAGGAATCTTCTCTTTCAAGTAACTTTGATGGTTCATCATATTCTGCAATTCTCCCTGTAAAATAAGACATATATTAAGTTACTTGTCAATATCATACATCAAACTCTAGCATCGTTATTATGTTACTTCATTCGGCTTTAGAATATTTATCAATATCTTTCATATTTTTGTTGGTTTAATGCTTATATACACTGTCAGTGTACATTTTTTTTTTATTTGAACCCCTATTTAAAAGTCTGTTTTGCAACACAATTAAATGGTCAAAATTAGTTCTATTTGTGATCTCAAACACTTACCATCGCTGAGAACCAAAACCAAGTCGCTATCGATGACTGTGTGGATTCGATGAGCTATTGTGACAACCGTTCGATTGTTGAACTCTTGACAAATTATATCCTGTATCACCCCATCAGTTGCAGAGTCCACTGAGGCTGTTGCTTCATCTAGTACTAAAATGCTGCTTTTCTTCAGCAAAGCTCTTCCAAGACAAAATAATTGTCTTTGTCCAGCACTCCAATTATCACCATTTTCAACCACTGCGAAAGCAATTCAGTTTTTATTAGTAACTATGATTATTATTACCAAAAGCATAGTAAACTGTGCAAGTTGATAGCTAATGAAACAAACCTGGGGAGTCCAACTTCTCTTCCTTGGCCCTCACTAGGTGACCTAGCTGACATTTATCTAGTGACTGAAAATGAAAAAAAAATCATTTGGTTGGTGATAATAAGGGAAGAAAAGTATGACTACTTCATGTTGACCAAATTATATATAATTTGGTCTTAGAAAGTGTACAAGAGATATTTTTGTAAATTTCACATTATATTACTTGTGTTGTTCTCCATAAAAAAATATACAGAACAAAGAGTTCTGAAGTGTATTATCAAGTGTTTGTCTTGTGCTATTCTCATTGTTTTGTACCTCAGAGTGTATCGAACACACCCTAAATGTCACCAATGAATATTTATCTGGATACTCTCTTTCCTATTGAATAAGATATTTTCAACTGTTCTAATAGTGATTAATATACATTAATTTATTCTCATGTTCATGAACTAACTGTTTTGTTAAAGTGTTTACCTCCCACACTTCACTGTCAGAGTATTGCTCCAGAGGGTCCAGGTTTCCTCTGACTGTGCCTTCAAACAAGGCTGGATCCTGTGGGATAATGCTGAGCCTTGACCTTAAGTCATGGAGACCTATCTCACATATGTCCACATTGTCAATCATAATGCATCCCTCTCTTGGTTCAACCATCCTGAAAATTGCCTGTATGAGGGTTGATTTACCACTGCCGGTTCGTCCTACAACGCCTATTTTCTTCCTTCCAGGAAATGTGCAAGTGATATTTTTCAACACAGATGGTAGATGTTCAGCGTATCGTATCTGTAACATAAAATTTTGTGTAGAAGATATGTTAGGAAAAAATGGACGTAGAAACTTGATCCATTACATATTTTTGTGTCCTTAATTCTTGCTATATCAAACCTGCAAATTTTGGAAACATATTGTTCCAGTTTCCGGCCAGTTTTTTGGCGGCCGACAGTCTTCAATCACAAGAGGTGATTCACTTGCGATATTTGTATATTGAAGAATTCTTTCAACTGATATCATCTTGTTTTCTGCATTGCAAATGTTCCATATAACTGAAGCCTGCAAGACATTCAGATTGATTCCGTACGTTACTGCTAACCCTGCAATGCCTGTAACATACCGAAAAAAAGAAAGAAAGAAAATCTTCAATTCTTGTGAGGAGCGTTATATGAAAATAACTTCGTATGTTTGCAAAAAATGGTTTTATTGCATGTTCTGTATTATTTTCTCAATGAAGATTTGTACTTACTTGGATTAATGAAACCTTCAGGGAGGCTCACAAGCAAGACAAGTGAAAAGGCAAAAACAAAATTTGAAAGCATGTTCAATCTGAAAGAGAGCCATTCCATTGCAGACACGTTATGAAACCATGGCCTTGAGAAGCCATCCAGAAGGACAAGATTTGTGCTCATGAAACGGCCTTCTTGATCGAAAGCTCGTATTGATGCAGCTCCTGCTAAAGATTCTGAAAAATGGTGGAGAATTGGTGTAATTTGTATCTGTGCTAAGCGAGCCAGTTCTCTTGCTGTCGGATTATAATATCGCTGAAATAAACATCATTCAACTTCTGTTAGGATTTCATAAAACAATGGTAGATAGAGAGGGACATGAGAAAGAGGCTGATTTCTTGGTAAATACAAAAATAACTTAAATATGATTATTTTTGTCTACTTATATTAGATTTAAAATTTTAATATAGGCTTCAGTTCACATAGCTTACACATTGCAAAATTGAAATATTATATCTTGCATTAATTTTAGAATTAGTAATGAGTAACACTTGTTTTATGTCCTTTCATAGAGAGAGAGAGCAAGAAGGAAAAAGGATACATACTTGATACCATATGCAGATTGCAGTTACTGGAATGAAGATGATAAATACTTGCCATGCCGCCTGACACATCACCGCAATAGTGCCAAGAATTTGTATTATTGAGAAAGCACACCATCCTATTTTGTTTGCCATTTCCAAGTCTAACACACTTTGATCTGTGGAGGCCTGAAATTAAGACTTTCAATATCAATGTTGTTATATAGTGCCCATAGTAGGGCTATAACATATGAGGAATTTGACCAAATCGATATTGTTAGGCGATATGTTATTTAGTACAAAATGTTGTCAAATAGAGGCAATAGCGACGCTGTTCAATATTGCATTGTAATAATAACAATAATAGGCATAGATAGCATTGATAGATATGAATTCTTACTCTGTTCAAGATTCTTCCAGTTGGAGTAGAATCAAAAAATGACATGGGGGCTCGTTGCACATTATGCAACATTCTTGTGAAAAAAGTTTGTGCTGTCCAAAGACCAACATTTAACACCAACATGGCTCTCAGAAGAACACAAAGGGAACCAGCAACAGAAAGTACCATATAAATAAGTAGTATGAAATTCATTTCAAATATAGGCTTTGCATCAGATTTTGTAGGACAAACCCAAGCCATCCAATAGTTACTAGCAATCTGAAGTATTTGGAATGAAGATTGTGCCAATAGTATGATTGGAATAAGAATTCCTCCTTTAACAGTTGTCAAATAAGACCAATAAACTTCTTTTGATATGCTTCCTGTTTCTCTTTCTTCATCCTGAACCAATTTTCCATCATTATTTCCTTTGCTTTCTGTAGGAGGAATATCTTTCACTGTGTCAAGTTGTGTGTGCAAAAGTTCAGAACTTGAGTTCGAGTAGGTGATGGATTCTCCTTCAGGTATTGGATTTAAATTTGCTTTACTTGAATTTCCAACCATAAGAACTGACTCTAGTGCTTTGCTATGAGCACCAACTAATATTTCAAATCCTATATTTTGCTTTAGAAGTTCTTCAAATGTTCCGGCTTGTGCAATCCTTCCATTTTGCATCACCTGGTTTTCATTTGGATCAGTGACAGTGTGATGTATGATAAAAATGGAAGAGGTATAACAAGATTAAGGAATCCAAAGTAAAATCATTTGACTCTTTTTTAAATAATATGAATCCAAAGTAAAATGATATATTTTACACAGTCATAAAATCATAACCAATCATCATATGTCTGACTTTAGAACTAGTTATTGATTAAAGCCAGATGTTTTTAAATATTTGAGGATTAAGATTGATTGCCAATGTAGAAAATCTTTAAACTGACGGTATATATGAATTAAATTCATAGTTTAACAGACTATAGTCTCTTCAACAACATAATTTGATATACTCTTTATTGACTAAATAAATATAGAACTAAACTTTCAAGCAAGCATCATTTACCAGAATGAGGTCTGCTGCTGGAAGAAACTCAACTTGGTGTGTAACAAAAAGTATAGTTTTTTCTTTAAGAATCCCCAGAAGACATTCCTGCGAAATATTAAAGCAATGCAATTGTTTCTCAAACAAGTCTTCAAACCATGAAATATTTTACAAATTTAAAGTATAGAAAAAGAAAAACTGACCTTAAAGAGGTGAGTGCCGGTATGAGCATCCACAGCACTGAAAGGATCATCAAAAAGGTATATGTCAGCATCTTGATAAACAGCTCTAGCTATCTGTATTCTTTGTTTCTGTCCACCACTCATATTAATTCCTCTTTCACCAATCTCAGTCAAATCACCACATGAGAATAGCTCAAAGTCCTTTTTCAATGCACATGCTTCAACAGTTTTTTCATACTTATCTTCATCAAACTCTTTCCCAAAGGTTATATTGTCCCTAATATTTCCCGTAAGTATCCATGCTGATTGTGGAACATAAGCCTTTGTTCCACTAATCTTAACATTCCCTGATTGTTTAAATATCTCTCCCAAAACTCCTGAGAGCATACTAGATTTCCCGGAACCGACAGAACCACAAATTGCAACCTTCATTCCTCTCTTAACTTTCAACTCAATTTCATCAAGTGTTGGAATTTTTGTCTCAGGATCCCAACTGAATCTTCCATTCTCAATAACAACATCAAATTCTGTTTTGTCCTTAGAAACATATTCAATTACATCATGTTGGATTTCTTCCTTCTTAAGAAAAGAAGCGATCCTATCAACGGAAACTTTTCCTTGAGCAATAACATTGAGTAGATCAGGTAGACTAAAGATAGGATCTTGTAACATTCGGAATGTCGCAAATGCAGATAAGACCCTTCCAGCTGTCAGCTCAATCCCTACGAACATACATGCCCAAAAGGTTATCACTGAAATGAATGTAGGTGAACCCCAGAAGATAAAAGCCGAAAACGCCTGTTGTCTTAATGACTTCGATAACCATCCATATTCAACACTTCTCAATGATTCTATCCTTTGAAAAAACTCACTATCCCATGCTTGAAGTTTCAAAGTCCTCATGTTTTTGAGAATTTCTGAAGTGGTCTTCATTCTGTTGTCTTTTGCATCCATGATCTTGGATTGGTATCTTTTCTGTATTTTGGTTAAAGGTATGTTCAAAGTCATAACTGCTAGAGTAGCAGCTAATGCAGCCAATGAACCTAATCCAAGATTTGTCTGCAAAACGATAACAGCTAAGGAAATTTGTATTGGCAACATCCAAATAACATTAACATACCAAACAAAATCCGTAATCCTCTGCACATCTACACTCATGTAGTTCATTATCTCACCACCAGAATGACTTTGACGCGATCGGCTTGACAAATGTAAGCCCTTCTTATATATATGTGATATCAACGCGGCCCTTAGGCGCATGCCTAGTTGCCGAGCACCGAAAATCCATTGCCTCTGAGCTATGACCTCAACCATTTTAGCACATAAGAAACCTAGCGACAAAAGGTATCCGCTCTTTAGTCCACGACTGTCCTTCTCAGTGAGGAAATTCACAAAGTCAGTGATCAAATATGGACCAACATAAGATGCTGAAGCGCTTATTATTGCGAAAAGTGCGTTGATTGCCGCTTTCTTTCTAGCAAATAAATAGATTGCCTTGTAGATAGATGGATTTGTAGTTCCATCTTTTTCCTTAACTTGTCTAAGACTCTCATCAAATGCGCAATTTAGATATTCAGCTGAGTCCTTGATGTCAAGATTAGGAATGTCATCCAATTGAAGAGGTTTCTTATACCCTACCGCAAACAATGGATTGAGCCATGAGAAATTTATCAATTGAAAAAGTGTAGCATTTCCATATGGTGATTCTTTTAGACACTTAGAAGAATGTTTCTCATTTTTCTCTTCCAAAAGTGGTTCAGATATGCTACCATTTGTTGCAATGATGACTATGCCTGTTTTCCCTCTTGTTGAAATAACTAACAGACATGTTGAAACAACCAAACCAAGGAAATCTGCGTATTCTTTTATACCAATAACACCCTTGCTTTTTATACTGAAATGGACATGAAGGGTTGTGCTGACAATGCTCAAAAGGAAACTGAAAAACCACCAAATCCTTACAATCCAATGGAAATTAGCATTTGTTTTCGACATCTTGCATATTGCTATTAGAATAGTTGCAGATGATAACACTTGAATGATCTCTGATGTATAAGTTTGAAGTTTTGACGTACACTGAGGCTCATGATTGAGCATCAATATTAGCATTAAGGCATGAGTAGCTAACAATAAAGCGGTGCAAGCTAAGCTTACTATGTAAGGAAAACCCAATTTTATGGAATTCGGATGTACTTCTGAGACTTTGTTTTGCTTTGTGATGTTGTTCATGCAATTTCTTAGCAGTTGGACTAACAATATCACAAGAAAGCCAAATTCTATAGGTAAAGTTACATGTTCCAACAAGCATGGTGAGACTAATGGTTGCCATGTAGTCCATGAAAAACTTCTTAGCTCTGTCAAAACCAAATGAAGATTGATGTCAAACTCTTGAAGATTCATTGTAGTATATAGTTCAATCAAAACTATTATTGAGCCTACACAGAGTGAGGTATATAGGGTATCTTAAACTCCGATTTGGATTGTTTGTAGTGTGACTGCGCGCAATGAGTCACATCTAAATTTCAATACAAATTTTGATTCTTTATAATCTAAGATATCACACTCAAATTTGATTGCTTGTGTGAAATCAAAGTTGTGACCGCACACAATCCAAATCCCTAAAACTCGTAGAATATCATAGTTTTGAGTCAATTGAAGTACAAAGACTAATTGAGCTTTTATAGTATTTGGCATAAACTACCAAGTAGTTTCCTAAAACTGAAATTATTATTGTTAATTTGACAGCTCATTTTTCTTTTCTAAAATACTAATTTTTCTTCTACATCTTGGATTATTGGATTGTTGCTGTATTCAATAAACAAATAAAATCATTTCAAATATCGTAAATTATACGTAGAGTATTTTTATTTTTATTTTGAAAAAAGTTTGGACGTAAAAAATTAGAAATTTGTGTAAATGTGATTGTGCCTCCTTTAATTTTACTGAATAATTGTACCTCATTAGTCTTAATCACTTTTAACATTACTCTAAAATTCTAAATTGTTTTTTCTGTAAAATTGAAATCAATCACACCTAGTTGGACAAGGACAAATATGAAAAATAGTTTTTCATGAGATAATTTATTATTGTCCCATTTCTAAACTCTTCTTTACCCCTTCATCAATAATTGAGTTAACTTTGACATAAAAAAATAGAATAAGACATGTTTGGTATCGCCGTTAATGTGAACATTTCTAAAGTACAATATTGCTCGCTAACAAACAAAACCAAATAATAATTTTTGACAAAAAACCAAAGAAAAAGTTAAAAAGTGGTACTATGACTATCGTCTTAAATTGAAACCTCCCTACCTTTTGTTTTATTTTGATTTTCCAAGATGCCAAAAATTCTATAAAAATCTACTCTTTTTTTTAGGAATAAAAAAAATCTATAAAAATCTACTACGCCTCTCACGTTTATTATACGAGATAACCTTCAATGTTGCTTATACAAAACTGTCAATTTTGTAGAATTAAATTAAAGGTCCCCTAATATGGACCTTATGTCCATCCATGGTCCTCTTTTTATGACTTGTTATAGGCTGTCATCTTTAAATTGCAAAAATAAAATAATGAAAAATCACATTTTATATACTTTTTGTTCCATGTCGATTTGTAAAAACTAAAAAGAGTAAAAATTACATTGTCTGTTTCTTCTTATCTTCCCACATGTTTTTCTTATCTTTGAGAATCATATTTTTTGAACAATATTTTCATGGGCACGAGCCTAAATAAAAATGATTTAAACACGTATACATCAAAGTATGTATTGTTTGTTTGTTTTAAAAAATACTTTGTTTAATTTATTTTTCTTTTATTTTTTATTCACTCATGTATATGCGTCTAAAATCTTTATATTTAAGTTTGTGACCAAATAAAAATGGGTGCATATATTTTCACCTCTATTTTGAAAGAAACAAGCTAGATAAATAAACAATTGGTGGAAATTTTAGAGAAATATGAGAATTATTAAGAACACTAGGTTGTGGCACAGGTTGAGAATTATTAAGATAATATAGGCTTTTATCTTATATTAGATTTGTCTTTTTTTTAGTTGAGTTAGACAATAAAAAACTAAGGAGGAATGCAAATTTGATTTTTCTAACAAAAATATAAAGCCACAAATAGAAAGGTGTGATTAGAACTTTGAATCAATGAATGCACACACAAAGACAAGATTGTTGCTGACAGCTACCTCATATGCTTCGTCACTTAAGGATCAATGATGCCAATATTGTCCATTGTGTGGAATCAACTTGGAAAGCAATTTGTTCATTAAAAAAAAGCCACATGGAAAGCACTTAGTGGATGATTGATTTTGAATATATAATATACTATATATCATAATATAGAAGATTTAAAAAATAATTTTATTATGTATTTTCAATATAAATTTATCCTAACAAGACACTTTTCTAAAAAAAAAATCCAAACACACTTTACTAATATTAAAACTAAATTAATAAATTTAGATACATTTTAAAAAAAATATAGATATCATAACTAAAACAAATGAATTAAATTAAAAGCCAATTTCTTATAAAATGAAGCACGATAAAAAATATTAACAACAAAACACGTTAGAGAAACTTTCAAGAAAAATATGAGTAGGATTTTATTATAATATGAGTAGGATTTTCTCTACTTTTCAAGGAAAATAAGAACTCTATTATTAATTTTTTTTTAGAGGAGAACCCTATTATTAATGTTTTTAATTTACAAAGAAGAATTACGACACTGCTTTTAAAATGATGGACCTTTGTACGTGACTTCAAAATCTTAGTAATAAATTTTTGTCAACTTAGCTTAATTAATAGGGATTTATCAAGGGTTGATGGTCGAATTTCAAACACTTCACGTTTTTACATTTAAATTTGTGAGCTCCGGTTATTAGGTTATTAGATAAAAAAATCTTAGTAATAAAATTTTATATTCCTTTTGAACAAAAGAAAACTATCAATTCCTCAAATATTATGTATACGTGTTGGGGATTGTTGTTATACATTCCACCACAAGTTGTATATTGTTTTCATCGAACATATAAAAGATATTAATCAGAGAAGACACTTGAGAAAGGTGGCTAAAAAGGATTAGTTCTTAAAAGAAAAGTTGGTGGGAGTTGTTTTGATTGTCAGAAATTAATAAATGATGATCGAGTATAATTAATTATTGAAAATTATTTCTTTAGAAAAAAAAAATGCTGATATCACAAAACAACTACGGTCTACAAGTGGCTACCACTCTGCTTAACACAGATGTTCAATGAAGCTTCCTACACTGAATTAATGTTGCCTTATGATTCAATTGTTACTATTTGTATATCTTGGGTGTAAATCCCATATTTACGTTACTCTCCTCCAAAAAATATAAACGTTACTCTCATATACAAACTCATTCATTTGCTCATTTTGTTCAATAATGTTTAAGCATCGGCAGAAAAACAGATATGAAACTAACATGTTTGTACTACAATAACTTGATAATGTAAAATGATTGAATCAAATGTGTCGGTTTTGGACACCAAACTCGTCTTTAATTTGAAATGTTGATGGTAAATAGCTAAAGTTAAAAGCCACATAGTAGATACATCAATCATTTTATCAAATCTTGAAGATCTTCATTTACCAACTAAAAAACAAAAGTCTTTCCAAGGTTTAGACTTTGGACCTTAGGATCCAAAAAAAGACAATGAGAATAAAAACACTCACTAAAAGTGAAATGATCATACAAATAATAATGCATTCTGATTTTATTAGTTTATACTATTTAATTTCCTCTTTACTCTCTTTCAAGTTTCATATAGTTCATGTTGAAATAATAATAAGATGAAGTGGTGCATGAATTTGTAAATGTTGTTAGGACTTACTTGTTTCACCAAATAAGATGTTGTAGAAGTTCTCCAAAGCCATGCTTGCTTCTTAGCTTGAAACTCAAATTCTTCTTTTGGTTCTGCAAGAAGTGTCACAAAATTATTGGCCTAAGATTTTTCATATTGTAATAATGCATATACAAATACATATATGAATACATGTATGTACTAACCACTCTAGCAATATATTATGGATTTAGAACTTGACAATCAAGTGAGTGAACATAAAGAGAGTGAAGTAGAGGAAATTTGAAGAGAATTTGAGTTTAGACCAAAACAAAAGAAAAGCACTATATTATTATATAAAGGGAAATCATATGGCAAATAATATATTTATTTTTCTGGTCAATTTTAAATTGGATGTTAGATTGAATGTCACGTGAGAGTCCCACATAATTGATTTTTGTCATGTTATAAGGTTGATGTTATATGGTGCTCAGCTTTGGTAGGACAGGACAAGTTATGAAGAATAACACCACATGATTTCATATACACATAATTGGTAAAAAAAACAAAAACAAAGCTGGTTGAAGGTCATTATTGTCCCAGGGTTTAAAAGTGAAAACTCTAAAGCAAATGTGAAAAACCTAAAAATCATATCTGATCTTTGGACCATGAAGAATATTCTCGCATTGAGTTTTTTTTCATGACTATGTTATATATACGAAGAAGTATCCACAATCATTTAACGATGATTAATTTTTATCAGAGAATTTATATATTAGAGATTGAGCTTTCTCCAAACACAAGGGTTAGAGATCGAATTTCAGACTATTTGTTTAAGGTGTTAGAGTCTTTTACCACTCAACACAATTCATTGTTCGTACATTTTCAATAATTTAGATATCTGATAATTGAGAATAAAAAAAATTCATGAGCCAATAAAAACTATGTCCAAAGTTTTCAGTTTGTGATTAACATTCTTATAAAATTATAAAACTATGTACAAGGTACAATCATGGTTTTAAATTCCACTTGCGCACAAGCATATGCAATGAATATTACAAGCTACATCTGTTAAATTCCCCTGTTTATATATAAATATAAAATTCAGGTTTATAATCTATGAGAAACAACAAGGGTATAATCTTTCTCCAAAATGATTTTATTTAATGCTGTCACATTCTCATGCATATATACGCTAACACGTTTATACAATCAACACATCAATGGATCGAAATCGAATATTTTAAATTAAAAACAAACAAAATTGCATCGAAATATAGACTGATTATCTCGATCTAACAATCATTGATATGTTGATTGCGTGAATTCACAAGACTCTGTTGACGGTAGACAATTCAATGTCATGCCAACAATAAGAGTTTTAGGTCCCTTTTTTTTTCCAAATATTTCTACCATAAAATGATTTTATTTTCTGCTATCACATTCTCAGAAATATATACACTAACGCGTTTATACAATCAACACATCAATGGATCAAGATCAAATATTTTAAATTAAAAACAAACAAAATTTGCATCGAAATGTAAACTGGTTATCTCGATCTGACAATCATTGATATGTTGATTGCGTGAATTCACAAGACTCGTCAGACAATCCAATGCCATGCCAACAATAAGAGTTTTAGGTCCTTTTTTCCCAAATATTTCTACCATCTCTCATTTATCACAAGTTCATAATTTCATCACAATTTCACCACCATCCTAAAATCCTTCTTAATCTACTAATGAATGAAGAGAAGAAAAAAAAAATAAACAAAATCCAAACACACACACTAGCTAGTGATCAGAAAACAATCCCAGGTTGTCTATAGAAAAAATCACACATGTATGTACAAATTATGTATGAAATCAAATCATGACCAAAGAAACATACCTCAATTTATTTAGATGTCACAATCTCAAAGATAACCTCAATTCATCGATTATGTTTTGTGGTTGGAAAGTGATTTGGGATTATTTTAAAGATGAGAAGTGTGTGAGAGGTGGTGAATGGGTACTACTCATTCAATCATAACAAACTAGACTAAGATTGACGCTATTTATTTTGTCACGATATATGGGTAAAGTAAGAGCATGCAAAGCAACAACGTGACACTGAAAGCTAGCTTAGTTTTGATTTGGGGTTTTGGCTCTTTGAACTTATGGAGGAGTTTTTTAAATATGTATTTTTTAATGTAAATTTAGGGAATGATTGAGAAATCCCGTTTAACTAGGGTTAAAAAAACTAAAGCAAGTAGCTAGTAATAAATTAGCGTTGATTTCTTTGTAAAAAAACAGACATAACTTAGATGTATTTTTTTGTGTGTTTTTCCAATGATTTTTCACTAAAGACACATAATTTTGTGTTTTTCATTTGTAAAACGTTATTTCACTAAAAACACATATTTTTCACTTAAGAAAGGTGTAGATATAAAGAAATCGCAAGCAATTTAGTTAAGATCCATATGAAAAGTATATAAGAAAATACATTTACGTCTTATTTTTTAAAAAAAAGACGGTTAATAAAAAAATGGAGTCGTCAGATACGAAGATAAGATTAATCTTGTAAAATTTTCAACGCGTTTAGTGCATGTGAGTTTGACTACTTAAAATTTTTAAATCAAAATTAAAAATTTGATAAAATAAACACATAAATATTTTAAAGTTTTCTCAATAAAAATAAATAAATCATAAAGTTTATTTTTGACAAAATATAATAAATAATAAAGTTAAACCATAGCTAAAGTTTTTTTTAGCACCCGGTTTTAAAATGTTGAGTAAGATTCATTTTAGTTTTTGGAAAGAACTATGAGACACAATTTAGTCCATAATAAAAATAAAAATAATTTTTAATATGAGAAAAATATATCGGAACAACTTAGCTCCTACATTCTTTGTATTTTACTAGCGATTGACGAGCAGCCCGTGTCGTCTATATGTTATTTTTATTGCGTTAACGGGTGTAAATTATAAATAATATTTTAAAAAATTTAGATGTTAATTAAAACTATATGTATAAATGTTTGTGACTTATTTTAACAAATCATTCTTATCTTTTTCAATTACACACCAATGTTGCAAATATAATAAACATTTTATCCTGATGACACAAAAATATAAATATAACATTATTGCAGAAAAATTTGTTTAAAGGTGTAATTGGAATAATGAAAAATCCAACTCAAAATCTTCTATTTCCTTCATATATTTCTAAGTTAATACTGTTCATATTGTAGTGGGTATTTTAATTTGTTTTATTTTTTAATTAATAATTTATATATTATTATAAAAAGGATAATATAATCAATGAAAAAATTAAATGAAGGATAAAATTGGAAAGGAAAAAAACCAGTCCAAACTCAAGTATTTTCTTTATATATATAGTATAGATTTGACTAATGAAAGAAAGATAGAGAAAATAAAGTGAAAAGGAGAAAGGAAAAAAAAGAAAAAATTATATTTTATTTAGTACTTTGGTAAACAGAAAAATGAAAATTTCATTAAAAAAAATGAGAGAGAAAAATAAAAAAAAATGGTGATAAAGTAAATATATTTTTTGTCTAAACAAAGAAAGAAAGTAAATATATGCATTATAAAATGATATAAATTTCCGTAAACAAACAAAAAATTATATTTTGACAAAAAACTAGATACGACAACCTCTAAAAATAATACATATGATAGAAATAATAAAAATAAGTATTTCATTATAAATGGCATGATTATCCAATCATATAACATGTATATATATGGTAGCGTTAATAAAGTTTTAGCCTCATGCAATATATACACAATTTTCGGTTTGTATGAAGATTATTTGGTGTTAGACTTTCAAGACAGCTGACTGTACATTCATATTTATGTGGTGCGTTGAGTCAACATTTAATAACGAAAAACTAATTGGATTTAAAATAAATGTAAAAAGATTAATAATTACACAGTCAATATGTCACATAATCAAAAAAATGATGACTCAACGTGTCACATAATCTTGAGGGTCTAAAACCAACTAATCTTCATATTGCACGTAGGTGGACAACGGGTGGGTTGGGGCCCAAAACCACCACCCGGCCTAAGCACATGAGTGCCAAAAATCAACCCTATTTTACCCAAATTTAAGAACGGTATTGACGGGTTGGGTCACGGCGGGTTGAGCGGGTTCTCAATTGGGTTAATTCAGGTCATTGTTTTGACGAAGAAAACCGAACATAAGGTAAAAAAGAACAAGGATCTGGTTGCTTTATTTTCCAGAGTAAGAGAGAAATGAGGTCGAAATTATAGTGGTGTTGGTGTATTTGAGAGGAGATCCTTTCTCTTTAACCTTACAAAATCTCCGTTGGTGGTGTTATGGTTTGGAAGAATATAAGACATGATATTAAAAAGAAAAAACTCAATAGAAGAAACTCAAGGAGAGAGAGACGAGCATGTGTTGTTGGTACCAAACAAACACAAAACAAAATTATCATAAATCAATAGAAGAAGGAACACATGCTCTTTCTTTAGGTTCCTAATGAATAAATGTTCTGAAATTATCATAAATCAGTAGAAGAAGGAACACAAAACTCTCGATGGTGTTGATACCAGCTTGGTAGTCTTTACTCTTTCTTTAGGTTGAGTGCTTTACTAAAAAAAATTGGTTTCCCAAAGACCAAAACAATTGTTTTAATTGAAATTAGGGAAATGCTAACTTGTGCTCTTGGGGCATAAGTTAAGAAATCAAATGTAGAAGGTTTTTCTTGGAACTTGTGCATTCAATGTCTTAAAAGTTGCAAAAGTTACACTTTCAAGATAAAATTTATAGTTAATTTCCATTTTAAACTCCTTAACTTGTGCCATAAGGGCACAAGTTAGCATGACCTTTGAAATTATTATAAGTAAATATAAGTTTACCACATAGATATAGCCATAATTATCTAGACCATAGGCATGTAGTGTGACTGAGGAGTTGCAGTCTCTAGTTAAATGCTCAAACTAACACCAAAATTTAATAAATGCCTAGTAGTTTGGGCGGGTTCGGTCACCTATGGGTGATATTTATAAAACCAGACCCGTCCGTTTGAAAGCACACAAAACCTAGAAAATTACTTTAACAACCTGAATTACCATTACTACCCGCCCAAATGACATTTTTCGGGTTGGTTTTTGCGATTTTGGATGGACTACGGGTATTTGTCCACCCCTAATTACATGTATGAAATCCAAAAAAAATTACGGAGGAAAAACCAGAAATGACTATATTACAAAGGGTAAAACAATATTAATCATAAATAGTAATGTGTATATTAGTTGTGTGATTCTGAAATAAAATATCCAACAATACAATCATATAACAACACATTTGAACTATAATTTGATGTTTACGAATAACAAAAAACTTCATCGTACACTACATTTAAAGGAGTATTTAGATGGACATCTTCGTCGTCACCGAACAAAAAACATTCAAATCATATCTAAAAGTGACTCTTGATACAACAAGATATAGTTGACCATGTGAAAATACTGACAAATAAATGTGTGTCGTTCAATTTTTTTTATTGCTCACTAATTACTTGCAAGTCAATCACTTGCGACTAATGAAGTTTTATACAACTTCCTTGTTGCTTTGAAGAACAAAACAATTAAATGATACACACATATTCACACATGAAGGCACACAATTGTAAGTTGCATTGAAATACCAAACAACTAGTAAATGCTACATGTCTATTCACATAGAGGGACATATCCTCCAATTGTTCTAATTGCTCCCAATTTAAAAGCACGGTGACTATTTAAGTTTGATACATTTTCCTAAGTTGTAATAAGCCACTAAACTAATTAGTAACTACTTACTTGCATGTCTACCTGTTGCGGCTATGGAAGTTATATACAATTTCCTAAATTGCATTGAAACACACACCAATTATAAGCTACATGTATATTCACATCTATAGGAATGCAATCTTAAGTTACAATTAACCACCAAATTAATAAATGTGACATGCATGTTCACAAAGAGGGACACATCATCCAATTGTTCTAATTGTTCTCTACTTAAGTGCACGTCTACCTACAATAACTATTGAATTTCAATACAACTTTCAAAGTTGTATTGAATCACTAAACTAATTATTAGTAACTAATTACTTGCACGTCTACCTATTGTGGCTATTGAATTTCTATATAACTTCCTAAGTTGCATTGAAGCACAACGATTAAATTCTACACGCCTATCCACACATTTAGGAACGTCGTTCTGAGTTGCATTGAACCACCAAATTAATAAATGGTACGCCCCCATTCACATAGAGGGACATGACATCCAGTTGTTCTTATTGCTCCAAGCTTAAGAAAACATCTACCTATTATAGTTATTAAAGTACACCTTCCTAAGCTGTGTTGAGTCGCCAAAGACCAAACGATAAAATGTTTCACGCCTATCACACATATATGCACATCATTTCATAGTGCACATTCCTCAATCTATATCTTTCTCGAGTATGCATTGATTCACACTATGCATATGATCACCTGATATTTCATTGATCCATATACATACCATTTATGTATATAAAAAATTGTATAGTTTTGGTCGGTTTCTATTAATAACTCATATGTATGTTCAATTAAAAAAAAATTGTCTTCGGTATTAAGTATGTAAACCTGTTTTGGATTAAACCTGGTGCAAAAAATACAAATCTTAAGTCCGATAATATACAACTGCCTCTCATCGCCACCAGCAATTGCAGACCAATCAACTTCAGCTGCACAATATGAACATAGTTAAAAGAAGCCAATGATTAATAGAAACAACATTTGCGTAAAATAGTTATCAGAGTACAAAGAAGAATGACATACTAACAAAATCAGTGTTTAAACAACCAAATAGAAAAATAAAAGCAACAACTTTTCAAAAGCAGTTTATAATAACAACAATTTAGATGAAAAGAGAAAAAAAAATGAATTCAATTTGCAACAGAACAACCTAAAAACCAAAGAAAAAATTTGAACATTAAGAAGAATAGCATAATAAACACACAAAAAAAACAATCAAAAGATGAAGGACTAATAATAACATATTTATGTGTGTTTTATAATGTTAGAAGATTAGCATGAAAACCAATTTTTTTTCTTGAAATCAATTGAAACAAAAAAGAATAGCATAATAACCAAAAATCGACACGGGAATAATAGTTTGGCACTGGATAGCAGTATTGTTATATATATATATATATATATAGACACACACACACATACACAACAAATTGAAAGGAATTTTTTTTTGAATAGCCTAAAATCCAAATAAAAAAATACCGCTTTGGTAAGAAGAAGAATAACATAATATCAGAATCAGTATATACAATCAAATTAAAAGAAAAATAGCAAGACACTAGATAACAATATATATATATATATATATATATATATATATATATATATATATATGCACATGAATTCAAAGAAAAATATCAACACAGAAGAATAGCAAGACACAAAAGAATAGTAGTATATACAACATAGAAATTCAAAGAAATGAAATTAAAATAGCAAAAGAAGAATAGTATAAAAGTCAAGTTACAAAAAAAATCAACACTGAAGAATATAAATAAAAAAAAAATATGAATTCAAATATAACAAAAAACAAGTTTAAAGGAAAACATCAAAACAAAAGAATAGCAGCTATAAAAAAGACGAATTCAAAGGAAAATAATTATAATAGCACACATCATAGAATGACATAAAAATCATTGGAAAATAAATAAATAAGGACAATTAGAATTAAATCATAACCTTTCAATCTAGCCAAGACCTTGGATGTAGATGTAACAATATAAAATCCACAATAGAATATGAAAAGACGAACAACAAATATGTGTTCTTGAATTCAGATTTATAAAACAGTAGGGAGGAAGGAAAGACACATGAAGAGTTAAAAAGGAAGAAGAAGAAAAGAAACATATATAGTTAAGAAGGAAGCGTCACATGTTACACTATGGAATTCAAAGAGAAAGCACCTCTATCATAAAGAAGCAAATGATGTATGTGTGATATCTATGCATTGTGAATTAGTTAGGGTTATTAATGATGTTTAGAGTGACACTTGGCAAGTATTGATTGGCACATGCTAAGAATGTGTTGGCCCTCCATATTAACAGGGAGTTTGGCACTAATTTGGTGGATTAGGATTTCCACAACATAGTTCAAAGATTTTTATTGTGGTGTCTGATGTTCGAATCCCAACCTTGTATATATTATGCATTGTCTTTTACCAACTGAGCTAACCTCATAGGACACAAGGTTCAAATACTAGAAATAAAGGAAAGGATAAATAAATAAAAAAGGAATAATAATATAAATTCCCCTAAAAAATAATATAGATTTAATAAATTATAAATATTATAAATAATAATTTGTAAAAAAATAAAAATAATATAATAAAAATATTATTTAAAATTAATTAAAAAGAAAGAAATTGAGTTAATAGATAAAAACTATCAATCAAATAGTATATATTTAATGAACTATTATTAAAATATTATATGAACACTTGAATTATTACTAAAATATTAACTGAATGTCCTCGTGAGCTTAACTCAGTTGGTAGGGACAATGCATAATATATGCAAGGTCTGGGATTGAAACCACAGCTACCACCAAAAAGTATTAACTGAATGTCATGAGTTCAAATCCAACCCTGAAAAATACAGCAGTGTTGAATTCTCTTGGGGGAGAGTTTTGACACCTTTTACAGTCTTATCTAATTGGATGTGTTAGTCTTTACGGTTGTGCACAAAGGATATTTAGTTCACATAAGAAACGAAGACATTATTGCCGTCTTTTTTATTTTATGTCAACTATTTCTTTATTTTCTTCTCAATTTGAGAGGAATATATTTTAGCACACAGATCCTCTCCTTCCGTGCTCTCTCCTTCAATCTCTCTAGCATTATTTAGAGGTGTTAGATTAATCTAATGGTTGAGGTGCAAAGCACCGTCTCAACTTTTGATACACGTCATCATGTAGTTCTCATCTCTGCTTTCACTCCCTTTTTTATTTTTTGGCAATTCCAATTTTCTTATGCAAGATCATAACTGCTTTTTTCCTAACTCTATTTCATGCTCTCATTTGTAAATTCAACTAATTTTTATTAATTTGTTGAAGATTTAGATAGTCAAAGCAAAATTGCAAATGTATTATCACACAAATCAAGCTTTATCGATAAAGTTTTAAAATTTTAAGAGGACGCATATCAATGATATCAAAAGACTATAGTTGGTGACTTGTACAAATTAGGTCGAAGGGGTAATTGCTTTGTGACTAGGGATGGCAATGAGTATCCATTGGACAGAGTACCATAATCCCCATTCACATACCTGCGTTTTAAGAAAATCCCCATACCCGAGCTCATACCCTCGTGGGCAATAAGTTTGATACCCGTCCCCATACCCTATGGGTATCTAAGTGCCCGTACACGCACCCATTACCTTCACTTTCACAGCAAAAAGATAATAAATAGCAAAAAAAATATCACAATATAATTAAAATATGCTATGAAATCTATTAAATCAACATATAAAATATTACGCATCATATTATTTAGCTAAATAAAAAACATCTAAAATAACTTGACCAAAAAAAAAATCTAAAATATAAAAAACAAATGCATATTACAATTAATATCAAAGACTTAAGATTAATTAACTAAAATTATTATAATTAAAATTATTTGTATAGTCTATATAATGTGTGGGCATGGGGTAGGGTGGGCACTAGAGTGCCCGTACCCGTACCCATATCCGTTCAAATTTGCGAGCAATTACCCGTGCACAAGCTCATACCCAATAATGTGGGAATTTACCCGTCCATCATACGTATTTTTTGCGGATGCCCATTGGGCTTGGGTCCGATTGTCATCCATATTTGTGACACCCCAATTTGGATTTGTAGATACTTCTAAAATAAGCCATAATATCTTTTAAGAAATCAATAAAAAAATAAAAGAGAAGATACACGCTGAAGAAGAAGAAAAAGACACCCCAATTAAGGCGAGAATGGTTCTGTACCCAATTGAGGTTGTGTTTTATTTTGTGAAATGTGTTTTTGTTTTAATCGTTTGTTCTTTCAATCTTCCATCTATTGGATTAATCTAATGTTTGGATTTTATTGTTGAGAGGATTGAGAGAAAATGCAGATTAAGAGGATCCGGATCCTATATTTTATTGTGGGTCTCTCTTCTTCTTTTCTTTTCTCTTAGGATTCTATCTTTTTTCCTTTTTATTTCTTTCTTTATCTTTTATGCATCAATTAAACAAAGTATTTGGGGGTTGTGTTAACCCCTTTTGGTTAAAAAAAGTATAAAAAAATATAGAGACTAATTTGCTCTGATTTATTATTTTGAAATACTTAAAGTTGTTTTTTTTTTTTAAAGAACTAAATAAGGTCTTGCAATTTTTATTTTGAAATTAAAATGGAATTCTAAAATATTTAATCATTTGTCTTAAATCATCATTTTTTTTAAGTATGGTCAAATTTAGTTGATATACATATACAACATTGCTATATGATATGGATGATACTAGACGAATTTTGACGGTCGTTGAAAACCACTTACTATTCATGGATAATATGGTAATATAGAAAATAAGTGTTGGATAAACTAGTAAATACACGTTTAAAGCAATGCAATTCTTATTTTTTTTTCTGTCAAACTGGCATCGGACTAAGGGCTCATTTCGATTGAGCTTATGCAAATAAATAAGTTTTTATTTATTATTCATTAGCCCGTTAAGATAGCTTATGAAAAAACAACTTATGAAGATAATTTTGTTGTTAGTTAAAACTTATGAATCAATAGAAAAGCTTATTTATTTGATAAGTTATTTTTCATAAGGTTAAAATAAACTCAATCTAAACGAGGCCTAAAAAGCATTTGCCATATACATATATTGCATTCAGGACGCATTCAAATTATGATTTTCTTAAAGCGGAAATACTACTAACCAAACCTCGTTGATTTTTGAATCCTTTAAACCTCGATTATGAATGCGCTTTTTATGAAAAAAATAACTTTTTTGAAAGAATTATTAAGAACTCTGGCAGCAAACCAAGGGGCAGACCGCGTATACACTCCGGGAGGAATTCCGTCACTTGTGGTAACTCATACTTCTCACAGTCCTTTTATTCAGAATCATAATTTTAGTATGCAGATTGAAAATGTTTCCGATGATATAGTTGCACATAATCTTGAGGGAAATACTATATCTATTTTATCTCCCGTAAAAAATAAAACTCTTGATATCAGTAGTATTGTGGCTCCGGAGGGTTCTAAGATAGATCCAGTGCTACAAAAGGACTTAGATTTTATGCACACTTGGCTATCAGGTAGCAACAATCGAGGTACCATTTACAGAGGTTGTTTCCAAGTCTCAGAAGAAAAAGAATATGCAAAAAGTTCCATATAAAACCCGCTCCCAGGGTCCTCTTCCACCGTTTAAATGAATATCATTTTTTGGAACATCCGGGGAATTGATACTAAGGATTCCCGACTTGCTTTTTCTGATTTGTGTCGGCTACATAATCTGTCATTGGTATTTATTGAGGAACCTATGGTTTGGTTTAGGGATAGATCTGCAGAGGGACATGACATAGATGACTTTTCTTGGTTCACCATTTTGCCTTCTATGTTGTTGGCGGGCTTTGCACGGGACAAGAATGAGCTACCAAACTATACATTTCCATAGCTTTTTCTGTTCCTTTTATTTCTGCCTTTTTTCTTCATTTTGAGGGTCTTGGCCTTTTCTCCCCTCTTTTGTAAATATTTTTCCCTTTTTTATAATAATATTACGTATTGGAAATGCGGTAGAGGATGGGGGTTTCTGTGAGGTGCCAACCTAGTTGGCATGGTGCAGATTCTCCCGGATGCTCAATCTTTCTCTTGGCCTTATAAAAAAAAGAATTATTGGAAAAAGAAAAAAAAAAGTCGATTTTTATGGTAATAAAAGAATTTTATAAACAATACTCCCTCAACTTTTTTCTATAAGAAATAAATGAATCAATAAAAGTTTTTTTTTAAAAAAATGAATCAATAAAAGTTGTTGTATTAGTTTTATATTTTTTTTAAAGAAGTCAAACTAACTCATCATCATCGGGAGAACCGAACTTACAACCAACATCATCATAGCAACCTAAATAATTTATATTATATGAATCAAATCCATATTTTTTTGTTGACTCATTTGTTTTTGAGTCAAATAGCTGGTTATAATTCACCTTACATATAACAATGTACGTATCTGTCAACTGAACTATGACCACAGAGACTTTTGTTGACTCATTTATCTCCGGTAAAAGTATAAGAGGGAGTATTTTTAATTTAATGCAGATGCATAGTGTGAGTGGTAGCACTTGCACAATATTTATCGAATAAAGAATTTTGCATCCGAAAAACTCTAAAATTGTGAGTTTAGATTGCCTGTGGGAAATCAGAATGATACTTAATTTACAAATACTTTTTCATCATATACTACTTGGACACTAGTCATGTGTAGATTCGTATATTAGTTAGAGATCTGCTCAAAGTTGGAGCACAACTTGGACACATTTTTTTTTAGGGAAACTTGGACACATTTTCTATTTTTGTTTTAATTATCTAATTATCAAAAAAGAATCTGATAGCTCGAATATTTGTTAGAAAGTAATTAGTAAAATTTAACTATATATTTTTTAATTAGATAGAATTTGAATTCTATTTCTTGCATACAATTTATGGTTAATTGTAGTTTAATAACCACATTTTCATTAACTTAAGTTCCAGCTACTAGATTAATTTAGACACATTTTCATTTTCCGGAAAGATATAAGTGTTAAATATTTTTTTGTTTCTTATAAACATATCAATTTTCGTTTTAGTCTCTTTAAAAAATTTCTTCGACTTTTAGTCTTTATGAATTTTTCTATCACCACTTTCGGTCCCTATTTTTAAGTCAACTCGTGTATACTCTTTGTATTTTTTAATGAAATTGTGCAGTAATGTGTATAATTTTATAAAAATTCCTTAAATTTGTTTTTTTAGAATTTTTTAACAAAACATTAATTAAATATGAATTCTTAACCACAAAAAATATATAAATTCATATAATTCATGTTTTATTAAAACATGTTAGATGAACCAGTCTTATTGACCAAGCCACCATCCACATTTTGGATAGGTTGATATTATATAATCCGAATCATTTGCAGATTATTTTGTATGATATAATCCAAACTTGTCTCAAATTGTGTTAAAACTTGCACTTTGGAGGGTTCAATAGTTTTCAAATTTTAAAATCCAAACCAATCAAGTACATGATTTTTCTGTGTTCCACATTACACCGACAATTTATGTGGTCCACAAGGCAAAGATACTTCCTTAAATTAGTGTGTTTGGTTCATTTGCAAAACACAACAAAGAACCATGAACACTTATCTAGTCGATGTAAACACCAAGTTAGCAGCAATATATTACAATGGAAGGTAACCTAATTTTTTTAGGGTCCACGTTGATGTTAGACCGTTTAACTTGAAGGACCAACTTGAACAAATTAATTATCTTCTCAACCACGGTCAATAGAGATACAAGAAGGACGAATAGTGTTGAGTATCATTGAAGATAAACTCAGATGGAAGTATTTAGTTCACCAAAATGAAGCTCCAGAACAACAACAACAATGTGAGAACCATGTTCTCTATATTTTGTCAGCATAGTTTGAATGGACTTAGACACTTCATTATGTTTGTGTTTTATTATGCTGTTTTACGTTTTTGAATTATGACGTTGAATTTATTATGTTGTTGAAAATATTATGTTTAATGTATGCATGTTGTTGAACCTTATCAAATATCAAGTTTTAACATATTATTGGACTTGTTTAGATTATGTAATCCAAAATATTATGAGAATGAATTCATATTATATAATCTGAACCAACCTAGAATGAATTGTGGTGTTACAAACAAGATTTGGATGGTTTGTGGCATGTAATGCATTTTAAACATTTAAATGTTTCTTTGACTGTAGTTATTGTCTAGAAACATTTTATGACTATAAATAACATTGCATTCTTAAACATTTTCATTCATTCTTTGCTTTTCATTCATTTTACAAAAAAAATTCATATTTTTTTAAGAGTGTATTATGACACCATGGTCAATGCTGACCACTCATAATCTCCCCAAAATTGATATCCAGTTTACGTAGGAACAATACAATGGTAAGCAGAGACTTCATATCATTTAGAATAAGAATTCTTGTTTTTTAATAGTTTTTGAATTGTATAACTCGAAAATCTCCAAAAAAAAAGTTCGGATTATATAATTCAAACATGGTATTTTTAGAATATATGAGGCCATGTGAGAAGAGAGTATGGTTGGAAAAGAAACTGTCGTAAATTAATCAATATAACTATCCATAAGTATTCTCCAAATTACACATGTGATTTTTTTGTTAAGGAACTTATTGTGTTCATTATGTGAAGACGCTTGCTCTTTAGGCACATAGTGATTGTTCTCAAGCACTCCCAAAACGCCATTAACAACTGTTTGCCACTTTTAAGATCAGTTGAAACATTCTTTAAATCGGTTCATCCAATTTAAAAAGTATGCTTTTTGACTTTTCATAGATGTCAAAATAGCAATTGTTTTTTGTGAAACACTGTCGTCCTTTGGGCCTATGTTTGATTATTGGGCTAGTAATCGGTCCTAATGGCCTATTGTCCATCATGTACAACAACTTTATGAACAAAATATATTGATTTTCTTTTCTTTTCAATATCTTTAACATTTTTTTCGTTCTTTATAATTTCTTTTCATAATTTATTTTCTCTGATATGATTATTATTATTATTATTATCATTTACAATTATATTTTCTAATATTTTTCCTTACCTTATTTTCTTTCAATTTTTCTTTAAATCAAGTGATTCCTCATCTTTTTCTTAAAAAAAAACTTCAATTAATTTAATTATATTATACTTTATTTCTTCAATTGAATCCACTTTATTTTTTGCCACTTTGGCTTTTTATCCTTAAAATCATTTTCAAAAAAATTAAAATCAATGAAACAAATAACTCGGCTTTTTATCCCGAACTACGTGATTTTGATCTCGCTCGGATACGTAGGCAAAAGACTTTGTCTTTTCAAATCAACAAAATACAACAACATTTTATTTCTTTCTTTATTTACACTTAATTTTTTTCCAAGCAAATAATCATCTTAGCACAAGATAAATAAAAACAAGAGGTTTCTATAGAGTACCATAGACGTTTAGGGTGCTAAAACTTTCTCTTAACGTAACCAACCCCCGAACCTTTAATCTCTAAAAATTAGGGTTTATTCGAACTTTTCCCCTTTTCCTTGGGAAAAATAAAAGCTCGGTGGTGAACTTAAAAATTACGAGTCAACGCTAATCAATAACTTGATATCAAAAAATCACCGCGACACTAGTAATATGACTTTTTTTTGTTACTTATATATACAGGGAAGGAAATGTCTGTGTAGATAGATTGACCAATTTTGGCATAACCCCTACCTTCCCTCTTTTAGTTTTGTGGATAACACTCCTTACTTTTTAAGAAGGGAGTACATTACGAATAGGTTGGGTATGCCCAATTTTAAATTCACCACATTTTAAAGATGTTCTTGGCTAACTCCCCCGTTTGGTTATAATATTTTGAGTGGTGCTTAATGCATCACCATTATTTAAAAAAAAATTACACATACACCAGTGAAGAGGCAAAACTATCAAATGAATCTTTATCTTTTTCTGTGTCAAATTAGTCATCTATTTTTAAATTGTTAGTACTAATTTACGCTGTAAACCAACATTCGCTCATATTCAACCATATACTAAAAACAATATTTCACCATCCAACACGGTAATTACTCCCCTAAAAAAAACACGGTAATTACTAATTAGATTCCCGTCGGTGACTATTGAAGTCACGATATTAAATAAAAATTAAAAAAGGTCATGTTTATTTTGATAGAGTAACAACCATTCTAATGAAAGTAGTTGTTATCATAATTTTTTTTCGATAGGCCAAAAGAAAGGTTAGGCATCAAGGTGGGTCTGGAGCATCCCAATTAGGTTGACAACCAACATAAACCCCTATCCTCTACCGCCTTTCAATACGTAATAAAAAAAAAGGAAAAAATATGTACAAAAGAGGGGGGACTAGACCAAAACCCTCTGAAAACCAAAAAGAAACGACATAAATAAACGACAAAAACAACCTACAGAAATCTAAAGTTAGGCAACCCATGCCTGTCTATAGCATAATCAATTGACAGTGAAGCAAACAATATTCCAAACTAGGTAGGAATGGACTCATAAAAACCAAAGAAGGATTATGTAAACGATACATGTCACGAAGATCAACTCCGGAATCATTATTACCAACCCGTGAATGTTTCAATATATAATATTCATTGAGAAGATGGGAGAGGACCCTGTGAACGGGTTAGATAAACAACCTTAGTCTGCTCTTTATTCTGCTTTGCCAATTTCTTTTTCTGAGACTTTGAAACAATTGGGGAAAATGGCACATCCTCATTCACCGCAGCCTTGTCCAACCATGCCTTCAGAAAATTAATTTCCTTCTGTAACGTTGGATCCACCATCGCATCAGGATCAGCCAAGATAGAATTAATATCTAAAGGTTCAACCGGTGTAAGAATAGGCTCTTGAGTCACCACAATTGCAGATCGAGCCACAACATCTATAACATGTGTAAGAGGCATACTGAAGACATCAAGAGTACGATTTACCGTGGCTGCCAGTGGAGGTGAGATATTCGCGACAGTGTCTTCCAATTGCTGCACAATATCTTCGTCAATCATAGAGGAATCGGCTCCCATATTTTGTTGCTCATCTGAAACATCCTCAATGGCCGAATGTTGCACAGGCTCATCAACTATAATGGTTGCGTGCTTCTCTAGTTCCTTTAGTATTTCTGGCTGATGTACCGTAATGGTATGTGTCTCTGTTTCAGTAATTACCGGATCATCATTCTTCTTTGGTGCTGCAAAAGCAAGAGAGGAACCTATACCCGACAGATTGTGTTTGATAGGAACCCAATTTTGCTTTGTTGCTGGAACTGGTTTTTTGCCTTGGACAATTTTTTTCTTTGTGCACAGTACTGTCCTTCTGAGGATATAGCCACCTACATGAGGAAACATCATGGCCTGTGGTTTGACAATGTGTACAAAATTCTAGAAGCCACTCACAGGCAACCGCCACATTAAACGCATAACCTTCCCTCTCAACCGTGATCTTATGAAAGAGTTTGCGTGAAAAATCCATGTCAACAAGTATGCGTGTGTAGTGACCATAGATGCGCTTGGAAGTCGCATTATCAATGAGGAGTGGAGTGCCCACAACACTAGCAATTTCCCGGAGCGTCTTATCCATCCAATACTCCTGTGGCAATTCCAAAAGTCGAATCCAGTGCCCACAACACTAGCAATTTCCCGGAGCGTCTTATCCATCCAATACTCTTGTGGCAATTCCAAAAGTTGAATCCACACCTGGACATGAGAGTTACGTTGTTTGTGCATATTGAAATCTTTGGTCCATTCAAACAATCAGAGAACACCTGGCTTCAGATTTACCGTTCCCTTCACCCATACCATGCACATATCATCCTCAGAGGCAAAAAAGTATTCATAGAAACCCCTCCCCAAGGGCGTCATGGACATGGACCATGCTCTTGTCGTTTTCCACCGGTCTTGAAGCTTCGATTGAATGTCTTTTGTAGCGTAGGGTTTGTCACCCTTATTCAGAACCAGTCGACCACGTAGGTTACTCTTGCAAACAGCCATAACCTTTTCGTATATGTCTTGTGAAATATGGATGCTTACGGATTCACCACGGATTAAAGGCTGCGGCAAATTATCATTACTGGAACTCGTAGTTGATGATGCAATCAATGCTTGCGCGAAAGAAATGTTGTACATCGGTTTGGAAGGAGAGGAGCCATCGCTGCAATTGAATGATTCACAACAAGTTTGTTCACTGGTGAGGCCAGCTCGGCCTGCCAATCAAAGGCCATGGCCAAGCTGCGGAAATAGAAATCACAGATCAGAACCCAAAGATAAGCACCTCACGTGAAATTGAAGAGTAGCGATTAGGGGTGTAGAGATATCCACCAGCCAAGCAATTGTTTATTGTAGAGATATCCACCAACCCAATTACACTGAACGTTGATTAAAAAATTCTTTCAATGGTTCACGAGTGGAAGAAGTGAAACAACTTGAAATCCGTGCAATGAAACAAGGAAACATAATGAATATGTGAGAGTAGTGAATCAATTGGAACCAAGCAATTTGATGAAGAAATTTGACAATCAATGGCTGCGCTGATGCTAGGTACAAACCCTAGCAGAGCGATATTTCCTTTTTCCATAATGAATTGAAGATGTAATTTATCTTTTTGAATAGTCAAATGTGACTTTATGTAACATACATTTATAAAACATGAAGTTTGATTAAATAGTGTATAAGGAAGATGAAGTAAGGGAGGTATTCTTCTATGCAACACCATGCACAATGCTTGGGAATTCACATAAAGAGATTTATCCCCCAAACAATTAATTTTTTTTTTTATCAATTTCTTTTTTGTTATTATAAAAAATATATTTATATGAGAGTCCAAACATTTTATATTTGATGATCTTGTGTTAAAACCTCGAACTAGGGGGGTGGGAGTATATAATTAAAACATCAAATTTATGACTTGATATCAACATTTGAAGAAATTGTTGATTTTCCTTTGTATAAAGTTACTTGGAGTAAGATGGTTCCATCAGAGATATCGTTGTTTGCTTGAAGATTATTGCATAATTGTCTTTCAACTAAATATAATTTAATTTGAAGAGGAATGCAATGGTTAACATCGCCTTCATGTGTGGCTGGATGTAATTTGAACGAAACATCGTATCTATTAATCTTTGATTGTCCGGTCTCTAATTTTTTTTTGGTGGATGATTGATCTTGAATGTGAATTAGCTGTGGAATGACAAATAATTGTTTTTATCACGAGGTACAGTTCCAAGGTTTGGTTTCTCATGAAAATAAATTGAATGAATGTTTTCATGTGATTTGGTTGATATGCATACAACCAATACATAAGCGCCACAATTATGTAGTATTTGGTCAACATGATTGTTTAACTCGTTCTTATTTGGATTTGATAAAGTTATTGGTATGGTTATAGACGAAATCCAAAAATAAAACTTTTTTTATGCGACTTATATCAATGGAGCACTCAACCACCCAGATGTTCAATAGTGGCTTTTTCAATAACTTAAGCTCTAGTTTTTATTTTTGATTTGGTATCACTGCTTATTTTGATGCTGACATCATATATTCAACGTTGTAACTTTTTTGGCAAAGAGATTTTAGTAAAAAACAAAGCTCTTTGGGCCAGTGAGGATGCTAGAAAAACACACTGGAATAAATGTGATACTATTTGCTTCAATAAGGATAAAGAGGGTTTTGGGGTTTCAAGGATATGTTTGATTGGACTTTTTTTGGGAAGTGGTGTTGGAGAATGCATGTGGAGTAGTCGATTGTTTGGTATAAGGTGTTAGTAGCTAGGTATGGGGTGAAGGAGGGCAAGGGGAAGGAAGGAGGGAGAAAGGGTTCTAGGTGATGGAAGGATATCTTCGCCATTCATAGAGGTTCATGATTGGGGGTGGGAAGTTGGTATGACGCATGTTTGGTAAGGGTGGTGGGTGATGGGACCAACACTTTATTATGTTGAGATTAATGGTTAGTGAAGGTCTGTTGCATGACATGTTTGGACAATTGTATGACTTATCAGATAACCGGTTTGTGACAGTGTCTAAGATGTGTACATTAGGTTGGGGTGGTGGGGAGGATGAGTGGAAGTGGCGTCGCAGATTGTTGGCTTGTGAGGAGGAGTAGATGATGGAGTGTAATCTCATGTTGTCTAATATTTTCTTGCAAGATGGAGTGGAAGATAAGTGAGACTGGAGTCTAGATCCAGGTAAAGGGTAGTCAGTTTGAGAAGCCTATCATTTGCTTTCATCAGTGGTGTAGAATGATAGGTCGATATACTATGACTCTTTTTGGAACAAAGCAACTTCATTGAAGGTCTCATTGCTAGTGTGGAAGCTCCTATTAAATCGCCTACCAAAGCAACATCGTTATTCCACATGCTTCAGGACTTTTCTCGAGTGCTTGTGGTCTTGACGAAAGCGTCGATCATTTGTTTGTGGGTTGCTCATTTTATGGGAACATGTTTGTAGGAGGATATTCGCCTTCGGTTAGGTATTTCTACGGCGGAAAAGTTATCTATTTTTGATTATTTTCAACAATTTACAAATTTATCTTACGACTTTAGAAAAACTCGGTTTGTACTCATGTGATTTGGATGACATTTGTTTAGAGTATTTGAAAAGTAAAAGAATAGCTGTATTTTTTGGTAAAAACAACAGTCTTTGCAGAAGCTTGTTGGCAACGTCAAACTCTTCTCATTTATGTAGTTACAAGCAAAAAAACCTAACTTAACATTTGATTTTCATCCGTTATGGACCACTCCATTTAGTGTTTTACTTTTATCTCTATCTAACTAGATTGTGTGTCGATTTATATTGTGACAATATCTTTTCTTGAATTCTAGTACTCTAACACTCCTTAAGTGAGTTTGGAGCTATATTGATATGTCATTTTGTCTTCTTGGGGTAATTTTATCAACAAAGAGTAAAAACTACCACATCGCATTGAGAGGGAAAGCCACGTGAAATAGTACTTTTTTCCCCTTGATCGAAAGATTAAACTGTTGTTATTAGTGTTTTTGCCGAGAAAACATATATTCGTACATGAATTAATGACGGCACCCGAAAGCAGAGTACACATATGGAAAAAAAATAGCTGGTTTTATTGAAGATTAAGAGAGAGAGAGAAATGAATGAAATGCCAATATTATAGGCCTATAATTAATGTATTGTTATCACGATCTTCCAACCCATGATGTAATTTGGTGAGGCCAATAAATGATGATAACATGTATATAGTAGTAATCCATTAATAATGCAACATAGTAGGCAACCAATACCATAAAAAAGGTTGAATATTTGGAATAATGTATTAGTTTTGGTTATGTTGTGAAAACTAATGTGGGAAATTCAAAAAAGTTTATTATTAAAAGGAATATTACGTGGCTACTTTGGCCATGTGATTTGGTGTAATTGTTGGGAGTTAAAATGCATGGATTATGGTTACAACGTTAGAAAGTTGTCTATAAATAAAGTCATATGCATGTACTCCAAAACACACACACACAAAAGGAAAACACTTGTGCTTCTACAAAAATCGTATAGATATGGCATCAAGGCCTGGAATCCTCACTGATTGGCCATGGAAGCCTCTTGGAAGCTTTAAGGTCTCTCTCTCTCTCTCTCATTAAATAAAAGATTCTGATTTGCTGTTAAAAATAATAATTCTTGTTTACACTATATTTAAGGTGCAAGGATAAAAGTTATGCCCTATAATTTAATTCAAAATATTCTTGTTTAAAAAAAAATTAATTCAAAAATACAATATTGTGATTTCAACTAGCGTGAATATATAGTTTTATACTTTTGTTTCTTTTGAAGTGGCAAAGAGTACACTATATACACTTGCATGGTTTATCGATGAAATTAAAATATATATATATATATATATATATATATATATATATATATATATATATATATATATATACCTTACGTTATGGTACGATGATTAAAGTCTTAATTACATGATCGGGTACGGTTTGATACGAGGAATACTATTCATAGATCCACTTATACTAAATCTACGTCACCCTCGTACATTTATTCATAACTTTTTTAGGGGTTTTATTCATTAACTTTCATATAATAAAAAGTGGTTTATATTTTTTGTTGGTAAATGGACAAAAATGACAATAATCACGTTACAAACTTACACTCACAAGTGGAGGAGTCGCGAAACCTTGGATCACATTGTTTGATTGGAACCGAACAGTTTCAACATTTTTATTGTTTGAACTAAAAACAATGTATTCTTTTTTTAGTAAAAATAATTTACTTACATGAGTCAAACTGTTTTTTTTTTTATTTATAAATTATAGGACTCAAACTTATAACCTTTGAAATGAAAAATGTGCTTTAATAAAATAAAAATTTCAAAATGATAACCAATCAACTTTTGACATTTTGAAATACTCTGAAAAAATTATAAAAAGAAAACACCTCCAGGCTCCAAAGTAAAAAATAAAATAAAAAATATGTCTTTTTTAGGCAAATTTTTTTTTGGATTTTATATTTTATTTAATATATACATATGTTTGCATCTATTCCTTTAGTTTTTATAAAAATTATTACTTATTTCATTTTCTGACGCAATTAACCCCTTATTCTAAGAATTTGACTCTTATATGTAAACATTATTTTAGTGTTAATAATTAATAGTTGATTGTGTAATTTTGCAGTATGTGGTACTAGCTCCTTGGGTGATTCACAGCACATATTCTTTGATAGCGAAGGATAAGAGTGAAAGGGATGTATCTACATTTCTCATATTTCCATTTTTGCTATGGCGTGTTCTTCATAATCAGATATGGATATCTCTCTCTCGTTACCGAACTTCCAAAGGCAACAATAGAATTCTTGACAAGGGAATTGAGTTTGATCAAGTTGATAGAGAAAAAGATTGGTTAGTTAGTTAGTTAAATTTATTTATCATTCATGCAACTAACCTCCAACCCTCCTTAAATCAATTTATTAAGTTTATTTTAGTACTATTATACTCAATTCCTAACTATTCAATTGAGAGAAATAATGCTTATAAAAAAAAAAAAGTGAGAGAAATGTCAATGTTTTTCGATAAGTGTGGATATAGCTTAATTTTTATGGTTAAATATATTTTTCGTCCTTACAAATTGGGAATCTTTTAAGTATTTTAGTTTCTTTTTAATTTTTTATTATTATTTTAGTTCATATTTTTTAAAATTGAACTTTTTGATCCTCTAATTTCTTATTTGTTGCAATTTTGGTTCCAACTCTTTTTTTTTTATCCAAAAAATGGTTACCTTCGGTGCCTAAAAAGATAAATTTCGGTCTCAAAAATAATATTTTATCTTTACATTCAAAATCAACACAAATATATGTTTGACGTCAAAGGTCACCATTTTTAGGCAAAAAACATGGATTGTAACAAATATTAAAATAGATGAACTAAAATGTTTGATATTAAAAAAGGATGACTATTTTTGTGAATTGGATAAAATAGGTAGTCACCTATAACTTTAATCACATATAATTCTTTCATTGAAAAAGTCGCAAAACTATTATTTCCTTATAAAAATCAAGTATAAGAAACTAAATCAATTAAAAAAACAATTTTAAAAACTACTAAAAAAGGTTTGTTATTTGTTTCTGTCAATAGTCTATCAAACATTTGTTTCTATGAGTTTAACTCAATCGGTAAGGACAATGCATAATTTATGCAAAGTTTGGGATTCGAAATTCAAACACCCAAAAAAAAGTCTATCAAACATTTGGTTTTTTTACGCTTCTTGTCAATGTTAGTTAGGTTTAATATTAATATTGGGGTTGGCCAACATAACTTGAGACTAGTCATTCTTTAAAGTCATAGTCCTTTCAACTCAAAGGTAGACAATTCGAACATTCTTATGCCTAACAAAAATTTAATTTTGTTTCTACAATGTTTATTCTTAGACCTCACCCATCTTTAGGTACATTATAAAATGTTTAACGTATAAACTTAAGAATTTAATTGACATGATAACACATCTTTAAATGCAAGCGTAGAATAATTGTGCATTGATCAAATATATTAATCAAACTTTAAACTTAATTGATACTTCCCTCCGTTCAGCAATATAAATCATTCTAGTAGAAAAAATTGTTTTATAAATTATATAGTTTTACAATATCAATAAGATATTAATTTTGTCATTGATATTTAGTCAAATAATTTATTACTCTCTTTAGTGCAGTTATGAACTTTTTCTTTCACACACCACTGATAGAAAGTAGTAATCTTGTACTCCCTCCGTTTCAAAATACATGTTCAAGTCAACCACTTCACATATGCCAATGCACAATTTTGACCGTTAATATCATTAATTATCTAAAGTTAAAAATTATAAAAATTTAATATTTTGAAAATATTTGCGAGACAAATCAAACAACATCTTACATGCTAATATTTGTATTTATACATTAGTTAAAAAGTAAGGTCAAAGTAAGTCAAGTGAATAGTGCACATTGCAAAAATTGAACATATATTTTGAAACGGAGGAAGTAAATGCTAAAGAATATCATTACCTTCAAGAGCATTGATTAAGGAAATAAATATAAACATATTATATTGGAAAGTGGTAAATTCAATATTTTAAATGTATAAAAATCGTTGTTTTTAATAAAAAACTGCTACTTTTAGTTTTCTTAACTGATATTTCTAGAATATTTGTTAGCATGATGATTTGCAAAATAAGTTAGGGATCTAACTATAGACCTAATCCTCCAACTCCTCATTTTAACTACTTGAGCTACAGGTTTAGTTCATTTAAAAATATGTTTAGCCTTATTGATTTTTTCCTAATGATCTATATAGGGATGACCAAATATTGTTCAATGGGTTACTATATTATTTGGCATGCTATACATTGGAAGGAGCATCACGTCTTCCATTATGGAGAACTGATGGAGTGATTATTGCAATATTGCTTCATGCTGGAGCAGTTGAGTTTCTTTATTATTGGTTACACAGAGCACTTCATCATCATTTCCTCTACTCTAGATATCATTCTCATCATCATTCTTCCATTGTTACGGAACCAATCACTTGTGAGTAGTAACGTTTTTCATTTAATGGTTTTGATTGTAGAATTCAAAGCATGGTAACAACTTTTGTGTTTTGCATTAAATTGATGAATGTCAGGGAAACTACTTTTCACATTACTCCTATAAAAGGAAACTGAGTTGAGAACTGCATCAATGCATGTAGTTGTCATTGTCGTTATTATGGAAGGTGGAAATTAATTGGTTCAATATTGACAGTTGAATTTTAACTTCACTTGAAACGGGAAATTCAGATATTTTGGGTTCACTTGTTTTTTTTACAAGATATTTTGTGTTCACTTGAAACATATACATTGAAGTCTTACTTAATACTATTACTCTTCAAAAGTCTTGTAAACACAGCTTAGTTTGTAGTTACAAGGACAATTATATATAAGAGTTGGGTTTCGAACTATGGATTCCCAGTTCTCTACATTTAAAATGCGTAAGTCTCGACCGTTAGACCACTTCACCAAAACAATACTACTATTCAAAAGAACATTTGTACTATTAGTAGTAGTATCTTAATTTTGTTCACTATAATTAATCTTACACGTTGAAGTCAAATTTTTTACTAACCATAAAAATAAACTTACTAGTAGATCACACTAGTATTTAATTTTTATTTTTATTTTCATTTTTTAGAAGTAGTATTTTAATTTAGTTCACTATGATTAAGCTAGCTACACATTAAAGTCTAACTTTATATTAAAAAAACATCATACTACTAAACACTAGTATTTTAATTTTGTTCACATAATTAACCCAACTACACATTGAAGTTTAACTTTATACTACCTTTCAAAAAAACTTTATAGTAATATAAATGACTCTTTTTCGTCCTCGTGAACTTAACTTAGTTGATAGGGACATTGCATAGTATATGCAGGGGTCGATGTTCGAATCCCAGATACCATACCCATTCATCTTAATATGTTAATTTCTAGCCACTAGGTTGATTGAAAGAAAAAAAAAACCCACTTTTCTGACGGTAGTTTATATCGAATGTTGGGGGTGGGAAAAGAAATTCACTCATTTAAATATGTTATTCAACAAACATTGTTTAATTTAACTTGGGCCTTATCTTTAGGCCTTATTGTAAGTTATATCGAAAATTGCTGTGTACACATTTGGTAAGGCTGAAAAATACCAGTAAATGATCAAAATACCCCCTCGGTAGTTAACTGGTGCGGAAGTCAACCGGCTGCAGTTAACTACCGAAATTCAATTTTATCCATCGGTAATTTACTACCGCGGAAACTTCAGCAATTAACTGCCGCAAAAACATCAAACCTGATTTTTTTTTTGTTGCCAAAACTTTAAATAGTCATTATTAATATTTATTGTTTTTAATTTTTTCAATCATTATTTTGGTACGTTTCAAACAATTGCAGCATTATACTTATGCATATATATCTTAATAAGAATAGCATTTAAATCTTGACAAAAAAATAAAGAGCATTTAAATCCTCTAAAAAAAACATTTCAATAAGTGTAAAAATTAAGCATTTGAATATTACTTTGCACATTAAAAAAAAAAATAGTAATAGTATTTTGGTATATTATATTAAATGAAATTGTTATTAAAGGGGTTATAATTATAATTATATGTCAAAATTTAAGGGGTTATAAATTTGACGGATACTATTTACATAATTATTATTAAAAGAAAAAGATATGATTTATGTCAATAGTAGCCCAAGTTTCTAATTACAATAACTAATCGTTAAAAAAAAACAAGTAATAACTAAGAATTAATAGAATCCTTAAAAAGAAAACTAAGATTTAATAGTAATAAATTAGTAATATAAAAAAAAAGACAAATGCTCCCAAGTCCACTATACCATACATCAATTCTATCTTCAATTCAATCTCTTAATTCATTTTCAATAAATACCATTAATTAAAAAAACTGAAACGTCTTTGGCATTTGTAATTTAGATTTCCGCGGCAGTTAACTGCCGAAGTTTCCGCGGTAGTTAACTACCGATGGATAAAATTGAATTTCGACAGTTAACTGCAGCCGGTAACTTCCGCGACAATTAATTGCCGATGGGGCATTTTGGTTTTTTACTGATGTTTTTCAGCCTTTGCATATGTGTACACAACAATTTTCAGTTACATCGACTTGCTTTCATTAAAAAAAAAGAATAAAGTTGTAGAAATGTTTCTCTTTAAGTCCCTCAATATTTCTAAGACCTTCAAATACACATCAAATAGTTATCTACCGATTTTTATCAAACATACAACCGATAAATAACTACCAGATGTGTATTTAGAGAGCACGACAGATATTGGAAGTTAAAAGAAACGTTCAAGTTTTAGAAGCTTACAAAACTGCTCTAGATTTTTTTTTCCCTTCTCAATATGGTTTACGTAGTCATTTATTTCAAAAGAACGTCATACATGCAATTATATACCTTAGAATCCTTCACACATAAAAATAAACAGCAGGCTACACTAGTTAAAAATAATAAAAAGATATGTAGGTATATATGTATCCCAATTGTATATATATCCACTCCATTAATTCATATCACCACTGTCTTTTGTTACAAAACACACACACATATTATATTATATGATAAATCTTTCAACATTGGCCAGGTGTAATCTATGTTATATGATAAAATAAACATGAGTTGTTAAATTATTGTTGAGCACTTATTATAATATTATTATCTAATATTGTGTTGGTGCAGCTGTCATCCATCCATTTGCTGAGCATATATCATATTTCCTTCTATTTGCAATACCCAAGTTAACCCTTGTCTTCACAAATAGAGCTTCCATTGGAGCAATGGTTGGATATGTCACTTATATTGATTTTATGAATAACTTGGGTCACTGCAACTTTGAAATTGTTCCTAAGTGGCTTTTTGATATCTTCCCACCTCTCAAGTATCTCATGTACACCCCATCGTAAGTATTTACATTTATAGTAGTACTATATCATAATAATATGCAAAACTTCATAAATAACAAATCATATGCTAAAGCCTACGTACAATATTACATATAACAATAGTACTATATCATAATAATATGCAAGACTTCATAAATAACAAATTATATGCTAAAGCCTACGTGCAATATTACATATATAAAGTACTACATGGCCCAACCCAAGTCATTGTTCTAGGTCTTAAAAAAAATACATAATATCTATGATTATCATCATTATTTAAAACAAATAATATATCTATTAGAAAAAGAAAAAAAATTCCAATTTAAAGTTCTTACACTCAAACAAAAAATCTCTCTCTCTCTGAGATAACCCTCTTTCAAAAATTTACAGCCGGCCTTGTATATATACACAAAAACACAGTGAAAAACAAAAAATTTACCTGATTTTGTTTTATACTAGTAGGACACTTGTGTGCAGACACATGGGGTCGTGTGTTGCGCTATGTTTTTGTTGTACATGATTGTGTTCATTGAACTTATAAGTTCAAGGTTTGGTAAAAAATAAAACATCCTAGGTTCAAGGCAAGGTTTAATATGTAATTTCAAAAATAGAGAATGCTATTCTTTATAACCAACTAATGTTTTAGAATTAAATGCAAAAGCATACTATTGCTTTCTATCATTGTACTTTTTGCATGACACAAACACATGCATGCCAACTTTTTCCTGTGTAAAACCATAGCCATGAATGAATGTTTGGTGATGTTGAGTAAATGCAATTTTCTAAACCTTACTGTCAGCTACTTTATACTATTGATCATGATTTATATTGATCGTGATACATGATATATATTCCGATGTTTCTTATCTTATCGTTAATTAATGTCTCATTATAATAAAATATGTTTACTTTTAAGTTTTAACTCCTTTGTTTTCTCTTTTAACTCCTGGGTCTAGTAAAAAAACACCTATGTTTTAATTTTGTCATTAAAAATGATGAACTTTACGAAAGATTTTTCATACGTTAAATCCTTTTATTTGATCTAAACAATTACATATTTTTTATTTATCATTTTCTCATTAAAATTTATAATCATTTTTAAAACGTTAAGTAAATTACTTTCCAAATTAACAGTTTTTTTTATCAACTTTCAGAAGTAACAGTATACACATGTTAATGATTTTATGCTAAATTAAAACCAATATTCTTTAAGTTATTTAATTGTAACATTCATCCTTTTAGTTTTTTTCCCCTACCACTTAAGTCCTTTAAATTAATTAATTGTACTAAGTTGGTTTTTAGTTTTTTTACATGTCAATTAAGTATTTAAATTATTTAACCGTAGCAGTTTAGAATATATCAAATCTTAAAAATAAGTTATTCGATGTTTAAAAGTTACAATTAAATAATTTAAAAGATCTAAGTGGTATGAAAAATATATGTAAAAGACCAACTTATTACAAATAAATAACTTAAATGCCGTAAGATCATCCATAATGGTGGGTGTTTCACCTATTTAGCACCATATTAAATAAGCATCCCCATTGTGTAGTATAATAAATGGGTGTCTATGGAGAAGAGTGGCTATGGAAGCAGCCTCTCTCTCTCTCTCTCTCTCTCTTCATTTTACGCGGAACCGATTTAATAAATCTTAATAAAATAAATAAATTTTGTTGAAATGTTATGATATAGAATTATTTGTGGGACCTATTTAATAATTTCTTTTAAAGTGCTGAGTTGAGTTGGAGGAAATAAGTGTCTATTAAGTATTACAAAAAAATAAGTGATGTGGACATAGGAGACTCATCTAAGCACCCAAATCGGAGTGCTATGTTGTGGATGGTGTGCTACAAACAAAACTTAAAGACTAACTTATTACTCTCCGTTCCAAAATGCATGTCCAATTTTTGCAATATTCATTTGACCTAACTAATGTATAAATATAAATATTAGCATGTAAGATGTTGTTCGATTAGTCTCGACAAATATTTTTAAAATATTAAATTTTTATAATTTTTTACTTTAGATAATTAAAGATATTAACGGTCAAAATTCTGTATTGTCATATGTGAAGTGATTGACTTGAATATGTATTTTAAAACGGAGGAAGGATAATTAAATAATTTAAAGGAGCCGGTGTAATTTAGTTATCATTATTGTACAATATACATTAATGTCTTCAAATCAATTTACTCTATCATATAGAAATGAATGACCTAGAGTCTCCCACGAATATAATTATGTATTAGCTATTAGACCGGCACGTTGGTTAGATCATCATAAGTTCTTCTTATAGATATTTGTTCATTACAGCCAACTATTGAGTTATCACAACACAAGGTCTTGAGTCAACACTAAATGCGGACTATTCACTTGAACTCTAGTAAAAATTGTTTAATTAGAGATCTTTAATCACTCGAACTCAAATATGCTTAATCACATCATTGTCAAAAACGGAAATTTAATATAGAATAGAGAAAAGGCGTTGATTCTTATTCTTTGTTTTTTGGATTCTATGGTTGATTCTCATCCTATTTGCCAAAAATTGAAATAAATGAGTAGTTAGTTGTATTTATTATATATTTCTTTTTTTGAAGGAGTAGATTTGTATTTCTACTCTTGAACATCTTATAAAGTAACCGGTAGTTTTCAAGTTAGAGACATATCACATGATATATGTATAAAATTAAACTAATTCCATTTTTAGCATCATGTTCCCAAATCAGATATTTATAACTTACCAATATAATCTAAATTGAAACTATTTAATATTAAAAAAAAAATCTTTATATTTTATTAATTTATTGAAGTATAGATAGAATTGTTCCGATAAGTTTAACTCAGTTAGTAAAGTATGGAGTTCGAACCTCACACACCATCAAAAGAAGTATCGATAGAATTGATTTGATATAAATAATTAAACTCAATTGAAGATAAGTGTTAGAAATAATCTGATGCAAAGGAGTTGAATTTCAATCTTGCACCCAAGTCAAAGATTGTGGGCCCTTTTGAGTGAGTAATAAATATCTTCACTTGTTATTACTGCAGGTTTCACTCTTTGCACCATACACAGTTTAGAACAAACTACTCACTCTTCATGCCACTTTATGACTACATTTATGGAACAATGGACAAGGCCTCAGATGAGTTGCATGAGTCAACATTAAAAAGAAAGGAAGAGACACCAAATGTTGTCCACTTAACACATTTAACAACCCCAGAATCCATTTATCATCTCAGATTTGGATTTGCTGCCTTGGCTTCTAAGCCATACACATCTAAGTGGTACCTTTGGTTGATGTGGCCTGTTACAGCTTGGTCCATGTTACTCACATGGGTCTACAGCCGCACATTCATTGTTGAAAGAAACCGTTTTGATGACAAACTTAACCTTCAAACTTGGGCAATACCCAAGTACAGTGTTCAGGTATCTATCTATCAATCATCAATAGTTTCACAATTAAATTTGATTGGTAGGCAAGTAAGTTTAAAAATATTTTGGACTTTTAATCAATTATAATTTATAATCATCGGATTGTTAAAAATGTTTGATCTTAATTAAAATCATGTTAAAAGTCACATATATATACACGATTGGTTGTGATTGCGCGAAAATATAAAAAGTTTTATACCGACTATGCATCAAAATTAAACTCATATTTTATACACATTCAATTTATTGAATTCAACATTTCTAGTATTTATCTATATTAACAAAAATAGAAATATCTTTATCTCTAAGAGGGTGAGTCTTGCCTTGTGATATGGAGGTCACATATTCAAATCCTGAAAATAGCGCTCTCTTAGAAGATTAGGATTACGTACATGTACCCTCTCAAGACCTCACATGATGTGATCGAGTCTCATAAACTCGACTTGCGTAATCCTTAATGTTTTATGTAAGAGCCTAATCAATGAATATTGCAGAATTATATATCTGCATAACCAGGCTCTATGGTTGTTTATGTTAATATGTCTACATAACCTTTTGTTTATAATTTTTTTATAACCTTACAAATATTAATTAAAACAAGCATCTAATTAGTAATATGTAACACAAGATGTGCTGCATAATAAAGTACAAGACTACTTGTTCCCCTAAAAAATATGCCTAACCCTAAAAAGATAACCAAACCAAAATATAAACAATTGAAGCTAACAAATTACATTTTTTTTCATATAAATTTGGCATGTAAATTGACATATATATAACTACGAGATTAATTAAATCCTAGGGCTAAACTTTTTTCTGTTTGTTTTCTTTTTCCAGTACTTACGGCAATGGCAAAAAGTGCCTATCAACAAAATGATCGAGGAAGCAATACTGGATGCTAACAAAAAGGGCATAAAAGTGGTGAGCTTAGGTCTAATGAATCAAGGGGAAGAGCTTAACATCTATGGAGGATTATATGTTAGTAGGCATCCAAAACTTAATGTTAAGGTTGTTGATGGTAGTAGCCTTGCTGTTGCAGCTGTTCTTAACAGCATTCCAAAAGGAACAACTCAAGTATTACTGAGAGGAAAACTCACCAAAGTTGCTTATGCTATTGCCTTCACATTGTGCCAACAAGGAGTTCAGGTCAATTTTTTTTTTATACATTCATTTCTTGCATTGTGAGGTGGTGCCAACAAGAAGGGTTTATTTTAAGGGAAATATTAATTTATGCCCTTAGGGCACAAGATAAATATCTTAAATAGAATTAAATAATAAATATTGTATTGAAAAGGTAAGTTTTTAAGATTTTAAAGTTATGAATGCAAAATTTCTAAAGTTAAATTTTACATTTGGTTTTTTATCTTTCGAGGATACAAGTTAGCAAGACTCTTGTTTTAAATTCTTTTTTATCTTAGTTTTGATCGCATGTTTGATTATGTATATACTGCAGATAGCTACAATGCATGAGGATGATTATGTGAAGCTCAAAAAGTCATTGATCGACAGCTCTGATACAAATTTGCTCAAAGCAAAAAGTTTCAATCAGATGGTAATACAGAAAAAGTTTCCTAGTTTTTTTTTTATGAGAATTTGACAATTTCAAACCCTAAGTCTCACTGTTTAACTCTTTCATCCATGTTTTCTGCATAGATTTGGTTAGTGGGAGATGGGTTGACTCAAGAGGAACAGTTGAAGGCACCAAAAGGAACGTTATTTATTCCATACTCACAATTCCCACCAATGAAACACCGCAAAGACTGCTTATACCATTACACTCCTGCAATGCTCACTCCCACCTCTATTGAAAATGTTCATTCTTGTGAGGTAATTAATTTTTTCTAATCATACCCTATTCAATTTCTACAACTATGATTTAATTCATATACTATCATATCTAATGGCACCTGCAAAAATTACAAACTATTTAGTAAAATACATGTGCATATTCACGAGTTGCACCAATGTTTTTGGTTAAGTATTTTAGTGACTAAAATTTCACCATTAAGATGAATAAGTGGAAATCCAGGGTTCGAGTCCGGCTCTTGCATATTCAATACATTGTTCATAACAACTGAGTTATGTTCACTAAGACCGAGTTGCACCACTTTAGTTATTGTATTATGATAAACAATATAAAACTGCAATATTAAAATATTTAAAAACTAATAAATTATTATAAAGATATATTGGTGAAACTATTGAAATGTAATTTTTTTCATTCAGACTTTCACGTAAAACTTTTTTTCATCAATACAATAGTTTTCTATTAAATATTGCAATAGAAATTTTGCATGTATCTTATTGTGATTATAAATAAAAAGTTCTCAGTTTATGCAATCAATGATAAAATTTCAACAAATTGCAGGATTGGTTGCCAAGGAGGGTAATGAGTGCATGGCGCGTAGCTGGGATAGTGCACTCTTTAGAAGAATGGAATGAACATGAGTGTGGCTATAAAATGAATAACATAGACAAAGTTTGGCATTCAGCTCTTAAACATGGATTCCAACCTCTCACTGCTCCACTCAAAAAATTAGCTCATTATTAATTGAGTATTGGAGAAATTGTGTTTGTAATTTTCCATGTTGTAAGCTCTCACGAGGGTATAAGTTAAGTCCCTGGTTATGTTTATCTTTCATAAAATAAGTATAAGTATGCTATAAATGGATGCTTTGATCAATATATATATATAGAAAACTTTATAAAATGTACGTTTATGTTACTTTTCTACTATTGCAAAAATAGATGAGATATGTATAAGCATTAATGTTCGAAAAAATCTTCACTGCGCAACAAGTTAGGTGTATAAGCATAACCAAATTAATGTATAAGAAAGTTAGGTGCATTTTAGCCCTCATATATAAAAAAAATGAAATTCTTTTCTTTTAGCACAAGCTAAAATGAGATATATTAATAACACCGGTAAAACACCGAGCACAAGGCGTGTCAAAAGTGAATCACCCGAAAATATTTACAAATACATGGTGCCAAAACACAGACACCCCCTAAAAGCAGTCACAATACATCAATGATGAACACCCATACACAGAAGCGGATGTGTCCACCAATCATAATAACTATAATTGAAAGAATTATGCTAAGCTTTCATCCATAAAAAAGAAATACGCTTGATTTTCTCGAGAAGAACACAAGCCGGTGATGCCTCATTTTTAAAAATACAATTGTTTCGATTCTTCCATAAAACCCACACGCTTGCGTACCAAATGCCTTGCAAGAAAGAGTGGGTGCTACTCGGCAGCCCCGCCATGCAACAAAAGTGCAATTGGTGATCACGAATCTCATTAGGGAGCACTGAATAAACTCCTAACCAAGACAAAATAGAAGACCATAAAGAAAGAGATATACCGCATGCCAAAAAGAGGTGTTTTGCTGTTTCCGTAGCTTCACACCCAGCCGCCCATGAAGAGCCTGTCGGTTGTAGAATATTCCTTCGCAAGAGATTATCCCGAGTCGGCAATCGATTACGAAGCAGATGCCACACAAACAGAGACACCTTTGTGCTTATGCCAAACATTGACAACAAGGCTCTTGCCCGCTTGATCACCATAACTAATGAGCAAGCGGTAAGCCCCCCGCACGGAGTATCCATGAATAATATCAAGTGTCCAACGCCATCTATCAGAAACGTTTATATGCAAAACAACGTTATGTAATAAAATAGAGCACTCCATCATACTATCCTTCTCCCATGCTAACAATCGACGTATCCATGTCCACCCCCTTCGACCGTCCTCCCATCCTTCCATCTCCATCTCCGCCACCGAACAATCCTTATTCACAACCAAATCAAAAAGTCTAGGAAATTTAATTCACAAAGGTGTTTCCCCGACCCAACGATCATACCAAAATAAAGTGTTTGCTCCATCTTCCACCACCGGTCGAATGTTACCTTCAAACCAGTTCCCCACTCCTTATCCTACCCCCCCCCCCCCCCCCCCCCCCCCCCCCCCACGAACATTACATAACATTCGCCACCACGGCGAACCATATCTACCTCCCTCCTTCAACCGCCCCTGTTCCTCACCATAACGCGCTCTTAACACGCGGTACCACATCCCCTCCTTATCAACCAACATCTGCCAACACCATTTTCCTGACAATGACAAGTTAAACTCACCTATCCTCCTAACCCCCCAGCCCTCCATCCTCCTTTGGAACACAAACAGAGTCTCATTTTATCCATGCTATTTTCCTATTATCCTCACTCCCCCCCTCAAAAAAATCTTTTAAATATAGATTCAATAGAAGAGATTATACTTGCAGGAGCCTTGAAAAAGGAAAGAAAGTAAATCGGAAGCGAAGACAGGACATATTTCAACAATATCAGACGACCACCAAAAGATAGAAATTTGTTGTTCCATGAAGACAAGCGACCTACTATACGATCAAGAACAGGTTTCCAAAAACTCAATTTTCTGTAATCCCCACATATAGGAAGTCCCAAATAAACAAACGGAATAAACCCCTTTCGACAATTCATAACCATCGACGCTTCGGACAACCATGAATCAGTTACATTAACTCCCATGAGCATACTCTTGTGGAAATTGACCTTCAACCCCGAAATTTCTTCAAACAATAGTAACACCGCGCGCATAGAACGGACGTTCAACCAACTTTTTTCTCCCATTATGAGAGTATCGTCAACAAACTGAAGGTGGGTCAGCCGCACCTCCCCATTAAGGCCCACGCCGTATCCTCTAAACATTTGCGCCTCCACCATAGCATTCATCAGAATTTCCAATTGAGGCGTTGTAATCAAAATACGAGCAAAATCCAATATGGCTATGTCCACAGTACAATCATCAACCCGCACAAACCTTCCAGCACTCCTTACACACAATCTAAAAAATGAATCATTTCGAGCGTGAACGGGAACACCATAAACACGTAACCAGGCTCCCCGTTCATACCTTGCTTCTAATGTCGACCACATATTCATATTGTTAAACATCATACCCAAAAAATGAATAGTGTCATTAAACACATGCCATATGTCTTCCCCACCGGTGCAATGTAAAAAAACTCTATCGCCGCCCATAAGAGTAACAACCACATAATTGAAACCGGCGTCTTCCACTCTTTGTTTTAATGCCAGCACCGAGTCCTCCACAATCAATGTAGCCACCATACCAGATGTTGCCCACTTGCGGTCTTCTTCTTTCGATGTGTACTGATGACACCCTGTCATTACGTAATTTTCTATGTATTTTGATCACAATTTAGAGTTCACTAGGTAACTTAAGCAGCAAGAAAAGCAGAAAAACTGAAGAATTCACAAAGGATCAGAAACGTGTCACGATTTGGATAAAACATGACACGATTCAAGAAAGCTAAAACATGCTCCCTGCCAAGGCAAAAATGTGTCACGATGACCAAAACGTGACACGATTTGAAGAAACCCTAATTTAGAAGTTTGTTATACAAGGAAAATCGTGTCACGATTCTGCAAAAATGTGACACGATTTGAGGCGAATTTCTGTGCCTATTTAAGCTGAAGGCTATTCTGAAAACAGGGGTTACGATTTGAGAAGAGCAAAGTGCGATTTTTACACTGGAAGACGGTTGCAGGGGTGATTTCTTCACCTTGTAACCAGTTCATGTATGTATTGTTACCTCTAATGATTATGTTATTTATAAATTCAATTATGAGTATCTAAATCCATTAGAGGTTAGGTCTGAGATGATTCTTTGTAACCCTAATTGACATATGTTGCTGTGAAACTCTATTTATTGTGAATGACAATTTAGTTTTTATTCAATTCAATTGTTCTTAATGCTTTATATATTCTGATCATATATATATATATATATATATATATATATATATATATATGATTTGGTGAGAACGAACGACTACTGACCATAGCTTTCGACTTTGACCTAATTGAATTGTTCTAATAATTATAATTAGTCTAGGAATGGATAATTCTTTATTAGTGATATTAGGTTAACGTACTTCAAACCTTCGAAGATTATTAGACCACCTAAGGAATTAGGGGCTGTAATCTTAAAAGAGGGTCCTAACTCAAGGGATTGATTAGGACTATTTTGTTAACTATCGTGGAACTAGAAAATCATTCATAAGAATAGGTGCAGTGACCAATTAAGGGAACTCAGATGATTCAAAGACCTAACTCATCTCTCTCTCTCTTATTTTTAACAACCAATTACTTTCTATTACTAAGTTTTATGCTATTAAACAAATCTACTGCCTAGCGGCAAACAAAACAACTTTTATTACATCCTAATTTAATAACGTGCTTGAGTTTTTGAGATTAAAACCAGTCCTTGTGGGAACGATATTTTTACTACTTCGATAGTATTTGGTACACTTGCCAAAATTCTATCATGTACCTTGGAATAAAACGAGCAGGACCTTGCTGTTTTTGCTCAACTTTACATTCTGCCTGTTGTTTCTGCTCACTTTGATTCGGTTTTGCCACAACTTTCACGTAAGCATCCTGCTGTTTACATGACTCAACAACAATCACCATTTCCTCCCTCACAGCGATCGCTAAACCAGCACCACCCTCACCCTCCGCTGGCACAGTGAATTCCTCCAACACCTTCTTAACCGCCAGCCCATTATTTCCCTCCACCTTTGCCTCTGCCTTATCATCAGTTTTCACACCTCCGTCTCCCTTAACACTTTCGACCTGATTCAGCACCCTAATATTTTTAATTCCCTCGCCCTTCACTCTCACCACAACCCTTCCGACCTCTGCCTTCCTCCCCTCATCGTCAATCACAACCTTAGCACCATTAGAAAACCTATCAAAATGAGCTTCGCTTGCCCAAATACGGCATTGTCCTATCCATACATTGTTCAACGCGATCGCCAATTTATCTTTACTCCTCACATTAAGAAAGCACAAAAAGCCATAGGTATGACCTCGCAAGTTCCTTTTGTGTGCAATATAAAGGTCTGAAAGAATGACACATACCTCATAAAATTTGTCGCAATTGATACACCGGCATAAATTCGGGGAAGTTAGTGAAATAGAAAGAAACTTTGTTGCATGAGTCATATGTTTCAGAAACGCTGCCATTACCGTTGGAAACCCTAGCCCCTTGAAAAGAACCATCATGTCGTGGCCTTGAATGAAACCTTGATTGTCTGTCTGTATCCTCATAACCTCGTTGATTCCTAACCTGAGTCGTTCCTCCTCGTCGTTCTGATACCGCTGATCTGTCCCGTCGTTCTGCTTCCGGCTGCGTCACTTTCCTCTTCCGTGACTGAACCTCAGTCCAATCTCCCATACCCCCCCCCCCCCCCCCCCGCAATTTATGTCACCCTGGTTGGACCCCTATCCCCCCCCATTGTGTCTCACTGCCGGAGAAAAGCTCTGGCGCAGTTGCCCTAGGTTGACCGCCCCTCTCTCTCTTGTGTTCTCTCATCTTCTTTTTTTAACTTGAATATTTGTTAAAAAAAATGAAATTCTTAAAGTTACTACTCCTTTCTTTCCTAATTATTATTATGGTTAAATATGTTTTTGGTTCCTATAAATATACCAATTTTTTGTTTTAGGTCCTCTAAAATTTTCCTTCAACTTTTGGTCCCTTAAAAATTTTCCATCTTCGCTTTTGGTCCCTTCTTTAAAGTAAACTCATATGTAGAATTCATATTTTTGAATAAAATTTTGCAGAAAAATTTATAATATTATAAGAATCACTCCCATAAAAAATTAGAATTTTTTTAACAAAACATGAATTTTTATATTTTTGACGGTTAAAAATTCATAATTTATTTATGTTTTGTTAAAAAATTCTAAATTTTTTTGAGAAAGATTTTTACAATATTCTACACATATCTGCACAATTTCATTAAAAAAAATTTAAAATTAACTTTAAAATAGGGACCAAAAGTAGTGATTGGAAAATTTATTGGGACTAAAAGTTGAAGGAAAATTTTAGAGGGACTAAAACGAAAAGTTGGTATATTTTTAGGGATTAAAAACATATTTAACCTTTATTATTAAATCTCTTTCAAATAAAAAAAAGGCAATTTTTTATTTATACATCGACAAAATGGATATTCATCTTTAGTTATAATATTTATTTTAAATTACTCATCTTAGAGCATCTTTAATAGGATGAATTAAAGTGGATAAATTAAGTTATAAGACCAATTCGCCATGTAGAATTTAAACAATATATAGTTTTTTTTTTTTGAAAGATTAAACAATATATAGTTGATCCAAATAGTTTTTGACCGAAAATATATAGTTTTTGCCATTTTCCTTCAAAAAAAATAAAATATAGTTGTTGCCATTTATAAAAAAAAAAAAATCGACCATATATAATGCGTCATGCGCTAACCTTGCTCTTAGATAGAAAAATTAAATTGTTTCAAACATATTCATTATTAATACCGGTAAATCGTCTTGAAATATAAAAAGTTTTTTTTAGGAAATGAAATATATAAAGTTAAACACCACAAAATATACATTTTTATTTCAGTACTAATTTTTCTAAATAATATTAGTGAAAATTGCTACAAATGTTTATAACATGAGACACAGGGAGAATTATGTTCTAAAAACATAATTCAAAACTTATTCATGTGAGATTGAAAACACATAATTCAGAATGTTTGGAAACCTTTGCCTGCCAAAGGCACTATTGCAAAGGTGTTAAAATTTGGAAACTTGAATTCCTAACACTCGTTGATTGATTTTTTATTGACATATTAGTGTTTGGTTCTAAGTAACAACACGAGTAGCACCTTTCCTCATTGGATACCCTGTCTACACCATATTTGGTGAGCTTTTCGCAATAAAACCTAGTCGTTTTTTTTTTCTTTTTTTGTTTTAACATAGAAGAAGTCATCTTCTATCAAAGTGAATCATATTCAAGAGTTGTCAAATATCCTCAACAGTAGATTTGGACGTAGCATTCCACGTTTCGAAGAATTAGCGTTCTTCCGCTAAGTCCAACGTTATTGGTGATTAAGAGTTGATTTAGCAACGCACCAATGTTCATACATATAATGATTCTCTAAAAATATTCTAATTTGATAGTACCACTAAAGGTAGCTGATCTATGATGTAACTATGGGTGAACTTTGTCCCTAGACATAACATTATCCTTTTCACTATTAAAAAAATTGACTAAACAGTTTTTATATTAAAGGTAAAAGTAGTTGATGAGTTGGTTTGAAGCTTTAAGTGTTGGAAATTCCGCCTCGAGCGTGAAGGAGTGTGTTGGTAATTTCGCCTTTATTGCGATCTGCTTTTAGTTGCCTCGTGTTGGCTTTGAAGGGATGGCTTTAGTCTCACATCGGTTAGATATGCCTCTTGTTTTGTGTTAGACCCTAAATTTCAGCATGGTATATGGTATCAGAGCATATCTAAGATCTACCGTTGGAATTCTCCATTGCCACGCTTCATGTCCATTAGGTATGAGCATTAGGGAGTGTGTTGGTAATCCCGCCTTTTAAAAAATAGAATACAAATTAACCCTAGGTATTTTTGGATTAATAGCATAAATATAGTGAACTAAGTTAAATTTTGCTAATATTTTAGACCATGACATAAGATTTTTTTAGTTGTTTATTATATTCGAGATATGAGAGAGTATATATATTTTCAATTTTTTTCTTTTATTAAGAAAGAAACATAATCAGTCTTTTAATTCTCTCCATTTAATTGAAAACTCTTGCTCGACAAACACACTTTCATCCCCATTTGTTGGGGCGCTCATATAGTGTGATGTCGGTAAGACATAACAATGTATTTGCAGTTCTATTTTTGCGTAAAAAATGAAAGTGGTTAGATAGTCCTTCATAAGGTGAATAAGTGTTTAGGTTCAAACTTCGACTCGCATATTATCTATCAATTGAATTATGCGTTCGTAAAAATTTAATTAATACATTTTTGTAATTAGAAAATGGTTTTACACATGTGCATGGAGATAATGTTTCAAGAAGGTCCAACTTAGTTGGTAAGTTTGTTAAGAAAATGTTTTAAGCATAAGATTCGAGCATTAAAATTAAAACAAAAACTAACATAACTTTCTCCTGATTTAGAAATGAGATTGGTATTCATTGAAATGGACATACTTAATCACACAATCACCTTCCTCAACTGTCTGATGCAGACTTAGCACCCCATATTAACTTTGCAAAGTATATGAAATCAAAACATGAGCTGTCTAGATTTGCAATTAGAGTAGATGTATTACTTTATGCAATTCATTTGCAAAGTGATGATCCCTTTGCCACGTTTCAAGGGAGCATTGATGACCCTTTACCAGAAATGCTGTGTTGCATTCAGATATATTAATTGGTGCCATAATTCTCTCCATATAGGTGTTCGTGACTATGTATGGAAGTATTACCTTCGGTTGGTTGTTATTGGATGATAAATCATATAATGTTTGGCCACATCATTGAATATGTTGCTATTTTAATAGTGCCGGATTCAATTATAAGAAAAATATCTGTTTATTAGTATTATTTATTTATTTTCTCAAAATAAATTGTGGGTGAGAGGATTGTCGCCCCCAGCTCAAGGCAAAAGAAACTTTAGAGTATAAGAAACATTTGCATTTATCTCTCACCAAAGATACTTACGACAATCCCGACAAAGCTCCTCTATAACCATACCCGGATCTTGGGGAGTGCAAGGTGCTCAACTAAACCGGACCTCTAAAATCTACGAGCCTCAAAAAATAAATTAAGTCTAATACCCACCTCCGACTTAAATAAAAAAATATATATGTTACTTCTTTTTCTTTCTTCGGTATACGTTTGAGTTTTTTTCTAGACTTTAGTTCTCCTTTCTGAACATAAATTTGGTGTTATCAAATCACCCCCAATTTGTTTAATCACTTAATCAGTCAACTTGAAAAGCTATTTCATTGAAAGAATCACAAAAATCATTTCTTTTTCGCATAACCATTCGTTTTCCCCTTTTCCACAATGGAGAAGTGACAAATTCAAATGACACCGTTAGGTAAATTTCACCTCTCTTTCACTTGACTTTTTTTTATTTCATTTCATGTGTTAGAAGTTTTTCAGATTCTAATTATTTAATGAAGTTTAGCTACACACAAAAATTACGTTTTTATTTTTTTAGGACATACTTTAAATAGAGAGTCGAGCCTCCTTTGTCATAGGAACGGCCCTGTCTATGACTCATGCAATGGTGAAGCTATGTGTAATGATGGAGTAACTTTGGTTAATTCAAAAAATATTTTTATTTGATCTGTTGATAATATATATTTAGCTGCCACAAACGAGTTTGCCTATTAAAAACCGGTAGAAATAAGATATTCAAAAGCTATCTTCTTGTTTGATACATGTACTTCATCTTATTTTAACACTTCTAGATGTTTAAGAAACTACAAACAAATTTTGTTAACATTAAAATTCTAAAAACAACCCTCAAAATATGTTTCACTCGAAAATGTTTAGCTTGATTACTGAACATTAAAATTCTCAAAACAACCCTCAAAATATCTTGCCAGTATTCGTAACATACATTAAAAGCTGCATGGCAAAAAAATACGTGCCCGCCAGTATCTGGGGATAAAATCTATCATGGGTACGGGGCGGGTAGTTAAACGGGTATTCACGGGTATAATAAACGGGTATTTAACTACCCATTACTTTATGGACACAGACGCAGATTTGATGATGCCCGTGCAACGGGTATTCGTACCCGTTAATAAATTATGTAAATTACTAAAATATTAATGTGTGTGTGTGCGCGTGTGTGTGTGTGTTTATACATACATATATATATATATATATATATATATATATATATGAGTTTGGTGTTTCAAAAAATCCCTAGCTTTTATTTGGAGGTTTTTATGTTTTTTGGATGTTTTTATCCTTTTTTTTACTTCAAGAATTAGTATGGATTATGTAAGAATCATATGCATTATGGTATGATGAATTTGCTTAGGATTAGGTAAGAATCATGATTTTTGTTGGGTTATGAAATTTGAATGAAATATGTTATGTATGGATCTTTAAAAGTTAAAGTTTATAGATAATTAAAAAAATATTTTTCTTTGTAAAAAAAAATTAATTCAAAAATTCATGGGTATCCACTAGTATCTAAATACATGTGGATTACCCGTATAGAGATACCCGCACGGATACGGGGACGAGCACGGGTACCATTTTTATCCAACGGGGCGGGGACGGATATCATACTACCCATACCCATGGATACTCGTTGACATCCCCCGCACCAGGTTATAAAGAACAATAAATGTAACAAAAAAGTATATTATTCTTGTCTAATCAGAGGATGAAGGCATATTTCTTTTAGTGGATAGACGAAATGATAAATAATCATCGAAACTCATATACACACAAGTGAATGGGTCAGGATTCAAACTTCGATCATGATATCCGGCCTAACAATTTTGATATTTTTATCAATTGAGTTAGGACTTGTGGACAAATGCAGCGATATTTGATGGTTTCAAAATTTGGTCTCCCAAACATCCAAATATTAGGTTTGTCTAAGATCTAACACATCACAATATTAGTGTTGAAATGCTCATTTAATTAGTGAAGTTTTTGTCCCTTTTGAAGCTCAGCAATTTCTTCCATTGCCTCTTTCTTTCTTAGATACAAAATGAGTTTGTGTGATGCTTCTTGATCTGCTATTTTTTGCGTGAAGAGTTCATATTGTTTCTTAAAGGCAAAACATGAAGTAACAACTTCCCATAATTCAGCACAAGATATTGATCAACAAGTATGAAAAAAATTTGAAAACGAAAAATATCCCAAAACATACCCAGTCAAGTTATTGCTTAGAGGATTCTACATGCAAAAGTACCAGTCAGAAAATAATATTGTTTAAAAGGAGCTAGTTGTGACCCTTTGTGTGTTTTTTATGGGCAACATAACGAGACAAGTTCATGTCTCTTTATAAAGCGTCATTGATCAAAAAGGCATGTTAATGAGACGGGACAAGGACAAATTTCACCTTCTCCGTCACCAAATCCCATGTACATGTGAACCTACCCGATTAAGATTAGAAATTGATCCTCGTCCCTGACAGAATTGGGTATCCCCTCCTCTTCCCCACAGTGAAATCATTTTTTTTTAATAAAAAATAAGTTTTTTTTGCCCCCAAACCAAAACCCGCCTAACCCAATATATTCCCCAAACCCGAAACTACTACCATAAATTAATTTACTCCATTTTTCTAATAATCTAATCCATTTGGAGTAGGAAAAAAAATCAACTTCATGTGTATTTGTCAAATACAAACCTGAAAAAAGTTCGCGGTGATTTAAATTTAAAAAATATCTCACAAGTAGGGATGGTATTTAAAGGCATGCAATTTGTATATCAATAATTTTCTAAATTCAGGACGAGTTCGGGATAAGTATTTATATCCTTGTTTCACACCCGATACCTGTATTTTGATATCGAGAAAAACCGAAGTTCATACCCAATCTCAATCAAAGCGGGGAAAACTCATCAAACCCTGAGCGGGTTTAGGCAGGTAACTGCATGTTTTGATTTTGTTGTCATGTCTAATCAAACAGATTTGGCGTTCTTCTTCTTTAGATTGGTTTTTAATTCACATAAATCAAGTTGCGTACCGTTTTGAAAATGGTTGGCTTTATGTTATGAAATATGGTATGTTAGAAACATAGACTAGATATATCAGTTATTCAATGATTTTAAAAAGAGAATATTTACTTATAATAGTAACACAAATATATTGATTCTCAATAGTTGATTTAATTTTGTTGATTTTTCCTCCTAATTAGCACCTTTTTTTAACAGATACGTTGATTCTCAATAGTTGATCTAATTTTGTTTTTTCCTCCTAATTAGCACCTTTTTCGATCATTACTAGGAAGGTGTAAACAAGATAAGTGAGATACACATAAGTCAATACATTGACACAATTGATGTTTCTTTACTTTTATGACAAAGATCCTACTATACTTTTGCTTCGTTAACTTGAGCCAACTTTCAAGAACAAATGTCACTTTGTAATGTGTACATAGAAGAAATCAAACTCCTTTTTTATTTATTTATTTATTTCCCGTTGTTACTAGCTATACTCTTAATATATTTAATTAGATATCAAGCTCAAAGATATTATTTTTAAAAGAAAATCAAGTTTTGTTTGAGATCTAAACCTTTCGATTTAGATTGAACGGTCACATAGTTATTCAGTGTGAAAATGTGCATAGTATAGTTAGTGACGGTAGATAATCCAATCCCACAAAGAGGGCATAATCCCATCTGCATAAAATGATAGTCTAGTCACACTTGTGAAGTTAGAATGAAAACAAGCATATTGTAAAGTTGGATTTCATGCAAACTGATGAGAACCTAGATTAGTGTTGAAGTTAGAATGAAAACAAGCATATTGTAAAGTTGGATTTCATGCAAACTGATGAGAACCTAGATTGTGTTAAAATTGGATTCTAACTCATCCTTACAAAATCGGCTTCTGAGATGAGGATTGCTACCATTTATAAACACATTGTTAGGTCATCTTATATCTGATGTGAGACTCTTAACATACACCCTCACGACCAACACTATCGGGTTTGGTTCGTGGCCATAAATAATGAGTGGTCTGATATCAGAAACCTGATAGCAAATGATCCAATGGATCTTGAAGAGATTCTGACAAATTGGATATCCTTGTCATTTCTATAATTGTGTTAACCTATTCCATTTCTATAATCTATGATATGCAACTGATTATTCAAGTGGCCAAGAGGGGATCTGGACCACTTAGTTATCCTTATCACATTTGCAGTACTATGCGAAAGTGGTTCCAAAATTTATTTCCTATATCTTGTTCCCAAATTTTTTTTTTGATGTCAGATAGTTTGAAGGGTGAAGAAAGTACAAAATGGGGCTTTAAACTATTAAAATGATTTAACTTTTCCTTTTCTGTGTATATTCATTCAGTCATTATCCGGTATAAGTTCTTTCCCCTTTTTTTTTTTTACACTAAAATAAATTTGATTCATTCAAATGCTCAAATAGGAATAATAAAATTCAAGGGGGTCGATCAGATGTTTTTTCAGTAATTGAGATGGCAACCATAATAGTAAGATATATATAGGTGTTAGATTAGGTGGAGGATGATCCATTGGAGAAAAGCATGCAATGACACAATTTTGTTGTGTTAGAATTCCAACTAGGGTCGAGAAATTGATCACACCACTAGAGCACCATGAGGGGAAGCAAAAGTGATGAGCACTAATTGAGAACGGAAACATTCATTGTGGTTAGAGATGGGGATGAATGGAGAAGCAAGCTAAGAGTGGTAGTCACAACAAAAAAGCGTTGAAGGACACCAAAAATTGAACATGTTTACACTATATATATTCTGGGCTAGGGAAAGCAGCGAACAAACCTTAAGAGCAGCGCAAGAATAAGAGTCTTCCATCCTATAAGTTAGCTTGCCTTTCTTTTTCTCATTATCATGGAGAATACTGTAGGATGTTGAATATAATAAAAGTAAAAAGGAATGATATTTATACAACCATTTTTATACAACCTTTGTAACAACCTGAGAGAGAGAGAGAGATAGAGAGAGAGAGAATGAAAGAACGAACAGAGTTGTCAAAAAATTATTGTACAAATATCATTTCTCATAAATAAAAGTTAACTTTCCTTCCCTTTTCCTTTATTTTGCTTATATTTAAAAGTGAATGAAATATTGATTTTTTTTCTTTTCTAATGAAATTACTAAAGACAAATGTACATTATTTTTTATTGTTGAATGCTCGAAACAAAGAAAGTTTTTTGATACTTTCAATCATTTGATTGTCATTGTCTTTGTTTTTGTCGACATTTGTTGGTAGAAATACATTGGCAAATGAAAAATAAATTTTAATATGTGCATCTAAAAAGGGAAAATCTTTTTATTTTTACCAAATTTTAAAAACATTACATTTTACTTTTCAATTTTTACTATTATAAATTTCCAATTTATTGAAGAAAAAAAAACATAAGAACCATATATATTTGGACTTTTCTTTTTAAAGATTAAGGTTTGGAGGGTACTTCTATAGACATTAATATGTAGGAATTGAGGTTTAAACTTTGTATTCCCTACTCCTCCGCACTAAAGATTTGTTTTTAACAAAAAAAAAAAAAAAAACTAAATTAAAATCCGTTATGAAACTGGTTGAAAATCGATCGGTATAGAAGTTCTCCACATTTACGAAATTGACATAAAAACGTCTATAAAATAATGAGCTTGAAATGACAAAATCTGCAACAATAGAAAAATCAAGAGTTCAATTTTTACGGTCAACATTTCACCCCTAATAATCCCTCAAAAAAATAAAATTCTCCCCTAATAAAAAAAATTACAGCACATCCCTGATAAATTAATCAGTGATCACTATCATTTAAGTGTAAAATTTATATTTGCTCAAAAAAGAAGTGTAAATTTATATATAGAATAAACATATAAAAAATTCCCCAAGAGTTATCTTAAAGGCACTGGTAGGTAGCAAACAAGTATTATAAATAGATAGACTTGGTTACAAGATCATGCACACAATCCTTTGACTCTTCTCTTATACCCTTTCTTGGCATAAAAATGGCATCCAAACCTGGCATACTTACTGATTGGCCATGGACACCTCTCGGGAGATTCAAGGTTTCATAGTTACATATTATCATCATCATATTCTTATTGCATAATTTCAATTATTAATCTATCATCACAGTCTCATAGCATATAAAGTATAATATAAGCAACCATGCATGATTTAATTCCTATGAATTAATCACTCTCGTGTCATATAAAGTATAATATAAGAAAACCATGCATGATTTAATTCCTATGAAATGTTATAGAAACTAAAATAGTATAACTTGTATTATTGTTAATTGTTTATTTGAAAAAATGGATGATACAATGCAGTGGGTGATTTTGACACCATTCATAGCAAAGAGCACATACAATTTCATTGTGAATAGTCCAGAGGAAAGGGACCTTAGTAACTTCCTCATTTTCCCATATATGATGGTGAGGATGCTACATGACCAAGTTTGGATCTCTTTATCTCGCCATCGAACCGCCAAAGGAAAAAACAGAATCGTCGACAAGGGAATCGAGTTTGAACAAGTTGATCGAGAAAGCAATTGGTATGAATTACTTTTTTTAAAATGACAAATGTTAGTTATGTTAGTTACGAGATTCATTAGTTAGAGCACATTTTTTATTGTTACACTCATAACACCTTATTTACACTTGGTGTCTGTTTGAATTGACGTCTCTTTTACCCAAACTCACGTTTAAAATCACGGTAACACATAAGTTGTATATAGTAGCTTCATGCTTTTAGCGGTGAAGGTGCATTGGGATGCGATATTTCCCTGAAAAATGCGTATCCAAGCTTTAGTTTATATTTAAGTTTATGCATATTTTCATTACCTACAATTTCACCATATTATAAAATTTCCAACTTAAAGACGTGTATATATATCAATTTGAATGAATTAATGATCTAATATTAAATTAAGGTATTTATGAAAATGATTAATATATTTTTTTGTGTAGGGATGATCAAATATTGTTCAATGCATTGATATTTTATATTGGTCAATGGCTGGTTCCAGAGTCTCAGAAATTGCCCATATGGAGAACCAGTGGTGTGGTTATGACAGTTCTTTTACATAGTGGACCAGTGGAGTTTCTTTACTATTGGTTACACAGAGCACTTCATCATCATTTCCTCTACTCTAGATATCATTCTCATCATCATTCTTCCATTGTTACAGAACCAATCACTTGTGAGTTTATCCTATTTTTTGTTTTTTATTTTAATTTCTTTTTACGTACCACCTCTGAATAATATGGAAATAAAGATGAGTAGGTGAGAAATTAATGTGAACATCAATAAATGAAAAAGTAGTGTAAAGTTGTTCACGGTTATAATTTAGAAAATCAGCATGGCCTCTAAACCAACAAAATTTAAAATTCACACATGAAGTCCACCACAATTAAATTTTCTTTTCTCATATAGCTAATATTTAATTTTATTTGTTCAAAAAATACTTATATGGATGAAAAACCAACTGAGTTGAATCTAGCAGAGAGTCTAACAAACTAATGTTCGATCCGCTTGATATATGTGTCTACGGTTAATGTCTGATAGTATTTAATTTAAAATAGTGTTTCAAATAGAATTATCGTTGAGTAAAGATAATATAAATAAAACAGAGATATAAACTTAAAGATGAGATGAAAATTGAATTTAAACAATAACTTGTAATTTAAATTTTTCAGTTAAATAAAGAACATTGAGCTGAAGCTAGACTGAAATACACTCTATGTAGATATTTAGAGCGACTCTAATTAACCATCAAGTTATAATACTATATATATATATATATATATTGTTATAACTTTATATCATTTAGTATATTTTTTTCGTATTTTGTTTGATAAACTCACAATGCTACCGTCTCTGAAACCCTAAATTGTTAACATGTGCATATGACTTTAATTACATGTTGCAATCATACTAATATCTTCAATTTAATTTGGCATGCAGCTGTGATACATCCATTTGCAGAACACATAGCCTACTTTCTGCTATTTGCCATCCCATTATACACAACAGCAATTACAAACACAGCATCCATAGCATCCTTTGCTGGTTATCTTGCATACATTGATTTCATGAATAATTTGGGTCACTGTAATTTTGAGTTCATTCCTAAGAAAGTCTTCTCCATCTTTCCATTCCTCAAGTATACCATGTATACACCATCGTAAGTATCCAACTCTTAACACCTTTATCGAATTTTTGTTTATAACTTCTTCTTTTTTTTTTTTTTTACTATTTTACTGCAATTTCATAAAATTATTTTAACTATTTATTTATATTATAATTAAATATTGAAATATGATGGAATGTCAATGTAAAACTATATAATACATTTTTATATTCGATATCTCAATGGATCAGTTTCATTCCTTTTAAATGGTAGCATTTGAAGCAAATAAAAATAGACTACTTTCAAGAGAAGTTTTACTCCAACTAATATAAGTTTAAAGGTGGTCTATATAGTGATCGAGATTTTGTCTAACAAAATATTCGGTGTCAAGACATGCTTCGAATAAGATTAGTTAATAACTCCAAAGGTTTGGTCTAGTTGTAAAAAGACAGGTCTTGAATCTGAAAGATCTCAGGTTCGAACCCCGCTAGTGCTTTTGAAGGGAGGTAAATGTAAATACTTCTCCGTCACATGGATTGTTTTCAAATTCACAAAAAAAATATACATACAAACATTTGTTACCATGGTGAATGCTTTGTAATTAATAAGATAAGTTAAAACGATTCAATTTAATCACTATAAAATTTTCCTCAAACATTTTATATATGAGCCAAATTGATCTCTCCGTTAATATTGATTCATCATATAGTAAAGAAATTAATTTATCTGTATAAAAAATACAAGAGATTAATTTAGATACTATTATTTTTATCATGAGTTAAGTAGGGTTTGAAGAAAATTGTAAACTATCAAATGAATCTTAGAGTATTTAATATGGATAACAAAAACAGTTGCAACACGTAGAGTATATCATAGAAATGTAGCTTTCTTTGATCTACATTAAGTTAGGCAGCTTGTTCTGCCAACCCAGAGTACTTTGGTAGTGGTCCTTATGAAATAAATTCATAGTACGTATTTTGTTATTAATTTCCAACAGATTAATTATGAAGGTAAAAAACTAGGTGAGTTCTACTGCTTTAAAGTTTGCATCAATTATGGAAAAGCTCCAAATCGTTCCCCAACTAGATATTATAAGGAGTTAGTTGATGAAGAAGTTATTGATAGTAACTATTTATATTGGGAAAAACCTAAGAGATATACTCCTTATCTTATAAGGAACGTAAATATGAGTTAGACTCGATTTTAATATTGTATCATAACATAATGATCAAGTCATCTATCATTTATATACATGCATTCAGTCTAGTCGTGTTGGTCGTGAGGGATGTATTGTGAAAAAATTTAGATGAGACACTATTGGCCTTGCAAATGGTTTTATAATAATGAGTTAGACTTAATTCCAACAATTTATGATTCTAAAATATCCTTTATTTTATCTTGTTGAAAACTCGGTATTCGATCCAAGAATCGACTAATCTGAGAGGACCAATCCCACCGTCCACTTGCGGGGGCCACATTTCAAGCTAGAGCAAAGCTTTGTATGGACTTACCCACTGAAATTGACATTAGAAGGAATCGAACATGAGACCTTGAGGGAACCGATCCTTTATTTAATTTAACATTTTATATTTTCAATTACCAAATTTATTAGTTAAAGAGGATAATTAGATTGCATAGGTTAAATGTGATCATTTACCTTTCTTAATATGTGTAATTTAACCATTTTTTCTTATAATTTGAGTATTATTAAACTCAAAATTAAAGAGAGTAACTAAATTATATGCTATGTGACAGGTTCCACTCATTGCATCATACACAATTTCGGACTAATTATTCACTATTCATGCCAATTTATGATTACATCTATGGAACTGTTGACAAGGCTTCAGACACATTATATGAAAATTCATTGAAGAAAGAAGAAGGTACACCAGATGTGGTACATTTGACACACCTTACAACTCTTGAATCCATATATCAACTAAGATTGGGATTTTCTTCCTTAGCCTCCTCACCTCAATCTTCTGAATGGTACCTCTATTTCATGTGGCCATTCACTTTTTGGTCTGTTCTTGTCACTTGGTTTTATGGCAAAACATTTGTCCTTGAGAGGAACTCTTTTAATATACTCAATTTGCAATCATGGGTTATTCCAAGATTCCATGTTCAAGTAAGATTTGAGGACTATAATATTAATAATTTTTATTTTTAAGGAGTAAAATTATATTGACTATGAATGATATTGTTTTTGTTTAAACTTTTGTAGTATCTTTTTAAATGGCAAAGAGAAACATTGAACAAACTTATAGAAGAAGCAATACTTGAAGCAGAGTTGAGCAAAGTTAAGGTTTTAAGTTTAGGTCTTTCAAACCAGGTGAGTCCTCTAATTTTATATAGTTTAATTTTACATGGACAAGATAAAATAATTTTATACAAACATTAAATAAGATATCACCATTGAGATGTTATAATATTTTATTGTAAAAGACCTACGGGTGAAATTCGATGGAAAGTTTGTGTAAAATTATTTTACATTGTCAATGCATATAATTTTTTTGGCTAAATTATATTATGGTCACTTAAGTTAATTTTAGATTTCACTTTGTCCCTTAAGTTTATTTTTTGTTTTATTTTGGTCCATTAAATCACAATGTTAGACAGTTTGGACCTTTAAATTATTTTCGTTTAATTTTGGTGACTTAACTTACCAATATTAAATGCTTTGATCTTTTTTTTTGAAGAAAAATGCTTTGATCTTTTAAGTTACAAAATTTGGACACTTAGTCCTTCAAATAAGGGGTCGAAATATCTTAATATTTGTAACTTAAGCAGTATTAAATGTTTGTAACGCAAGTGATCAAAATTAAATGAAAAAAAAAAAGCTTAAAAGGACTAAATTGTATAGCTTATTGAGCAATGAGTACTTAATGAGAGAATACATATATATGTTCAATGAATGCAGGGAGACTTGCTCAATAGATATGGTGAACTATACATCAAAAGGTATCCCCAACTTAAGATGAAGATTGTTGATGGCAGTAGCTTGGTTGTGGCCATTGTTCTTAACAGCATTCCAAAAGAAGAAAATCAAGTTTTTCTTTGTGGTAGACTTGACAAGGTTTCATATGCCATAGTTAATGCTTTATGTGAAAGGGGTACTAAGGTATGGTTAATTTTATCAATTTGTTAAACATTTCATTCATTTATAAAAAAATTAATAAAACAATTTTTTAAAACAATCTAGATTAACAAAAATTGCTTTTTTTTTTCTTCTTTCTTTCAGGTTACAACAATGTATAGAGATGATCATGAGAATCTTCAGTTAAGGCTATCCTCGGAGTCCCAAAAGAATTTGGTTTTCCCAGGATCAAATTCTGCAAAGGTAAATCTTTTATAAGTTCTAACAATTTCATAATCATATCTTTATTTTGTTTGAAAACTTCAAATAAAAACAAAAATAAACTTATCCTTTTGGTTTACTTAAAAGATAGTATCAAAATTGAAAAGTTTATTTGTATTTGCAGATATGGCTAGTTGGGGATCAATGTGAGGAGGTAGAACAAAAAAAGGCACCAAAAGGATCATTGTTCGTACCATTTTCCCAATTCCCTCCAAAGAAATTTCGAAAAGATTGCTTCTATCTTAGCACACCAGCCATGATAGCTCCCCCTAATTTAGCCAATGTCCACTCTTGTGAGGTTAGTACATATTTACACTTCCACTTTACTCTATTAGAAATCAAAATGTGAATAATGAACTACTAAATTATTTAAGAATTAGTTAAATGAAGAAAATATAAGACAACAACCTTGTACATATTGTGATGTTTTATAAATTATGGTATTGATCATACGAGGTCACAACATGATCTTCGATTTTTTTTTTTTTTTAAAAAAAAAACATGTAGTCAAATACAGTCGATGTGACCATAAATGCAGTAACAAAAACATCAAAACCTTAATGTCACGACTAGAAATTTAGTCAAAACATGAGACAATCTAAAATATTTGATTATTTATATAATTAATTTGATATTTTGTATAATTAAACATTTTGTATATGCAACAGAATTGGCTTCCAAGAAGAGTCATGAGTGCATGGCGTATTGCTGGAATATTGCACGCCTTAGAAGGTTGGAACGTTCATGAATGTGGAGAAGTCATGTTTAGCATTGACAAAATATGGCAAGCAAGTCTTCAACATGGGTTTAGACCATTGAAGATTAGTCATCCTATTGATTGAATTATAGTCTATTAAGCATGTCTTAAATAAGTATATGAAGTATATATCTTAGTAATTTATCAGCATGCTTTCGGTATTATTAGCAAGGTGTAAAATAGATGGCTATTGTGAAATTGGATGACTCCAATTTAGACATTTCCACTGTACTAGCCTTTGTGGCGTGTGAAACATATGAAATAAAATATGTTTAATTAGTACACATTGCTAAGTGATCGTTTTCAAATTATTGGATTTTGAAATGATAAGCTTAGACATTTTATGTAAGAGAGACTTTGGCTTTAATTTATGTGCAAGCATGTTGTGAACTTGTGATGAATGTGTTTGTAATTGTATAATAGTCTAGTTGAATGAACTTCTAGTAGTTTAAACAAACTTATGGGACGAGCAGGCTCTTGTAGAAATTGGTTTTATATACTTTGTTAAGCACGGATGCTCTTCGAACTAGGCATGTTCCGATGTCGTGCACGTGTTATGTCTGACATCAACACATATAATTACATTGAATTATGTGATTTTCTTAAATTATTAATAGTATTGGTGTCTATATCCGGTGTTCGTGTCCGTATTCGTGCCCCATAGTTTGTTACTCACTTATGACAAGTTGTAGAAGTTAATTAACATTGACATATACGGAGAGACGTGAAGTTTCATAATATCAACACATACAAAATCATGATAATACCACATAATTCTATAGTCATGAGTGGCCACAATACATGCAAAAGAAACCGTAAATCTTCTAGACCTTTAATCACCAACATCTTTGAATACTTGTCATATCCATCTTTCTTGGTGAATTGAGCTTGCAAGGCTTGATGGGCAGGACTTTCTGAACCTCTTTCAATCACCAACATCTCACGAGCTTCAAGGGAAGATTGAATTTCCTCAATCTTCAATGTCTTCACATCCTTAGCTTCTTGTATGACCACATCTATGAAATAAAATTTAGAAGTAAGTGATCTCATGATCTTACCCACCACTTGTTGATATGACACTGCTTCTCCACAAGCCTTCCAATTTGATCATCTTCCATCAGCATCAACTCATACTTCCTTCTTAGTGACTGAAGCTTTACTTGCTTCACATTATCACTACTTTCATAGTATTTTGCTAAGATATCCCATGCTTCCTTGGATCTAGTTATCTTTGAAATTTTCTCAAAGTGATTGGAATCAACATTCTGTTGAATGTAAAACAAAGTCTTGCAATCTTTCTTCTTCAAATCTTTGAAAGCAGCTCTCTGCACATCTGTAGGATTTGCAGCAAGATCTTCATATTCATTCTACACCAATTCAAGAATATCTTGTGCTCCAAAGTCAACAAATTCTTCATATTCACTCCATCATTCCCAATTGTTTCCATCCAAAGTCAACAAATTTGATGAAACAAAACCTCCATTGGTACTCATGGTTGCTACGCAAGAAACTTCTCAATTTTCACACACTTCACTCGTATTTCCTAGAAAATCACCCCTTACAAGTTCACTTGTGTTTCCCTGAATCTGAACACAGGGCTCTATATGCCAATCATTTATGCATCACTTGTTTCTTGCTTTGCAGGCAATCACAGTTTTGAGAGATTAATGGAGGAAGAAGAAGATGAAAGTGGTTAGAGGTTGTTAGGGAGAGAGAATAAAGTATTGAAAAGTTGTTATCTTCATTGATTGGTGAATAGAGAAGTTACAAAGTATTTATATACATGGCATAGAGTGCAAGTCTCTTGGAACTAACTAACAAACTTATACAAATTGTTAAGCTAAACACACTTAACTCTACTAAACATGATTATGGATTAATAACAAACTAATATTTATAACAAGTCAATCATTTGAATTTGTTTGCTATAAATTGATCATTTAAGTCATAAAATATCTGCATCATTACTATATTTTCATCAAACTCAACTAAAATGGGTTAACATAGACGTTTAATGTTAAGTGGGTAGGGTAAAGTGAAATGGATGTGGAGATAAGGAAAAGGCAAAGTGAAAACAAATGCGTGGAAGGGAAAGTGAAAATTTATGAAAGTGTGATATAGACTTTCCCCCTGAGTATTATGTCACTAATGTGAAAAATAGTTCACCAAAATTTCAAAAAAGTCTCTATGTTTATCTTTCCCATCATATATTATTTCTACTGATGTGAAAACTCTTAAGGAACTATTCTTCTGCTCAAGGATTTTCTCAACCAATCTGAAAACCATTCAACAGAGTTCATTATAACTTCAAAATTGTCATTGTGTTATCTTTCACATCATGTATTTGATCCATCAATATGAAATGTTATTGTCATCGTGAACCTTCAATTATTTGTTCTTGTCATACAATGTTATTGTTTAATAACGATGTCTGCAGTCAAGTATATGTTGTTGTACGTAGTTTGTTAGTGTAATGTAGTATTGATGCTTAATTTGTTGTCTTGGGTTGAAACTCCTACCCATGTAAAATAACACTTAAGTAGTTAAGGAAGACCCATGGTTACTTCCATAGCATATCATTCCAACCAAAGTTGGTTACAATAAATTTCGATTTCCTCAAAATATATCACATCTCAACATTTCAGTATTACTAGCACAAAATCCACGAGTAATTTCACTTTGTACAGTATAATCCTTATTTATCTAAACCTCTGCACTACATCTTCAATGGTAGTAGCCAGAATAAAATATTTGACAACGTATTCTCATTTATCTTCCCTTATTCTCTCTCTCACTCTCCTTCTCTCTATCAACATATGCAAAAGAAGAATATATAGTATGTTTTATTTTTCAATTTATTCTATAGGGTATATTTTAGGATTTTGATTTTTGGATAAGACATGTTATGTATAAAAGATATCTTACAAAAGAAAACAAAATAAAACCCCACAATACCCTTGAAACAAATTCGACAAAATATGTTTTGATGTTCTTCTCATATGTCGCTGTTGTGAGAGGAAGGATTATGGGAGAGAGCTGAGAATGTATCATCAGATGATTTATTCTTATAGAGACACAGAAGATGTTTGATAGATATTTTGATGAGTAAGAAAATTATTGTTCAAAGTAAAATTATTCATAAATTTTTTGATGATATTGAAACATTCAAGAATGACATTGAGAAGTAATTGGTTATGAGGAAATTGAATAAGTGCATTGTAGCAAAACTTTCAGGAGATAACATGATAAGAAAATAGCCATGGATCATCCATAATTACTTGAGTGTTATTTTTAAGGATGGATAGTATTTTAGAACCATGAAACTAACCTAAATCTCAATACCACATTATAATGAGAAAGAGCTCTTAAGAGTCTCACATTGGAACTAATATGATATGCACAAAGTGTTTATAAGTGCGACAGTTCTTACCTTATAAGTCAATTTTATAATGATGTGTAAGGCACAACTTGCAAAATATGAAAATAGGTCGTTTTGTTGTTAACTAAAACAACATACAAGGATGAAGCTTGTTGTCTTTTTATTTAAGCTACGTCATTTGAGATTCCATCGTGAAAGTGCATAATCCATATATGATACCCCGCGATTTTCGCTAGAAGGACAAATAGTCAAATATCATTTCCCAATATAATTTTACTTCGATATATTTCAAAGTAACATTAAATTAATAGGGTAAGAAGCCCCACATAAACTGTTTAGTTAGAACACAATAAGAATCACTACATAGTTTTGGCATTTATAAGAGCTCAAAGATACTATACCAGATAGGTTGAAGTATCAAATCTCACATTCATTTATTCAATCAAAGTTGTCACGAAGGTTAATGGATGAATGAATTACAATGGAGATCACAAGATCTAAAAATCTTGTTCACCAATTCAATATATTGTGGCATGCTATGCGGAATAAAATTCCAAGATTGAAAAGGAAATCAATGTTAGAAACTAAAAATGTTGATATGCAATAATGATTTCAATTTATGCACAAACTGGTGTCAAAAGAAAGAGAGAAAAAATGACATGCATTAATGAAAGTTGCTTAAAAATGAATATTTGTGGACTATAAAATACAAAATTAATGATAGATAAGTTAGCCGGTTAACACAACAACAAAGTTACAACATATAGAAAGACAAACTTAATGATAGAAGTGACATACCAATCCTTCCAAATAATCACCCAAGAATATAGTATGATTTTCCTTGTGGACACAATACAACCAGGGTCTTTAAAGTAAATCCTAAATCACCAATTTGTTACTTATTTTCTTAAAATGTTTATAATTTAAGATGCTCTTCTAAGAAGACAAGTAAAAAAAAGAGAGCTTGAAACTTCATTTAAAGTCCCTATTGTACCATTTCAGCAAACAAAGTACCACACTAAGACATAAGAATATATTAAAGGTGTTGAAAAAGAATGAGAGTGAGTGAGAGTGAGAGGAAGATAAACTATTTGTTTTCTCTACTCTCTATCAAAATTTATGCAATCTTCCTTTATTGTGGTTGTGAGTTTCCTCTCCTTTTTATAGTTGAATTTAATAATTTTTCTATTTTTTTCTTTTCACAATAATATTTTTACTTGTGCTTATTTTGCTTAAAGTTAATTTACTTTATGAGATGAAATGTTTCTTAAGACCATAAAAGCCTACCACTTGTAACCATCTTGACCCTAGGAACGTCTCTGCACCATCAGATTATTTTTGGAGATAAATCTTGGACCTTCAAGAGAAGCACAGTCTATGTAAAACGTTTGTGTCCAATCATATTTCTACACGTGGCACTAGCTATACTTGTTCCACACGCCAACCAACCACGTACTTTTTCCAGTTGCAACAACAATAACAATAAATTGATCCATGCATGTGACATAGTGACTTCATTGGATTTGCATTATTCTCAATCTCAGCCATTAAACATAAATTCTATTTAGCCAACTCATTTTAACCAAATTTAATTTTAGAAATAAGGTTTATCGAACATAATTTTCTACAATTCAAACATAGCCTTTGGTCTTTGGAGCAAGGTTCGATCTTGATTTGTAAAAAAAAAAAAAAATCTAAATTGTGGATTAGAAGATTCCTAATCAATTGGTTTTTTATTTTTATAAAAAAAAATTAATAACATATTATTACAAAACATGGAACATATGTAAAAATAATTGATGGATTGTCAAGTTGTACATGTCTTTGAACGATTCTATACTACACCAACCTTCATGAACAAAACTAACAAGAGACAAACTTTAACGGTAAGTAATAAACATCTTCACGAACTCGTGCTTGAAACACAAGTATGGTATAGTTTACAATTGTGGGAGACACACTGATGTTTAATAAAGATTATTACAATTTTTTATAGAACTCGTAGTTGAAAGAAAAATGTAGAAAAGTGAAATATGTGACATAGTGGCTCGATATATTTCTAATGCTACTCAATCTCATCCATTCACACATACCAATTCGTGTGAAATATTTTCAAGCGACAAAGAGTATAGCCATGTGTCACCTCTTCTTTCCTGACCTGCGGTAACAAGCTAAGATGAGAAAGCTTTGGTGCATCTTTGATTTGAAGTAGGCAAATCAAAGAGGTCCTTGGCAATCTAGATCAAATGGATGTAAAGACAACATTTCTTCACGGATCTAGATGAACAAATTCGCCTGGAGCAGCCAAAGGGGTTCATGGCAATGGATTGAGTACACTAGTTTGTAAATTCAAGAGGTCCTTGTATGGTTTAAAGCAGTTTCCAAGGCGGTGGTACAACCACTTTGATTCATACATGCTTCCGATTGGATACAAAAAGTGTGAGTTTGAGAGTTGTGTTCATGTTAGGAGCATCGATGATTGCTCTTTTATTTTTCAATTACTATATGTAAATTATATGTTGATTGATTCTGATAATTTACATAACTTAAATGAACTGAAAACCTTGTTGAGAAATGAGTTTGACATGAAGGAATTACGCAAATGTTAGGAAGATTCTTGGTATGGAAATTCACATGGGTAAGAGTGATAGAAAATCGTGGCTCTCTCAGAAAAAGCTATGTTGAAAATATATTAGACAACATGAACAAATCAAATTATGTATGTACTCCATTAGTGAATCACTTTAGCCTCTCGTTGGATCAATGAACAAGGCTCCTTATGGTAGGGTTTGTTGGCTATTAATGTATGATATGGTCTACTATACTGGATTTGACACAAGTTGTAAATCAAGTTTGCAAGTTTATGTCCAAACTAGGTAAGTGTCGTTAGGAAGCAGTCGAGTGGATTCTCAAGCACTAAAAGGGTACAATAGGTCATGGCATCATATTTGGTAGTGGAAAAGGTGTTCCTTCAATTGTAGAATATATTAAGCCATATGTTGGTGTTATGGATGATATGAGGTCTTCAACATGATATGTATTTACTCTAATAAGAGGACCTACAAATGCTCTCATTCAAAAAAAATTATTCAGAACTTGACGGTTAAAAAGGAAGACAAGTGCTCTGAGCGTCAAGATGAGTCTCTCTCCTCAACCTTTGTTCTTGTAGTATGTTTATTTCTTGTGTATTATGTCTTTAGTTACCATGAGTAACTAAACTCAAATTGATTAGAGTTCTAATATGAATTTCTATTTGTTTATTGGAGTGTATTGATGCAAGTCTTTTATTTAGTTATGATTTGTAATCTGTTTAACTTTTGCATGCATCTACCATTATTGTTTTCATTACACTAAGGAGTGTGACATATCTAGTAAGTATGAATGATCCTAGATTAGGTTGAGATTGGCATCTGTTTTCATTGCATATGAATTTTATCATTTTTCCTCTAGTAGGATAGGATTAGACATATTCATTAATCCATCAGGGTCAATCAGCATGAAGTGAAATTCTAAAAGTCGTGGGTAAAAGTGATTCCTTTAAATGACATTTTAGCAATATCTATTATAAACCGGTTAAACCATTATATATGTGTAATGCATCTAATGCATATAGATTTAAAGGCCAATTCTATAAACCCAAATTCAAATTAGCATATATTGATGTACATGTGTAAAGCTTCTAATGCATTGATACTGCGAGTCAGCAATTCACTATCTTATTACTTGTCAAAGATTGTGATTGAAAATCACACACAACAATGCCAACATCCATCTAGGCAATCCCAGCATTAATCTTAGTCGTTGTGCATCCAGCACGGCATCGGCGCTACAAGATTTAAAGTCTATGCAAAATAACCCCATTCTTTGATGAGAGAAGCTATTAAATATTTTCCAACCTATAAAATTAATTATTTGTTTGTAATAGGTACAATTATCATTCTTGAAAACATTCATCTATGTCTATAGGAGTTTCGAAACCTTGACTCGATGACATGTGAATACCAACCAAGTGGCCGTTTTATGTATAGTCGTTTTGTTTCCATCAATATATTGCTTAACAATGAAAAATCACTCGATTGTTCTCTTGCCCCATTATTAGTATCTATACAATACCTATTCTACTATGAATTGCACCGACACAAACTCACAGAAACTACACGTAGACACCGATAATAATTTGAGAAAATCATATAATTTTATGCAATAATTATGTGTCTGACACTTATAATCCATATCCAATAAATGTGATGCCAAACGAGTTTCTATCCTACTTTAAGAAGAAGAAGAAAATCATGAAAGCATTCGAATAATACAAACAAATCAAGACGTTGACAATAAAAGTCAGCAACAAAGAAAATAAAACACTATTCAATAAGCATAAGAATTTCATAACATACGACATCTATTAACCTGTGATTTTTTTTTCTAGAAAAAAGAAACACATTTTCTAAATATATCTTCGAAGTTAAATTAAATAGAATACAACACGATAAACAGAACTCCATGGTTTTGGCATATACAAGAGCTCAAACCTAGTAGTGTACCAAATAGGTGAAAGCATCAAAATTCGTGATCATTCAATCAATGTGATCACAACATGTATACTTTGCTAAAGAAGTGTTAATGCATGAAACCATGGAGATTTGGCACGGTCATACCACAAATCCAAAGAAAAGAAAAAATCACCCCTCCAATATATTGTGGCATGTAGGCATGGCAACAATGCCAAAATCCATACCCGTGGTTATCCATCCAAACCAAACTCAATTTGACGGGTTTTTTCCGTTTTGATTGGGTTTGGGTATGGGTTTGGGTTTTCTTCGATTTCAAAACACATGTATGGGACGGGTAACGGGTATGTAGGAACCCACCCCGAACTCACACTTAAACTCGTCCCGAATGTAGAAAATTAATTTATATTAATATGCCATGTTATTTTATTTGATAATTGTGATGTTATAAAAACTACCATTGCTATTTAAAGGAGCGACTAAATCATTCGGTCCAACAAATGTTAAAGTGGGCGTATTGTTGAATAATGTTTTACAACATTGCTCTTGAGGTTGCAAAAATCTTCTATTTTTTATTAAAAAAAATTATTCAATGCGAGGATGGGGATGGGACGGGAATACTCAAACCCGTCAGAAATGGGGATGAGATTTAATTTCACAGTTGGATATGAGTAGGGTAACGGGTAAGAATATAAGAATCGGATATGGGGACGGATAAGGGGAAGGTAAAACTCATCCCCACCCTACCCCATTGTCATGTCTGCCATGGCATGTCATGAGAGGTATACAGATCCAAGATTTAATTACATAATTATAATTTTAGTACGTGTGATAAATTTGAAAAGGAAATCAATGTCGGAGACTAAAAATGTTGATATGGAAAATGGCTTGAGTTTGTGCACAAACTAGCATCAAATGAGGAAAGGGACTAAATAATTAAATAATATATACATGTTAAGTAATGTATTTTTTTTTCGTGTCTGTGACTAAATAGTTTTAAACCCTTGTACACAATAATTACTCTTAACAAAACAATAAAGTTAACATGTGTAAAGAAAAATTTGATGATGAAAGAGAAATACCTTCTTTTATTATGTGAGGCTATTAAAACATCATATAGTTAGTGTATCTCCGAATGGCTTATAGAGAATCACCCAAAAATTAATATAGAGTATGAGTTTGTTTGTCATCACATATACAGGTTGAGGGTCTTTTGAAGTAAATCTTAGAGCATCAATTTGTTACTTATAATGAGTTTCTAATTAAGATACTCGTTAAGAAGACAAGTGAAAAATTAAGTACTTGAAACTTCTTTTAAAAACCCTCAATTGTACTGCAGCGACAAACGAAGTACTATACATAAGAATATATCAAAGGTGTTGGAAAAGAATGGGAGTGACTAAGAGGAAGATAAACTATTTGTTTTCCCTACTCTCTATCAAAACTCACTCTCAAAAATATTCACTCTTCCTTCCTTGTGATTATTATGAGTTTTCTCTCCTTTTTATAGTTGAATTTAATAGTTTTTTCTATTTTATTTTTTCAGAATAATTTTTTTACTTGTGCTTATTTTGCTTAAAGTTAATTTGCTTTATGAGATGAGTGTTTCTTTAAGACCGCAAAAGCCTACCACTTTGTATTCATCTTGACCCCAAGAACATCTTTCCACCATCGGATTATTTTTAGAGATGAATCTTGGACGTTCAAGAGAAGCACAGTCTATATGAAACGTTTGTGTCCAATCATATTTCAACACGTGGAAGTAGCTATACTTGGTCCACACGCCATCCAATTGCAACAACAATAACAATAAGTTGATCCATGCATGTGATATTGTGACTTCATATCTTTCTCATTTATCACCCAATGCTTACTTCCACCATTGGATTTGCATTATTCTCATGCTACTCAATCTCAGCCATTAAACATAAATGCTATTTAGCCAACTCATTTTTTATTTCATAATACTTTTCTCTTTTTCGTATACTCTAACTAAATTTGTTTTTATCATATGGAGGCATGGATGCCTGCAAAATATTGCACTATGGTTGCAGCACTGAGTGGTGGTTACATAAAAACGGCAACAGGAAAAGATACTAGAGAAAGAACTTTGGAGTTTTGCATGATTTAGGTTAATGTTATTTTTTATTTAAGAAATGCTAACATTTTTTTTTTAAAAGAAGAAATGCTAACAATTTAGTCACTACTTGAATTACCATAAAATAAAATAAAGAGAATTTGTCCTGATTATTTAAGCTTATTTAAACCAGGTAATTATTTGTTAGAGACCTGATAATCTTTTGGATTATATAAGATTTTGATCCTTCAATTTTATTTTTGGTCCTTATAAAAAAGTGATATGTGACCAATAATGAATTGATCCAAGTGGTAAGAGATTTGAGCTCTAAAACATTTGGTTTTTTGTTTATGTGTATGAAAAAATTCAATTGAAAAGAGAAAACCCATCTTGTGTATCTCACAAGTTCTCCGACAGAGATTAATCAATGTTAAGTAATCAAAATTATTTTTACTTTTTCAGAGACTAGATAGAGTCTCATAGTTTTCATAATTCAATACAATTTGATGGTATTAATTAAAGTTAAGTTTGGAAGAAAAAATAAAAAGTATAAATCTCTAATTTGAAATAACTTATATTGGGGACACTTTTTTTTCTCAAAAAATGCTTATAATGCGTCAAAAAATGCACTTTTTTTACATCAAAGATGGTTTCATTAATTTAAAATTTGACAATAAATCAAATGTTAAAACTCGTAAAAAACACAAGATCGATAAAGAATGCTTGTAATTAAGGATAGAATGAGTATCTATATTACTTTTTTTTATCAAAAAATAATACAATGTTCACAATTGTTTTATAAAATATTTACATCTACACTTTGGTTAAATAATGCAACATTTTTTCCAATTGTTTTTTTTATCTAAATTTCCAACGTACACTTTCATAATTAATGCAAAACTTTTTTTAAGTGTCGGTACACCTAGACCACTTATCAAAGTGGCCCACGCCCACCGTACAGATGCCTGTAAAAAAATGTAGAATGGATGAATTAAGTGCAACACGACACTGTGAGCAGTGTTCATCCAAAATGCCAACCAGCATTTCTAAGACACCAGCTACATTTCGACCTTTAATTGAAAGAATTAATAACTAAACCAGACAACCATAAAATCTACTTAAAATTGAACGTTATAAAAATATAGGGAAAAAAAATAAACTGACATGAACTGGGGGACATAAAACATCCCGGTAACAAAGGCAAATAAGAAAAGCCAAAAACATGAAGAAATACCAAGACCTATATAGAAAATGTCAGGGTCAGTCAACATATGGTATGCTACAAATGAATCATTCTGACATTTCGCTTGCTGCTATTATGCGAAAGTAGTTTTGTACATGAAGGATGAAGTTTGAGGTGTGCGAAGACAGCTACTATGTTGAACTGCATACATTTTAGCTTCAGTTTATTTGAACTGCATAAAACAAATCATTAACCAAAACAAGTTATTCTGAGTAGATAAGAATCATAATGGTGATCAAATGTTAACCAAATAATAAAATTAAGGTACACATTCATAGGGTGATGTTTAATGGAAACTAGGGACATGGAATAGTGCAATAGGAAGACAGTTGCAATGATCTTCTATAGAATAGAAAGGTAGACAGCAAAGATAGAAAACTCCCCAAATTCAGGGATTCCTGCAGCAATATCCATTCCAGATTTGAGTTGCTAATATATACAGACACATACACACGCGCACGCACGCACGCAATCCTCAACCTTGAACTAGCTTTTGGAGTTGAGTTTGGCCTAAAGAACAATTTCTAAATGACATCAGTCTCTCATAGATATGTTATGTAAGTTGAGATCTCTGTTATTCCACCCACATTCTCCAGGCTCTAGATGTCCGATTATGAGCGTGATGGGGTGTGTTGAGATCCTACATTGAAGGCTAGAGAGATGGCCTAAGTATTTCATACAAGGGTTGGACAATTCTCACATCTTGAGCTAGGTTTTGGGGTTGTGTTAGGCCTAAAGCCCAGATTATGAGTAAGAACAAGTTCATAACATACACACATACATACACAGAAAACAGAGAATCTTGAAGTAGGGACAGATATGACAACCAAGGAGGGCTTCAAATTCAAGGAATATGGAAGCCTAACACCAGACAAATTTTTGCCCCATTGTCATCTGTACTCTGATATCAATGTTAATTACCATATTAAGTTATTGATGGGTGGAGCTAGTTCAGCATAAACCAACAACAATAAAGTCTTTTCCCACTAAGTAGGGTCGAATACATGTATCAAACGATTGATGCCAACCAGTTCCTTGTAAATCAAAGATGAATATTACCTTCAAGTGTGCACCCACATAGGATCCAGAGAGAAAAGTTTCTCATTTCTTGAGCCAGAAGTAGGAGTTCTAGGTGGTGGAGCATGTACAGTAATTGGAAGAACCCATTCAGTTTTTTCCCTTCCTTCAATCAGAAGCGGATGCTCATACCTGTGGTTCAGAATCCATTTAAATTTACATGAAAAATTCCTTTAAGAATTATATTAAACACAATTTCTTCATCTGAAGAAAGTCTTATGGTTTGTCTCTACAACAATGAAAACTAAAGATCTGTCATTTGCCTTGCCTTGAAGAAATATGTGGTTCAAATTTTAAAAACCGGGGATTAGGAAGCCTGTAGTACACATGTACATTAAGTATAAAATGACAAAAAATGGCCAAAGATAAAGAACATAAGTATATGCATGTCACAGATGATATAAATAGTCTCAGAACGGAAAACCGTAGAAAACTAAAATGAACGGTAGTTGGATCATTGAACAAAAAACATGTAGAGTTAAGTCAGAGATGGAATATTTGTGGGCAATGAATTGTTGAATGAGTTGCTTTCATGTAAGACAAACCAAAATGCACAGATAGGTGAATATGAGAGGAAGTGGTCAAGAGTGAAACCCATACTTTGTCCAATCCACGAATTTGGGAGTTGTGTAAAACTCGAAGCGGAGAACCCATTGTACAGATACATGTGGAGTGGAGAAGCTCATTGGACCATCCACAGGGACAGAGAAAAGGAAACTTGTCTGCGCCAAATCTGCAACAACCTCGTGATGATCACTCTGAACCTAAAAGTACAATTGAGATCATATTTCACAGAATCAGAAGCCAATATCATATTGAAATATATACATTCTCAAGATTTCAAAAGTTAGATAATGATCTCATTGCCTTTTGAATATTACAAAGTTTAGACATAGGCAGACAAAACAAGACAGTACACCACATAATACAAATAGACACTACTAGGTGAACAATTCTTTCAAATAAATCAACAAGAGATTGGCCTTTGAGTAGTCCCTAAATGTTTCTCAATCAAAACGCACCAGTAAACCACAGCATCATTAATACTGAATAACACACTGTTGTGACAACAGGCGTTTATGGCTATTGGCTATAAAAAATGACAAGTAGATTAGTGCAACTATTTTGAGACACTGGTTGATATATAAACAAAGATAGGATGAGACATAGAAATGTTTCAAGCAAATTTGACATAAAAAAATGGAACATGGTTTGATTAGCAGAAGTGGTGGAAGGCCAGAGCAAACTTTTGGAGAATCATTACGCAGGACTTTAATCTAAATTGATTTAATGAAATGTTGATTTTTGATACAAACAATCAATAAAAATTCAAAATCAGCTTGAGCAGTGGGAGCTAAAAGGACCAGCAGCAACTACCTTTGTGATGGTCGGGGAATTCCTTCTAGAAGGATGGACAAAGCGTCTATTTATAGTTTCTGAAGTTTCCAATGTTACGGAGATCTGCAACATGATAATAATGAAAAATAGACTCTGGTGCGTCAATCACAGTAATCTATTTGCCAGTTATTCATTTAAATTTTCACTGCTAATGAAAGTGAACTCACCTCAAGGCATCTCCTACCTCCTTCCTCATGAAAGAAAGTTAGAGTTCCACCTATCTGCAACCATAAAGTTGTCATTTTATTGATTTCTTAACTTGTGCACATTATCCAACTATGCATAAATATATTTACCATGTCGCTGAAGTAATAAGTTGAGTCAGAATTTTTTGGGGAAAATTTAAGCAAAACTTGATCATCAAGTCTGATGTTATAAGACCTTCCTCTGACGAAGCCTTCTGCTGCAGAAAATGTCTGTACAAAATTAGCTAATGCAGAATCTAAAAATAAATTAAGAATAAGGCAAAATTACAATTTTAGTCCCGTAACTTAATTCCAGGTAACAGTTTGGTCCTTTATCTTTTTTTCATTTCAATTTTGTCCTTTTGGTCCATTTGCATATGGATTTTCAACTTTCAAATCTAATATTTATATGCAAACATAGATGAAAGATCATAGATTTGAAGATTGGGAGGCCATAAGAAAATAAAACCATGAATTTGAAGCTTGAAAATCCATACGCAAATGGACCAAAAGGACAAAACTGAAATGAAGAAAAGATAAAGGACCAAACTGTTACCTGAAATTAAGTTAAGGGACTAAAAGTGTAATTTTTCCTAAGAACAATATCAATTGGTATCCAAACCAGACTAAAAAGTTTGGAAAATGAATAAGATGTATCAATTTACATGATAAAGATTCAATGGGTCCAGCTTCCGGTGAAGAGGAGACTCCTGCATCATCTTCTGCAGAAAATTGCTTCCCGAACTTTTGTTGCTCAGTTGGGGAGACCATGGTAAATGACTTCTGAGTCGATAGGGCATCTGTTTGCTAAATGAATTATTATTTGGCAAAGTATGACTTTGGATTAAAAGCAAAAGATGACTACTATTGAACAGACTCTAATGAACTAACTTATATGTTTCAGAACTAAGTTCCTACAAGAAAAATGAGTAGTTTTATAAATAAACACACATATATCATAGGCATTGTTTTTTAACTTACCAGCCCCAGTGTCGGATAATACTTCAGCAACGGACAACCGGGGAAGTGCTATATTTGAAGATAAACTTGTACGGTGACCTTCTAACCTGTTCAATGATCTTGCAGAAGAAGATCGCAATGATAGAGAACTTCCAAAGCCTCTGACCATATTTTCTTTCATGGGATTATAAGAAGAAACAGATGAGATATCATCCCTTGAGCTGTCATAACCGTCCTCGACACCATCATAAATATCATTTGCTCTAACCTGTAAAGAAATTAGTTATTATCTTTTACATCAATAGTAAAAAAAAATGCACAGCATGCAGTAAGTAGAAGCTACTGCCAAGTGGTTATAAAAGATCATGTTAAACAATGGCCGAAACTGCAACCAGAAATTAGAGAAACGCGCAAGTCCAAAAAAGAATTTGAAATATAGCACGATACAGTTTAACCAATAACCAGAATTGAATTCTTTCATAGAATAGGTAAAATAGGAAAGAGATTTAATTCAAAAGGGGGAAAATGGAATATAACTAAGGATGAGATCAAATCAAACAAAACAGGGAAAAGAATAAAAATATCACAACACAAGTAGAAACAAATGAACTTAGCCGCTCCAAATACAAAGCTTAGTTTACCAAATAAAAGGAATTGAAAGTTTTATAATGAAAAACAAATAAAAGGCATTCTTAAAACAATAGGTGGAAAACAAATTTAGGCAAACCACAGATAAGTTTAGTTTACCGAATAAAAAATATCAGCAATAGCATACCCAATCAGCATCTCCATCCATCTCTTTCCAAAATATATCCAGTTGTACAGTAGTTAAGGGAACAAGATCTGAAAACATAAACACATGGTTATATTACTACAAGGTTAAATGCAGATTAGGATGCCTGACACTTTCAAGCCACATCACATAAAAAATGTATAGGTGCAAAAGAACAACAAACTTATTATTGATGATATCTGATTATCTGCAATCGATTTTTATAAACAATGAACAAATTATCCAATAATATTGGGCACCACCAAAGTTTGTCAAGTCCCGCATCTCCTAAAAACATTACCCTAAATAGAGCTTAAAAAGCATGGATAATTCACGCCTTGCAAGCTGGTTTTGTGGAGTCGAGTTAGACCCAAAATCTAATATGATACAAGAGTATATCCTATATCTGTACGCCTTGTTCACACACAAGGCCAATAGCCCTGCGTGTGACCGGTGTACTGGAGAAAAACCCAAGTCCCACTTGTCTAAAGATAAAAATAGAGCTTATAAAACTTTGGCAATGCTTACCTTACAAGTCAATTTTGTGGGGATGATTTAGGCCCAAATTAAAAGCTTGCTACGCTGATATTATTTTTTCCTTGCCGAAAAATGTAAGGTTGATTTTGAAAAAATGCCAATGCCACCATATCATCATGTGTGATAACAAGATACAAAAAATACTTATAACTATAATGGTTTTAAATAATGTCTTCTTAGGTTTTCACAGGTCCATCTTAATGGGACTAATGTGTACTGGCCATTTTATCCTCTTTTTCACTGGTTTGATAGCACAACCATGTAGCCACCAAAATAATGTCTTTAGACACCGAATTCCCAAGAGTCAATTCCCCTTCATTCTTATACACAACAAGCCTCTCAACTAATTAAAATGGTTATAAATAATGTCTTCTTAGGTTTTCACATGTCCATCTAAATGGGACTAATGTGCACTGACCATTTGATCCACTTTTTTCGCTAGTTTGATAGCACAGCCATGTGGCACCAAAACAATGACTTCACACACTGAATTCCCAAGAGTCGATTCCCCTTTATTATTCTTAAACATAATAAGCCTCCCAACTAACAAGAAATGTCTCCCCCACACCATACCAAAGAAAGTCCCGTATAATTTTTTTAATCTTTCCAAAAGTTCATCAGTCTTATGTACTAGAAACCCAGAAATCAAACATGTAATCTAGGTCCTCTTATAGTATCATTGCATATTCCTTATTCGTGTCCAAACAACTTTTACATTAAAGCTACAACAGGTCTTACAAACTAGAAAAACTTCCAACTATTTTTCTTTATCAATTTAGTCAACTTTTCGTTTCAAGTTGTAACTATACAAGAAAACAAAAAATTGAACAAATGATTAACCAATTGCAGGTAAGTACATGTGACAATGAAGGAGCAGGCTATCCAATGGCTCTGTGACAAATACTACATATGAAACCATAACGGGCAGCAACAAAAAAAATTATAATACAAGACTAAACAACAGCAAACAATAACTAAAATGCCTACGAGGAAATATAAATCCGCCACATAAGCATCTAGCAGAAACCATATTTGCTCTGTTACCATTCAAAAATCAGAATAAACCTTTTTCATCAAATGGATTGATTTTTTCTTTTGCTAATACAAAGCACTCATAGTTAAAAGTTATACAGAAGAACATCCTTAAACCGAATCCTTTATAGAATTGATTAATACGATGCCTAACAGAAAAAATCAAGTATGTTTCTAGAGTGAAGTCGGAATCTGTCTTAATAGGTTTACAGAAAAACTAAAAGAAAAATGAAAGTCATCAACCAAACTAACCATCACCCAGTGGAAAACCACTGCTTTTCTGGTTTACCCATATTTGTAATGGAATCCGAACTTCCTGCAGAATTAAAAGTTAAAAGTTATAAATCGGAAAATAGGCATATTAAAACTTATTACAAGACTTGGAGCAAAATTACAACTATTAATAAATGTAACCTTTACTGAACATAAAAAACAAACACTATAAATTATACCGCTGAGCAATCAAGAAGGGGGGAAATGAAAATTTCTCATATATGTTGCATAGGTATGGGTACGGTACCAGTACGAGAATACGGCTATTTAAAAAAAAAAATAAGGTACGGGTACGTCAATAAAATCATGACTTTTGTTATATAATATAACATGAGGGATAAATTCTTCAATTTATAAGAAAACATCACAATAAAAGTTTAAATAGTCAAAATTTAGTTGGTTACAACAACAAAAAACTCATGCACATATAATACTATATTATCATATTAATATATAAGAGAAAGTCGCAATTTTCACTCACAATAGAATACTTAACATAAATGAAGTACCACAAGTACCGTACGCGTACCCGGTACGAGTAAGTACCCGGTACCGGTACTTCACCTTATTAGAAGTACCCATGCTTCAGATATCCCATTCTTACTCCTTCCGTCCCTAATTATAAGCAACTTTTGAAAGAAAAAAAACTCTTGTCTGTAAATATAAGCCCTTATACAAATTATTGGGTGCATTTATCATTTTTTGCCAAACATAACCTAATTAATACTACTAACTTGTATTGGAATAAGAAGAGTCAAGTTAAATACACATATAAACTTTTCTTGATATATGTGAAATGGTCAAAGGGGCATATACTAAGGGATGGAGGAAGTAATTGATAAGCACCTTCTCTGAAAGCTCTCTATCGACTAATATACACAACTACCAGCCCTTATACCCCCCTCAACATGATTCTCTCCTCTGGCTAGAATAACCTTTCCAGAATCCAGATACAGTGGCTCATAACTCAAAGGATCAAAAGTTTGGCCCATTTCTTTCCCTTAACCACTGATATCTCTATCAATAAGCCATATTACAAGAGTGGGACCTTGCAAAACTATATGAAAGAGCCCTTAAGCTCCTTCCTTTCCACTTTTCAGTCATCTTGTTCCCAATAAAACAGAAACAAACAATTAAAAATGTTAATCGTTTTTGAACAGTTGTTTCACACAACTTATATGCATATTGAGGTTCATATGTTTTCCATGAAATCTCTTAAAATAATGTAGACCATCCATAGAAAACCAGAAGTTTTAACTACCCTTTCTCAACTATTAGCTCTTTAATAAGGTTTAAAATATCATTTAAAAAATAAATAATGCATATCACATTTTTAGACAAGACAAAAAAGATATTTTCTATCACTCCTAAAAGCTTATATTGTTAGGTAAATGCAAATGAATGATCTTTTTTATCACTCCTCTAACGCTCCCCCCATCCAACAACAACCCGTTGGCTTGAAGCATAGATAATGCACAGCCCATCTAACTTATGCCGTAATTCCACTTTTGGTTAAATTAAAAGGTTGGGAATGGCAAGGATTGAACTACAGACCACACAATAATAGAAGCTTTGATACTATATTACTATGTCAATAAGACATGAACCACATCTCCTAAGAGTTTAAGCTGAGCTAAAGGCACATGGTGGTTTTCATATAATATCTCCAGAAAATTCAGCATAAAAATAACAAGATACAAAATATAATGCAGTATAATCGTAGCAAGTCATTGCAAAACCAACCAAATCAGTGACATCATTTGTTGGCTCTGTGCGAGATTGCCCATTTTCCAAAATTAGCCACCCTCCAGTTATTGCACTTCTAACATAGTACAAATAGCGAATGTTTGAACCCTTGTACGATGGTGGAATAATGCTAGGCAACATTGTTCTCACAACATCTGCAATTAATATTCAGATACAATCTCGTGAGTTATTAACAAACCAGCAGATATGCAACTAGCAAAAATTTCATGTTGTCATTTGTTTTCGAGCATAAATCATTTAGTGTAGAACTTAGCATACATGATTTACTTGCGCCGGCATTAATAATCTGGTTTGCTACTAGGATTGGTGTGGAGGAGTCTACAAAAACATGTTCACCTGAAACAAAAATGCAAAATTCAACAACATCAATACAGTAATTAAACCATAAATTCTCACTTGCTTTAAAATTAAAGCAAAACAGCCACAATCCAAATAACCATTACATCCGCCTCGCATATGTGTGTCAGTGTCGTGTCCGGTGTCCGTGTCAGTGCAATTAGTCAAATACAATTATTATAGCAAACCAACCTCTTCTTTGTCTTGAACCAGGTAACGGTTTCTGAGTAACAAACCATTGAGTATCCAATTTCTCAATACCCCTAATCTCAAAACTGAGTTTTTCCATCAAAAAAGAGTACCCATTTGAAGGATTAGAGATCTGAATTGTAACAATAACTGGATCACCAGGTCTATAAACTTGTTTATCAGTTTCAAGCTTCAATGTAGGAACAATTTCTTCATTCTTTGATGAATTTTTATCCAATAAACCTGAGTCTCCACCTCCAAAAATCGATAATCTTCCCTTTAACATTGTTTTCTGTGGATTTTCTAGAAAAAGTGATTAACGGATAAGCATAAATAAGTGATTTTGAAATGTTGTAATTATGAATGTGAAATTGGAACGAAAAATTGGTTTGAAGGAATGGAATTGAAGAATTTACCAGTGATGATTTGAGCTGTAGAGTGTTCGTTCTTCTCAAACGGATCTGATCTGAGTCGTAGAAAAAATCAACTATTCACAATTGAATGATGTAAATATTGATATTGAATGTTTTAATTTCAAAAAATAAATAAATTTTAGGATAGATGCACCGACAGTGTAAAACCATTTTTACACTATCAATCAATTAGATTTCTGTGTTTTGCCATGTCATTTTCTTAATTATTATTTTTTTTCTTGACATGATTTTAAAGTATTGAACAACGTTTTACCTACAGCTATATTTTGAGGACAACAAATAACAAATTTACTATGATATCATTATGAATGTATTAGTATTAACACTACGTTCATAATGGCAATTGCAGTAGATTTATAGAGAAACTCACATAGGAGAGGGAGGGAGGGAGTGAAATAAAGAGAAGAGACGAGGAAAAAAATAGTAGAAAATAATAGTGTATCTTGGTATTTTAGATTTACTCTTAGTTTGGTCTAGTCTCATGCACAATTTTGCAAATCAAATGTAGTGCTATTGGAGTTTTGGTTTGGTTTAGTCTCATGCACAATTTTTCAAATCAAATGCAGTGCAATTGAAGTTTTGTTTTTCATCCTTCATTTTCAAGCAAAACAAACGCACTCAAATTTGACTTATATATTTTAATTAACAAGGTTAAACTTTTACCACCTTTAGTAGGAAAATCCATTTAGGAATTGCTCAATAAAAATTAGAAATTAAGGTCACGTTAAGAATAAAAAATATATAATTTGTTTTGAAAAACATAATTCTTAAAGTTTTAAAAAGTTAAATACACTTTCTTCAACATAATATTTCATATTTATTTTCTTAATTAATGTGTTAAGAACACTCGTTAGCATTTTTAAAGTTATTATATTCACTTTGATCGAACTCTCATTACAATACCCACATGTTCTCTTTTAAAGTCATATAAACTTAAATTATAATTCGTTAGTGATGAAAATGCTTTCTTTCAAGTAACTTTACATCGTGTATGTGGTCATCATCATATCATTAAATATATTATTTTAGACTATATAATATAATGTTTTTTTAGGACAACAAATTTATGACTTGAGAGAGTTCATATACTTGGTTTTTCAATATCAAACCAAGACACTTGTTAGCTTGCATTAGATTGAAAATGTAGAAATATCTTCAATTTAATGTAAATATTGAATATTTAGGTTTTATTATAAGTTCAAGTACTTTTACATCTTTCCCTTTAATTTTAGCTTAAAAAGACTTAGCACTCATACTTGGATGATATTTGAAGAGTTGGATCAAAAGAAAGCAAGAAAACGAGATTGAGAAAAAAATTCTCAAACACTCAATTTAGGGGATAAGTGATTCAATCATATGGAGTTCATCTTCAATACAACGCAAAATTGCTTACCGCGCCGCCCATATATTTCACTTGGCAATTTTATGGCGGGTTGTAGTTTATCTAGGGACCACTGAACTTACTTCATGGTAAAGAAAGGAAATATCGATTGGCACCCAAATACGGGGATAAGTAGTTTCATACAAACTCGATCTTATAAATAGAAATTTATTTCATTTCTTTGGGATCTTTTTGGAAATTTTAAGAGAGATATCAAGGAGAATTGTGACACGTTCGAGGCTCCTAAGGTGGAAGGCATTCAGACTTAGGTCTTTTTTATAAACCATGGTTGGGTCTTGCAAAACCCCACAAAACTGGCTTGCGAGGTCAGAATTGTCCATACATATGAACACATTGTTACGCCGTCTCTTGTCTGATGTGTGACTCTTTAACACACTCATTCGCAGTTAGGACCGGACATCTCGAGTGTGGATATAAATTATGATTGGGCTGATACGGGGAACATGATAGCAGGTGGACTAATGAATTTTGAAGGAGGCTCTGATCCATTGGGTCATCTAAAATTTTGCTAAAGAGTCTCACATTAGATAAGAAATGGTATGGCAATGTGTTTATAAGTGGGGACAATCATCACCTCAAAATCCAGTATGTGGGGTTTCGTAAGATCCAACAACGAATCATAAGATTGTATTAGACTTGTTAGATAAATGATATAGAATAAATTCATATGTGGATGATAGTTGCTAGGAATAGGGCTAGGTTTACAATACAAACCACTTTCCAATCTTAAGCTACTATACATATTAATTGAGCAAAGTATCATAGTGAATTTGTAAAATAAATGTCTCATTATTTGTCGCAAAGAAAATGTAATATGAGGGACATGTGAAGCTAAAATAGAAAATATGGAATTCTATAATTGATCGAAAGATCACATTAGTGAAGTCACCAATGAAATCTAATCCCAACACGTCTTTTTGTCTTAAAATTTCCTAAAGTTCATTACGATCGTTTTTGCATAACAAAAACCTTCTTTAAAACCATAACTTAAAATCACAATTCTTTTACTCAACAATTGGAATATATGCAAAATCATGTGGATACAATAAAAATAATACTTTAATTCATGCTAATAGAATATCAAATAGATATAATTAACAATACGTCTACATTTATATTGTGTAAAGGTAAAACCGTAAACAACTCAATACCAAAGTTTTTTCAACCAGTTATTTTTTTATGAATGAGTATAAGTTATTTAATTTTAAACGCTAACGTCTAAAAAAAAAAGCTCTAAGCCATTAAGATAAGGTTATTTACCAAACACATTTTAGTTGATCAAACAAGCTTATAAGCTTGTCCAATGAACCATACAATAACTTATTGATGTTACTACATATAGCCTTTACATGGAGAAATTAAGTAGAACTGCAATTGTGTCATAAAGCAACTAAAATATTAACGTTGGGAAAAACAACAACTATACTCTTGATTAAAATTTATGTTGCGGGGTACTCTAGGCTTGCGTCTAGTTTAAATATACACGTTGTAGCTTTGAAAAGGCCCGACCTTTTGCATTGAGAAGTAATATATATATTGAATTATTTTCAAACATAGGCTGATGAGTTGCATCCAACTCGTGGTGACTTCTCACGTTGATTGATGGTTGAAATGTTCTTTCAAGTTGAACTTCAAGAGCTCTATAAAAATAGCAACACCTATCAGCATTGAAAACAATAATAATGGAGAGGAAATCAATTGTTGGCATGTGTTTCATCCTCGTTATTCTCTTAACTTCTCGTAAGTTTATATTTTAATATCTTTTTTATTTTACTCTAAATTAAAGTACTTTAGATAAATTTTGTTTATTGCTAGAAAATAAAAATTGAAGAAGCCTTTAAATTTAGAGTTTGATATTTCATGGTGTCAATTTAAATATTTGTAATTTATATTGTCAATGAATCTAAAATTAACACACAATAAAAATATTTATGATTCAAATATTGTAAAAAATATATATATAAAGCTAAAAATATATTTGTGGTACTTTAAGTTTGATCAATTTTCTCGATTGATTTTTAAAAAATTTTAGAGTAGCATTTTATATTACATTTTGTTTTCATAGTTAACAATTTTAAGAAATTAGATTATAAAAACATATGTGATTGTTAACCGTATTACTTACTACTTACGTGGATTTAAATAATATCAATGTGTTATCGTGAGCTTATCTCAGTTGGTAGGCACAATGCATAACATATACAAGGTCCAGAGCTCAAATCTTGACCACCACAAAAAAAGAAAATCAATACAGAATGTTCATGTCAGCGCCATCTCCTTTCTTCTCTCGTATACCAAATTGAAAGCAAAAACCCGAAATATCATAAGAAATAAAACCCATAAATTGAAGGCTTCTTGTGATTTCAAATCTTATTTTTCTTACATAAATCAAACAACATGCATACTTTGGAGGTTTTACTATTCAGTCTTTGTGTCTTTTGTCATGCTCAATTTCCAATTGTTTTTTAATATTATTAAAATTATAATAATATTACTTTTTATTTGTAAATTTACGCAAAAATAAAAGACAAGTTGTGTTGCTAACTCTTTTTAGATGGTAGAACTAATCATCTTTAAAACTACATCTATAGACCCATGGAACATAATATTGCTACACACGACCTTTTGAACTATTTGAAGAAGATCCACAACCTGTCGTTCTAGGAACTTAAAAGTGTTAAATGCAAATGGTATAAAAGCATATTGATTGACATAACACATTTTCTCATATTTTACCACTTCACTTGAAATGGTTGTGATGGTTGTTTGTCCCATAGTAAAAGCATCGTTCATCAATCTCACAAGTGGCGAAACCAGAGTCAAGTTCACGCATTCATGTTTCCCTCCTACCACCCGTACACATTAACATTTACTGGCATAAGAGTCGATCTTCCCTCATGTGATTAAACTATTAAATATCAAAGTGATTAAACATCATGGTCAAACAACATAACACCTTTTTTATGATACTGATGCTAGTGAATACACAATGTATATATAGATGAAAAATCTAGAAATGAAATCCATCATGATGCAACAACAAAGTAATATAAATGACCACTTCAAAAAAAGAACAAAATTTAAAGAACCAATGTGTAATACGGATCAAATTTAAAGATGTAAACATATTTTTTCCCAAACATATATAATAATTTTGTTAACGAGTGTTGCAAATATAAATTGCAGAAAAACAAGTGATACATATTGAGGCATATTGTGAGAAACAGAGTCGTAATTTCTTAGGTGAATGTCTTGGTCTAATTGGAGACAAACTATGTTACATTATTTGTCTTACCAAAGAAAATTCAATCAGTGGTTCTTGCCAACATCTAAGATGCATTTGTGCCCATGTATGTTGAATGTATTTACGACAAGAGTTATTTAGATAAATAAATAAACCAAGTTAGAATTTTGTTCACTTTTATTGATAAAGTTGTAATTTGTTCATGTATGGCTAGTTCAATGTCCATGAAATAAATCATGAATTGATTATTTTCTCTTTGGTGAAAAGAGAATTAATATGTATAGAATCCAAACATACTAATCATTATTATGTACCAAGGACAATATAGTTCACGTGATCAATATAGTTTAGCATGTGAATCTAGGACAAAAATCCTAAACTTAAATCTGAAAACTTGAAAATATTTAGTGTCTAAAGTTAAACAAATCAAAGTTCCCTTTTGGTGTTTCAAAATAGATAAAGTAGAAAATTGAAAGCATGAGAATAAATTAAGTCTATATTGCTGTAAACAATAAAGAAAAAGTCAAATACATATTTTAATCCTTTAGGTTTGACAAAAATACTGGGTTAGTCCATTAAGTTTTTAAAGTTTCAATTAGGTCATATAAGTATTTTTAAGTTTCAAATAGGTACTTTAAGTTGTTAATTTAATGCAACTATTTGAAGTGTTATAAGTTTTTGTGTTTCAAATTGGTCATTAAAAGTGTAACAGGGCATTAAATTACAACTTAAAAGACCTATTTAAAACTTAAAAAGCTAATTAATATGTTTTTGTCAAACATAAAGGACCAACAAAGGTATTTAGCCAACAAAAAAAATAGCCTTGTGATTCTAAATCATCGGTGTAATTTATAGCATATAAATTATGCCCTAATAAACCAAAGGCTAAATTAATCCAATGGTCCCCCGATTAATTCACAGTTTTCATTTTGGTCTCATAAGTCTTAAAATCATCAAATTGGTCCCTCAACTTCTGAAACAAATTTCAAAAACGTCGTTTCCATCATATAAGTAACTGTGCAATTTTTTGATTTGATTTTAACCATTCGATTGAATGTCCATTGTATCTATAGTGAACCGTGAGCACCTAATTTTTTTATTTTTCATCATCTTCTCTCTTTTTCTTCTTCTTCTTCTTCTTCCTCCTCCTCCTCCTCAATCTATATCAACATTTTTCCAGAATTTTTTTCTCTTCCAAAATAGAAATCCAAAGAAATTCCAGATCTCCTATCTAATTCACCCATTAATTTTCCTTTATTTCCTACGTTCTCCAATATCACTAATACCTGCTCCTATGTTCTTCAATCTGCACAGAAAACTCATCAATATGAAACAGCCCAAAAGAAATTCCCTCATCCTCCATGACTAACGACTCCCCTTCCACTCCCACTTCGATTTGGAAAAAATACATATATTCCTTCCAAAAAAATATTGAACTCTTGTGTTGTTGCTGATTTTGGTTTGAAATGAGTTGGATTTAGATCTGATATTGAACATTGGTTATAGTGCTGTAAATGCAAAACTATCATAATTGTTTCCTCATCCCCCACAAGAGAATAAGGGTAAGAACATGGTTTATTGTTGAAGGCAGACCACCCAGAAGATAATCCACCAAGAAACTGCAGATTCATTAGTTACCTAGATTAAAATTCCATTGAAACACATAATTCAGAAGAGAATCATCTTTGAGAATCAGGGGACATAAGGATGGCTTTGTGGTTGGGGCGGGGGAGTTAAGAAGTGGAATGATAAGGTGATTGAGTGTTCCATCCCTACTAACACTAGTATTCCCCAGGTAACAATAATAGTCATGAATGTCATAGAAACTGGCATCTATGATTTTCAAAAGCCACCTAAAAGGTTTTACATCTTCATTTTGCGGTTTTGTTCCTCTTTTCCAGAATTGATTGTGATTTCTGCATCTAATTTGTTGATAGTATTGAAGTTAAAAAGTTTCATTTTTAGATGAAAGAATAAAAAGAGAACAATTTAATGAGTTTTTTTGGATGCTTTGATTTGAGACAATGACAAAATTTGATGTTTAGATGAAAGAAAAAAAAAGGGGAAAAGTTTGATTGTAGGTTTAATATGAGTTTTAATTTGAAGAAGATGATGAAGATAGTGGAAAAGGAAAGGATTTTAATTTTTTTTTTCTGTTTTTTTTTTCTTCTTTTGGGTAAGTTTGAAGTTTTTATGAATAAGAAAGATGAAGGTCATGAAGATGATGAAGAAGAGAAGGAAGAAGAGGAAAAAAGAGGATTTTTTTTTTGGTGATGGTGGTCCACTGTTACATAAAATGGATTTGCAATTTAATGGCTGAAATCTAACCGTCCTCTTTTAAAAGAAAGATCAAACAGTTTAAATTAAAATAATCAACATGATCTATGGTGGACCATTCTTAAGGTTGGATCACCATAGACATTTGGGGTTAAAGTTAACGATATGGACTTTTTTGAATAACGGAGCAAACGTTGAGGGACCAAAATGCTGATTTTAAGACTTATGGGACCAAAATGAAAACTGGAAATTAGTTGAGGGGCCATTGAATTAATTTAGCCTAAATCAAATTACTTTTGAGCCCCTCCATTTCTTCCATCAATGCATAGGTATACTTGCAAAGAAACTTTAATGTCCAAGTCAGGGAGATATAAATGATCTTTGAGAAGATTTCTCATAAATAGACTGTGCATCTTGATTTTGGCGAGGCATGTCCTATTTATAAACTTTTAGGTGAGGATATTTCAGTTTTACCCCTATAACGGTTTGGTTAGGTGGTAAGGGTCAAATTTCTCTTAAATTACATGTTTGCCTTATAATTCTAAATCATCGGCGTAATTTATAACATATAAATGATACCCTAATAAATCAAATTATTTTTGAGCCACTCCATCTCTTCCAAACAAGTTTATTACAATGGTTAATTAGATGAGATGTTTCATCAATGCATAGCTATACTTGCAAAGAAACTTCAATGTCCAAATCAGGGAGATATACATAGCTTTGAGAAGATTTTTCATAAATAGACTGTGCATCTTGATTTTGGTGAGACATATCCTATTTATAAACTTTTGAACGAGGATATTTCAGTTTTACCCCTATAACAGTTTGGTCAGGTGGTAAGGGTCAAATTTAAGGCAGAAAGATTTGCAGGAAATGCTGATCGAATCTGAACAAAATGATTCACATGTTGTCTGTTTTCTAGGACCGTTGGACTACAATTAATACCTTAAGTAAGTTATCTTTTAGTGACATTAGGAGTGATATTTTTTTTAAAAGAAGTTACACTAGGAGTGATGTTAATCAAACTTAACTAGCCGCATTTTTATGTTTGCTCTTTTTACTTATAATGTTGTTTGGAAGGATGAAATCTTCATTTTTTATTCTGTTCACCTGTATCCGATGTCATATGACAATTCTGAGTCTTTAGTTTTCAATATACTAGACATATTATTAAAAAAAATATAAAAAAGTTCATGTAACACCTATAAGTGTACTTTAGATTATTTTTTCTTTTTTCAAAATTGTGTCATACCCACGAAAATTCAACGTTGCATTCAAAACTATATAAAATGGGGTTAATAGTGTTTTTCACCCCTGTAATATAGGTCATTTTTGGTTTTCGCCCCTGTAAAATTTTCAGTTTAACTTGTGTCCTTGTAAAAAAATAAAATTCCAGAAAACCACCCTCCTCCCTCCAACTCACCAATTATACATATGTGGCGCTGACGTGGATTTTATTTTCATTATTTCTTTTTTTTTCACTTGCCACGTGTAAAAATCTTTTAAAAAATTCAAAAAAATAATATAAATTTATTTATATTAATTTAGAAATAAAAAATAATTAAATTAATTTAAAAATTAATTTTCGAAAATAAAAAATTGTAAAAATTATAAAAAAATTCAGGAATTTTATTTTTACGAATATTTTTTTTAAAAATATTACCAAAATTTTTATTTTTTGTATAAAAAAACGAATTTTTTAATTTCGAAAGAAAAATCTAACTTTTTTTCCAATATTTTAATTTCTAAAAAGATTTTATAAAAATTATGGAATAAAATTTTCGAAACAAAAAATCTAAATTTTTTCTAAATTTGTAGAAATTTTTTAAAAAACTTTGTTTTCGAAAATTTAGGAAAATAAAAAAACGATAAGATTTAAAAATAAAATTCAGAAAAATATTTTTTTTTGAAAATAAAAAATTTGTCAAAATTAGAAAACAATTCAGGAATTTTTTTACAGAAATTCAGAATTTTTAAAAAGTCAGATTTTTTTTCAAGAATTTTACTCCAGAATTTTTATAAAATCATTTTCGAAAATAATTAGAAAAAAAGTTCTGATTTTTCTTTCGAAATAAAAAAATTCGCTTTTTTATACAAAAAAAAATCCTGAATTTTTTTCTTGAAAAAAATCATTTTCGAAAAAAGGTTAGATTTTTCTTTCAAAATTAAAAAATTCTTTTTTTATACAAAAAATAAAAATTTTGGTAATATTTTTTTAAAAATAAAATTCCTGTATTTTTTCTAATTTTTATTTTCGAAAATGAATTTTTAAATTTTTAAATTATTTTTTATTTTTAAATTAATATAAATGAATTTATATTATTTTTTAAAATATTTTTACATGTGGCTAGTGAAAAAAAAAGAAATAATGGAAATAAAAGTCATGTTAGCGCCACACATGCATAATTGGTGAGTTCGAGGGAGGAGGGTGGTTTTCCGGATTTTTTTTTTTTACAAGGACACAAATCAAACCGAAAATTTTACAGGGACGAAAACCAGAAATGACCTATATTACAGGGGTGAAAAACACTATTAACCCTATAAAATACAACTTAGAAGTTTGTGGTGTCAAAATCAATGAGAGATCTCTATCTATCTATCTATCAATATATATATATATGTATAAAGGAATCTTGAGTTGTTCTCATGCAAGCTTTATAATGATTTGGCACTCTAAAAAAACTTTTTATCATCACTCAAATCTCTTAAATTCATCTTTAATTAAATACACCTACTATATTTTAGTAGTGCTTTATTGAATATTCCTTCATAGTCCAATCCAATAAATAAACTATATTTTTTCTATTTCCTCCATTAATAGTCACCACTAACCGTTCAATATTATTTACATTGCTTTGTTTGTTTTTTGGTCAAGCTTACATTGCTTTATTTTATTTTAATTAGTAAGTAGTTATTTACTTTGCTTTTTTTATTTTTCAGTCAACCCTACATTGCTTAATTTTATTTTAATTAAGAAGTAGTGTTGGTAACCATGAATATAGTGTAGTTAGTGACCCAAAAAATGGATAGTTTACAAAAGATAATGAAAATTTAAGACCATAATCACAATTGATCACTCACAAACCATTTTATTCAAAAAATTGAAAGAGGAAATCAAAGTGTAACTTATCCCATTAGTGATATTTGGATGAGACCCTCCCTCCTCTTATTCATCATTACTTTTCATTCTTTGAAACCTTGGAGAAAATATTGAGAGAAAAAAAAAATCATGCATTGTTCATCAAGAACCAAGTAAGTAGTGACTGATGAATCATTTCATTTTGATTATCACTTTCTTCACCTAATCATATGACTATGTCATAAAAAATCACACTTATTTAACTATATGATCATTAGTATGTCTTAAACCATAGAACCAATTCTAAGATACTTTCTTTTGTGAGAATAAAGTTGTAGTTGCCTTGAGCCATAGAAATAATTATATGATGCTTATATTCATAGAAAACATGATTTTAATATTTGATCAATTATAACAGTTTTAGTGTTTATGAAAATTATACTCTTAGGACTTCTTATTTTGATTATGATTATTTGAAACTCTTAATAAATTTGGTTTTGGATGAACGTCACTATCTCCAAACTACTCTTGATTGGTGCTCTTCAATTATATATGGTAGTTTTTGTTTTCTTCCATACTCTTCACATGTCTATTATTTATTCATTGATTTTTTTGTGGCAGGATAGAAACACAAGCTACTCTATTATATAGATGGACGGATATTTAAGCCCTCCTTTCTCTATTTATTTAACATTTCTTAGTCTTATTTTCTAGATTTTTTTCTTAATTTCTTTTATTGATTAATGTGGATATGACAATTTTTCATGTGAATGAGGTGTATACAATTAAAATAGGCTTCTAGTTTTACATATGTCAACACAATAGAAAAGTGAAGACATTTTGCCATTGTTGAATCTAGAGACAAACAAATGTTTAAGATCAACAAGGTAAAACATATAATGTTTTTTAAAAATGAAAAAAGATAGGGTTTTTTCACATATAGAGTCTGACATTGTAGATTACGATATACACTGGATATATATATATATATATATATATATGCTATTTTTTAAAACTTTGTAAATTATAGCTTGAACAATAAATGGAAAACTATAGAGCATACAAACTCACTCTTATATGTATTATATGGTAAAGGACTACTAAAATATGAAATAATTTATTAATAAAAGTTCTAGCAAAAAATTGTTATATAAGATGTAAATAGTTACACTGATATGTGGAATATGTAAAAGTTATTATATTAATACTCCTTAAGATATTTATAAAATTGCAATCTAAATTTATAAGAATTCACATACTTCTAAAAAAAATTATCTTATTTTTAGTATAAATTAATATAAAATATATTTTTTCCCGACAAAATTAAATATAGTTATATCACCATATTAGAGAAGGTTGTATATTGCATGAAGTTTCATCTCAAACTCAAATAAATTAAAATTTTCTCGAATATCATAAGTTACGTTGATTTATGGTTTGAGAAACTTGGTTTGATTAAGCTTACGATTTTTAAGGAAGTGGTATATCTCTCTAAACCATGCATATATATATATATATATATATATATATATATATGTATATGTATGTATGTATGTATGTATGTATGTATATGTAAAGTAAACTTGACACATTCTAGAGTTAGGATTATGCCTATGTGGCACATCTAAAAATGCTTCTCATACTATTACCAACTTGACTTCCCTGTTATCTTTGAAGAATTAAAGAATTAGTTAAATCTATTTGAAGAATAACAAGCTATGTAAGAAGAAATACCTAAGTAAAATTTTCTTAAAAAGTATAGATAAGTACAAAAATGTCATGGGTTTTTGCATAACTTTTTTGTTGGTGTCTATTTTTTTTTAATGGCAGAAAAATATGATTTATTTGTTTATGTTATATATCATTTGGATGGAAGGAAACATGAATGAGACTGGAGTTGAAGTCAATGGTCCTGAATTTGGGAATGTTCAAAATGTCGATGTTCATTATTGGAAGTATAATGTTACTGCTTCTACTTTGGATGGAAACAATGTTTTGGTTAGTGTCATTTACGAAGCAGTTTTTGTTGTTTTGATGTTGTTGATAAATTATAATTTGTATGATTTCTTGACAAATCTATTGTAACATTTTCCTTTAGGTGTTGTTGAAAATTGTTTATATATCAATCAATCTAAAATTCAACTGGTAAATCTTATGACTGTGATGTTCACATTGCGTCAATAAGCATGCTTCAGAAGTACATAGAAATAGGATGGTACAACTTTGTTCTTCAAAAGGGCTTAAAAGTTAGTGACGTAATTTTATTCACAGTAAATAATCCTCCTAATATGATGTATGCTACAATCGTTAACTGAGACTGATTTTATGATCAAATGTGGTGGCTCAAAGGTATTGTATGATTTTCTATTTTTAATGTAATATTTAAGTTCTCGAAGGATTGATCGAAAAATGATTGTCATATTTATTAAAGTTAAATTTTAATTGTTTTTATGTTAAATTCAGTTAATGATTGAAGTAATGAATTGAAGTTTATGTTAAACTATCTACGTTGAATGTAAGGTTTAAATTTTGTTTTAGTTATATTACGCTCATTGTGAGACAACGATTTTTTTTAAGCATTCGATTGTTTGGAGGATTCGGAGAATTGTGTTTTAATCCATTAAAGTGTCTTTTCTTAAAGAAGATAATCTTCTTTTTTGGGTTATAAGACAAGATAATTTTTATTTTTATAAAGAACATATTTTCCGTTTCTCCGATAACTTTCACACGCAGGAAAAAATATTTTTAAACACAATTTAATAAACCCGTGCAACGCACGGGTTAAATACCTAGTTATCTTTGTAAAGGAAACTTGACTCATTATAGAGCTAGAATTATGCCTATATGGCACATCTAAAAAGCTTCTCACACTATTAAATAAATCACAAACTCATGAGTTTATGCCAAAAAAACCTATGAGTACCTTTCATAATTAAATCCCACCATTTCAAACATTAAAAATGGTTATGGTGCTCTAATAAATTCCATGCATATAAGGTGGAGAAATGTGAAAATGAATGTTTAGCCTTCTAAAATCAACGTGAGAACCATTTTATTTTGGTTCATTAAATCCATATGTTCCCATAAAAACTATAGACACTATTCAAATTGTAAAAAAATTAATGAAAAGTCAGTTCTAATATTATAAAAATATTAAAATGATTATGTTATCCAAATAAATTCCATTGATTAGATTGGAAACTTTAAAAATGAACATTATAATTTTTTCAATAAAATCTTGCCCCATCTTATCTTATATATGTATGATTGCCAAGCTCTACTACCATGAACATTTATGTTTTTCTGCTTTGTTAAGGTGATGTGGTTCTCCTTTTATTTTCCTTTCCTTTATTTTTTGTGTTTGGATTTACATTTTTGGTCCATAAATTGGATGACATGTTTTCTCAAAAAGAAGTTCATATATACCACATATATAGCATAGAAGATTATAAATAGAGAATACATTATTTTTTAGTGTAATGCGGTTTTATTTTCACGTTTTATCCATAACAATAGAGAGAGGTGTGATTGCTAATGGTGTCAATTTTTTATGTGAGCGAGGTTTCTCTTAGTTATATGTCTTATGAATTTTTAAGATGTACTTTTATATCTATTAGTTTATTTTAATAGTTTTTTTCCTTTTCAAAACTATTTGTTGATGGTCGTTTTGATAGTTAAATCAAAGTTTTTTTTCCCTCGTGATTTATTATTTAAAATCCTTTTAAAAATAGTTGACTTTTTTTTTTTGGAAGTGAGATATATTTTTGGAATTAGTTTGTTCAGGTTCTTTAAATGAAAGTTGTTCTCTCAAATTTAGTTTTGTATTTAGTTTCTTTTAAAATACTTTTATACGTTGATTTGGATATTTGGTCATCTCACATTTTCATAGAACATATTTTAGTTAGGTGTGTTTGTTATCTAGCTCATGATGACATTTTTTTAGGAATTATGATCAATATTTATAAATAAAAATATTTTTTGTTTGATATTACGTGATATTAGAGAAGGTTGTATATTGCATGAAATTTCATCTCAAACCCAAATAAATTGAAGTTTTCTCAAATGTTATAAGTTGCGTTGATTTATGTTTAAAGTAACTTAGTTTGGTAAAGTTTACCATTTTTTTAAGGCAATCATATGTCTCGCTAAGCCATGTACATGTAGTATATTCTATGAGAGTGGTGGAGTTTTGAGCAATTATTTGTGTTTGTAATTTGAGTTATCTTAAGCTAGAATATTGATGGCGTGTTACCTCTAAATGTTACTAAAAAACATTCATTTAAGTTAGTGTCTTAGGTTGAACAAGTATCTATGATCCTTAAAGCATATTAATATTGGAATTTGTCTTTGAAATTTTGAAAGCTTGGATGTTTTTTTAAGCTAGAACCGTGTTGATATGACACAAAAAAAGTGTCACTCTCATTTATATGCTATCTAATTCTAGGTTAGAATTGTGATTGTGCAACTCTTAGAATTTTTTTTCATTCTTATTCTATCCAATAATCACCAATATTAATGTAATTAAGCATAAGTTACACAAAATACCACACTTTATTACTACATAATGTCTATATATGATTAAATAAACATGGTAACATAAACATCAATTGGGAAAAAATAGACAAACAAAAATATAAATTAAGCAAGATGACAAAAAGGTGAATTAAACCGTTGGCTAAAATAATTTTGACCAAAAAAAGTCAAAAAAAAAATTCTTCAGAAATGGAGGTCAGATAGAAAAGTTTAAAATAAGATAATTTAACACCACAAGGATTATCTTTTCAATAAATCAGGAGACCTTAAAAAAGAAATAGGAACGTAAAAGTTAGCAATTAGGTCACATTGCTTAATTTCGAAAAACATGGTCGAGATTAGACAAAGACAAAACGATCAAAATTTTATCATATCATAACTTGAACTTATTGTAACCATTCTTATTGACAATAAGCATAAATGAGTCTAGCTCTAATAGAAAAGAATATGAGCTTTCAAGATGGAAAACCAAACAACGTATTAAGATAAACTATGATATATGTCTTTCAACTTATTAAATATTATAGGATCCACCAAAAACTATATTATTTGTCCTTAAAATATTCACACAAATCTATGATATAAATCAATATAAATTCTCGTATCTTTTTAAACAATACTTCTATTTTAGTATAAATTAGTATTAAAATAATCATATCATTACATTTGAAAATATTATAAATTAATAAAATAATTGTGATTATACTTATGACAATTTTTATTTTATCATATACAAGTTATAATCCAACCCGTGCAACGCACGGGTTATATACCTATATACATATACATGTATGTATTCTAAGGTGCATTTTGATGATGTGTCATCTCACTAAAACTTTCTCTTTTCTAACAAATATCTCATACTTATGCCAAGTGGCTCTCTTTTTAATTTTTTCTTTTCTTACATCAATTTACTACATCTTCATGTTCATATTCATGTAGTTCTTTATTATTTAACTTCCAATTAATTTGTGCAAATCCTTCCACTACTCATTATTTTTTATCTGTAACCTACAAATTGGAAAAATTTAGTGCATGATTTTTCACATTCACTCTTGTAACGCCCACTTTATTTATTTAATTATTTTATTAGAGTATATAGTATATTATTATATATTATATGATTTTAATGATGTTTGTGACGTATGAGATGATGTTGTGGTGTGACGTTTATTTTATTGTTTAATAAAATAAAATATGTGATGGAAATTAAGATGGGATATAATAACAAATATTTTGAGAGATGGGGTTGTTTTCATAAATAAGATAGAGTTGTGAGGATAAGTGAGAATAGAAAGAATTATAAAAGGAAATTAGGTTTAGAGAGAAACAGTCAGTACGTTACATACTTTTGCAAAAAGAAGAGAAAAGTGGCCGGAGAAGAGAGAACCTCAATTCTGCGAACATATCAGGTAAGGGTGAGCCTAACTTCAATTGTATTTACTGTAATTCATCTAGTTGTGATTAACATAGCAATTGAAAGAGAGTTTGAGAGATTTCATAAGTTAGGGTTTTGTAGGGTTTATGATGAATTGATGAGAGAATGACGTGAATTGATGTAGAACCTTGTTACAGAACCTAGATTATTCACTAGGACTATAATTCTGAGAGATTAGAAGCATAACATGATGAATTGGACGAGTTTTGGCGAGGTTATGAGCGAACCCGCAGCCTGTTCTGCGACCGCTCGCCGTGGCGAGCATAACAGTTTAACTCACGAGGCGAGTAACATCACTCGCCGTGGCGAGCAGTTAGGTATATACTCACGAGGCGAGCAACTTCACTCGCCGTGGCGAGCAACCCTTTAGTGCGCGCGAGGCGAGCAACTTCACTCGCCGTAGCGAGCAAGTGGCAGAATGCAATTTACGTAGCTCGCCGTGGCGAGCAGTCCCACTCGCCACAGCGAGCAATGTGGTCTCAGACCACTATAACTTGAGTTTTAGAACTCTATTTTGAGCGAGGCTTTGAGGATAGACTTTTGGATAGTATTAGAGATGTTTAAGACCTAATTAGAACCTGTAATGACGCTGTAAGAGGATACTTAAGTGTTGATGTTAATCTATGATTAAATACTTAATAAGCGAAGTTTATGAATGAAGTATAAATGATGATTGTGATGATAACTATGTGCTGTAAATATATGTACCAAGTGTGCTGAGCTGCTGCCATGTATTGTATAATTGCATGTGTCGATAAAGAGTCATATTTGATGTTAAGACGTTGGGTTAACTTGTTTAAGAATAAAGAGTCGAGTCCTTGCATTTGCATATTTTGAGACGGTGGAGCTTATGCTCAAAGCGACGGTGGAGCATTTGCTCAAAGCGACGGTGAAGCTTATTAAAGCTAAAATATTGGTACCACATGCATGATGTTAAGATGTTAGAGTTGCATTTGTCGAGTCATGTGTCTGAGATGTTTTGAGACGGTTGTTTATGAAGATGTTCTAAGATGATTTGTATATGTGGATGTTTGAGACGTTTATGTTCTATGTGATGAATAATGTTGTTATGGTTAAGCATAATTATTTGAATTATATGTTAATATAATTGTTGTGAATCTCACCCCTTCTGTTGGAATTGCCGCCTTGTGGGCAAGTGCAGGTGACCAAGCTTAGGTTCGTCGATGTGAGAGGTTCTTGTGGAGTCTTAGGAGCTCTGATACGTAACGGGATGGGGATTATTATTATTTCTATTCATTTTATGTATCATGCTGATTAATTATGATGTCTGCGACGTAACTTGATTTGAGATGTTTTATGAGGCTTTTGTGCCGAGAATAATTTATTTAAGATTTTGAGACGTTTATGAATTCCGCTGCTATGTTTAAATATTGTTTAAGAATAAATTGTTATTCAATTTGATTTTAAGATTTTATGAAATGTGACATCCTGATTCATGTGTTATACTCTGATTACTTGAATGAAATTTTAAAGTCGGGATTTCGGGGTGTTACAACTCTCACCCTTTATAATCACCACTTACTTCGCAATCATTTTCAACTCATTTCTCCATTTTGACAATTATACCAAATCTTACGGTGTTTCCACCATGGTGTTATTGCTACTACCATACTCATTTGTATAGAAGTTTTATTATAGTTGTTTGTTTGTGCTAAAGTTTTTTGATCCATTTGTACCAAAGTTGTTGTATATTCTTTGTGTTTCCCATGATGATGGAATATTTCCTCTTTTCACTACATATATGATGCTTCTATGAAAAAGTATTTCTTATGACTATTACCACCTTATACTACTAAATAGAAAAATTACACTTACCTATTGAAGAAAAGTTTGCAAGAAGACAAAATATATACCTATAAATCATGTATATATTGAATAATCTAAGTTTTAATATTTTTTATGTGTCCTCTTTTTAGAAAAAAACTTTTTCACTCTTTCTTAGAAAATTTTGTCGTGGTTATTCACTCTTCACTCCTCATTTTCATTAATTGATATTTTAATCAAGTCATAAATTTATTTCTTCCATAACATATATCATGTTTTAACTCAACCATAACATATTCTATCGTTTATGAATAGTTTATAAGAAAATGTTAAAAAGTTATGTTGTTCATTCAAAAAGAGTTTTTTTAACAAGAAAAATGAAACTTTTTTATTTAGTAAAATTTTTAAACGTTAAAATTATTTATTCAAGATGTAAATACTGACTATTTTTAAAATAAATCAAAAACCAATGTTGAAGATTTATTTAATTTATAAACTCACTCTTTTTTAATCATATGCAATGTACAAAAAGTTGTATTATTCTCTCATTTCTACTATGGATTACTTGACCCTTTTTTTTGGGGATAAATTTAACCCTTTCTGAGATTAATTTTTTTTTAGTAAAGAAAAAACACGTGCAAGTGATTTTCTAATCAAGCACAACTATTATAATATCGTTTAGTACCATTCAACTAAAATTGTCTCGAATTGTAAAAGGTGATTTTATTTTATTTTTACCTTTTACTATAAGTGTTGAAGTCCTAATTCACCCTTTACTATGTTGATATTTGTTAGATTCGTCTTAGAAAGATGTAGTTTTTCCATTCTCTTGGTTGGAAAAAAATGGAAAAGTTGTAATAAAAAAAATTGTAGTTTGTGGTATACATTAAATTAATATGCATGGTTCTGAAAAATGAAGAAAGTTGTAGTTTTTCCATTCTATTGGTTGAAAAAAGTGGTAGTTTGTGGTATACATTAAATTAATATGCATGGTTCTGAAAAATGAAGAAAGATGTAGTTTTTTCATTCTTTTGGTTGGAAAAAAATGAAGTTGTAAAAAAAAGGTAGTTTGTGGTATACATTAAATTAATATGTGTGGTTCTGAAAATGAAGAGTTCTATATTGTACAAAAATATATTTATTTAATACATGTATTAATGTTTTTTCATATGCCTCATTCTTATAGGATGTGAATGTATTTGAAGATTCATAAGAGAGTTACGAAATAACTGCTTATAGGATTGAATGTGGCCAACTTTTAATGTAAATAAAGATGAAATGATGCACCCTTTTTAATGTTTTATTGTGGATTTATTGAGTTTAACCTTTTAAATTTCTTCTTAGCCTTTCAAATTTACACTAACTAATAACATCTGAATGAATTGATTATAAATATGACTTATGAACAACTCCTTAGTACATATGAGTGTCATGAAATTTCAATTTGAGAGGGTATGTAACAGTATTGTAGAAGAAGAAGAATTTTATTGTGGGTTTATTTTGAGTTTAACCTTATTTTTAGTTCAACCTTATTGTGGACATGAATTGATTATAAATATGCTTAAAGAACAAATCCTTAGTACATAAGAGCGTACAAAATTTTAATTTTAGAGGATATGTAAGAGTATTGTAGAAGAAGAAGAATTTTTAAAACTCATGTGATCTCATTGCGTCTTTTTTCTTCTTCTATAGAGTCAACGAGGGAAGATATATTGTGGTGCATAGTTTGTTCTTTTAACTCTAGCACAATATGTTCATAAGAAAGTTTTATTTGTGCTCAAAACATAATTCACATGCTTCGTAAATACAACATTTTTGCTCTAATAAGGAAATTATTTTATACTTAGCACTAAATTTGCTAAAAATAATATACATCATTTTTTTTAAAGATTATACATAATTTGTATATGTTGAAGATTAATTAATGGAACTACATATAATCAAATTAATTTTTTTTTCTGAGGTATAATCAAATTAAGTTTTAATACAAATTATTTATACCAGAAGGATTAAGATGAATAGTTATTAATTTTTTTAATTAAAAACCATGATGTCATAAAGTATTTGAGTGATACTTATGGAAAATATGTGAATTTTTTAAAATTATGTTGTTTTAGTATTTATTTAATATAAAATAATACTATTGACTCAAGTTAGGATAAAATTTGATAATATCTAATTATGGTTCTTTTTTTTCTTTCTAAAATCTAAAAATTTATTAAAATAAAGGGAAAATGAAACAAAATATAAGTTGATATAAACCAAACCCAAAAAAAAAAAAATTATTTTAATTTACTGTTCAATTGTATTTTTATTATTTTTTGCTAATCAAGGTGAATAACACATCATCAAGGTTAAGTAATTTTTATATACTCTTTATTCTATATTCGCTTGACAAAGGAATTTTTTTTAAAGTATTTTAATTGTTATTTTTAAATCATAGACAACCTACAAAATTTCTTATTTCCAATGCATTAAAAAACATTATAATCAAACTCGTGCAACACACAATTATATACATAGTACACAAGAATATAAAAGTTGAAAATCACAAATCATAAATACATATAAATACATACATTGTTGTATTAAAGATCTATGAATCTCTTATTTATAAATGTTAACCCGAACGCAATATTAACCTTAGATTTAACCTAATTTTATCACCTGATTTTACTATATTAACCCTAGATTTAATTTAAGTAAAATGTTAATCTTTTACTTATCTCTTATTTATAAATGTTACCCCGAACGGAATATTAACCCTAGATTTAACCTAATTCTATCGTCTGATTTTACTATATTAACCCTAGATTTAATTTTATCAAAATGTTAATCTCTTACTTATCTCTTATTTCTAAATGTTAACCCATTTATAAATGTTAACCGGAACGCAATATTAACCCTAGATTTAACCTAATTTTATCACCTGATTTTACTATATTAACCCTAGATTTAATTTAATCAAAATGTTAATCTCTTACTTATCTCTTATTTATAAATGTTACCCCGAACGCAATATTAACCCTAGATTTAACATAATTCTATCGTCTGATTTTACTATATTAACTCTAGATTTAATTTTATCAAAATGTTAATCTCTTACTTATCTCTTATTTCTAAATGTTAACCCGAACACAATATTAACCCTAGATTTAACCTAATTTTATCGTCTGATTTTACTATATTAACTCTAGATTTAATTTAATCAAAATGTTAATCTCTTACTTATAAATATTTACCCGTCTCGCTGTACTTAACATAATTTTAACCTAATTTTTATGAAATACTATACGACAATCATGACATTCATCTAAACTATTTTGTTACCTATTACCGTTAAATATTACATTCGATATGACTCGTGTGTTAGCACGGATTTATGGGCTGGTTATTATAAAGGGTACACCTAGCCTTTTCCCTACCCAAAAAGTCATTCACTAACTTTTTTATCAATCAACATAATAATTTAACTTAAAAATTGAATAAAGTGGTCTTAGATTAATTATTTTTTAGTCAATGATTATTGTTGTTAGCTTAACACTAACACAAGAATCTTCTCACATTCTTCTCTTGTAGTTGAATCATCCCAACTAATAACAACAATCATATTCATACCCGAAAATAAAGCCGTTACTATCACGCAACCACCTCCCTTTCCTTCCATTACTCCATACGAACTTTTATTTTCCCATTTTACCCCTACCGACTAAAAAACCGAACTTTCCTAACACCAATATAAATACCTTCAACGATCCTAACCATAACAACAATTTCTCAGATTCACTCTTTTTTCTCTCCTCTTTCGCGCAAAGGTAACGCTTCTCTCAAGTTCTCTCTCCAATTCGCGTTTTCGCGCTTTCCGTTTCGTTTTCATTTAGATCTCATCGCAATTATCTTCGATCCATGCTATGATCGTGATTTTGATCTATTTCATTGGCATTGTTTAATTTTTTATTTAAAAATTACGTGTTTGATTTGATTTTGATGTTGCCGTGTCCTGAGCTGAATTTTTCAACATTGATTAGGAGTGGATTTGTGATTTTTTGAAATTCATGTGTTTGATTTGATGTTGCGGCATAGAAGAATGAGAGATTTAGGTTATTTTTCACATTGATTAGGGAGTGGATTCGTGATCTTGCTCACATTTTTATGATTTCCGTTTTGAAATTCATGTGTTTGATTTTGCTGAGTACGGAGGATAAGAAGTTTAACTGAATTTTTAACATTGATTAGGGAGTGGATTTGTGATCTATGTTTTCAGTTGTGATTTTTTGAAATCTACATGGTTGATATTGCCTTAGAATAAGAAATATAACTGAATTTTTTGACACTAATTAGGGAGTAGATTTGTGATCTTACTCATAGTCGTGTGATTTTTTGAAATCCGTGTTTGATTTCGTGCATGCGAAGAATTCAGTATCATAAAACTGAGTGTAATCACTAATCACGAATCCACTCCTTAATCAATGTGAAAAATCAGTTAAATTCCTCATTCATCGCATCCAGCAAAGTCAAATAAAATACATAGTTTTTAAAAATTAACTGAAATGTTTAAATCCATGTGTTTGATGTTAATAAATTTCTGAGTTTTTCGTGTCTGTGATATTGTTCTGGCTTTAGATCTAAAATTTTGACTCCTGATTTGGTTAATGGTACTACCTTGCATGGCATTTGGTGAAAGTTTTTATCAAAAATTGAATGAGAGTTTACATGTCTGCTTGATCTGTTATTTGGTGGATTGCATTTCGTGCTAGCCGAATTTGGTGAACATAGAAACTTTATAAGCAAGTACAGATATAACTATATGTAGATTTAATATGATAGGCGGATGGATTTATATAAGACCAAATACATTTTCCCTCTTTTATTGGTAGCAAAAGTGCAGACATAAGCAATTTGTATTTAGATATTAATATGATTCGAAGATTTATAAGACCAAATACATATTCCTGTCTTCTTTGGTATCAAAAGTGTGCCCCTAATTTTATGTAAATGAATTATGATTGGTCTATTATTTTTTTGTGTTCCCTCGTTAAATTGCGGTTTGGCATTAGTGAAAGGTTGTTTTACCATATAGTAGCATTTTACGCTATCAATATGTGACGGAATGAATAAATACAAATATGCCAGCATACCTGATTCTTTACATAAATAATTTATCTTGGACTCATTATAATATTTGCCTGGATTTCTTTATTTGCAGATAAAAACAGTGTAGTTGCTATTACTCATGGGAACTGTTATTGAAGCTGCAAACAAGGTATTCATGGCTGTGTCATACATGGTCTTGCTTTTGCTTCTAGCTTCTTTCTGCATTTTAACCGTTTCTTTTGAAAATCTGATCAGACTGTTTATTTCTCATGCTTTACATACAACTCTATAGAATTATAGAATTTGGGTCCCTGTGAGCATAGCTCAGTTGGCAGGGCATTGCAATATGCAGTTGTCGGGGTTCGAACCTTAGATTCCCCACTTGTTCAGTTTAAGCGGTGAATTTCTAGCCACCAGGCTATTTGACTGGAAAAAAAGAATTATATAATTTGGAACCACAAACTTTGATAATATGTTTTTCCATGATAGAATGTCCTACAAAAAATATTTTTTTAAAGCTTGGTCAGTGTGGATTCCTATTAGTGAGATTGTGTCAATTTTAATGCTGTATTGGTTTGAGCTATTTTTCAATCCTTTGTTCAATTATAGAATTCAAGTCGTGTCATTTTCAATTCAGTATTGATTTCAACTTCGTTTTTTAATCACTTATTTGATTGTAGGATACTAATGGTATCAATTTTGATGCAGTGTTACTGTCAGCTGATTTTTCAATTCTTCATTTATTTGTAGGATACAAATGGAAGCGTCCTAAATAAAAATCCTACAGTTGTGTTTGTGTTAGGTGAGCATTAACAAATCTCCATAGTCATCTTACCTTTGAATGAGCTGTTAGTAAAATCCTAATGCATTGGACTATTTATGTTTAACATGTATACTTTCTTTGTTCCAATTTATTTATAACAAGCAGTTTTGCAGCTAAAACATGAATCTGCAGTTAATTGTTTTGAGTTTTGCTACAAATAAATGGTTACCTTCTCGACGAGATATTTGACTGATATAAGTGTTCGGATATACAACTAAATATATCACCTATATTTAATAGGCAGTTATGTGTAAACTATATCGGTGGTTGAAGATAGAATGAGATTAAACTCCACATAGCTAGTTCTATAAGCTCTCATAGGAAGCTTTTTGGAGTAAGATTAAAACAGCTTGTGGGCATCTAATAAGATTAAACTCCACATGGCTAGACGGGATATTTGACTGGTATAAGTGTTTGGATATACAACTAAATATATCACCTATATTTAATAGGCAATTATGTGTAAACTATATCGGTGGTTGAAGATAGAATGAGATTAAACTCCACATAGCTAGTTCTATAAGCTCTCATGGGAAGCTTTTTGGAGTAAGATTAAAACAAGCTTGTGGGCATCTCATGAGCTATTTTTGTTAGCCTTTCGAAACGAAACACACACAATTGCTAATGTTTTAAGATAAACATCCATAAACTGTTAATAAGTTCTTCCAAATGCATCCATAGTTGAAATGTGTAATAATTTTTACCAATCACCAGCTATTACTAACTTAACTTAAGTTATATCATTTATTGTTTACATAATTTTTTTAGTGTTCTTTTTCCCTTTGTAAGTGAATGTATTATCATTTGTCTGTCTCTATTGTGTTTATTGTTGATCTAATAATGATAACGGTACAGGTGGCCCGGGCAGTGGAAAAGGTACTCAATGTGCAAATGTTGTCGAACATTTTGGGTTTACTCACCTCAGTGCTGGCGACCTTCTGCGAGCGGAAATCAAATCTGGCTCCGAAAATGGGTACAGATTATATGCTCCTTAGGGATAGATCCGTAGTCCTGTTTCACTGATTGTTTATAGTCCCTTTTTCTCCTTTAGAAATATAGTAAATGGCTAGCCTTATAGGTCTGTTACAATTTCACCTGACATTTTTTTATGAAAAATTCAATGCCCATAAATAATATTATACTGAAAAATGAAAATGAGATTCATTTTGGGACATTTTTTTTTGTTGCAAATCAAACATTCATCGTTGGGTGCAGTATTTTCTTTCATATTTTACAAAAATGATAGTTTTTTTTTCTGGTAGAATTTCTATGTATTTGCATATGCTAGGTTATTGGGCTGTGTCTTCCTAACCAACGTCAACTTCTGAGCATTGATGTTAGTCTACCATCTGCATTGAGTTTAAGCTGTCTATATCTTTTAGCATTGACACGTTTATTCCTGTTTTTAAACAGCACAATGATCCAGAATATGATTAAAGAAGGAAAAATTGTTCCGTCCGAGGTAACAATTAGGCTTCTGCAACAAGCAATTAAAGACAATGGCAATGACAAATTTCTTATTGATGGTTTTCCTCGCAATGAGGAAAACCGTGCAGCATTTGAGAGAGTGGTAATTGCTAATTGCTATTGTCATCAAATAGAACCTTTCCATTTATAGTTGTCTCCTGAGCAGATAAATGCACTACCTTCTAATTTCCTAAATGCATCATGGCTTTGCAGACTGGAATAGAGCCAGCATTTGTCCTATATTTTGATTGCCCAGAGGAAGAGATGGAGAGACGACTTCTTAGTAGGAACCAGGTTATACACCCTACAACACTATTATGCAATACATGTTGAAAAATTTGTATGCATTTCCTTATGTTTTCAGTGCTTAATACCGGATATCAATGATAAAGGGTAGAGAAGACGACAACATTGAAACAATAAGGAAGCGATTCAAGGTTTTCTTGGATTCTAGTCTCCCTGTGATTAATTATTATGATGCAAAGGGAAAAGTTCGCAAGGTAATTGACAGTTGTGTTTCTACCATGTCTTGGTGAGTTTCTTGTTTGCCTCATGTGCTAAAGGACATTATACTACCTGTTTTAGGTTGATGCTGCAAGGCCTGTTGAGGAGGTATTTGAGTCTGTCAAAGCAATTTTCGGTCCAAAAAATGAGAAGGTAAATCATTATGTTCGCTTCATGTCAAAAATTTACATGTACAAGTTCCATTTTCTATCAAAGAGAAAATTTGGAAATCAAAGTCATTGTTGTTAATATGTAATGTATTTATCTTGATATTGCAATATGCTGTATGTATACTAAACTATAAAGTAACTCATGCCTTGCATGAGTTTTTAAAGAAATTTAATTTATGTGCATTATTAATATTTTTAATAATTTCATGTGAGCATATAAATGTTAAATATGATTTTTTTTCCTTTTAATTTATCATATTTTATTTGTTTTACAATGCATTATGGACTGAATGCATAGTTTATTAAAAATAATAATTAAGAACAATATTAAAAGTGGATAGAAAAGAATGTTCAAAGAATGAAAATGTTTTTATTTATTTAAAGAAAGAAAGACTACGTTGCATTTAAATTTGAATAAAGATACCGGCATAAACAAATTCATTGGAACTTTCAAATATAAAACTAATTGCCGGCTCACAACGTGTGCTTTTGAGAAAAGACAAATGACTAAAAATAATACTTTCTGATTGAACTACTTTTCTTTGTACCAACTGTTATTATAATTGTATTCGGCCTAGACTTGTGTGTACATATGCCAACACTAGGAAGGTACAAAATTTTGAAAATGATATTGGGAAGTTCAAAATAATTCGACTCTCCGTTCTGTAAATTCTTAACAGTTATTTCTTTACTTTTTTAGCATCAATGCTATTACATCATTTTCACCCTTTGACTTGTCTGACAAATTGGAACTTCCTGAGAACACAGGCCAAGCACATTAAAATTATAATTGATAGAATTTTCTTGCGAGAAATGATTTATTATGATGAAATGTTTAGTTTGTGCCATTCAAACCGCAATGTTTTCCAGGAATTGATGTTTATCTATGGTATTTGCAGGCTGATTGAGTATGTCGCCCTTGATTTCATGCTGGATATTTAAGAGGTAAAAGACCCCATATATTTTATTTTGGCATATGATGGATGCATTTTGCTGTATTTTGCTTTAGAAGCCTCTGATATCATCTAACTAGTGGGACAAAAAAAATATTACTGAGTAAAGAAAAATATCATAGATCTGGATTTCTAATTCTAAAAGTAAAGCATAGATTCTTTTTGGGGTGAACCTTTCTTATTTATGCTTGGATAAGATGACACGTTCAATCATCTTGTGTAATAACTTTTGATTAGATATTTTGTTGGTGATGGTTGATTAGTTCCGAAAGTAAAGAATATTCTGATGAAATTGATAAGAAAAGAAAGATGACTGATGGTTACTCTTGCGTCTTGAATCCACCAAGTTGCTACATAAGTTTGGTCAATTATTTGGTTGATTATATCTGTGCTTAATTTCTTTACAAGCCACTACTAGGTTTGTAAAATAACATTAATATATATTTCAAAACTGTTTATTATCTAGTGATGTGATGGTTTACATTGATGAAAAATGAACATTATATTTTAGTACCAAAAAGCTTATTATATTGGATTTTTAGTAGACTAAATTTATATTTATACAATTCATATCAAACTGGAGGTGATGTTGAAACTTTTGGAAAAAAAAAGTAAATCATATTTGCATACATTGACTTCGATCGACAATTGAAAGTGATTTGTTTCTGTTGATGCTGATAAATATTTTTTTCATTTCTTTTTTCAGGTCACATTAGTGTTGGCTTCTTGTTATTTTGCCTATTTTGCCTCACATTTTGTTGCTAGATATAGAAAAATGTATTTTATACCTGAGGTTGTTGCCTCTATATTCTATTGTTGCACCTTGTCGACTCATTCATTTATAACAAATAATTTTGTGTTGAGTTATTTATGCAAGGGAAATTTGATCCCAACATTTTCAAATTCTGGAGTGTGTAAGTGCCCTTTGTGGGTTTGTAGTGGACCAATATTTTTAACCATCAAATCAAACTAATTCCTATAATCATACGACGGACACTCTGCATTGTTTCTTTTACGTTCTTTCGCAACCTTGGCTATCCTCTGAATCTTCTCTGAGACCACCACATCTGGACTAAAACTCTGGCGCGCCTCGACCAATCACAAACTATCAACCTCCAGTCCAACTCTGTCCGCCCTGTCCTACAAAATACAAATGGGTGGTTTAAAGAGACGTTTTAGTGCAGTTTGCAACACCCAACCTTTGATCAATCTCCCTCTTCCCCCTATAACAATAACCCCTCCTCCAACTTATAGAGTCAAAATTTACTGGTTGTATGAGAACATGATTTACATATACTTAAAAGCCAAGGGTGGTACATGAATTAAGTTTGCATGTTTGATTAACTACATGTTGACATACATTTCACTTGCGATTATCTGACATAGAAAGAACTAATGAAACTAGTATGATACTGTGGAATGTTACGGGAGAAATATAATAGATTTTAAAATTAAAATGAGACGGGTATTTCAGATAATATTTGCACAAATCGAACACAAATCACTGGTATATTCTAATATCGATTTCGGGTGTGCATCAATCATCCTTTTTTTTTTTTTTTTACTGTATTCCAATGAATTATTTAGACAACACTAACCAACAATTCGTGCGTTAATCATCAATCTTTGGATTGCTGCATGACGTGTATCGCAAGTCACATGGTTTTGTTAATGTGTTTCCCCAAAAAGTGTATTCCCAATTAAGAGATTGTAGAGAGCGCAAATCTTTTGTGACAACCCTTTTACCATCAGTTTTCTTTCACAGCAAAGGAAGGGTTGTTGAAAGCTGAGAGGAATTACTTTATTTCAGAATATGTGCTTAACAATTGTTGGCTTTTAGTCGCTATTTGAATATTTATAAATGGTCACATGATTAGAGAAATTGATGGTAGTAAAAGTGTAAACATGATTGAGAATAATCGATTGTCAGAGAGAGAGAGAGAGGATTTTCATGGATTTGTGTATTTCATTTTGATCACCTTTCGTTAAATATAACCTCACTCTTTAGCTATATTGTGTTTGAGGGTCTACATAAATAGTTAAATTTATCCACCTCTTTATCAAAACAAAGACAATGCAATTGGAATTTCTATTGAAGCGGCCTCAGAGAAAGACTATAGCAAACATCAAGAGAAGACACTAGTTAATTAGGTTATTTATATCATATAGTTTCAGACATTTGAACTAGTATTGATTTTAGTTCTCTAAAAAGAAAAGGAAAACACATTCTATTTAAATATCCATGTCATGCTGAACATGCTGACGCGGACAAAATATAAACAACTGGACATTGCCACGTATTAATGAAGGGAACGTGTAGACATTTTGCTGACATAGCATTCTAATTATTTTAAGAAATTTTCAAAGGGACAAATGGGAAATTCCAAAACAAGAAAATCAGTTGAGATGCATTCACATTCACTTGCTAAGATTTGGGATGCGATTTGATCAGCTGAGATATCTCACCGTTCATATGAATGGCGTTATTGATTAAGTGTTGATATGCATAGTCTACTATCTGATGTACAGAACACAATTCAGAATTGTAATTTGCAAATGTGGCTTTCAATTTTGATCAAAGTTGAATAGTTAGTGGTCCGTGTAGCTGTTTACGTACATAACTCATCGGACAATACAAATAATAACATGATCATACAAATTGAGAAATAAAAAAATGGCTTAGCAACAAAATAATACAAACTATCAAAATCAAATCTCCCACCATCAATAACTATAGGCTACATATAATACAACCCACTGAAGACAGTCAGATAGCAACCAAGCTCATCGTACCCAAGAAACCGAATCAATTTCATCCCTTGCTGCTTTATATAGTTCAAGCCTTTTGAAACATTGTTGTCTTCTCTCCATCACGGTAGGGTCTTCGTCTAATACCTCTGATAGCTGTTTAGCCTGCACCAACATTATAGCAGACAATCTTAGGGATATAATGAAAACAACAAAACGGGTGTTATGAGTATAAATGTATGTTTTCATAATTAGCAGATTTTATGCTAGGATATTATAGGGCACGTTCAATGTTTTTATTAATGTAGATGTAGACTAGAGAGCGATTGAATTTAGCATGAAACAGTAAGGACAGAATGAGAAAGTTCAGCATTATATACCATGCTTATAATTTTTGTGCTCATCATGCTTACAAAATACACTTAGACGGCATTGAAAAATTCTTATAGGGACACTAGCTATGTGATCAAATAAATGATTTCAATGTATTCATTTTAGTTAACAGACTCCTAGTAGAAGAATATCACTTTGAAGGGAAATCTAATCCAAACCCAAGACTATTCTCCTTACATTGTCAAGACACTTAATCCACATATTTATAAAAACGCTGATTGTATTTTATTTGATTGGATGTAAAAGATAATAGGGGAGAGAGAGAGAGAGAGAGAGTGAGAGAGAGAGAGAGAGATTACCTCTTTCTTCCCTATTTGTGTGTAGAAATAGTTTAGCAATGACTGTTTTGCTTCTCTGACCTGACAATAAACCACAGCCTTTGGAATAGTGACCCTGAGTGTGTCCGACACCATACCTATGTAGGATGACACATTTGATCCGATCCTTCTAAAATGCCCCTCACCGTATCGATCGTCATTTATGCCAGCACGGTTAGATGGATTAGTAGGTTGATCTGGATTACCCCGATTAGATGGATTAGTAGGTTGAGCTGGAGTACCAGCTTTCTCCATTTCTTGAGGAAGTCTTCGGAAGAAATCCACAGTAAGATATGAAGCCTCCATATCCACAAGCCGAATAGTTGTCTTCTTACTCTCATCGCGGAACCTCTCTAGAGCCTCAGTTGTAGCTGCAGCTAATTCGGCTTGAAGGGTAGGGAAACGTCTCAATTCCTGTACAGAGACACAAGTTGTGCTTTATTGACTATTCCAAGTACATTTCAAACAGGGTTACTACAAAATGAATCCAAAAATTTTACCTCAGTTTCACCTATTGATTTTCTCACAAGTTCTTTTAATACAAAGTGAACCTACATCCAGATCATAGAGATATATAGCTTAGTATTTTCGTTCATGTTAGCTTTAAAACAAATGAAAAAAAGAAAACAACTAGGGCTGCTTACTGCATCAACTGAAGCTTCGGCTGGGCCTCTAAAGTAACTGAGAGTCCCTTCAATCAGTCTCCGGTAACCTTGCTCTGGGGCAATTAAGTGAGGCTGGTAACCATCTGCCTCTGACACCACTCTCTTCACATTCTGAAGAGAAAGATGTTTGTCAATCGGAAGCTTCCGTAAAGCAGCAGGAAGCTGGTTGTCAAACACATTATATATCCTATCTCCTCCTGGCCGCCTGTGACAATAAACAAGAGAGATGATTGTGTAACCAAAGAAAACATATCAACTTGTCCATCACATAAAAGCTAACTTCACAAAATCATTCCAAATTGCTTAAATATTCAGTTGGTATATTAAATCTGCCATCCTTTGCATAGCAGTATGAAAAGTTTTTCTCAGAAAGAACCAGCAGTGACAATAAACAAGAGAGATGATTGTGTAACCAAAGAAAACATATCAACTTGTCCATCACATAAAAGCTAACTTCACAAAATCATTCCAAATTGCTTAAATATTCAGTTGGTATATTAAATCTGCCATCCTTTGCATAGCAGTATGAAAAGTTTTTCTCAGAAAGAACCAGCAGTGAAAACATAACTAAGAATTAAATTTGGATTTAGCTAACTCAAAACAAATAGAACACTGTTGAGTTGGGATGTCCAATTTAATCGATGGTTGATGGTTATTGTAAAAAGAATCAAATATCAAGTTCGAATTAAGAGCATTTTAAGCAATAACTTTCTTTCATTAAAATGTTTTTTCTTTTTGCAGAAGCTATTTCACGAAGGCGGGAATGAAAAAGCATTTTTTGCCCAAGTATCGACCCAAAACGTCAAGTTATAAACTAAAATGCTGTCCACCCAGAAAAGTCATAGAATAGAGATAAAGTATAGCATGATAGAATATATTTACCCTCCATCTAAATGCTCTTTGAATACACGTTCAAATTTGCGGCAAAGTTCAAGGATGGTGTATAGTTGAGCCTATAAGAAAAAAGATACAGTTAAAATGTAATTATAATCGATGAATAGAAAGCCTATACTCATCCTGAAATAAATACAAATGCAAACCACTCACCCCCGCATCAACAGCAATTGGTCTCCCAAGATGATCCATCTCTGATTCAAGTTCTTCAATGCTTTTGTTTATCAAAGATGTTATACTAGGTATCCGTGCCCTAATTACTGACTCCAAGTGCTACAAAATAATCAAACAGTGTTAAATTATACCACATTTCATTAATGTCAAACAACTTTCCATAATACAAACCTGTGAGAGCAGTTTTGCAAGGTACTCTGAACCCATTTTACTGGCTAAGTGGCCATAGTCAGGACTGGTTTCAAAATACTCAACCTCCTTGCGCCTGGCAACAATCATATCAGTATTTTTGTTGATATCTGCTTGAGATCGATTTACTACACCGACCCAAGGATGTTGCAGACGATAAGATCTCCCTTCAAGGACCTAAAAGGGAAAAAAACGGGTGAAAGGACAAACCAATTATACAAGGAATCATGCCAGAGAGTGTGAGAGAGATTACATCCAATGCATTAGTTCCTTTGTCCATCAAATCCAGCTTTGTCAGCACGCCAAATGTCCTCTCGCCTGGACAGTTAACAGACAAGGATTTTAGTGACAGACAATTACTCGGCCAAAGGCAAGAAGCAATAAATCCACGGTACATTAACATACCTGAGGGGTCCACTTCCCTGGAAATTTTGATAGCATCAGAAGTTGCTATGTCCTGGTTTGCTGGAGATATAGCCAGTATGATACAATTAGGCTGCCAAATGCAAAAATTATTGGTTAAAGAAAATATGAATTTTGATGCTATCTCTTGTTAATTCACCATTAGAAGCATAGTAAGAGATTTTGTTTGACAATATGCAGTTAATAATTGTAGCCTCAATGCAAAACAAATAAATGAAAAGAGCATCAACAGTCAACACCATAATGTCCTACTGTGAACCATGTCTAATGTCTAATGTGGACCTTTTAATCAAAACCTATTAAATGATTCTCTATTTAATTTACCCTCATTGGTAGTGCTTCTATGAACTATAGGTCTTCTCCATACACAACAACAACCAAGCTTTATCTCACTAAGTGGGGTCGGCTACATGGATCAAATTACACTATAATGTTCTATCATAAACCATATTAGGATCCAACTTGTTGATCTCTAAATCTTAATAGTTTCTCTTATGTTTTTTCTAGGTCTTCCTCTACCTCTAGTGATCTGACTATCCTCCATCTATGACATACACAAACCATAAAAAATGAGACTCCCATATTCTCTATAACAGGTGCTATCCCAACATTCTCTCTAAACCATTCAGATTTCATTCCTAGTAGTGTGTCGTCTTGTGTGGCCACTCATCAAATTTATCATTTTCATCAATCCAAGATGGCAACACTACTTACTTTCTAATTGGTTCTTTACCAAATTACCATCAAACATTCATTCCCATATAGCATCGAAATTTTCCTTAAAACAAATTATGGGGACATAATCCAAATTAACATTCAACCAGAATGATGAGGATAAATTAAAATAAAATGGAACAACATCCTTTTACCTTATCAATAAAAGATCGAACCATATTTTCAATATCTTGAACAATACTCTCAGACTGTCCTTCTGAAAATGACATAGTTGTGAACATTTCACTGAAGGTTATCATTTTGCACAACATATATTTTTTTAATTTAAAATAAAAAATTTATAGCAACAGTTGAATGCAAATTATACCTACAGCAACTTTAGTCAACCCCGGCAAATCAATCAAAGTTAGGTTGACAACTGCTCAAAAAAACAGAAATTGAATTAGGAATCACGAAATATGATTGGTAGACTTCAAAACCATTGAATAACTAGCCTCTTCTGATCCAAATATAGTTATACATCAACGAAATGCAAAGTTAAACAATAAATATTAAATATACACTTAAACCTTTATAAAATGAAAAAAATATAAGTAAATTAAAATTAAAAAATTCAAATCCTTTTTCGAAGTGCTGTTCTATAACCTTAAACACGTGAAACTAAAGAAACAGTAAAAAATACATTCAAGAAATGGCAAAAGAGGTAGTTGCAACTACCTAAAGAGCAGGTGACTAGGTAGATCCTACTAAAAGAGGTGCTAATCCACCCGCCCCATTAAAAATGGAAGCAAACAGCTTCTAGGTAACCATATTATTTATCAAAATATTTAGGATGTCCAACCAACAACTCGTGTTATTCTAGTCTTTGGCAAATTTATCGCTCTAGACTATTCTTCCTTTCCTTGGTTAAATGGTTCCAGTTTTATATAGATTGTTGACATTATTTTCTTTGAAATTTTCCCTTTTCTATTCGATATTTCTTTCTAACTCTTCCCTGATCACCTTAATATGTAGCAGCATTTGGCAAGGTTTCGAGAAATTTTTGTTATCCAGGATTTTTTGATTGAGAGATCCCTCTGGTTTTTTAATTTTTTTTATCACTTCTGCCTTTACTTGACTCTGTTTGCTTATCTTCACTAGCAGGTGGGAGAGTTTGCAGTTCTGTTTCCTTTCAGATCCTTAATGCTATGTGAAGGCTGCATGTAAGGAAGGAATGGAAAGCCTTCCCCCTAGGGCCCCCGAAATTCTTCAAGATCCCTGTCCCCCCTAAACTCCAATCCCTTGCACCTCATCCAAAAATTTACAATCATATAGCACAATTAATTAAGAATATTGCTACCCTAGGATTCCATTTAAGGTTTTAATTACATATTTACATTTGAATTATAGTAACGAAGTTGATGAATTTAACTAATAATAATGAGTGATGACTTGATTGAATAGAAAGGAAAACATTAGCCCAGTATAAGTGTTCAGGTATATGTTATTAGCTTATGAGATGCCAGCAATTTTCTAATAGCCTTGGGCTTATCCAGCAAACATGGAAAATTTTCTGTCTTATACATTCTCAACTTCACAGAGCAATGTGGGAGGGAATTTCATGAAGCAGATTCAGAGGTTTGGATGGAAAATAATCAAGGATTTGTTTCAAGCATAAGATTTTGCATCTTTCATTTTAAAGAATTGGATTGTTGATTCCTTATAGTGTTCGGCCAATGACTTATGTGACAGAGCTTACTTCGCCAACAAGCACACACACAATGTATGGAATTGTTATATTCATTAGAAAACTACTTGGGAAAAAAAATACCAATACCTCTGTTTTGTACTATTCTCTATATTTCAATACCAAAATTTACTTTAATTCAAAAGTAAGCTATGGAAGTGTCAAACGTGATTTTACAGCAAACCATCCACTAAAATTTTCAGAAAAAGACAGCAACAATTGAAGTGTACCATTTGGAGAATAAATGCTAAGATGAATTGGAATAGGAGATATTTGCTTTGTCTTTCCCGTAATTCTATCAGTTTCGTCTTGAATTTCCTGGCGTACCATCGCTGCATAAGGAAAATCAGAATTAAAAAATAAAGACATAAACATTATTTCATATATATCAACTACACTAAAAAAAGATTTAGCAATACCATGCAAATTATCGTACTGGTAAGCTTGAGTATTATTTATTAGTCCATGAATAATGATGAAAAACAAATCACTTGAAAGATTAATGCTATGATTGAGTAAAAAGGTGAACGAGTCTAATAGATTAAAGCATAAAACCTGCCACCAAAATTATGGGGGAAACACATATGCAAACAATTAAAACATAATAGAGGCAGATTAAGATGATATACAGGTATAAAACCAAACAATTTCAAAAGGTTCGCTAACGAGTAAAGAGCATTCAACTTCAGTTACAAACAACCCATTAATTAATAGAAGAAACAAAAAGAAGAGTATCTTATTCCCAAAATTAGTGAATATGATATCATGTGTTACACTACAAATCTCGACTAACTGATCAAACACATCAACTTATAATCTACTAAACAGATATGAAAGAAGCAATAAAAATCGAAGAAAGAAAACAGAATATAGATATAATTAATTAACTAGAGTACAACATTACCAAAATCGGTTATCTTTCTTCCTGGCCTGTGAAGAAACTCAGCATACTCTTTTTCACCATCTTCTATCTTATGAAGCTGTAACACCAATGGACGCCTCGTCACAATCCCTGCAATTCAAATCCAAATCCCGCTTCAAATTCAAATCAAAAACACACACATCAACTTACAAATCGCAAGCAACAACAAAAAATAGAACTAAATTACTTAAACTACTAGCATAAACACTTGTGATATTGTTTGGTAGAAGTTATGTAGCACCGAGATTCCATGTTTATTTTAATGGCCAATATTAGATAAAATTCTTGTCGTTTATGGTGTTTGAACTCAGAACCTCTAACTCATAGCATAAGCTATTTTGAAATAAAAAAGGAAAAAGAAAGAGAACCTGATCCTCTAGGTAGAAAGTCACGTCCAACGATACTCTCCAAAACCGAAGATTTTCCTGAACTCTGTTTTAATAAAATAAAATGATAAATAAACAAAAATAGCATAAAATAAAATAAAATGAAATTGAAATTGAATATTACCTGGCCACCGACGACGGCGACGGAAGGAAGAGCTTCCCAAAGAGAAGAGAAAGTGTTGTTGGCATCGGAACCGCCATAGTCACCGAGTTTAGTACAAGCTTGTTGGATTCTGTTAACCAAGCCGATTAAGCTTTCCATAGTCGTCATCACGAGAAGAAGAAGAAGAAGAGAATAAACTGCTTTTTGGACTAGTCGTATTTGACGGAAATGGAAGAAGAATACCAAGGTGATATCGTATTTGACGGTGTCTTTTCAAACTTTGTTTCAATTCTACTATTTTATTTTCTAGTAATAAAAAAATACAAAGCTCGATTCGATTGTATTAACATCCTCAGCCTATTTCTTTTTATTTAGCTCTTTTTTCTTACTACCACGTTGTTTAGTTTCATTGTTTCAAGAACGTTGAAATTTCAAAATGTGTGTGTGGGTTTCAAAAATAATAGTCAATATAAATTCAATAGACAAGTACACACGATTGAACAATAAGTTGAGGGATTAGTTTTTTTTTACCACAAAATCAATCATCTTAAATACAATATTCATATATCTAAAAGACATAACATATAATGCTTGATTCTTTATAGAAAGTCATCAATCTCAAGTGTTATATCAAACATAATTGATATAAAAATATATTGATTATCGGAACACATCTTCTTCTATTTAATCACTTTGCTTGACGTAAGTTTTAGAGTTGTTTGTCCACTAAGACAATAGAATTCATTCAATCACATTTTATACGGAAGATAAATTAATCTTTAAAACGAGTGGGAGTGGCTAATTTATCTTCGATATAAAAATGTTAAATACTATTTCATCTCTCCCACAAAAATTGTTATAGTAAATTGTTTCATGCAAATTAGAAAAGTTGTAAATGGATAAAATAAAATAACAATTTTAGCAAATTATTCTCATTATCATAAATGTAAAACCAAAAATAATAATTTGAGAGTAATGAACATAATATTAATTAGAAAGTATAATTAGATATTCAAAAGTCCTTGAATAAGATGGTACAATCTATTTAATTGTTTTTTAGTGGTTGGTTACTTTAAGAGTCAATTTTAGGTGAGGTTGATTATTTTGGTGGGTGGTGTCCTTATGTGTGCTGATCGTAAGGGTGTTTTATTGGTGTTTTGTTTTTGGGTGTTCGGCTTATATACGGTGCCTTTGTTTGTACTTCATGTTTCACCGATCTCTGTTCATCTTGTGCAAATATATGGTTTTTAATAAAATTTTGCTGATTCAGGAAAAAAATAATATTTAAGCTTAACTAGATGCCATGGTTCATATATGTTTTGGCACTTGATATTATATAGGCTAAAGTGCACTTTTTCCCCCTTAAGTTTTAAAAAGTTGCGATTTTAGTCCTCTATGTATAAAAACTATAATTTTAACCCCCTAAGATTTAGCCCCTTTGTAATAGTAATCCTTTTGGCAATTTTGACCGAGTCAACCCCTACGTGGCATGCCACGTAGGTAATTAATGAACTAAAATAAATAAAAAATTGCACTCTATATTTATTGAAATAAAAAAAAATCAAAAAAGGAGAGAAAAAAAAGAAAGGTCACGTGATTCATTCCCAAACACCATTGTATTCATCATCCACCCAACAAATTCATCTTTTCACCATCAATATTCATCATTCACCAAAAACACAAAAATCACCAAACACAAACTCAGAAATCATCTTCTTAACATCTTCATCATCTTCTCAACCACAATCCAAAAAACACAACAACAAAAATAAATAAAAACTGACATTCATCAAATTACAGGTTAAACACTGAAGCCTCCATCATCATTTGCTTCCAAACCAACATTCATCAAATTTCTTCTTGGTTATGCCTTGTACAATAGTTGCCGTCGAAAATTCCACAAGAGGGTTTGAAGGAACTAAAACTAAAAAATATCTCTAATTTCAATTGCGGCTAAGTGAAATTGAAAAACTGAAAATCGGAAACATGCTTACTTTCATTGAGAAAATTCCCTGAAGTCCAATTCATAGACAAAGCACTGAACATTTACTAAGCGCTTGATGATACAAAACCTTCTTCTCTGCCGCTGTCAACGTCAACTTCACCGGGTTTCCTACCGTCGTCGGTTTCGGCGTAGCCGTCGTCTCTTTTCCGTTTACTGTTATTGGTTTGTTTTCATTCACATATCTATTCTCACGTCCTCTTCTAATTTCAAACACAAAAAACCAAACAATCAAATCTCATATCTATTCTCTTCATCATGATAGAAAATAAACTGCACTGGATCTGAAATTCACCTCAAAACCTTTTCGATATCAAGCAAGAAAAAGCAAAAAAGAAGAGAATTCCGAAGAATTGAAGGTGAAATATGCGAGGATATGAGTTTGTGTGGTGGAGAGAGTGATTTCCAAAGAAGTGTGAGGGAGGAAGATAGAACATGAAGGAAAGGAAGAAATAACGTGTTCTTTTTTTTTTTTTCTTTCAATTCATTAAATACATAGTTACATTTTTTATTATTTTTAATTCATTAATTTTCTACGTGGCATGCCACGTAGGGGTTGACTCAGTTAAAATTGACAAAAAGGACCTCTATTGCAAATGGGCTAAATTTTAAGGGTTAAAATTGTAGTTTTTGTACATAGGAGGCTAAAATCGCAACTTTTTAAAAGTTAAGGGGGAAAAGTGCACTTTAGCCTATTATATAAAAGACATTCAACTTACAATTTTGGCGCTCTTTTTCCACCATCCTTGAGCCACCATCTCCTCTCTCCTACCTCGAGGAGTGGCGTATCCAAAACCTTTGCCTAAGGGTTGCAAACGATGAAATTTTAATCAAAAATTATACTCGTATATAAGGGAAACAGCAATTCCCTACACTGTGTGCTTGCTGGTGAAGTAAGCTCCGTCACATAAGTCATTGGCCTAACACTATAGGAATCAACAGTCCAATTCTTTTTTAAACTGAATGATGCAAAAAAATCTGCATGAAAAAAATCCTTGATTATTTTCCTTTTTTTCCATCCAAACCCTCTTAAAAAAATTTCCGTCCAAACCTCTTAATGCACGAAGTCCCCTAGCTCCCGCTTTGATTTGTGAATTGTGAATGTACAAGACATAAAATTTTCCACCACACTATGGTTAATGCTTTGATCCTAAATCACCCCATCAGTGATTAAGTTTGAATACTTACTTTTACTTTTAATTATTATATCATGCGGTCGATATTAATTTTTGATATTTTATTTGAAAACTTTGATTTTTTGATATTTTTTCTAATTCTTTTGTGAAATTCAACCTGGATAAAAGCTCTGGTAATTTTATATTTTAAAATTTGAAAATTCAACCAATAAGAAAACTCTCGCAATCTTTAAATTTAATCAAAAGGGGAGTAAAACATGTCAATTATTATTAGAGATAGTTAAGAATATATATAAAAAAAACCTATTTGGGTTGGCATAATGATGTTGACATGAGACTTTAAAGTATGTCTGGATTCTTCCTACTGCTAATTTCACTTGGTTAGTTTTTCTTCTTAAAAAAAATGTTCTATTATCTCAAGTGCCAATTTTAATGGGTGAGTTTCGCTTCTTAAAAAAAAAAATATATAAAATTTTACTTTTACTTTTAAAATCTAGGTGTTTGCAAATTTCAATTAAAGAAAGGATGAAAACTCACAAATAACATATCAATATCATATATAAAAATTTAATTTTGATTATTAGATAAATCATATACATGTATTAAGTGCGACTCTATGAGTCATGTATATCAATCACCAAGGACCAACTACATGCATATCAATCACAAAGAAGACAACCAATCAACTACATATGCATGACTATTGAATCCATTCTCCCTACTTTTTCACGTATTAAGTATGATATTTGGAGTCTTACACGTTATATAGGTTAGAAATATAAAATGCTAGTAAATTCTAACCTCTAATACATGCATGTATTAAATAATTAATTTTTTTTTCTTTCTTAATAATCACATTTTTTTGTAAGGTTGCAATTATTTGACAAATTTCTCAACTTTATTTTAGAGGCATGCGTAGAATATTATAAAAAAAAATCTCAACAAAAACTTCGATTTTTTTTAACATGAGATGATTTAAATATAAATTTTTAAACGTAAAAAGTTCAATGTAAAGGTGAAAAAAATTGTACTTGTAAATCTTTGTACTCATTTCTCCTTAGCGAACTCTTCATAATGTTATAAATATGCCTGCAAAAAAATCATTTAAAAAATTAAATTTATTTAACCGCATAGACTAAACTACTTGGAGCCAGGATATATATTTTTGTGGGACTAAAAGTTGATGATTTTTTTTACAAAGAATAAAAACAAAATGGTAATGAGAAATGCTAACAAATGTTTTAAAGGTACTTGTTAAAGTGTTCAAATTGAAAATTTCATCTTGGGAATTGTGTAATTAACACACTCTAACATTAAAAAGAAACTTTTTCTTCATAAAAACTTAACAATTGTTTTCATTTTTTATTCCTTAGCAAGTACATAAAGATACTTGTTAGTATGACCCAATATTAATTTTACAAGGATTAAAAACATATTTAACTCTGTTATGATATATCAAAATATAACAATAGAAGTTATAAGAATTTTTCAACAAAGAAAGTTACAAAAATAATGTTTGAGAAGTCGTTGTGAATCTATTATACGTTGTTTTAAAAAATGTGTTATGATATGCTATCATCATCATCATATTGTTGGTAGGTCTACAGTAACTAACTGTGTAAGCACTTTGAGCTTTGAGGTCTGTCTTGTTAACTGATACAATGACAGCAACAACGACATCATATGTTCGTGACATATATGGTAATGATATCGTAAGTGACATATATGATGATCTCTGTAAAGAAGAAAAGACAATTACTCACGAGTGGGAGACATGAACTATTGTGGTCATACTCCATACTCAAATCTTGTCAAAGTGGTCAAAGGGACGATTTAACGCTATTTTATAGGCAAAAACAATTTAAACCTATTTTATATTTTGTCTAATATCAAGAAGTTTTCGGTTTGACAGACATGGACATGCAGAAGCACAATAGACATGTTTGGTTCAATTGTAAATTGTACTTTGTATTTGAACCGAACTTAACAGTACCTTGACTTTCCATGTTACGAGACATGACATGTTATTCATTGGAACGAGTTGAATAATCAACAATACAAGCTGAAAGCTGCTTTAGTCTTTAAGTTCTTCTGATAGAATCATTCTTACATCTAGATTATCATTTCATTTGAATAGTTTTTCATCTATATCTAAGGGTATTATTGTATTTTCATAAATAATTCATATTTTTTTTATTTCTTTGTTTTTTTTCTTATACCAAATAGTCAATCAATTTTACCCTACTTCTCACCTTTTTTCACTTTTTTTTCTCTCCCTCTCTTCTTTTACTTACTTCTCTCTTCACAACTTATCTTCTAAAGCAAACACAACATTAGAGTGTGTCAAAATTGATTATAGATATATGAGTAAAATTGATTTTAACATGTGGTTGCTTTCGAGCATAATTGATTTTGTCTCTAGATTTCATTAAAATTCATAGATTTTATTTTATAAAATTAATTTGACTTTACGGTCCAAAAACTAAAATAATTTCGTGTTGGTTGGGTTATTTGACTTTATAGTTAGGGGGCAGCATACTCTACTACACTCTACTATTGGTCCAATTAATTGGCGATAATATTCTCATTCATACATATATATACCAGAATAATTATTACAACGACCCCACTCTCAAATCAACACTAAACAAACGCGCCATTGATTCTTCCCGCACTCACTTCTCTTAGATCTTTCATCATCATCGATCGCGAACGAAAATGGCGATCTTCTGGAACCGTGCGAGATCATCATCATCTCCGCTACTTCAACGACTCAAACGCCACGTCATCACCGGCAGCGATTACTTCACACAGTCGCGATCTTTCACTACGATGGAAGGTCATCGTCCTACTATCGTTCATAAACGGAGTCTCGATATTCTTCATGATCCTTGGTTCAATAAAGTGCGTAATAATCTCTTCATTTGAGTTTTTAGTTTTGTAGTATTACTTTGAATTGAATTGAAAACTAGTTAATTTGAATTGTTCATAATTCAAAGTCAACTATTGATTTTATTTATTTACTCTATTTAATAAAGAATAGCATATAGCCGATAAGGTATAAGATGAATTTATAGCGAATAACGGATTAATGATAGTGGATAAGCTAGTTGTTTGAATTTATAGTGTTTGATAAAATTCATTTAGAGGTTCTGTTTGGTAAAAATTAGCGGATAGCTGATAAGGTAGCTTATAGTGGATGGTTAATAGTTAGCTTATAGCTGATGGCGAATAAGTTAGCTGATTGAATTTTTAGTGTTTGGTAAAATTCATTTAGTTTGCAAACTATTACTCTCTCTCCAATTTAGTCATTATATAAATGTATTAATAAGTAGTTCCTAACGTATATGGGATATGTTAATTTAGATGTTACACTAAATTGACGGATTTTCATATATATAGGGACGAAATTGATGGATTTTATACACATTATGGGACTACCTGTTATATATATATATATATATATATATATATATATATATATATATATATATATATCGTTTAGGTACGAAATCAGAGAGAGTGATAGTTTAGGGATTAAATTGATGGTTTGTTCTATTTATTTATTTACTTGAATTGAAGGTATGTTTTTATTGGGATAGTTTTAATTAAGCTGAATATGATTGGATAAACAGTTTTTATGGTGAAGAATAAGTTCAGGGATTTTTAATTTTGATAATGACTTAATTTCTAAGAAAAACTAAACTTGAAAACAACATTTAGGAGTTTCAGAACACCATTTTTCAGAAGGCGAAGTGTCAATTTTTGTTTAGGTGCTATTTGTGATGTTCACTAATTATGATTTGTCACGTAGATGAATTTTTCACTTGAATTTGAATTTAAAATAATCTTACTTTTACAATGGGATATTGGATATATAATTCATATATTGAATTGGGATTGAAGAAAAGTAAAATTGCACCTAAGCAACTGCATCTAAGTTCTGTCCTAGTTTTAATTAAGCTGAATATGATTGGATATACAGTTTTTATGCTGAAAAGTAGCTGCAGGCATTTTAATTTTTGATTCACAAAGAAGGATTATTTTAATGGAATTAGAATTGAAAACAACTCATATGAGTTTCTTATACTGTTTTATGTTCATTCAAACAAGTGTAAAATGTTGCGGAAGTGGTTATTTATTATTATGGAGAAACACAAATGAGGTGAAAATAATCTTGTGCAAACAGGGCTTCTGTCAGAATAATATACTACAGGAAGTAGATATGCCTTAACAATAGGAACCAAGGAAATCAATCTATATAAATAGAAAACTGAATTAACAATAATTCGTCAAAAATAATTTTTGGTGCTGTTCGAATTCAGCCAGTATGCTGTTAAGCATTCTATAATATTATGTGACTGAAATTGAGCCTCGCTTGGTAGCCAACATTTTTGTCTTCAACTCAAAGTAGGTCGTAATCTTTTATTTCACAAAAAAAGGCTGGCGAAGATTGTTACAAATTTGGTTGGCTAGGGAAATAAACCCACAACTCATGCTAATCTAAGTAGAGATAGAGTTCTAAAGCATGTCATGATAAGAGTCCTCATCATCCCACGATTCAAATTGCTGGTCATCCTTCCCAGGAGTTGTCCTTTCATTATAGTTTAACCTTGAACATTCATTAGGGGCAGTGCACATAGCATGAGCTCACTTCAGCTGATTCATCCCATCAAGGTAGTATGCCAATGGAAGATTGCGAGGTCAATTGGAGGTAGAGGCATGGTATTTGACATGTTTGATTGTATAGTGGTAGAATGATGGGTGGTTTTTGACTAACAAGGTGTTGGAAAGTTTGTAGGTGTCACAATTCAAAAGGTTAGGCTACGTTATAGGAAGTAAATCTGCCAACAAGAATTAAGGAAATAAATCTATAGATTAAAACATAAATAAAGGAAATAGCCTGTCCTAATAAAGGAAACATTTATTCAACGCAGCCTTTCATTTCAAAGGCAGTAAATTTGATGCCAGTTTGGTGATTTTCTGCATAGATATTGAAATCGGAAACATAAGATATGGGAATTAATGAACACATTACTAAGTGAGTGACCAGGAAATGTTTTCAGGTTATTTATCATCCGTCTTGTCAATAGCAGATTTTGATGTATATATAAAGTATATATGTTTGTAAATAATGTTTTTATATTTCCCAGTATCTAATAGAAAACACTTCTTTAGAAGCTGAAATCCATACATAAGTTGTGCTAGTCTTCTGCTTATTTTACATGATGCTAGAAAATACACATGAAATTTCAGGCAACTTCCATTTTCTTCATTCTTGTATTTTCCTAGGTTTCTTTTAAGTAACAGGCCGAACTTTTACTACAAGTTTAATAGCCACTTACTCTTCCAATTGTGGATATGTTTTTCATTTCCTAGTAACTCTCAGTCTGATTTAGTAATATATGTACTTTGATTGTTTGAATATAGGGAACAGCCTTTTCCATGACAGAACGAGATCGTCTTGATCTACGAGGACTGCTTCCTCCCAATGTTGTGTCTCCTGACGTGCAGATTGAGCGTTTCAGTATGTTTTTCTATTTTCTTTGGTCTCATGCAATGTTAACAGTATCTAATGAATGCGGGTTTGTTTGGTAGTAATTTTTCTTCTTCTTGCTAGTGGTTGTGTTAATTATTGAGTCCATATTGCCTTTGAATGGGAATTAGGCCATTCAAATCAAGGGTTTTCCATCATTCAGTTATATTATCTGTTTATAGAAGATATAATGTGACTTTTTTGCATGTAAAAGTAACAGACATTTCTTTGTTACTTTTTCTGTCGGTAATTTTTCAATTGTGTGCTCTGCTTTTTATTAACTATTTCTATAAATTTTGCGTTTATAGTGGTTGATCTGAAAAGGCTTGAAGTTCAAGCAAGAGATGGACCTTCTGATCCTAATGCACTGGCCAAGTGGCGAATACTAAACCGACTGCATGACAGAAATGAGACTATGTACTATAAAGTATGTCCAGAGTTTTTTATTGCACTATTTTAATAACAAACAAATCTTGGCTGAATAAATTTTTGATCTCGATATACGTGTCAATTTCTAGCAGTGCTTGCCAAAAGATTAGCAATGATCTAGGCCTCCATGATTTACAGCAATGTAAAATTGCTTAGGTGGTTGTGATAAAATGATATGCTATAGGTGTGACTATCATTTAAGGTTTTGTTCATTGACATTTCTGTTGTCGAGTTTTTTTATTAGTATTATTAGTGGCCAAGTAGTCTTTTGTTCACCCTGCAGTCCTTGTTAGTGTTTCTAGTAAATTTGGTAGCTGTGGATTAGGCTCTTCCATCTTTTAGAAGGGTAGCGGGTACTAAGTTACTTAAAGTTTTTGCAACTTTAGCACTATAACTGATGCCTTTCCATACCTTCCATCTTTTTTTTGCAACTTTTACAGGCCATGGCTGCATCCGTTTCACGCTCCTAGTTATTTATTATATATAGAGAAAATAGTTCCTTCTATTCTTCTTCATGTGTTTGCTCCATCTCCCACCATTGTTTTTGAATTCTTTATTTTTTCTATATAAAAATTCTTGGCACACTGCAGGTGATTGTTAGGGTCTTAGGTGATTACATAGTTGGGACCCCGTTCTCTATTGTGAGGCCTTTGCATACATTTTTTGCTTAAATAAATAAAACCGGCCACAACTGCATTTGTTTTTCTTCAAGATTTGAGCATGGAGTTCCATACACGAACATCTGCATTTAGAATACTATTGTACTGATGAAATCCTATTACAAAATTATGCCAAAAAAATAAATAAGTTGAATCTTAAAATCTGGAGTAGCAGTTGCATCAAAGCTGCATGATAATGTTTTACGCTGTATATATTTTTGTGTGTATATTGTAAATTATTGAATTTGTTGTTATGCATCTTAAAAATTCTACTTTATCAAAAGAATGATTCTAGCTTCAATGACATGTTGTATAATGTCAGGTTTTGATTAACAACATTGAGGAATATGCACCAATAGTATATACTCCAACAGTAGGTCTTGTATGTCAGAACTATAGTGGGCTGTTCAGAAGACCAAGAGGAATGTATTTCAGTGCTGAGGATCGTGGAGAAATGATGTCCATGGTCTATAACTGGCCAGCTGAGCAGGTCTTTAAATCCCTTTCCTTTACAAATTTTTAGCCAGTACTTTATTGGGTATCCTAGAAGCCATTATTTTTTTCCCAGTTTGTTATGTCTAGACCTTGAATATATTAATTTAATTAGCTGAAAAATATAATTTAAGTAGAAGCTTTTGGGCAGAACGATTTAAATCATTACCTCTTGTCAAGCTCCAATACAATGACACCGCTATACAATGTCTACAGCCTATCCAATTAAATGCTTAAACTGTTCAGTGGAAGCACTTCGTGACTAATATCTCGTAACATGCTATTCAGGTTGGTTCAGTGATGTTGAGTTTTCATATCCGTGGTTTACCGATTATACAGTCCCTTTTCTTTCAATCAGCAGTTAATTTTCTTCAGTAATTGACTAGGGGAAAATGTAATTGGAATGAAACTTTTGGGTAAAATGACAAAAACTTAGATTTTCTCAGTTGGAGAAGGAGAAGTCCCCTGTAAGAGGATTATTGTTTTTTTACCTAATCATTGTGAAACAAATACCACATCCTTTGTAAATAGCTTAGTTGTTTGCAGACTTTGTATCTAAAGTTCTTTTATTCTTTCAATTTGTAATCAATATTAAATCCTCTCTTACCTTTCTCTCTCTCTCTCTCTCTCAAACACTTTTGCTCCATGTTCATTAACTCGTATTCAGACAATTAAACACTAGCATTTTCTTATGTTCTAAATTCTTTATGGCCCGTGTTTTGATAATATTTCGGTAGACAATAACTTATCGAAGTTTCAAATGGCGACATCTCATTTGATCCTTTTCAGGTCGATATGATTGTAGTTACAGATGGGAGCAGAATTCTGGGACTTGGAGACCTTGGAGTTCAAGGAATTGGCATTACTATTGGGAAACTTGATCTATATGTTGCTGCTGCTGGCATAAATCCTCAAAGAGTATGTGGCTGCTCAATGTTTTGTAATCGGTTCTTTAAAACTGTTAAAATTCATGATTTAGTTAATATCTTTAAGTTGTTAGCAATAAAATATCAAATATCCCAATTCAACGGTGAAACTAATTTTTGTTTTGTATAACACTTACTGTTTTTGGGCTATACCTTATACACATTTATTTGATTTGTATATTAATTAATAAACATTTCTAGTTGTGGAAAATGTTCCTTCATTCTACAAGATGGTAACCGGAATAGTCAGATTATTTTGTGCTTAATTTAATAATATTTTTGTCAAGGCTTCTGGTTGTTATTTTACTTGCTATTCTATCCTGTAATTTCTCCCATCTTGCTTGGCTATTATATAGTTCTTGTAATTTCTCCTATCAATGCCGTGGTACGATTGACCTTTATAACCATGCTATTTTACCCATTTACATCATTAGCATTATGTATTTTATTGTTCTTCTATTGTGAGCTCTATACAGTACATACATGTCTTTTAAGATTCCAAGAATTTTTTCCCCGTTCTTCTAATAGGTACTTCCTGTGATGATTGACGTTGGTACTAACAACAAAAAGTTACTCGAGGATCCTTTATGTAAGTGTTTCTATATTCATTATGTAAGTGTTTTTATATACCACTTCTGTAGTGATTTACTGTATCATCCGTTAGGGTTTGAGTTTGTGGTTTTCTGGGTCAGGTTCATGCCTATGCTAAAAGATCATCAAAACTGCGACTATCAAGATTCAATTCTGTAATGATAGTCGCAGAATTGAATCTTGATCATCTAGGCTAAAAGATCAACTTCACAAATGCTTAAGTTACCTGGTTGAAGCCTATGTGTGGTTTATTATCTCTAAGCACTATTTGTGTTGTGCAGCTCACTCAGATATTTCATATACCTATTGTTGCTTCAGTTACATTTATTCTGGTTTCATCATAAGCTTCATGAGTTAAATTCACTCTACGGAACATAATTGGCTTATTCTTTATCGTCAGATTTAGGATTGCAGCAGCATCGCCTTGATGGAGATGACTATCTTGCTGTTATAGATGAGTTTATGGAAGCTGTCTTTACTCGCTGGCCAAATGTGATTGTACAGGTATTGAAAGTGATAGTGATGTTTATATTAGCTTCCATTTTCCTTTTATTCATAAGGTCCATATTTTTCTATTATTCGACTATCATTACTCTTATGCTTTCACAGTTTGAAGATTTTCAAAGCAAATGGGCTTTTAAGTTATTACAACGGTATAGAACTACCTACCGAATGTTTAATGATGACGTGCAGGTAAAATTTCTTTTATTTATCATGTGAAGTGTATTTTACATGTTGCTTTTACAGGCCTCTGGAAATATTGTTAATTATTAATTGAACTGGGGAATTTATGAGATGGATGTTTTGGAATAACTTTCACTTATCATAGCTACTACACAGCGAGAGTATTTCGTTACTTTGTTAAGATTTATACAAACCATTGATCATTTCACCAACAGTCATTGATCAATGGTTTCAGAACAATAACATTTTTTGCTCTACAGCTACCGAGTTATCATCTCTGCCTCATGAGAACTGAATTCATTGTATAGATGAAAATTTTGTATAGATCTTGTCATGACATTTTATTGCTTAATGTATGTGAAATTCTCTACCCAGGGGACAGCTGGTGTTGCAATTGCTGGACTTCTAGGTGCTGTAAGAGCTCAAGGAAGGCCAATGATTGACTTCCCCAAGCAGAAGATAGTTGTTGCTGGTGCTGGAAGGTTAGCTAGTTATCTTTTCTTGTGAAAGGATGAACAGGCTTTTATAATTTTGCATAAAGTTTTTTAGCTCAGAACTAGTTATCTGAAACACAATTTATGCTGAAATATCTTGAAAATATTGTGTCGTTGGAGACATAGGTAAGAACTTAAGCATTAGATCCAGCCTGTGGTCCATCGTTAAGTTTGTTTGGGGAGGTAGTACTAGGATGAATGATCTCCTAAGAATCCTGGTCAAAGTTTCAGCAGTTATGTTTAGAATAGATTTGATTTTAATGAAAGCTTTGAATGGAATGGTTGTTGCAATTGAAAGTCTTTGTTGAGTTCATAGTCACTAAGGATATTCACATTTGGTGTGCTGTTTTGCTAATTATGTTTGTACTACTGCAGTGCTGGAATCGGTGTTCTTAATGCAGCAAGAAAAACAATGGCAAGGATGCTGGGTAATAATGAAGTAGCTTTTCAGAGTGCAAAGAGTCAATTTTGGGTTGTTGATGCAAAGGTACTGTTTAGCTTGATATACATATTAAACACGGTTTGATTCTTCGTAGTAGTTAATTTTTTTTTTATTTGATAGAAAACATAATCTTTTAAACTCAGTTCAGTTCGTTGGATATTCACTTACCCTCTTTAGCATCGTTGAACATCTAAAAAAAATGCGAGCCTGAGCATTTGAACCAAAGTTATATTTGTGATGGCTTTAATTTTATTTATAATATAAATAAAATTCTTGGTGAGCCACGAAAACTCATCATAATGAAGATTAGTTTTTTTTGCCATATTTATGATTTTTTTTCAAAAGTCTTGGTCATCATTTGATATGCAGTTTTCCTATTGTTGGAAATGCAGGGATTAATCACAGAAGGACGTGAAAATATTGATCCAGATGCCCTTCCTTTTGCAAGGAATTTGAAAGAAATGGATCGCCAAGGACTAAGGGAAGGAGCAAGTCTTGCAGAAGTGGTTCGTTAAAATATCACTTTAGATGCAAATATGAAATGCCATAATATGAGATAGATGAAAACAAAATTTTGACGTAGCTTGTTTATCTTCAGTTAATATTACCCCATTTTGGAAAGGTTCTCAGCGTTTGGTTTGGATATGGTAATCTTAACCACCTTCCATGCCTGAGAATTGAAGAATAAAGAATTCAACTTGTTACATTAAAAGTTAACTTTTAACCATGGGAGTTACTAACGTATTATATTTTTATAGCATGTTTTTATTTAAAAACTAAATATCATAACAGATAATAAGTCTGATTGAAGAAAAACATTTGTATGCCTTGTTACAGAATATTTAAGAGATATTTATATTATCCTAGAATATCTTTCTTGATTTGTTTTAGTCCTATTATTGATGGGCCTGGGATTTTACTAATAATACCAATCCTTGACCTATACTTACTCTTGTAATCTATCAGCAATATTTTCTGTTTATTATTCCAACTTTCTTTCACTCTTTTCCTTTTCCACTATCCTAAACCTATAAAATAAGTTTTTCTGTCTTCTCTCTTCATTATAATTACACAAACATGCATATTGGTTAGTACCTTTTATAGTGACTGTCAACTTTCCTTGAATAAAATGCAATAATTTTTTTGCTATCAGTCTCGAGGATAGGGGATCCTCCATGATATAAAAGTAAAACATATGGGAAAAACATCAATATAACGTGGCTCTCCAATCTCTCATTACACAATTTAGGGAAATTCCCCCGTTTTAATATTTTGTCATGCACTTCTTTTCTTTGAATTTCATCCATTTTATTGTTGATCAACTTCATATATCGTTGCTTAACTTTGGTAACAGGTCAAGCAAGTGAAGCCTGATGTCCTCCTAGGACTATCTGCCGTTGGAGGATTGTTCTCGAACGAGGTATATATATTTCTGATGCTTTGGTTAGATATTACATTGCACTTTTATTCGGTTGAGTAAGACTATGGAATCAGCATTGCTTCTATCCATCTCATTGGAAAAGTTTAATAATACAAATGTTCAAAATTCTTAGTTGGCAGTAGTCCATGTTCATAATCTTTTTCTGTGTGCAATCTGAAACTTGCTTTGCTCTGCAGAATGTTATATTCTCCTTATTAAGTTTAGAGTTTTTGACTTTATTATGCTTAGTGTGTGTATGTGCGTGTATAACATTTTGCTGACTTTCTTTCCTTCGATATACTGATGATGACATATCCTATTTTCAAGGTATTGGAGGCCCTCAAGGGTTCAACGTCAACAAGACCAGCCATATTTGCCATGTCAAATCCAACAAAGAACGGTATAAATAATTTTTCTCATTTCTTTTGGTATGTGCTGTGGCAGCGGGTAACATGGATTTTTGATAGTTTGCGTACCACTGCCCTCATTCTTTGACAGCTGAATGTACCCCTGACGAAGCATTCTCCATTTTGGGCGACAACATTATATTTGCTAGTGGAAGTCCGTTTAGTAATGTTGATCTAGGTATAAGTTTACAAATCCCCAGACTAATCTTTCATATATTTCATATTTATAATCTAGTGATTGCTGCGTAAAATGTGGTAGTGTAATTATTTTGCTTATTGCTTTCTGGAAATTTAAGAACTATGATAATTGTAAATAAACTCATGTCAAATAGGAAGATTAGATTCCTGCCACTATATTTCTCTCTGAACAGCAGGTTGATAATTCCATATCGCTACACATTGTTTGTAAATATGTCTTATGTATTACTAACTATATATTCTAAATTGAGATTTAACTGTTTTAGTTGTATTTTTAGCTTGTCTAGCCCCCTTTACTGCCTTAGGAACATTGAAAGAAAAATGTTCTAGAGTAGGTGGATAGATCTCTCGTTACCAAATATTTACTAAATCTTAACAACATCAGGAAATCTAAATTCTACATATTATGGAACCTGGAGGTTCCCAATTTTTGCAGCATGATACTGATTTCCTGGAATATGAAAGCAATATGCATCCGTGTTCGATAGATTAATAATCACAAAGGATGCTTATCCCTTTAATTTGTGACATTTTAATTTATCTAATTCTTATATTTTCAGGTCCGTCCTTACTCAACATAATGCGGGTGGAATAACATTGATTTTGACTCAATACTAGATCTAAGATAGGCTTTTATACCATATTAAAATCTAGGCTTTATTCAGATTTCAACCTCACAAAACCGACTTATATGATTGCCTTAGCTTTATAAGCTCTATTTAGGCAATATCTCTAGTCAATAAGTGAGTTTGATTTTTCCCAACAACAATTATTTTTGGCTCATGTCTTGCATCCCTCTCTTCAACCATGGAAGTTATTCAACTTCGTTGAATATCGTTTACTTCCTAACACTAATGTCATAAACATTAAATAGTATTGGTTCTTTATTTTCATGTGACCTGAAAATACTTTGAATTTGTGTTACAAAATTGAACAACGATTCTTGTCTTTTTGCTTATATACATTTTGTAAGCAAGCCTTATGCTTTATTTTCTAAAATAGATTTTCAAAAAGACAAGTACAATATTTAGGCCCTTTAGATTCTCTTCAAATTATATTTTAGAAACTAAAGTATAAAGCAAAAGGACAAGAACAATCTAAAGTTGATTTTTTTTTTTCTACCATGTTTTTTGAAATTTTAAATTTTTCTTTATCTTGGTAAAGTATGAATTCTCTTCAAATACTCTAGTTTGTTATCGTTTTCCGTGTTTCATTCAAGGGAAACATTCACTGACAATTTTCTATTATAATTTGCAGGAAATGGTAATATTGGACACTGCAACCAGGGAAACAACATGTACCTATTTCCCGGGTAAGTTTTCTGTTTCGCAAATGAACCTAGATTTAATCTAAGCTGTGCTATTGTATATCATACCGTTATTTTGCTTTTAACCATGTCTTTTATTTCAGCATTGGTCTTGGAACTCTTTTGTCCGGCTCTAGGATCGTATCCGACGGCATGTTACAGGCTGCTGCTGAGCGGTATGTTTTATAAAATTCAGTAATTTCTGAAAATACCACTATTATGAATTAGTGAATTATTTGCATGAGTTCATGATTTACAGGACTTGTGCATCTATTATTCAGTCTACAAGTATTGTGAAAAATACTGCTACGGTGAATTAGTGAATACCACTATTACTGTCAATTAGAACTTCAACCGTCAATATTTTAAGTTTACTGGCTTGTGCATATATTTTATTGTAACGTCAACTATTGATTTTCAAGTAGTGGTTATCATTGTAGTTTATAGTCTAAAGTGAATTCCCTCCTTATGGAGGAGAAAGATACCTAGTTCACAATTCTGGAAATAATTTTTTCTCCCTTGAAACACATCATGAGAGATAATCTTAGATACTCTAAATTACCCTAAGATACAATCAAGATAGCACAAAATACTGTGTATAAATTCTTACAATAACAGAACTATTTTCATTCCGTGCTTAACACTTGATCTGTGCATTGTATTTTTCTTGCTGAGTTGCTGTCTAACTTTGAAATGTCACCTTAATCTCTGTTTTTCTTTTTCTTGTCTGCCTGATCATTGGAAACTGAAGTCTGGCTGCATATATGAGTGAAGAAGAGGTCCTCAAAGGGATTATTTTCCCTTCAATATCAAGGTAGAAATGTGCTTTTCATTACACAATATAGTTTATAAGAGGTAGTTTAAATGAAGTTTCATCTTTCTCAAAACTAATTCACATTTGCAGAATTCGAGATATTACAAAGGAGATAGCTGCAGCTGTTATAGAAGAAGCTGTGGAGGAGGATCTAGCTGAAGGATATCATGAAATGGATGCTCGAGAGCTTCGCAAACTTAGTCGGGTAAGTTTTGTTTGTTTCAAAATATTAGAGATTATGTTTGTAACTTCTGGACTACATACCAATGTAATGTCTACTATAATGTGGTTGGAATTAATTTTGCCTGAAAATACACTCGTAAGGTCCATATAGAATTAGTTGGTACCATTACCATCTGTTAGACTAGGCTTGTCTACTGCGCGGGGGATTGATTTTACTCCAGCTATTTTCTTTAGATTTATGAGAGGATTTCCCAAGTTTTTATGACGTTATCCACATACCAGGCCAATGTGAAGTTTTAGTAAGCCTTATGCATAAAATGTCTCAATGATCATACTTTACTTGCAAAAAACAATAATATAAAAATTCATCTTTTTAAATTATAAACTCCTTTTTCGTAAAATGATATAAATATAAATTATTGTCTCTATTGCTGAAAGAAAAAAGTTGCAGATCATTTTTACCAAGTTAATAGACCCATTATATTATATTACACTTATTGTTAGTTCAAATGGTAAGGAAATTGGTTTTCATAGTCTTAGGTTCAAGTCTTACAAATGGAAAATATAGCTACTGTGAGAGATTTACCCTCTTTTTTTTGGTGGAAGAGATTTACCCTCTTAAATGGATTCACTTAGTTGTGCTCAAAGTTGCTTCCGAGTTCAAACCAAAAACTACTACAAAACTGTTTAAAGGTTGTGCATTTTCCACACTTAGCAAATTGTTCCTCATGCTGTGGTATTAAAATATTCGTAGAACACAAATTGATGATCAATACATAATTGTTAAATATGATCAAGGATCCGGTTCAAATCATCATTAGTTTCACGTAGTGTTGTTGCATTGGAGGAATTTTTTAACCATTTCTCCCTTTGCCCAAATAAGATTTATGTTTAAGATGTAGACATGGTTAGGATGGGTGGGAATTTGTTCCAGTATTCATCAAAAGATTCCTTGGTAGACAATTTTGAAAAGTGGGAAGTTATGAAGGTTTTATTCTGCTTGATTGTATGGTGTTTTGTTTTCTGTAGGACTTCTTACTGTCCATGGTTCAAAGTTTGTGAGCTTTACATAGGCTTTTCAGAAATTGGGGTTTTAACTGCTTATTTTGTTTGGCTTACATTGTCAAGTCTTGCATGCCAATATGAATTATCACGAAGAAATGATTCTTATTTAACATTAAATTCAAATATTTTTATACTTATCCATGTTCTTTTGTGGAGTTGCAGGATGAAATTAAGGAATACGTGGTTAATAACATGTGGAATCCGGAGTACCCAACACTAGTTTACAGGAAAGATTGAGCAACCTGCAGCAGGGTGAAATCAAACTTACACACTCAATTTATATAGATTCTAAAATATCATCACATAGCTTATTTTGTGATTAAACAAGAAAAGCGAATTGATTATTTATACAACTTTTTTTATTTTTGTTGTCTTACACTTGTTATCATGGGTTTATAACCAAGTCTTATGAGTTATAGTTTCATGTAAATTAGTAACACAATAGTTGTTGTGAGGTTGTAGCACCATATCTAAGGACAACTATTGTGCATCCGTTACACCAATTTTTAAATGGTGTATTTGTAAATTCATTTTTAATGCAACTGTAAGTGTCAACATGACACTGATGACCAATAATTCACCCTTCTCGTGATAGGATTCAATTATAGGATGGCAAGGTCTCGGGCTTCTGTCCTCGATGCCTTGCAATCCATATCCTCGCCTTGTGATATTTTCAGACCCATAAATATTTCATAATTCCTCTAACTTCTCCAACTCCAATAGACATATCAAATTAATACTAAAGAATTGTTACTCTATTTCTGTTTAGAAAATTATTAAGAAAATAAAAATGAAAGATGCAATGTGATTACATGTTCATTACTTCATTGTAAGTTGTTAGGTATTAGGATAAAAGATGGGAACCACTCTACCATGCAATATTAATCTCTAAAATCCATTAAAGGTTGGCATGTAAGTGTAATTTTCCGTTGTTCAAACTTGCACTTACGTATGAATCAATAATATTGAACACATGCATCATGACCTTATCTTTTAGAATGATTTAAAAAAAGAACAGTATCAAGAAAATTGATTTTTTTTAAAGAAACTAAAATGGATTATATTACTGAAGGTCTGGAGGTTTCAGCACAAGGAGTGCCTAAACCCCGGCCGAAAGAGTCAAATACAAGAAATAACAAAGATTTGTAGGCAAAACAAGCTCAAAAAAAGGAATGATGCCCTGTTACAAAAATATTCCCAAGCAAGGTAAAAGATTCAACCACCATGAATGGTAGGAGAAAACAAAACTATGACGATTTGCCTTCAGCCACCAATAAGATTGAAGCTTAACTTTATCTATCAATTGATTAACAGAAGCTTCTTTTTGGTGAAAGATCCGTGCATTTCTTTCAAACCAAATCACCCACACACATAATAACCAAATAAGGTTAAGAGCTGAGTGCTTGCTGTTTGAAAAACCGCTAAAGGTGCCAAATTGATATAAGTGGTCTGTCACATATTCAGGAAACACTATGTTGAAACCAAGCCAGTGAGAAATACCATACCAAAGCTTGCCAAAAAAAATCACAAGAGAGGAATAAGTGCTTTGCATCTTCTATCGTACCGCATCCACCCACGCATAACTGAGCATTCAGATGTAAATTGTGTCTTTTGATTAGATTGTCCGTTGTTGGTAATCTATCACGTAATAAGCGCCAAGCGAAGAGACTGATTTTCAGAGGCACTTCCTTGTTCCAAATTTCAGTAATGTGAGTAACCGCCAAGTTGTTACTAGTTGATGTCAACATATGGTTATAAGCACTTGTGACATTATAACTGTTGGAGGCATGTAAGTGCCAAATCCACCTGTCAGGATGAGTAGGCTGCAAAACAATATTAGATAAAATATTACAACATTCCCGCACCTTCGCCTCCTCCCAAGCTAACAAACGACACCGCCACTGCCAAGCTACTCCCTCAACCCTCCACCCAAGAGAATACATTTCAGCTACCGTTGCCATTTTATTAGTAGCAAGATCAAAAAGACGACTGAAACTATTCTTCAAAACTAACCCGTCAATCCAAGAATCCCACCAAAATAAAGTTTGATGACATCGATGCGCACTTAATTCTCACATATCCAATAGCAATTGGATGAGATGGTAAATGTTTCTTCTACCTTAATCAGAGATCATGTGTTCGAATCCTACCCTAAGAATGCAACATTGTTAAATTAAATTTATGGAGGAAGAGTTTTGCCACCTAATGTGGTCCTACTTGAGGAATTTATCTTTACATTTACCCATAAACAGTACACAAGTAATATATTAAATTATATCAAAGATAAAAAATATCAACTAAATTATATTAAAGATAACTTGAAGAAACATCGAATAGCCAAGTAATATACCTCATCTTTGTATCGACTAAGTTATGGAATATAAAAGTGCCCTGAATGTAGTGACTACAAAGCTATGCTAACAATCTTAGGCATGCAAGTCCTGAAGATGTCATAAAAATATCTATTTTGAAGCTCCCTATGATGAGATTCCATTTTCTTATGACCCTCTCCTTAAAAGTATTGCCATTATCTTACATTTTTTAAATTTTAAAATCATAGCTACCATATGTTTTTACGGATGTGATGTAGTACTATATATGTGTGTTATAACTTATATGTACATGATAAATCATTTGTCGTGTTACAAAATCGAGTTGCATATGGTCTGTCCCTTTGGATGTCATATTGATGTGAATAATTAACATTGACGTGCATCAAAATAATGAAATACAAAAAACAAAATAGAAACAAAAATAACCAATCACTCTGTTTGAGTGGCAGTATGAGAGGGAGGGAGGGAGAGAACATGCTTTCTAAATTCTAATCTCATTAAAACATAATATATATTTATATGCAAGCATATTTAACATTGCTTGTTAGTGGAAGTGTGGAACTAACCTTCTAAAATCTAACTCTCCAAGTAGCGAGATTTCTCTTAGGTAGTGTGTGCCAAATCAATATTTCATAATTCCTTTGACTTCTCAAACTCCAATAAACGTATCAAATTAATATTAAAGAATTGTTAATCTATTTTCTGTTTAGAAGATTGTTAAGAAAATTAAAATGAAAGGTGCAATGTGAGTACGTGTTCATTTCTTCATTAGAAGTTTACAAAATAAAAATGTAAGTTTCTAAATCAGTAGAAAAAACTAAACAAATTTTACTACTGTTAACTTGATTACTTTTAAAAAGAAATTGAAACGATAAAATAAATGGAAGTTAAATTAATAATAATTCATTAGAAAAAAGTAAACAAATTTTACTACAGTGAACTTGATTACTTTTAAAAAGCAATTGCAACGATATAATTGAACATGGATGTTGAGTGGTGAAACTATCAAATCATTGACATTCTTTCACGATAAATTGAACGAAAAAAACTTCTGTATTACATTACAAACGATAACAAACATATAATAAACTATAAACTCATATTAGTATCACCATAAACGATATGAGATTCAAATTCTAAATGATAAGATTAAGAAATTAAACTGAAAGTTTAATAAACTAAACAACAATTAAACAAATTCCTCGTGAACTCGCGCATATTTCGGAGACCTGACAAACAATCATCCATCTCAACTTAACGACAATCTCACGTCTCTTAAAAGAACAACACCGCAAGTAGAACAAGGACAGTTTGAAGCACTTTGGTTTTTTTTTATTTTTTTTGTTTTGTTGCAGATAACTCAGGCAGGAAATGAGGGGATGGGGTTGGGGGAAAGCGGCCATGGGTTTCGTTGAGAATGAAAATGAAAGGGAAAATGATTGGAATGGAGTAATATTGTCCCTTTATACTTATAAGGGGATTAAACATATATATATATATATATATATATATATATATATATACACCTTTTATGTGTGTGTGATACTGTTGCAATTAGAGAGAGAAAATATATTTTGGTGCACATGCAGCTGTTTAATCACTCGGTGTAATCACTCACTCTCTTCATTTTATTACAATTTAACAATATTTAATAAGAGTAAACAATTAGATACTTCATTATATGACAAAAGATAGAGACTAGTTTAAAATATTAATAGAGTTCGAAACTAATTTAAGAATGACTTACAAAGACAAGGTCCAATTTCAGTAGTAGAGCTGGGAATTTTAAGTTGTGGAGTCAATATATATAATATCGAAGGTATAGATTTTTTCACAAGAGTAATACATCACAATATTCTCTACCACTTTAAATTATGAAAATATACGAATGTTTTTGAAAAAAATGCAGAATATTCCATTATCATGTTATATGGATTGTATTCTAAACAAAATGTTATATTGATTGTTTAAATAAAATAAAATCACAATTATAAAAATATTATGAACGAATATATGAAATATTAATTTAAATTTACTTGCAATCAAGTTATTATGAGATACAAAAATCAAAGAGTTGCATTGCTACTGCAATATCCAAAAATAAACTAGTTAATATCTAATTAGGAAGTATTTCCATGTATTTTTAGAATTGATGATAGTTTAGAAATAATAGAAATTAAGGTTGGAATGTAAAATGGATAAAAAGAGTTTACAAGAGTTGTTAGGAGCAAAGGGTAATTTTCTCTCGCACACATCTTAATAGACAAACCAAAAGAGAAATCAGAATATCCCCATTCTCTCTCTCAGCCTCTCATCCAATCTTATATCTTCCATTCCCCACCAAGAACATTAGCTTGTTTAAGGTTTAATAGAAACATGGATTACGAAAATTGATGTTAAAGAGGAAGATTGAAGATTGGGGTTTTTTAATGAAATGGAGAATCGGAGAAAAAGCTAAAATTGGAATGAAAGCATGGAACTAAGGAATTTAGGAGCGAGAAAAGATTGATTGAAGCTTGAGTCATTATATTTAACTTGGAATTAGAGGTGGTTCCCCTTCCTTCACCCCTCATTCATTTGATTAAAGATTTAAGCAATTAAAATTTAAATAGTTGAGAATTAATCCATGAATTCATGAAGCATGCATGTTAGTTATAAGAAATTGATGTTGTTGCATGATGTTTTTAGTAGTTGCCAATAATTATGCATGATTGATGATAGGGTTAGAAATGCATGTTGTGTGATTGTTATATACATTGTTAGTTAGTCCCTCAACATGGTGTTATTTTTAGTTTGGTAATTGATCAGGTTTATGAACTATATTATGATGATATTGAAAGGCATAATTGACATGTTGAATGATGAAGTAACACTTGATTTTCATTGATTTGGGGAAATGTGTGTATTAGAGTGTACTTAAGTGGTATTGTGAGATGCTCTAGGGAATATGAGTTCATATTGCCTATATTGGAGAAATCAAAGATTTTATAACAAGAACAAGGGTGATAATATTAAATTCTTTGTTTGCATATGCTTATGGTCTTAGCTAAATAGACAAGAGAAGAAATCGATGATATAAATATAATGCTATATTTTAAGCTACTAGATATATGATAATAATCTAGATAGAAATGAATATAATTGATTACTATTTATGGTTTGTAAAATAAGTTACGATATATACAACTAGGTAGTTAAGCAATGTGGGGAAAAATAGTCAAGTTAAGGCAATCCTCCGAGCACAAAGGAAAGTCTTGGGTAAATATCAGTCGGGCGCCACTTACAAAGCTTTATTATACGTACTCCCTCCATCTTATATTATAAGCATAAAAAAAAACACACTTATTAAAAAAACTAAAACATATAAGTTTGTAACATAGTTTTTTGTGTTATCTTTGAAATAAGTTTTAGGAAGTTGTAAAAATAATTTTCATTGGTTGTTGGTTATTGAGAAAATGAAAGAGAGCAAATTGAATGCACTTTGTATTTAATTTTCTTTTGAAAAAGATAATTTTTTGAAACAACATAATTAAGTATGATAAAAGTTGGTCTTTTTTACTTATAATTTGGGACAGAGAAAATGAGTTTTTTTTTTGCTTATAATTTAGGACGGAGGGAGCACTACACTGGCAGTACAGATTATGTTGGGTAACCCACATCCAAGTGGTTTGGCAAACACAAAGAAGTATGTTCACGTTAGTTAGTTAATTAAAATTCTCAAATGCTTGTTATGAATTAAAGTTCTGATGAATCACCAAGGGCAGCTGTTTTAACCAATTACCAAGTTCTGATGTGGCACAGTAAGTTTTATCCCGAATTTGGGAACTCATTGAAATCATAATACCTCATCCCACTCTATTGATGATATTAGATCTTCAATTGTATTTGGATTTACTTATTTGTAAAACTTCTTTACTTTCATTTAAGTATCTTGATGAAAGACATAAATTATTTTCAATTCCTTTCCCATTTTAAGACCTTTAAAGGATTTCAATTTATTTTCATCATGTAAAGTATTTATTGGAGAATTTATGTTTTAAAAACTTTGGTCGTTACAACTACTAAACAAACCAATTAAAATATCAACTATCCAAAATTACCACATAGTAGCAGTATATATTCCCTAAAAAAACCCAGTATATATAGATGTAGTATTACATTTCAAAAAAATTGTGCAGGCAGTAACCCACGCAATGTTGTGAGTGGCTCCTCTGCCACTGGCCAATTTAATAGTTTACTCATTTTAATAACTAACAAGTCTTTTGTCCTATTTGGTAAATACTGGCCAATCGTGTTAAGCCCATCCCAATAAAACTGTTATTTGAACATAATTTAATTAACAAGAACATTGTAATATTATTTATTTATTCACATGATCAAATTTTAACCATTGTGTTACTTGACAAAAAAATAATGTGTTCTTATCGCCATTAAAGAATAATAATTTTTAGTTATATAATAATTTATTTGATTATTATTGATTCAAAGGGCATTTAGAAAAGTCTTAGTGGTCCGAAGTTTGATAATGATGTAAGTAAATTCGGGTTCAATTTAGTATAAATACAATTTTTTTATAGAATTCAAATTATATGACCGAGTCATTTAGTCCACTCGAGTCCAGCCTTCGATCTGTGACTCCCTATTTGAACCGATGTTCATAGATTCATTATACTTTTATTAGGTCGATCAACAAATTTTAATATCTGAAACTATCACTACTATCACATTTATTTGCCTTTCTATATCTGAATTCGAATCCAAAACCGTTTTTTAAATCAGAAGAAATATATTACCAAATCCTCTAAATGCTCTTGGTAACCACATATCAATAGATGATAAAACTTAAATCAAAAGGAAAAAAAATATTAAAATGAAAAGGATACACATCATGATTCATGACAATTAAAAGAAATGAAGTTATCATTCATACATTTGGACGATATTTTTTTTTGTTGTGGAGTTTGAAAGGTAGCTATATAATACATAATCTATTTTCCGTAAGTTTAACTCAAATTGTAGAGACATTTCATTAAATATGTACATGTTGAGGTTTGAATTCGGGACTTCCACTCATCCCGATAGAATGCCAAGGTTCCATGACTCTTTATGAATCACTATGAAGTAGTTCATTCTCATTTAACAACAAATTTAAATATTTACTACTTTTTTCTTGAACAGACTAAAATGAATTATATTATCAAACCGAAAAAGTCTTTTAGCACAAGATGTATTAAAGAAAACTTAAAATGTTATAATGTTAACAAAAGCAATAACAAGCTTGCACAAGCTAGATCATGTCAAGCTTCTCTCAATTAGGTGGGTGAAAGCGAAAGAAGCATATTTGTCTTTCGCCTATCATAATGATGTGAACAATGTTAAATCCAACCGTATTATATATGGCTCTCTAATCGCTAAATAAAGAGCCATGCTTGTTGTTTTTGCCTTTGTTAAAGCTTTCTATTATTATGAATGAAATGTCATGAGCAGCCTCCTTTATTAGTAATATATTTTATTTTTGCTCGTTAAAAAAACAATGAAATGTCACGAGTTTCCTTGAGTGAAAATTTCTTATCATGGACTCCACAAATTAGTAATACTTTTATATATTAGCAAAATTACAATTTTAGTCCTTTAACTTAATTTTAAGTAACATTTGGTCCTTTGTCTTTTTTTCCATTTCAATTTTATCTTTTTGGTCCATTTTCATATGAATTTTCAACCTTCAAATTTATGGTTTTCATCCATATTTACATAAGACTATTTTGCGGCCCATTCTTCTTTCATTTGATTCTAATTAACTTCTTATTTCTTTTGCTTCTCAACGCGTTATTTCTTTTTCTTCTTTAATTTGCACTATATTCATCTTTCAAGAGGAGATTCGTTATTCGAGCATCCGTAAGCAGTGGTAGCTAGCATGCAATAATTCGGCATTGTAGTTTTACTCACAATGAAAGATTAAAGAAAGGATGAAATTGCACAAAGAATAGAAAAAGTTTTGTGTATACCTCATATGATACACCTTGAAACAATGAGAGAAAAAGAGAAGAAAGATAGTGATGTGATAGTTTAGTCATATGATAGGAATAAAGAGATAGAAAGAAAATAAGGTGTTAAATATGTGTATGAAATTTATAGGTGTCTTGTCATTGTTGTAAAGAATATACTCTCTTTGTTGATCACTTTGTCTCATGCATTTACAACTCTCAAAAGCTCAACCAATAGACAAGAATTATGACTTACTTTCTTCTATTTTGATTATGTCCTTGTGCCTTATATAATAGTTCAATGACAACTACAAAGATTGTTATCTTTCTAATTAACCCATGTAACAAGTACGTAGTTGGAACATAGTAAACTAATTATAACTAACTTACAAACTACAAGTCTTTCCAACCATATATCCACCTTGCTCCCTAGCTTCACCATGATCTTTAGTATTAAATGTATCCAAACACAACATGAAATATGGCAAAGGAATTGGTTTGGCTATCATGTCAGCTGGATTTTCTGATGTATGAATCATCACCACTTTACCTGATCATGCCTCGATTACATCTCGAATGAAATGTAGCCTAATGTCAATATGTTTGGTTCTTTCATGATACATCGAGTTCTTGCACAAGTGAAATTAGAGGTGGACAAAATTAACCAATAACTGAACCGAACCTGTTAACCGAACCGAACCATATCAAAATTAATTGAACCATTTCACAATGAGAAATTAGGGTTGATCCATATGTTTGATTGTCACAATGCACCTCAGTGTCTTCTTTCTCAATTCACAACTTATTGATCAACCCTTCAATGAATAATTCCTCCTTATTGCTTCTTGACAACAATATACTCAGCCTCGTAATTATTACAGTTCTACAATGCGTTGTAGATTTGCTTTCCATCAAACCACATTTCCATATAAAGTGAAAACATGACTTGTGAAAGATCTCTTTTTATCCAAGTCTTGCAAAATAAAAGTCAACATAGCCTTGTATTGGCTTGTTTCCTTCAACATATTTTGTACATATAGAACCATCCCAAGGAGTTTTTTTCCATCTTGATATCTTAATACCAACTTGGTTGCCATCCAATGTTCTTCACTAGGTTTCCCCATGAACGTACTTATTAGACTTAGAGCATATGCCAAATCAGGTCTTGAACAAACCGTTGCTTACATCGTGCTTCCAATGGTATTGGCATATGGTACATTGGACATTATTTCATTCTCAATTGGTGTTTCAACTGGTTTTAGACATTCCATGTCACTATGTAGCCTTTTTGCGACATTACCAATTACGATCTCTCTCTCTCTCTCTCTCTCTCTCTCCCTCCCTCCCTCCCTCCCTCCCTCTGCACTATTTCGAAACAACAATGATGTTACTAATAATGGCCTCATAAAAGAAGTTATGCCAAAGGTGGTCAATGACAATGTAAACAACATGCTCACACTGAGTCCTACCAATGAAGAAATTCATAATGCAGTGTTTTCAATTAACAAAGAAGGAAGAAGGAGCCCATAGTCCAATGGGCTTTGGTTCTTTCTTCAAATATGTAATTATATTTTTATATGTTAGTAATATTAAATATAAGTGTTTTCTTAATGAGCAGTTAAATAAAAGTGTTAATATTATAATTGTTTATTTTATAATTTAATTATTTTCTAACATGATAGTATTTTACTGTGAATATTTTAAAGAAAAATAGTTGGGTGTTGCATTTTTGAAGGAGGAGGTGAGATAGTAAAGTTTACGATATATTTATTATAAGTGCTAAAATAAAAATATGACTATTACTTTTTCCACCCCGTCGGTTTCTCGCGCGTCCTATTTTTTCCAAAAATACCCCTAGTTCGAAAAATATAATTTGAATAGCATTCGGAAAATATAATCCGAACAAATCCGAGCCATTTTGAGCATCAAACACCTCAATGCAAAGTAACAAAGGATCAATTCAGATTATATAATCCGGAACGTTTTTACATTTTACGGATTATATAATCCAAAATGAGTCAAAAACCAGGTTAAAAGTCAAAAAATGGGTGAAAATTGGGTGAAAAATGGGCATTTTGGATTATATAATCCGGAATGTGTTAAGACCTTCCGGATTATATATTTTGAATTGCATCAGTATAGTGGCAGATGCCATCTGTTTTGGCGCGTTTAGCCATCAATTTTGGCCTTTGACATATAACGATTAATCAAACTTAATAATTACCAACATAATTATAAACACAACATAATTACCAAGACAAAATAACATTAATCAAACTTAATAATTATCCAAAATTACATCAAAAATATCCAAAATATTTAAACAAACTTAAATTATCTAAACAAACATAAACATGCTATCAACATATCACTACACCCGAGGCACCACCACCCCTGCCACCACCTCTGCCGCCACCTTTGCCACCACCTCTTCCACCATCGACCCTAAACCGACGACGGTAAACCTTCCCACCATGCACCTCTCTCAACACAACCTCTAAATGTTCCCATTCCTCAGAGCCTTGCGGCACCAGACCACTAGACATAACATAATACACATGGTCTCTGATACGACCCAACCTTTCGGCCAGGTCTAAGAAACCATGCTCTCTATCCTCCTGAGCAGCAACCTCATTCATGATCTCACGCTCTGCTGGCCTCGACACCGGTACCGGCATGTCAGGAAGAATCATGCGTGGATGAGAGACGTCGTAAAACCATTGGGTGTATCCCTCTACTGTCTCCACACCATGAACTGCACGGTGGCCCAACTGCTCAGGTGTCAACGCATAATCAAGAGCACGCTGAAAGCTCAGGTGATCTACCCCAAGGGATGTAGCTGGTATCCTGAAGTCAAGAAAGACCGGTGGTTAATAGTCTATCACGCCACCACCGTGCAACCTGAATATGCATGTTCTCGTCATCATGCATCATGTCTATTTTCTTTCCGTTGTTGATGCATTTTAAATTGCCACGCCATTGCAAATAATTAAAAACAATACATAAACATCAGTTTACACTCTTGGCTTCACAAACAGGGCATTTCAACAATTTAACAATACATAAACATCAGTTTCACAAATATTAACAACTATTTACAATCATGGCTTCACAAAACGGGTAGTTTAACAATACATAAATATCATTTTCACAAAGATTAACAACATATTAAAGGAAGGAAAGCAATAATAAATACCTAGCCCTCATACGTCTTCCTGGCCCTCATACGTCTTCCTGGCCGGCCACATGCACATGGTACCTCCACAGTAGGGTAATGTTGTGTGGGCCACCAGGATAGTCATCAAGTGGCTCAGGGTTTTGCACCACCGGACGCTTCCCCCTCCGCCTTTGCTGCGGCTCGCCCTCTTTCATATCCTCCTCCATCTCCATTGCCCGAAGCTCCTTCTCCAAGTCATCCTCCTCCATTTGCTACTGCTGCTGCACATCTATATCTTCAAACTCTTGCTCCGGCTCCGGCTGAGGCTCGACAGTAGCACGATGTCTGCCACCCCGACGCCTCGGAGCAACACCATCCTCCTTTATCCGTTGGAGACGCTCTCTCCTACGGGAAGCATGCCCAACGTCCCTTACACGCAGAGGAGGAACCTTCTGTAACATGCATATTAGGGTAATCAAATTAGTAGGCAAACACATCGATGCACACATAATTCTTAAATATTGAAGTGCACTTGGATGAGATGGTAAACATCTCTTCTGGCTTAATCTGAAATTATGTGTTCCAATCATACCCTAAGAATGCAACAATGTTAAATTTATATAGAGGAAGAGCTTTGTCACCTATTTTGAGGAATTTGTCTATGCTTTTACGCATAGAGAATGCCCAAGTAATATATCGAGTTATATTAATGATAAAAAAAATATCGACTAGATTATATTAAAGATAACTTGAAGAAACATCAAATAGCCAAGTAATATACCTCATCTTCATTTGACTCTTCTGATTTCCTTACTATTTTGCAGCCCTTCCATCTTTCATTTGATTGTAATTAACAATGAATGATTAAAGACAAGAAAAAAGTTTTGTACACCCCATGTCACATGTGGTTGTATATGATACGAAGATAGAGATAGACTGGTAGAAAGAAAATGAGGTGTTGAATATGTGTGTGAAATTTATAGGTGTGGATCCCTGTTTCAAAGAATATGCTTTCTTTATTGATTACTTCGTCTCATGCATTTACAACTGTCAAAGATCAATCATTAGACAAGAATTATGGCTTAACTTCATCTATTTTGATTATATCCTTGTGCCTTTTATAATAGTTCAATAACAACTACAAAGCTTGTTATTTTTCTAACCCATGCAACCAGGGCCGTCTTAACAAATTTGTTGGCCTAGTTTTAATCTATTGAAGGATAGGAAGAAGGAAAAAAAATTAGGCCCCAAAAAAATAAATAAAGCACTGTAAAAGAAAATTATTAGAAAAAAACACTCTAGACGGGCTTGAACCCTTGACCTCACATTGAAAAGTAAGTGGCCGCAGCACCACAACATTGTGATAAGTATGATGTTGTTTCGCTTTGGCCGTATATATTTAGTATTTTATTGTTTTACATACAAAAAAAAAATATTTTGGGCCCCAAAAAAATTGAGGTCCGGTGCCATAGCCCAGCCTCGACGACCTATGGGCCGGCCCTGCATGCAACAAGTAGTTGGAACATAGTAAACTAACTATAACTAACTACCAACTACTAACTATGAGTATCAAGATGATCTCATCCATAAGAGACTGAGACAATCTCATCACTGATTTAGCGGACTTTGTAAGCCATGTGATCAATCACCACTGCACTATTTAGAAACAACAATGATGTTACTAATAATGGCCTCGTCAAAGAAGTTATGCCAAAGGTGGTCAATGACAATGTAAACACCATGCTGACAATGACTCCTACCAATGAAGAAATTCACAATGCAGTGTTTTCAATTAACCATACAGAATCTTTTGAGACATCAAAGTTTCTAAGACGCAACTATTTTTAAGGGGTAATAATGTTACATCCATGATTTTCATAAATTATAGTTTCATGTGTATACAAACCACTAGCTATTATCTTATGTAATTTTAGGTGTATATCCATGCTAGTAATTATCAATTTATCATGACATTTTCGTATATATTAGTGTAATGATAAATGTGCATTTTTATATTTTTTTAATTATTTTTGGACATCGTTATATATTTCGATTAAGTATTTAATAAGTAATTAACTTTATTCCTTCAAAAAAAAGTAATTAACTTTATATATTACTAATATTATGATAAACTCTTTATGTGTGCACCTGCTAAGGTGTGATTTTGATTTTTTTATGGATATTTATTATCATTTAGTAGTTAATAAAAGTGTTTTTTTTATCGAGTATATAAATAAAAGTGTTAACATTATAATTGTTTATCTTATTATTTAATTTTTATCTAGCATGATAGTATTTTAATGTGAATATTTTAAAGAAAAAAAGTTGGGTGTGGCATTTTAGAAGAAGATGATTTTTTTTACACAAATCTAGAAGGAGGAGATGAGATAGTAAAAGTTACTATATATTATAAATAAATATATAGGTGGTAAAATAAAATAAAACTAAAATAAGATAGAATCCAACTCTTGACTCAAGCTCAAGCAATGACTTGTACCCATTTCACTCTTGAAAACCCTAACTTCCTTGTTCTTACATATATATTCTAGAAACACACAGTAAACGGCATCCACCCAAGTCTTTCACTTTCTCCCAAACTCGTGTAATTCTCCTACTATGTGCTCCTTGTTATTACTTTCATGTCTGTTTTCATCAAGCTCTAATCTTGAGACCACGTTTCTTGAAGTATTTGTCTTGATGTGAACTCTCATTTTGTGGAACCATAAGCCTTATTATTTTTTGTGACTCTATATGATACATTTTGCGTTAATTAATTTTTCATTTTCATCCTCTTGCATCAATTCAATTGATCTTTTTTTGGCTTTGTATGATTGCCACGACTCAATTTAACATCCTTTTTTTTTAACTCTTAACAATTAGATTTTTTGGTTTTACGGCTCTCACCGTAAATTTGTTATCACGACATTAATTTTTTAGAAACGGGAACTAAAATTATGGAGTTAGAAACAGGAGATAAAAATTGTTATTTTACCAAGATAAAGGGATAAAAAAAAAATTAAATACAAAAATATTTGGAATCTCTAGAAGAGTATGTGTTTATTGGAAGGAAACAAAAAGTGTAAGTTAATAAAAAACGTGGGCAAAAAAAAATTAAAAAGTGCAGATATTCCAAGCTAAGATTTTCTAAATTTTCGTCAAAAAGATTTTCCAAATTAAAAGGGAATTTTTCCCGATCTCTTCGGCCGGTTTATCGAAAGAAAAACCACATAAAAAATGTGAATAATGGTAATAATTCTAAAATCAAAACAAAACAAAAACTATCTAAAAAAATGGAAATGAAGGTGAGTTTAGTCTAGGTTTATCAATATTAATCCTTAAATTGTGTAACTGATTTGAACACCTATTCTCAAAATTGCTATATATTCATGAAAATTTTCTTAAATGTCTCTCTATTCTAGCATTACAAGCAAAAGAATGGCAGTGGAACAAGTGATTCCCTCAGCTCCAATTATGCCAAGGTATACTTTATCGCTTTGATTTACCCTCTCATGCTATTCTTTTTTCTCTTTTGATTTCTCATAATTCAAGAAAGCTATATACAAATATTACAGTTGCGATTCCCAACTGAAGTTAGAGAAAAACCCTAACTTCAGTTGCGCATTTTCGATTGAAGAACGTTGATGTGTGGTGATTAAATTGGTGAAATGTTTCTCGATGTGAAAAATGCGATGAGGGAGAGAAGTGATTTTAGTGTTACTGGGCTTACCATGCTTGTAACACTTTTTTAAAAAATGTTTAAAAAATTGTTAAGTAGTAACACTTTTTATCTTTGTTACTTTGTCAATGTTACTAAATATCATATATGTAGTAGTGAATGTATGTATCTCACTAACATTTACACACATTATTATTATAGCGATGCTCAAGTGATTACGGTAGAACAACCAACTAGTTCCTCTAATCCAAATAACCAAACAAGGTACTCAATCCTTTTAATTACCTTCTTCAAGTTATTATTTCTCTTTATGGTTTTTAATTACTTTCTTGTAGTTCAAAACAAAAAAAGCTCATAAAATAATGTATGTATCTAAATTCTAATCTCATGAACACAATGATAAATGTATAGGTATCGTACTGATGGAGAGAGGCTTGAGCGTGTATTTTGGGAGTCATTAATATTATGCTTGATATTGATTATCTTCCCTGCCCTAAAGTTGTCATCTTATGGTGGTATATTGAATAGGATTGTCGTGGATGCCTTGATCATCCCACTTGTTATAGTTTATCAAATACGTATATATTATATTACGTCAAATCACCCTAGTAACAACAGCATCTTTGGAGTCTTATTCATACTTCTGCTATCAATTGCAATATCAATTATAGAAGTGATTCTTGTTTCGAAGATCGCTACTTTCATTATTTCGATCACTTGGTTCTACGTGTTTCTTCTTATTTTCATCGAGAATATGCTAGTGATCTTTACTGAAGATATAGTATTCCCGCATGGAATCCAGAAATTGATAGCAGTTATTTGCATCTTATTGCTAGGTTACGCAGCTAGAAGCCTAGTGCGTAGTTTCAAGTCATAGTTTAGAATTTCATCTAGCTCACTCAATAGAGTATCTAGCTGAATTTCTTAATTGTAATTTTTTTTCATGGAACCATTAGTATTTGTACTCATATTCTTGCACACCTTGTGCATGAACGTGTCTATTTCAATAAACTCTTTGTTTTATCCATGCAACAAAAAATTTAATTCTTGGAATTACGAGGTGACATTACTTTAGAGAGCTGCCTTGGAGTGTGTTTGAACGAGGTAATTTAGAAATTTTAAAGAATTTAGAATTCTAAGCAATTCAAATGATTCAATTCAATTACTTTCATTTCTCAATATTCTTATTTGGATGGAGTGATAAAAAATTTCATTGTCATCATTTTTGGGCAAATTTTTTTGGGCTAAAATTGAAAATTGAAATTTGGGTTCAATTTGTAAATTTCAAAAAATTTGAGGGGTCAAATTACAATTTTTAAAAAATTTGAGGGGTCAAATTGAAATTTTTGAAAAATTTGAGGACCAAAATGAAAATTTTAAAAAATATAATAATGAAGAAATTTGAAATTCTTAGCTTTTAGGTGTCATTTGAAATTCTCTAAATTTAACTTGAACAAAATGATTCATAAATTTTCATCATTTTAAAAATTCTTCAAATTATTATCCAAACAATGAAATTCACCTAAAAGTATTAAATTTCCTCAAAACATTACTTTCCCTCAAAACATTTCTCTATCCAAACACACTCTTAATGATTGCTTTCATAAGCAAACAAATGTAGAAATTTAATAATTGTACATATTTTAGATATATCAATACTTAAATTGTTTATGATTATGTTAACAACGCACATTTCGATCGAGTTCGGTTTCCTTCACTTCGATCTATTTTACAAATATTTCAATGGAGTCAACCTTGCAAATTCAATTATTAGAGGGAAAAGATTGAATATTATTTATCCACCATTTTATTTATGTCACGGCAAAAATAATTAATAAGTGTCAACATGAAAAGAATAACGAACAAGTTAGATCAGCCTTGTCTGAGGTATTTCCTGACACATTATGGTACCACACGAGCACATTATCAAGTGCAAGTTTGTGAAGGAGGTTCCAAGATTCCCACATTATGGTCCTGCTCTTGAAAAATGCTCACCATTCTGGTTTTGTGATGCGCTCGTTGAATTGCTTATGTTGCTGTTTAGTTGGGTGGATTTGATCTCTCATTATGCCTTCGCTATCCACTCTTGTTCTTTTAAAATCACTCTCTCCAATAAGGTTGTCAGACTCGAGTTTTTATTTCAATTTATTTTACCTAAGAAAAATGACTCGTAAAATCGTATGAATTTATCTAAAATTAAAATTATATTAAATTTTTTACATAATGACATAACCCTCTGTTCACTATTATAAGCAAAAATTTACATTTTAGATAGATTCAATTAACGACGTATATGGTCTTTATTATAGACCATATACATCATTTAATAAATGAATCTAAAATACAAATTTTTTGCTTATAATAATTACCAGAGGGTGTATAATGTTATAAATAGGTCAATAATTTAAAAGACTAACTTAATTATAAAGTCAAAATATACTTAATCAACCAACAAATACACAATTATCCCATAAATACATAAACCATCCAAAAAGTAAAATCGCAAACTCATTAGAAATCAAACAAGTTTATTCCATTTCACCGATTTTGCTGCGAGTGAAATCACTCAAACTCCATGCAAACTCTAATTAATAATAATTACCACCGAGATAACACTAAATTCACATTTAAAAACATAAACTCGAGTTAACAGTATAGTTTGAGAAGACTGGTCTTCAATCAATATTTACTTAAAGCTCTCTCTAATCTTGCATTGCAAGCATAAGAATCGAAGAAGAACAAGTGAATGTAAGTCCTCTTATGATCCAATTAACCAAAGGTACTTTATCTCTTTAATTTACCCTCACCCTATTGTTTTTTGCTTTTTATTTCTCATAATAATTGATGAATATATACACATTATTATAATGATTGTGACCAAAACATTAAAGATCAAGTGATTGCGATAGAAGAACCAACTAACTCCCCCGATACAAATAACCCAACAAGGTACCCTAATCCTTTTGATTTACCTTCTCTCACACTATTATACTTTTCTTTATAGCTTTAACATTAACAGAAAGGAAGAAAAAAAACTGATAAATTAAAGTACTGTTGGTGGTTTTGTACACAGATTTATATACTAATCTGTTGGTGTTGTACAATGGTTAAGATTTAAAGTAACTTTTTTTTTTTTAAGGAAGATTTAGAGTAACTCTTTATACTTACTCTTGGAATCAATAAATCCTTTCTCATATATATGTATATAGTACTCCACGTTTTAAAATTTCTGGATTCGTGACTAGTTTTAGTTAGTCAAGTATGTCTCCTTTGCATTACGATAAACCACCCTAGAATCTAAACACAGCAGCATCTTTGGAAACTTATTCATACTTCTGATAACAAGTGCAATATATCATTTATGGAAGGGACTATTATTTCGTGGACAGCTGCTGTCATCATTTTTACTTTTGGGGGATAATAACTGCATCAGTTATCATTGCTAATTGGCAAGTGCTCTAGTGAAGATATAGTATTCCCAAAAAGAATCAAGAAATCATAGCAGTTATTTGGGTCATATTCCTTGTTTTCACTATTAAATTCACGTTGTACAATAAGCATTCATAATTTTGTTTTCTTCTCCTATATAGACCAGCTAGGAATTTTGTTTATCTAAGTAGAAACATCATTTATGAATAAAGTACACTGAATGCAATATTTTAGATTTATGAGGCCACGTTACTTCAGATGTGCCTTTCTACTTCAAATGCAAGCAAATGTAGAAATTTCATAATTGTGCATAATTTTGATAAATCAATATCATACGGTACAACATATGCTTCCATGTCAGCAACAACCCAAATTCTAGCTTGACTTTCTATAAATTTGTGTATCTTACACAAAATGCAAAGATAATAATTTAAAAACAATTGTTCCTGATAGAATTCAATTATGAATCATTATGTAGTCCATTCTCATTTATCATCAAATTCAAATATTTACCATATCAATTGAGGGGACTGCGGTGTTGGGCCGTATTAAGGGTTGGTGCAGGGCAGCGCTGGAGGGAGAAGGTCGGCAGGTGAGCGATGGTGCAGTGGAAGAGGGAAGATGGAAGAGATCGTGAAAGTTTGCATAGAAAGAGGGGAAGTTCTGAACTCTTTAAGGTGGGGTTGTGAATTCTTCCCCAGTGAATTTGCATGGGAGTGTAGAATTGGGTTTTAACTTGTTCGGCCTTAACTTTGTTCTTGGTGTGAATCATTGTGTATCTGTTAAGAGCAAAATGTTGGAATTGGATACCCCTTTGTTCTTGATAGAATATGCAGCATTTGGTTGATGTAGTTAATTGTCTGAAATCTCAGAACTAATCAACTTCTCTTGAACCCAAATTGAAATAATTGTGCCAATTTACCTTCATCTAGCACATGTTTTATTAAGCAACTCATGCACTTTGGATTGTTTATAATGGCTATAAACTTTTGCATCTTCGAATACACTTTGAATTTCGTTCAATCTTTATCATGCGAAAAGTTTATTTCATACTTCACAATTAACTGGCATAACAGTATCTTACCTTACCAGGAACATACATCTCAAATGGATTATTACATGTGTTTCGTTCAATACACTATTCTTTTAATACCCAGCCTAGACTATTAATTGTACAGAGACAGAAGATAAACCATTTGAATTGAATGTAATGTCTTTTAAAATTGTTTGACAATTATGTTCTTTAGTTTATATGATATAGTAAATTATACATTTGCAAAAGATATTTGAATCAGTTTAGAGAGGAATGGATTATGACCCTAGTACATACTCCATGGATTGAAACGCCTTAATATATACCTGCTCTATTTGCTACAGTTATGTTCCTTAGATGATTATTGGAGATCAAACACCTTCACCAAATTGAAATATGAAGAGCAAAGGTTGCTCATTTTCATTGAGAATATAAAACAAACATCAAAATATATACCATAAAACACAGAATCCTATAGAGACAAAATATAAATATAACCTCACTCAATAGTTTGGTTGATACTATGCATAAAAATGCAAGGAAGTAGGCTTTCCATAGTTGAATTGATACATTGATATGTTTCAGCTTTGATGTTTAAATAGAAAAGAATTGCAGTTAAAACCAATATTCAGAAAATGATGCAGGAGAAAATGCATGATACACAGTTCAAACTGTTTTGCAAATACCTAACTCGAATCAAACATCGAAGATTCAATTAATTTGAAGTTTTAAAATATAACCTCGTATAAAAGCTTATTATTGCGTGTGCGTGTGTGTTTGGCATATTTGTATCATTGGAGTGCAGTTTCTGTTTTGCTTGTAGTGGTAATCTCAATCTTGATGGCTTGGCAATTTGTGGGATAGGGATCCTTCATTGATTCAGGCGTGGTGGGTATTTGGACTAGTTCGTAAGTCATCTATTTTATTTGTTTTCAAAAGGTGTATAACGATGGATGGATGATGTTTGTGTTTGCATTTTCTAATGTTGTACGGTTGCTCGTTTGCTGCTCCCATTTAGTGGGACAAGGTTTGGTTGTTGTTGTAGTCCGGTTGTTCGTTAGTGGCTTGGAGCAAGATCCTAAGATGCAAATTTTTCTTTCTGGCTTGTTTCTTGATCAATTTCCTTGATCAGCTTAGGTATTATTTGAGTTGTATTGGATGCCTGGTAGCTGCTTATTTCGATATGGTCGGGGTGAGGGTTTTCTATGTGGCGAAGGGGTGATAGCACTTTCATGCTAGATTAATCTTTCCATCTAAGTGTTTTCTTGTTTTTATTGTTGTTGGAGTTGATCTTGGGAGGATTAACTCTCAAACTTTGATTTTGTACTGTTTTTTCCAGCATCCGATCATCATAACTTGTGCTTTGGGAAGCAATTTGCTTTAATAAAATTTATTTTTGCTTCTTAAAAAAATAAAAATAAGGTTAATTTGTTGTCAACGGTAAACATTTAATGGACAATTTTTTTTTTTTTGCTTGGTTTCCAACCCATCAATGGTGGGCGACTAATCCGGCTCATGCTTTGAGGCATGCGTACTAGCCAAGCGTTGTTTCTCTTGGGAATCGAACCCAGTATTTTCTGGGTACTTCCTTGGAAGTAGCTCCTTGTCACTAGAGCCCAAACAACTTGGTTTTCAATGGACGAATTTGAATTCCTTGCGATCATAGACCGAGTTCACTCACACAATCAAGAGATTTGTGATCAAGTCAAGATCAAAAGATCCAAATCTTAAACTCTAAAATTAATCAGAAGTTTGAGATTTGAATAGTTAGCTCTCGATCAAACAATCACATATCTTTTAACTATATACAACCGGTCAATAGAAGATCTTGTTCCTAAATTGACACATCATCCATCCATAAATAGACTTAGAATCAAAGTCTTTACTTAAATTGTCACCATAAAATCTTTATTTAATAAAAGTTATTTAAAATCTTTTAAAACATTCATTAAAAAAGGGAAACCGACTAATATAATCAATAAACCCGTGATATACTCTCTTTAGAAAAAGAAAGAAAACTGTAAAAAAAAGTTAATTAAGTTTTTGGTCCCTATAAATATCTGCAGTTTTTAATTCCTATAAACATAAATCACACTTTTTAATCCCTACAAAATTTTCCGTTAGTGTTTTTAGTCCATGTTAAATTAAAATTTGTTTAATTATGCTTAAACTTCTAAATTTTTGAAATATTTCTAACAGACATGTTCATAACATTGTAAGACACTGTTTTATAAAATCTTTTAATTTTTTAACATGTAATGAATTAAATATGAATTTTTCTAAATGCCAAATTTTCAAGATTATATCAATGAAAGTTTAGACATAATAATAAAATTTTGAGTTACATTTTACGGAGAAATTTTGTATAATGTTCTAAATAAGTATGTAAAAAATATGTGAAAAGTTTATGCACAATATTAAGCAAATTTTAAATTTACAAGGACTAAAAGTATGTATTGGTCCCTTTTTTTTTTTTAGAGAATTGATCCCTGTTAAATTAAAATTTGTTTAATCATACTTAAACTTTTATATTTTTAAATGATTTTTAACAAACATGTTAAGAACATTATAATAATCTCTTTTATAAAAAATTAGAATTTTTTAACATGTAATGAATTAAATATAATTATTTTTAAACGCCAAAAATTCAAGATAAAAGTAACGAAAATTTGGACCTAAAAAAAATATTTTGAGCTAACTTATTGCAGCGGAATATTTTATAATATTTTAAACAAGTATGTAAAAAATCATTCAAAAATTTAAAATTTTAACCATAATCAAACAAATTTTAATTTAACAGGGATTAAAAACATTAATAGAAAATTTTGTAAAGACAAAAAAGTGTGATTTATTTTTATAAGAACTAAAAACAAAACTGCATATATTTAAAAATCTACTAACGACCATAGTCTGATAAAGCAAGACACCCTGCTAGAGAAAATAGCTTGATCTTGTCAAAAGAGATGTTAACTTGGTCAATAAAAAACATTAACATCAATTAATCATTATACTTATGATAATTTTATACCTTATCTCATTCTACAGTATACAAATCATTACTTTTCAATATATGGTATAATGAAAAGTCAACACCCCCCAAATCATTACTTTTTCAATATTTTAATTTTTATTTAAATCATTATATCTTTTTCTTCTCTTTTTTTTCTGAAGGAATCTTTTTCTTCTCTTGTTAATTAAAATAATTTTCCTACTGTATCAAAAAATAATAATAAGAATTTACTCATGGGGTAAACAAGAGGTTGTACATATTTTTTACTCTCTGTTTTCATTACTTAACAGGTGATCTTGTCGAAAAAGCAAAGGAAAATAAGATATGATTATTTTGTTCAAAGGAAATAACAAATGATTCTAAATTAACACAATAGTAGTTGGCATGTACACATTAGACTAAATTGCATTTTTGATTACTTAACTATTTAGGTAGTATTGCTTTTGTTCCTTAGTTAAAATTCGATTTATTTTGATCCATTAACTTCTCTTCGTTACACATTTTGGTCTATTCCAATAGTTTTAATTCAAAAACATTAGGTTTTCTTCATCTTCATCTCCTCTTTTTCATCTTCATATTATCTCTACCAACCTTCAATAACAAGAATCTCAGACAAATTTTAGAAGAAAATGAAGAAAACCTAACGTTTTTGAATTAAAATTAACAGAAAGGACCAAAATGTGTAACAGAGAGAAATTAAAGGATCAAAATAAATCAAATTTTAATTAAGGAACCAAAACAATACTACCTAAATAGTTATGGGACCAAAAATGCAATTTAACCTACATATTATTACTTTGGTTGTAACAAAATATAAAAAAACACCTCAAAAAAAATACAAAAACAATATTTGTCAAAAATAATATATATATTAAAACATTATGTATTTGATCCAAATTTATGTTCCATAATTATATTTATTTAAGGAATTAATTATACTTTTTGTTTGTGCCTGCAAAAAGATTATACTTTTTATTTGTATTAGTTTGAAAGAAGTATTTTAAAATTGAATTGAATAATTATAAAAACACCCTCTCTAATATTCTATTTGTACAAGTCTAGTATACATTTTCTATAACATTCTCATCTATCGATTGAAATTCATTTGAGTCCTATAAAATCACCTAGATTCATATGAATTTGGTGGCACTTATATTAATTTAACCAATAAAAAAAATTATATTAAAATGAGTGTTACCTTTTTAACGTAAATTTATGTGCGTGATTCATGGACTTTTTTTTTTTTAGGGAACGTGATTCATAGACTTATCTAGCACTCGAATTAAATAGGACCGTAACAAATAATAAAATTTTACTTAAAAAGATCTTTTCAATTTAATGATTAACTGATTTCAGTTTTTACATTAACCAACTGATTATGGTTTTTAATGGTCAAAGAATATTTATTAGGTAGGTTCATTAATTTGACTAAAAAAGGTAGATTATTGGACCACAATAAAACACACCTCAAGGGACGTTGTAATCCAGCACATAATCTTCTCTAACCAACTTGTTAACATTAACAAACCTGGTTCTCCATCTTTATCCTTAACCCCAACGATTAACCAACATTGACATTTTCTTAATCTCTTCCTCAAAATCTAAATCCTTATAATCTTATTGATTAATTCATATATTGAAATTATCAACTTAATAATCAACAAAAGGACAAAACCTTCTCTTAGAATTCTCCATCAAATTCAGATTTGGTAACACAACACAATCATCAAACAAAACGCAACCACAATATAAAACCAAAACGGTGTCGTATAGAGAAACACACCAAAAAGAAATGAGGTGTAAGAAACACTTACCGGATCTTACAAGCACCGTCGGTGTTTGCGCCTCTTGCCTCCGTGAACGCCTCCAGTTAATCCTCGAAGCCCAGGCCCAACCACCACGTTTATCTTCTTCAGAGGAAAATCTTCCATCGTTGCTGGCTGATTTTCCATGCTCAGTTTCGCCGTACGTTGCTCACCGGAAGGAGATTTTGTTTCAAGCTACACCGGAGGTTGAATTAAAATCATCCGCCGTAAACGACGGAGGAAATGGATCTGAGAAACGGAGATTAAAGAGATTCTGGATTTTATCGAATTTGTTCCGAACAAGAACAACTTCAGATCGAGAATCATGCGAGATTTCACCATCGGTGTCAGCATCTCCTCCGTCAGCGACGACGGTTCCCGCTCGTCGGAGAAACAACAACCGCGTTAGCGATCAACGGAGATGTCGTCAAATAGATCGAGGAGCATCACCGGTGGATAATTTCGAAACGCTAGATCGATCGGAATTTGTAACCTCGTCGGAATCTTCGCCGCGGAGTCGGAACAAGACGACGGTGATGACGACGGCGCGGCGGTCGAAGCTAGGTTACGCCGGAAAAAGTTTAGCTGGTATGGCGTTGTGTTTGAGTCCGTTGGTTCGGGCGAGTCCGAAACGGAACTGGAATAAGGGATTGGGGCAGGAATTGAATGTGGCTGGGGTGCACCATATTTCCAGTGCAGCTTCATTCTGCGCCAGTCGATCAAGGAAGCTTGTTGATCTTGGAAGACCCGTGAATAAACGTTGATGTTGTTTTACTGTGGTAATTCTTTTTACCTGTTTGTCACAACTCTTCTTCACCATGAAGCACGGACGCCGACACAGATGGTAATTTGAAAAAATCACATAATTTGATATAATTACAAGTGTCGGTATTGTGTTAGCGTCGGACACGACACGTGTCACGTGTCCGACATCGGGACACGCCTAATCCTAGGAGTGTACTCTCTCCGTCTCTAAATAATAGTCGTTTAAGATTAATGCGCGAATATTAAGAAAATGATTAATTGTGTTGATTTTGATGGTAAAATTAGTATTATTTACTAAAATATCCTTATTAATTGTAATTAGTGGAGTAGTTAAGTTGGATAAAGTTTAATAAATAAGGGTATTATAATGGAAAAAAATAATAAATACTGCATTGGTATTCTAAATTGACAATTATTTTAAAAAAAAGAAAAATGGGTAAAGAGACAATTATTGTGAGACGGAGGGAGTATAATCTCCATATATTGTATAATGTATACAGTACTCTGTATACAATGTTAAATGTAAATAGTTTTTTTCTTTTTTATATAAGAAATTGATGTTATTGACACTGACGTGCAATTTAATTCATATACCTTCAATTGTATTATGATTAATTTGATTTTTTTTAAAAGATTTTACAATGTTCTATTATTATTGTTAGTTCAGTTGATAAGAAGTTAAAAGTTGACTATAATAATGTCCGTTTAATTTTCTCATTGTCACCATGATGATCTCTTTTATGAGTAATCGGTAAATATCTTTGTTAGCTCACGTCGATCTTGATTGTGAAGAAATTGAAAGATAAAATTCATATTAATCAATTGATTGTGTGTCGATCCATAACGTGTTGATGATTGATTTGGCTAAAACATGTTTAATTTGCCACGGCATTCTGCATTCCTTGCTGCTTTGTTGAACCATTTCGTTCCATCGTAATAAAACAACAATCCATGTAGTAATGATCCAAAAGATAAACACAAATACATCCATGAGAGTTGGTATAAAAAATGTTAGTAAGACAGAAATAGCACATTCAATGATCAAGATTACAACAGTTTGAAATAGATGAACAGGTAGGTGTTCTAAGACGGTAGTGAGTTCTCCACAAAAATTTGTTATCTCCACAACAACAAAAGCAATGAGTGCCAAAAAAAGTCTGAATTATCATGTTAATATATGTTTGCCAAAACCTTTTAGTGGCACTCACCCACATAAGTAGGTAATAGGTTTCTACTGAATAGCTATTGCAGAGATAGCAAAGAGTTTGAGAATTGTAAGGTAATTTGTGTCAATTTGTTAAATGCAAGAGAAAGTTGTGTACATTTATAGAAGGCTAGTAATAATGGATATAATTGTAATACCGAAACCTAGGGTGGCTGGGATTGTTATGAAAACAGAAAAGAAATGTGACCCAGCACTACAATCCTTCTTCTCATCGTGCATAAAATTTGTGTGCTTCCCTCTACTAGGAGAAGGCTGAGTACATGTGACTATCTCTTGGATGGCTTGTAAACACAAATAAGATTGGATTAGGTATTAAGGTTTTATACTTAACCCAATCTTATTTTTCACAATTAAGATTAGTCGCTAAGGTCGGGGAACTTATACAAATTTGGCTTGTAAACTTGACCATAATCACATAATTTGCTTCAAATGTTGTGAACTGTGAATTCGTATGTGTGTACCGATTCGCACCATCTTTGTGAATTGGTTCACACAAATTTCTCTTTAATTCATGAAAACCAAAGAATCGATGAGCTAAGATAACTGGATGAGAATCAAAGAAAGAGGAAGAGGAGAAAAAACATCTAAAAAACTTGACAAAAGATAACAGTCACTTGTAAATTACGCCAATAAAAAGAAAAAAGAAAAGAATTACATTGATAAAAAGAAGACTAAATTGCATTTTTGCCCCCTTAACTATTTTGTTAGGGTTTTTTCATCTTCTTCCCCTCTTCTTCATTTTCATATTATCTCCATCAACCTTCAACAACAAAAATCCCAGAAGAAAATGAAGAAACCCTGACACTATCTTACCTGTTTGTCAAAATTCTTCTCCACTGTTAAGAACAGACACGACACAGACACTGACACGCCGACACAGTTAGTTATTTGAAAAAAAACACATAATTTATTGTAATTACATGTGCCGGTGTCGTGTCGTATTCGACACCGGAACACGAGTCTTCGTGCTTCCTAGCTTCTCCATGTATTGTATAATGTATTGTATAATGTATATAGTACTCTGTATACAACGTTAAATGTTAATAGTTTTTTTCTTTCTTATTGAAAAAATTGAACTTGTGCAAGTGTTATTGACACTGAGGTGTAATTTAATTCATCTACCTCCAATTGTATTATGATTAATCTGATTTTTTCAAGATTTTACAATGTCATATTTCTTCTTAAGATTAACCATCCAACTTATGAAATCAGAATCATTAACTTAGCATCATTACTTTGATGTCATTTTGCACTACTAGTATATAGCTTAGACCCGTATAAAAAGATTGTGAAACCACTAAACGTTTGTTTGTTCGGTTGATAAGAAGTTAAAAGTTGACTATAACAATGTTGGTTTAACTCTTGTTGTCAGCATAATGATATTTTTAGTGCGTAATCGGTAAATATCTTTGTTAGCTCTCGTCGAGCCTTGATTGTGAAGAAATTGAAAGATAAAATATGAATTGATTTTGTATCGATCCATAAGGTGTTGAAGATTGATTTTTGGCTAAAACTTGTTTAATTTGCCAGCATTCCTTATTGCTTTGTTGAACCATTTCGTTCCATTGTAATACAACAACAATCCATATAGTAATTATTCAAAAAATAAACACAAATACATCAATGAGAGTTGATATCAAAAGTGTTAGTAAGACAGAAATAGCACATGCAATGATCAGGATTGCAACAGTTTGAACTAGATGAACAGGTGGGTGTTCTAAGACGGTAGCGAATTCTCCACAAATTTGTTATCTCCATAACAACAAAAGCAATGAGTGCCCAAAAAAGATAGAGTTGTCATGCTAATGCATGCCAAAAGCTTATAGTGTCACTCACGTAAGTAGGTTCCTGCTGAATAGCCATTGTAGAGAGAGCAAAAGGTTTGAGAATCGTAAGGTAATTTGGGACAATTTGTTAAATGCAAGAGAAAGTTGTACAGGCTAAAGAATCGATGACCTAAGACAACTGGATGAGAATCGAAGAAAGAGGAAGATGAGAAAAAACGTCTAAAAAACTTGACAAAAGAGAAGAGCATTGATAGACGGACCACCTTAGGTGGCTGTACCACCTTGTGTGGCACATTTAATCATTAAAAGAAAAGGCTGTACATTCTCTCTCTCATCTCATCTCATTTTCTCTCGGCAAGATGATTTTCACCACCATTCTCGTCGATACCGTCAGTGGTGACTCCAATGGATCCTCACAACAAATCAAGATGGACACTTCCTCATAGAAACTGATTCTGAAGTCACAATGAAATGTTATTCTAGACTGCATAGACATTTTATCCGGCATGTCCAATCGTACTGTTACTTTTATTAAAAGAACTAAGATTGTTGTTGCCCATAGCCAAGTGAGAGTAGAAAAAAGTTTAGTTATAACTCATGGGTGGGATATGTCCCTAATAGGCATAACCATATTTAATTGAATACTTGTTTGATTGTAAAAATAATTGTTCATGCATCAATGTTGCATTATGAACACAAATAATTGCATTTGATCACTCAACTTTATAATATTGTGGTTATATGTTTCAATTATTTGGTTACCAGAAATTATCCTATGAAAACTATATCATCATTTTAAGCCAACCTATCAGAGAAATATTGAAATTGACAATTTATTATACTTCTTTGACTCTAATTTCATTAATTTTCTTTTGTGAGGTTGGTAAACTTACAAATGAGTAATTTTGAACGCATGAAAAATACATGGTTACTCCTTTGTAAAATTATGGGTAAATGCTTCAATTATTTGGTTACCTGCGTTATCATATGAAAACCATATCAATTTAAGTCAATTTATCGTCAAAATACCAAAAGGAACCACCTATTACGTTTCTTGGACTCTAATTCCATTAATTTTCTGTTATGAGGTTGATAAACATATAGTTGATAAATAGTAGGTAAAGGTTTTGGGAATTTGTTTACCTAGTCTAGAACTCAAGAATTAACCAAATTCCCGAAGCCTTTGCCTGTTTTTATCAAAGGTGTAATTACATTTTTTTTTACCGTAAAACTTAACATTTGTGACTTTTTTTTTATCACTCCATAACATTATAAGAAATATAAAAAAAACACACTCATGATATTTCTCAGATTAAGTTTTGAGAAAATAAAAAGTTTTAAAAAAAACTCGCTAATTAACCAAATTCTTGAAGTGCTTATCCACTTTTTATGAAAGGTGTAACTACAATTTTTTGAACGTAGAAATCAGTCACATATAATGGGCACACTCTAGTATTTCTCTGATAAGTTTTGAGAAATTTTAAAAAATTATAAAAACTCATGATTTAACTAAATTTATGAAGCGTTCGGAGGTGAAAAATAATCACAACTTATAATTTAAACACATGAAAAAAAAGGTTAATCCTTTGTTAAACGCTTCAAATAATTGGTTAGTTAGCAAGTTCTTGTCAAAACTTTAAAATTTCACACAACTTATCATCAATATCAAAGGACTCAAACCAAATCAGGCATAAATAGTAGTAGGTATCAACTTATACTTAATAAATTTCAACAATTTTACTTCTTAGATTAAACCATAAATTGAATACATTACCCAAAGCTTCATCATAGCAAAAAGCAACCCTTGCCATTTTCATTATACAATAAATTGCTATTGTGATACAAATAATATGATAACTTGTTAAATTTGAGTGCTCTCAAAGCTTTCACTGGTTACTCATTATGTATTGTACATTATGTCCCAAAACTACTTTACAAATTTTTTAACAGTCAATAATCCTACGCACATTCAACTAAATTGTCATTTGCCAATGAGAAAGCTTCAAATTCTCCATAGTGGTTTGTCTTGGCCAATGAGAAAACTTTAAATTCTTCATAGTGGTGTCGATACCTATTTAGCTTTTTGTAGATAAATCTTTGTCTGTCAACAATTGAGTGTGTTTGGTTTTAACATAACCTTCATTAAACAAAAGAAAATTAAAACAATAAAGTGATAAACTACTCACCTAAACAAGTAAATATTTGGATTTTATATTAGAGCAATACACAAAGCTTGCATTATCTACCAAACATAACCCAACAAATTCAATGTTGAAAACAAATTGAAATAACACCAAAAGAAATTCAATACCACATATTGCCTTTACATTATTTAGTATATTGAAAACAATAGCACACCACTTATCACAAACACACTTAAGAAAATCTCCCACATGAGACTGTTACACCAAACTCATGATTTGTAAATGATGGTAATAAAATGGGAGGTGAATGATATTTAGTGTTTGAAAGGCTTTAAGCAAACTAACCGAAAATGATTTGTCCTAAACCAATTTTTAACAAAGGCATATCCATATTTTTTTTTCATTACCAGTTTGCCTCCTTCTTGCTATTTCTTCACAAACCTAATTCCCTTTCAACCTAGTAACCCATGTCTTAATTCATAACTTAATCTTGCAGAAATTTACCCAAAAACTTAAATTAAATTATTGTCTCATATCATTCTGTAACTCATATCAAATATAAACACACAAAATCATATAAAACCCTTAATGCAAACCCCCAATGTAGAAGTTAAAGAATTTTTTTGAGATGGAACTAAAGAGAGAGAGAGAATGGGGATCTATTTTGTTGTTTTCTTTTATTTTTAAATTAAAATTAATTGAATTTCCACCCACATCAGTGTGTGTCCAACCTATATTATTCCTAAAAAGAAAGTAAAAAAAAAAAGTGAAAAAAGTGGACATTTGTTGGATTCGGTGCAATTGATACCCTCTCTGTATATATATGTTGCATACTATTACCATGTACCGCATACCAAAACTAACTCTGAATTATGTGACTAAGGCCTAGACTCACAAACTAATAACCATTACAAAATACAAAAAAAAAATTAACATCAAACAATAATGAAAGATATTATTCACACTCCAAAAAACCTAAACCTAAGTTATACTCCGAAATGATTAATATATCATTTAACTAAAATAAATTTTTTAAATTTATCCGAAACTTTTTCATCGCATCGCTTAATCACTCAAACCCTAGAAAATCAATTCACGTATTCATCATTCAAACCTCAGAAACTTAGTTCATCTCAAACACTCACACCAAAGTTTTTGAAAGTCATCGATGTTTTCACATATTCATTTCTCAAACTTACGTACGCCATGAGTTGATCAAAACTATGTAAACTCAGGATAGAAAAATGTGAAATTGAGAGAAAGATAATAGTTATTTAAACTATGTAAACTCAGTTTACGTAGTTAATGTAAACTAAGTTTACGTGTGTGTATGAATAAACCACGCACACACATTCTACATAAGTTGTACTTCGTAACTTAATTTACACTAACCTCACATAGTGAGTAATTGTACATACGTAAACTGAATTTACCCTAACCTCTCATATACATACGTAAACTCAATTTAAACTAACCTAGCATAGTAAGTAATTATGCATACGTAAACTGAATTTACACTAACCTCTCATATACATATTTAAACTCAATTTACACTAACCTAACATAGTGAGTAATTTTACATACGTAAATTGAATTTACACTAACATCATACGTAAACTGAATTTACACTAACCTCTCATAATGAGTAATAGTGGCTACGTAAAATCAAATTACGGTTAACACGTGCAGATCTCATACCAAAACATGAAAAATACATCTAACAATAAATAAATAGAAACTCTTAGAAAATGAAATTCATGAAATTCACTAACCATTATGAATAGAGTATAAATCAATGAAAAAGATGTTGATTTAATCTTTGATCTTGGTTGCACATCTATGATGATTTGTGGATGAAAGGGGTGAGGGTTCAGAATAATCATGAAAAATGAATTTTTAAAAATTTACATGGAAAGGAGAATTTTAGTATTATTAAGTAAATTAGAATTATATAGGAAGAGACCGGAAAGAGTCAACAATAATTTACCATGTGCATCTCAATTCAGAAAACATGTTATTAAGCCAATAAATAAACAACAATGCGTTGATAGCTTAGTCACAAATGAAGCATCACGGTTTGAAAAGTAGTAGAAATTCACAAACTATAGACAAGTTCAAAAGTCAACAATGGCATAAAAAACTGTTCAAGTTCAATTAATGGACAAAATGATAAATCTGTAGGGCCAAGTGACTATGAATGACTAGTCCTTCATTTGGATCCGACTTGGGTAGAAAATCTAGTATCCAAACATGGACGGACCCAGAAATACCTTATAGTGAAGGCAATGTGTATATATATTTCTAACAAAAAATATATTATATACATCAAACTATTATAAGCAAAAATCAACATTTTAAAATCATTCAATAAATTATATATGTTGTCTATATTATAGAACATGTACATCATTTATTCATTGAATCTAAAAGATACATTTTTGGTTATAAAATAGTGTCCGAAGGATGTATGGAATATTTTTGTTAGCTATTTTTTTTACAAAAATTAAAAAATAAATTGTTTTAATATTGACTACAACTGCTATATTTCTTAACCAAATTCATTTTATTTGAAGAACGTGATTCTATTACAGATGACCATGCTAATTTCTTAAAAAAAAAAAAACAAATAATAATATAACTATGCTAGCTAGTGAACAATTATCATTGGCATGGTATTGAGAAACTAATAAAAGTAGTGAGGGTAAAAGTAGTGAGGGCCATGGCATACAGACCCTTCAATGTGGGTCCGTCCCTGTATCCAAATATAAGTTTCCATTGTATTTTAGGAAGAATTATATTAACTTGTGCTCTGAGACACAAGTTAATGAGTTAAAATATAATTAAAAAATATATTTTACATTATAAAGATAAATTTTCAAAATTTTGAACCGAAATTTTCTAAAATTACATTGCTATATTAGGTTTATTAAGATTGTACCTTTTACTATAGAGTAAAGCTTGTATAGATCCATACAAGGTTCAAGTTCAATTAATGAACATGATTAGTAAAAACCTAGAGACGTGCAACTGCTCTACAAATTAGGGTTGGATTATAATTGATCGCATTGTGAAATTGTAACAGATAATATATTGGAGCAAATTGCCATGATGTTGTGGTCATCTTGAAAATAAAATTCTGACTAATGACAAACAATATAGCTGCTCATCGAATCCGTTGGGAAAAGCCTCAAACATGATCATTAAATGGAACGTAGATGGTAATTTTTTTTTTGGTATAATATTATCATTTCTTTTACGTTATAATATCATCATAGGATTTGGTATATGTATCAGGAACTCGTATGGTGAATTTGGCATAGACAAATGTCCAGGTTGGCCTTCATGTGCAGTCAAAGAATTTATTTTATCTCTGGGTAATATGATTCACCATAACTATTGCCCTAAATTTGAATTGATTTTTACGCATTTCAAAAAGTAATACTATTGCCCTAAATTCACCATAATATTCTCAACATTTGAGGTATAGTCCTGGCCGAATATGGGAAAGAAACAAATGCAAACAGACAATATAAAGTGAAATTGTTGTGCTAAGAGTAATGAATGCAAAAAAGTCAGAACAAAGCTAAGAAAGTGACATATAGAATATTAAATATGGAAGCGTGAGACCCGCAATCAAGATGATGCAAAGGCATTGCAACTAGCAACCCGATTCCTCAAAATACAAGGTTGATATATATCATGCGATCTCTACCGTGATTTTGCAGAAACTATACGGTCACCATGTTTTTGGTATCTTCAGAATAACACTGACTTATAGTAGGTGATTTAATAGATTTTAGATAAATTTTAATATCATTTTAAAATTTTAAATAGACTCTCAAACCTACAAAATAGACCGTAACGATATGATGATTGCTTTTTTGGTCCCTTATCCTAAAAAAAGATCAAAAGTTGTCTTTCGACGTCTTTAAAAGCACAAAAAGAAAATGTTCTTCAATGTACTCAACAATTTGCACATTTGTGGAGACCAAAAGAAAACCATCTAACTGTGCAGCACACCATACAAACCAAGGTCCCTTAGGCCCCATGCCCCGGATTTTATTATATGACCATATAATGATTGCTTTTTATTATATGACCGTAACGATATGATGATTGCTTTTTTGGCCCCTTATCCTAAAAAAAGATCAAAAATTGTCTTTCGACGTCTTTAAAAGCACAAAAAGAAAATGTTCTTCAATGTACTCAACAATTTGCACATTTGTGGAGACCAAAAGAAAACCATCTAACTGTGCAGCACACCATACAAACCAAGGTCCCTTAGGCCCCATGCCCCGGATTTTATTATATGACCATATACAATTAGTTCTTTTTTAAGAAGAAAAAAGTTATAATATTAATAATAAGGATTACTAAGGTAAGCCAGAGAACAATAAAATCAAACTCTGCCAAATTAAACAAGCCCAAATCATCACTTCCAAAGTGTAGTGAAAAACAACAAGAGACCAAAAACAATGTTTAAAAAATCAACTCCACTAGCTTAGGAAAACCATTATTGATAAACTAACAAAGGTTAACTCAGTTGATAAAAAGACGCAGGTTCATCTTTCGTTGTCGATATGAGAATCTTCTTCTTAGATTATACGTAAGTACATTTGTAAATGGTCATTGAGCTTTGAAATCTGTTATATATGATCCTGATGAGCTCCAAAGTCCAACTTAACTAAACCTTTTTAAACAAAAAATAACCATTCTTGATACGATTTCTCATAAAGAGGGAATTGTCATACCCAAGTATAAATGTTACGAGTTTATATAGATGTTACGATAAGTTTATCGTTAGCATTTTTAGAAAGTAGTTATTTTGGTTTAATCGTATACCAAAACTATTTGGTTCCACTTGTCATTCATATTAAAAATTAACTGACTTTTCATGATCTTTTGAGATGGTCAACATGAATTCGAATATGAATGATATATGTAGATTAATCAACTTATAAATGAATGGTTTCACCCAAAAAAAAATAAAACTAATAAAATGTGGAGTAGGTTCATGGATTTTAAGCTCTAAGGGCCTTTTTTTTTGTATGTGTGATTGTGGAACTTGGATCCTCTCCTTCACCAATTCTCTCCTTCTCTCTCCTTCTCCAAATACTGACCCTTAAATCAATCAAATGGTCAAAAGTTAAAAAAAAGAATAAGTTATAAAAAATAAAATAATATTTTAACCCCTTTTAACTTTGACTAAATCCCTATATCCCTCCTTTTTTCCCAAATCGTGAATATGAAAACCGCAACTCTTCTTCCCTTCCTATGAATGAATGAAATTCACTAATAACAATTCTTGCCTTTTGAGTCCTTCCTATGATGTCTGGTTAATTCTTGGTTAATTTTCTGGTTAAATGGTTAATTCTTGCCTTTTTGCTTTCTGGTTTAAGAAAATAATTTCAATTTCTGAATGAAGATGCATATTATCTATCTTCTTTAGGCTGTTGAAGGTGCGGGGAATGCAGCAAGAACAAGGTTAAAGTCAGGGGACCAAGTTCTATACACTAGCAGTTTCTTTGGAGATGAATTATGGCTGGCATATAAGCTTGGATTCACGAGAACAACAATCCAAGCCAAGCCTAATTCTGTCTACTTTGTTGTCAGCATGTAATTCTAATTTATTGCCTTTTACAATTAAGCTCCATTCCCTTAATTCAATCTATTATGTTGCGAACATAGATTAGTTTTTGCTGGGTCAAATATGTTTTTAATTCCTATAAATTTTTAAGGGTTAATATGTTTTCAATTTGATTTCATAGGGACTAAAAGTAATCTCAGCCATTTGATTGATCTAAGGATCAGTATTTGAAGAAGGAGAGAGAAGAAGAGAATTGGTGAAGAAGAGGATCCAAGTCCGTGATTGTAATAAGTTTGTTTGTTTCATTCGACTATTGTCATTTTAATTTAAAAAAAATTAAAGAATTTTAACTCTTAGAATATTAATATGTTTTGATAATTATATTTTCATAATTAAGTACCACTTGACAAGTAAAAAAGATACAATTCCTAAAAAAAAGTAAACAAGAGACAAAAAAATTAAGCCCACTTAGACTCACAAAGTAGAACAAAATTAACCACATAATCAAATTTGTAAGTGGTATCCACAAATTAACTTTCACTTCACATGCAAATTTTCTTAGGTTGTTAATTTTGATTAGTTGATGTGTGGATTACCCATAATTTTTTAAAGGTAATCAAGAAAAAATAAACATTTTAATGATGAATATTGATTGTTAGTTGATTTTATTTTTACAAATATTGCTTATTAGTTTTTTTTTAAGAAGTATTGCTTATTAGTTGTTATTTATTAATAATTAGATAAAAAAAATAATTATTAGTAAAAAGAGCTGAACTTGTGACATCTTTATCATGTAGGTTTATAGGAAGATGGGTACCTAGCTCAACTATAATTTGAACCATAAAGTTGATGGAATTGAAAGATTTGAGTTCAAACTCTACTTCAAGTATGTTTATTTTTAATTAGAAATTGCAATACTGTATTTTATTTGCATAATACACACAAAACACTGAAAAAATCGTTATAATGGATACAAAATTGAATCACTTTCGATTTAACCTAAGGCTATCAGTATAAATCCAACTATAGGACTATAGCAATGTTCAAATTCTTGAGGGTGCTTTTTCCGTCCATTATAGTCTTAACTGCTTTGAGTGATCAATTTCTACGATTCTCATCGAGTCTTACGACAAAATTACAGCGGGCAGATCATCCATATCTCATTGATCAACAAAGTTGTAAATAATTGATGCCGGTTTAACAATCTGAAGCAAATAAACACCATACAAATGAAAAGAATCAAATAACACTACATCAAAACAGTGAACAAAATAACTTTGCATTGAGGCTATGGAATCAAGGAAAAGAAAAAAAAAAGTAAATATGTAGAAACCACTTCAAAAAATACACAATTTTCCCAAGTGTAGTTATAATAATACACCTATAATAATCAAAATCTTATTAACATCGTATAAACCATTATTTACATGTGAATAAAAGACAAGCGGACAATAAGCTGCACCGCTAAATCTTTTTGAATGGTAAAATCAATCTTCGTAAACACAACATTCATGAATCTAGGAGACATGACATTGCTATGCATGACATTTTGAACTCTATGTAGAAGGTCAACAGTCTCTAGTGCTAGGACACTGAAAGTGTCAAAAGCAAATGGTATAAAAACATGTTAATTGTCCGAACACGCTTTCTCCTATTTGGTCACTTTACTTGACACAACTTCATACGGTAAAAAGTTCGGTACCTAATCCCACAAGTGGTGAAACTCTGATCAACATTTTTTTACTTTTACCATATGTCACGTGTGTGTGATATATAGAGTTCCAGTGACCAAATTTAACACCAATATGTTTCATGTATTTCATGATACGTGAGTAAGTTAGTTGTCATATGATACGGTATACTAGACAGTTAGATGCAGCCTTTTGCCTTTCAAAACTGTACCTGCATTTTTCCATCAAAAAATAAATAAATGTACCTGCATTTTGTACAAGATCGATCGTCACCACACACTTTTTCCCAGCTTGTGGTCCAAAACTGATTTTAATTTTTGTTTGAGGAAGTGGTCCGAAACTGATTTGTTCACCTTCTAAGAAAAGGACACAGCAACCGTAATTATTTTTTACGTGACCCACAACGGTGATCCGTGCTAGTGTATCAAAAATATCTCAGCTCTCAAATATTTCCAGTTTAGTTTAAGGACATAAAAATTTCATATAAAGGCCATTAAACTACGGTTAATCTTCATATATATATATATATATATATATATATATATATACTTGTTTTCTAATTATATATCCCTTCCGATTATACTACACAAAAATTAGTCAAAAAATAATAAACTAAACAAAATATGGAAGAAAAAAATGGTAGTGTTTTCTCAACCAACCAAAAACAAAGGAAAAAGAACGTATCAATATGATATTTTGTAGTATGATAATTAATTACTGTGTTGCATAGATCTATATAGCTAACATGTCAATTATATAAGTGATATAGAAAGCAAAGATGAAGACATCATATGATATTTTCTTATATATATTCAAACAAGAAAAATAATGACCTAGGCCTCTATAAAAACATGTATATTCCAAATTAATAAACTGGAATTAATCAATATTAAGCTGTGAATTGTATGATACACTAGAACGGATCACAATTGCACATCACATGAACCAAAGAGAAGAGAAGAAGGTGCAAAAGGAAGAAGCAATGCTAAATGAAGAAGAATGGTGTGAGAAGAGTGTGTGGATTTGAGTGCTTAATATATAATAGCAATATTTGAAAGCCACACCGACAAAGTAACTATAAAAAATTGATGATTGAACCCATGCTGAGTTCTTTAATTTGTACTCGTTATACATGCAAATTCAATTTCAACCGTTGGATGGCAATTGGTACACGCGTATGGACGAGGATGGTTCGAAATAAAAAAAAATAATTTAATGATCGCTAGAATCCTTAGCAGCGGGGTTCCCGTGCGCAAACTTGCTTAAATAATTTATAACGGAAATTTCATTTTTCGTCTTTTTTTTTCCTTAGACATTGACGTGCGGGAATAATTTGATGGTAGATTCCATGCTATGAATGTTAAAAAATGTTGAAAAATATATCCGTAAAACTTAACTCAACTGATAATGTTAATATCAGTAACAAAAAAAATACAATGTCGATGTTGACATGTTGTTTGGGTGAATATTTTCACTTGAATTCAAACACAAATGCGTGAAGTCCAAATGATATTTGTCGTTAATTTCAGTAAAACAATTGGTGGACCTCGTCCTTTTTTCTTTAAATAAAAATCACATTGACAGCATTCCTTATAGCTTTACATCTATATGAAGAAAAAAATTCACAAAAACAAAATGATATTTATTCATTTAAATTGATAGAGTACTTCATTTAAAATCGTTAAAAATCAAAAGGATAGAACAAACTCAAAACATTCAAGTTAATAAAATATAAAGATAAAATATCTACAAATAATATGATAAAATTAAAATCACTGAAATACTCGTATTATCGAATCTACATAAATGTTAGTTTAAGAAATTGAAGCTTTAGCGAGGTGACATCATTCATGTCATAGTGAGGTGACATCATTCATGTCATCTTGTTACAACTCTCCATTCCAAATTTAGATCGACAATTGAGATTGTTCTATACATTGAAATTAAATGTGTGATGTGTTGGAATATTTTATTAGTTTATTATATTCCGATATCATTTTGTAGGCAAATATCGTAATAATAATTATATTAGCTATTTATCAATTGTGAGTCTTAATTGATTAGTGATCAAATTAAGTAATAAGCTATTAGATTTCTAATTGAATAATCAATTAAATATTTAATTAGTTGATATGGATTCAATATGAATGGATGTTAGGATGACCCATTAACAGAATAATGGGAAACCCTAATGACCATCCAATGTAAAAGAGGTTATGGTCCCCAATACACCGGACACGGTAAAACATTCTCTTCTCCCCATCTGAAGAGAACTTGAGGCATAAAAGTATCGGTTGACGAAGAACAAAATCAGTTTGTTGCTAACCCTTTGTTGTGTTTCATATTAAATCATCTAACTTTCAAATTGTTGTTGTTGTTTAGAGGATCAAAACTTCATCCAGGTAATACTAACACCTAATTATCACTATCTTGATAAATCAAACATGTCGTAGATCCGATCATAATCATGTTCAATTATTTGTTTGCTTTCGCTATTGATTCATGATTATTGAACATGTTTTATGTATGTTTTATTAAAAACTAAATTTCTAACAAGTGGTATCAGAACCGATCTTCTTGTTTGATTTATTGGGATGTTATTAATGCTTGGAATCATGCATATTTGATTTTCAATTCTCGCTGATTTTGTTTGAATCCAAATTTTTCAATTAGATTTTGAAGTTCATCTCACTTGTCGTGATATAATTTGTTTTGGCGTCTTCACAGGTTAATAATTAACTGATATAAAAATTGTTAAGAATCAATTGTTTTTTCGAAATCGGTTTGAATCTCTTTTAGGGAACAAAATTATTTTGTTTTTTGGGTATATTATTAGAGTAAATGGTCACTTTGGTCCCTGACTACGTAGTCGCTGTTACAAAGGTCTTTGACTCAAGATTAAAGACAAAATAGTCTCTGAATGTGCACTTCCATTATCACTTTAGTCCCTGACGTTAAATAATCATGTTAACTGATGATGTGACAAAAGTTTTATGCTGACAAGAAGTATGAGGTGTCATAAGGGCTAAAGTGAAAGTAGAAAATCATCATTTTGGTCTCTGAACCAAAAATTAATATTCTCGAAAATCAATATCTCTAAACCAAAAATCAATATCCTCAAACTCGTCCCAACAAAGTGTTGCTCTTCGTCAAAAATTAGGTCATCTTTCTCAATGAAGTTGGTATGTGGTTCTAGGAGACTTGTTGTTTGGTCATTGACTGTGCATATTCACTCTCAGTTAGGTCCCGGATAGTAAACACTTATTGTCACAAGGTTATTGACAGTAAACATTTATTGCCACGAGGTTCGGTAAACACTTACATTCTAAAATCGGTTTGGTTATATTTGAGGGAACATAATTATTTTGTTTTTTGGTATATTATTCGTACCTTTGTTTTCCTGTATAAGTCATGAGTCTGTTTTCGTCTTATTTGACATGGTTCTTTAACTTCGAGTTTGAAATTGAAAAGAAGACTAAAACTACCTGCTAAATGCCAATTACCGTCACCGTTTTTTTTTTACGGGAATTGATCATAATTATTTTGATCATAATTGATTGGCAATTTTTTTTTTGCATCAAGCGAGAATTTTAGTGGTCATATACCAATTAAAAATCATGTTTATTTTTTATTTTTTTTCAAGTAGTCTAGTGGCTAGAGCTCACATATTTTAAATATGGAGAAGTTTGATGTCAAGGGTTCGAACCCCTACCTCTACATATATAATGCAATGTTCCTACCAATTGAGCTATGCTCACGGGGACAAAATCATGTCTTTTATTTTAATTGAATTTCTACTTTTTTGTTGTTGTTACCAATGAAAAATGTTGATCTATACTTCCTCTGTTTCATAATACTTATCAATTTTGAAGAATAATTTTGATTCATAATACTTGTCACTTTCAAGTTTCAATACAACATTAATTATTGTCTTGTCAATAATACCCTTACATATAATTTATTGTAGACAGAAAAAAAGAAAGAAATAATAAATGGTTAAGGGTATTATAGAAAACACACATTATTTCATCAAAAATAAGAAAATTTATTTGGTTTCTTGGTTACTGCAATTTCTTCAAAATGGACATGTATTTTGAAATGGATGGAGTATATCCATATTAGGGGAATTGATTTGGTTTGTATTGTCGGAAGATTTATTTTTTAGGCAACATGTATTCTTGAATGATTAAAAGTAAATAAATAAAGAAATTGGATATAAAGATTGAGTTTAAATTTTATTTGAGTGATTTTCATATTTTTCAAATTAAATATATAGTTCAAAAGCGTGTTCTGACAATCAACATGCTTATATACCATTTGCTTTTGACATTTTCGGTTTTCGATTTCTTAGCACCAGATGTTGTTGGCCTTCTACATAAAGTTTAAAAGGTCATGCATAACAATGTCATGTCTCCTAGATCCATAAAAGTTGTGTTTACGAGAATTGATTTTGCCATAAAAAAGGTCTAGCGGCGCATCTTGTTGTCCGCTTGCTTTCTATTCCAGTGTAAATAATGGTTTATATAAATACAAATTATATGTATTCAATATTTAGATAAATACAAATTATATGTATTCAATATTTAGTTTTGACTTATGAGTTTTTCTAACTTATATGATGATTAATGCACCATCTTATAAGTTTCTCTAAATCTTATTAATTATGGGTTTTTTTTAAAATTGTTTTTTATTTCTTTCTCTCCTCTCTTAACTATTGCAGTACCGGTTCATGCCACCAAGTATAGAGTCAAAAGTTACATTTTACAAACACACTAAAACTAAACATTTTATTCTTCCCTCCCTTTACTTTATCCTTCAAATTTGAAAAAGTTTATTAACGATATTGGAAGTGAAAAAGGACCACACATTTGTTCTCATATTGTTTTGTTTTTCACAACACATGGGTTGATTAACTAGGTTCTAGTTCGTAGTTTTTTATATTGGAAGTGAAAAAGGGCGACACATTTGTTTTCATATAGATTTTTTTTTTCACAACACATACGTTGATTAACTAGGTTCTAGTTCATAGTTTTTTATATTGGAAGTGAAAAAAAAACCACACATTTGTTCTCATATAGTTTTTTTTTCACAACACACATATGTTGATTAACTAGGTTCTAGTTCATAGTTTTTTATATTGGAAGTGAAAAAGGACCACACATTTGTTCTCATATACTTTTTTTTTTCACGACATATATGTTGATTAACTAGGTTCTAGTTCATAGTATAATTCACTGAAGTTTTTTTTGTTTACAACATGATAGCCTGCTATGTTCATAACAGAGGAAAGAAATATAAAAGTGTAAAAAAGTTGAAGATTACATAAACTATCTCCTTTTTAAGGCCACTTTGAGTTAAGCTTTGTTAACTTCATAAATTTTTGTTCGAGGGAAATTTCATAGTAATGGAGTATATTTGTTTGTCTGCCTTTAACCCGACTTTTTTTTCTTCACGTGTTCCAATGAAAATGAGTTTTGGAAAGAAAAAAATTCTTTCTAACTAGGGTCCTTAAAGCAATAATTAAGGAATTACAAAAAGATTTTTTGTCTTAAAAATTTAAAATATTATTTTTTATTAAATAATGATTACATTCTTTTTCATGAAAACTTACTTCAATGATCTTAGGATACTAATTAACGTTCTCAAAAAAATAGAATGCAATTGATGAGAGGCGATCTAGGACTAATTTTTGTGTGTGGCCTAAATAATAGTGTCAACAAATTTGTCCAAGATCGCCTCAGAGCACCCGAAAGAATAATTTTAGCATTTTTTTTTCTTGTTTTATTAAACCAAATATATTTTTCTAACACTTTATTTATTTTTATTTTTTTAAGAAGCTAAACAAAATATTATAAAAACCAACACAAGCTCCTCTAGCATAAGGTGTACTAAAGAAAGTTAAAGTATTTAAAAATTACAATAAGACGATCCACATGCTACCACAAAGTAGCCAAGAAGAATAAAATTATGTTAAACCTGAAAACATAATAAAAGATTTAACCTCCAAACCAAATATTTAAAATCAAAAACAACATAATGAAATTTAAACCACCAAAAAGCTTGGAGTTTAATCTTTTCCAATAAAGACAGCAGTTGTTCCGATTTATTATGAAAATGCCTCATATTGTGGTCCTTTCATATAGTAAAAAGAGTTGAAATCCAAATAATATAAAAAGGCAAAGGAGAAAATGCTCCTAAATAGATTCATCTTAGTTGCTAATCTATTTCGGAACAAACACCAAATAAAAATATTGACCTTAAGCGGAATTTTCTTAAGTTGTAAAATATGATTGTAGCGGTCATCAATTGACACATCTAAACTAGTCAAGTGATTATAAGCACTTTTGACCGTGCACCCGTGGGAAGAATGAAACTTCTAAATCCACCTGTCAGACACACCAACATGCAAAACCACAAGTGAAAGTTGCTCCGCACAACCCCTCACCAACCTCTCCTCCCACGCAAACAATATCTTTTTCTACTTCCGCACCTCACCATAAACTTCCCAACCCAAAGAGAGCATCTCCTCGATAGTGGCACATTTATTAACAGCAAGATCAAACAATCTAGCATATCTAACATCTAAAGAAACAACATCCAACCAAAGATCCTTCCAGAACAACGAAGAAACTGCATCCCCCACATGTCTAGAAATATTATCCAATTACCACTGATCATCTAACAAACTGTCCCCCTCGTAATATGGTTCACGTTTTGCCACCACACTGAACCCCCTTCTATTATATATATATATATATATATATATATTGGTGTGTCTATGCAATTTGGATTGGATATGATAAATCCATTTGTTTTTATGAAGGTGTATTTTAGCAACATGCATTTTAGGGTGTATTTACCAACTTTTGAGTTATCACATGCTAACTATTTCTAAAAAATAACTAGGTGTATTAATTCTAGCAAATGCTTGGAGGAGTTGCTAACTTACACCCGTTTACTTTTTAGAAGGAGTGTTTTAGCAACATGCATCTCAAGGTGTATTTAACCACTTTTTAGCTATATCTTTGCTAAAATACTTCTTCTAAAAAACAAATAGATGTATCTTAGAAGATCCCAGAATGGTAATTACAAGTGAGAATGTAAATAGGAACCATTAGTTTGAAAATAATGGTCAAGATTAAATCACAAGTTAAGTGACCCATGTGTCAATCATGTATCCCACTCACTTCTCTCCTTTAACTCGTTTGGTTCGAGAGTTTTGGAGTGGAGGGGATGAAATATTTTAAACTTGGCGTGTTTGGTTCAATGTGTAGAAGAGGAGAGGAAGGGAGCAAATCTCTTTAATATTTATTACATTGCCATAACTGGTGGGGGTGCCGCAAACTGGTGGTGGAAGGTGGTGGTTGCGGGTTTCGCGCCAGGGAAGATTGGTGTCGTTGGAAAAGATGCTTAAAGGTGAAGAGAAGACAAAAAAGTTGAAGTGTTTGAAGGAAGAAGAAGGTTTAACCAAAACGTTGGAACGTGTGAGGGAAAGGAATGAGAATGACACATGGGTCACTTAACCTGTGATCATTCTTTTTAATCTAATGGTTCATAGTTATTCTCATCATTATTACCTATAATAATCATTTTTATGTGATATGCCTTCATATATATATAAAGAAGAAGAATGCTAACAACACTCACTTTTGAACACTCTCTCCAACACTTGTTCTTTTACTAGATATAATCAATGTATGTCCCACCACTTTATGTGGGTTCTATTTCCAATATGTGAACCCACAATGATTTAAACCAATAAGAGAGTAAATACTAGAAAGAATGTTTAAAAGAAAATGTTGCTAGCACAACTCATATAAAGAGTTCGTCTCATTCTGTATTCTACAGTTCTCTCAAACATTGTTTTCGCTCAGATTTATCCATTCAAACGCGAGAAACAATAATATAGAAAAAATAGTATTTTTTTTCGACTAAGGTTGATAAATTTGGAGGGATGGGATTTTTATAAGATAGGTGGGGACAAGTTACTCTCTAAATAAGTTTTACCCAAACTTTAAATAGGGCTCTTGAAGGGATTAGTATTATCTACCTTTATAGAGGGAAATACACTACCTTTCTCTCTATCTCTCTCATCTCTTATTTTGTCTCTCATATTTTCTCTTCATATTTTTCCACACTTTTTCTGTTTTCCCTCGCCTACCTCCTATTAGCCTAAAGTGACTCCAAAGGTAGTGTTTCTTAAAGTTAAATAATTTTATACCCTTTTGCCTATATATGACTTTTGTGTTAAACAGTCATTAGATGCAGCTTTTTGCCTTTCTGAGCGTCAACGTAAACGTTAAATGAAATAGTAGTTTTTACGCCCCAAAAAATATACAATACAGAATACACCACCAAAAATAGGTTTCCGAATGTACCTTAATTCTGTATTTTTGTATAAGATCGTCACCACTCACTGTTCACAATTCCATTGTTCTTTTTTTGCACATAGCCTTCCTTCTCTTTTTCTCTAAACCTGCATTTGTAGTCTAAATTGACGTTCTAAAAAAAAGGCCTACGCAATTACTTTTGATGTGACCTGCAACAATGATCCGTACTAATGTATCAAAAAAACCACCACTCAAATATTTTCAGTTTAATTAAGGTGAAAAAATTATCGATAATTCATTTAATTAAGGGACATATACAAGTATCACATAGAGTTTAAACTACAATCTCCATGTATGTAGTTGTTTTTTAATATATTTATATGTATATATTTCATTCAAAAAAATTATATATCTCTATCAACTATACTAAACAAAATAGGAAAAATCGAGAAAATTGGTAATTTCTCAACCAAAGAAAAAATAATGTAGAAAGAATGTCAATGGTGAAGAAAAAATAATGAGAAAGTTGTGAGGTCATTAACGTATAGATCTATATGTCTAACACGTTAAATATATAAATGATATATAGTGTCAGTGGTGAAGATATCATATGATATTTTCTTATAAAATTAAGACAAGAAGACAACCAACAGCCCACAGTATTTCGGAAGAAAAAAGTAAAGTAATATAATGACCTCTCTCAAAACATTAATATTCCAAATTAATAAACTTGAATTAATCAACGTTGAGCTGTGAATTACATGATACACTAGAACGGATCACAGTTGCACATCACATGAACCAAAGAGAAGAAGTTGCACAAGCTGCAGAAGGGAGAGGCAATGTTGTATGAGAGAGGAAGATTGTATTGCATTTGTGTTATTGGCATGGGATTGTCTTTAGATTTGGATGGTTATCATGATAAAACTCACCTTTTAAGCTATTTTTGTAATCACGTTCTACTTTTTCATTAAATATTGAAAAAAATGGTATTACTAACTTAAAAAAAAAAATTGTTTATAGCATGTCATTAATAATAATATTAGTCGCATAACGAGTGATAAGAAAATAAATAGTGTGATTAGTTGATATATAACACGACTTCTCTAGCTAAAGCATGAGCTACCGCATTTGGTTGTTGCCTATTGAACCCCATCTGAGAGTTTGTGAACTGTGAATGAAATGGTCCATGACACCTTGATATAATACAACCAAATTGTGAAACATCAGGTCTGTTGGAGCAAAAATCGTCATTGATTGTTTTAGAGCCCACCACAAAGCCAACGTTGTTCATATGCATGTCACTTAACCATTCTATAACATTAAACAAACCGAAAGCTTCACCAACAGGAACAAAACATAAAGGAGAGTAACTCATGGTTTTAACTAGAACAAGAGTTTCAGCATCGTCACACACACATATATCAATGCTTGTACAATTCATAGGATGCAGAAAGGAAACATCAATATTGCACTTGAGACAGTGATCTTATTAATCTATCATGTGTTTTAACGACACGTTAAGAGAGTAAAAAGTATAAATTTTGTATAGAAAACAATGATAATTTAACTTTTAAAAAGATGAATGCACGACTTTTAAAATAGATATTTCAACATATAGCATTTTCTTTTAAAAAAGATATAGTTAATTTAGTGGTTTATTTTGTATATGTTTTTTTTTATAAATAACATTTAAATATCAATGTGTTTAATTTTAACCTTTTCATTTTTAAAAATAGAAATAATAATAATAAGATATATATGTAGAAGGAAAAAAATCAATACATAGGAGTAAAATGATAAGAACACAAGAGTGAAATCAATAACTTCAAAGTATGAAATCCCACAATTTTTCTAATTGTGTGAAACAATTCACACCTAGGAGTAAAATGATTTCCATGACCAAAAACATAAAATCCAAAAATTAAAGGTAGTAAATGAATGCAAGGCTTTAAAGACATGCAACCTAAATAGTGACTGTAATTTATTTTATTTTTTTCTACGCATTTGAGATATTTGAAGTCACCTAGTACACAAATTCTATAAGAAAGTTTTGGTATCTAATCAAAATCACACATAATGATAAACTTAGGACCACAACAAGAGTACTCATTATTATAAACATGCAAATTCAGTTACAGCCGTTTGATTTCAAGTGCCATGTGGACAGTGGTACTGATACACCTGTACGGATCAAAGATGGTAAACGTGAATTTGATAATCACCAGACCAACAGAAAAAATAACAGAAGGGTCCATTTAGCGATTTATCAACAGAAAAATAAGGCCTGTTTAGCATGGTCCTCTAATGTTTTTCAGAAGAATTTTGCTCTTCCCCCAGAAAAATACACTCCAATTTTGTAGGCAGGACGATTTTACCTCTGCGCATGTTAACTAATGCACGTGTAAAACTGTGTGTTAGTTAACATGTGTTGCGTGACTTAAGTCACGCATGTGTTAACGCTGCGTGACTTAAGCCAGACACTACGCAAGTTAACTCACGCACAGATTTAACATGTGCGTGAGTTAACTTGTGCAGTGTCTGTGCAACAGATGTAATTTGTGCAGGGGTATTTTAGTCAATTTAGCTGGGCGGGAGTGTATTTTGCTGGGTGAAGAGCAGGATTCTTTTCAGAATCGTGGTCCAACGTTAGAAAATTGCTTTTCTCACAACACATATTGCTTACATCATATTTAAAAGACAAAAGTACATCTGCGTAACTTAAGTCATGTTCGGTATTTTCAGTGTGAGTTAACTTACGTAAGTTGTAGTCCAGCGTGAATTAACACACGATGCATGATGTTATAGAACAACAACTTAGAAACACAAACATTATGTTTCTAAAATTTCCCAAACTTTCAAAGTGCGATAGTTTCCCCTTCAAATGCAATTTCCTTCATTCTTGCGCCATTCAAAGTTAAATTCTCCCACAAAACCTAGTAAATGTTTGCATTGCCTTTTTTTGGTTTAAATTTTGGTTTTTTGTTTTGGAGAAATTTTACAATTTTAAAAATTTGGTTTGCATGTTAGTTCTTAGGATTGGTAGTGATGAATTAAGTTAGGAATCATAGTTTAGATGTTTTTTTTTGGTAGATAGATGAAATGGCAAAGCCATTATAAACTCACACACAAGTGGAGGTACCGGGGTTTCATTACAAGAAACATTACGTATTGCCAGAGATTTTGACAAGGGTTTGTAACCCCTAGCAAATTTACCAGGGAAAATACCAAGGAAAACTGCTGGCATAAAATACAAGGGTGTGCCCGTCGGATATTGTAAATATCCGTCGTTTATGTTTGGCACCAGAGTCATTTTTGAAAAGGTGAAGGAATCAATGTTGTGTCAGGAAATATGCGACGGAAAAAGCCACGGAATTGCCGTCGGATGTACCAAAAGTCAAGGAATCTCTGTTGATTTGCAGCTGACTTGACTAGGGCATGCAAAAAGCTGCCGGTGCAGGCATGCCAGGGACAAAACCCCTCGAATATTGTTGTTTTCCCTGGCTTATTGCTACCCATTCTAATGCTATTCTGATGCTATTTTGAAGATAGTTGTGTACCTACCATGCCAGGGCTTGCCCCTTGTTTTTTCCCTGGGTTTTTTCCAAGTCTATATAAGCCTCAACCGTGCACATATTTCCCACTTTGGCACTTAGAATTTTTTTTAACATTTCAATTCTCATACACTCTACTCTTAAACACCACTAAACTTCTCTAACTTTGATAAAACTCTCTTAACTTATTATTTATTTGTGTTTTAATTTTTTTAGTACTTACTAACATAAATATTTCTTGTATCAGTGTTCAAGTATTGCCTCCTCCTGTGGATTCTTGGTCTTGCTAAGCTTGCTGAATTTTTTCTTCTCTCATTTCAAGCTTCAACACGTTAGTTAATTTGTTATTGTTTGTATTTGCAAGATCTGTACATTTTTTATAATAAATTTTGAAAATGATTTTAATGTATTATTAAAGAAACAAAATAATACTGTTAATTTTTGAAAAATAATACAATATTATTTCGGAAAAAAATAATACTGTTGATATAATTTCGAATTTTTTTCCCTTTTTTTATTCGGATTTTTAATATATAAATGTTATATAGAATTTTTTTTTTGAAGAAAAATGTTATATAGGATGATATATGTTGATGATATATGTTGGATGTTATTTAGATGATATTTCAAATTATTTATGGAATATAAATGCATGTTGTTGAATATTTAAATTATTATGAAATATATGCATGTTGTGTTTTTTTTGACAAAAAGAAATATATGCACGTTGTTTATATTTTTTAGACATGATATATGCATGTTGTTGAATGTATATTTATTAGGTAGATTTGTTGATTGTGTGTATAGTTGTTATATACTAGCTAGAATGACAAAAAAAAATGCATGGTCCAACACTAAATTTATATATACTATATAAAATTGTTAATTTAATAAGACTGGTTTTTTTAAAAAATAAATTAAATCAGGGAAAATCGGTTTTTAAATTTGTGTAGTAAAAATTCTGAATTTTTTTAAAATAAAATCTGTTAGTAAAACTTTTTTTAAAATCTGTTTTAATTTGTTTAATAAAATATGTTTGTTAAAAATCTGTTTTTAAAATTTTGCTAATTTTAAAAACTGTTTTTAAAATAAAAGTACTTTTGAAATCTGTTAAAATAAAATCTGTTGGAAAACATTTTTTTAATTAATTTAAATACAATTTATTAATTAAAATAATTTTTTTAATGTTTAATTAATTAAATAAATATTCGGTTTTATAAATAAAACATTTTTAAAAAAAATAATATACACTTTGCTAGGGGTTAAACCCCTCACTAGTCCCTGGTTTTTTGCGAATCTGATTTGACCTTCCGTCAATTAGTCAGTACGTCAGTGCGCCAGTCAATGTGTCAGTCAGTTGCAGAAAAAAGTGAGGAATTTTGCCAGGAGTTATTACAGGGAAAAAGTCAGGCCATATATCAGGGGTTGAGCCCCTCGTTTTTGTCCCAGCGGTGTAACCCTTGGCAAAATGTTTGCGACGAGCACTTTTGCCATTGCTTCCGTCCCTGGAAAATTCCCTCAAAAACATTCCTTTTCCCAGGGATTATGTCCTTTTGACAAGGGTTTTGTCCCTGGCAAAAGGTAATGTTTCTTGTAGTGTTCGAACTCCGGTCATGGCATCCGGCCTAACAATTTTGGAATTTTGCCAGTTGAGCTAGGACTTGCGGATAGTTTAGATGTTCTTTAGAGTCCAATGTAGTAGTTTAGAGTTTAGAAATTGTTAGATTTTATGTTGATTAATAATTGGACTCTAGGTGTTTGATAAAATGTCTCAATGTTTTTTTTTTTTGCATTGTTAATAATGAAATTAGTTAGAAATTGGATTGTTAATGTTGATTATAGTGAGTTTGAGTGCAATGTGGTAGTTTGCAAATTGAAATGAGACTGCCGAAATTTAACTGTTGTTGTTGTTGAATAGTTAGAAATGACACAATGTCCTTATGAAAAAGCCTCATTGAATTTTTGCTTTTTAAAATGTTGTGTACATATGTCTTAGAGGCATGACAGACTTAGGCATGGAGGGAGACCGCTACAGGGAGTGCACGGGCCGAAAAGGGCGCTTAACGCCCTCCTCAGGCTGGTAAATAGAGACAGGGGCAACGCGAGGATTAGTAGGAGTGATGATGTTGAGGGATCAATGTCACATGCGACTGCGTCCCAGATAATGGACCTCATGCAATATCAGCATCAACTTCAGCATGAGGCTTATCAGCCTCATTATCAGTATCAACATGAGGCGTATCAGCCTCAACTTCAACAAGCTCACCGACAGGGGGTGAGGCTCAGGAGGAGCAGGCCGGACCGTAAATTTTTACAAGAGGCCCTACTAACTTGTCGCTTCTACATAACTTTGGTAGACATGTGGCATGCAGGCTATGGAACGATGTCGAAGTAAGTATAATTGCTTAATTTTATTTTAATGATATGGCAATTTTAATTTAAATGATGCGTTAATATAAATTAGGCGCGTACATTCAAATTACACGCATATATTTAAATTAGGAGCGTCAATTTTTCTTACGATCAAATTGTTGTCTTTTTTATTTATTCAAATGCTTATATTTTAAACGGTGTGTTGTTTTTTTTTCTTTTCTGTATTTCAATTTCAGAAGACGCATAAGTTAATCGCTGTCTTGCACATGAAGAAACTTAAGGCTGAGAGTTTGAAAGTCCCGGACCAGGGACATGCATGGTTCTTGCAGCGGGTGAATGCATCTGATCTTGTTCCACTCATTCGGACTAGGCACGAGAACATCAGTCATGGCCTCATGACCACCTTGTCAGAGAAATGGCATGCGGAGACCGGCAACTTTCATCCGCCTGTTAGGGAGATTATTGTCACACTAGATGATATGGTGTGTCTTCTATACATCTCCATCATTGGGAGGCTCATTGATGAGGAAGATATAGAGTATGAAGACGGTATACAGCTACTGCAGATCGAGCTGGGTTTTATGTTGAAGAAGGCTTAATTTGAGGTGACTAAACAGTGGGGTGGCTATGTCAGCATAACTCACCTGAAGGATTGTTATGAAAGACTACTTAATAGGTGTAATCAGTTGGAACAGCCTGCTGATGAAGAGAAGGAGAAGGAGCATGGTCTTGATAGAGCACATGCATTAAGGCATTTTTGTTGCTCTTGGTTAGCTACACCATTTTCGCCAACAAGAACAGCAAAAACGTTCATCTAATATGGCTGAAAGCGTTGCATAACCTGGACATGTTAGGCGAGTGGTCCTGGGACAGGATGGCACTTGTTTTTCCGTACTCTTAGCTTTCTCTTACCTCGAATCCTGCAGTTAGCAGTGTTGGTGGTGACATGACCTTACTAAGAATATCTGTTGGTACTCCGGTTGGATCGTTGCCGGTTAAGACATGATGTGCCTTCACTTGTCGGAGCGGGTCCTCAAACAGTACGAATATCGTTAGGCCATTCCCATAGCTCCTTCAACGATTGAGGCTTTTGACCCAACATATGTGATTGTAGCCTTTTCAGGATTTCATGGTCCATGTCCTTACCCAGACGCAGAGGGGTTGGCAGGTCCTGAAGGTGGAGAGGTGGAAATATGGGAAGGGGTACATCAAATGGTTTTGCCGTGCATCTCACCATATGTTCAGTGAGCCTGCACCCGTTGCTGAGTACACAACTCATGCCCCCATTTATGATGAGGTTATTGTTGAGCAGCAGTGGTCTAGACAGCTTCCCACTCCAAATCATTGAGAACATCAGAGCCAAGGTGGATAGTGCTATGTTGCATCCTGATACGTTTTCATCTCATCACTTTGTTGGCATTTTGGAGGGCATCTAGTTGGAGTATAGCATTATGCAGGATCAGCCGGTTACGCGCAAATGTAAATAAATTACATCCATATCCACCAAAGTGTCATAAAAACATCTAAATTTGATCAGCCAATGCCTTTTTTTACTTCCATTTTTTTATTTTTTTTATTTTGATTTAGATTAGATATTAATTAAATGTTTTTGCAAATATATATTGTTTATTAATAGTTATGGTTGAGAACGTGGATGATGATCCAATTGAGACAAATTATAGTTTTGTCGATTTTTCCGTAGAGATCAAACTGCCTAAGGTTGTAACTTCCGTTAAAGTTGAAGTTTTACATGTTAATTGCGGTATGTCCAAACTTGGTGTGAACAAAGTGGACATGACTCAATTCTTTTCAAGCCAAGATACATGGAAAGATAAAGATGAATTGCTTGGTTATGTACGTCGACAAACAAATATGTTTGAATTTACATTTGTCAAAAAAAGATCTAGTGCAATAAGGAATACAATGCTTGAGTTGGTTTCTGAAAGGAGCGACGATCACAAAGCACCGAAGAAAAAATTAAAGCATGAAGCAACAAGATCAAAAAAATGTAGATGTTTGTTCAAGTTACGTGGATATTTTAGTGTGAGCCAATCCAATTTTTTCTGACACTCCTGAAAAAGCAAATGAAGAATTTGAAGTTATTGCAGAAGATGAAGATGAAGAATTTGAGGGTTTTGATTTTTGTGTTTAGAAGAAGATTTGAGGTAAATATAACATAGATTCATGTTATTTTGAGATATATTTGTGTAGGAATTTTTTTTATTCAAGAAAGATGATGAAGATTCAAAGGGAGAAGATGAAGATGATGAACATGTTCATCTTATTTATGGATTTTTTTTTAATAAAAATATATTTAAAAAAAATAAAATTATGTATTTTTTTAATAAAAAATGAGAAAAAGGATTTATATGTTCTTTTATGAGAGATAAATGACCTAAATGAAAAAACTAAAAGATAAATGACTAAAGTGTTACAAATAAATAAGAAAAATGACTTTTACAGTAATTTTGCCTCTTTTTTTTTTTTAATGTTGTTTGGCTTCGCCTCCATGTCTACACACAATCCATACGTGCACTCAATACGAAGTACATACATTTTTTTTGCTAATATATACAAGTACATACATATAGCAAACTACCATGTATAAATTATAATATTATTATTTGATAAGAAATAATAATGTATAATGATAAATTATATCCTAAACCAAGCATAGAAAAAAAAATCAGAATGCACCATTTAATTTATCCTTATTGAGCATGTTAACAATCGAAAGTGCTATAGCTGAAAGCTGAAAAATATTTTTGTTTCTCTTTGTCAATGGTGAAATGACATCATTCTTTTGCTTGAATCCATCTTCACAAGTTGTTGAGTCATCAATGATTGAGCTTAGCTTAATATTACATTCTTCATAACGCTTGGCTTTATAATCTCTAATGGCTTCTCTAAAAGTTGCGATGGCATCGGAATATACATCAAGACAATCATCCAAGCATTCTTTAATAAATGGGTCTCTAGTTTTCTTCTTTAAAAGCTCTTTGATGTAATCACAAGTATTTGTCACATTGTGCCTTGTTATCTTGATAGATATGAGACCTAATTCTTCAAGATTTTTGGCACATTGGGTCCTATGATCTGATTGAAAAGATGTTATGCAAAATTTGTAGCTTATGTTGGGATCACTTTTTGAGCAATTCTTACATGTTTGTTGGATGAGGTGGTTGGCATCAACAAATGGATTGAAAGAACACAAGAAAATTGTGAGGGAAAGCAATAGGAAAGAAGGAAGGCTCATTTTTTTGGTTTAGATATTGTGTGGGGGAATTTTCCTATACGAATTAATCAATCAAGGTAACACTTTATAGATGCAAGAAATGGGTGTGTAGTGATGGGAATGATTGTACTTTTTCTCAATTTTTATGGGGCGGAGAAGCAATGTTTATGTGAGAATAAATGTAAGTTGCCGTCAAATTAAACAAGGAGGAATTGCAAGCTAAGTTAGTTTTGGAATGATTAAAGGTGGAAGGATATATGGCCAAAAGTTAAAATGAATTGAAGAAGTAAGATATTAATTTGTTTACGTGGAAGGATTAGTTCTAGCACAAAATTAGGTGGAGGGAGAAGAGAGATATGAAAATTAGGGGGAGGCTTCAGTTGCCATTGTGGAGGGAAAGGCACATGCCTTTGCACCACTAAAAATACGCCACGTGGCATTGCTTGTTTTAAAAAAAAACAATAAAAATAGGAACACAAAAAGCGACAAAGTGAAAAAGAAAAAACGCGTATCAGCGTTTCAACTGCTTCTCCTTTCTCCTCATATCACCTAAACCTCCATAGCCGCCGTCTAGAACCTCCATCGCCGCCGTCCAAAACCTCCAATCGCCGCCGTCACCTCCATCGACAAAGGTTTGTGTTTTTTTTTCTTCTGTCTCTATGCCTCATCTTTATTCTTTTGTAATGGTTATAGTAATGTGAACAAACCATAATCAAGATTAAAATAGAGGAATATTACACTTCAATAAGAATAGAAAGCAAATCATGTCAATCAATTTCTATCCATTAGCATCAAATTTTTGGAAATTTAGGGTTTTTTTTAGGAAATCATGGTTATGGTTTACTTATGTTGCTCTGTTTTTTACATATGCTGCTCTGTTTTTGATATGGTATGTATGGTATTTTCTTCTAATATGTATCAGATACTGTTGTATCGGTTTTGTCAAAAAAAAAAAAAAAGTGTTGTATCAGTTCTGTTACCAAGCTTCTATTGCCTTCTCAACTAGTTTATGATGATTCATGTTTGTGGTTATTTGTTCGATGGAGTTTCTTCTTCCGCGCTTCCAACTTATGAGTCCCTGCTAGCACGTGAGGATCAATTCAGTTACACAACCATGTTGATGGTAATTTCATATTTTTTTCATAAAGAACTATCATTGTATTTACAAAAATCACCATACTAATTATTTTTTGTTATTAATGTAGGCACCCTTTGATGATAAAATTTTTGGAGCATTACTTTGATTGACCTCTTATCTACATCGAAAGAAATGAAGCTGAATTTTGCTTCTTTTGTAATTTCATGTTGACAATATACATGTTTTGGAGACTAATTTGTAATTATCTGATGTTGCTCTCCTCAAGCAGATTTGATGTCTATGGATTTTTGTAACATAGAATTTGTTTTTTTGCTCACAATACTTTTGGTGAAAGCCTCGTTGAATGCAGAATGCAATGAACAAACATATTATGTCACAATTTGAATGCATGAACAAGCATATTTTGCTTCTGTGAATGCAATGAAAGCCTTATTGCTTTGCTCCTAATTGTAACTGTATTTTTTTTAACAATTGCAAAACAAGTAGGTTCCTCTTTGTCACTATATTACAAACAGACAATATTTTTTTTTTCTTCTTCACAGAATGAGAAAAATGCACAGGGTTACAATTTCACTATTTTACTTATTTTTTTTCTCCCTTTTATGCTTCCTCTCATCTAATATGTACTTATGTGACTTCCAGACACAATCCAATGTAACATAATCATTATCATCACTAACAGGATAAAACTCTCTAAAAACCTGATTCAGTATTACACATCAGAACAGATGAAGAAAAAATTGATTAGCATGTAAATTATCATTATTAAATACACACTTGTGTCTATGCATAAGTACATATAGCAGAGAATTGAGTGGTACAGCTACAAACTAACCTCTATTTGCTCATGAGTTATTTTAATTGATTGCTTATTTTTAGACCGTGAAGAGAATCAATCTACAGGACCATGGCTTTTATTGTACAGCTATTTTCATAATCTAGTTTTCATAATCTAGTTTCATAATCTAGTTTTTTCTACATGACCGTGAATTGAGTGGTACAACTACAAACTAACCTATTTTCATAATCTAGTTTTTTCTTCATATTCTTAAATATTTTAAGCTAATCAATCTACAAAACCATGGCTTTTATTGTATTTTCTGGAACACTTTCTGCAACTGCTCTACCATAACGTTAGAACAGCAAGAAAAACTTATAATCTTCAACCAAACGGTGTCGGAGAGAGCCGACGGTGATGCAACGGAGAACGGTGTCGGAGAGAGACGATGGAGGTTCTGGACAGCAGCGATTGGAGGTTTTGGACGGCGGCGATGGAGGTTCTAGACGGCGGCTATGGAGGTTTAGGTGATATGAGGAGAAAGGAGAGCAGTTGAAACGCTGATACGCGTTTTTCTTTTTCACTTTGTTGCTTTTTTTGTTCCTATTTTTATTGTTTTTTTTAAAACAAGCAATGCCACGTGGCGTATTTTTAGTGGTGCAAAGGCATGTGCCTTTCCCTCCACAATGGCACTGAAGCCTCCCCCTGAAATTAATACATGTACTAACTTGCCTTTTAAACTATCTATAACAATGATTAAATGATAAATCACATTTCACTCCCTACAATTATGATGCATAAGCCTTTTGTTAGTGAACGCCTCGTGACAAAGTTGATTAGATTATCCATCATATTTTAAGAGACAAGAATATGAAGAACGATCAAAGTCAATGAAACGACAATTTATTAGGAAAAGGTTATACCTTTTTACAGATAGATCCGATCACTTAAATCAAGAGGATGAAAAACTAAATTGAAACATGAAAGTGTAATTGATTGTGGTGATTGCCCTAAGAAATTAAGGTTTACTTAATCAAACCAATATCCTTAATGGAGAATGTTTGAAAAGTTGAATTAAGTTGGAGTTTAATTTGACACGTTAAGGGGTTTAGTTGCCGAATTAAAGGCATAAAGGGTTACTTATTTTAGGGAACATATAAAGGGTTACTTGTGAGCACTATTATTTCTTGGTTAGGTAAGGATTGGAAGGTGCGGACTATTCATGTGTTCAATGAGGGAAATAAGGTAGTGGACTAATTGGCTAAAATATGCCCATTCTTTGCATGTGCTTGAGAATCCACCTAAGGATTATGGTAATTTATTGTTGCAGCACTAGTATAGTATTTCTTTTCTTTTATTGTATTTTAAATTTGATTGTTTTTGTTGGGGCATCTCCCATCGTTTGTACCAACCTCACAACTCATAGTTAAGACCTCCTTCTAGTTGAGAAATTCAAACAATAGAAATCCTCCTTTACTTTCATGAGAGGATAAACATCTAAATATGTTAGTTGTGATTGTGGGAGAGCCTACAACTATGTTGAGCAGGTTGGTCCGACATATTTTAAGGATTAGAGAGAAAATTTATAAGTGATATTTTTTTTATGAAAAATGTTAGCCAACACCCTTTGACTTTGAGTATTTGGTTAAATGATCAAAAGAAATATATTTGTATACGAAAATGAGTGTTTGACTTGTATTCAAAAGTAAAATTTTCTTTTATGAATAAATCACTATTTTTTTATGTGCGGATAAATCTCTTTTTTATTTAATGAATATCATTAGAACATTTTTTACTTGATCAATGTTCTTAGAACATTCTATTTTTAGGGATAGGACATTTATTAGCTAGACCATTTTTATATTAGTCATAATAAAAATATTGCATTTCATTTTGTTATATATTTAAATTTTAAAATTTTATTTAGTATAGTTGACATAAAGATTGTTTATATGTGCACAGGGTAGGATGGCAATGGCCCCAATGGACATGGTACTATAATGTCCGTCCCCGTACCCGTGTATATAAAAGATGTCCGTCCCCGTATTCATATCCTCGTGGGCAACAATTTTAATGCACGTCCCCATGCCCTATGGGCATCTAAATGCCCGTACCCGCGTCCATTACCCGCACTTTAATTAAAAAAACAAAAAAAAAAGAATAGAAACATAACTGAATGTAAATCAATACGTAAAATTTTGCAAATAATAGTATTTTGCCAAATCAAAAGCATTCAAAGTTTGTATGAATTAATTTTAGTGGTATATAAATTTATATATATGCGGGCTGCGGGGCGGGCTGGGCATTAGTGCCCGTACCCGCGCCCATGCCCGTTCAAGTTTGCGGGTAATTACCCGTGCCCGTCCCCATACCCATAAATGCGGGTATTTACCCGTCCATTGCGGGTATTTTTTGCGGGTGCCCGATGGGCTTGGGTCGAATTGCCATCCCTAACACAGGGGATGGAACTTGAACCTTCTTTTGAGAAAATATTCATTGTGGTCTAATAAGCGTCGTTAGTTGTTACGTGATAAATGAATATGAAACATCATAAAAAATGACAAAAAAAATTAGATGAGGGACGGAAAAAAAGACCAAAACTTCAAATTTTTGAAAATAGAGAAGACTAAAAGTGCATTTAGGCCAACTATTTTTTTTTTATTAAACATAAGAAATTAATCGAATTTTATAAAATTAATATTTTCCTTTTTTGACATATACTTTTCTTTTTTAAATTTAAATGTGATAGGCCAAGCAAAATGTTACTTTTTCTTTCTTTCTTTCTATCTTAAAAGAAAAGGAAAATTGCACTTCTCCCATATAAATTTACTTTCTCCCACATGAACTGACTAAAATGCCCCCAATATGAACTAACTCACATTCAGTATAACCAACGTAAGTTAATTCACATTGAAATATAACCTATGAGAATTAACTCACGTTCACGTTCCGAACAGCTACGTGAGTTAGCTCACGTGGTTTCCTCTCTCTTATCAATGAAAATGCACCAATAGCCTACATGAGGCTTATGCTTTGGTTGGTTAATTATCCATATTTGAATTTGAATTATGTATACATTATAATATTATTACTCTATTTTTACGTTGGGTGGGATTTTCATGTGACAATAAAAATAAAAAAATTGATTAATTTGCCCTTGTGTGATTAATTAGCATATGGCACCCTCTTGTTTGTGTATCATTGGCATTTCTTTCATAAGATAAAGTGTGATTAATTAGCATATGGCACCCTCTTGTTTGTGTATCATTGGCATTTCTTTCATAAAATAAATTAAGTGATGGAAATATGAGAGTTTATAATTTTCTAAGATGATAATAAGAATCAATCAAATTGATTGGTGAAATTAAGGTAGTTAGATTTCAATCAAACTTTATTTTGGTTTCATGGATCTGATGTTCAGTAAATGAAATACTAACAATTTCTTTAATCAATTTTTTTTGTCAAAAAAATAAAATAAAATAATTTCTTAAATTACGGAGGTGCCTTACTCATTACAGAACACCGGCTAGACATTTTATTAATCAATTATTGAAGAAAAGTTTAGTGACGTGCATTAGAAAGTTACTTAGGGATTGTTCTCACAATCACACAACCTTAGCTAAAAAAAAAAATTTAAAGAGAAGGAAACCAACATAAGTTAATTTTGTTGGTGTTCGGAATGTGATTTAACGTGAGTTAAGTTACGTAGGTTATACAACAACATGAATTAACTCACATTCAGTACGCTAAATGTGACTGAATGTGAGTTAATTCACGTTGAAATTGAAGATATTTCGGTCAATTCACATGGAAGTGAGCAAATTTGTACGAGAGAGAAGATCAATTATCCAAGAAAAATTAGTTCCAATGGGCTACACTAACTTTTTTGTCAGCACCTAAATAAGGTAAACTACATCCACTCGCCACCCCCACCCCACGCGTCTCTTATGAATACCTAGAATCATGATGGCTAGGAGTTCTTCCCAAAGCAAGAACTTCAAGATAGTGTCTTAGGGTCATGGCTTTGCTAAAACTAAATATACTTAGCTAATTGAGAATCTCCACATCCATGTATCTAGAGAATTTGTCACGATTAGCTTGTTGTCCTAATAAAGAGCAAAACTCGATTAAGACATTCATCACTGTTGTAAGATTCTTTGTAGTTGCTTGTCCGAAGAGGAGGACATCATCTTCAAACACATGATGGGAAATAGAAGGGTCATTTCTATATGTTTTCATCAGTTGACAAGCGCCACTGTCAACCTCCACCATAATACGGTGAGAAAGTTTGTACATACAAGCAAGAAAACATCGGGTATGAAGAAATTAGATCTAGCACCATTCTAGAAGACATTTATATGCAATGATGTTCCACAATTTCTACTGAAATTCACGATAGTTCGACGATGACCAAATTTCTTTAATAGACTATAAATAAAATAATATTTAATACGATCATTTGCCTTAGCAAAATCAACTTTGATTGCAAAATATGGAATTTCGCCTTTCATTTTAGTTATACTACAAATAAATCATCTCCTAAGCAATGAGATAATTCTCACTTATTTATCCCCGATAGAAAATCAGTTTGACTAGAGTCTATTAACCACCATGTTGGTAAGAATCTTACAATTCACATTACAAAGGCATATAAGCTAATTGATTAACAAATAATTCAAACAATTAATCTAATAATTTACATTTTCACACTTTTTAAAAAAATATAGTTAATTTTTTATTGAAAAAATAATGAGTTGATAAAGAATAACGTGGAAGTCTCTAGAACACTAAAGAATAATAAGGAAGTTTTTAACGCAAAGTGAGTTTTCAAGTGAGCAAGGAGTTGCCTTTGTAAAACTTCACTTTACGGTCATTTTGTTCACGAAACTAACACTGTCATTTTGTTTGGGAAGTGAGGAAAAGCCTTCGTTAACAAGTCTTCTATACCAACAAAACCACCACTCTCTGTAACGCCTGTTTCGATTATTTAATTAATTTTTCGAGTTGAGAATATATTTACATGATTTACGTGATTTATGTGTTATGTTGTGGTTTTATTAGGCGAGTTATTTTATTATTTAATAGAATAAGGTTGGAAATAAAAATAAATACTAAAGTTGTGGGGCTGTTTTTGAATTAGATAGAGTTGTGGGGATTAATGAGATTAGAAAGAGGTATAAAAGGAAATTAGGTTTAGAGAGGAACAGTCAGTACGTTACGGACTGTTGGAGAAAAAGGGAGAAAAGTGGCCAGAGAGGAGAGACCTGCGATTCTGCAATATTACCAGGTAAGGGTGAGCCTAGCTTCGATTATGTTATGCTGTAATTCATTATTTATGATTAACGAAGGGATTGAGAAGGTTTTAGAGGGAGTTCTTAAGTTAGGGTTTAATGGATTTTGAGGAATTGATGTGAGAATGATGTGAATTGATGTAGAAACCTGTTCAGAACTTAGATTAATCACTAGGACCTTAATTCTGAATGATTAGAACCTTAGTATGAGAGATTGGACGAGTTTTAGCGAGGATTTGAGCGAACCCACAGCCTGTTCTGCGACCGCTCGCCGTGGCGAGCAGAACAGTTTAACTCGCGAGGCGAGCAACATCACTCGCCGTAGCGAGCAAGTGGCAGAATGCAATTTAAGTAGCTCGCCGTGGCGAGCAGTCCCACTCGCCACAGCGAACAATGTGGTCTCAGACCACTATAACTTGAGTTTTAGAACTCTGTTTTGAGCGAGGCTTTGAGGGTAGACTTATGGATAGTATTAGAGATGTTTAAGACCTAAATTATAACCTGTAATGATGCTGTAAGATGATTCTTAACTGTTGACCTTAATCTATGATTATATGCTTATTAAGTGAGTTATATGATTGATGTTTAAATGATATTTGTGACGATGATTATGTGCTGTGAATGTGTTAAATGTGCTGAACTGCTGCCATGTAAATGTGTTATAATTGCATGTGTCAGTCAAGAGTCGTAAATGATGTTAAGATGTTGTATGTAACTTGTTTAAGTATAAATAGTCGAGTTCATGCATTTGCATAATTTGAGACGGTGGAGCTTATGCTTAAAGCGACGGTGGAGCTTATGCTCAAAGCGACGGTGGAGCATTTTGCTCAAAACGACGGTGAAGCTTATTTAAGCTTAAATATTGGTACCACATGCATGATGTTTAAGATGTTAGAGTTGCATAGTCGAGTTGCATTGTCGAGTCTTGTATTTAAGACGTTATGAGATGATTTGTTATGTGAAGATGTTTTAAGATGAATTGTATATTTGGATGATTTGAGACGTTCCTGTTCTATGTGATGAATCTTGTTGTTGTTGTTAAGCATAGATATTTGAGTTATATGCTAATATAATTGATGTGAATCTCACCCCTTCTGTTGGAATTGCCGCCTCGTGGGCAAGTGCAGGTGACCGAGCTTAGGATTGACGATGTGAGAGGTCCTTGTGGAGTCTTAGGAGCTCTGATACGTAACGGGATGAGGATTATCTTTTGTTTCTATTCCTTTATGTATCGTTTTTAAATTAATTATGACATTGGTGCGAAGAACTAATCTTTTAAAGAGTTTGAATTATGTTTCCGCTGCTACATTTTGAATAAAGACGAGGAATAAATTATTATTCATTTTGTTTAAAGTTGTTTTGAAATGTGACATCCTGATTACGTGTTATACTCTGATTATATAAAAGAATTTTTACTTTGGGAAAACGGGGTGTTACACTCTCCACCACAATCTTTACCAAATAGTTTGTTGAACCGCCTCCGTCAAAATGTGACCTCGAAGACAAAATGAAAGAAATTTGAAAGAGATGGAGATGGAAGAAATGAGGGAATAAATTCAACAACTACAAGAGACCATCAATGCCCAACAAGCCCTTCTGGAAGCACAACAAAGGAGACTCGAAGATGACGGCTCTGGTAGTGACTCATCATCATCTAGAAGCAGTCGATCACATCGACGTCAACTTCAGATGAATGATATTAAAGCAGACATTCCATATTTTGAAGGGGAGCTACAGCCTGATGAGTTTGTGGATTTGCTACAAATTGAACGTGTATTTGAGTATAGGGAGATACCAGAGGAACACAAGGTAAAGATTGTTGCAGTAAAGCTAAAGAAACATGCTTTAATTTTGTGGGAAAATCTTAAAAGGAAACGTAAGTGTGAAGGAAAAAGCAAGATCAAGACATGAGACAAAATGCGTAAGAAACTAACCCGTAAGTATTTACATTCTTATTATTATCAAGACAATTTTACTCAAAAAAATTATCCAAAAAATCTTCATACCAAACTGTTTCCTCCACCAAAAATAAAATTGATTCTCATAAACCACTAACCCATCAACCTATTTTCTCTTTTAAACCCCAACATAACACAATCAAAAAGAGAAATATCAAGATACCTAAATGTTTCATGTGTCAAGGGTATGACCACATAGTCTTTTAAAGAGTTGATTACATTATTTTCAAGACATTTGATTCGGACACTTGTTAGCATTTTCTTAAAATTTTATTTATATTCTCAAAAATTGTGATTCTTAATTGTTTAATCATTTTTGTACCAAAAAATATATCATTTAATTTTTTTAATTGTGTTTCAAAAATCGAATTATATGGTTTAACCGTCGAACTACTTACATCTACTATAGTTTAGTTATTTTACTGGTTTAATCACAAAATCATCATAATTTTCAAGATGATTGAACCATGAGTTAGAGATCTCACTAATTCAACGTCGAATTTTAATATTAAAAAAAGTGAAAAAATATAAATATAGGAAAACGAAAAAAAAAATCTTAAAAATAAAAATAAAAAATGGAAAGTTCACTCAATTTTTGTTTTTGTTTTGTTTAACTAGACAGTGAACCCGTGTTTCGCACGGGACAACATGATCACAACATATATATATATATATATATATATATATATATATATATATATGAAAAATGCATGGTTAATTGACATAAAAAACAACAAAGTATTGTAGGCAAAATGAAGCGTCCTTGTAATATAATAAGTACCAACGTCATTAATTAGCAAACATTTTGAAATAATTCTTTGTAGACTACATTTGAAGTTACATTTATATCCAAACCTTCATCATCAGTCAACAATATCTTTAGCATTTTTCTTAATGTAACTCTGGACATAACAACATATAACTGCTCGTACGAAAAGACCGACTGTGGATAATATGTTAGCAATTTAGGACTACAACATCACATAAACTGAATGTGACAGACAGGTAAATCATAAGTCGTATAATATTGATTTTAGGATATGAAGAATATATGCTGTTAAGAATTTTTGCATAGATAAATTAAGAATGTTATTAATATAAGTATTACACTCTTCTTTCAAGAAAGTGTTGATACTTTTCATGTGCACCTTGTATTATAATATCTTAAAATAATCACGTAACATTTTTTATTTTATTTTTAAAGAAAATAACAAAAATTATATTACAACTTATAATAAAACTTTACATCTTCAAAAATTACTTTTCTTTGAAGAAAATAGCAAAAATTATATTACAATATATGGTGAAACTTTACACCGTTGAGAGTAAAGCGAAAATAAAACTGACATAATTTAAAAGATCACATAATTTGTTTAAATTGTAAAGTCAAGACATCAATATTAAAACCAATACTACATGCATGCACATAAAACTCAGATGTATAGTTCTGATTTCACTCCAAGAACGGGAATTGTCATCTATTAAATGGATGGCGTGCAGCAGAGTTCCATCATTGATAGGTTATGTCAAACAACTTTCCATTTAATCAACTTTTCAAATGTTAAGACCTGCAATTATTCCTACCATAGTTAGCATCCTCATAAGTAAAAGCATACTTTTGAAAGATACGCTAATACTGTTGGTAATAACTACAATAACCACACAGAGTTTGCTGATTAAGGGAGCTCAACTATGGATGACAAAAAATCCATTCAAAAGTGAAAAGTCGGGGATAAACTTATCTCTCATGTCAGATAGAACTTTACCTACAAACACAACAAAATGCCTAAATGGTTCCAATTTGAATGATGAAAATTAAAACCTAAAGAAGAAAGAAGCAACAAAGTAATCTAAAGGGTATCTTATCTTTTAGTGTTGAAAAGCACAATGAGGCATCATTATATTTGTTGAAAAGCACCATAGGATCAACATTATATTTGTTGAAAAGCACAATGAGGCATCAATCTTACTCCAAGCAAAGTTCTTTGGTTGTATAAACAGATGCCAAACCAAATTTGGAAAGAACAAAAAATCTAATAGTAAAATGTTATGGTTAATTTACTTGCAATATAAAACTTTTACCAATGGATCAATTAGTATACTTTTAATACTTCACATTTTCTGTAAATTTTCTAAATAAAGAAGTTCACATTTTATTTGAAGATAAACAGTAAACTAATTTTAATTACCAAAAACACTTGTACTCAACTTGACATGAAATGCACTTGACAACTCAGAAAATTATGCTAAAGCTTGTGTGGAATAATCTTTTAAAAATGTACCCAACATTTTCTGCATAATTTTGCAAATTTTTTACATGGTTCAAGGGATATCATTCCTTGCTAGTTACTAATTTTGGGAACATAAATTAGGTAGGAGTTGCTACACCTTGAGTACACCAATTAACTATTATGGAACACTTTAACCAATCGTGGCTGTGAAAATATTCAATGAAAACAATGTACCAAAATCTGAGTATGCATAAAACCTTTGGCTAACCATACTTTACACAGCCATCAAAACATTGATAAGCAAACATTGCTTACAGTTGGTAATATCACAAAATGGCGTTATGTTACTTGCTTCAGCAGTATCTTCAGAAATTTGTTCTTCTCAACTGAGTCAATCATAACGAATTAAAGGTAACAATTTCCATTTTTTTTAGTTGAGCTGCTTTGTACTTAGAAGAATAGATCTTTTTGTTTGAGGCAGAGTGTTAAAACTCAATCAATCTATCAATATATAGTGCAAGAAACAACCAATGACTAAGAGTGAAATGAAGTGGTGCGCAACAAAACACAAACACTTTGTATAGACAAACACACATGATCTGTTTTTTAGTGGTTGAAGAGCATAAAAACTTGATGATAATGATTAGCGCATACCTTCATAGGTTTGTCACCTACAATTTTATAAAAATTGAAAGGCTCAGGACCATGTTCCTGATCAAATTGCTGCTATATTGCAAATATTGTCCCCTTTAGGATATGAGATTTATTTTGCAAGAAACCTTGATAATTATTAATCTCTACCTTCATAGCCTTGTCAGCTGCAATTTTATGACAGGAGAATGCAAGTGCAGAATCATTTGCTAGCCTTCTATGGCAAATTAGTTGAGAAATGAAAGTGCAATATCTTAAAAATTTCCTACGGACAGCGTGCAATTAGTAGCAGCTTTTTTTTCTCTTTTACGGAATACATAAATTACATTACATGAATTGGTAGATGATCATCTAATGTAGAAAACTTAGATGGATTGGCTAAAAGGCTTTTTTTAAATAGCAGATTTTTTTCTCTCTTGGGGAATACAGGGATTTCAAGTGTCTAGAGAATTTTTGGTAGCAAACTATTACTCATATGCAAATTTTCTTACAAAATAACGCAACAGCAAAATTAACAAAAAATAGACCATCACTAATAATTATTTGTCGATAATATCATGCCAAAAAGGCCATGATTCATGCATACCCAACAAAAGTTAACAGAAAAAGGCCAACCCAAAAAAAAACCACTAACATTCATATTTCATATAATAAAATACAATTTCAATGTAAAAAGCATCCCAACTATGAAAAGAAGTTTATCAATTTAAGTCAGCAAAATATTAATAGCTTACCAAAGTACTTTTGAAGTTTGCATAGCTGCAGCAGAACAATCACAATCACAGTGCGATGAATCATGATTATTCAAAAACTGTTGCATTCTCACGACACATTCATCCGATAATGTGCAATGAATTATATTCCCCCTATGAAGTGTAAATTAATCAAATAAAAAGTTAGCACATGATTATCAACAATTATTCTGCATTGTGCAATGTTAATGGATTAAGACTTGCTCTCAATCTTCTAGTGCTGCATCCATAGCCTTGCTGATTTTTCCATTTTTCTAAATTTCCTTCACAGTGTTTCTCTTAACAACATGACCAATTACATCTAAAAATATGATCATTTGTCCCAAGTATATATAAGAAATGAATTAACAACTCATGAAAATAATCTATTCAAACTAAAAGAGTAACTAACCAAGTAACCGATCCTCCTTAGAGCATGCTAAAAACTCTAGGAAAGGCACAAATTGAAAGTGACTTTTTGGTATTTAAGTAGCAACAGTGACTTTGAAAACAATAGTTCCACCCATTAAGTTTAGTTTATATTTATGCTTAGTAGTCTTGAAAGTAGGATCACTTTGTGCAATCAGGAATTTTTCAAAAAGATAGAGACATATACCTTCTCAAAAGGTTTTCCAAGGGGCTGAAAGAAGTAAGCTAATAGAAGGACGACCGAGAATAATTACACATGTTAATCTAGATAACCACATTGAAAAAGAAAGACCAAATGAAGTCAAAAAATGCTTCATTGGTGATTCGTCCTTCTACATTATGCTGGAAAAAAACAGAAAATAAAAATAAAATAGCACCAGACGTGTTTTTTAGAGATAATAAGAGAAAGGTACCATTAACCTTCAATTGTTGCGGCTGTCGCAAGCGACCTGCCGCTGTGAGCACAACAAAAGTTTATCAGCATGAGGCTTTTCATTGAACACATGTCTTTCCTTGGTTGCATTGTAATTAGATTAGAAAACTTAGTTGCATGCGACATTAGAAAACTTAGTTGTAATTAGATTTTATATTTTTCATGCAAAACAACCAATGATGGAAATAAACAAAATGTACAACCTCGCGCGTACTAAGTAAAAATGTTTCAAAGCAAATTCTACACATGATATTATCAAATAAAAGGACTGAATTACTTTGGAGTTCAAAGTAGTGGTACAATGATTGGTAAAATTTAACTATCAAAGGTTCCTTGCTCTCATTAGCATTTATACCACTTAAGGAATCATTTTTAATTTTTTGCTACTGCATGCACCATGATATAATGAGTTTCTAAATTTTAAACTACTTAAGGCTAAAGTAGAAATGAAACAGGCATAAATCGGTAAAATTTAACTTGATCCATGGCATCAAGCAGGTCTTGTGAAGATCTTCACGAAGTTTGAGACACAATTCAATCAAGCAAAATGAAAGTAGTTGATCTAATATAATTTATAACTTGAATATGAACCTTAAACCTAAAAATGTAAAAAAAATCATGTTAATATTAGTTACCAATAAAAGAATTACAACACTAACTAACAATAAAAATATTTCACTTGTGTCAAGGGATTCACTTTTCATTGAACGTTTGGGAAATTCCTACGCTTGTGTATTGAAAGAAGCACAACCAAAACTCCCACAAATGTTGAATGGATATCATTTTTTATCATAAGAAACAAAAGGAAATAAGACCGAGAGAACATAAGAAACTACCCCCAAGAAAACAAATCAATTCTAACGACACTAAATAGCTAAATTGCAGCCACCTATGGTGAAAAACCAGCAAGTGACAATTACAACAGCTAGCAAAAACAGGCAATAAAAATCTGTAAACCGAACTAAAACATTTGGACACCAAAGCTAAGAGAAGAAAATAAACCGATATGTTGCAGCTAGAACACACTAACACAGATCAGAACATAGAGGTGGAGGAACACTGCTATGTAGCAGCTACAATCTGAAACACCTCTGCTGCACAACAACAATCCACGTGCCAAAATCCAGCTCCGAATTATGAAGAAAATTACCTCGAACTCGCTCAGAATTATGGAGAAAATTAACTTGAACCAGCTCCGAATAGTAAAGCACAAACATCTGAATATAAAAATCCAAAACATAGATTGCATTAGCATATATTTTGGAGTTATGCTAACAAAGGCTAATGCATTATTCAACAAAACTATAGCAAAAAAACATTGAAAAAACCTATTAATTAGAACCTTCAATTTTGAAATATGTTTGCTACTTGTGTTAATTCAATTTGCACTTCCTTAGAATAATTTTCTTTATCATGCTTCCTAAACAAATTCGGAACATGTTTGACTACTTTATAGATACCTCACAATGATGTCAAGTTGCAATCAACTTAATCAAAGAGGTGAATGACCCTATGCAAGCTATACAAAGAGGTCAACTGATGAGTACAAATGCAACAAAAAAAAATTACACTTTTTCAGATTCCACACTAGACTTTTGACATTAAAAAAATGCCTTGATAATAGAATATTACTAAATATCACTTATACTTGTTTGAAAAGAATGCATAAGAGTTTAGCTCACCTGCATCAATATAAGTAACTTTCGGATAATTTGATAATGTTGTCAAAAGGAAATTGGAGGACACACAAATAGAAATTCAATGAATCACCTTTGCTCTCCACTTATTTGATAAGACAATAATCACAAATCCAGGACAGGCAACAGAGCACAATTTTACCATTTCTGATGGATGGAGATTTTTTATAATTAAGAAGGAAATTATCTCTGGTTATACCTCTCCAAGTGAACATGGATTTTTGAATTCCGGTCGCTGCCCTTTAAGCTTGGTTTCCTAATGTACACTTGAACTAAAACTTTAAGTGGTTATTTGGATAAACAACTAAATTAAGCGCTTATGTATAAGTTATGTTAATATAAACTCAAATTATTGTGATATAAGCTATAAGTTGTTTTCATAAGGTATCATGCATGTACATAAACATACAATTGATCATCACCATGTTTGAGACTTTTTTTAAACAGAAGCAGAAGCATCAATTAAAGTGGGAGTAGTAGCTTTGTGAACAGCTTAGTGAGATTGAATTGGTGGGGAGAAAATGAAATTGAAATTGAAATTGAAATAACTGGGGAGATGAAAAAGAGGATTGATCAAACCTTGTTTGATTGACAGAAAAATAGATGTGATAGGGAATGGCAATGTTGTTATTTTGGCTAACAGTAGGGGTATTTTTATTTTAGTTTTAAAAAAATAGGGCAAATCTATGTTGTGTTGTGGATAAGATAGGTTAAACCTCAACAAAAACAACATTCATTGTTGTTGTCTCTCAGAACATCATCAATGGCTAACCTAAGAACAACCATTGCATCATCATTTTGGGACTTAAACATTTCCTCTCCACAAAACATCGATGGTTGGGCCAAATTTGTTCCTGGTGACCCTATTCCTCTTGACGCTTCAGTTTCAAGCAGAACCTTTCGCAATGAACAATTCTCTGTTATCGCTCCTCATTTTCCCTTTGGCATTCTCCCTTCCTTAGCACCTTCTCCCAAAAAGGAGTATGGTTCCTTTTCACTTCAATCACTTCTCGTTGATAAAGTTGGTTATAATTGGTAATCTTTCTTTCACTATCTTCTTTTGCTTCATTTTTTCTGTTTTTTTATATGCTTCTTTAAAAATTGGATTTTTTTTTAGTTGATTTTGATATTTTTTTATATGTTTCATAATTGATTTTTTTTATATGTTTGATATGCTTAAATATCGTACTTCATAGATTGGTTGTGTTTATACATTCTACTTCTAAATACTATGTAGCACTGACACTTCAGATTGAAGACATGTCTTAGTGTTTTGATGCGTTTTGTGTCTAACACCAACACGACATCACATGTTTAGTTTCAACGTACTCATAATGATATTGATTTACCATGTTTATGTAATCTATAAAACATCATGGTGAATCTCAACTTTTTAATGCACTCATACAGCTTAATTATGGTCGATATAGGTTGCTTGCAATAACTGGACAATTCCGTCCTAGGAAAATGATAGTTGCTATTAAAAATGAGATTTGCAATGCTGCTGAGTTCAATCTCTCCACAGTTAAGGACGTTGCAAAGCATTTCATCGACAAGTCACTTTTTTCATATGGGTTAAACTTCCAGTTTGCGTTCTCTCCTTCAACAACTGTGTTTTTTGATTTGGAGGGCCATGGTGAAAAAGAAAAGCGCCGCAAAAAAGTGATGTTTTATCAGGAGGTACAAACTTAACAACTTTTTCATAATTTTCCATTATCTGATGTGGACAGTCTACCATGATAGACTTCCTTTATACTCTCAAAATGTTAAGTGTGTTTTGTATGTATTTTGTTTATAAACTGTTTTCATACCTTTTCTGAAATTGAAAAATATGCTGGCAACTCATAATACTATAAATTGGATCATGCAATTGTTTGGTAATTGTTGAAGTTTTAAAAAATTATGAAAATTTGATATGATATTAAAATGTTGATATTCCAGTTTTAACAGTCCCATCTCCTAAGAGGTTCTTCTTCTAAAAAGCTGTCTTCATTTAGTAAAGTGATTATTTTACCTTTTTCATTTCTTTTTCAATTGTTCATTCACACATGCTTACTCTTCATTTCAATGTTGCACTGTTGTTGCTTGCATGTGTGTCTGTTTGGTCTGTAATTCGACTATTTGGCTTGAGCATATAATGAATCATCTCAAAAGACAATATTTCTTGCAGCTTTCTGATCATGAGTTTTCAGTGGAGGCAGCATGGCCTCAATTGTTTGTTGACCACAAAGGAAGATATTGGGATGTTCCCGAGTCTATATCAGTTGATTTTGGAACCCATACGCCTCGTCAGGGATTGAGATACCGCTTTGGGATGCATAGTAACAATGGTAGTCCTCAGGTTACTAATGCAACTGATAGCGACACCCCGCTGTCTCTACTGCCAGGGTTATGTGCAAAGGCTGCTGTTACATATGATAAGATCAAGTACCTCTGGAGAAACACGGAGATTGAGGAGGAATATGAAGACTTGTCACCAAATTACCATGGACTTATGGAACCTCATGCAGCAGTATCTGGAGTTATTGGTAAATTCTTTTGATTAATGCTGTCGTTACTGTTTGAATTGAGAATCCATTAGTATGTTTGTGTACTCGGCAACCACTCTTTTTCATTTTTATGGTTCGGTTTGCTTGCTTTTGTCAAACATTTTTCATTCATACATCATTTTTAAGTTTATCCCTTTTATGTTTTATTCTCTCTTTTTTTGTTAGAATTATAGGATTAGGTAAAGAAAAAGGAAAACATAGTTAAGGAGTACTCACAATGAATAAAAATATATTGACACATGTGTTGTGACGTTATACAAATACAAAACATAAACTCTTATCCTTTTTATCTTAGTACCGGACTTTTAATCCTTAATCAAATAGTAAATGACGTAGGAAGTATAATCAAATATGAAAATCACTCCGATGGGATCATCTTGAGTACTTTGATCTATTCTAAGATAGAATCAAGATGACCTGAGATTTATTGTGTCGATTTTTTTGGTCTTAATCCTCTGGTCCCTAGGGGAAAGGGGCTCTGGAAATCCGGAATTCGGATTGGAGGTAAGTAAAGTTTGACCAATGATTGTTTCAGTCATGATTCAAACTCTGATAGGACCCTGGGTTTTGGCCTTAATCCAATAAGAGTTTATTGGGACATTCCTTGAATTTTAGGAACGTTTTGTTTATAAAAGAGAGGGAAGCCTAGTGAGTAAGTCATTGGGAAAGTTTTTTAAGAGTTTGTTAGGAGAGAAATTTTCTCTGGTTAGGAGTTCATAGAACTCTGGTTGATGCATTTCATTTTATGTTTTCACCATTGTAAGAGCTTCTAGCTCATCACTTTCCAGTCCAATAATACAGTGTTACCTTTGAATTTACGAGTTCTATCAAACTCGGTTTCTTTCGAAAGATTTGTTCTTAACTTAAACTCATTAATTACGTTGCAAACTATTTGGTTCCCTGAAAATTAAGCAAAATCTAAACATGCTAATAATAGGTTCTTATAAGTTACAAACTCCCTCACTTATGGAATCAATATGAATGGATTCAAGGAATTTCTTTCACTGCATTTTATAAAATCCCCTTGATTTTCATACCAACTCTGTTTTCGTCATCGGTGATATGATGGTTGTTGGCTCGCTAGACATTACGGCTATTATGTTATAATTATTTTTGTTTTGTTATGGTTCATAATAAATTCAGGTAGCTCCTTTGCTTCCTGGATTTGGAACGGGAAGAACCTTATTGATTCGGGAGAGGATCCAGCTGTGTCAAAGAGATCTAGATTTAATGCCGAAATTTTTGGTTCAGTTTGCTATACTTATCAGCAAGGAAGATTCACAAAGAAGTTTGGGGACTTAACCCGAGTAGATGCTCGTCTAGATATATCTTCGGCTTCCGGACTTGCGAAGAAAATTCTGAATGGTTTCAAGAGTTCTAGTGCTGACGTTATTGAACAACCGTCAGCCTCACCCCGGCTTAACTTAATCTTTCAACAACAGGTACACATTTTCCTTGATAAGAGCAACTATCTTTAGGTGTCTTTAGGCCATTTTTGGATAAATAACTTAATTAAGTGTTTATAGCTTATGCGCTTATCATATAAGTTCTTATGTATAAGTTATTTTTACAGCAAAGATAAAATAGTCAAATTGTTTTCACATAAACTATAGCCTGTTTTCATAAGCTACCTTGGAGAGCTTATGGACATGCCATAAATTGTTCCCATAAACTCCCCCAACCAGTCACAAATGTTTATGTTGATAAGTACACTCAAATAAATCAATTTAAACGGAGTCTTAATCAAAAACAAGCTTTCAGTAACTGTAAAGAATTTTTACGGAGTAGGAAGAGGATTATAATTATTGAAATTGACCTCTACACAAGCATATATATAGCTTATACAATAAACAAAACTTGAAGTTGTACATTTGCAGTTATAATCTTGTTTATGATCTTCATGGTGATAACCATAATTGTAGACCCCTTGGCTATACTATTCAAATTGAAAAGGAGGGAACGGATAGAATGCTGCAGTGAAATGTTGATTAATTCAATATACTGAAATTGACATTGTGTTCCAGATCGGTTTATCTCAGCTGGTCCACTATAGCATGATTCAGAAAGGAAAATACAATATTAAGGCTGTTTTTCTAAATGTCTAATTGTAGGTTGCAGGTCCAGTTGTATTTCAAGCAGATTCCAGAATTTCGATTGATTCTTTGACCAGGAAACCTGGGATCTCCCTTGAAGATTTCATTTGCAGCTTGAATTTCTACCTGGACCCTAACGCTAGCTTTATGGAGCCTGGAAAAATTGTTGCTTGGTATTCACCAAAAAGGAATGAAGGGATGGTTGAATTCCGCTTTTGAGTTTTAACTGAGAGCAATCTTCACCATTTTTGTAACTTTCATGCATGACACTTTTTAATTCAAGGTGACATAAATCGTTTATTTTAGAATGCCAACATGAGTTAGTTGATTTTTGTAGTACCAACTTAAGAGTTATGTTTAGTTTGGATGTAATCAATGCTTCAAAGGCAAATACACTTTTGTTATTCTTAATTGTGATAGTACAAATTCAAAAAGAAACCAAATATTGAAAATTTAATTGCAACGGGAAGTCATGTGAATGTGATTCAATGCCTAGACCATATTTTGGTCGTTTAGTATGCATATGTTTTAAGGCCTTGCAAATAGTTTTGAATAAACCACCAAATGACTTTGTACGACAGCCTCAAATAAATCTGAGATTATGAGTATTTAAAAAAAGTCCGACTCTATTGAACTGTCAATTCGGTCCTTTAATTTAACAACATACTATCAATTAAGTCCATATATTTAACTTACTATCAATTTCGTCCATAAGCTTATGCATTTACTATCATATCGGTCTTCGAATAACTAATGAGGAAAAATTTGGTCAATAAAAGGTTTCGCTCTTACTTATGCAGTAGCAAATCCGATTTAAATAAAAGATCACATATTTTTGCATAGAAACAAGCTTCCGAGCAAAACGTTACACCAATAAATAAAGAACTAATTTGGTAGGTTTAGTCATAATTTAATAGTTTAGTAATGAATTGCTTCTTGCACTACACCAAATTGAACAAAAAAAAAAGTGAAACCAAACCATGTTACACCAATTTTAGTTTGAATCCATTCTTTATTCTCACAGAAGAGTTTGGTTAGCTAGATGTCTTTTCAGCTCAGTTAATTATGATTAACAAACTAAAATTGAATCTTTATCTTCTTCTCAAATCAAACAAAATGTTCCACCATTACAGAATGTGTAATTTTGAAAAGCCAAATAGTCAAACAAGCTCGGGTCAAACTTCATGACATGATGCATATAACTTTAAGAGTTTCTCAATTTTCTTTTCCCGTAATATACCAACACACCTCTAATATGTTATTCCTATGGCGTGCCGGGCGAAATTGCATTCCTTCTAGAGCAAGACTTTTATCTCATGGTGTTCAACGTCCTTCGATATGTTAGATTTGCGATGGTAACAAATGTCATAGAAGCAAGCTTTGTTGGCAGCACGTAGAATTTTGGCTTGCAATTGATGAAGAGTTGAGCATTAACTAAAACTTCACTGCTGATATGTTTTGCTCTTGACAGATAAACTCAACACCACTGGGTAATTTCCATACTCTTATGTTGAAACCCAAATGATGCACACATTAGTGATTGGATTCCATGCTTTCAGTCACTAAATATGCTCATAAACCTTAGATACAATAATGCAAAATAATTAAAATGACCATCAAAGTCATAAATCTTAACAGCCAAAATCATATTAAAAAATGAAGCAGTGTGGTAAAAAAAAAAAAAGGAGAGCTCAGAGGCTATTTTTTTCATCCAATTGTACAAATAATATTTTTGTCATATCTCCGTGTAAAGTTGCACCAGCCGGGAATCAAACCCAAGTCTGTACCGTGGCAGGTACTATTCTACCACTAGACCACTGGTGCTTGTTGTGGTGTTTATTACGCACATGTATTTATAACTACATAAAGATACCTCATCATCAGAGTGTTTCTTTTAGTATGCGGAATCAAATATTTGTCCATTGATTAAGACATATTTATGCATATGGAAACTATGGATTAGATGAGAACTTTTGGATCATCATGCTTCCAATCTAGGCTTTAATATATGCATGTAATATTTGAATGCTTCTCTAATGTAAAATTAAAATCAAATTATTGACGTACTCACAACCATAAAGCAACTCATGACAAATAGACAAAGAAATGTTTAAATATATCATGTGATTGCATTTCTTGAAACCTAAACCTACCATTAAAAGGTCTATAGTGATAAAGTAATTAAGTAAGACAGAAGTATAAAGATAATTTTTTTGCATTAATAATATTGGCTGGCTACCAACATAGTTAAGTCATAAACCTAAGCAATTAATAAAGCAATTGATAACTCAAACTACACATTCGTGGCAACAAGTTGGAACCATTGGCTCTAAGGATCATCAAAACAAAGAGAATGATCATTTATGCAGATAAATTTTGTAGCCACAGCAATAAACGAGTAAGAATCCTTATGCAAGTAAAGTTGTTTCCCATTTTGATCCATAGAAGCCAAATGAAGCCTAGAAAGTGATACCGATTTCCATTAATTGTTCTTGTTGACAATCATCAGAAACAACAACTTGGAATCCCTTCACCAGTAGCAGTGAAGCACTTCTATGTAGTGTCATCAAAAGGATGTGAGAACATCATAAATCCATCTCTTTTGATTCTCACAGTTACCAAATTCAAGTCATTCACTTGTACACATTTACAAGAGGATGGTACATGAAAGAAACGCGAGGAAAATTCAATTGGATATCTTTATTATTCTCATGATTATCTACATTTGCTAGCAAAATTAATACTCAATTGCTGCTATAATAATTCAAAGAGTAAATAGTCAAGTGGATTCTCATGTTCGAAGAAACATTGATCTAACCAATTGAGTGGAAACGATTATAAACCAAACAATATTTCGTCACCAAGAACTCACATATGTCGTCGGGCAGAAATGATTAGAGTATCGCAGAGAGTTGTGCCATTTGTTTCCACAATTGGAATTAAAAAAATCAAGGATTTTGATTAGTGTTATAAAGAGATTAGGATTTCAACTCCGGTCTAAAGGTATCGTTGCGTCACTGAAGTAGATAGGAAGAATAGTATAATATCATAAACAGAACTGAGTGTAACTATAATTTCAAATCAAAACATAAAATTATACCCAGCAATATTGAAAAAGAGCAGAGCTCGTAGCATCTGCAGAATCAAAAACTCCCCAAGGAATGTCAACAAAGAATATTTTAAGACCAATGATTGATAACAGTTCATTCTACTCCTAATACATTTGCCATGAATACATTATTATCAAAAAAGCTGTTCCTCTTTGTCTCACACAGCGGCCAAACCCTAATCAACGACGGCCAACAAGTCACTTGATTTAATGAAGCAGTGCTTTGCATCAGTCCCCAAATCCACCTGAAAAACAATTAGACCAATATTTATTATTTATTAATGATGAAAACGACCTTTGAGTTACAATGGCATTAGAATTCTATCAATTTTCTTTTCTCAAGAAAGCAGTATTGTTGGCATAACAATTGCTCTAATCTTGCCAAATAGCACTTGCTTAAATACTTCCCACAAAAGTTGTTCTTCAGATATAAATATTTCTTCCGACATTGATTAATTCATTTAAAAAATAGAAAACCTTTATACATAAGTACAAATATTTTTAAGTGACTAACCTCGTAAGCATTTATGTCGGTGAATAGTACCTGCAAAAGAATAATTATGATTATAATTTAAATATGGAATGAAATCAAGCAAAGCTCAATTGATTCAATCAAAGACCACAAACTATTTTCCTTTATTTCGTCATTTGAACTAAAAGTAATACTACGTTGCCCCTGCAGACCACTACCCGCATGGTATGCAAATAAGTGAATCTCTAACTTCCTCCATATTATCAAGTTTAGACACAAAAACAAAGTGATAATAGAAACCATGGTCATTTGATTAATGAGTAAACAGTATAATGAGTATACCAAACATGGATCTTAAAAAATGTTACTACTTCTGTTGCTTTAGTGCCTGAAAATTTCTTTAGACACAAATTGGTCCGCTGAAGGGTGAACTTATGACCAAGTTCATAACTTGGGAAAGGTGAGCTCATCACTCAGAACAAGTTAAGAACTATGTGGACCAGATACTCTACAAATAATAGAACCAAACAGAATTGCAAAATAACACAATTTTGAAGAAACAGATAAGGGAAACTGCATAAGAATCTAACAGAGACATTGTGTTAATTGCAAAACCAATGAATCTTCACCCCGACTTGCAATTAACACAATGTCTCTGTTAGATTCTTATGCAACTTCCTTTATCTGTTTCTTCAAAATTGTGTTATAACCTTGCTTAAATCTTGCTATCACAAGGCCCACTCAAGTGCTCGTATAATTATATCATAAGGCCTCGTCTGGTTCTGTTACTCCCCAACTTGGATAAGGCCCACTCAAGCGCTCATATAATTATATCATTCAGCCTAACAAATTAGCATAAATATTGAACTAATAATACAAAAAAATATTTTATAACCTCAAAAATGTTATGTCACATTTTGCAGAAATATCTCATGTTACAAAATGTGTGTATGCACTTATACATTCGATAAAAAATTTATTTGATCTATTTTCTTGCAGTAATTGCTAATATAATGTTGTATTATCTGTTTCTTGTAATCAGAAAATGTAGTAATAGTCGTAATATATATGTTTGTGTGTTATATACTGAGCGGCTAAGGTTTTTACTCTCTCAGCTAATTAGTAACCTTCTCTTCATATTTTAAGTGTGGTATCATTGTATCAAAGCTATACAAACAAAGTAGTCAATAATATGACACTTGTCAGCCCAAAAGGTGGGCCGGTGCATTATCCAAGGTTCAAGTCCAAAGACCTTCTAAACCCACTTGGGTTGGCCTGATGGTGTTGGCTTGGGACCTTGGAGTGTGCTCCTCTCTAGGTCTCAGGTTCGATTCTCTTCAGTGCCAATTTCGATGGGCTTGGCTTCTTCGGAAAAAAAAAAAGTCCAAAGACCTGTTTGAAAGGGCATGTTAGATAAACCATCTATGAGCTTCAATTAACAGGTTTTGGGATGGTTAGTTCTTATTTCGGTAACTTTCGATGCAATTGTAAACTGGGAATTAGAGTTTGTGATTGGGGTTTTGGCATTCATATTTTATCACCAATAACTCCTGGGTTCATGGTTATTTGTTTGGATCTTGGGATTAGGATTTAAGTCACAAGCTTGAGCTGCTTGCAATTGCAGAATTAGGGTCCATTCCAAATCTGAGTCAACTATACAAAGCATAATATTGATCACAACATTGTATATTATTAAAATAAAACTGAGAGCTTTTACTTTTAGATTACTCTTTCGATCTTTACAGTTTCTACATCAACTCTTTCACAGTAATTAAACAACATACCTTTGAGCCAGCCTTTACATTTTCAGCTTCAGCACCAACATTCAGGACCTGAAACAAAATACAAAAGGAAACTATTAAGAGAACAGATATTCAAATCTAAAACAACACAAGGCACCTATGTAGTAATTAATATGTATACTTACTTCTCCCACAAGATATCTCTCAAATTTAACAGCTGACTTGGGCAACAAAATTCCACCAGCGGTTTTCTGCCCAAAAAAATATATTCACAAATCAGCTATGCATTCAATCATGCACCGACCAATTTAAAAGTGCCAATTACAGAATACCTTATTGACATTATAACAAAATCAAACTGAGCATAATAAAACAGCTGAAGCCAACAACTAATTAAATCACATTCACACATAAAGCAAAGATAAGTATATAACAATATGTCATATGTATGGCATCACAGTATTACATCTATATATCTTAAAAGAATTTCAATAACAAACTCCCTAGTCTATACCTTGTTACATAGCTTCTGTGTAAATAAAAAAAAACATATAATGATGCATTTAGATTGCAATTATCTCAATAATAAGGGAACATCGGTGTTCCTGTTTTCACTGACAAAACAGCAAACCAAGCTGATGACATTCAATAAAGATATATCAGAATTTTTTATTTATTTTTTTAATAATGAGGATATATCAGATTAGGCACACCACCAATGTGATACAGCTTAGTTTTATTTTTGCAACAAATTGACACACCAAACACATCAAAATCGTGACACTGAACAACATCAAACCATAAGTTAGCTAAAACAATAATCCCTATAAACAAATCCAATATTCAGCCTATAGTTTGAACTTATCCTAGTAATTATTTCAAGACTGCAGACACCAACCATTGGAACAACAAGTGAACAAGTTAACAACAACAACAATAAAAATAATAACAACAACAACATTAGCAACAAATTAAGTTCTGTAATCTACTCATAATTTCTGCAGACTAAGAATAAACAAAATCCCAAATTAAAAAAAAATAATTTTTTGGATAAGATTGTGGCATACTTCTGATAACTCCTCGAGACGAATAAGAACCCTATCAGCCTGAGGCACAACCTACAATCCAAAAAATAACCAAAATTCAGATACAAAAACAAAAATGTAAAATTTAAAAAAAATAAAAAAGAGAATTAAGAATAACCTTAGAGGGTTCCCATTTCTTGGCAATTGCATTAACCTTCAAAGAGTCCCTCTTCAAAACTGAAACATACCCAGATGAAAAAAGTTAAGAATTTATCAAAATGAAGAAATGGGTAAACAAAAAACTGAATTATTTTCATGAGTAGAAGAAGAATTATACTTGGGAGTCTCTGGTTGGAGAAAGAAGCGGTGGGGGTTTTGTGAAGGAAGGGAGTTGTTGGTATGGTGAGAAATGTGGAAGCCATGATAATGGATAAGAGATAAAAGAGTGAAGTGAACAACAAAGAATAGATTGGATTTTGGAGATGAAATGTTGTTAAACCCTCTTTTAGGTTTATTATCCACAACAAAAGTCACAAAATGTCAAGATTGAAGACAAGGAGGGTGTGAGAAGGTACTGGAAGGTAACTTCAATTTACTAGTATGATTTAAAAAAAATAAAAAATATCTTTTAGGGGAAATGATTTTTAAATTTTTAATTAAGATGATTTAAATTTTATCACCAAAAATTACTCAAAATAAAAGAAAATTTATCAAAAAAAAAAAAAACAATATAATTTTAATCAAGTTTAATTGTGGTGGGTTGACGGTTCAAAACAATTTTGCATACACAACCAATCAAAACATTTATAATCAACTTATTTGTATAAGACTCATACCTTATATATGGTATGTTTGGATTAACTTATTTATGCTTATTTATAAGCGTAACTACTTTATTTTATCTTTTGTTATAGAAATGATTTATACACAAGCATTTAATGAAGCTATTAATTCAAGAAAGACCTTACTCTAATTTTATTATATTATTTGATCAAGAACCGACCATACATATTTTGAGACACAAAATGGGCAAAGCTTTTGTTTGCACTTCTCCATGTTGATTCTTCCGATTGATTGCACTTCTCCTTGTTGCTTCTTCTGATTGATTGTACTTCACTTTATTGATTCTTTTGATTGATTACAGTTCTCCTTATTGATTGCACTTCTCTCTATTGATTCTTCTAATAGATTGCACTTCACCTTTTTTATTCTTCTGTATGGTTGGTTGCTTATGCCTACTTGTTCTTTTGTTTAGTTTGGTTTGATTCAGTTTTCTCTTTGTATGGTTTCTCTCTTTGGGTCGATGATGGTTTTTGGTACTCTCTGATGATAACTCACTTTGATTGCTGATCTTCATTGGTTCTGCAATCAACTTTAGCTTAAGAAGTAGTGTTAGAAGTTTCTATTATTTAGTATATTTTTTCGTATTTTGTTTGACAAACTCATAATACTGCATCATGAGTTTGTTTGAGCGTAGGTATTAAATAATAAAATATTAGTCTTAAGCTATTGAGGTTCAACAAAGCCCTAATCGTCACTTTTATTCTCTATTGAAACCTAGATTATTAACAATAGGGAGTTATGAACCAAGAGGATCAGACCGTAAATCCAAATAGGGACATTTTGTGGATTTTAAGGGGCTCTAAGAAGCCCTACATAAAGATCCAACCTAAAGTTGTTACTGGAAAGTTGGCGGTAATCAGTGTGTTTGGTGTTTGCCGTGTTGGTGACTTTCCTCGTAAGGTACCCTAATGATGGAGTATTTGTTTTATAATTGGTGTAGACCATCCAGCTCTAGAATGAAAAAATAGAACAATTTTATCTCATCCAAAATTTCAGTTCTCCTCTTTACCTTAAACTTTTCCAATCAATAATTTCATTTCACTTGCATAACAAACACGAGAAGAAAGAGGAGGAGAGACATAGATGAGGAAATGCAACTTCCGGGGGGAGGTGATTAAAGACTTAGGAGACATCATTTACAAAATGTTCGCACTTTTGGTTGCATTGGTAACACTCAAGTTCACAAAGATTGGCGAAACACTCTTTGCAAAACAGTATACTCCTTTGGTTGTAGCTGCAGTTTTGGTATTTTTTTTTTACTTTGGATTTTTTCTATCCTTATGCCAAATCATATTACCATTGAAACCTTATTTCCAATCTCACTCATGTACGGTCTTACATGTGTTGTGTCCTTCGCAGCATTGACAATCATTTTGCCAAACATTGCTGCTATGACCTTATGGCTCATTGTTTTTTTTTTGTTATTCTTTACATTAACTATCAAAATCAAAACCTATTTGTAGCTGTCCCTTGTGACGAGGAAGCTGCGCCTCTTGGCGAGGTAGTGGTATCTGGCAGCAAGCTTGAAGTAGAAGCAGGTTTACAGAAGTTTGATCTCAATGGGAGCAGCCGTGACGTGGGTTGGATCAGCGACCCAGGCTTTGACACCGATGGCGAAAGTAGGGTTGATTGATTTGGAGGAGAACATCAACAGGTACGTGATGATGATGGAGATGGATGCTTGCTAGGAATTTCATGATTGTTTTTTGAATATCCATCAAATAATTTGAAATTTATCTACAGCTTTGCATAATATCGCCTCGATAAATCTGAACTAGTTTATTGGTCTTATAGGTAGTGGTAGGGTCTCCGGATGGAGAGACTTGGCATAAGTTGGTTCGCATGTATTTGGGTTCTATGGAAAGGGCGTAACCAGAAGATTTTTAAGAACAACGAAGGGTTGGTGGAAGAGTGGCTAGAAGAAGTTCAAATCCTGTCTTGAAAGAGGTTAAAAAGCAACGTGTCTCAGTCAATGGATTTTACAATCTTAGGATGGGCAAAATTATTCCCCAAGGCAGTTTTACAACAATATTATTCCCCCATTCCTGAAGTGTTTTGGGCAGTGTTACCTAAATTTTATAGTCAAGCATTGGTCTTTATGTTCCACAACTTTTAGCTCTTGAAGGGTACTTATGCAAATGTTTATTCAAATTGAATAAATAAACCGAAATGTATTTTACATGATCACCGATTTTATATTAATTATTTATCTTTTTCATAATATGAAAACATTAAAATTATATGTATTTTATAAGGTGCTGGATATGAGCAAACACTTCTATGCTCACAAACACAAATGTTTCGGATTTAAGCGCACTAAAAAATGATAAAAAGTAAAAAAGAAAATAAATGATTTATTATTATTGATAATACAATAATATTTCATTTTCTACTTTGTATCATTTGTGTGTGTATGTGTATATTTATGGTTGTGATCATGCTTGCTTATAAATAACTAAAACATTCATTTTATATTAATTCATCAAAGTTTGTAAAACTTAACTCAACCGATGATATAAACAGGAAATTAGGCCCCATTTGTGATTAACTTAATCAAATTTGATTTATGTTAAGAAACAAAATTATATAAGAATGAATGAGAAAGATGATAACGGCTACATGGGGACCACCCATTCATCAATCCCTTTTTTTAGCAAAGCTTTTGTCTTTGTTGGAAAACACCTTAACCCTTTTCTTTTCTTTTCTGCATTCACTTTCCCTCACATTCCTACCAAACCTCCTTGTTACACATGATGAAGAACAACCTTAGTTGCTGTTTCTTGTACTTTCTCTCTTGTCTTCTCTTGCCACCTCTTGTTTTCTCTCACACACATGGTAAACTTGCCTTTTTTTTTTTGTTGAGATTTTTCTGAGTTTTGATAGTATATAGGTAATAATACTCTTGAAGAAAGTTTGCATCTTTTTCTGGATCTATGGACTTTTAGGGTGTTTACCTTACATTACTTTCTTTAGATACACATTACCTAAGTAAAGGTTTTCTTTTTACTGTATGTGATAAGCAAAAGGATTAGAGGAGTTTAGAGCTGAACGAGTGAAGATTAACTTCTTAAGCCTCACTAGCTTGTATTTTGAAATTGGAAGTTTTATGTTTGTGCTTGAACTTTATTAGTAATGTATGCACTTGTCAGACTTTTTAAGAGCTTTTGAAAATAACTTACTATATAGCTAATGAAAACAACTTATAGCTTAAATGAAAACATTTTGACTTTATTTTATCCTTTGTTATAGACATGACTTATACGTATGATAAAAATAGTTCTTTCACTTCCAACAACATTTATAATTTTTGGTTCGATATGTGCCTAACCCTGTGTGTGTAATTTGAGGGAATTTGGTAGGCTTTGAACTCTGAAAACTCAAATTGATCCTCAACCCTGTCTTTGAAATAATTATTGGATTTCAAAAAATTATATATAATCGAACTTCTTGAGTAACTATCTTTCATCTTCTGGCATTTCAACATAATTGAACTTCTTAGTTGGCCAAGTATGTTGGTTAAGTTCAACATTGATTTCTTTGACAAGCTGCATTAATTATGATTTGCCATTTTATGACCAAATTACCAAGGATTGAAGTATATACATACATTTAAAGTCTATTAATCCAACACAACAAAATTCTTTTTAATGTTATTAAAATCGGTCATCAGTGAAACTGAAACCATAACTGCAATATGACATACTAGTTGACTACAATATATTATATTGCCAACATGTGCTAGTTCGTGCATTTGCAAAAGTTATATCCCCTAGAAGATGAAGGAAGGACATAGTAATTTAATCTGGTAGGTGATTTACTATGAAGTGGCACGTTTCTTTCAGTTGTTCTAGAGACGACTTTCTTTTGTTCCTGAAAAAGACCAGCAAGTAAATTTTGTTTATTAGTATTTCATCGTTTATCTTTATGAATTCAAATTTAGACAGATGAATTCGTTCTTAGCATTTACATTTTTTGTGCAATACAACTGGTGGGAAATACGAGTAGAGTGCAAGTATTCGTGACACTTAATTTCATCAAAGGGCAGGCTTTGTCATTGTTTATGTGTTTAGAAGAAAGTAAAGATTGAAAACATGATTTTTTTTTTTTTAGTAGAGAATGATACTACAAAGCTTCTGTTGATCTACAGAACACTTCAAAAAATATTGAATTTAAAATTTTAATGCAAGTGTGTGTGTGCATATTTTAACGTGAGAAGTGAATAATCAATATGAAGTTCAAGGAAACTGAACAAGAGTTGTATAAACTAAACATAAACATCATTTATGTGTATATGCATGTATATGCATATTTACTATAATATATCTCTGATATCTGCTGGTTGTGTGTATGTGTCTTACAGGAAACCCTGCAAGCGAAATTGTCGACATTTTGAACAAGAATAGAACAGATCAAAAGCTCCATAACCTGAATGACAGTCCTGGTTTAGGGTGCATGGCCTTACAATATGTTGAACTATGCAAAGGAAACTGCACTGATAACAATGTTGTCAACTGCAAACCTCCCGAAGACGATTTCGTTGAAGTTTTCGCTCCTAATTGCGGTGTAGAGTTACCGACTTTTGGTACCATAACTGGACACATTGTTGGCTGTCAAAGAAATTACCTTGAACCATCATTAGCCTTTACTCAAATTCTTATTAAAGATAAGAAATCTTTGACGCTTTTGAGAAACAAATCACATACTGAGGTTGGAGTAGGCCTTGTTGGACTTCATAAAAAGGGACCTTTCTTTTGGTGTGTTTTGTTTACTGATGGAAAGGCAAACTCTACATTTGTGCTTGAAAATCGCGGTGCCGGGATCAAGCAGAAAAAAGGGTGTTATAGTGGGAGCAATACTCTATGCAGTCGAGGGCAGAAACATGGTGTTTCATCTTCTAACTTCTTTTTCATGTGCTATTTTTTCATTCTGTTATTTAAACTTCTGTGATCAATTTAAACTACTAATTCAAAATCTTCACGTGACAATTCTTAAGATGTTTTTCTGTTCATATTTTGTGTTATTTGTTTATTATTTATTTACACTTACTGCTATTCTGCTACTAGGATTTGATTTCTTTTCATTCATGCGAGTTTCTTACAAAAGCTTGCAAAGGCGAAGATAACATGCATTAAAAATTTGACTAGGAAGGTTCATTTTTATCTTGAGTGTCAACATCTTTATGTATTAAATTGTAAATGATACATGTACATTTGCACGAGTTGCACAATATTGTTGGTTATTAATGATTCGATGGGAAAAAATGTGAATTTTGAGTCATTCAAAAGTACGCTCCGAACAAAATATATTGTCTGGAACTACACTTTCTGAAACATGTTTGAAATTTTAGAAATCGCAACGGAAGAAAGTTCCACCCCCTTTGAAATAGGTCATTTGGGAAGGCTTAGGTTGTTCTGCTTGGGCAACAGGTTATGTGCAGGTGGATTAGCCTGAACTATACAGAACAGTAACCATTTTGTAGTTTCAACTAAATCTATAGATTGACCTTCACTATTTTGCATAAACATTCTAGCACCCACGACAATATATGTAGCCGAGTTTTTGTAACCGTGCACGACTGTGCCTCTTCCGCACAGCAAAACTGTATTCTTGCTAATTGCAGAGTTGTGCTTCCTCTTCTGCATGGCTGTGCACCTCTATTAGGGCTCTAAATGATGGTTTTTAAACTCCTTCATACTATATTGTATTCTTTATTTCTTTTTAGTGTATTTCTATAAACAACATTTCTCATTCTTTTTATCCAATCCAATTTGCATAAACATGGGAGAGTTGGTAACTACCAAGCATTGTTACCACAAAGTGAGAAGTAGTATCCTACCCAAAAACATCCAATCACATGTTCACACACTAATATATACCGCATATGGTGATTGAGAGGATCCAATTTCGGACACCCATAGGGTATGAGTTTCCACTCGATGGGGTGTTACTAGCATGCCAACCTTACCTCGTTGTTATTACTCTTGAGAATGTAACTCTTCATATGTATACCAAAGTACCTTGAAATGACTTGATGTTAGCTTGTAATATTTGAGTTGATTGTTTATAAATCCCAATTTAGTAACTTCTTAAAGATGTTTTTGGGTATAATACTTCTGATGTTGTGGTATTAATATGCTTGGTAGTTATCCAAGTCTCCCACATTTGATATAACTATCATTGAGTTTGCATACAGGACAATGACAGTCAAATAAAAAATAATTCAATGACAGGCAGGAAAATGAACGCAATTACATTCTTCTTGCCTTCTTGGCCGGAGTTCTACACCGGCAGTCGACCTTTACCTTGCGGTGGAATGTTGATGTACCTCTCAAAAAACTGGCTGATTTTTTCTGAAACTGGTTTGATGAGTTCTTGTTGATAGTAGTTATTGTAAATGAAAACAAGTACAAAAATAAAGAGCCATAAGACCATCCAGAGTAATCACAGCAATGTTCGGTGAAATCAGTGTCAAGGCTAAAAAGGACAAAGCATACCCCAACAAGAGTAAGAGTGAGATTTGGAATATACTAATAGTATATCATTTAGAATAGGGTTTTGTAAGAGAGTTTGGAGCACCCAAACTAAGAAATATGCCATAATGATGTAGATACTTGCATAATATATAGTATAGTGTTGTGCTAGTAATTTCTCCCCAACATTTGTGCACTTCATTGCTACCATGGCTGCTAAAGTGGTGAACATTTTATAAAAGATTTCTGCCAAATCTTTCAACACTTCATTATTTTTCCTGTTACAAATACACACGCATTAATCACCAAAACAAAGTTGAAAACATGAGTTAGTTGCTTGAAGTATGAAGGGAGGAAAATGTTAAAAAAAATATATGCAATAATATAAGCTATAGTACCTTGAAGCCGCACTGCTTGAACCATGAAGCGAATCCATGTGAGTAGTTTGATTTCTTATGCTCAGCTACCAACCTGTATTTATACATGGATTAAAGAAAGTATCCTTTCATTGATTAGTTTAAAAAGATGTCGTCTCAAATACATAATAAATAAAACGATGTCGTCTTAAAAAGAGGTCGTCTCAATATTTGTTTTAAATAATACTCCATGCACACTCCCTCTCCAAGTCACATGTTCCTTTTCCTTAATTCTATCACTTTCAATCAAATAAAACCTTTACTATTACTCCACGCATTTGAAAAGTGTCTGCCAGGGATCATATAAATCCTCTCATCTCAATTACAACTGTCACCAATGTTTGACTGAAGAAGTTATTTTAATTAACTCATTTGCCAATGACTAACTGAATTTCATTTGTTTCTAACTTCATATTGATTTTTGTGTGAACATTTTTGTACTATAATCTTGTTTAGACATGCTACCATGATTTTTTCCCATCAATGTTTATTAGTTCAAGTGACAAAGAAGCTCAGTTTCTCAAGATATTGTACTTCGTAATTACGGTTCAAAGTTGAAATTTAAAATGCTGAAAAAAATGTTTGGCGGTTCGGTTAAGTGTGCTTAGACTTTAAAGGATAAATGCATTGTCTTAATCTCTGTCTCCTAAGAGTCCAAATAGCTTTTGCAAACCACCTTTTTAAATTGCTCATATCTTGATTTTCAATTGGCTTCAACAAGTCGATTTAAGTTGTTTGATAGATTTCTACACCATCTATGCACATGACCCATCAAAATATACCAACCACATTACCGAGTCATCACTCCTATGCACAACAAAGTAGTGATCATTGTGTGTGTACAAGACATGTTAAATGAATATAGAACAACAAGTGTGTGATTTCCATTTTACAAGGGAGAGAGTGTGTGAGTGAAGTGTGTGATTTCTTTATAATAATCAAATCAACACAAATTCAAACTAAAACCATTATTCTGTTAAAGAAAGAAGAAATGGAAAAGGATCAACAATGAGAATATAAACTATAAAAAACCGGATCATAATAACATTGATGAGCCCACACACCAAATCTTTATTGAGATAAATAAAATTCCAAACTACACATAAACATAGTAGACTATGCTTTTAACCGTGTAAACTATTGATAAGAAACAGATAACTGATATGAATGTTTGTATTCCTTTTGAGAATACAATATGAATTCCCAATTATTATGGACAAGCAGTGCAATTACGATGGCCGAAGCGATCAAAATGATGCTAGCAGCAGTCCAGTTTCTATGAATGAAATTGCATTTGATAGCAAAAGTATGAATAAGAGCCCAAAGATTCTGTTGTGGCGGATTGAACTAATATACGCCAGCCTTAATTGAATAAAGAAAACAAGAGGGACGAGTATGACCATGATGATATTCTCATATTTTGCCATAAACTTTCGACCATCTGATGATATCTTTAGTATAGGGAAGATAGCCAATATCAAGCATAGCGTTGTTGAGCCCTGGGCGACAATGGAAGTTGCTTGCCTATTAACATATGTTCATGAGATTATATACATACATTGATTTGTGAGAGTTTTTGGCTCAGTTTGGATTGACTTATTAAACACGATAAATAATGCTTGTGTTATAAAGCACACAATAAACTGTCCATCCAAACAAACCCTAAAAAAAAAAATAGTATAATTGTGTGAGGGTAAATTAAAGGGATTGAGTAGTAGTACATACACTGCATCAGATTCTTTCATCTCCACAAACCCATCTTTCATGCCTTTTTCACAATGAATATATACGAACAAACGTTTATGAATTAAAAAAAAAAAAAATCAAAAGCAAAAGAGAATTATAAGAGGAAAAATTAGATGGGACAGAGTACCTTGTTGTATTAGTAACTGGAATTACTTGATCTTCCATTCCTTTTACCACCATTTTAGAACTCACAGTCACACAAGGGTTACTAACCTAACCTATGAGGACTTGACATATATTTTGTGTGACTTAACTAACATCCCAACTTTAGTGCCCACAATTTTTGGAGTTTCCAGTTATTATTCATTCACTTGTTAACCCATTTATAATTTTCGGTTGAAAATGTGCTTATTGTCTGTCTGGATTGAGAAGGGTTTGGCAGGCTTTCAACTCTGAAAATCCGAATTGGCCCTGAACGCTATAGGAGACCATTCAGTTTATACATATAGGAGACCTACCAAAAGAATGACATTGATAGATTTTAACTCTGCTACAAGCTTTCTACGCACTTGACCTTGAATCTGAAAAAAAAAATGTAAGAAGAAGGAGTAAGTCATAAAGACTTAGTGAGGAGACAACAATCACCACCAAGTAGAAGGGAAACACACAAGGGCACAATTAATTACTTTTCTCAAATCTAATTTTTAACCTACAAAGCTAGCAACCTTATAAAAATATAATAAACTCACAATCAAGTGTACCATGAAAATTCAGAAAACTTTGTAAATTTATCAAACCAAACAAGACTATATCAAAATTCCAATGTCGTGCAAAATAAACCAAATCCACAACTTTAAAGAAAATATAGAAACCGCGCATAATGAAAATGAATCGAAATAATCAAATCCTAATGGAATATAAAAATCGGATTTAATGCAAGGGAACCAAAATAATCAACTTCAAAGAATGTATAAAAATCAAAGTTTTGTGAAAACATCAAAATGGGTGAATCGAGAACTAGCTCCATCTCGTTGATATCAATCTCCTCCTAATGGTGGCATTTCCATTGGGGCGGCTCCATCTAACGGATAGCTTTTTTCTCTCGACTCAACAAAGTGTCAAATTTTTGTGAAAATATCAAAATGGGTGAATCGAGAACTAGCTCCATCTCGTTGATAGCTCTCTCCTCCTAATGGTGGTATTTCCATTGGGGCGGCTCCATCTAACGGATAGCTATTTTCTCTCGACTCAAAACAAAGTGTAAAACATTTTCAATTAGGGAGTTTGCCTCTCATTGATAACCCTCTCCTCCTAATGATGGCCTTTCCATCGGGGCGGCTCCATCTAATGGTGTAACTCTACCTAACTGAAATCACATACTAAGTGCACCTAGGTCGTCGCAATGATAATCGTTTTTCAAAACACCATTCTTAAAAGATGTCTAAAACCATATTTCGCAACATAACAAAACTTGTGTCAAAATACGTTCATGAAAACTCATTCGAAAATCTACTACTTGTCATTATAATTAAATTCAAATCCAAACCGCGTACATATTAATATCAAATCCTTTAAAAAATGCATACTTGAAACCATGCTTTACAACGTACGAAAACTAGGGTCAAGATACATAAAATCAAATTTCCATTCTTAAATTCACTACATTATAAATCATAAATCATAGGTCAATCCAAAATCCAAATAAAATGTATAATAGTATCAAATCATTTTCAAAACAAAAACATATTTCTCACAACCCATTCTTGTCAACATCTCAAAACTTATTTTAGTAGTATATGCAATCAAATCTCAATTGCAAAACCTTTGCTTAATAAATCATAGACAAGTTCAAATAGAGACCATAACAATATTCATGACCTTAAACATCAATTTCACAATTAAAAAAAATGATCAAAGGGTGTGCTTCCTATTTTGATAAATACTTTAACTTATATAATCACCAAAATATCAATAATAGCGATAATTAAAACAAGTGATAATGTTCGTCATCAATTCACTGTTATGACGAATCGACTAAGTGTGTTCTCCAATCACCCCGGAAGAAGCATGTGAAGTGTTCGACATCGTATCTCAAAAAGCCTCAATGAGTAATTACCAAAAGTGGACACTATTCTCCTTTCTTAGAACCCTAACCCCAATCTCCAAAATCAAACTCAAATTAACTTGTAAGATTGGCTATAACTTTGCTTAGACGAAGAGTTTTACTTATGAATGTTTGATTGGCTATTATGTTTTACTTAACATAATATTTTCCCTCTAAAATGCTGCATTAGTTTAACAGCAATTTAACCTAACAAATTTCATCTAAAACTAGATTTTTGACCCGTGCTCCGCTCGGGTTTATTGTAAATGGATTGACATATGAATAATAAAATGCAATATATAATTGGTAACTGTGAAAAATAAGTTGTAAAGTCACGTCTTTCCATTTGCAAAGCTCTAAATATCAAAATATATGATTTTTGTGTTGTGTGTGAAATTTTTACACGATTTAAGGGTTTTTTTTTGTTGAGAGAAACACGTTTAGGGCTTGGTACATATAACCAAGTTTACATGGAAATTAGGGTAGCCGAGTTTGCTTGGAAATTAGGGTATTCTGTTTGTAAATGTATTAAATAAGTGTAGAAAATATTGTAAAAAAAAAGGCAACAAGATAGGAATGAAATAAAGGCATGAAATTGGTTCCCAAAAAAAGTGTACAAAATTTTGTCAAAAAAAAGGCATGAAATTAGTGCGATGAATTTTTCTAGTATTGTGTACAAAATATTGTCAAAAAAAAAAGAAGGCAAAAGGATAGCAAAAAAAAAAAGGCAAGAGGATATGAATGAAATCGGTGCGATCTATTTTTTTAGTATTAAATAAGTGTACAAAATATTGCGTCATAGCACGCCTACCACCAATCATCCTAGATGGATCAATCGGCTGCCCCTGGTCCTGATCAGACATATCTACACAAAAATTTGAAAAATTAACATCATTTAACATGATTCAACATATATGTAAATAATCAAACACATTAAACCTAAACATAATCTAAACTAAACTAAACATAAACATTCTACCATATTCAACCACTTTATCAAACATTCACATTCAACCAAAACATTATTAAACACATTATCATTCACATTCAAACGTAAATTATCAAACACATTCAACCTAAACATAACCTAAACTAAACATTCATATTCGGTGAAAATCAAAACCACGTTCAACCTAATTCAATATACACTATATCAAACTACATTTAACATCATTTTCATAACCTAAACTAACTCAATAATCAATATAATTCTCATTGGGGCATTTTATCAAACACTTTGTGTGCAAAGTATCAAACATACTCAAAATGTGTTCTTTTGCCACCATTCAAAACCACATTATACTCTAACATCATTCAAACATCAATTAAAGCAACTACATTCATTTATAAACTACATGCAATCATCAAAATTTCAATTCTTACATCAACCCTAACCACATGCAAAATACTCAAATTTTTCAAAAAAAAAAAAACACACAAACTAACATTATGATTAAAAATGAGTCAAGGTACTTACTTGTGATTAAATGGAGATGATGCACTTGATTTTGCACAAAATTCGAAATTGAAAGAGTTGAATGGTTTTGGAAGTTTTTTGATCAATTGAAGGAAACTAAAAAACTGAGTTTCTGTTTCTGCATATGTTCAGGACGTATCGGTAGTTAACTGCCGAGGAAAATGGAACCGGCTGCAGTTAACTGCCTAAGTTTCCTCGGTAGTTAACTGCAACCAGTTTCATTTTTCTTCGGCAGTTAACTGCCGAAGGGCATTTCGGTCTTTTACATGTGTTTCTCATCCTTATGTGATGTGTCATCAACAATTTTCTTGGTTGTATCCTCTACGTTGTGGATGGGCTTAAGGCCCAAACCAATCAAGTTCTTTCCTACCTGGGATACTTTCCTGTCCGTAATGTCTCAACGGCTAGTAACGCTCATCGAAGATAAGAATGTTGATGTGTGTTGTCCATAACGAAACACCCATCACTCCCAAGATTGTTGATTTGTGTTGTCCATAACGAAACACGGGCTTTCCCACTTATCTCACACTATTTGTTCTCCTTTTGACTTGAGTCTGAGTACTTGTATGTACCACCCTCCAACATCCAACTCGATGGATGTTGTTCGATCTCGACCATTTTTTCTTGTTCACGTAAGATTTATGCCGCCGTTTGTGCGAATTAGGTTTCCTCGTCTTCTTCACTTAAGATAAAAACCTCCAAAAAATCCAAATACTTCAAATGACGAATTAGGTTTCCCCATCTTTTTTCCTGTTCTTGTTGTGTTGTGTTGCGGCCCTTGGGGTTTTGTCCCAGGGGTTGTTCACTGGTGGTTTTGTGAACGTCTGTTGACGACTCCTTTAGTGTATCTTGTACAGTTACTTTTATATATATATATATATATATCCTTGCCATTAAAAAAAACAACTAAACTCAATAATTAAAGGAAGGGTAAATTGGAAGAAAAAAATGTTACACCTAAACACAATAATATTTTCTAAATAAGATCGAAATAATTTTTTTTGTTCAATATGGTTCATATTGTTGTGGATTGTTCATCTTTTTGTGAATTATTCATATTTTAATGAGATTTAACTAATTTTTTAATTGATAATTTAAATGATATTATAAAAATGATAAATAGTTTAAATAAAAGGTAAAAATGAAGAAAAAAAATCAGCTTAAAAGAGTGTCCCCTCTATATTTTGTTATACATGTTATATATTAAAAAAATTAAAGACATGTTTTAATTATCATTTTAATAATATATTTCAAGTTCAGTTCGTTTGATTCATAAATATAGTTCAACAAATCAAGTATTGTGTCAAGTGTCTAACTCTAATCGAGTTGGCGTGATTCATTGTTAGTCCTAAGAATCGTGTCAACAAATTCATGTATTAATAACAAAGGAACAACCTTTTCCACTCACGTTTTAAAAAAGTTATGATGTTTCCTAAAGTTTTCTTTTGGACGATGTTTGAAAAGAAGCCAATAACAAAATTAAAGGAAAACGAAAGTAAAAAAACAATGGGTATGATCGATCTTTGTTAATGCAATTCGGTCAAAGGTGTCTACCTCTACTATTATAGAGCATCTATAAATTCGTTTATATTACCGTGATGAATTAGGGCTCGTATCCCCTTTTACTCATTTGAGTCTATTCGGTATCCCTTTATTTTCTCACGCACTAATGAAATAATTGATTGACAAAAACATGAATCCAAGCAGCAAAAGCAGTATGTGCCTTCAAAACGTTGAGGTGGAAACTTGAAAAATGTTCAAGACACAAGGGATTTCAGATTTAATTTAAGCAATATGTGTCTTCAAACTTTGCAACAATTGATTTGAGATTCAACTGATCAATCAACTGCATATTCTGTAAATAATTCTTAGCAATTCATAAAGCACATTGGTTTTTGGATTTTGTTAAAATTGGTCCTTGTTTACCAATGCATTGATACGAAGAAAAAATAAATAAATTCAGTCTAAATAATCGAAAACTATTAACATGATCTTGAATTGAAGATGCTGAACAATTTTTAATGGACTGATTATTGAATAGAATGTGAAAACAGATGGGAACATAACCGTCTTTAATTGATTATTTTTTCTTAGCAATTTTTATGGAAACATAACTTTGGCAAATTCTTATTTTTTGCTTATTTGTTGTGATAAAGATTCTAGATTATTGCATAATCTGCCAAAGTAAAACTTACTATACTAGTATTTAAATTTAATACAAGATTTCACTATTGAATTGTTTTAGTTTAAGGATTTGACTTTTGTTTTTCACCAAGGCCTCAAATATTTTGTAACAAGTTGAATGTTTTTAGAATACACATAGTAATATTACTCGATCAATCCAGCTCAAGCCAATTTTATTATTCTGTTTTATAGCAACAAGCCATTTGGAAATTGGGAGTGGACTAGCCTGAAATGTACTTGAACAATAACCAATCTGTTATTTAAACTAAATCATAGACTAAGATATGTTTTTTCTTTCATTTTTCTCCTATTTTATTTCATAAACCAAACTTAATTCCTAAGAAATTTTATCAAAGATATATCTACTAGTACTAAATACTAATACATGTAACTTCACCTTCTTTTTATATTTTAAAGTTTGAAAACAAAACTAATTTGCATTTGCAGCAATAAAATTAATTTTCTGGGACCAACAAACACGTGTTACACCCCTGGTTAGTCCAGATGTCCAAAAAAGAACAACCACAGAACTATAGTGGTGGCCTACACAAAATACAGTGGTACCATTTTATCCTAGGCCAAATTATTATTCAATTATATTAAACAAAGACAAAAATGTCATTACACCACTGGAGTTCACACCTCGGTTCACCGTCTAATTCCAAATCATTCTACAATTAAATTCGGATTAAAAAACCGAAATTAAAATATGTTAACCAAGTAGAAATGAGGGTATTGGAGAGAAGCTCTTCAGTTTTCACAATATACAGCATGTGTCTTTGTTATTATGGTTTGCTTCTCATTATGGATCCTTCAAACTTCTCTTACAAATGTTAGTAGCTTTTTTCCAATCTCATTATTCCTCATACTAGGTTGTGTTGTGTCTTTTTTAGCGTTGATGCTTATTTCACACAAAGTTGCTATTGTCACTTTGGTTTTATGGTTTATTATTTTTGTAGTTGTCGGCATCTTCAATAACCATCAACAAGAGCTATACAAAGTACTTTCAATGTCACGCAACAGAGAGATGATCAATTGCCGGTGTAGAACTCTTTCATCAATTAATGGCTTTAATAGTATTTTTCGTTCATGTAATATAGGTCATTTTCGATTTTCACCCTATGAAATTTTCGGGTTGGATTCCGTCATCGTAAAATAATTTTTTTCCGGAACACCCCCCTCCCTCATCCAACTCAGCAGAATCTAATATGTGGCGCTAATTTGACATTTTTTTTATTTTTGATTTTTTTTAATTGGCCACAAGTAAAAAGGTCATCCACATCAGATTATTCATAAAAATATATGAAAATTAATTTAAAATAAAATAAAAATCAGAAATATTTTCAAAATTTTAAAAAATTAGATAAACATTAAGAATTTTTTTGAAAATTTTAAACATTAGAAAAATATTCAGATTTTTATCCAAAAAATTAAGATTTTTTTTTTCTAAATTTAAAAATATCAGAAAAACTTTTATATTTTTTTCGAAATTAGATAAAATTAGCAATATATTCTGATTTTTTTTTCCAAAAATTTATAAAATCGATTTTTTTTTTCTTTCTAGAGTTCAGAAAAACATTAACTTTTTTTTTAAAATTTAGAAAAATACTCAGATTTTTTTCTCGAAAAATTTAAAATCAAAATATCAAAAATTCAGATTTTTGACTTAGAAAATTTTAAATTTAGAACTTTTTTTTCTAAAATCAGAAAAAACATTCAGTTTTTTTTTCGAAATTACATTTTTTGGATCTTTTTTGAAATTAAGAAGATTGTTAAAAATTCTGGAATTTAATTTTCAAAATAAAAAAATCGAAAATTGAAAAAAAGGTCAGATTTTCTGTCCAAAATAACTGTTTTTTTTATTTTTTTTTCTACCAATAAAGAATTCTAGAAAAAATTCTTTGAAAATAAAAAAAAATTTAATTTGATATCATGTTTTATTAGAATTGAAAAATTAAAAATATTTTTCCTGAATTTTTTTAAAATAAAAAATGTTTTTTTCTCTAATTATTATGATATTTTTTATTTTGGAAAATTAATTTTCAGATTTTTTAAATTTTTTTATTCTTTAATTAATATAAATGAATATATATATACATATATTGATTTTTATTTTAAAATTCAAATTTTACGATTTTAAATTTTTGAAAATTAATTTTAAGATTTTTATTTATTTTTAAATTAATATAAATTCATTTTTATTTTTATTTTTAAAAATAGGCACAAATGTCACGTGTATCCTTAAAAAAATAAAAAATAAAAAAATTATATAGTCAGCGCGCTACATAAGCATATATGCACAATCAGCGTGCCACACAGTGTACCACGCCAGCCAATATGCATAGTCATATGAGGGAGGGGGTTTTTCCGGAAGATTTTTTTTTTTACAAGGACGGAATCCAAACCGAAAATGTTATAGGGGTGAAAATCGGAAATGACCTATATTACAGGGGAGAAAACCACTATTAACCCTTGTTTTAATTATATTATTTGATTTGATTTGATTGTTTGTGTTTATAAATTGGATCGAAAGGGAATGTTTGGTCACGAAATAGGCATAACGGATATCTATAAATATTGACATCATTTGATTTATAAATTGAACCAAAAATCGAAAAAATAACCTCCAAATCATAGTTCGATTGATTAAATTGGTTGAAACGCCTTCTTAAATAAAAAGAAATTCTTACAAAAAATAAGTTGAATCGTTATTAAACCAAATGTCTAATCAAATAATAAAATGTTGATTAATGGTTCACATTAAGTTTGAAAGTTTAACTCTCAAATTTGATAAGATCACAATGTTCAACAATTAGTTGAGAATGTTTTCCTTAAAACCCAATTCAGTTAATTTTGAGTCATTGTATGGTTGCAACTACCTTTGAGTTAGCTCCCAATAGTTCCACTATTATGTGGACGTCATGAGGTGTGGATTATGTTGACCTCATGAGGTGTGGACATCGTGGTATGGTCCACCTAGCGACTTTGAATGAGTAGATGTAGCAAACATGACAAGTTATCCATTGTCACTGTCATCTCATCAACATGGAGGTGGAACATGTTACTCTATGAGTTTCACCTCTCTGAAAATTCCAATAGCAAGTCATGATCAAGCAAGGAGTGGCCGCTAGCGACGAGGTTTGACAATCTCGTGTCATCAGTGACGTCATTGAACCACATTTCTTCTAGTCAATCTATAACAATGATCTTCTTTCCATTGCTGGCGCATTTTAGTGTTTCACATAACGAACGGAAAAAGAGAATAAAATAGATAAATGATATTTGAACAACTATTTTTTCACAACTTTTTTGACAACTCTCTCTCATACTCACATTGTCCTTCTACTACTACTACTACTACTCTCTCTCTCTCTCTCTCTCTCTCTCTCTCTCTCGCTTTGATTTTTGTGTCACTACCTAAATTTCTTTGTATAATTTAGTTCTCCAACAAGTTGTCACAAGAAAGGGTTGTTCAAATAACATTGCTCAAATTAAAAATATACTTTAATAACTATATGAGAAAGAATTGTAAATTAAAAAAAAAAAGGAAATCTACCTTTATCTCCAATATGTGCCTAGTCGCATGGTTCCCGTACTTTGACAAAATGGAGGTATTGGTTGAACGAACCACCAAGATATGACTCTACAACCTATTCTCCATCTGATTGTGGCTCTGACTGAGAGCTTTTGCCTCTTTCAGCTTTGCGTTTCGCCTCTTGCTCTTGCCAAATAAAGGAAGTGGATATAACTCTAGTTCCCTTAATATGACCAAAATTCTTAGCATTTCTCTCCATTCCTGGAACATAGAGGAAACACCATAAATTAGGAAAAACATCATTGTCTCGGTCTACATACAAATCAAATTTTTGAATCCGGTAAATGAAACTTACATATGGATTTTAAAATTTGAACCAAATTAAGGCGTAGGGAAAAAATGGCGAGCTGAGGGAAAATCTCAAAATAAGATAAATGAGTGCATAACAATTTGCTTAAATCTTCAAAACTTCAAAAATGTGATGGATTAAAGGTGTATTTGATGAAAAACAAAGGATTATAAGTGGTTTAGTGATTTTTTTGATTGTAAGAGGTTTTGAAAATGTAAAAACAGAAGTGAGGACAAAAAAGAGAGGTTCGTACTATATTTAAAACACAAAAGAAAAAAGAAAAAAAAAACTAGGGGGCATGGGAGGGAGGGGGTGGGGTTGTGAAAGGAAAACACAAAACTTATCATGATTTACAAACATATGTGAATTCCTCTCAATAAAAAGGCTTAGCCCAACCGCAAGGCTCCTTAGGCCCCTAACTTTTTTTCTTACACGTAGTTACCCTTCCTCTAAAACAAAAAATAGCTACACTTTATTTTATCAAAAAAATAAAGTAGTTACAGTTTATAGTATAGAATTTCATAATGAAAATAATATTTCAATAAAATATTACTATTAATTTAAAATGCTCTTAACTCTAATTTTTGTTTTACACATTAAAACAACGTTCAACCGGCGCTGCTCAGTAAATTATGGAGCACTTCATTAAGAAAATGCCAAAAGAAAACTATACAATGATAATATTTTTGTAGCCTAGCTAATACAAGTTTTTTATATTTGTAAAATGTTTAATATGTAATATTAAAGCAGGTGTTCACTTCAAAATTTTAGTACGTACCATGCATGCAAATGTAGTAGTAACTAAACTCTTGCAATATCACATTCATAATGTATAATGTATATTTGGTTTCATTTTTGGTGATATCAAAATTGATCATAGACCTGTATAATTGATTTTGGTATGTTCAGACTTTTTGAGAAAATCGATTTTATTTTTGAAATTGATTTTAACTTAAAGTTATATATGGTCTATAACATTTGATTCTAAAAATGATTTGTGTGTTTAAATTTAACGTTTAACTTACTCTTATAGATATGAATTCAAACATAATCATCTTACATTCAACTCATTTTTATCTAAAATTACCTTGACAAAACCAGTTGTGAGTTGTGTCAAAATCATTTTTTATCACCTCAAAAACAAACGTACATACTTGTACTTAATCTGAACCAGAAAACTCATAGTTTATAGAGCATGCCAAGATTATGAGGAAAGCAAGACCTTAGTGCTATAAAAAGAATGAAGCACGCTCTCTTTGTGTTTTTTTTGCTAAATATTTGTTTTTTGTTTCTGAATGCACGCGCTCATGATGTAGTGCAGAGAAGAATGTGACTAATATATTCTGAATAGTAAGAAACATTACATGAAATCCAAGGTAGCATCATCCAATTAATAATTGAACAACTAGAGATAATGTTGCATTATAGAATTATTATGGAATGTATTAGTTGCCTTGTTTCTTGGGTTTAGCACGTTTCTAAACACCTGTACCATTCTGTTTAATTCTATTAGCATATAGTATACTATTATTTATATATGCAACATATGGATATACTTCAATGCAACTTCATATAGTCGATCATTTTGGTATCTGAATATGTGAGCTTTTGTGTTATATATAGTCTTTGGATATATTAAAATTACATGTGTTTTAATATCTTTTTAGTTACTCATTTTAGTCTTCAAATATTTTTTATTAGTCATAAGTGTATTTTTCGTTAATAAGTTTACTCCATAAAACTAAAAAAAGGAGACATTTGAAGCATTTGAGATCCTTAAAAAAAAAAACATTTTAAGCATTTTAGATCCTTAAAATAAAAAGGGACATTTGAGATGAGATGTATTTATAATCTTATACATTTAAGGACTAAAATGATAATGCTTCACACATTCAAATATTGCAAAATATTATTTACTATTTATATATTGTAGAAAATATACATAATGATTGGAATCATCTTGAAGTTATCACATCATTGCACGATCTGAGGATGATGTTGGCTTAAACTTTTCCCAATCTTGTTAATTTGACTTTTCATTCTTTAAAGAAATTCCTCCCTTGTTAGTTAATTAAGGGTACCCTCTAAAAGCTATTTCGTGTTCTTTTTTTACCAATTTGATTCCAAAAGCTGTCTCCAGCCATTTCATTTGTTTCTGAATATAACCAAGCATGGTTCATGAGTCAAAGTTCCTAAATATACATAGTTGAATGTGCTAGTGTCATCATATTGATTTTTAGTAAGATTTGAATGATTAAATATTATCAAGTTTTTGTTTTTTCTTTATAGTTTTAATTTTTTAATCAGTACATAAATGAAGCATAGTTCCTAGATATATTCATGATTCATAAACTTTGAACAATACTAGACCTAGTATTACTACAACAATTATGTCGGCATGTACACTTTGAAAGAGTGAACATTATTCTAATGATAAAGATTGTTTACTTCTGTTTACTAAATTTAGTTTATACGAATCATATGATTTTTCTTAACAAAAGTGAAAAATACTACTCTATATGAAAAGCGTAAAGCAACATTTTTCCTGAATTTACCATAACCTACGTTTATACTTAAAACTGTTGCTGTACATATATATAGACATGGAAGTAATTATAACAAATATTCTGTCAAAATAAAAAGTAACTAATGTAATCATATTTTTTTCTCTTGTTAGGATTTTTTTTTTTTTTAATAATCCAAACATCAAATTATTATAATTTGATATATAAGTGATTTTATATTTTAATTTTATCAAAATATAACTCCAAGTCTCCAATGAGTTGGTCTAATAATAAAAGCACATGTTTTAGATTTAAAGATTGAAAATTCAAGTATCACTAATCTTCTTAAAATGATGTAGAAGTAAATACATTTTATTTTTAAATGCGACAAAAGTGTTGCTTGCGTAATTAATATTTTGTTCTCCCTTTTTCCTCTTATTGATCATACCGTTAGTTTTGTTTTGGTTGTGTTTGCTTCTTTACAATATTTATATGACCAACAAAAGCAAATTTTTGGCGTGACTTTGTGAAGTATTTGAAAGCATTGAAATAATAACATTTGAAACAATATCGTTGAATCTGTTTTGATGATTTGTGAATGGGCGAACACTCTTTTCAATAGTTGAGTCAATGACCAACTTATCCTGAAACGGTTGCTTGACACAAACCAAATGCAAGTCACCATAATTGTAATGTGGATGCTCTTTCTCTCATATGTTAAACAAAGTTGGTCTTGGTATGTGCATTCATGATGGTGAGGATCATTTTGTGTTGGCTAAAACAGAGTAGGTATCACTCTTATTTGTTGTTGATTTAGGATAGCACTCAAACAGTTGTCTGCTATTCAATAGGTACGTGACCTTCAACTGAACAATGTGAATTTTGAGATGCACTCAAAGGTGTTGGTACCTAGTATCTATGATCATACACTCGACGTGTAAGATTTTCCGTCAATTATTAATGATTATGGATGCCTATCATCTTCTGATTTAGCAACCTCTAATACGGTTTGTTAATTAAAAGACAAACAAAAGAAGTAGCTCATAGTTTAACTAGGGTAGCTCCGGGTCATGGTAGTTTTTCGTATTTTTTTATTTCAATTCCATCTTATATTTTACTCTTATTTTAAATGAAATGTGTTTAGTTTTCTTATAAAAAAATACGTGAGTATTCCTTAAGTGCGGTAATCTTTCCCTACTTCCAATTAAAACATCATCCTCAATTATTCTTATTTATCGATTTTGTCACCCAATTTTTTTTTTTCTCTTGGAGAAACTTTTCTTAGTAGTTCGTCAACTGTAATCGTTTGGTTTAATTAACTTCATCAATAATCAATAATAAATTAAAATCTTAGAAAATATCAAATGAATATAGACAGTACATTGAATGAATTGATCGCTTAATTTATGCTTTAAATTTAATTTGACCCAATGAATACGGATTAATTTATATTATGGAGCAAAACATGATATCAAGTGTGAAACCCAATCTCGTACACACAACACAACGGTGCTTATGAGGTATTCTTACTTTGAGTTTTATGTATGCTCCAGTGATTTTGTCTTTTGAAAATGTTGGACTTAAAAAATGTTTTCTCATCAATTCCATTCTAAAATGAATGTCATCAGCTGATTTTTAACCTAAGTAGATGGTAAATTTGACGAGTGTGAACGTTGTTTATAAGCTATTTTAAATTTCAATCTAGCAATGTGAGACATTTTAATGTATGTAGATTATCTACCACACACCAAGAAAGAGATGCATATTAATGTGAACACCAAAAAAATAATGAACAGTAGTGTATCTCTCTTTCTTACACAAAAAACCTGAACGCATTTACTTGTGTACATTCAATCAAATAAATTCCATTTCCCCAACTCCATCCATTAACATTCAATTCATGTACTCCAATTCCATCACATGCCACTCACGTGCACTCCCTCTCCTATTCTCAAACCAAAACAAAACAACACTTAAAACATTTTCATGCACAACAACAATAACACATCAACAATTTTTTCACCTTTCTCTCTCTCTCTCTCTAATACTCTAAACCTTCTCTTCCCAAAACGTCGTCGTTATGGATACTACATTTACACCACCGTCACCACACCGTTCATCTCCGTTACAAAACATAAGCCCTAGCATTCTAATCATTATAACAATCCTCGCCGTCACCGTCATCGTTTCTCTCTTAATCTGCTTCCTCCTCCGCCACCTCAACTGTCACCGTCTCCGCCGTGATCCATCTCCAACAACCACCGAACCTCCTCACACTCACAGCCAGAGCCGCCGTATCTCTCCAGAAACAACACCTCCTTCCGTCATCGACTCACTCCCCTTATTCACATTCTCATCCATCTCCCGTCGTTCCTCCGCCGTCACCGCCGCTGACTGTGCCGTCTGTTTATCAAAGTTCCGTAACTCCGACCTCCTCCGTTCTCTTCCTCTCTGTTGCCATGCTTTCCATGCTGAATGCATTGACACATGGCTCCGTTCGAATCTTTCATGTCCGTTATGTCGCTCCAGCATTCTCCCTTCCGATTCTGATCTCGCAAAAATTCTCCGATCAACTTCTTCAGACAGTTTCCGAGTTGATATCGGAAATATAAGCCGGCGAGGAAACAATCTTCACAATCCAGACGCCGTCACTACCGGCGGTGATTCAAGGTCTTACTCCATTGGATCGTTTGAGTATTATGTAGTTGAACCTTCAGAGGTTTCGTTTACGCAAGATCACCGGAGAAGTGTTTCCGATCAGAAGGACATTCACATTCCGGTATCGGAGGATTCGTCTGTGACACATGAAAATACTATCGCCGGTGAAGTTGCTGGAAGTGGACATTGGTTGAAGGATTATGTGGACAGACTATCGGCATCGATTTCATCGCGAACAGCGTCGTTTCGGAGTTCTGGAAGATTCTTCGCCGGAGGTGGAAGTAGTCGGAGGATTGAACCGGTTGATTATGATGTTGAAGGTAACCGAATTGGTGAAGAGATTAGTGAAATGTTTCGGTGGCTTTCAGGGGTATAATTGGTAAAGTACATTTACATTTAGGTTTATAAATTTCGATATAATTTTTTTTATTTTTAATCTTTGTAAACATTTGCTACTATGTTTACTATTTGGCTTCACTTTTGATTTTCCTTTGAGGCTTTAGAACAAAATTAATGCAAACGAGTAGAGGCATGGTAATTTTTGGATTTAGATCATGAATATTTGTAGGAATGTTTATGATATATAATAGGATCGTAATTTCGATATTGGATTTTGTAAAAAGGCACATCAATTATGGGTAATTTTTTTTGTATATACTCCCTCTGTCCCTATAGGTAACCCCTTTTGCATTTTTCACATTTCCTCAGAAAAGTTGTCAGTGTAATTAATGTGTCTGTTTTGTGTGTTAATATTACCAAATTGTCCTTTGTTTGTATGTGTATTAAATTTGACTTTTCATATTTCAAGACAAGTTAGTAGTATTAATTAAGGATATGTATACGAAAAAAATAATAAATGCATCTACTAATTTAAAAAAAGGTTTATATTTAAGAACAAAAATAAAATCAAGTGGATACTTAGATATAGGGAGTACAAAAATATTATGGGTTAATTTTAGAGTTTGTATTCTTTCTTGCCAATCATAATACTCCATGATTATTTTTTTTTTAACTAAAAATCTCTTGCTTCGAACTAGATAGATAGTACTTTAATGGACGATGATAAAGTTTCTCTTTAAAATCTAACACTTATGCATTTTTAGGGTTAGATTATAGTAACACACTCTTTGATTAAGTGTTTTTTTTCCAAGACTTTTAATTAAGTTAAAAGTGATACATTATTATCTCATCAAAATGTTTTTGGTATAATATGGTTATGGTCGACCTAAAGTTTATCTTATCTAAATTATAATATTTGTGCAATTCTATTTACTTGGGTTGACCCATCAGCTTGAAATTTGAGAGTGTGTCATCTCGTCAAAGTTTCAGGTTCGATTTTTTCAATGTTAATTTATGGGAGCTAATCTAATTATTATTTTATTTTTTAAATATTTATGCAATACGAGTGCCACCTAATATTTGTGCAATCCACCAAATGAGTTTTTGTTTGTCAAACTCAAACATAGTTCATTTGAAAAAAAAAACAAATATTTAGGTGAAAATAAATACGTGTCCAAAATTCATTTGTTTGAATGTTTGTTGATAACCTGTTAATTTTTCATACACCCAAAAAAGTAGGAACCAAAATCTGAGTTCCTTTAACTTGTTAGAATATTGTTATACTAGTCCTATAAAAGGGTATTTTTGGATTTTAGAGGAAATGTGTTGTATGGACCACGAATGAAACTGTATATACTTACCTTATTATAGTGACATTAGTAAAAATCTTTGGCTTTGAAAGAGAAAAGAAAGAAAGGACATGCTTTGTTCGGTGATATTTTTCTTTTATTAAATTAAAGCTATGTTCGGTGATTTATGCTATTTTTCGAGGAAGATATAAATACGAGTAAAGTATGGTGTAGGGGTTTCATGTAGGTGAGTGAAGAACGTATGGAATTCAATTAATGGTACGTAACTCATTTATTGTTGTATTACCAACCTTTTTAATGATAAAGGTCCTACTTCTGCCTCAATTTGAAGTCTTTTGTGACGATTATTAATGTTTATAGTAAATGTAAGGGACACAAGTTATTAATGATCACATATAACGTGATGTTGAGACTTTTTTGCAATATTCGCAGGTCATGTTGAATAAACGGAGAGAGTTTGTTGTTGTATCATAAAAAAAAATAAAAAATACATCCTCTTTGGTAGAGATCTTGCATATTATACGTAGGAGTTGAGGTTCGAACTCTGAACATCTCATTTGTGAGCTCTAGTTCCTAAGTTACTTGACAAAAAATAAAATAAAATGCAGTCAACGAAAAAGTTTGTTTTGTTTTTGTTTTGCAAAGGATCGTTAGTATTGTAAAATCCTTTTCTAATACTTTTTTTTAAGGAAAAAGAGCTCATTAATTATTATGAGTTAAAAAATGAGCATGTATATTTCGTAGAGATAAAACAAAATGGAGTTATTTCAAAAAGAAAAAGAAAAAAAAAAGGGAGTTAGAAAATGTAAAACACAACTAATATGAGTCTATCTAAAGTGGCAAGAATCCTAAAATGGCAAATCAAAACAAAAAAAAATATAAACGTTAGCAACACACATTCTAACACATATTTTCAACACATATTTTTTGAGACCCATGTGAATATTTTAATCAATAAAAGAGAGTGTGTTTGAAAGTATGAGTTACAATATGTGTTGCTAGCATTCTTTTAAAAAATTTGTAACAGAAGGTAACATCGTGTGTTTTATTCAAACGGAGTGTTATTGGTTCAAATCACAATGACGATTGATTATAGCATCATGCTAACCAATACCCTGAACACTAGTTAAACAGTTAAAAATAAAAAGAAAAATCAAGTTAACATTAAAAGTGACATTTAAGTTTCAAAAAGTAAAATATACAATTTCTAAGAAAATATTTCTTTTTATAATTCTTTAACTTGTGTCCCCGGAATACTATCTAGCATTCTCTTCATTATATTAATTTTCATGTTTTTTGACGTTCAAAAGATATATTCATGTTTTTCTTTTTCATTTCTATTTTCTAAAATAAATCAAAAAGTATTATGAGAAACAAATGGCTCAAAAGGTTACTATAATAGTGGTATTATGAATCTTATGATACTTTAGTCTGACTTGTAAAACCAATACATGTTTGTTCTTTTTCCTTTTAGATTGTCTAGGAATCCGGGGTTACTTGATGATACGGCTAACATAATGCAATACTCAATCATAAGGTTAAAAAAGAATCAACTTTGATCCATGAAAGACTGAAAGTAGTACGCAGATATAGTTTGCTTTTTCCTCATTACAAACACTCTTTTTGGTTGAAAAATACGATAAGATCCAGATGATCACTATGTATATATGATTAATTAATGTTGAAAAGTCCTAATAAATAATGTTTTTTTGCACAAGCCTAATAAATAATGTTAACTACTAATACGAATCAAAATATATGAATTCACTTTTTTAAAGAGGTCAAAGTTATTTTAGATACTAGAATTGTACAAGCATTTGGAAAGTTACATTATACTCTACAATTATAATTTCATTAATCAAGCATATTTTGGAAGAATACTTGTAGAGCGGTGGTCGTCTGGAGAGACGCTAAACACTCAACATCAGTCTGGAGAGACGGTGGAAATAATACTCATTGTCAGTCTGAAAGTGGCGAATGTAAGAATACTCGTGATCAACCTTTGAGGTGGAGTTGCAAGGTGAAAGACATAGTGCATACACATTTGGAAGTTGAAGACATCGAGAATGGTACGACTATGGAGACCTTGGGTGCTATGCTCTAATTGTGAGCAAGAGAGTTCTTCAAGAAGACGGAAGACATTCTAAAGTTTGAAGAATGTATGGCATGACTTGTGAGATTACCAGAATAGACCAACGGTAATTGGAAACAAGTGAATATTCAAGAAGGCGGAAGACATTCTGATGGTTGAAAAGGTTATGGTGTAGACTTGTTGAACTACCTAAAATTCCCAGTGTAGTTGGATGCAAGGATGGTCTTCAAGAAGGTGTACGACATTCTGATGGTTGTAGAGGTTGGGTGGAAGCTTGTGGAGCTACTTAGTGTAGTTGAAAGCAAGGGAAGATGAATCATGGAGAGAGCAGTAGGTGATTGATGGTTAAATTGACATCATCACTAATTAAAGTCAATGTGGAGAATGTTTTAGTATGACTCAAAACTTGATGGATGAAGAATATTGTTGCTAAAAATATAAAAGATTTGTTTCAAATGTATTGTGTTGAAAATATATTTTTGTACCGTATATGAAGGAAGATTTGATGCAAATATATATTTGAAAAAGAATATTTGATGCAAATATATTTTATGCTGAAAAAGAGAAAGAAAGAAAAAAAAAAGTGAAAAATATCTTCAGCGTGATATTCATTCAAAATTTGTGAGTTATATTTCTCTATAAATATAAACCTTGTATCAAATGAAAACCTTGTATCAAATGAAAGATGATAGTGTAGAGAGATAGAAAAACAGAGTTTAGAAACAAACAACAATCTAAAATTTTTAGAGTTTTATTCTTGGCAACAAACATTAGGGTTGTGATTGTTTTGATTCACCTTGGAGAAACACTCTTAGATTAGTTTATAGAGTTTTATTCTTGGCAACAAATACTAGGGTTGTGGTTGTTTTAATTCACATTGGAGAAACACTGTTAGGATTGAGTCTTTTGGTCGCGGCTCGCGGGAAGAGATTCAAGATTTTGGGTAGAATTAGATTTGAAGACTACTTCTTGTAATCATTTGATATCTCTTTTGTAAAGCAGTATTAATTACTTGTGTTTATAACTATCATCCACTTTATTTTGGTTGTTTAATTAATTTGCTCCACACATCTGTGATTTTTTAACGAATTCATAGCATACATTGTAATTCATCCATTGCATGAAATAAAAACCACATCATGTTTATGAGTTCATATCACAAATTCACAATCAAGTGGAATTGATGAAACCAACTCACAGATCTGTCAATTATTTATGAGCTAATATTTTTTCTACCCACACTGCTTAGTTCAAATTTTGTAATGTTCAAGTGCAGAAGTACCATCTACTCCTTTTGCTCGAAAGTAGTAGGCTACATAATCAGCAATAGTAGTTTCTTTGTATTTGGGAGGATTGTCTTCTGATAATAGTTTCTTCATTGGTCCATAGAGCTTTAAGGATGCTTCCCGTCGACAAAAAGAATGCAACAGATATTCTTGGACCAACTTCATTTGCAAGTACTCTATGTACAACACTCTTGAATTTGTCATTTGTTATAAGCTACAATTCAAACAAACAAATAATTAGCTATATGTTTAAATTTATTATTGATCCTTGCAATTAATTTCTTGAAAACCTGACCAAAAAACGAATTAATGAGACCTTTAGGTCATGGTTTAATATTGGTTCAATCACGACCGAACCTAATGACATATAGATAATAAAAAAGTAAAAATATCAACTGAATAGACAACGTAAATAAGGAAAAACAGTTGAACTAACCACGGTTGAAGTGGTTCAACCCGGTTCCATCCTAGCACAATTCGATAAAATCAGACTTAATGTAATTTTTAAGACGTTGCTTTGAACTACAACAAATAAAATCAAACAAGCACTACCTCATTAGGAGAACTCTAACATTCTATTGAGAGAAATAATGCATTTTGCCTGTAAATAAAAATGAGGGCTAGAGAGGGAAAACCAGGTAGTCATTTGTGAAAGAGTTACGTCCTTTTGGCATAGGAAGTTGCAGATTCTCCAAGTTAGGCACTGTGCTATCTCTGTATATAGAATGTATCACAATATTTTACTAAAAATGGCTAGTATACACATAAGTATGCATAAAACTTGCCTGCAAAAGATCTCCGCCATTAACTATGAGAGCTCCAGGTACAGGTTTTATATCAATCCATTTATCGTCATAAAGAACTTGGAGACCACCAATATCGTCATAAAGGCTATGTTGGAATACCTTAACTTACGTCTTATGAAACACTAACATATACACAAGCAGCGAAGGCATTGATAATGATAAGTGGACGCCATTAATAATTTGAAAATATAGTATAAAAAATTATAACGTGTCAGACACCGGACTCACTCACCTTTAATTGAAGTGTTGGTGTCACAAACGATAAATTTTATACACATGCATTGAAACATACCTGCATACTGCGGGAAAATCTTCTGGTTTGGGAGTATCAGGTGGAGCCAAGTAACAGGCAAAACTATCCCTCCAATTGAGTGCTGGAGAGCTAGAAATATCAAAATTGCTATTGTAAATAAAGGATCTCTGCATATCTCTTGTATACAAACTTTTTTTGACTTCTGTATCCTGTTCATAAAACCTCTTAACACCATCTTTCAACTCCTCAAGAACACTCAAAGGGATTCCATGATTAACAACCTGAAAAAAACCTAATGTTTCACATGCTTCCTTTACTTTCTCAATTATCCCTTGGTGAATACTTGATTCTTTATCATGAATATCTGCAAGGTCTATGACAGGAATAACATGGCTTGTGTTGTTGGCTTCCTCATATTTGTCTGGTTGATGATGGAATAAGCTTGGTATCTTCTTAAGTCCTGCATCAACAAGTCCTTTTACACCGGCTTTTGTTTCATCAAATGCTTTGCGTTCACTGAATGTGGAATCAAGGTTAGGCTTGGTTGTATCAATGGTTCCCATTCTACTTATATTTCTAGTGGTTCTGGAGAGAGTTTGCAAGAATTATATATTATATATGTCACACCAAAGACAGAGTTAGGTATATAAACAAATATGTGGACTCAAATATATAATGAGTTACAATTAAGATAAAAATTATGAAGAGCTACAAAGCATTGACATAGACACGGACAACGGTCATAACACTGAAACATCAATGCCATTATTAATTTGAGAAGGTGAAAATTTTGACCTTTTTTTATAAGAGTGAAAAATTTAAATATTATCACACGTGTTAGTGTAAGTATCGTACAATGACATGTAAACAATTAGATCATCAAGATCGAGTTATTATATGAAATTAGAAGATTATCAGATTTGCCGAGATTTGAGACAAAGTCTTCATTTGCCTTTCACATGCTCCAAACTTAGGGTTTTCGATAGGGCAAACCGCTAATGAAATCTCCTTCTGGGTAAAAATGTTGAGCTGGAGGGAGAGGTGGAGAGGTGCAAAGGCGCGCTCGTTGAGTATTTTGATGACGGCTTTGAGAGAGCTCGTGTTCAAGCCGCACATTTCTACCCAGAAGGAGATTTCAGTAGCTTGGACGCAGAGAAGATTATCGTGGATGGACAGTTGGTGGATGAAGAATAATTCCTTCTTCTGTTTGTAACTTTGAATGTGATTTTTTATTTTGGGCGACCCTGCGTGGCGCTTTAACCTTATTTGGTGACCCTTTGTGACGCCTTCTTGACGTTTTAAGATGATCTTTCTGAGGCCTTCTTTTGCTGGAATATTAATGGGGCTTTAATTTATCTTTTGTTTTTGGTGCCTTCCTTTGTCTATGCCGCTTTGCTGTTTTCGTGTTTTTTTCAACGCTTTGCTTGACCAGGATTTACTTGGTGATTGTCAACATTGTTCTGTTTTTCTTTTTGTATTTCCCAGTTAATCTAGTATTCTTGCAACGTTGAGTTGGCTTGGTGCTTTTTTTTTTAACCGTTTAGGTTTTTTATATTGTTTAGCGAAAATGACTTGGCGAGTGGTTATGTTTGTCAGCTTAATTTTGGCGACGTAAGTTGGTTTAAATGTTGGCGACATGTGTCGGCTTTGATTTTGGCGACATGTGTTGGCTTTAATGTTGAACGTGTACCGGCTTAAATGTTGGCGACATGTGTCAGCTTCAATGTTGGCGACATGTGTCGGCTTAATGTTGCGACGTGTGTCGGCTTTATATCTGGCGACATGTGTCGGCTTAATTTTGCTTTGTCGTTGTGTTGACAAGACACTTCCTTTTCTGATGGAGAAAATAAAACAGCAAGCTATTCATATTCTTGAAGAGGATATGGTGCCTCGTTAAAAACCTCTGCTCTTGCAGGGGAAAAGAGCACTACCATATCCCTTTTATTTGATAAATAGTTAAAAAATGGCGCAAAGTTTGCCTGGTTCAGAAGTAAAAAATAAAAATAAACTAGCTATGAAAGTCTAGCTATAATAGGGGTGTATGTTAACCACATTCCAAGTTCGTGGTACTGCTTCCCCATTCATTTCTTCCAATTTGTAAGCTCCATGTGGGAATTTCTCTCTGATTTTATAAGGACCTTCCCAGTTTGGGAGTAGCTTTCCAATTCTAGTTGGGGCGACAACCTTCTTCAGCACGAGGTCGCCTACTTTCATTTCTCTGGGAATGACTTTGGAGTTGTAACGGCGAGTTGCTCTTTGTTCGGCGGCGAATTCTTTGATGTGAGCTTGTTCCCTTATTTCGTCGATCATGTCCATGCTACATCTGATTCCTACTTCGTTCACTTTTTAAAGTAAATTTAGTTGATAAGTTCAACAGATAATTATTCGGATAAAAAATAGATGAAAACCTGCAAGAAATTTGTTAATGGCCTAATCTAATTAAGACTTACCCTCTTCAGAGAAATTATCTCTTCTCCATGTAGGGGTGTCTATTTCGACAGGGAGCATAGCGTCTGTGCCGTAGACCATGGTGAATGGTGCTTCTCTAGTGGTGGAGTAAGGTGTCGTATGATAAGACCATAGTGCTTGCTCTTATTGTGGCGAACATTTTGCATTTATTATGCTGTATATATATACTCGTTTTTTTAGAAAATTTGTATAAGAGATAAAGGAGTATAAAATTGGCGTTTACCTCATGAAGTTGTTCTGCCCAGAGACCTTTGGCGACTTCTAATTTTTTCTTGATTCCATTAAGAATTACCTTGTTAGCTGATTCGGCTTGTCCGTTTGCTTATGGATGGATGACCGATACAAATTTTGTTTGTATTCCTAAGTGCTTGCAGAAATCAACTACTGTAGAGCTGGCGAATTGAGTTCCATTATCGGATACTATAAATCTTGGAAGGCCGAAACGACATATGATCTTTTTCCAATAGAACTTCTTGACCCTTTCTGCTATGATCTTGGCGACTGCTTCGGCTTCGATCCATTTGGTGAAGTAATCCACGCCCACTATGAGGAATTTTAGTTGTCCAGGAGCCAGGGGAAATGGTCCCACGATGTCGACCGCCCACTTGTGGAAAGGCCATGGTGAGTACACCGAAGTTAATTCATGAGCCGGGGCGTGCTTCTTGTCAGAGAACTTTTGGCACTTGTCACATTTCTTTACGTACTCACAACTGTCTTGGAGCATGGTAGGCCAATAATAACCTGCACGAAGAAGTTTTACTGCTAGAGCTCGCCCTCCGATGTGGCTTCCACATACGCCTTCGTGGACTTCCAGAAGGACTAGATCAATTTCGTCTTCTCCCAGACACCGTAACATTGGGGTCGCTCTCCCCATTTTGTATAGATTCCCTGATACAATGGTGAATTTGGAAGCTCTTTTTCGAACTATTTGCTCATCTTCTTCATTCCTTGCTTTAGAAGATCTTGTTAGGTATCTCAGTAGTGGGGTCATCCAACCTTCTTTTTCTTCAGTAATATAGTTTACCTCTAAGATTTCCGTACTCGGAGATGTAATTATTTCTTGGATTACAGTTATGTTGTTGCCTGGCCTTTTGGTGCCGACGAGCTTGGCAACAGGTCTGCTCGAGAATTTTGCTCCCTTGGAACGTGAATGGCCTCAAAGAATTTGAAAAACTTTGCTAAATTCTGTACCTTGGTCAGATATTTGATAAGTTGGGTATCCTTTGTTTGGTACTCTCCTGTGATTTGACTTGTCACTAATTGAGAGTCACTCTTTGCTCTTAAGTTTTCAGCTCCCATCTCTTTTGCTAAGTTCATGCCGGCGATGAGGGCTTCATATTCAGCTTGGTTATTACTCGCCTTGAATTCGAAACGGAGGGATTGTTTAATTAGAAGCTCGTTGGGTTCTTCGAGTATTACGCCTGCTCTGCATCCTTTAAGGTTTGAAGAGCCATCAACTGACAAAAGCCAAACGTATGGTAATTCTTCCTGGATTGGCGAGGTGAATTCTACGACGAAGTCTGCCAATACTTGTGATTTGATGACGCCTCTTGGTACAAACTGGATGTCATTTTCTGATAATTCTATTGACCATGCCACCATCCTACCTGCTAGATCTGGTTTGCTGAGTACTTGCTTTACAAGGTAGTTTGATTTAACTACGACCTTGTGACTCTGGAAATATGGTCGTAATTTCCTTGATGTAGTTACAACGACCAAGGCTAGGCGCTCAATTTTTTGGTATCTTAATCTGCTCCTTTGAGAACTCTGGTGACAAAGTAGATTGGCTTTTCGCCTGTATCTGAATCTTTTACCAACACTGTACTCATGGCGTTGTCAGAAATTGCTAGGTAGAGAAAGAGAATGGCATTCTTACTGGGGCGATGTAGAACGGGAGGGCTTGATAGAAAGGTTTTTAACTGTTGGAAAGCGTCTTCACATTCTGGCGTCCACTCAAATTTCTCTTTCTTTCTGATTGAAGCAAAAAAGGAGAAAGCTTTGTCACCTGCACAAGATAGAAAACGGGATAAAGCTGCCAGCCTTCCTGTTAGCTGCTGGACTTCTTTTATGTTAGATGGGATCCTCATGTTGATGATTGCCTGACATTTGTCAGGGTTAGCTTCAATACCTCTGCTAGTTAATAAAAAACCTAAAAATTTGCCTGCCTGCACTCCAAAAAAACACTTTGTTGGGTTCAGGCGTATGTTGTACTTTCTCACTTGTCCTAAGATCTCTTTGAGGTTGTAACGCCCACTTTATTTATTTAATTATTTTATTAGAGTATATAGTATATTATTATATATGATACGATTTTGATGATGTTTGTGACGTATGATATGATGTTGTGATGTAGTACTTATTTTATTGTTTAATAAAATAAGATATGTGATGTTAATATAGATATATTTAGATGAAAATTAAGATGTGATATAATAACAATAATTTTGAGAGATGGGGTTGTTTTTATAATAAGATAGAGTTATGGGGATAAGTGAGATTAGAAAGAGGTATAAAAGGAAATTAGGTTTAGAGTGAAAGAGTCAGTACATATTACAGACTTTTGCAAAAAGGGAGAAAAGTGGCCAGAGAAGAGGGAACCCCAATTCTGCAAACATACCAGGTAAGGGTAAGCCTAGCTTCAATTATATTACTGTAATTCATCTATTTATGATTAACTAAGGAATTGGGAAATAGTTTGAGAGAATTCATAAGTTAGGGTTATTGTTGAATTGTGATGAATTGATGAGAGAAAGATGCAAATTGATGTAGAAACGTGTTACAGAACCTAGATTAATCACTAGGATCATAATTCTGAAAGATTAGAGCCATAGCATGAGAGATTGGACGAGTTTTGGCGAGAGATTAAGCGAACCCGTACCCTGTTCTGCGATAGCTCGCCGTGGCGAGCAGAACAATTTCACTCGCGAGAAACTTAACTCGCCATGGCGAGCACCCTGTAATGCGCGCGAGGCGAACAGAACTACTCGCCGTAGCGAGTACTGACAGACTGCTAGGTAGCAACTCGCGAGGCGAGCAGAACCACTCGCCATAGCAAGCAATGTGGTCTCAGACCACTGTAACTTGAGTTTTATAACTCTGTTTTGAGTGAGGCTTTGAAGGTAGACCTTTGGATGGTATTAGAGATGTTTTATGACCTAAATTACAACCTGTAATGATGCTGTAAGATGATTTTAACTGTTGGCATTAATCTATGATTTATATGCATATTAAGTGAGTTACATGAATGATGTTTAAATGATATTTGCGACGATGATTATGTGCTATGAGAATGTGTTAAATGTGCTGAGCTGCTGCCATGTATTGTTATAGTTGCATGTGTCGATAAAGAGTCGTAAAAGATGTTAAGATGTTGTGTTAACTTGTTTAAGTATAAAGAGTCGAGTTCATGCATTTGCATAATTTGAGACGGTGGAGCTTATGCTCAAAGCGACGGTGGAGCAATTGCTCAAAGCGACGGTGAAGCTTATTTAAGCTTAAATATTGGTACCACATGCATGATGTTTAAGATGTTAGAGTTGCATTGGTCGAGTCTTATGTCTAAGACGTTATGAGATGATTTGTTATGCGAAGGTGTTTTAAGATGATTTGTTATGTGAAGATATTTTTGAGATGTTCCCGTTATATGCGATGATTGTTGTTGTTGTTGTTGTTAAGCATAAATGTTCGAATTATATGTTAATATAATTGTTGTGAATCTCACCCCTTCTGTTGGAATTGCCGCCTTGTGGGCAAGTGCAGGTGACCAAGCATAGGTTCGACAATGTGAGAGGTCCTTGTGATGTCGTAGGAAATGCTCTGATATGTAATGGGATGTGGTTTTTATTGAATTCTATTCCTTTATGTATCCTGTTGAACTAATTATGATGTCTATGACTTATCCTTGAATTTTGAGATGTTTATGAGGCCTTGTGCCAAGAACTAATTACTTTAAGGATTTTGAGATGATTATGATTCCGCTGCTACGTTTTGAATAAGGATGAGGAATAAATTATTATTCATTTTGTTTAAAGTTTTTTTTGAAATGTGACATCCTGAATATTGCGATATACTCTGATTATATAATTATAAATTTTTATTTTTGGGATTTCGGGGTGTTACAGAGGTCGTTTGTATGATTGAATCTTTCTTTAGTTTTAGCTACCAAGTCATCTATGCATACCTCCAGGTTCCGCCCTATTTGTCCGGTGAAAGATGTGTCCATGCTTCTCTGGAACGTTGTGCCTGGGTTTTTGAGGGCGAAAGGCATAACCTCATAGTGATAGTTTTTGTTGTCGGTCATAAAAGTTGTTTTAGGTGCATCTAGGGGGTCCATCCTTATTTGGTTGTAGCCGGAGTAAGCATCCATGAAGCTTAGAGTTTTGAAGCATGATGCATTGTCAATGAGATGATCGATGTTGGGTAGTGGATATGGGTCCTTCGGGCATGCCAAATTTAGGTCTGTGTAGTCTATGCACATCCGCCATTTTCCGTTTGATTTTTTGACGAGGACAATGTTTTCCAACCATGTTGGATACTTAATTTCACTGATAAAGCGGGCGTCGACTAACTTTTTGACCTTTTCATCCATGGCCTTTCGTCTTTCTTCGCCAAGTTTTCTCTTTCGTTGTACGACCGATTTTACGTTAGGATTAACAGAGAGGTAGTGGCAGGCAATGTCTGGATTGATTTCGGGCATTTATGAAGGTTTCCTAGCGAATAAATCAAGGTTCTTTCATAATAATTCAACGAGGACGCCTTCCTCCATTGGGTCTAATGTTGTTCCAATTTTAGTCATCTGGTAAGCTTCTGGGCCAATGGATATCTCTTTTAGGTCTTCAGTAGGTTCTAGGCGTTCATGTTGGAAATCTTCTCTTGGGTCCAAGTCAATCACGTTCACAACGTGATCCTCTTTAATGCTTTCTACCTTTTTCTTCTTTTGCAACCTTAAGCTGCTATGGTAACATTCTCTGGCGATTTTCTGATCTCCTTTAACTGTTCCAATTCTCCCGTTGTCTAGGGGGTACTTCATTACTAGGAACTTGGTGGATAACAGCCCTCCTAAAAGGTTAAAAGCAGGACGCCCTATAATTATATTATAAGAGTTAGGGGAATTGATCACCACATACTTGACTCAGATCGTTTTTGCCGAAGATCTGTACCCAAAAGTTGTCTTTAGAGTGATGTATCCTCGTACATACATTTGATCGCCTGTGAATCCTGCTAATGTCCCTCTGAAAGGTTGCAGCTGCTGGGGGTCTAGGCCCATTCTTTCAAAAGTTTCATAGTATAAAATATCAGCTGAACTTCCTGTATCAATTAGTACTCTTTTGATGTCCCACTTAAATATTTGAACGGTAATAACCATGGGGTCATCATCGTGAGGAATCACATCTCAGAAGTCTTTGGGCGAGAAGAGGACATCGAGTTCCTGTTCTTCTTGCTTGTTGTATTCTTGACATAACATTACTTGTCTAATATATTTCTTACGCGACGAGCTGGACTCTCCTCCTCCGGCGAAACCTCTTGAGATAGTATTCAATGTATGCCTTTTCTCCTCGTTGTTTCTTTCTTTTCTTGGCTTTTGATTTGGAGCCACCTTTTCTTCTTTCTCTCCTTGGATATAGCCTCTCAGCTTTCCACTCTGTATCAATTTCTCAATCTCATTCCTGAGGAGGATGCAGTCATTTGTATCATGGCCTTGAATCCTGTGATATTTGCACCAACCATTCTTATCTAATCCCATGCTTGAAACCCGCGGTGGAGGGGCTTCTGGGATTAGTCTTGCCTCGTAAACTTCTTTCAATATTTGGGTCGGGCGAGTGTTCAAAGGAGTGTATTCATCTCGGCGAGGTCTGGAGTTGTAGAGCGTATAAGGACACCTTTCTTGTCTTCTGTAGGATGCTTGCTCTCTGTTTGTTGTTGGTTGGTGGTTTCTTCGCTCTGAATTGGTGGAAGTTCGTTCTTTCACGTCTCTAGCCTTCTTTTCTGCGTGGCTTTCTTCTCCCTTAACATAACATTCAGCTCTGGCGATAATCTCTTCCATGGAATCGGCGGGGTTGTGCGCCAAAGATTCGTTGAACTGTCCCGCCCTTAACCCATTATGAAAAGCTCATACAAATACTTCTTGGTTGGGGTTGATTACCTTGATGGTGGTGTCATTGAATATGGCTAAATAATCTCGCAGAGATTCATTAGGTTCCTGTCGGACGTTGAAAAGACTGGTGGCGGGAACCTTTCGGTGGCAACTTGCAGAAAATTGCTGAGTGAGTTTCCTTGTCATGTCTTGATAACCCATGACAGAGAATCGAGGGAGGTTCATATACCAACGTAGGGTTGCGTCAGTGAGAGTTCCTGCTAGGAGCTTGCATTTGAGAGAGTCGGGGGAGCCTACGATGGCCATTCGGGTGTTGAATGTTGTCACATGCTCCATCGGGTTACTCTTTCCATCTAAAGGCAAGAGTGGGGTGGCTTGAAATTCTCAGGAATTGGAGCGTTCTAGATCTTGGCAGAGAAAGGTTGGGGTTCCAGGTCATCCATCTCGCCATGCTGAGATTCGTCCTTCCCTTCTTGTTGTTTCTGCTGCACGGTTTCTACTGAGTTGCGTAGAATCTCGTTCTGCTCCCTCAGCTGAGCCATCTCGGTTCTCAAGGTTTCGACCTCCTCCTGGGTGGCCATGAGAACGGCTGATTGGTTGTTTAGAACTGGGTGATTTTGAGGTATCGGGTTTCTAAGTCGCAGAAGTATTCTACAATATAGAAGGTTACTTAGGGTTCCTAAATCACGATTTGTGATTCAAGAAAGTGGTCGAGGTTTGTTTTACCTTTTCCCACAGACGACGCCAACTATACTTGAAAAAAAATACAAGTAATGAATACTAGGGTTTGTATCGTAGTCTAGGGTTTAGACTGATTATTGAATGCCTTGAGAGTGCTCTCAAGGGTGGTATTTATAGTCTGCCATGAGCTTGGGTTTCGGTTACTTGGTCCCTAAGCAACAAGGGTATTTTAGTATTTAAGGCGTCTTCTAGAGATTTCTAGAAGCAGATTGAGGCGGCGCCTTGAGAAGGATGCACCTTGAGCCTTAGACCCCTTCATGAGGGCGCTAAGGCTTCTAAGAGGGTCTAAAAGCCCTTCTGGAGGTCTTTTAGGCTCTTAGGAATATTATGATGGTCCAAGAATGAGAGGGTTAAGAAAATAAGTAATATTAAAAACTTTACAATTTGTGTATAAAATCTTGGTTAGTTAACCAACCCTATTAGACATTGGAATAAACTTAAACCCTCTATCAATCTCAATTTAAGTTTTATTTTTTGAAAAACAAAAATGGATTATATTAACACTGCACTAGCAGTCCTCTCAACACAAGATGTGTCGGAAACACAACTAGAAAAACAAGTAGTTCAGTCACAAGTACAACAAAAGGTTAGCCAATGCCTAAACACGACAAAGGGCTCGACCACCACAAATGGTCACCAAAAACAAAGATGGTCTTATTAGCTTTCAGCCACCACAAAGAATAATATTTTACTTTATATAGTAACTGAATCATGGAACTTTCTTTCATATTAAATAATCTATTATTTCTTTCGTTCCATAAGACCCAAACAGTCAACAACCAAACAAGCTGCAGAAAAGACCATCTCGCCTTCAAGCCACCTGTGGAGTGAATAAACTGGACAAAGTGACTAAAAATATCATAATGATCAATGTCATCAAAGCCTATCCATTTCCGCACAGGAGACCACAACGACCCAAAACAAGGACACAACAGGAACAAATGACTAGCATCCTCCATAGAGCCGCAACCTAACACACACTGGCACGCCTCTGCATCAAGGACACCACGTATCACCAAATTTGATTTACTAGGAAGACGATCCCGAAGCAACTGCCAGGTCAAAATAGACACCTTAAGTGGAACCTGTCTATGCCAAATCAAGTCTACATCCTGCCTAACCTGCAATACTCCCTGATCAGTGAGCATAGCATACACAACACGGACAGAGTACCCCTAGACGGGTCCGGAAGCCACTGCCACACATTGTAAGAAAGAGGCTGCAGAGAAACATTAGCAAGTAATAACCAACACTCCTCTAAAAGCTCTTCCTCCCACACCCACAGCACCCTACGCCACTACCAAGCTTCACCCTCTTCCCCCCATTCGTGATCAAACATGTCTTTAACAGTTATTGATTTATTTAAAGCTAAATCAAATAATCTGCCAAAGCGCACCTTGAAAGGAACGTCCCCACACCACCGATCATGCCAAAACAAAGTATCTGTACCGTCACCCATCAACTCGTAAACCACCCATCACCGCCCCCTACTGTCCCGTCCCTAATCTTGACAACCTCCTTCCACCACGAAGAACCACTCCTGCCCCCATCCTCCAACCTCCCATCCTCCTCACCATATCTAGCTACCAACACCCTATACCACAAGCCCCCTATCAACTAACATTCTCCAACACCACTTTCTCAACAGAGCCTCATTAAATTCTCTCAACCTCCTAACCCCCAACCCAAGATATTTTCCTACGATCCTCACACCCCCCCCCCCCCCCCCCCCCCCCAAAAAAAAATTTAATCAAAAGAGATTTTATGGAAGAGATTGTACCTGATGGAGCCTTGAAGAAGGAAAGAGCATAGACAAGCAAAGCGGTCAAGACAGACTTAAGAAGAATCAAGCGACCTCCGAAGGAAAGATACCGGCTTTGCCAACCAGACAGTCTAGATTTTATGCGATTAACAACATGGTCCTAAAAAGACAACAAACGAGGATTACCACCAATAGGCAGACCCAAGTACATGAAAGGCACCTTACCCATTTTACAGTTCAACAATGTCGCCGCTTCCGTCTTGATCAATGTTCTTAGAACATTCTATTTTTAAGGATATGACATTTATTAGCTAGACCATTTTTATATTAGTCATAATAAAAATATGGCTAAATTTCATTTTTGGTCCCTTAACTATTTAGGTAGAATTCGATTTATTTTGATCCCTTAACTTCTCTCTGTTACACATTTTGGTCCTTTCCGTTAGTTTTAATTCAAAAACGTTAGGTTTTCGTCATTTTCTTCTGAAATTTTTCTGGGATTCTTGTTGTTGAAGGTTGATAGAGATGATATGAAGATGAAAAAGATGAAGAAAACCTAACTTTTTTGAATTAAAACTATCGAAAAGGACCAAAATGTGTAACAGAGAGAAGTTAAAGGACCAAAATAAATCGAATTTTAATTAAGGGACCAAAGCGATACTACTTAAATAGTTAAGGGACCAAAAATACAATTTAGCCTAAAAATATTGCATTTCATTTTGTTATATATTTAAATTTTAAAATTATATTTAGTATAGTTGACATAAAGATTGTTTATATGTGCACAGGGGATGGAACTTGAACATTCTTTTGAGAAAATATTCATTGTGGTCTAACAAGCGTCGTTAGTTGTTACGTCATAAATGAATATGAAACATCATAAAAAATGACAAAAAAATTAGACGAGGGACGGAAAAAAGACCAAAACTTCAAATTTTTGAAAATAGAGAAGATTAAAAGTGCATTTAGGCCAACTAATTTTTTTTTATTAAACATAAGAAATTAATCGAATTTTATAAAATTAATATTTTCCTTTTGTGGCATATAATTTTCTTTTTTAAATTTAAATGTGATAGGCCAAGCAAAATGTTACTTTTTCTTTCTTTCTTTCTATATATCTTAAAAGAAAAGGAAAATTGCACTTCTCTCATATAAATTTGCTTTCTCCCACATGAACTGATTAAAATGCCCCCAACATAAACTAACTCACATTCAGTGTAATGAAATATAACCTATGATAATTAACTCACGTTCACGTCTCGAACAGCAACGTGAGTTAACTCACGTGGTTTCTTCTCTCTTATCAATGAAAATGCACCAATAGCCCACATGAGGCTTATGCTTTGGTTGGTTAATTATCCATATTTGAATTTGAATCATGTATACATTATAATATTATTACTCTATTCTTACGTTGGGTGGGATTTTCATGTGACAATAAAAAAATTTAAAAAATTGATTAATTTGCCCTTGTGTGATTAATTAGCATATGGCACCCTCTTGTTTGTGTATCATTGGCATTTCTTTCATAAAAATAAAGTGATGGAAAGATGAGAGTTTATAATTTTCTAAGATGATAATAAGAATCAATCAAATTGATTGGTGAAATTAAGGTAGTTAGATTTCAATCAAACTTTATTTTGGTTTTATGGATCTGATGTTCAGTAAATGAAATACTAACAATTTCTTTAATCAATTTTTTTGTCAAAAAAATAAAATAAAACAATTTCTTTAATTACGGAGGTGCCTTACACACCGGCTAGACATTTTATTAATCAATTATTGAAGAAAAGTTTAGTGACGTGCATTAGAAAGTTACTTAGGGATTGTTCTCACAATCACACAACCTTAGCTAATTTTTTTTAAAGAGAAGGAAATCAATATAAGTTAATTCCGTTGGTGTTCGGAATGTGATTTAACATGAGTTAAGTTATGTAGGTTATACAACAACATGAATTAACTCACATTCAGTACACTAAACGTGAGTTAATTCACGTTGAAATTGAAGATATTTCGGTCAATTCACATGGAAGTGAGCAAATTTGTACGAGAGAGAAGAGCAATTATCCAAGAAAAATGAGTTAGAATGGGTTACACTAACTTTTTTGTCAGCACCTAAATAAGGTAAACTACATCCCCTCGCCACCCCCACCCCACGCGTCTCTTATGAATACCTAGAATCATGATGGCTAGGAGTTCTTCCCAAAGCAAGAACTTCAAGATAGTGTCTTAGGGTCATGGCTTCACTAAAACTAAATATACTTAGCTAATTGAGAATCTCCACATCCATGTATCTAGAGAATTTGTCACGATTAGCTTGTTGTCCTAACAGAGAGCAAAACTCGTTTAAGACACTCACCACTGTTGTAAGATTCTTTGTAGTTGCTTGTCCGAAGAGGAGGACATCATCTTCAAACACATGATGGGAAATAGAAGGGTCATTTCTATATGTTTTCATCAGTTGACAAGCGCCACTGTCAACCTCCACCATAATACGGTGAGAAAGTTTGTACATACAAGCAAGGAAACACCGGGTATGAAGAAATTAGATCTAGCACCATTCTAGAAGACATTTATATGTAATGATGTTCCACAATTCCTACTGAAATTCACGATAGTTCGACGATGACCAATTTTCTTTAATAGACTATAAATAAAATAATATTTAATACGATCATTTGCCTTAGCAAAATCAACTTTGATTGCAAAATATGGAATTTCGCCTCTCATTTTAGTTATACTACAAATGAATCATCTCCTAAGCAATGAGATAATTCTCACTTATTTATCCCCGATACAAAATCAGTTTGACTAGAGTCTATTAACCACCATGTTGGTAAGAATCTTACAATTCACATTACAAAGGCATATAAGCTAATTGATTAACAAATAATTCAAACAACTAATCTAATAATTTACATTTTCACACGTTTTAAAAAAATATAGTTAATTTTTTATTGAAAAAAAATAATGAGTTGATAAAGAATAACGTGGAAGTCTCTAGAACACTAAAGAATAATATGGAAGTTTTTATCGGAAAGTGAATTTTCAAGTGAGCAAGAAGCTGCCTTTGTAAAACTTCACTTTACGGTCATTTTGTTCACGAAACTAACACTGCCATTTTGTTTGGGAAGTGAAGAAAAACCTTGGTTAACAAGTCTTCACCACCAACAAAACCACCACTCTCCACCACAATCTTCACCAAATAGTTTGTTGAACCGCCACCGTCAAAATGTGACCTCGAAGACAAAATGAAAGAAATTTGAAAGAGATGGAGATGGAAGAAATGAGGGAATAAATTCAACAACTAAAAGAGACTATTAATGCCCAACAAGCCCTTCTGGAAGCACAACAAAGGAGACTCGAAGATGACGGCTCTGGTAGTGACTCATCATCATCTAGAAGCAGTCGATCACATCGACGTCAACTTCTGATGAATGATATCAAAGCAGACATTCCATATTTTGAAGGGGAGCTACAACCTGATGAGTTTGTGGATTGACTACAAATTGAACGTGTATTTGAGTACAGGGAGATACCAGAGGAACACAAGGTAAAGATTGTTGCAGTCAAGCTAAAGAAACATGCTTTAATTTTGTGGGAAAATCTTAAAAGGAAACGTAAGTGTGAAGGAAAAAGCAAGATCAAGACATGGTACAAAATGCGTAAGAAACTAACCCGTAAGTATATACATTCTTATTATTATCAAGACAATTTTACTCAAAAAAATTATCCAAAAAATCTTCATACCAAACTGTTTTCTCCACCAAAAATAAAATTGATTCTCATAAACCACTAACCCATCAACCTATTTTCTCTTTTAAACCCCAACATAACACAATCAAAGAGAGAAATATCAAGATACCAAAATGTTCCATGTGTCAAGGGTATGACCACATAGTCTTAGATTGTGTGAATCGTAAAGTAGTCACCATCGTTAATGGAGAGATAAAAAATATTTTTGAATAAGAAAAAGAAGACATTCATGAATTGTTTGAAGAAAAGTCGATGGAAGAGCTAATATATGATGAAGAATATGTTGGTGCTGACATATGTGAAGTGTTTGAAAAAGATGGAAAAGAAGATCCAATATATGACAAAGAATATGTTTCTGATGACATTCATGAAGTTTTTAAAAAAGAGGAGAATGACGAACCACTATGCGACGAAGAATATGCTCCTTTTGAATATGGTGAACCGCTTGAAATTAGAAGAATCTTACACACAACAACAACTAAAGAAGAATCATGTCTAAAACAAAATATCATCCACACTTCCAACACCTCACAAGGTAAACTTTTTGATATTATCATTGGCGGTAGAAGTTGTGAAAATGTTCTATCAAACTATAAGGTAGAAAAATTAAAGTTACCGAAAAATGAGCACCCACATTCGTGCAATTTACAATGGATTAACAAGGATAATGAGGGTGTGATTAAAATCAAGTTGGTGCCTTTACTACTCAATGAATTCAATGAAGGAAAAGAGGAATTTAAGCCACTTGAACTTTTAGTCACAAATGAACAATTCATGGATAAAACAAAGTTATACATGCCTCGTCCAATTCCTAAGCCACCTTGGAAAGATGTTACTATTGATTTTTTTATTTGGATTACTTTGGACTCGAAAACTGAAGGATTCTAAAATGGTAGTCGAAGACATGTTTAAAAAAATGGCTCATTTCATCATATGTCAGAAGATTACAAATGTTGTCTTGAGGACAAAGAATAAAATCTTGACTCGAGGACGAGTCTCTTCCAACCCGGGGAGAATGATAAAGAATAATGTGGAAGTCTCTAGAACACGAAGGAATAATATGGAAATCTCTAGAATACTAAAGAATAATAAGGAAGCTACTGGACACTATTAAGTAAAATAAAATTAAGCACTAGAGAAATCCTAACTTTTCTAGATCCTTCTAGTCATATGAACTAGAGGATCCATGTATCTGGACCTTTCTTTGTAATCAATGTTTCTAGATATTTCTAGTTTGCAATGCAGAGTCTTTCTAGAGTAATATAAATAAGGCTCACCACCAAGTGTTTAGATACTCAAGCATTGAAGCATTCAAATAATATAAATTTTTCTTTGAAAATATTAGAGAGTTTCTCTATTTTCTCTACCTCTCCTTTGGTCCCCCTAGCCATAAGTGATTTCCTAAAATTATCTCTCATTAACGACATGCAAAAAAGAGATTGAAATAATTGAAAGAAGATAGAATAATAAATAGTAAATGGTATGGTAGGAAGAGAAACATTAACAATGTATTTTTTTTAATTGACATATAATAAAACACAAATTTCTTTTTCAAAGTGACATAATAATAAAATATGAAGGGAGTAGCAATTTATAGACTTTTTAAAAAGTTGACTACATTATTTTCAAGACATTTTATTCGGATACTTGTTAGCATTTTCTTAAAATTTTATTTATATTCTCAAAAATTGTGATTCTTAATTGTTTAATCATTTTTGTACCAAAAAAAATATATCATTTCATTTTTTAATTGTGTTTCAAAAATCGAATTATATGGTTTAACCGTCGAATTACTTACATCTACTATAGTTTAGTTATTTTACTGGTTTAATCACAAAATCATCATAATTTTTAAGATGATTGAACCATGAGTTAGAGATCTCACTAATTCAACGTCGGATGTTAATATTAAAAAAAGTGAAAAAAATATAAATATAAGAAAACAAAAAAAAAATCTTAAAAATAAAAATAAAAATGGAAAATTCACTCAATTTTTGTTTTTGTTTTGTTTAATGTTTTTGTGATGTGTTGTGGATAAGTGAAACAAAACCTCTTCACTTCACTTCACTTCACTTCATTCATTGTTGTTGTCTCTCAGAACATCATCAATGGCTAAACTAAAAACAGTCATTGATTCATCATTCTGGGACTTAAACATTTCCTCTCCACAAAACCTCGATGGTTGGGCCAAATTTGTTCCTGGTGACCCTATTCCTCTTGACGCTTCAGTTTCTAGCAGACTCTTTCGCCATCAACAACTTCCTCGTATCACTCCTCATTTTCCCTTTAGCATTATCCCTTCCTTAGCACCTTCTCCCAAAAAGGAGTATGGTTCCTTTTCACTTCAATCACTTCTCCTTGATTTCACTGTTCATCGTTGGTAATCTTTCTTTCACTATCTTCTTTTGCTTCATTTTCATGTAAATAGAATTTCAAACATTTTAATCATAATGGCTTGTTTCATTTTTTCTGTTTTTTTATATGCTTCTTTAAAAATTGGATTTTTTTTTAGTTGATTTTGATATTGTGTGTACTTTAATTTACTTGAACATTATGGTAAATGAAATTTTAGACAATTTAGGCTCTGCTTGGAAAAAATTGTGGATAGTTGATAAGCTAGCTTATAGCGAATGAGCTTATATGAATAGGTTATAAGCTAGCTTGTAGCTTGTGGGGATAAGATAGTTGATTGAATTTGTAGTGTTTGGTAAAATTAGCGGCTGGACTAGATTATAAATATGAAATGACATAAAATAAATCTGTTTAATTAATATTTAATTTTGTTCAAGTAAGACGACAGGGGTAAAATTGAGAGGAAAAACGATAAGTTATAAGCTCTTGAGAAAAAAATGTTAACAAACAGGTCCTTTTTTGTCACATGAGCTTATAAGCTATAAGCTTAAAGGGTCGTTTTTGTTTTTTGTGGCTCTGTCTTAAATTTTTCTGTTTTTTGTTATGCTTCTTTAAAAATTGGAGGCAATAGGGGTTTCAATTTCTTACTTTTAAAGGGGGTATTTTTAAAATATCTGATCTTTTGCTTCTTTTTTGAAGAAAAAATTAAAATGATGTTTGATTTTGTTGTTGATGGTGTGTGTATTATTTGAATGGGACCAAATGAATGAAAAGCTAAACAGTTTCTTATGTTAATACAAAAGAAGAGGGAAACAGAAATTTTTGCATGTTTCTAGTTTGCAATTGACAAGTTGATAGTGTATCATCCAATTCTCATTTCTTGAATAAATATTAGGAGCTGTTGGTTATTTTCAAGGAGTGTGTCCAATATCCGTTTTGTGTCGGTGCTTCATAGTCTAAATGTTTTTCTACTCTCTTTTGTTATCTTTTGATAAATATAAGTACTATAGTCTATGTTTTGATCATTAGTTTCGGTTCTACTAATTTATCTTCTTTAATATAAGGTTATGTTTGATATGCTTAAATATCGTACTTCATAGATTGGTTGTGTTTATACATTCTACTTCTAAATACTATGTAGCACTGACACTTCAGATTGAAGGCATGTCTTAGTGTTTGATACGTTTCATGTCTGACACCAACACGACATCACATGTTTAGTTTCATATTATAACTTACATTGTCTCATATTATTACTGGTGTCTTGTGTTGGTGTTGTATCCAATATCTGTGTTTGTGTTGGTACTTCATAGTTTAAATGTTTTTTACTCGAAACTCTAAAATTTCATACTCAATCTATACTTACACTGTCTTCTCACTGTCATTCAATAATTTCATGTTTCTTATTTCACTATGTTAGGTTCAATATAAACATAGCTCCACTTGTCAACGTACTCATAATGATATTGATTTAGCATGTTTATGTAATCTATAAAACATCATGGTGAATCTCAACTTTTTAATGCACTCATACAGCTTAATTATGGTCAATATAGGTGGCTTGCAGCAACTGGACAATTCCGTCCTAGGAAAATGATAGTTGCTATTAAAAATGAGATTTGCAATGCTGCTGAATTCAATCTCTCCACAGTTAAGGACGTTGCAAAGCATTTCATCGACAAGTCACTTTTTTCATATGGGTTAACCTCACAGTTTGCTTTATCTCCTTCAACAACTGTGTTGTTTGGTTTAGAGGGCCATGGTGAAAAAGAAAAGCGCCGCAAAAAAGTGGTGTTTTATCAGGAGGTACAAACTTAACAACTTTTTCATAATTTTCCATTATCTGATGTGGACAGTCTACCATGATAGACTTCCTTTATACTCTCAAAATGTTAAGTGTGTTTTGTATGTATTTTGTTTATAAACTGTTTTCATACCTTTTCTGAAATTGAAAAATATGCTGGCAACTCATAATACTATAAATTGGATCATGCAATTGTTTGGTAATTGTTGAAGTTTTAAAAAATTATGAAAATTTGATATGATATTAAAATGTTGATATTCCAGTTTTAACAGTCCCATCTCCTAAGAGGTTCTTCTTCTAAAAAGCTGTCTTCATTTAGTAAAGTGATTATTTTACCTTTTTCATTTCTTTTTCAATTGTTCATTCACACATGCTTACTCTTCATTTCAATGTTGCACTGTTGTTGCTTGCATGTGTGTCTGTTTGGTCTGTAATTCGACTATGTGGCTTGAGCATATAATGAATCATCTCAAAAGACAATATTTCTTGCAGCTGTCTGATTATGATCTTACAGCGGAGGCAGCATGGCCTCAATTGTTTGTTGACCACAAAGGAAGATATTGGGATGTTCCCGAGTCTATATCAGTTGATTTGGCATCAATTGCGCCTCGTCGGGGATTGCGATACCGCTTTGGGATGCATAATAACAATGGTAGTCCGCAGGCTACTAATGCAACTGATAGCGACACACCGCTGTCTCTACTGCCAGGGTTATGTGCAAAGGCTGCTGTTACTTATGATAAGATCAAGTACCTCTGGAGAAACACGGAGACTGAGGAGGAATATGAAGACTTGTCTCCAAATTACCAGGGACTTATGGAACCTCATGAAGCAGTATCTGGAATTATTGGTAAATTCTTTTGATTAATGCTGTCGTTACTGTTTGAATTGAGAATCCATTAGTATGTTTGTGTACTCGGCAACCACTCTTTTTCATTTTTATGGTTCGGTTTGCTTGCTTTTGTCAAACATTTTTCATTCATACATCATTTTTAAGTTTATCCCTTTTATGTTTTATTCTCTCTTTTTTTGTTAGAATTATAGGATTAGGTAAAGAAAAAGGAAAACATAGTTAAGGAGTACTCACAATGAATAAAAATATATTGACACATGTGTTGTGACGTTATACAAATACAAAACATAAACTCTTATCCTTTTTATCTTAGTACCGGACTTTTAATCCTTAATCAAATAGTAAATGAAGTAGGAAGTATAATCAAATATGAAAATCACTCCGATGGGATCATCTTGAGTACTCTGATCTATTCTAAGATAGCATCAAGATGACCTGAGATTTATTGTGTCGATTTTTTTGGTCTAAATCCTCTGGTCCCTAGGGGAAAGGGGCTCTGGTAATCCGGAATTCGGATTGGAGGTAAGTAAAGTTTGACCAATGATTGTTTCAGTCATGATTCAAACTCTGATAGGACCCTGGGTTTTGGCCTTAATCCAATAAGAGTTTATTGGGACATTCCTTGAATTTTAGGAACGTTTTATTTATAAAAGAGAGGGAAGCCTAGTGAGTAAGTCATTGGGAAAGTTTTTTAAGAGTTTGTTAGGAGAGAAATTTTCTAGCTCTGGTTAGGAGTTCATAGAACTCTGGTTGATGCATTTCATTTTATGTTTTCACCATTGTAAGAACTTCTAGCTCATCACTTTCCAGTCCAATAATACAGTGTTACCTTTGAATTTACGAGTTCTATCAAACTCGGTTTCTTTCGAAAGATTTGTTCTTAACTTAAACTCATTAATTACGTTGCAAACTATTTGGTTCCCTGAAAATTAAGCAAAATCTAAACATGCTAATAATAGGTTCTTATAAGTTACAAACTCCCTCACTTATGGAATCAATATGAAAGGATTCAAGGAATTTTTTTCACTGCATTTTATAAAATCCCCTTGATTTTCATACCAACTCTGTTTTCGTCATCGGTGATATGATGGTTGTTAGCTCGCTAGACATTACGGCTATTATGTTATAATTATTTTTGTTTTGTTATGGTTCATAATAAATTCAGGTAGCTCCTGTGCTTCCTGGATTTGGAACGGGAAGAACCTTATTGATTCGGGAGAGGATCCAGCTGTGTCAAAGAGAAGAAAGAGATCTAGATTTAATGCCGAAATTTTTGGTTCAGTTTGCTATACTTATCAGCAAGGAAGATTCACAAAGAAGTTTGGGGACTTAACCCGAGTAGATGCTCGTCTAGATATATCTTCAGCTTCCGGACTTGCGAAGAAAATTCTGAATGGTTTCAAGAGTTCTAGTGCTGACGTTATTGAACAACCGTCAGCCTCACCCCGGCTTAACTTAATCTTTCAACAACAGGTACACATTTTCCTTGATAAGAGCAACTATCTTTAGGTGTCTTTAGGCCATTTTTGGATAAACAACTTAATTAAGTGTTTATAGCTTATGCGCTTATCATATAAGTTCTTATGTATAAGTTATTTTTACAGCAAAGATAAAATAGTCAAATTGTTTTCACATAAACTATAGCCTGTTTTCATAAGCTACCTTGGAGAGCTTATGGACATGCCATAAATTGTTCCCATAAACTCCCCCAACCAGTCACAAATGTTTATGTTGATAAGTACACTCAAATAAATCAATTTAAACGGAGTCTTAATCAAAAACAAGCTTTCAGTAACTGTAAAGAATTTTTACGGACTAGGAAGAGGGTTATAATTATTGAAATTGACCTCTACACAAGCATATATATAGCTTATACAATAAACAAAACTTGAAGTTGTACATTTGCAGTTATAATCTTGTTTATGATCTTCATGGTGATAACCATAATTGTAGACCCCTTGGCTATACTATTCAAATTGAAAAGGAGGGAACGGATAGAATGCTGCAGTGAAATGTTGATTAATTCAATATACTGAAATTGACATTGTGTTTCAGATCGGTTTATCTCAGCTGGTCCACTATAGCATGATTCAGAAAGGAAAATACAATATTAAGGCTGTTTTTTCTAAATGTCTAATTGTAGGTTGCAGGTCCAGTTGTATTTCGAGCAGATTCCAGAATTTCGATTGATTCTTTGACCAGGAAACATGGGATCTCCCTTGAAGATTTCATTTGCAGCTTGAATTTCTACCTGGACCCTAACGCTAGCTTTATGGAGTCTGGAAAAATTGTTGCTTGGTATTCACCAAAAAGGAATGAAGGGATGGTTGAATTGCGCTTATGCGAGTTTTAGCTGAAAGCAATCTTCACCATTTTTGTAACTTTCATGCAGGACACTTTTTAATTCAAGGTGACATATATCGTTTATTTTAGAATGCCAACATGAGTTAGTTGATTTTTGTAGTACCAACTTAAGAGTTATGTTTAGTTTGGATGTAATCAATGCTTCAAAGGCAAATACACTTTTGTTATTCTTAATTGTGATAGTACAAATTCAAAAAGAAACCAAATATTGAAAATTTAATTGCAACGGGAAGTCATGTGAATGTGATTCAATGCCTAGACCATATTTTGGTCGTTTAGTATGCATATGTTTTAAGGCCTTGCAAATAGTTTTGAATAAACCACCAAATGACTTTGTACGACAGCCTCAAATAAATCTGAGATTATGAGTATTTAAAAAAAGTCCGACTCTATTAAACTGTCAATTCGGTCCTTTAATTTAACAACATACTATCAATTAAGTCCATATATTTAACTTACTATCAATTTCGTCCATAAGCTTATGCATTTACTATCATATCGGTCTTCGAATAACTAATGAGGAAAAATTTGGTCAATAAAAGGTTTCGCTCTTACTTATGCAGTAGCAAATCCGATTTAAATAAAAGATCACATCTTTTCGCATAGAAACAAGCTTATGAGCAAAACGTTACACCAATAAATAAAGAATTAATTTGGTAGGTTTAGTCATAATTTTAATAGTTTAGTAATGAATTGCTTCTTGCACTACACCAAATTGAACAAAAAAAAAGTGAAACCAAACCATGTTACACCAATTTTAGTTTGAATCAATTCTTTATTCTCACAAAAGAGTTAGGTTAGCTAGATGTTTTTTCAGCTCAGTTAATTATGATTAACAAACTAAAATTGAATCTTTATCTTCTTCTCAAATCAAACAAAATGTTCCACCATTACAGCTAGAAGCCTAGAACAGTTATTGTAAATGACAAAATTAAATTGTAAAGTCAAAAGATTTATTTTATGATTGTGACTTCCATGAATAGGGAAAAGGATAAGATCAACTGGTCAGGCTTTGATGTAAGAGAAATAAATATCACTATTTATAGAACTTCACATTTTCCTTATCTTCATTATTGTGGCTGTAGATTTTTGAGTTAAAATCTCCTTATGAATATAATGCATAATAAATATGAATATCTGTGTGGGAGAAAAAAAACTCATTAATAAACATAATCAAGCTTATTTAATTTTTATAAACAGAGTTATGTTAATGGTTTCCATTTAGTGCAAATCCAATTCTTAAACATGTACAGGATTTACTTTGTATCAATATGACCAATGATCTTTTCATTTAAGAATAACAATAACTATTTTTCGCTTATAATTTTATACATTTTTGGGCCATGCTGATTAACGGAGCTCAATTCAATTTCAACATAGATTGCTATTGCCTTTTAGGCTCGACGTTTGAAAGATTGTAGAATACCGAGCAATGAAGATAAGTTTCGGAGAGCAATGAGTTAAAGCAAGTTTTACTTGGAAAACAACGATCTTGTTAAAATGTGAAAATATGATATATTAGGCAATTACTTGCTTCACAAGTAATTGACTAGTTAGGTAACTAACTAACTGTTTTAACAGTTAAGATAGTAATGATAGTTAGTTGTAGACTTGTAGATAGTTAACTGACTATAGTTGGATTTGTATGTTAGTAATGCATAGTATAAATAAGTGTAAGATCACAACGTACAATCCAAATTTGTGAATACCAATTTTCTCTCTATTCAGTATCTAGTTGATAAAAGAATTCTCTGCTATTCTTTCATCTATGGAAGTTAAGTTATATCTCTTTGAAGATCTAACATAAGCAACCTTTGTTTTCAATAGTGAATGTTTATACTTTGTAATTCATCTATAGCATGAAATAGAAACCACATCATATTTGTAGTTCATGACATAATCTTGTGGAATTGATGAATAACTATATCACAATCAACTAATCAAGTTCATTCAATTATTTGTATTATGAGCTAACATTTTTTCTTCCACATTGTCCAGTTCAAATCTTGTAATGTGTAAGAGCAGAAGTACCATCTAATCCTTTTTCCACAAAGTAGGCTACATAGTCAGACTCTGTGGTTTCTCTGTACTTAGGAGGATTGTCTTCTGATAATAGTTCTTTCATAGGTCCATAGAGCTTTGAGAATGACTTATTACCTGTGGAGAAAAAGCAGGCTACAGATATTCTTGGACCAATTTTATTCGCTAGTACTCTGTGTTCAACACTCTTGAATCTATCATTTGTTATAAGCTACAAGGTAAACAAACAAATAATTACCTATATAGATAAAAAATACAAAAAATAGCTATATATATATGTTTAAATCTATTTTTTATCCTTCTGATTAGTATCTTGAAAACCAAATCAGAGATCAAACTGATGAGACCTCGAAGTCATGGTTTATTTGGTTAAACCATATTTGAACTTTGAACTAGATGTAAATATGGAAAAGTTAAAAACTTCAATTATCATCAGTATATGAGGGATCTAGTTTATGTTGACCTGCTCAAATTACTAGTGAAGATCAGGTATTCAAATTTTGGTTGGTTCTAACTCAACCATAAAAGCATTATTCGGCTTGTAAGGTGAGGATGTCTCCTACTTATAAACACATTTTCAAATGATAACTCGTTAAATGTTGGACTCCAAACACACACTTCTTACGCCCATGACTAAACATCTAATGCGTAACCAGATAGTGTGTATCCTGATAGATCTTGGATAGGTGCTGATACTATTTTTCAATTTGGATTGTGCTAACTCAACTCTAATAAAATCTACTTGCATCGTGAAAGAGGCCTTCTACTAATAAATACATTGATATATTATAGCCAATTTAGGACTCATAACATAATGCATATAATATGCTTGAAACCAATTTGAAAATGCAGGAGATATGATTAATTACAATATCCAAAACAGGACCTTGATAAATTAGATTATCAGTTTTAGAATTTTAGTTTGCCTGGTTTGTCCGATTTTAGTAGCTTTAGTGTCTCTTTTACTTGGTGCAGGACACATTCTGATTATCAATTTTATAACTACTAACAATTTATGAAAATATACGCACAAGGACATAGAACACTTGCCTGCAGAAGGTCGCCAACATTAACTATAAGAGCTCCAGATACAGGTGTTATATCAATCCATTTATCTTGATAAAGAACTTGGAGGCCACCAATATGGTCTTGTAGAAGCACTGTGAGAAAACCATTGTCTGAATGCTTGGCTGTTCCAACTGTCAATTCTGGTTCAGGACAAGAAGGATAATAATGGCAAAGAATATATAGCCCTCGAGCACAATCCATATCTTTTAGATGATTTGGATTCAGACCTAAAGCTTCTGATAACAATTCAAACAGTGAAATACCTAGATTCATCATGTGTTTTCCATACTCTAGTATTATGTCTCTGCAAGAATAATATACCAATTAGAAGAGAAGTCCTTCAATAATTTCTATCAGTTTGAAAATTGTTGTATTTAATCAGACCCTGAAGACACCTTCAATCTGAAGTGTCGACACTGCTAAAAATAGAATAACCAAAGTTCAAGGAGCACATAAATGTTAAACACATGTATGTATGAAATACATGCTAGTACCTGCATACCCCAGGATACTCTTCAGGTTTGAAAGTATCAGGTGGAGCCAAGTAACAAGCAAAAGTATCCCTCCAATTGAGTGCTGGTGGGCTATAAATGTCATAATTGCTATTGTAAATAAATGATCTACTGATATCTCTTGTATAAAAATCTTTTTTGACTTCTGTATCTTGTTCATAAAACCTTTTCACCCCATCTTTCAACTCCTCAAGAACACTCAAAGGGATTCCATGATTAACAACCTGAAAAAAACCTAATGTTTCACATGCTTCCTTTACTTTCTCAATTATCCCTTGGTGAATACTTGATTCTTTATCATGAATATCTGCAAGGTCTATGACAGGAATAACATGGCTTGTGTTGTAGGCTATCTCATATTTGTCAGGTTGATGATGGAATAAGCTTGGTATCTTCTCAACTCCTGTATCAACAAGTCCTTTTACGCCAGCTTTCGTTTCATCAAATGCTTTGCGTTCATTCATTATAGAATCAAGGTTAGGCATAGTTCTATCAGTTGTTCCCATATTTCTTATGCTTGTATGCAGTGGTTCTGGAGTGAGTAGAAGTAGCAACAGATATTATATTATATATATGTCATACCAAAGAAAAAGAGTTACGTATATAAACACGTATGTGGACTTAAATCGTTAATGAGTTAGAATTAAGGTAGAAATCATGGAGAGCTACAAAGCATTGACATAGACATGGACAACGGTTTTAACACTGAAACATCGCTACCATTAATAAATTTGTGAAGGTGAAAATTTTGAATGCAATCTCTTGTGTCAGTATAGGACAAACACATATGTAAGACATATATATTGAGAGTTTTTGAATTCGATTAACAGTTCTTGATCAAACTTTACTTGTTTTTGGACCGAACTTCATATTTTCATAGCATTTTTATTGAGAATGAATGGTTAATAAAATAAAATAGAGTTACACAAAGTAACATTAAAAACTTCAGAATTTATTCTGTATAGAATATTGATAAGTTAACCCTTCATCAATCTCAATTTAATTTACCTGAAACAATTATTTAGTCAAAAGATTTTTATTTTATGATTGAGACTTATATGGATAGGGAAAAAGATAACATCAACAGATGCCTCCAAATTAGATTTAATAGAACTTCACATTTTCCTTATCTTCATTATTGTGGCTGTATATTTTTGAGTTAAAATATCTTTATGAATACAAAGCATGATAAATATGAATATATATGTGGGACAAAAAACTCAATTATAGTGAGTGGCTCACCTCTTTATTACTAGCATGTGAAAGAACAATTTTTCAGAGTGCTAAGAAAGTTACATCACATAATGCAATTCTAATTTCATGAATCAAGCTTATTTAACTTTTATAAATCTTGTAATGTGTAAAGGAAGAAGAACAATCTAGCAACCGTGGTTTCTCCGTATTTTGGAGGATTGTCTTCTGATGATAGTTCCTTTATAAGTCCATAGAGCTTTGAGGGTGACCTAATAAATCAAATAGTTCCTTCATCATCCACAATTACTTTTAGTAATAAATCAAATAGTGTGTCAATTGTTTCCATAAAATATGATATCACGTGATCATGTTCTAAAGTTCAACAATTTAAAAAATTCGTCTTTTTGAAAGAAATCATTATATTATAAAATTGGTTCTATGTTTTAAAACATTTTAATGGTTCTAACTTTGGACAAGTGTGACGGTGACTACTATCATTATCATGATTATAGGGAGAAAATGATGATGATCAATACATACATACATTTCTCCTCCTTTCTAAAGAGCAGCAGCCACAGCGGCATCCACCGCTTGTCCCACATTCATGGATAACATCCATTCCAATTTAACATTATCGAATTTAGGAATAAAATATGATTGAAACAAGTGAATTTAAGGTGTGATAACATGATATGATAGCATAATTATAGGTGATTATAATATAATATATTAATCATTTCATATAGGCTCAACCTCAACCTGAACAAGATGAACAATGAATTTTAAGGGCTGAATTTGAAAAGCTTCGTGGTGACGTTAATAGGTTCAAGAAGAACAATGACTTCATGAAACGGCTTCCACAAATGTTGCATGAAGTTATGGCCTTCTTGTCTCTATTCACCTCACCATGAAAATTTTCAATCTCAACCCTAAAAAATTCATCCCCTTCTTGTTCATTTTAAGCATATATAGATGTGAAATAATTATGTTATGTTATGATCACCTATAATAGTGAAAAGAAAAATATAACCTTATGATCAAATTATGGAAAACATACTAAAATATGTAATTTTTTATATACAAATTCAAAGTACAATCGTTGTAATGGAGAAGGGAGGAACATTTAGTGTTAGGTGTGATTGCACCAAACAGTATTGCTTTGAATATATAGTGTAGGCTCATGTTAATGGCTCGTTTATGCATTTATTAGGTCATGGTTTCATTTAGGTTTTCATTCATTTCCCAACCCTAGTCAATAAACTCATTTTTTTTAAAGGTAACAAATTTTATTTTTTTGAAGAATTTAAACGTAACAAATTAATAACCTGTATAATTAGTTTTCCTTTTTTTTTTGGTGAAAAAAACAATATAATTATTTTTCCTTATTTTTGGTGTGAACAAAACAATATAACTATTTTTCCTTAATTAATACCTATAGTCTAATCTTTATCTTTGACTGTTTCTATGTATGCTTTGGGGATAATAACAAGTTGAAAGATTTTTTGTTACACCTAAAAGATATAAAAATCTTGATCTTTTTTGTTACACCTAGAAGTTTTTTTCTTTGGATAATAGAAAGATTTGTTTTAAAAATATATAGAAGAAAGATTTGTGTTAAAAATATAACGAAGAAAGATTTGGTTTAAAAATATATCGACTCTTATTCCTTAAAAATAGGGTATTTTATACTATAAATATAGGTTAAAAGCCTCCATTAGGGTTGCAGCGAAAAACATATCATATACTTCTATTCATTAAGTTTTTGTTCCTTTGTTTTTGATCCACTGCTTTTCTTTCGAAGGAGTCCTGTTACTATGATGAGAAGGGATGAAACATCTGCAAAAAAGAAGCCATCATCATCACTGCTTTTGTTTCAAAGGAATCCTGTTATGATGAAGAGAAAGGATCAAACACCTTTGGTTGATCTTTGTGTTGAGAAAGCTATTGATAATGTAAAATACCTTGGAGATGTTAGTCATGTTGATCATCATATGCTTGAGAGAATCTTGCCTCACTGCACACTTGACCAGTTGATGCATATTGAGAAGTCCACTCAAGGGATGGATTTGAGCCCTATAACAGATAAATTGTGGAAAAAGTTCTTTGAAAAGCAGTTTGGTGTAAATTGCACTAATGAAGTAGTTAAGAAGATGAAAGAAAAAAGAGTTTCATTCACTTGGTTGCAGCTGTATGAGGCTAAGGTCAAAAAAATGGCTCAGACTGAGAATGAAGCAGTTGATCGACTCGCGCAACGCTACAAGGAAGAAGACGCAAGAAAACAAAGCAGGAAAATCAAAACATGCACCAAACTTCCACCCAGTAAAAGAGATAATGGATCTGGATCAAAATTGTCAGTGAAGAGCAGCAACATAATGAAGAAGTCAAAAAAGGATTTTCTTAATAGTTTTGAGGTCAAAAATATCACAGCAATGAAAAGGATAGGAATTGGTTCAACTTCCAAATATCTCACTTTTTAAGAAGGAAATTTTAGGGTCAGGGGCAACGATGATAACAATGCTATGTATCATTATTTGCTTTTAGATAACAATGCTATAGTTTCATTGTAACTCTTACTTTGATAAGTGTATTCTATTGAAACTCTTTGTCTCCTTATTATTGTTTCAATGAAGATAACATACTGCTTTAAATTCATGAACTGCTTTAAATTTAGTGTGTCCGGCCTTTAAATTTTATATATGTTGGCATTCATGATAACACTGTTATAAATTGAATCTGTATCAGTGAAGAAAGAACAATTTTCAAGAGTGCTAGAAAAATCACATCACATAATGCAATTCCTTTGTATGAACAGCACATTCTGCAATTCTAATTTCATGAATCAAGCTTATTTAACTTTTATAAATAGAGTTATGCTAGTGTTTTCAGTTAGCTGCAATAATAATACTAGGATTCAAATCCAATAATTACACATGTATATGTGAACGGAGTACTTTGTATCAATATGATCAATGATCTTTTCAAATAATAATAGCAATAACAGTTTTTCGCTAAAGTTTTATACATTTTAGATCATACTGATTAATGACAGAGCTCGATTCAGTTTCAACATAGTCTGCTTTTTTCATTCTGGCTCGACATTCAAAAGATTGTAGAATACTGGACAATGATGATAAGTTCCCGAGAGCAATCGAGTTGAATCAAGTCTAACAAGGAAAACAACGATCAAACATAAGCAAACGACATTTTTCTTTCAGTTAAAGACGAATCGTTTGATAGAATTCGAGCTAAAATTCTAGCTCGAACAATCTTTTGGCACAGTTTACTTACCTTTGAGCCGAACTCTGAATTATCAGCAAATTCTTTCCGTCAAAACTGGAGGGATATGACAGAAAAAATGACATTTGTTTTCAACAAGGGAATGTTTATACTTTGGAATTCATCCATAGCATGAAATAGAAACCGCATCATATTTCTAGTTCATTCACCAAGATCATTCCAATATTTATACTTCGCAACTACACAACCACCAAGTCATCAAGGTCGTTCAATTATTTATATGAACCAATACTTTTTCTGACACATTGCCTAGGTGTCAAATCTTGTAATGTGTAAGAGCAGAAGTACCATCTAGTCCTTTTGCATTAAAGTAGGCTGCATAATCAGCAACTGTGGTTTCTCTGTATTTGGGAGGATTGTCTTCTGATAATAGTTCCTTTATAGGTCCATAGAGCTTTGAGGATGCTTTAAGTCCTGTGCAGAAAAAGCATGCCACAGATATTCTTGGGCCAACTTGATTTGCAACTACTCTGTGTTCAACACTCTTGCATCTGTCATTTGTTATAAGCTACAATTGAAGCAAGCAAATAATTAGTTATATGCTTACATCATCTATTGATACTTCCAACTAAAAAATCTTAGATTCCAAACCAGTTATCGAACTTATGAGACCTCTTGGCTATGGTTTACTTGGTTCAACTGAACCGGATAACAAATAATACGGAAAAAGTCAAACATATCAAATAAAAAATGGAAAAAAGGAAAAGCGGTTGAATTGATTGAACCGGTTGAACGCAGTTCCATCCCAATTGAATTCAGTATAACCAGACTACAATGTAATCGGATCAAACTACTGATGAACTGGTTGGTACCTAGTTCAATAGTTTGAATTGGGCGATTTAATCCAATTTTTAAACATTGCTTCAATACAAAGAAAAACAAACAAGTAGAATAAGCTTTGGCAAAGGAATGTGCAGAACCTCCAAGTTATGCAGTTTTCAATATTTGTAATAAAGACACCAATTCCTATCAGTTTGAGGGATATATCTTACTTGGAACTAGTCACATTATGATTGCACAATATGTACCATGTAACCATGTTGATTTTTGTCCATTTTGGTACATTACTAACAGTTTATGGAAATATATATATATTCATATGAATACATAAAACTTGCCTGCAAAAGATCTCCGACATTAACTATGAGAGCTCCAGGTACAGGTGTTATATCAATCCATTTATCTTCATAAAGAACTTGGAGGCCACCAATATGGTCTTGTAGAAGCACTGTGAGGAAATCATTATCAGAATGCTTTGTTGTTCCCACTGTCAATTCTGGTTCAGGACAAGGAGGATAGTAATGGCAAAGAGCAATCAGCCCTTCAGCACAATCCATATCTTTCAAATGGTTTGGATTCAAACCTAAAGCTTCTGACAACAATTCAAACAATAAAGTCCCTAGATTCATCATGTGTTTCCCATATTCTAGCAGTATATCTCTGCAAGAATAAGCAGTCAATTAGACAGAAAAAATTGTGGATTAAATTCAATTTCATACTTTTCATAATTTGTATCAGTTGCTTTTTATACTACTATATGTAATTTGTTTCTTATAAATAGACCTTTCATGTGAAAGAGATGCAATTCTAGTGAAATTTCACCAATGAAAACACATTTTCTTGTATATAAGACAAAATTAGAGATATTAGAGAAAGGCTAAGCTTGAGCACGACTTAAATACGCAGCAAGTATTGTAAGTCGTAGAATGGCCTTACTGCCACAACTCACTGAAATTTAGTCCTTGTTACTTTGACTAGTCCAAAAAAAAGTGGCTAAGTTTGAGTACCTTAACTTAATTCCTATGACGCACTAATATTGAAGACAATTTCAACACGTTATCACTAGTAAAAATTTGAAAATATTAACCACATGTATTAGTGTCATATAATAGTCGGACGACACTGTTAACAATATAGAGAGAACTAAAGAAGAGAACTAAACAGCAAAGGCAATTAAAGTTTCACTAGAATAAGCAAAAACTTCAGAATACAAATACTATGGTAAGAATATATAGTGAAATATAAATAAACTAAACTACCCTTAGCCCAATTATAACAAAAGGTCCATTACATATTATTTACCGACACAAACACGTGTCAGACACTTAACACGCATCCAATCTGAAATTTCAGTGCTACAAATAATATTAACAACCAAAGTTCAAGGAGCACATAAATTTTACACATATGCATATGTACTAGTACCTGCATACCACAGGAAACTCTTCTGGTTTGAGAGTATCAGGTGGAGCCAAGTAACACATAAAACTATCCCTCCAATTGAGTGCTGGTGAGCTATAAATATCAAAATTACTATTATAAACAAAGGATCTATTACTATCTCTAGTATACAATTCTTTTTTGACTTCTGTGTCCTGCTCATAAAACCTCTTAACTCCATCTTTCAACTCTTCAAGAACACTCAAAGGGATTCCATGATTAACAACCTGAAAAAATCCCCATGTTTCACATGCTTCCTTGATTTTGTCAACAATCCCTTGATGAATACTTGGATCTTTATTATCAATATCTTTAAGGTCTATGACAGGAATAACATGGCTCATGTTGTTGGCTTTCTCATATTTGTCTGGTTGATGATGGAATAAACTTGGGATCTTCTTAAGTCCTCCATCAACAAGTCCTTTTACACCAGCTTTTGTTTCATCAAATTCTTTGCGTTCTTTCAATATAGAATTAAGGTTAGGCTTGGTTGCACCTGTGGTTCCCATCTTTCTTGTGTTTGTAGTGGTTCTAGAGCTAGCTAGATATGGTAACTAGAAGAGTGAGTAGAAAAAACTAGATTTTATATTCTCTGTGACACGTAAGAGTCAAAGTGAAATAATTTACACTTAATATTGAATTGAGTGAGAGTTATGAAACACGAACACAAACACCGATATGACAACAATGGTAATTTGAACAAAAGAGTGAATTATTTGAATGTACATATATCGATATAAGACACCGGCACATGTGGAACATTAGTCAGATATATGTCGGTGTACTTTTTTAGTTTGAGAGTATCCGAATATGATTCTTCAATAAAATGTGAATTTCGCCGGTACACTCATAAATTGAGATGTATAGGTACTCTCGTTTGTTAAATCTATAAATTAACATCATTTTTATGAAATAAAGAGATAGTTGTCGATTTCATATTTTAGAAACTATAATTTCCTAAGAAAAAAACATACTTTCATTATTTAAAAGAATCATATTAAATTTTTATATTTATCGTAAAAAAATAAGGAACATTCTCTATTATGAGTGGTAAAAATTTGAAATATTTTATTTTATTTTGTCTGACACTTTTGATAAATAAGGTTTAGTTTTTAATTGTAAATGATAGTTTTTTTTTTTTTACAAAAAACAACTCAATTAATTATTAATTTAAATAATTGGTGCACTACGATCAATCTTTCAAGTGTACTATAGAATTTAGAATTTGCCAAATAAGTTTTGTCTAAACTTTTCTAACATTTTAATTGAACTTCAAATTAGCATAGTTTTTTAAGTGGAAATAAAAGGGTTAATAAAAAATATGTAAAAATAAAAACTTGACATTTTTGTATAGAAAATTGATTAGTTAACGACACCCATTAGATATTGGTCTAAATCTAGATAGTTAAAAAAGACCAAAACAACAATTAAACCCTACATCTATTATTAAACCTTCCGATTAATATCTCAAAAATCAAACTAAAAATCAAAACAATCAGACCTCTGGAATATAGTTTAATATTGGTTTAATCTCAATCAATCCAAGTGATAAATGATAAAAAGTATAAAAGAGTCAAATAAATAATGTTAAAAAGGAAAAACGGTTGAACCAATTGTGACAGAAGTGGCTCAACCCGCAATTGGTTCAACCCGGTTCCATCCTAGTTAAATTCATTATAATCATATTATTACAATGTAATCAACATCAAACTACAACCACTAAAAACAAAAAAGTAAGACCTCATTAGGTCAAATGATCTATTTAACATCTTTTTTGTTAAGTAATATAGTGATTAAAATTCCAACTTAAATGTAAATATAGGGAGAATTTGAACCCCAAACTCCATAAATTTTAATGTATCGTCCCTACCAACTGGTTTATTTGTCATTATATTAAGAGAAACATTGCATTTTAAATTTTAAATTTTGATATGGAAAACTAGTTTGTCATTTGTGAAAGAATTAGGCTATTTTGGCATAGGAAGGTGTATCATTTACGTTATACTGTGCTCTGTCCATCTAAATAGAATTTTTCTTCTTTTAACCGTTGACACCAGGTGTCAACAGATTCGTTGACATCTCAGCCGTTGATTTTATTTAATCAAAGGATGATAATAGTGTCCATACTCTATTTATTGTGTATTTTTTTTTAATCCCACATTATTATTATTGTGTATCCTGCTTATTCTCTTGCCTGCAAAATGAATCAAATGAATCTGATCTGATGTTCATAAACTTCTTGATCTTTTGCCCTCTCTCATCCTGTCATTTATTTCGATTTGTGTTTGAAAAATTCACTCTTGTATGACTGTCGCCCTCTCTCTTGTGTTTCATTTTTTATTACGGTGCTTTCTATATCTAATTTAAAGATGCCATGGCAAAATTGGATCAATTATTGTTGTGATAATTCATGAATTTAATTTCACAACAGTGCAGTTCGATTAACTCACATGATTTTTTATTCCAATTTCAAGAATTTTATTCAGGTGCTTAATTTTTTATTTTTTTTTGGAATTGAGGATTTTTGTTTGGTTTGAACCGGAAAGATACGGTGAAATAGGATTTGGAAGGGGATGATTTTGTTGCATTAAAGTTGATCTAGAGAAAAACAATAATAGCGTGTGATTAAAAAAAGATACACAATAAATAGAGTAAGAACACTATTATCATCTTTTGATTAAATGAGATCAAAGGTTGAGATTTATATATATATATATATATATATATATATATATATATATATATATATATATATATTGAAAATAGAAATCAACAAACGAAAGAAGGGGAACAAGGCCAAAATCTTTAAGATGCAAATCTAAAAAAGGGAGCCCTAACCTATTGGTTAAACTCTGAACTATTGAAATAGGGATTGCGTCATGCCAAAGTAGAATTTATCACTACTGTTTTTTACTAATAAATCCCTGTAAATAGAATTTATCAACTTTTTTTTTTTTTACTAATAACGGTAACATTCTTATTTTGCGCCTCTTCAAAAAAAAACATTCTTATTTTGCTGAAAATAATAATAGTAACATGGTTTGTCAAAAAAAAAAAATTGGCCATTTTTTACTATTGTAACATTTTACTGGTACATGATTGAGGTTTTTTATAGCGACGTGGTTATGTTTAAGTCTATGTTTGGAGTATAGATAACTGATTTTAGAGGTCTAAAATTAATTTATAGATTTGTTTGGTTCCTCTCAAGTAGAATTGATATTTGCCTTTAGAATTGATTATAACTTAGCCTAGGATTAGCAGTTTTGTTCAACTCAATTTTGCGTGAATAATATATGGACATAAACAACTTTGCATTTAATTTTCTTTTAAGTAAAATTAATTTACAAAATCAATTTTTTCAAAATCGATTTTTCTCACCATAAAACCAAAAACTACATGTCTTGTAAAATTTGTGTATCCATATACAAGGGTTAGATAGCTCAACAAGTTAGAGTTAAAAGTTAAAGAGCTAGAGGTTCAAGGTTCAAATTCTAGCTACGAGACAAAACAAGTATGGCATAATTTGTCATTCAAATTAGAATATGACATACAAAAAATTAAATGTCAATCAAATTAGAATAAGACGGAGGGAAATTAAATATATTGTAAAAATTTCCACATTTATAATATTATTATCTCCCACACTTGATAAAATATAATATATATTTTACATACTAATGAAAATATATTTTCCCACTAAATCCTAAATTTGAACAAAAGGGGGGAGGTTTATATATCCTAGCATTCTCATCATCCAACCAAGCATTTTCTTCAGCATAATCTTATTAATAGAGGATAGAGTATGTATTATTGACATACATTGTTTAAAAGTGATGGCTATTGAATTTTTCTAAGGTAAAGATTAAACTGCAATTGCATCACATGGTAAACATTTGACATTTTAATTGAATTAAAATTTAAATAGTTAATATTTTAATCAACAAACAAAATTAAACTTTTTAAGCAAGGTAATATTCGAATCATAGTTGAAATACATGTGCTCAAATAAGATCAATTACCTCAAGTGAATTTATGGAAAACACAACAACTATACTCTTTAAGATAATAGACGGTTGAGATTAATGAACTCAAATTAATGTCGAAATGATCGGAAAAATCTAAATGTGAAAAAATCCATAGCAGCTTCGTGTTGAACTCCAAATTACAACCATTTTTTTCTTTCTTTTGACAAGCAAAGTGTTAAGCCAAACAAAGAATTATAATTTGTCATACATTTTTGTTACAACGTCACTTAATATGTGAGACAATATGATTAAAAAAAGGCTTAAGTGCAGTTTTACCCCCTATTATGACTGAATCTGGATTTTACCCCTATTTTTTTCTGGATTTTGCCCCCATCACATTTGAATGCATTTTGGTTGATGTGAATTTTAAAATATTATCTTATTATCCACCTAATTGATTATTTAAATTAAATATTTTTTAATTACAAAAAATAAATAACTTTTAAAAAAAATCGAAAAAAAACTTTAAAAAATACCATCAAATGCAGAAAAAATTCTAAAAAATACTAGAAAATAACGATAAAATGTAGGAAAAAATGAGAATAAACGAAAAAAAATCTCATTAAAAATACATGAAAAAACAGTATAAACTGAAAAAAAAATCTCATTAAAAATACATGGAAAAACGGTATACACAGAAAAAAAAATCCCATTAAAAATACATTGGAAAAACATAATGCACCTGTAAATATTTGGATGATCGTTAGCATAGTTATATCCCAAAATACAAGGCTAAAAGTTGTTCATAATCCTAACAACTTAATCAAAAAAACATGCTTAAAACATCCACAACGGCTCTATACTAGTGCAATAATACACCTAACAATTGAGTGAGAAAAAAAAACAAGCATAACAGCTGAATGTTGCAATAATATATGTCTAACAGCTGAATCAAAAAACAGTCCCCTAATTAATAAACTATTGTCCTCTGGAATCTTGGGTTGGAGGAGGATGTTGTGACCCTTGAGTTAAAACAGTGGCAGCCCCATCACCTCCATGTTGCTCCTTGTGTATCAGACTTTTTTCCCTTCTTTTGTTTCTATCAAAAAATTGAATCCCAAAACAAAATATTCATAACAGAATAAATACAAGACAAAAACAAAAATACAAACCAAAAAATAAGTTGAATCACCACCTTATTTCCACCTTTTGGGAGCACTCGATTAGCCGCACGTTTTCCTCCACATGTCTTCCTATTATGACCCATCTTTTTACATTTTGTACATTTCGCCGTTGGTATATCCGTAGGTAATACTCTCTCCGTCTCTAAATAATAGTCGTTTAAGGTTTATGCACGGTTATTAAGAAAATGATTAATTGTGTTGATTTTGATTGTAAAATTAGTATCACTTACTAAAACACTTTTATTAATTGTAGTTGGTGGAGTAATTAAGTTGGATGAAATTCAATAAATAAGAGCATAATAATGAAAAAATAATCATAAATGTTGCATTGGTATTCTAAAGTGACAATTATTTTGAGAAAAAGAAAAAGTGGTAAAGAGACAATTATTTAAGGAGGAGATAGATGTGGATTTTTCGGCTCATCATTAGCCTTGTTTCTATTCTTTTTGGGGCGTCCTATAGCTCTTCTCATAGCTGGTGGGTTGATTGGCTCTGTTGTTGACAAAAATCACACAACTTCACCATCTAAAAATTCTTCCCAATTGAGAATAATATTGCATGAGAGGAATTTAGTATCTTACTGCTCAAATCTACAGAAAAAAACAATCCCAGTAATGGAACAAAAAAACACAAACTACACAATCAGAGCAAAACACATACACCCCAATCCACAATTAGCAAAAATCACTCAACATCAACAAATATGAACCCAAAACAGGGTGGGGGTGAAATTCCGAGTTTTAAAATAGGAGGGGTAAAATCCAGTTTGAGTTAAAATAAGAGGGACAAAACTGCACTTAAACCTGAAAAAAAAAGTGACTAAAAAGCACTGTGTCTGTGTCTTTTATTTAGTGTCATTGGTTCAAAAAATAATAACTCTGATTAATTCCATCAATTTTTCATGTTTTTTTTTTCATTTCTATTTTCTAAAATGGCTCAAAAGGTTACTATAATAGTAGTATATTCTTTTCTCATATTCTAGATATAGACTATAGTATGAATCTTATGATGCTTTAGTCTGACTTGTAAAACCAATATAACATTTTACTAGTACATGGTTAAGGCTTTTGTGAATGGTAACATGGTTAAGCCTATCTTTGGTTCCATGTTTAGAGTATATCTAATTGATTTTGAAGATCTAAAATTAATTTAGATATGTTTGATTCCTCTCGAATAAAATTAAATTAGCCTTTAAAATTGATTCTAATTAACTTGAACCTAGGTTAATAGATTTTGTTTAACTCAAGTTTATGTAAATATATTTCGGGATAAACAACTTTACATTCAACTTCACTTAAAAAAAAAAAACTTTACATTCAACTCACTTTTCCTCTCTATAGAACCTAACATGCACCAAAAATACATTTATAATCCATTGTATGAAATAGAAACCACGTGGAATTGAAGAAAATAAATGCACACCATATTTCAAGTTCATCTCATCATCATGTGGAATAGATGAATAACTACATCACCATCAACTCACCAAGTTTATTAATATTTGTATTATGAGCTAATACTTTTTTCCCACACTGTCTAGTTCAAATCTTGTAATGTGTAAGAGCAGAAGTACCATCTAGTCCTTTTGCATTAAAGTAGGCTGCATAATCAGCAACTGTGGTTTCTCTGTATTTGGGAGGATTGTCTTCTGATAATAGTTCCTTCATAGGTCCATAGAGTTTTGAGGATGGCCTAAGACCTGTGGAAAAAAAGCATGCAACGGATATTCTTGGACCAACTAGATTTGCAACTACTCTATGTTCAACACTCTTGAATTTGTCATTTGTTATAAGCTACAAATCAAACAAGAAAATAATTAGCTATATGTTTATATCTACTATTGATCCTTCAAACAAAAACAAATTAAAAAACGGTACTAATCGCATTTAGCTAATCACATAAACAAGGCATTTTGTATGTAAATATATATGTTATACCTTTGTATATATGTTTAGTAGAATATTATTTAAATCCTTCAAGTACATTACTAACAATTTGTGGAAATATAAACATAAGAATACATAAAACTTGCCTGCAAAAGATCACCAACATTAACTATGAGAGCTCCAGGTACAGGTGTTATATCAATCCATTTATCTTCATAAAGAACTTGGAGACCACCAATATGGTCTTGAAGAAGCACTGTGAGGAAATCATTGTCACAATGCTTGGTTGTTCCCATAGTCAATTCTGGTTCAGGACAAGGAGGATAGTAATGGCAAACAGCAATTATCCCTTCAGCACAACCCATATCTTTTAGATGGTTTGGATTCAAACCTAATGCTTCTTACAAAAAAGCAAACAACATAGTCCCTAGATTCATCACATATTTCCCATATTCTAGTAGTATATCTCTGCAAGAATTAGTAAATGAGAGTTAAATTCAATTTCAGACATTTGGACCCATTTCCTACACATTTACATGATATGATATGATATGACAGAGAAATGATATAATATAAAGCACCATTAGGATATGATATGATTTTATTTTATTTTTGACTAATAATATGATATAGACATAAGTAGTTATCATACAATATATTTAATGCAGACAAGATAACAAATATGATACATTATTTTATTGATGACAAGAAATCATATATGATTTGATTATTTTGAGTCATTTTAGAGTTAAAGTATCTAGTTTGAATGTCTCTTAGTTAAGTTTTGTTAAGGATTTGATAAAAAGTCATTAAAGGACAAAAAGGGGAAATTATGCTTGAAACGATGGAAAACCACCCAAACCAGACAACTTTGTGACCATGCTATATTTTTTTACAAGTTTAACAATGATTCTTGGGGCATAGTGCTTTTTAACTACAGATATAGGAGAAAATAAGTTTCAAAATTAACTTATCATATCGTATCCTCTCATCAAACACTAAATTGAGATGCGATATGATACGATTATCCTATCTTATCTCTTAATTATCTTGCACACCAAACACATCCTTTGTATTTTGTATAAGTTGGTCAATATATACGGATATCGGAGGCACTACTTACACGTCGACACAAGCAATAATTTAAAAAACTAGTATAAAAAATATTGAACACGTCTTTAATCTAAAGTGTTGGTTGTACCAATGAAAATAACTAAAGTTCAAGGAGCACTGAGCACATAAATTGTATACGTATGCATACATACCTGCATACAACAGGAAAATATTCTGGTTTGGAGTCAGGAGCCAAGGAACAAGTACAAGTATCCCTCCAATTGAGTGCTGGTGAGCTATACAAATCAAAATTGCTTTTGTAAATAAATGATCTATGCATATCTCTTGTATAAAACTCCTTTTTAGCATCTGTATCCATCTCATGAAACCTCTTCACACCATCCTTCATCTCCTCAAGAACACTCAAAGGGATCCCATGATTGACAACCTGGAAAAACCCCCAAGTTTCACATGCTTCCTTGATTTTGCTAACTATCCCTTGATGAATACTTGGATCTTTATCATCAATATCTGCAAGGTCTATGACAGGAATAACATGGCTTGTGTTGTTGGCTATCTCATATTTGTCTGGTTGATGATGGAATAAGCTTGGTATCTTCTCAACTCCTGCATCAACAAGTCCTTTTACACCTGCTTTCGTTTCATCAAATGCTTTGCGTTCATTGAATGTGGAATCAAGGTTAGGCTTGGTTGTATTAGTGGTTCCCATTTCACTTTTGTTTGTAGTGGTTCTAAAGCTAGATATTGTAACTAGAAAAGTGACTCACTAAAGATACGTATAAAATAAGCAATTCGATTAATTAGTCATTGAACTACACTTTAGATCGAACTGATCAAGAGCTATGAAGCATGGATCCTGGATATGATCCTTATTATATTGACACCACAACTAATTTAAAAAAGTAAAATATTTAAATGTAAGTGTGTTGGAGTCCGACATTGATACATCAAATATTAATTTTAAACATCCATTAAAAAATTGGGACTAATAATTCCATGGAAAGAGACAAATCTAAGATCCAATAACAGCCGCCCCATAGTCAAGCTTTAATGTCACTGTTTGTAAAACTTTTTATTTTCCTTATCATTTGATGTTGTTGTATATTTTTTTTAGTTTAAATATCCTTATGAATTTGCAAAGCATCACAAGTAGGATGTATTTGTAGGACAAATTAAAACTAATTAATAGTTAATAACAGTACATATACATGTTATACGATGTTAAGATCCTCTCTCTTTATGATTCTCTCCATTTCTTTCATTTGAAAAGATAAAGACACAAAAAAATTTAAAATAATTAATTAATGTTGATGGAACACACTTAATAGTAAGACTCAATATCATTTTTTTTTGTCTATCTCTCTTCAAATTACATATTTTATTTATTTTAACAAATGAAGACGATCAAGTAACACCAAATAACTACACAAAGTAGAAATACAAACTTGACACTTTATATGCATCGAGGACTATATATCCCACGTTGAAAAAAAATATTGAGGCTTTCATTGATAGGGGAGAAGATAAGGTAATAATAGCCCGTAAAAGTTTACAAAATTTGGATATAAATGCCACAAAAATAAGAGTGATGTTAGATATCACGAGAGACAATCTCATGAATAGATCACGAACATTACATTTTTGTCTTTTAACTATTTAGGTAGTATTATTTTGGTCCCTTAATTAAAATTTAATTTATTTTGGTCTCTTAACTTCTCTCTATTACATATTTTGGTTTTTTCCGTTAGTTTTAATTAAAAAACGTATTTTCTTCATCTTCTTCTCATTTTTTTCATCTTCATAGCATCTCCATCAACCTTCAACAACAAGAATCCCAGAAAAATTTCATAAGAAAATGAAGAAAACCTAACGTTTTTGAATTAAAACTAACGAAAATGACCAAATTATATAAGAGAGAGAAGTTAAAGACCAAAATAAATCAAATTTTAATTAAAGGACCAAAGTGATACTACCTAAATAATTAAAGGACCAAAAATGCAATTTAACCTATTTAACTTCTAAGGGTGTGTTTGGTAAAAACAAGTTATAAGCTAGCTGATAGCTGATAGCTGAAAAGCTAGCTTATAGCTGAAAAGTTAGCTTATTTAAATTAAAAGTGTTTGGTAAAATTAGTTGTTGAAGTGGCTGATAAATATAAAATGACATGCTTGTTTAATTTTTTTAATATCATATATATAATATTTATTACTTAACGCATTTATTTTTAAATATTTAAATATATTTCAAATTATTTTCATCTTCAAAATGATAAATGTATTTATAAATTCAATCGAATTTTTTTATTTAACAGTTTTTATTTTATTTTTATGAATTTAATTTAACTAAACTAAGCTTTCTTCACTATTTATTGTAAATTTTTTAAAAATTAAATATTATATAAATTATGAGCAAGGTCAAAAAGATAGAAAAGTGAAGAAGAAAATTTAAACAGCCATACCCTATATGTGAGAACATGGTAACGTGGGTTGGAACATGAGTAGTTTTTTATTATAAAAAAATAAAGTAAAATTAAGAAAAGGTTAAAATTGGAAGAAAGTATAAAAAGCTATAAGCTACAAACTCAAAAGCTACTTGGATTAGCTTCTTAAAAAACGCTATAAGCTAGTGAGAAAAGCTTTTTACCAAACACTTTACATTCTATCAAAACAAACTTATAAGATAGTCCAACAAGCTATAAGCTAACTTATTTGTGTTACCAAACACAGCCTAAACAAGAAGCAGTGCTATTCCTAACGAAAAAACATCCCAAATCTGTCACAAAGCATTTGAATCGTTAGATGGATGGCTCTCTTTCTATAAAATTTGTTTGGTCGTTAACCTGTCTCCATGGACCGTTCCCATTGAATCTAAAAAAAATACTAATCATGGTCACATGAAATAGAAAATTTCTTCCTATACACGAGAACAAACGAATAAGGGTGATGACTTTGATGATTCTATTAGGACTGCACGTATAAGAAAAATAGCAAAAATTACTATCCAACGGTGAGAGAGTACTGAAAAAAGCATAGTCGTGAGCAAGTATATATAATGACCTCATTCGTGATCTCTCGTGACAAAAATACTTCGATGACATTTAGCATTTCGACAAATACATTGAGTAAATAACTTTTTTATACTAGATTTTAATACTTGAATGTGTGAGGCACTCTAATTGTATAGATAAGAATGTATTGAAATTATAGTCACATTTCCAAATGTCTTTTTTGGCCCAAGAAAAATACATTTGATGACTAAACTATTCAACTAAAAACACATCTGAGAACTAAAATAATTAAGAAAAGACACATTCAGATGTGTCTGCAATTTAAATACATTTGAATATTATAGTGACAACACAAGCTGTCATGTTTCACCTATAAAAATCAACGTATTTAGAGATCAAAATGATACATCTTATATGAACTTTAAACAATGACTAATTGTGAATTTTTTAATAAAATATCACATTTATTTATCTTTTTAATCATTATAAAATTTATTTATTTTATTAAAAAAAGTAAAGGTTCACCCTTTAACCGGAAGATCCAACAAAACAAAACCTTGTAAATGTCTATGTTTTTTTTTTGTCAAATAGTCTAGTGGTTAGATTTCACCATTTTCACGGTGAATAAGTGAGGTGTCCGAGGTTCAAACCCCGACCACTACATATAACAATGAATATCCTTATTAACTGAGTCATGCTCACATGACAATATTCATGTGATGTGGATGCAATAAGGATTCACCATACAAGGATCTTTGACCTAAGTGTGAATTCCTTGAATTGAGATAGAAAATGAAGGAAAATGATAGAAAATCTAAGAAAATTGACCAAATTGAAAAATGAAAGAAAACATACAAATGAAATTAGATGAGAAGTAGTAAGAACGATCGCCACATTCGAGATGAACGATAAGATCGAATCGTGGATCCGCCACAAGAATAAAATGCTCTTGATAAGGATCTAGATTTGGTTCATCTAAGAACCTAGAAGAGCAATTCTATCTCGCCCCTTCAATCAAAGATTGAAAATATCAACTGTGTATTAACCTCCTTCAAAATGATAACAAAGTTGTTATTTATACCTACATTTTAGCCATCACATATAAGGCCCAATAAGGATTTAGAAAAACAAAGAGCATTATCCAACTCTAAAATAAAAGTAATCTAATTTTTAAAGTAAACACCGTTACAATTAATATTCACTAAAGATAGTGTAAGGTAGTATGGATTCTTATTGGGAACAATCTTGGTGTCCAAAAATAATGAAATTTGATTTTCAAGATTTTAATTTCTTCACCCTAGCCCTTGTCATGAGGCCACCAACTCCTTTGATATCAACTTGTTGACCCTTGTAACTCGTACCTTGATCCTCATTACTATGTTGTTTTTATCATTAAAAATTGAACTCGTTTTGAAATTTAAAGCATTAACACAACATGTTGAATTCGTAGCTTTGATCAAATCGATCACCCATTGATATATAATATTATTTCAATCTAACATTCATAATAACGATATCCCTCAAATAAAGATAAGGGATAAATATGTTTTTGGTCCCTATAAATATACCAACTTTTCGTTTTAGTCCCTCTAAAATTTTCCTTCAACTTTTAGTCCCTATAAAATTTTCAATCACTACTTTTGGTCCCTATTTTTAAATTAATTTTAGTATTTTTTAATGAAATTATGCAGAAAGGTGTAGGATATTGTAAAACCCTTTCCCAAAAAACATTAGAATTTTTTAGCAAAACATAAATTTAATATGAATTTTTAACCATCAAAAATATAAAAATTCATATTAAATTCATGTTTTGTTAAAAAAATCTAATTTTTTTTGGGAGAGATGCTTATAATATTATGAGTTTTTCTGAAAATTTTTATTCAAAAATATGAATTATACATATGAGTTTACTTTAAGGGAGGGACCAAAAGTGAAGATGGAAAAATTTTGAGGGACTAAAAGTTGAAGGAAAATTTTAGAGGGACTAAAATGAAAATTTGGTATATTTATAGGGACCAAAAACATATTTAACCCTGAAGATAATAATGAATTAATGATAAAAATAATACGAAATAGGACAAAGACAGCTTTGTGCTTTGACTTGGTTTCCATTTTTGAGCCTGAGCCTACACTACATCTTTTACTTGCCAAGGAAGTTAACACAAAAGAATGAAAAAAACAAGGAGTCTGATTATAAACTTATAACCCTTCCCTAAGTATACCTTAAATATAAAAAAGCTGCAACAATAAAAAGCTATCAACAATAGCAGAAAGATAATGTGTACAAATAGAAGGCAATAGAAAGTGACATAACCTTAAATTCGTACCAGTATAATAAATATGAGTAGTCATATTTTTAAATTCATCTTCACATTAATAGTTAATACTCTCTCTCTCTCACACTATTTATTTCTCGGATTTTCTTTTTGTTTATTTATTTTGTCATTGTTTTTGCTATCCTTCACAGGGCCACTTCCATTTTTATCTTTTACTCTCTCACTCTCACTAACCCTGAGGTATAGAGTTTGATGAGGAAATGTAAAGAAAAGAAAGTGATGATCATATCTAGAGAGAGTAAGCATCAATTAAAGGTAGCTGCGAAGAAATTATATGCATTTACAAAGGCCTTTTGGTAAAAAGTGTTTACAATGGACTCTCAAAGTGCATATAGTTTCTTCAAAGCTAACTTTGGTTGACGTTTATTCTATCTCTAGGTATAACCATCACTTCATCTTCTTTACGGTACACATTTTTTGTTGTTAACAAAACCTATTTCTCCCTTCTATAAGAAAGTAAGAAAAATATCACTTATTTGGGTGCAAGAGGAATAAAGATGGGAAAATAAATTTTCACTTTTATTTTCTTTGTCCTACATTTTGTATAGGAATGTAACCCTTTCAAAAAGGAAAAGTCTAATACTCTATTTTTTAATATAATTTTCTCATAATACTAAAATTTTTTGCAATCACAAATGTAGGTAGCAGAGTAAATACTACAAAGTTATTTAAATTATATTGCATACATGTTAAACCACCTTTATTGTGTGTATCAGAAATTTCCAATCTTGAAATATGGCAAAGGAGAAGTTCCATCAAGGCCTCTTGCCATGGAGAAAGAAACATAATCATGCACTGTTGTTTCCCTATACTTTGGAGGATTATCTTCTGATACTAATTCCTTTATAGGACCATAAAGCTTTGTTGATGGCTGAAAACTTGTGCTATAAAAGCTTGCAACTGATACTCGTGGACCGACATGGTTTGCCACCACTCTGTGCTCAACACTCTTGAATTTGTCATTTGTAATAAGCTGTTTCAATGAAAATTGTTAATTAGTTAATAGAGAAAATCCAAATGTCAAATTTTATGTTCTCAGAATCAATGCAAAAGATGAAAAGTAACCTGTAGAAGATCACCAATATTAATGACTAGAGCACCAGGAACAGGTGATACATCAACCCATCTATTTTCATGAAGAACTTGGAGGCCGCCAATATGATCTTGTAGAAGCACGGTGATAAAGTCGTTATCTGTATGCTTGGTTGTTCCCAAAGTCAATTCTGGTTCTGGACAAGAAGGATAATAATGGCAAACGATTGCAAGTCCCTCATTGCATCTCATTTCATTTAAATAGTTTGGATTAAGTCCAAGTGCTTCTGATAATAACTCAAACAATACATTTCCCAGTTTCATAACATGTTTTGTGTATTCCAGCATTATATCTCTGCAAGCATGTGCACATAATATCCCAAAGCTTTAATCACAACTATTATCAAAATCTAATACGAAGATATGATATGATATGATTGAATGTGGTTAATAAGTTACTGATAAGTGGGCAAGTTGCTCGAGCGGGGCTCATAATTTAGGGAGCTTGTAAATTCATAGCCAAATAAATTCAAGATAATATCAAAATAGTTTCTTCACTAATCCTAATCAACCGCAATCTTGGCCACCACATCAAAGTTTTCAATGTTTTCGCGGCTGTAATTAAGGCCGCATAGTCTCATTTGACTAAAATTTTCAAGAATGTTAAGGATCGTGCCACTGTCATGATATTTTATTTTATTTTCCCTATAATCGCTATGCTCATGCAAGAGTTAATCTAATAAAATTACATAGTGTATCTAACATACCTGCATACTGATGGTAAATCTTCTGGATTAGGCGAATTCGGAGCCATAAAACAATAAAAGGTATCCCTCCAATTAGCAGCTGGTGAACTATAAAGATCAAAATTACTATTATAAACCAAAGGCTTCATCGGATCATCACGTGAGTATAATTCTCTTTTCACCTCAGAATCTTGCTCAAAGAATCTAACCACCCCATTCTTCATCTCATCCAAAACACTCACTTCTATACCATGATTAACAATTTGAAAGAATCCCCATGTCTCAGATGCTTCTCTAATTTTCTCAACAACTATTTTCCTTTTTGTTGGATCTTGATGAATATCAACAAGGTCAACAGAAGGAACAACAAGTTTGGTGCTGTTGCTTGAAGTTGAAGATGAGTCCTTGTCGAATTCGTGATGAAACATGCGAGGGATGCTTGTGACAGAAGCATCAACAAGTCCTTTAACACCATCTTTTGTTTCATCAAATGCTTTGAGCTCACTTGCTCTATCATAGTCATGTTTTGTTGTCATTGAAATTTCATTGTTTTTAGAGATTTCCATTTTTTCTTATCAGTTTATCAAGTTCAAATCTCTTCAAGGAAACCATCACAAGTGGAAGTTTGGAAGAGACAAATTGCATTAATTATGTGGTGGCCAAAATGGACCACCATATATAATAGGTGGTACATAGTGCAGAGAAATTTAGACCCTTGAAATGGATGCATCCGTCTCAATTATAAGTTAGCTACAACAATTTTTTGAAATGACAAAAGTTCAATGGATTTTCGAAAATTATATTTTATGATTGGGACACTTAGGATGCGTTTGTTTAAGATTTTTTTATTTTTTGTGTAAAAAAAATCACTTTTGTCATTTTTAAGTGTTTGTTCATTATTTTTAGGAAAATCATTTTATCAAAATAATCTATTTTGACTCTAAAATGAAAAGCTATTAAGATTAGCTTTTCTCAAAATCCATTTTTTCAAAAACAAAGAGGTAACACATGAACTAGTTAAAAATCATTTTCTTAAAAAAATCATTTTTTTTGTGTAGTTGACAAACACAAATAGCTTTAAAAAATAATTTAAAATCTCTAAATTTTATTTTCTGGATTCTTATAATACAAAATTTATTATTATTTTTTTTAAGGAACAAAATTTATTTTTTTAAAAACTAAAACAAACTCATCCTTAATATTGTGACTTCCTTTTGCTCTCAAAAATAAAATAAGACTGGGTCGAATATGAATAGGAGAAAAGAACATTAACTAATAATATGTTTTTTTTTAATGAGATATGACTATATTAATCAAGTGATTTTCTTTTTGAGATATGATTAATAAGTTTCATAAAAGAAACATGGTTCGAGAGTATTTGGATTTACCGACTTTTTAACTGAATACCATATTACAAATACTCTCTTTTCCCTTTTGTTAACAAAAAAGGACTTAATAAAAATAAAACTAAAAGACAAATGCTATACAAAGCAATCAACTTGTTGACATCATAAAGAAGTTTACAAGCTAGACCCTCACGACGTAATAAATAAAAAAAATTACCAATTTTTTAAATTTTAAATTTAAATTGAAAAAATTGAATTTTCTCTCAAAATTAACTAAATATTTAAATACTTCACTACACAACTTCACAAGAAAAGATTCGGAGTAGATTGGGATTATAGATATAAAATCATTGATTAAAGATATTGACTCCGAGAAACTTCATCTTTTTTGTGAAGTTGTCTAAGTAAGTACTTAAAATGAGTCTTGCTAACTAGCGCACAATGATCAAAGAATCTACATATAAAAATTTTATCTTAAGAATATAAGATATTACATTTGATAAAATAATGATTACACATCTTTTTTATAAAAACTTACTTGTTTTGAATGTTTAACTATTATTTTATTTTAGGATGGCTTAACTTTTTTTTATCCATATAGAAAGGGAGTACCGATGAATTTTAATTTGTCGGTTGAAAAATTTACATTCTCATTCTCAAGTATCAACCCTTATTTATCATACATTGCCGTGAACTTGATGCAACGCAAAAGCGACGTCGTTTCTCACTCACTGTGTCGACTCGGTTCTTTTCTTTCGGAATCGGAATTTTTCAAGAAACATTCTGATCCGATCGATCACAATGTATCAATGGCGGAAGTTCAAATTCTTCGATGAGAAGTACTTTGCAAAATGCACAATTCAATTAGAAGAAGAAGATCGAGTGTTGTTGGAGCGGAAGGGGTAAGTTGGTGACTGGTTTTGAGAATTCACACTTAAAGCAAGCTTTTTTCAATTTGGAAAAATAGGATATGTAGGTGGGTGGTTATTGGTTGCTATTTTTATTTTTATAAAGTGGATACAAATTAGGCTTAGACTCTGTTTAGGTAACTGATAAGTTAACTTTTAAACATGAAATCACCGTTTGGATTCACTTATTTTAGAATTTATGCAAAACAACTTAGGCAAATAATTAAGTTTTTACATGTATTATTTACAAGCTGAGAATTTATGAATTAATTTACATAAGGTATTTTTCATATACTGACCAAGGGGGCGGCTGTTGATCTTATCTTTTTCCCTATCCATGGAAGTCCCAATCATAAAATAAATCTTTTGACTAAACAATTTAATTTTGTCATTTGGAATAGTTGTTCTCAAACATGTATATGTAGGTGAGTTCTGTTTTTGGTTTTCCTTTCACTTATAAGCTGTAAACTAATAACAAATTTTCATGGTGGAAACAGTTCATATTGCAGTTGTTCCAGGTGTTGGATATGGCCACTTATTCCCAATTCTTCAATTCTCCAAACTACTTGTTCAGCTTCATCCATACTTTCATGTCACATGTTTCATTCCCTCACTTGAGTCTCTCCCAATCGATTCAAAAACCATCATTCAAACTCTTCCATCAAACATCAACTGTACTTTTCTTCCATCAGTCAACTCCAAAGACTTACCACAAGGGATTGCTTTAGCACTTCAAATTCAGCTCACAATAAATCACTCACTGCCATCTATACACCAGGCCTTGAAGTCCTTAACTTTAAGGACACCCTTTGTTGCCTTGGTGGTTGATTCATTAGCAATTGATGCACTAGATTTGGCTAAAGAGTTCAACATGTTGTCCTATGTTTACTTTCCTTCTTCAGTCACCAGTTTGTCTTCATACTTCTATTTGCTCAAGTTGAATATGGAAACATCATGTGAGTACAAAGATCTTCCAGAACCTATTCAACTACAAGGCTGTGTACCAATTCACGGTCGCGATCTTGTTGACCAAGCTCAAGATAGATCAAGTCAATCTTACAAATTCTTACTTGAACGTGTTGAAAAATTCCGTCTTTTTGATGGTATTCTTATTAATAGCTTCCTAGAAATTGAAAAAGGTCCTATAGAAGCCCTCACAGAAGAAGGAAGTGGCAACCCTGATGTTTATGCTGTTGGACCAATTATCCAAACGCCAACCAAATCTGGTGATGATGCTAATGGGTTGAAGTGTCTGGCATGGTTGGACAAACAGCAAACTTGTTCAGTTTTGTATGTTTCTTTTGGGAGTGGTGGCACACTTTCGCAAGAACAAATTAATGAGTTGGCTTTGGGTTTGGAATTGAGTAATAAAAAATTCTTATGGGTTGTAAGATCACCAAGTAGTACAGCCAATGCTGCATATCTTTCAGCATCTGATGTTGACCCTTTACAATTTTTACCTTCAGGGTTCTTGGAGAGAACAAAGGAACAAGGGATGGTTATTCCATCATGGGCACCACAGATCCAAATCCTTCGTCACAGTTCAGTTGGTGGGTTCTTGACTCACTGTGGTTGGAATTCAACGCTTGAGAGTGTGTTGCATGGTGTGCCACTAATCACATGGCCTCTATTTGCTGAGCAGAGAACGAATGCGGTTTTGTTGAGTGAAGGACTAAAAGTGGGACTGAGGCCAAAAGTTAATCAGAATGGCATTGTGGAAAAGGTACAAATTGCAGAGTTGATCAAGTGTCTCATGGAAGGGGAAGGAGGTGGGAAACTGCGCAAAAATATGAATGAATTAAAAGAAGCTGCTAATAATGCACATAAAGATGATGGATCTTCTACAGAGACTCTTTCTCAATTAGCACTCAAGTGGAGAAATTTGGTGTAGAAAAACAAGTTATATGACAATATGTATTTTGAGATCAAGAACAAGGAGAGAAACTGAAATGTGATTCATTGATCTAAAGTAAAGTTAGTTACAAGAATGCTATTTATTTATAGCATGATTTTCCTTATCTTCCTATTCTTTTCTATAGCATTTATTTATTTATACCAAGCTTTGTAATGGGACTTCTCTCTGCTTTAATTACTATTTTTTTTTACTGGAATTTACTTTAATTACATGAGGTTCTTATTTTAAGGTGAGACATTCACTTGAAAGAACAAAAAATTACATTAAGCAACTTGCTATTGAGGGTTGCTTCTAGTCACCAACTCACGGACATCAGGGCTGTTTGGTTGCTTCTAGTAGTAATGCTTAAGTTACTATTTTCAAGTGTGTCAATACACATCCTCAGTTTTTGCCTTATATGCATCTAACTATATTTATAAGCTAGTGTTGACTGTCTGGTGACATTCTCAATATATATTGTGTTAGGTTAGGAGATGGCACATGAGTTTAAGTTTTGAAGTATAGATATGCTAGTGTTTACCATAAAATCGTATAAAATATTTAGTTATTGAGATTTGAAGTCAATTACTATAATAAGGTATTTTTGCTATCTTTGTATTAGTCACCAACTAACTGGATAGGACATGCATTTGTTATTTCTTTAGGAATTTCTCTTGAAATATGTAGATTATAGAGGGATGCCAACTTTTTTGATTTGTTTTGGTTGTTTGATGAGTAGCTTTTGAGGATGAACGTCGTTTTAAGGGAGGTGTAGAAAGTGGAAATCAAAATCAGAGAGGTACAGTTTGATTGATTGCTTTGGGGTTGATTGAGGAGGACCGGTGAGCTATTATGAAATATCAGGTTGGTTTGATTTTATTCTTAACTTTATTTGATAGCTTATATATTTGTCTGTCGGTTCATCTTGTTTTCATTGCATATAACAAATCGCTGTTTTCATGTTTCTTGTTCATCTTGTTTTAATTGCATATAACAAATCGCTGTTTTCATGTTTCCTGATATTGTTACATTAAGAACAATATAAACAAAAGTATGGCGATTTTCATACAATAAACATCAATAGTGGATAAGACAATGGTTCAGTTACGGACAATTTTGGCAAAAGTGTGATGATTTCCATTCATTAGACAATGATAGCAGATAAGACTGATTTTTAAAGCCGAGGCAGTTTATATTTCAAGAATTTACAAAACAATGCGACGATGGTTGTTTGTATGCAGCTAAGCTTTTATATTTATTTTCTTCTAACTAAATGGATCCATTAAAAACAGGTTCTCATTCTCATGCTTATCCTGTTTAAAGAAGTTCTGCAGGAACGATATTTGTAATGGCACTCCATTAAAAGCAGTAGTATTGATACAGTAGAAAAATTTATAACCAAAAAGGACTAGATGTATATTAGAATTATGTGACTAACATGAATGATCCAAAATCATATGGATAGTAAGCTGAGAAATTTGGCATAGGAAAACAGTATTATGGGATGTTTTGGTCAAGATCTTTGCAATGACATCCAGTTATTGTGTGGATTCTTGGCACCAAGAGTGTGCTTACTATTTGTGATTTTCTAATATGGAATGAGATCATCATGACAGTGTGCACTATTAAGAACATCTTGTAGCATGTTTATTTGACATTTTATTTTGCACTTTACTTTAATTTGTCTTAATCTTCAGTATGTGCTGCGCACCCATTTTTGGATATTGCATACTTCTCTGTACTTTCTATTGGGGACTATATTATTCCCCTTGTATTTTGATTTTGTTTCTGGCTGTTTTAGATAGTTAGACTGTGGTCATTACAAGGTAGTTAGTGAATCTTCAATGTAATGTAGGTGACGTTGTAATAAATGTTTGTATCATGTAGCAAGTGACTTGTAAGGTAGGTGAGTTACCAATCATAACTATCTTAACTGTCAAAAACATATAATAACTATCTTAACTGTCAAAAACAGTTAGCGAGTTACCTAACTAGTTAAGTACTTGTGAAGCAAGTAATTGCCTAATCTATCATATTTTCACACTTTAACAAAATCATTGTTTTCCTAGTAAAACTTGGTTTAACACAATTGCTCTCGGGAACTTATTATCATTGGTCGGTATTCTGCAATCTTTCGAACGTCGAGCTTGAAAGACAAAAGTAATCTATGTTGAAATTGGATTGAGCTCTATTAATCAGCATGGTCCAAAAATGTATAAAAATTTAAGGGAAAATAGTTATTGTTATTCTTAGATGAAAAGATCATTAAACATATTGATACAAATTAGGATAAATTACACCAAAGGTCCTTTAAGTTTAAGGTTTGTAATAAATTGGTCCTTTAAGTTATTTTGGTCACAAATAAGTCATTTATGTTAAAAGTTTGTAACAAATTGGTCCTTTAAGTTATTTTAGTCACAAATAAGTCATCCTTTAAGTTTGTAAACATTTTCGATTTAGTCTTTCTACCACGTCATTGTTTGGTTAGTAGAAGGACTAAATCGAAAACGTTTACAAACTTAAAAGACTTATTTGTGACCAAAATAATTTAAAGGACCAATCTGTTACAGACCTTAAACTTAAAAGACTTATGTGTGAACAAAATAACTTAAAGGACCAATCTACTGTAAACTTAGATGAACTCGCACTAACTTGGCTAAACTCACGGAACTTTTAACAATGATTTTGATATGTTTTTCATCATAATTTTCACATTCGGTTTCTTTTCTTCTGTTAGTTTCATTTTGTTTATGTCCGTTTTTTTAACTGTATAACTAAGTTGAAATTTTGAATTGTTGACCCATTTACTGTAGTATACTCCCTCTGGAATAAAATGTATGCAAAAATAGTAGATGTATGTGAATTAAATTTTTAATCATATACATCAACCTTTCGGTTACCATTTTTGCTTATATTTTATTCCGGATAGAGTACAAGTAAATATGTCGTGCATATGTTATTTTTAATATATATGATGTAAACTCGTACCAGTCGAGTTTACGAGAGCCGATTTCATACTAGACAAAATGAGTTTACTTAAACTCTCTACTTTGATGATCTTCTTCTAAGAGAAAAACATTGAAGAACCTAAATTTTTCTTATCCTCCTATACTTTTCTAACATTTATCAATATCAAGCTTTGTAATGGATCTTTTCTCTGCTTTAATTACAATTTTTTTTAACTGGAATTAACTTTATTTACTTTGAGGTTCTTATTTTGAGGTAATGACATCCACTTGAAGAACAAAAAATAACATTAAGCATCTAGTTACGGAGATTTGAAATTAATTTCTATAATAAGGTATTTTTGTTGTCTTTATATTGGTCACCAACTCACCGACATCAAGGCTGTTTGGTTGCTTCTAGTAGTAATGCTTAAGTTACTATTTTCAATTGTGTTAATACACATCCTCAGTTATTGCCCTATATGCATTTAACTATATTTTGTGGTAAGTGGCCTGTTTTTTCTGTACGAAATAAAGTCTTTTCTTACAAAATTCCATGTGCTGGGCATAAAGATACTAATACACTTGGTTTGTGTTTTGTCTTAGTAGGGTAGGATGTCAGAAATTTGTTCTTCCCAACATGCGTGCCTCTTATTCATCGTTTTGAAACTTCTCAAACACATACATAATGTCAATTTCTGGTTTTGGTTTTAGTTTTACTTTCACAAGCATAAAACAAAAATATTAAGTTATAAGCTGTAAACTAAGAACAAATTTTCATGGAGAAAACAATTCATGTTGCAGTTGTTCCAGGTGTTGGATATAGTCACCTAGTCCCTATTCTTCAATTCTCCAAACTACTTGTTCAGCTTCATCCATACTTTCATGTCACATGCTTCATTCCCTCACTCGGTTCTCTCCCAACAGATTCAAAAACAATCCTTCAAACTCTTCCATCAAACATCAGCTGTACTTTTCTTCCACCAGTGAACTCAAAAGACCTACCACAAGGGATTAATTTAGCACTTCAAATTCAGCTTGCAGTAACTCACTCATTGCCATCTATGCATCAGGCCTTGAAGTCCTTAACTTTAAGGACACCCTTTGTTGCCTTGGTGGTTGATATATCAGCAATGGATGCACTGGATTTTTCTAAGGAATTCAACTTGTTGTCCTATGTTTACTACCCTGCTTCAGCCACCAGTTTGTCTTCATACTTCTATTTGCTCAAGTTAGATAAGGAAACATCATGCGAGTACAGAGATCTTCCTGAGCCTATTCAAATACCAGGTTGTGTACCGATTCATGGTCGGGATCTTGTTGACCTAGCTCAAGATAGATCAAGTCAATCTTACAAATACTTACTCGAAGGTGTTGAAATATTCCGTCTTTTTGATGGTATTCTTATCAATAGCTTCCTAGAAATTGAAAAGGGTCCTATAGAAGCACTGACAGATAAAGGAAGTGAAAACCTTCTTGTGTATGCTGTTGGACCCATTATCCAAACACTAACAACATCTGGTGATGATGCTAATAAGTTTGAGTGTCTGGCATGGTTGGACAAACACCAACCTTGTTCAGTTTTGTATGTGTCTTTTGGGAGTGGTGGCACTCTTTCGCAAGAACAAATTGAAGAGCTGGCTTTGGGTTTGGAATTGAGTAATCATAAATTCTTATGGGTTGTAAGAGCTCCAAGCAGTTCAGCCTATTCTGCATACCTTTCAAGAGGAAATGATGTTGACCCTTTGCAGTTTTTACCATCTGGGTTTTTGGAGAGAACCAAGGAACAAGGGATGGTTATTCCATCATGGGCTCCCCAGATTCAAATCCTTAGTCACGGTTCAATTGGTGGGTTTTTGACTCACTATGGTTGGAATTCAACGCTTGAGAGTGTGGTGTATGGTGTGCCACTAATCACTTGGCCTCTGTATGCTGAGCAGAGAACAAATGCGGTTTTTCTAAGTGAAGGCCTAAAAGTGGGACTGAGGCCAAGAGTTAACGAGAATGGCATTGTGGAAAGGGTAGAAATTGCTGAGTTGATCAAGTGTCTCATGGAAGGGGAAGAAGGTGGGAAACTGCGCAATAATATGAAGGAATTTAAAGAAGCTGCTTATAGTGTACATAAAGAAGATGGGTCTACTACAAAGACTCTTTCTCAATTAGCACTCAAGTGGAGAAACTTTGGTATAGAAAAACAAGTTTAATGACAAAATGTATTATTAAGATCACCTTATCTGGCCTTATATTTCACAGTTTACGTATCTTCAATATGTGTTGGCCATCCGTTACTGGATATTACGTACTTATCAGTTCATGATTTATCATATCTGAATTTCTATGCTCATTGTTCACCTTGTGTGGTGATTTTGTTCCTGGCTGTTTTAGATATTTAATCTATGATCACCACAAGCTTCTGGCGATATTGTTTTGCTTTATAGATTTGCACATGCCTTTAGCTTAGTCTGAAGCTTATTTTTCTTCGTTAATACCAAATGCTCTTAGCTTAGGAATTGTGTATACTAATGTAAGGAATCTACCTTGACAAAAATTTGAGACCCTGAAGTTTATATTTACTAGATATAGACCAGCATAAAGTTTATGCCTTGAAGGTTTATTCATAAAAAATGTTAGTTTTTTCTTCAAGGAACACAAATTACCAGAAGCGAATGAATGACCATCTTGATGAGAATACTTGGGCTCTTCAACTTCCAAGAGAAAAACAGTCATGAATGAATGCACATTGCAGTTGTTCCAGGTGTTGGGTATAGCTATTAAGGTTCTATTCTTCAATTCTCAATGCTGGGTTTTTCAAGGAAGTTAAGAACTCAAAAGAGGGGTTTTCTGTCATTGCTGAATATTTTGGAAAAGCGATTATCAGCAAAACAAGCAACGGATCCATTTCGTGCCTCAAATTTGGGAATGCATTTTCCAACAGTGGCTTCTGAGGTTTACTATTTATTGTCACTTCCTTTCAGCCTTTTAATATTTTTCATTGGATGAATCTGATTAATTTTTTGGGTTTTCGACTTCTCGATTATTACTACTTGTTATCCAGATTCCATGTTCTTGGGTTTATATCTTTTTTTTTTTTTTGCATAACGTGCAGGATGTTATATATATATATATATATATATATATATATATATATATATATATATATATCACCCATGATTTGCTAGTAACGATTGAGATTTTTGTTGATTTGATATCCATTTTGTTATTTTATTGTGTTAAAAATTACATTACTTGCTTAATATATATTTGGAAAAATAAATTGGTCTCTGCTCCACATAACCATTTACATGACTGACTTCTGATTTGGTTCATATCTGAATATTTGATCACTGTTGCCCCTTCATCCGCGCTTCCGCCCTCAGATACTACCACCTGTTCACATTTGCCGAAAATCATTAAAGAAAAGTATACAATAATAGATTGATGAAGGATCATCCAAATCACATAACAGACTTTCATTGATATAATCAATCATACATGATAAAAATGGTCTTCCATCAATGTCCTCATGAAATCTAAACCAAGGTATGAAAAACGCATAGCTCACTTGTTGCAATATCATTGACAATATGCTACAAATTTGACTTGCATGACCGATGAGAAGCATCAACTGGCAAAAGTTATGGTGCATAAGTCATTTCCTTATGCATTGTGCATAAACACTTCACAACCATTAGATCTAGTGTACACGTGTAATAATCCTAGACTTCTCTCTAAGTTAAACTTAGAGAGAGAAATTCTCCCTTCTCTCTTCAAACAAACAGTCCGACGGTGATGATGATGATGAACGACGATGTTGATGATGAGATTGAAGATTCTGGAAACCATTTCCACAGCAAAATGGGTTTGGAGTACAGCTCACAGAAACCATTTCCACAGCAAAATGGTTTTGGCATTCCGGTACGGTGATGATGACGGTGATGATGATGAACGACGATGTTGATGATGAGATTGAAGATTCTGGAAACCATTTTCACAGCAAAATGGGTTTGGAGTACAACTCACAGAAACTATTTCTACAACAAAATGGTTTTAGCATTCCGGTACGATGATGATGATGATGAACGACGGTCTTGATGATGAGATTGAAGATTCCAGTGGTGATGATGATGAACGACGGTGATGATTCAGTTTGTTTCCTTCCGAGTTTTGTTGGTTTTGTTTTGTTTTGTTTGGTTTGCTTTGGGGTGTAGAAAACAATTATGTTGGGATTTATGCACGATGCATAAGGATTTCCTTATGCACCATAACCGCTCCCTTTTAGCACATGTATACGTAGGTAAGTTCAATTATTTTCTTTTAGAAGTCACAATAAACAAAAAAAGCTTTGCATGATCATAAGCTGTAAACTCAACAACAAATTTCCATGGAGAAAACAATTATTATTGCAGTTGTTCCAGGTGTTGGATATAGCCACTTATCCCAATTCTCAAAGCTACTTATTCAGCTTCATCCATACTTTCATGTCACATGCTTCATTCCCTCACTCGGTTCTCTCTCAGCTGAGTCAAAAACCATCATTCAAACTCTTCCATCAAACATCAACTGTACTTTTCTTCCATCAGTGAACTCCAAAGACCTACCACAAGGAATTACCTTAAAAATTCAACTTCAGCTCACACTGACTCACTCATTACCATCTATACATCAGGCTATGAAATCCTTAACTTTAAGGACACCCTTTGTGGCTTTGGTGGTTGATTCTTTTGCAATTGAAGCACTAAATTTGGCTAAGGAATTTAACATGTTAACCTATGTTTACTTTCGTGCTTCAGTCACAACTTTGTCGTCATACTTCTATATGCTCAAATATGACAAGGAAACATCATGTGAGTACAGAGATTTTCCAGAGCCTCTTAAAGTACCAGGTTGTGTACCGATTCACAGTAGGGATCTTGTTGACCAAGCTCAAGATAGATCAAGTCAATCTTACAAATTCTTACTCGAACGCATTAAAAGATTCCGTTCTGTTGACGGGATTCTTATTAATAGCTTCTTAGAAATTGAAAAAGGTCCTATAGAAGCACTCACAGAAGAAGGAATTGGCAACCCTGATGTTTATGCTGTTGGACCCATTATCCAAACACCAACAAAATCCAGTGATGATGCTAATGGGTTGAAGTGTCTGGCATGGTTGGACAAACAACAACCTTGTTCAGTTTTGTATGTTTCTTTTGGGAGTGGTGGCACACTTTCACAAGAACAACAAATTAATGAGTTGGCTTTGGGTTTGGAATTGAGTAATCACAAATTCTTATGGGCTTTAAGAGCACCAAGCAGTTCAGCCTATTCTGCATACCTTTCAGCAGGAAATGATGTTGACCCTTTGCAGTTTTTACAGTCCGGATTTTTGGAGAGAACCAGAGAAAAAGGGATGGTTGTTCCATCATGGGCACCACAGATTCAAATCCTTAGTCATAGTTCAGTTGGTGGGTTCTTGAGTCACTGTGGTTGGAATTCAACTCTTGAGAGTATGATATATGGTGTGCCGCTAATCACATGGCCTCTTTTTGCTGAGCAGCGAACGAATGCAGTTTTGCTGACCAACAGCCTAAAAGTGGGACTGAGGCCAAGAGTTAACCAGAGTGGCATTGTGGAGAAGGTAGAAATTTCTGAGTTGATCAGGTGTCTCATGGAAGGTGGAGAAGATGAGAACCTGCAAAAAAATATGAAGGAATTAAAAGAAGCTGCTAATAGTGCTCATAAAGATGATGGATCTTCGACAAAGACTCTTTCTCAATTAGCACTCAAGTGGAGAAACATGGTATAGAAAAACAAGTTCTATGACAATATGCATTATTATGATCACCTTATTTGGCATGATTCAAAAAATAAAATAGCACCTTATGTGGCCTTAAATTTCACAGTTTACTTTAGTTTGTGTTAGTATTATGCATCCATTATTGGATATTTCATACTTTTCAGTACATTCTGTTGGTGACTATATATATCTTTGGTTTTGTAATGTCATGATTTATCATATCTGAATTTCTATTTACTGTATTCACCTTGTATAGTGATTTTGTTTCTGGCTGATTTAGATATTTAGACTTATGGTGATATTGTTTTGCATTATCGAGTTGCACATGCCCTTTAGACTAATCTGAATTATTTTCTTTGTTAATGACAAATGCTTTTAGTTAATGCATATCATCTTCCTATTTATTGTCTCTTTATTTTTGTTTCCCTAAAATTCTTACTCAGAATTATTATCAGTATTATTTGTAATCGCTCTATATAAGTAGTCTCTTGACTTATGAATAAAGCATAACAATATTCTCCCTACTTATTTCTACAAATAAGATAATCATCTTAATTTTCAATGTTAGACCGAAGCATGCTTATAATATATTATATTTGACAATGAGGAGCATTGGTGTATAAAATCTGCTTACTTTATTGGTTTTTCATAGCAACTTGGTGATTTCCATTTAATTTTGAAATTTTGTGCATTTTCTGTTGTGAACTATCTTGTCACTATTGATGCCTAAGGATATATTTATTTAGATGAACAATCAATGATTATTTCTCTAAAATAGTCATAAGTTAATGGAGCTTCCTTTCCCAAGAAGGGAAAGGCCGAGAATGGGGACTACATCAAGTAGAGTGGGATGTCAAGCATCGCATTGAAAGCAAACATGGAGATAAGAACCTATTTTTACTCGCAATTTAACTCATTTTATCTGCATTTAACTTTTATTTATATTTTTCTTAGCATTTTAGTTATGTACAATTCATCACCTCACGTAACACTTTTTTGGAGTAGTTAAAGAACGCAACAAAGAACAAAGTTTCTTTCTTAGCGTAACCACTCAAAGCAAAGACAATTATTATTGGGAGCGATTAACCTAATCTTGAAGTCAAACCAAGTTTCAATCTTTATTATACAGAGTGATCGATGGACTGTTGTTGTAACCTTAATAACAATTAAATTCAAAAAATCAGTATCCTAGGATTGAACTTTATGAACCAATTTACAGTACAACAAAATAAATATAGTCAACGGTTAATGGTGGTGGGTGGGATCAATACCAGCAAGCATTGTGATGGAAGTTTATATTTATATAATATATAAATACACACAATAATGGTAATGAGATGTTTGGTTAGCATCAGGATTACTTTAATTGGGTTATTAGTGTTGATATTTGGGATAAATTGTTATTATATTGATCCTAAATCTTCAACATCAAGATATAATACAATCATGGCCCAGTTTTAAAATGTTACTCCATCAATCAATACATCTATAATTTTAATAATGAAATAGAAAGATGCATAAAATAAATCAACATGCTGCATAGTTAGGAGAGTTCTCTCATTAGTTCTTCCTTTCACAACTCACAACAAAAGCATCCATCTACCTGATAAGTTGTGAACTTGACCTCAAATTTCCATGGAGAAAACAGTTCATATTGCAGTTGTTCCAGGTGTTGGATATAGTCATTTAGTCCCTATTCTTCAATTCTCCAAGAGACTTGTTCAGCTTCATCCAAACTTTCATGTCACATGCTTCATTCCCTCACTTGGTTCTCTCCCAACTGATTCAAAAACAATCCTTCAAACTCTTCCATCAAACATCAGCTGCACTTTTCTTCCACCAGTCAACTCCAAAGACCTACCACAAGGAATTGCTTTAGCTCTTCAACTTCAGCTCACACTAACTCACTCATTACCATCTATACATCAGGCTATGAAATCCTTAACTTTAAGGACACCCTTTGTGGCCTTGGTGGTTGATTCTTTTGCTATTGAAGCACTAGATTTGGATAAAGAGTTCAACATGTTGTCCTATGTTTACTTTCCTTCTTCAGTCACAACTTTGTCTTCATACTTCTATATGCTCAAATATGACAAGGAAACATCATGTGAGTACAGAGATTTTCCAGAGCCTCTTAAAGTACCAGGCTGTGTACCGATTCAAGGTCGGGATCTTGTTGACCAAGCTCAAGATAGATCAAGTCAATCTTACAAATTCTTACTCGAACGAGTTAAAAGATTCTGTTCTGTTGACGGGATTCTTATTAATAGCTTTTTAGAAATTGAAAAAGGTCCTATAGAAGCACTCACAGAAGAAGGAAGTGGCAACCCTGATGTTTATGCTGTTGGACCAATTATCCAATCGCCAACCAAATCCGGTGATGATGCTAATGGGTTGAAGTGTCTGGCATGGTTGGACAAACAACAACCTTGTTCAGTTTTGTATGTTTCGTTTGGGAGTGGTGGCACACTTTCGCAAGAACAAATTAATGAGTTGGCTTTCGGTTTGGAATTGAGTAATCATAAATTCTTATGGGTTGTAAGAGCTCCAAGTAGTACAGCCAATGCTGCATATCTTTCAGCATCTGATGTTGATCCTTTACAGTTTTTGCCTTCAGGGTTCTTGGAGAGAACAAAGGAACAAGGGATGGTTATTCCATCATGGGCACCACAGATTCAAATCCTTCGTCACAGTTCAGTTGGTGGGTTCTTGACTCACTGTGGTTGGAATTCAACGCTTGAGAGTGTGTTTCATGGTGTGCCACTAATCACATGGCCTCTATTTGCTGAGCAGAGAACGAATGCGGTTTTGCTGAGTGAAGGACTAAAAGTAGGACTGAGGCCAAAAGTTAATCAGAATGGCGTTGTGGAAAAGGTACAAATTGCAGAGTTGATCAAGTGTCTCATGAAAGGGGAAAAAAGTGGGAAACTACGCAAAAATACGAAGGAATTAAAAGAAGCTGCTAATAGTGCACATAAAGACAATGGCTCTTCGACAAAGACTCTTTCTCAATTAGCACTCAAGTGGAGAAATTTGGTATAGAAAAACAAGTTATATGACAATATGTATTATGAGATCAAGAACAAGGAGTAAAAGGAGAGAAAACTGAAATGTTGATTCATTGATCTGTAAGTAGAGTTAGTTACATGAATGCTAGTTATTGAACAAACAAGATAATAGGTTTACTTGAGTACTAAGGAACCAGTAATAACTAACTTCTACTAAGGCTATATGTGCTATCAATAGGTGATGAGCTGGATTGTTGACTTGCTATATCAGGCGAAAGCTTGTTGTGTGTAGAAATACCTTATTTGGCATGATTCAAAAAATATCTATATCACCTTATTTGGCCTTATATTTTACAGTTTACTTTAGTTTGTCTTATCTTCAATAAATGTTGTGCATCCATTAATGGATATTGCATAATTCTCAGTACTTTCTATTGGTGACTATATATATCTTTTGTTTTGTAATGTCATGATTTATCATTTCTGAATTTCTATATACAGTATTCACCTTGCATAGTGATTTTGATTCTGGCTGTTTAGATATTTAGACTATGATCATCACAAGCTTATGGTGATATTGTTTTGCATTGTCGAGTTGCACATGCCCTTTAGACTAATCTGAATTATTTTCTTTGTTAATGACAAATGCTTTTAGTTAATGCATATCATCTTCCTATTTATTGTCTTTTTATTTTTGTGTCCCTAAAACTCTCATTCAGAATTATTATCATTATTATTTGTAATCTCTATATAAGTGTTGAACTTCTAGTTCACTAGCACTGGGACAGTTAACTTGCTATGCTAGCTAACTTGTGCCATAAGCTTCTTACGTATGTATCCATACCATTGCTATAGTATATGATATATAGAGTAGCAAAACCACATAGAAGTTAGTTGGAGATTACTGTTAGTTAGTTAGAAGCTCTAACAGTTGGTTAGTTTCATAGCTTCTATATATAGATGAGATGTAACAAACAAACTCTCATAACTTCAATAACAAAGTTCTCTTTTCAATCTTTTCTCTTTTTCTTCTTTATCAAGCTTCTGCGTTTTCTTCATCTTCATCATGAAGATGATGAACTTCATGAATAAGTAGTCTCTTGGCCGATGAATAAAGCATAACAACATTCACCCTATTTCTTTCTACAAATAAGACAATCATCATACTTTCCAATATTAAACTCATAATGAAGCATGCTTATAATACATTATATTTGACATTTGAGTATAATTGGTCTATAATATGTGCCTACTTTATTGTTTTTTCATACCAACTTGGTGATTTCCATTTATTTTATTATAATTTTTTGTATGTTGTGAACTATTTTGTCACTATTGATGCCTAAGGATATCTTTATTTAGAAGATGAACAATCAATGGTTATTGCTCTAAAATAGTCAGAAACTTGTATTTTAATTTTATGGCATTCCTCTTCCTAATTGTAAATTTATCTTTTTAGCAAACTACAGTTGACAAGTCAGAAATGTTGGATGAAGATTCATACAAATCAGATTTACTACAAGCAGTTAATTTTCATAAGTTGATGGAGCTTCTTCCTCAAGCAGGGAAAGACCAAGAATGGATGCTACATCAAAGTGGAGTGGGAGTAACCATAGCCTGACAAAAAATGAAAGTATTGGTACTTGCTTACCGGTAGTCAAGGAATTTGTAGAGAAGCTCCAAATCCAAAGGGATGTCTCACATTGGCGGCATGAACATGCAGAGAATCCAGTTATTCAATGTATCAGCTTTGATAGCCTTAGTCATGCATCCAAGCCACGTAAAATTGGATGTGACCAAGTTCTCAAATCCCTCAACCAGCCTGCCTTCAGTTGTCAGCCAATCAGAAGGGATTTGGCAAATGACCCTCCCTGAATAGAGTGAAGGGAGCGCACGAACTTAGTTGCAGGATTGTCGGCTGAAAGTAAAGAGAAGAAATAGCCCTGGGTTTATTTTGAATCATCAACGTAACTGTGACAGCGATTTTGAGAAGCAGAAGACATGATTATTTCCAAAGAATGAAAGAGAAGAGAATGCAAACGTTTGTTAATAGCAGTATGTCGAAAAGCAAAACGATATCAAATAACAAAAGGAATTGAGGTAAATGGATTAGCCGTTAGTCGAGAGAGACAAACAATCTAACAGCTAGTTTTTCATTCCCAATGATTACACCGCGGCGCTGACATTTTAATTGTCGCTTGTCACATTAAAATATTCTGAGTTGTTAGGCGAAAACAGTAAACAACTGAATTAAGTGTGACCCGATTCCAGAGCAGCCAAACTTAATGCATAGCTCAAGAATTTTAGCAACATGAGACTCAAATACAACTTTAATATTCACCATCATGTCATGCCTACAAAATCGTACTCTAATACCATGTAATATATGTTTGTATTTGACTCGTGAAAACTAGTTCATAAGATGGTGGTGCACAAACACATATATACATTCCACAATTCATTAAACTTTGATGATACGAGACTCAAATAAAACTTAAATAAATTTACTCATATTTCCAAAACCATCCAATGTCAAGAATATTCCCATGATATATCCTATAAATTGGTTTTTTATCATCTGCTCCATATTCAGACATAAATATGAGATCAACAGATAGGACAATAACTCTTACCTCATTCCAAAGTAATCAGAGTTTTAAATTATAGTATTTTGTCTTCCTCTAGTCTCTACGGTAGTGGAGTAGAAATGATATACAAAAATGGAATTAAGATGTTCTCCTTTTTTCAAAGGAAATTAATGACCTTATTTATATGAGAGATAGACAAAAGTAAAATATTAGTGAGACATATTTTTTAAATTATTTTTATAAATGGATCTCACCAATCTTCCATTTGTATATACTTTTCTCCTAAATGGAGCTCCCTATTTCTTTTGAAAAAACAAAAGCAACTTGACCAATAATGACATTATTTAAGGATATGTTACTATCATATAATATGATATTTGCGATAAAATGTTATTATACTGATTCCAAAATCTTCAACATCAAGATATAATACAATTATGGCCCTGTCTAACCAGTTTGAAATTGTTACTACATCAATCAATGCACATATAATTTTAATAATTAAAATGAAAGGTAGATATCATACAATAAATCATTTCATTCCAATTCTATCATTAGTTCTTCCTTTCACAACTCACAAAATAAAAGCAAATATGTTACCTGATACATTGTGAACTTGAGCACAAATTCCATGGAGAAAACAATTCATTTTGCAGTTGTTCCAGGTGTTGGATATAGTCATTTAGTCCCTATTCTTCAATTCTCCAAGAGACTTGTTCAACTCCATCCAGACTTTCATGTTACATGTTTCATTCCCACACTTGGATCTCCCTCAAGTGCCACAAAATCTATCCTTCAAACTCTTCCTTCAAACATCAACCACACTTTTCTTCCACCGGTGAACCCTAATGACCTACCACAAGGGACTACCATGGAAAGCCAAATGCATCTCACACTAAATCACTCTCTCTCATATTTACATCAGGCTTTGAAGTCTTTGTTGGCTAAAGAAATTTCCCTTGTAGCCTTAGTGGTTGATTCTTTTGCAGTTGAAGTACTAAATATTGGCAAGGAACTCAACATGTTGTCTTATGTATATTTCCCTGCTGCTGCTACTACACTTGCTTGGGGCTTCTATTTGTCTAAGCTGGATGAGGAAACATCATGTGAGTATAGAGATATACCAAAGCCTATAAAAATACCAGGTTGTGTACCAATCCATGGCAGGGATCTCTTGAGTATAGCTCATGATAGGTCAAGTCAAGTTTACAAACACTTCCTCCCACTTTTTAAACTTTTAAGTATTGCAGATGGTGTTCTTGTTAATAGCTTCCTGGAAATGGAGATAGGTCCTATAAAAGCCATGACAGAGGAAGGATGTAACAACCCTCCAGTGTATCCTGTTGGACCTATCATCCAAACAGAAACAAAATCTGGTGATGATGCTAATGGCTTGGAGTGTCTGGTCTGGTTAGATAAACATCAGCCTTGTTCAGTTTTGCATATTTCTTTCGGGAGTGGAGGTACACTTTCAAAAGAACAAATTGTTGAGCTGGCTTTGGGTTTGGAATTGAGTAATCAGAAATTCTTGTGGGTTTTGCGAGCACCGAGTAGTAGTTCATCTAGTGCAGCATATCTTTCAGCGCAAAATGATGTTGATGCTTTGCAATTTTTACCATCTGAGTTCTTGGAGAGAACTAAAGAGAAAGGTATTGTCATTACATCATGGGCGTCGCAGGTTCAAATCTAAGTCACAACTCAATTGGAGGGTTCTTGACGCATTGTGGCTGGAATTCAACCCTAGAGAGTGTGGTACATGGTGTGCCACTGATCACATGGCCTTTGTTTGCTGAGCAGAAAATGAATGCGATTTTGCTGAGTGAGGGACTAAAAGTGGGAGTGAGGCCAAGAGTTAATGAAAATGGCATTGTGGAAATGGAAGAGGTTGCTAAGGTGATCAAGTGTCTCATGGAAGGAGACGAGGGTGAGAAATTGCGCAATAACATGAAGGATTTAAGAGAAGCTGCTTCGAATGCAATCAAAGAAGATGGTTCTTCTACAAAAACTATTTCTCAATTATCACTCAAGTGGAGAAATTTGGTGTAGGAAAACTTAATAATCCTTAGTGTGTTACTTTCTGTGTTGTTGCTCTTACTCTTTAGTAGTGTCGCTGTCAGCCTTCAACGCATTCACATCGCGGATAGTCAGTTTTATTGCAAGCCTAATTATTTACTAAGATTTCGCTAATAGTTGAGTCCACATCAATAAAAGTAATCATAGTCATTTTTGTCATAAATAATAGAATTAATAAATGGTGACATCGTACTCACTTCTTGTAATTTCTGTTGCAGCATTTAAAATTTTGGAAGTTGATCATGAATTAAAGCATGAAGTAAACAGAAATTCTCCATTTGAGAAATTTCAGATTTCAATGTGGCATCGTATCATATTTGATTCTTGAAAGGGAAGGCCAACATTGTTTCTGCCTTTTTTCCCTCTATTTTTGATATTGGCTAATATGTGATTCAAACCCTTGCTGTTTTGCCTAATTAGCTTACTTTATTATGATCATAAAGCAGAATTAACTCTTGTAAGATAATTAAATATAAAATAAGATTCACGAGACTAACAAACACAGTAACTTATACAATAAGAATTACACAGTAACTTCTACAGCATTATAATCAAGAAAATCACTTTTTTTTAACACCAAACCTTCTACTCATACTCCTTCTGTTCAATCACTTGAGCTACGCCTTATGGACTATTATAATCTGAATTTGACAGCTTAAGACAAGTGACTCATTGATGTGCCTAATTAACTTTCTGTTGTTTTCTTTAGCAGTTTGAATTCAGAATTTACATAGTACTAAACTTCTCATGTGGTTTCATATCACTCTTTTTGGCTAGTAAGAGAAAAGCATGGTTTGGTTGATTAAATGTCTAATATTGTTCATGAAACACTCAAAATCAAAATATTTACCACAGTTTTCCTGATCTAACTTTATCTCCATACTTCAAATCTGCATTATTTTGTTATAAATCATTTCCTCTATATTCAGCAACATAAATATAAGAAGATTGAGTTGGAATTGGAATGCCAAAATAAGTGATGTACGTTTTACTTGATATTCTTTTTCAGCATTTTTACATCTATTTCATTATCCTTGGAATGAAAGTTTATCAGTGTGTTTGAATCTATTGAAGAAAACTTGATTCCCTGGCTCTGAATCTGTCTTAAACAAGTAAGTTCAGCTAGGACTGACATTCTTTGAAGGTAACTTAATTACTTGCATGTATAAATGATGACATAATTGGCAACTAAATTTGAGGATATATGAACTTGTTAATTGTCTTGTCCTACAAATAGATTTTTTGGTGTCTAAAAGGCTCCATAATTTTCATTGACATAATCTATGAAGCTTTGAAGGATTTCCAATCTATTCTATGCTACCTAGCTCCAACACTTAGAATTGCAAGCGTATAAGGTGTGCAACATGCGTCAATGTTTGACATCGATACATCTGTTACTTCAATCATTGTTAACATCCGTTTTCCTAACTTTGAGGTGTAAGTGTCAGTGTCGTGGGTATCTATACTCCATACATGCTATATTTCTATTTCCTAGGCAGCAATGACAGGAAAAACTACAATTTGAGTCATAATTGGCAACTGAATTTAAGGATATATGAACTTGCTAATCGTATTTGTCCTATCCTATTCCTACATATAGATTTTATAGTGTCCAATAGGCTCCATAATTTTCAGTGACTTAATCTATGAAACTTTCATGGGTCTATTCTATGCTATGTAGCACATTGGATTGAAGGCGTGTCCGTTGTACATAACATGTTCTAACACAGACACGACATTGACATATGCGAACATGGTTACTTTTAATCACTTTCATTCTTTTAAATTATTATTGATACCCATTGCTGTCAATTACGGATCACATGAAATAGTGGTATGTTCAACTTTTGTTACAAGCAACAGTGCTATAGCGCCATTATAGCCGAATTTCACAATATTTTGTATTAAATAGCGTTCGCGGAACAACAATGATTTGTTCAAATTACGTTGTGCAATAGCGCTATAGCCCCTATTTAAGAGAGTTTGTACCTACACGTCGGTGTCAGTGTTGTGCCCGATATCGGCAATCCATAAATTATATGTTTCTAGTAATGACATAAAAACATAATTTGAGTCATAAATTTGAAATGTTTATGCCTTTGAATTGTACTGCAATGATCAAATTATGTTCATAATAACAATGTTTATAATAAAAGTATGAGTCATAAATTTTAGTGTTGTTGGTACCTTCAAGGGAAATTAAAGAAACTTAGCCAAAAATGATTAATCGGAAGCTTCCATCAACCACCGCAACCGTCGTGGAACTGTCGCGAGAGCCTTCGGAAACGAACAAAATGTGGGTAATGTCGTTTTGGGCCAAACCTAATAAGGCCCAAATTCTTCTCAATCTCATACATATGGGAATTTCTTTTCCCACCCTCCATGTGCCCAAATATTTTGATTGGAGACATTCTTCACTCATTCTATACGAGGTCTCCCAAAGTAGTGATAGCAGTGTGACATGTTACTTTACAACCATTATAAAAGTCTTTAAGGGGCAGGGCAGCAAATTAACGTTCCCACCAATTATAGGGCACATGACCCCGCACCTTCTGGAACTGTAACGTTTCCACCAATTCTTCATTTCAAAGGTCCAAAGTCGACAAAAGACAGGGGTACGATGTGGAATCATCCCATAGTCGGATCATTGCCTCCGCTATAGATGTAGAGAAATGCTACCGAATGTTCTTAAAAAAAGCATCTTTTTTAACATAAAATTTATCAATTGTTAACATAATCCATAATATAAGTGTACAAATTTTCTATCCTTAAAACTCCTACTACTTCTAAGTTTAAGTTTTGAAGTGTTTGCATATACCACCCTATCTATAAGAATATAAAGTGTTATTTCACTTGCATGTTCCAAAGTTCTTATGGCATCCTTCTTATCCACTCTGAATCAAAAATATACCAATTGACATATTTAATTAAAATATATATATCTCAAGAACAAGAAATGTAAAGTACAAAAACAAAAACAAAAAACATTATTAATATTAAAAAGACTTCAACTTTTTTGTTCAAGATTCTTTAAAATATTAGATTGACCCAGCCAACCATATCATAGAAAAAGATAGCTAAGCTACGCCACTAGCCACACTACACTCATAGGTCATGGGTGTCTGCCATTAGAGCATCTTCAATGCTGGTACCTTGTGAGTTGCTATTTTCTTAAGTTTCGTGTTTTAGTTTAGTTTGCCATTGGAGTGTGATGACATGGCATATCAAGTTGCTTAAAAATAAGGGATGTAACTTCAAGAGAGCACCCTCATATCACGGAACTTAACAATAAAAAGCCTTATTTTATTGCAAATCTGAAATGAATTAGATAGGAAAAAATTCAGAATCAAATATAAAAAATTAACCAGAAAAATGCAGTCCCAAATAAAATGAAACTCAAATCATCCAGAAAAAAAAAAAGTAAAAATCAAAACAACAATTTATCTCCAAAAAAACATAAAAAAAAATAAAAAAAATCAATCAAGTACATTAAAAATTGAATCTTTATTAATTGATGGATTGCATAGGAGATAAATTTTTATGAGAAAGAAGGAATATAACGGATGCGAGAGCGACACTAATTAATTTATATAGTTCTCATTGCTTGTTTTCTTTACGTATTTCTCGTCATTATGTATTTCTCGTTTATATGTATCGTTCGTCGTTTTTGTTTGTTATAAAAAATTAATTTAAATTTAATTAATTCAATTCTTTTTTATGTACTTATCATTTATTTAATTTTTGTATTTTTAATATATATGATTTTTTTTACCTATTAATAAAGTAAATGAATTAAAATTTAAATTGAATCAAAATTAAGTGAAGATAAAAAAAAATATAAATTTGTGTGGTCAAGTATGAGTTGCTTATTGTAGTTATCATTGAAGTAGAACTCAATGAGATTGTTAAGAGATTGCTTAAATGCAATGTGGCAATTTGGACTCACAAAAAATAACTTAAGCAACCAAGATTAGTTCTCCTATTGAAGATTCTCTTATGTGCAACATCTCTTTCCACAACCACAACAACACAAAACAAACCATAACACACCTAAGAAGCACTTCAAATCACAATAACAAATAATCTCATAACACTCAACAATTGCTAAACTATAACGTAAGAGAAATGGTTTTTATACAACAATTTTTGTAACAATTTTGATGCGACTCTATTTCTCATACTTTTATTGTGTTCTTATTCTCTTTTTCTTTATTGTTTTGATTTTTGCATTAATACCTATATTTTTTGTATATATTTTGTTGAAACAAAGGATATTGTTTATGATTTTGAGAGAGAATAGAGAAGAGAACAAAGAAAAGATTTGAGAGACTTCCTAATAAAAATATATTTGTATTGTATATTGTAAAAACTTCTCTAATACAAACACATATATGAACTAAACTATTTATAGACTATGTTACTTGAGATACAAGTTAGCTCTCATAACATACATTACAACAAACTTTTTTAACTAATTTTACAAACTGAATTAACTATCTTCTAACCTATTTGGTTGCCACATAAGTTATCTAAGAAATAGTTGTTCAAACAACATACCTCAACCATAAATATTAAGTATGAATATTGAAAATGTCACGGTCCAGTTACAACTAATTTGTATACTATTGTTGAACAATTGATTGTTTTAGCCAGAAAGTAAGTAAAGACATGCTAATAGTTGTTATACTCAAAAATTAAACTCAAATTCTTTTAAACAATTTATCCTTTAGTTGAGCTTATTGACTATTTGAATTCAATTGGTTGTGTTAGATCAACGTGTCAAAAAGGATCTTTGTTTTTTCCTTAAGAAAAATTAGGATTTTTTTTTCTTGAGGAATAGGATCTTTGTTTGATTCGTGTAGAACACATTTTTAGGAAAAATCGAATTAAACATTGACTGAAATTGAGCATAACATAGATTGGTTTTGTGACGAATCCTAAAAATCTAAATATTCAGTGATACTCTAGGGACACAATATAAGCTTAAATCCTTAACTAACTTCAAAGGATTTCTGTGAAGAAATGTTAAAACTAGTTAATTAAAGTTAGGACCTAATTTTATATAGTAATATGACATTGCATTCACACGATTTCAGTCGTCTCATCTTAATCATACAATTCAAATTATGTGTTTCCAGATCATAAATCGCATTAATACATTTTTAGGAAAAATTGGACTAACATTGACTGAAATTAAGCATAACATAGATTGGTTTCGTAACAAATCTTAAAGATCTAAATGTTCATGGATACACTAGGGACACAATATGAGCTAAAATCCTTAACTAACTCCAATGGATTTCTTTGAAGAAATGTTAAAAGTTATGATTGAATTTTTGTAGTAATATGACATTGTACTCACGCACAGTGTGGTAGAGCCAGAAATTTTATAGAATCTAGGCAAAATTATAGAGTTACGAATTCTTGTGCGCACGCGTGTGAAAATAGAGTTTGCCCAAAAAAAATTAAATGGGTTAATGGACTAATAGGTTGGACCAAATGTTAAAAAAAATATATATCGATTAAACTCAGACGAGTGCTCGAAATTACCAGGTGGTGGCTCCACCCCTGCTCACGCAATTTTAATCGTCAGTTGTTAATCATACAATTCAAATTATGAGTTTACAGCTCATAAATCTAAACATACAAGTCAAAATATGGACAATCATATCATATTAAAATCAAATGGTTCATATCAACACCAAAATAAATGCACAATTGCACATAATCATTTCCTCAAAGTCGTCATGGTCTCCCACCTATGCTTAAAGCATACTGAAGTGAGCCCCATATATTTAAATTATTGAAATCATGCATGTTTCCAAAGTAGACAAGATATATTGATTTGTTTGGGTTTGAATCCCAATGTACATGTTTCTCCATCTAACGGTAGAAATTAAAAGTTCCACATTTAGTGTGTATGTTTCTTGTCCGGAATTCTTAGGTGATTGGTCAAGTTAAAGTTAAAAGCCATCTTTGAATTGAGCAGACACAGAATCACCTAGCTAGAGTTCTCTCAATTTTTCTTTGGATGGAAAATTTGTGGGAAAATTGGATTTCTTCTTTGGTAATGAGACACACATTAGTTTAATTATTTTATACAATCTTATTTTATTATATAAATATGATATGATATAATGATTAATTTGTACATATAATATGCTTATGTTTCCATGTTATAGGAAATGGATGGTGACAAATCTCCCTCTTTGGATGAAGACAAGTTTCAACTAGAGAATATGCAACAATCATGTTTCTCTTTTGAGGGTGATAACTCTATTTCTCAATCTTCAACCATACAATATTTTAACAATATTTTAGATAATGTTTGTGCCACCCCCACAATTCAAGAGAACATTCTCATGAATAGCAATAGTTCCAACTCTCTCATTTCTCAAGAATATACTTGTGCTACTAATTCACAAAAATTAGCACCTTCTCAATGCATTTTGTCTTTTGAAAACTCAATTGTGAAATCTTGCCCTAATAGTGTCACATATTCTTCTACTATGGTCCAAAAAACAACATTGGTTAACAATATTGTGAGTGAATTACCAAAGGTAATTAAGAAAAGAACCAAGAATGTTAGAAGCTCTTCAGAGATACAAGATCACATTATGGCTGAAAGAAAAAGGAGACAAGTTCTTAGTGAGAGGTTCATAGCACTATCTGCCACTATACCTGGATTGAAGAAGGTTAGTTAATTTCTTCATAATCAAGCCACAAGTGTTCAATAATTTATTTCTTATATACTTTTGAAGTTATTTCAATATCTTTTTAATATTTTCTTCCTTTCAATTAGTTTTATAAACTTTCTTTTTGGTCAATGGTAGCAAGGAGGTGTCAACTATAACTTCATGTTTGAGTGGTTTATAAAACTAATTAAAAGAAGAAAATATTAGAATAGATATCAAAAGAACTTAGGAAATTATATAAGAAATTAAATTGTGCTTATATGAAATTACATTAAATTTGTGAGATTATTAATTCTATGATTTGAAGTTGAATGTTATGGCATTCAATGCAGCTAGCTAGTCATGACTCACGACAGAGACGTTTAACAGAAATCATGTCACACTCACTGAAACCTTGATCAAGGACTGTGGTGATAAAATTTAATTTTAAATGAATTGATCATCTAGATTGATAAAGTGTGTTTTTTTTAACAAATTAAAATGAAATACTATATGAAAAACGGATAAAGAAATATAAAAGTGAGTTAAATGTAAAATGATTTATTTTATTTTTATTTTTTAAAATATAAAGTAATTTATATTTGGATAAATTCGTATGAAATAATTATAAATGAAAAAGTGCCGTGCATTCTAAATTCACGTCAAAATCAATTTTATTTTAGTTGTGTTTGAAACCACGTCATCTCCTCACTTGACACATTTAGTTGAAGAAGTATGAGATAACTTTTGAGTTCTCAAGATTTTTCTTATTTATTTCAAAAGTGAAACCAATCAATCTTATACAATGTCATGGATGCACTTATACACAATGTCATTGAACCACTTTTTTTCTTCAAAAAAGAAAGCACAAAACCCATCCCATTAAAATGGAACTGAGGTCTGGTGTTAGAAAAAGTTATACAAAGGAACCTCAATTTTAACAAAGCGTCACTTTCATGCACATAATACCATCACATGTTCTGAAAAAGTTACTCAAAAAAACATCTTCTGAAAAGGTCGAAGAATGTACTTTCTTCCCTTTCACCATTATGCCAAATTGCTATTTGCCATGTGCTCCTTTCCTTTTCATTTCAGCACTTTATCAAACATGTAAAATCTTCCACATTGATCCAACCACTTGAACAAAATTTGCATAACCTATATCTTAGTTAGACACGGTCCATCCCTTAATATTACTAGCCAATTTTATTATTTTTTATATACTATATTACTTACTTGTTTTTAAAGATAAAAAAATTAAAAAATTGACACATTTATATAAAAATTTATGTATAATAATAATTATTATACTGCCAACTTTAATCAAAAATCAATATTGTGTACAGTTGAATATATTTACGTATCTTTATCTCTTTTTTGCTTTTCTTTTCTATCAATCATAGTATGCCTTTCCTTGTTTCTTTATATAACTTTATAATATCTTTAAAATTCAAATATATATTTTCTCATTTACATGTAGACTGATAAGGCCTACATACTTCAAGAAGCTATCAATTATGTGAAACAACTTCAAGAAAGGGTAAATGAGCTAGAGAATCATAACAAAAGGAAAAGAGATTCAATAATATTAATCAAGAAATCTCAAACTTGCATAGTAGACAAGGAAAAAAGTACTTCATGTGAAGAGAATTCTGATAATGATGACCATATATATTATTCAAAGAAGGAACTACCTAGGGTTGAAGCAAGGGTCATAGACAAGGAAATTCTCATTGGAATCCATTGTGAGAAGCAAAAGGATATTGTGGTCAGATTAATGGCTTTACTTCAAAATCTTCATCTTTCTCTTGCTAGTAGCAGTGTCTTGCCATTTGGAACTTCCACTCTAAAAGTTACAATCATTGCTCAGGTAATAATAATTAAACAATAATATATAAACATTTCATTTTCCAAAATAATTGGAGGTCCACATTTTATTGAAACAATTTCTTGCATTGTATTAACACTTTTTAATTAACTAAAATTTGAAGTAATATTAAAATATTTTTTTAGTTCTAGTATTCAAATTATTTTAATACAAGTTTTAATGTTTTTTAAACATAAACTTTAAGAGAAATGTTGTATTATGCAAGACAAAAATGACAAATAATGCGAATGAGTGTGACAAGAGAGAGGGAAAAACAAGATAGGAGAAAAGCTGGAAAAGGGACAAAGTTAAGAAAGGTATTAGAAAAAGAGAGAGCTTCCATGTTCATCTTGAAATAATTTCAATCGTCCTTTCTTCTTTTTTTGATGATTTTTTTTAAGGATTCATTTTTTTATGAATGAAAATATAGGATTATTGAACGAATAATAGGTCCATATAAATTTATCTTAAAAATAAAAGAGTGGTATTTGAATAATCAAAATATAACAACCTTTAGGACATCCGAGTGAAGTTACATATAGAGTAAATTTTAGTTTGACTATTAGAGAAAAAAAAGTTATTGTTTTTTTGAGTAAAAAAAAACAAAAAAAGATTTTGTTAAATTGGCAACAGTAAACAAATATGATTTCAGACAACTTTTAAATTGTAAAATAAGTTTTCTGTTATTTCCTTTTTTCTTGTTCTCTTCCTTTCCTCATAATGGTCGTTAAACTTTTTATTGCAAGTACTGTGTACACGTGACGATTGTTCTTTTTTTATAAAACTCGTACATACACACATATAGTATAGAATCAAGAGAAATTTAATATGGACCACTTTCATTTTTTTCAAGGAATAGACCACGTTTATTATAAGTGGTCTAGCATAGATTAATATTTTTAAAAAATGTTTAAAACTCTAAGAACATAGTCTTTTGATAGTAGATCTTCATAATCATTCTTCTTTTCACAATTGAAATAAGTATACAATAATTTGTACCAAAAATGAGTATATAGTAATTTGAAATTCTAAATATGCTTTAGCTATATCATGCAGATGGATGATGAATACTGCATATGCGTGAATGATCTAGTTAATAACCTGCGGCAAAATCTCATGGAGTCACGTGACAATCAAGATAATATGGAGAAATAAAATCTCTGATTATTGTTTATGTCGGCTTTGAAGTTTGTAGAAAATTTTGTTTGGTTTCTTTCAATTCAATGTATAAAGCTATGTACGATGGGTATTTGTTTGTTTGTGATGAAAGGGAGAGTTCTATTAAATCTATAAAAAAAACAAAAAAGAGGCAGATGAATGTGAGATTTGATTTCTATTAAAAAAGGGAATTTATGATAAGATTTGGTGAGCTCAAACATGTAAGGGTTATTTTATGATGTGTTGGTTCGGTGGAATTATAGGTCCCGATGAGGGTTGGTGTGTAGGTGGTTGTGGTTTGATGGAAACTTCCCCTCATTTATTTTTACATTGTCAATTTTTTGGGGAAGTCTGGCACTTTATTCATCTTTGGTTGGGTGTCTGCTCGGTCATCCCTAACGTGCGGACGGATTACCTCAACCAGTTTGGTTTTGTTGGTGGCAATTGTTCCAAGGGGCGGCTGTCTGGGAAATTTGGAAGGAAAGAAACAACAGGATTTTTAACGGCAAAGAATGTTCAACTTATCAGATTGTCGACAAGATTAAGTCTCTTACTTATGTGTGGTTGAAGACGAAAATTTCAAATCTCTCTTTCAACTACCATGCTTGGTGGCTTAATCCGTTCAATATGTTGGGTATTGGCTAATGTTTTTTCTCTATTTTTTATTTCTGTTTGTTTGTTTCTTTTTCTTTGTACATATGTTTGTGACTTTGTTCTTTTCCTAGCACACCTTGTGTTATGAAGAACTCTTTGATTTGGGTAATATATTTCATTTTAGTCTCTTCAAAACAAAATAAAAAAGATTGACATCGCAATTAAGTTGGTACCCCTAATCTACTCACATTTAATATTCATTTGCTCAAAAATATTATTAAAAAAGAAAAAATATGTATAAGAGAGATTAAACCGATACCCTTAGAAAAACCAAAACAAAAAGATGAGTGGGAAATTAAAATTACCTTTTCTTTTTTCTTTCTTTATGAAATGAGTGGGAAAAATACTTATATGATCACAATGATTTATACGTAATATTTGGACACACACATTAAAATGGATATCATTTGATAATTTTAAAATACATATTATTTAATTCTTTTATCGTCTTTTTTTTGTGACGTTAAATTACTAAAATACCCTTGACACATGAGGATGTACATGAGAGGTGTATAAATAAAGGTGTCTGTCTATCTTTTCTATCCAAATTCTTGTGGCAGATTCTCATATAAATGAAGAAGAATGAATCTTCAATGATCAATTCAGAGATGTCGGCACATCAAATTCTAACAAGGGGGGATTGGTATAATGGAGGAGGTCAGTACAAGATTATGGCATAAAGTCATTTCTTTCAAGGTTGTGGTTTTCCTCACATGACTGTATTCCAGTTATGCAATTGAGGGTTTAAAATTGAAGAAACAATGCAAAACTTATCTTTGAATTTCCAATTTTCTCAAGAATTTGGTATTGTTTAATTAGCTTATTGGTTAGGGATAAAAACAATGTTTCACAATAATGGGAAAACAAACTTTCATTTATTTTATTTTATTTTTCAGGGTTAATGCAAAGAGCAAGGATTCCATAAGAGAAGTTGTTAATTGTATGATTTGTTTCTATGCGGTCGATTAAAGGAAAAATTGAAGGGCCGTAACCATAGATTAATAAAAATAAAATGAACTTAGATCAGTTATATCAACTTTTATTGACTCAAATGTCTTTTATAAATATGATTCAAATGAGTATATTTTTATATATGAATTGCTCCTTTCAAAAAAAATATATGAATTGCTCGAGTGGTAATCGAATGACAAGATCTTTGAGGATTAACCATAGGAAACAATGAAGAAACTCGATCTCGTTCATGTTACTTTAAGACTTGGAAACACTTTGAAGTGAAAGTTAATTAAAGTTTGAATAAGAGCAAGTTAAAAACTTTTTATTTCGGTGACTTTGGAGTTTGGTGACTTTAGTGTATTTAGGAGATAAATAAATAACTAAATTAAATTATTTAGTTGAGAGAATGTGCGGTTAAGAGAGAGAGATATTAGCAAAGACACAAAAGTCACAAAACTCTAAAGTCACTCAAGTAAAAGTTGAATCAATCATATCAAATATTGAAGATTCTTATATCTCCTAAATGATTTAGGCTCTATATGAGTCATATAGATTACGTTGAGTTATGTTGCATTAGACTGTCTAATATTGACTCGATAGTATGATTAAGAAGACGATCAACTTATTTTTCGTTTCTTTTTTTGTGTTTAATATGATCACGAAGAAGATTAACATCTTGTCTATAGAAGTCTTCTACTGCCTCGTAGGAAATAAAGCCCTAAAATGATTTGATGTGGAAGCTCTGGGATGAAAATCATATATGTATTAATGTACAGTTTGTCATCTAAGTTACAGTTTTCACATTCATGTCCATATATATTCAACAAAACCATCAATTACAAGGATCTTGAAACATATGATTCGAACATATAAAAACATTAAATGGCGTACTTTCACCCATGATGATAGAAAATATAAATTTAAATCATCTATTCCGAATCTATCTCTTTTAAGTATGTTCTTTATCACTATATGTTCTTAATGGTTAATTATCGGAGAAAATTCTATAAAAGAGACATAACCATTAACAATTAAGTTTGTTATAACTTCCAACATGTCACAATTATAAACAAAAATCTGCTTTTATTTATTGAATAAATGATATACGTATAAATCACTTATTCAATAAATTTAAAGTATGAATTTTCGTTTATCACAAGGAATATTGCACTTGTTTTGTGCCTTGCTTAGTAGGCATGGCAATGAGGCGGGCTGGGAACGGATTTTACCTTCCCCGTCCTCATACTCTATTCACATATATTTACATGTTACCATACCCATACCCAACAAGGATGAGAAATCAAATCACATCCCCCGTCTCATCCCCATCTCCGCAATGGATAAAAAAAAATTAACAAAAAAAAGTATTTTTTAGTCCCGGGCGTAATGTTGTAATGCATTATCTAGCAAAAAAGATGACGATGATCGATGACTATGGTGATTGAGAAGAGAGAGGTCAAGAGTGTGAGATATGGAAGAAGAAAAGAGAGAACCATGATATGTGAGTGTCATCTGAAAAACTGAGACTCTAACTGCATAAATGAAATAGTTTATGGTTTGAGTTTCAATTTATATAAAATGGGTAGTAAATTGATTTTCTACATTCGGGAAGGGTTTGAGTATGGGTTTGGATGAGTATTTATATCCTCGTAGCCTGTCTCATACCCATGTTTTGAATTCGGGAAAAACCAAAACTCATACTTAAACCGAATGAGAAAACCCGTCAAATTGGATTTGGTTCGGACGGGTACTCATATGTATGGGTTTTGTTGTCATGTCTATTAATTAGGCCACATGTTTTAAAACAAGGCAAACCAGAATAATTTGTTTGGGTTTGAATCCGCATGCTAATGTTTTGGCTTATATATTCTTTATCTAACGGTGGAAATTAAACGTTCCCTATTCAGGGTGCATCATTCATGTCTTGTATTCTTGGGTGATTGGGCAGACACAGAACCTCCTAGCTATAGTTCTCTCAATTTTTCTTTGGATGGAAGATTCGTGGGAAGAGTGGATTTCTTCTTTGGTAATGAGACACACATTAGTTTGATTATTTTATACAATTTTATTTTATTTTATGAAAATGATATGATATAATATAATGATTCATTTCAACATATAATATACTTTTTTCCCATGTTATAGGAGGAAATGGATGAAGATAAGTTTCAAAGAGAGATTGTGCAACATCAACCAAGTTTCTCTTTTGAGAGTGATAATTCTCAATCTTCAACCATACAATATATGAATAATATTATTGTTGATAATGTTTGTGTCACCACCTCAGTTCATGAGAACATGCTCAAGATTAGTAATAATTCCAACTCCCTCATTTCTCAAGAATATACTTGTGCTACTAATTCACAACAATTACCACCTTCTCAATACATTTTGTTTTTTGAAAACTCAACTGTGAAATCTTCTCCTAATAGTGATATTGCAACATGTTCTTCTATCATGCTTCAAGAAACAACAGCATTGAATAACAATGTGAGTAGTAAAATACCAAAGACAATTAAGAAAAGAACTAAGAATCTTAGAAGCTCTTCTGAGATGCAAGATCACATTGTGGCTGAGAGAAAAAGGAGACAAGTTCTTACTGAGAAGTTCAAAGCACTATCTGCCACTATACCTGGACTGAAGAAGGTCAGTTACTTATGCATTCAGAATTTTATATATCATATAATTCTTAAAGTTCTTTCTCAAGAACTTATAATTTTTTTTATTAGTTTATAACAATTATTTATAAGATAATTCAAATTCTGTCAAAAAAATAATATTTCAAATACTTTTGTATTTATAACATGTCGTTTTTTTTTCTCAAATTTACCTCTCACATCTTATTGAAAAATAATCAAATATTAATTAAATATATCATTTCATTTCATGTCATTAAAATTGTATACTCAACAATCACTAATTTTATAAAACACTGCAAATTTAAAGTGTTAACTTATCCACTATTAAATATAAACTAACTTATTCAGTTCATTATCAACTTTAAACTCATCTACTAACTTATCAACTATCCCTTGTTTTTATCAAACATAGTCCCAATTAGTTTTAAAAATTTCTTTTTATGTACAATGGTAATAAGGATGTCCCCACCGTAATAAGAAAGAAAACAAATTGGTAAAATTAATTCAAAGGAGGAAAATTACATACTTAATGGGTATTGTGAAAACTTGAAGTTTATTCAAAAAAAAAAAATTGTAAAAACTTTAAAAAAAATCATACTCCTAGAATAAATATATTTGTGTTAAAATGAGATTACTTTATTAATTACCACATAAATTTTCGCATTATAAACATTTATTTTGTTGATATTTTTTTCACTATAATATTATTAGTACGAAGTTTTCTTTCATAATGATTAATCTTTATTGGTAAACTATCGGGAGGCAAAAGATGTGTTCTTTTTCAACCGATTTTTTGTATACATAAGAGTTAAGGATGAAATTCATGATTATTTAATTTGTTTAAGTGGTCCAAATTCATTATCATTTAAGTCATTTTATTGTTGGTATTTTGTGAGGTTATTTTTTTTGAAGAGTGTATTTTGTGAGGTCATTATTAATTCTATGATGATTTTAAAGTTGAGTGTTCTAGCATTCATGACAGAGCTGGTTAACCGGATCATGTCTTTGAAACCTTGGCTGATGAATGTACTAGAAGCACTAATGCATTTAGCTTCATTAATATGTTAGGTGGATATTTTGAAAAAAGAGACCACAAAACTTGTCCCATTACAAAGGAAACTAAGATACGGTGTCATAAAAAGGATATAAAAAGCAAATTCAATTTTAATCCCCACCATACTATATATGGATCTATTTGACAAAATGCATTATTAACCTTATATATTTTAACCATATTTTCTTACTAATATACAAAGACAAATAATATTATATAAGTTGTTGGATTCGTGTCGATAAATATTTTTATAATATTAAATTTTTATAATATTTTTAAAATATGAATTGATACGTGGGATATAATCAATATCTCATTTAATATTGAGAGGAGGAATTAAAAAGTTTATTTTCATGCACACACAACGTGTTCTCAAAATGTCGACAGAATGTACTTTCTGCCCTTTTCAGCTATTCTGCCGAATTGCCATGTGCAGCTTTCTTTTTCATTCCAGCAATTATCAAACGTGTGAAATATTACACCAACATCTAACTTTATTTTTGTGTATATTGAATTGGCAATGAAACTGCTATGATTTTGATAAAAACTTTATTTAGAAGTTTCAAAGAATTATGGTGTCACAATGATTTTAACTAAATATATAATCAACGATCAAAAAATGTTAATGTTAATTAATAATTAGTCGTTAGATTAATATATTTCTTTTTTCTTCCTGAATTTAACTACATATATTTTCTCTTTGCATATAGACTGATAAGGTCTACATACTTCAAGAAGCTATCAATTATGTGAAACAACTTCAAGAAAGGATAAAGGAGCTAGAGAATCATACCAAAAGGAAAAGAGATATAGTAATATTCATCGAGAAATCCCAAGCTTGCACATGCACCGTAGAGGAAAAAAGTACATCATGTGAAGAAGAGAACTCTGATAATGATGACCATAGATATTATTCCAAGAAGGAACTACCTAGGGTTGAAGCAAAGGTCATAGACAAGGAAATTCTCATTGGAATCCATTGTGAGAAACAAAAGGATATTGTGGTCAGATTAATGGCTTTGCTTCAAAATCTTCATCTTTCTCTTGCTAGTAGCAGCGTATTGCCTTTTGGAACTTCCACTCTAAAAGTTACAATCATTGCTCAGGTAATAAAAAACACATTATATATTGAAGTTATTTGAAGTTTGTTTTACACATTGCCTAGGTTCTCTAGTTTTTTTATGTATAAATGTGTTTACGTACGCATCTTCAAATCACCTTAATTTGATATGATATCTAAACTCATGTATCAAAGACGGATTAAAGATTGTATTGTGGAAATTGGTTCCAAACCTACGATAGGTGTGAGGGTACGTATGTAAAGTTGTTTGTAGTTTGTTGCAGGGGCGGATCTTGGATTGAATTATTAGTGGAGCTAAGAAAAAAATATGAAGGAAGTAAAACTAACAATTTTGGAGAAATAAATTACAAAAATAACGACATATGTCATATGTATTAATCATAACAAATCGTCAATCAGTTATAAAATCTTAATATATTTATATATCATATAACGCATTTGCGTGTGTATATATATATATATATATATATATATATATATATGTTTGGACACCCTCACCATTTTGAACTAACTTTTAGGATAATATTGAAATTTATTTTGCATGATATCAAAGTAGGTAAAATATTGCAATGTGAGAATTGTACTCATGCTAAGTATGAGGGAGGTATTGAAGATTCCTATTCCTCACATTTTCATATTGTAGAGTGTATTAATGTGCCTGAACATTCGTATTTTTAAGTTTAACTTTTGGGATGAAACTCAAGCTCATTTAACAAAGGTTTTATTTTCCAATATATATATATATATATATATATATGAGAAAGGATCCATTGACTCCAAGAGTAACTCTTTAGAGTTACTCCAAATCTTAACCTTTAATCTAAATATTAATCAATGGCCTTAATTAATTATTAATAATATTATGGTGAGGACTATTTACTCCTTCTCTCTCCCTGATCTTACACGCTGCTTGCATCAACGTACCTATGGCTTTTTTTATCAATTAGCATTCCTTCTTTCTGCTTCCCAATTGATGCAATGAATTTTCCCATCAATTGCAATGAGTTTTTGTTTTGTTTTTTTTTATCAAAACTTATTACAAAGTTGATCAACATTATTTATATGTTTTCTTTTCGATTTCCCTGCACTAATCCCATTCCCTGCCTCCAAGACTATGGTGCTTGCTGGGTAAACGAGACTCATAACGATATATGATGTGTACTTGTATCAAAATGCAGGCTGTTCTTCAGAATAGATATGCATCGCAGATTAATGAAAAAAAGTATATTAAGAATTACCTAATTACATCTTTCAGATTATTTTAACCTAGTTCTTTGAGATGGAAGAAATAGAGAAAGTTACATCATCAGTAATATGACTATGAAGATATGGACGTATTCCACGTTTGGCAGTTGAATCATCAAGGTGAAGGTGTAGAAAAACCCCACCATAAAATTATTAATAATCAATCATGGCCATTAATTGGTATTAAAATTGAGGGTCAAGATTGGGAGTAACTCTTTAGAGTTACTCTTGAAGTTAATAGATCTCTTCTCTCTCTATATATACATAGTCAATATTTTATTGAAAAAAATATTTCTTGCATTAGCTAAAAAAAATTATTAAATGCATTTAATTAGAATGAGTAATATAAAAATGTTTTTTGTTCTAACATTTAATTGATTTTAATGCAAGTTTTAATGATTTTATAAACATCAGTTTTAATAGAAATGTTTTTTTATACAATAGAAATTTGTTTTATGCACGGAAAAAAACGACAAATAATTGTTGCAAAAAAAAAGTACAAATGGAAGGTTATGAGTCCTCTAACTTATAAATGGCATATCTTTATTCAAAATTTTAAGATAATAGTTTTATGATTCATCTAATTTAAAGTGCTCAACATTTACTTTTTTTAGAAATCTCTTTCAAACGAAAGTTTTTTCATTCACAAACACATAGAAGATTTTTTATACAAAGAATCAGTTGAACTCTTGTCGAACCTTGGCTCTGATATCACTCTTGGATCACGTTGGGGAGCATGAAAAATCATCCACATTATATCAAGAACAACTACATGAGTGAGTTGGACAAAATATGTACCCAAAACCTTAACGCATTGAATTTATGAATCTCTCAATTATAAAGTGTTAAATCCCTACTTTTTTTTAAGTGATGTTAGACTTCTAACTTGCACACAACAAATTTTATTTGAGCAAATAGTCACTTTGGTCCCTGACTCTGCATCTCAATGTTACGTAGGTCTCTGACTCACGATTAAATACAAATAAGTCTCTGACTCTGCACTTCCGTCACTACTAAAAAAGCAAAAATTAGTGAGGAAATTTTAGAGAGGGAAAACGTGAAATCCCTCTCTAATTTCATCACTAAATTTTGCGACCAAGAAATTTGTGAGAAATTTTAATTTTTCCGTCACTAATTTCCCTCTCTAATTTTGCTTTTTCTAGTAGTGCGTTATCACTTTAGTCCATAGCGTTAAAAAAATTTGTTAAGTGATGATGTGGCGCATGTGTTATGCTAACAAGGAGTATGAGGTGTCACGTGGACCAAAGTGAAAGTAGAAAATAGTCACTTTGGTCCCTGAACCAAAAATCAATATTCCCAAATTGAATATCAAATCCTTAAATCTCAAATCCATGAATCTCATCTAATTTTCTCTCTTGTTCAAAATCAATCTTCCATTAAACACCAACTTACTGTTAGGTCCTTGATTGTACATACTTACTATCAGTTAGGTCTCTAACAGTAAACACGAAATTTCACTAAACTCCCTGACATGTTGTGAGTGAAATTACATTAACACATGACATATTCTTAAAACAAATTCAAATAAATTTATCATTATATCAAATACACCATAATTTACATAAACTGCATTATATTATTGGTAAAGCAGTAAAGAAATAAACCACAAATTCAAACCAATGTTTGAAAAAATAAACCAAATATCCAAAGCATTCATCATCTAGTACTTGAATATTAATTCATATGTATTCACCAGGCCATAAATATCTTAAGGCTAATATACAAGCGACTAAATGTAATATCAAAATCATGAAAACAAATCTTCAGGAGATAGATGAAATTTTGGTAGTAATTGACAGAAATCCCAGCAAGCTAGGTATGAGATTATTAAGATTTAAATTACAAGCATCGAGAATAACACATGAAATATGGATATGCGCAACCAAAAACTATGAATTAACATATATTACTTTATTGATAGATTTGTTAACAGGTTTACATTATTTGTGATTATGATATTTTATCTCTAACTTGTCATGCATTATTGTTATATTCACATGATAATTCATATCGCTACCCCGTTAACTTGATACCTTTGAATCAATGCCTTCTTATACAAATTTGAATTTCATTGTCTATGCACAATGTCCTAAACTATACTAATAATAATCACAATGCAACTTCATGCCTTTGTATTTTAGTAAGTGAATTTATGCATTAGTTATTCAAATCTCTGCACAAAAAATTGGATATTGTTGTTGAAAGACACATAAAAAATCAAGTTCTGACTTTAAAATACTTATAGGGATTATAACTAAGCACACCGTTCATAATTCATCAAAAATTTCGTGTTTACTGTCAGGGACCTAACTAATAGTAAGTATGCACGGTCAGAGACCTAACTGTAAGTTGGTGTTTAATGGAAGATTGATTGTGAACAAAAGAGATAATTAAATGACATTTAGGGATTTAGGGATTCAATATTCAATTTGAGGATATTGATTTTTGGTTCAAGGAACAAAGTGACCATTTTCTACTTTCACTTTGGTTCATGTGACACCTCATACTTCGTGTCAGCATAACACATGCGCTGCATCATCACTTAACATATTTTTTTAATGTCGGAGACTAAAGTGATAACGGAGATGCAGAAAAAATAACTTATTTATATTTAATCCTGGGTCAGAGACATATGTGACAGTAAGGTGTAGAATTAGAGGCCAAGGTGACTATTTGCCCAATCTTATTTATAGAAAAAATGACTTTTGATGTGTTTCTTAGCTTTCATCATGGTTCTACAATTTTCATTGCAAATTAAAGTACTATATCTTCACGTGACAATTATTCTTTTTCGCTGAAACTCGTACTTATACACACACACACATATAGTATATAATTGTAGTGTACGGTATTATTTTTTTGGAATGAATGGTGCACGATATTTGGAGATTCTTAAAGTGCTTTAACTTTTATGCAGATGGATGATGAAGTCTGCATGAGCGTCAATGATCTAGTCAAAATCCTGAGGAAACATCTCTTGGAATCACGTGAGAATCAAAAGAATATTTCTTAGAGGACCAAAAGAAATCATAATCAATTATTGTTTATGTCGACTTTGAAGCTTGTAGAAAATTTTGGTTGGTTTCTTTCAATAATTAAATTAAAGCTATGGTGGGTATTTGTTTGTTTGTAACGAAAGGGAGTGATTCTACCAAAAAAAAACAATCAAAGGGAGAGATCATATTTGGTGTGATTAATGTGTGATAAGATTTGGTGAACTCAACATATAAATTATAATGGTTATTCCACCTTAATCCAAAGGTGTAAGACAATAAAACCATTATATAATTAAAATTCATAATTCTGATGATGCATTATGCTATTTTTTTTTCTTTTGATGAGGCTAAAATAGAATATATTACTCAATCAAAAAGTTTCTTCTAGCATAAGATGTACCAAGAAAAGAACAACAGTCACAGACATATTTACAGAAAAATGGAAACAAAATACAGAAGCAAAAAAAAACAGAGAAAAAAACAGCATTAGCATATACCCAACACAGTGACCGGATTAAATCACCACCCATGATAGTTGACCGCGAGATTAGGATGTTTCGCTTTCGACCAGATAAAAGAAAGGAATTTAATCTTGTCTAATCTGAATAAGTTGGACAATTTTTATCATTGAATAACCTACTATCTCTATAGATGCATTCGGCTCCTTAATATAGGTTCAATCAATACGATAAAGAATCAACTTATTTTTAGGTTTTTTATTCATGTTCAACATGAGCACGAAAATATCAACTTATTGCCCATGTCTTCCTCTACCTAGCTTGGAAATAAAGCCTTAAAATGGGTGGATATTGAAGCTCTAGGCACAATAGCATATATGTGGAGTTTATCCTCTAGGCCCTTATTTTACAAAGATTTTTTAAAATGGTCAAATGCTTATGAAAATAGGGAATTTATTGTAAAAAAAAAAAAAAAAAACTTATATATGGAATTTACCAAGGGGTGTAAAGAGGTGAACTATTCTGATTCAACCTTGTTAAAAGTTAGGTAGTTTAATTAAAGCAACAAATTCAAGTTTAAGGTTAAGGAGAGAATATTCAACCTTGTTAAAAGTTTTTTTTTTGTTGTTGAAGGAACCTTGTTAAAAGTTAGGTAGTTTAATTAAAGCAACAAATTCAAGTTTAAGGTTAAGGACAGAATATTACAACCAAGTGAGTTACGGGAAATTGATTGAGAGGTAATTATTTGTATAGTATTGTAGACTATTAAAATATTTATTAAATACTAAACAAATAATTATATTAGTATTTTTTTTTCATTCACAATAGTTTGAACAATAAATGATTGAAGTTCAAATCACTTTAGTTTACAAATTAAGTGCAACCGTTAAGTGTTTTATGTGACTAGTACTTTTTACACTTTAATCGCAAAATACCAAGGAGCTTCAGAGAAATATTGAAGTTGCAATCATCTCCATTTAATGGAAACTACCCTTAAAAGAAATAGATTGATTGAATATAATAATATCTTTCTATTCAATAAATCTATCTTTCTCTCCAAATGACAATTTCTATTAATTGGAGAGAATTCTAATCGGAGATATTGTGATGTTGAAGAGTCTCTAGAAGGCATTGAGACACCGAAAGAAAATTACATGGGCAAGCAAAGTGCCGTTGGAACAACTGTGAGAATCCATTCCAGAGTACAAAGAAATGAGAAAGAGAGGAATGAATGATGTTGGTAAATTCTATAAATCATTTGAATTTTTTTTTTTATTTTTAACATGACATTGGTGTTCCAATGTTATCCAAGTGTTACTCATACAATAGAGACTTGGAGACTACTAGACCAACCTTAATGACTTACATGTATGTCCATATAATAAACATGACGAAACTTATGTTTTTTTTTTAAGAAACTAAACTTGTCCATCCAAGTTGTCACAAAAAATAATCAAACTAGAGGCTTTAAGAAAAAATATACTTTAAAATATCAAGCCAACATCATCAAATCAACCTAATTGGGTTAAAACTTATGTGTCTCTTGTGTACTTCTCATGTTGTTCTTCACTTAAAATATTCTTACATACCCATGATTTCCTCAAATTTATAATTTTTTAAAGTTTGTTGTAACCACAAAGGTGTATTTTAAATTAAGAACAATATGTAAAACACCTAAGAATATACTTAGAGTGTGTTTAGTTATGGTATGATAAAAATAAATTTTGAATACATTGTTTTATAAAATTGATTTTAGCTAAAAGTAAATTGAATATAAAATGATAGAAAGTTACAGACCATTTCATTTCCCCACACTAAAACATTCAAGTCCATCCATTTGAAAATTTGATCCCAAATTATGTTTGTCCTTGGACAACGTATGAATAAGTGACCAACGGTTACGATTTCTCTAAAACAAATTACACAATATTGTTGACAAGGGTCATGAATGTCACCTCTCTTCCTAATTCCAACCGAATTGATAGTCTAACTGGATGTAATTTCCATCTAAACACTTTTATTTTTTACGGAACCCAAGTATTCCACAACCTTTGTGTTGCCGTGAAGAAATCATCGTTGAAGTTTTCACGCAACTGCATATTTGAGAATGCCTGATAATAGCCCTTGATTTAAAAGTTACTACAATCAATGGTGCATATCTTTGGGGAGCCATAGATGCCATAACATGTCCATTAAAAAAATTACATGAGATATTACCAAAATACCCCCATTACAATTATTTTCACACTTTCTCTCTCTTTAGCCCCTCATCTCATTTCAATCAACCCATATCAACGACCTCTCTCTCAACCCTGCCGGTTGGGGACCTCTTCACTCTCAGTCTCTTAATCAAATCGGCATCACACCTCTTTTTTCTTCTTCAGTTCACTTGCAAAGATCATCATTCCCATTATTCTTTAACTTCAGGTTTGTTTGTTTATTTGCTTTGAAATTATCATTTGATTCAATTTAATTTGTCGTCGAATGTTTGCACTAGTTTATCTTACAGTAAAAATAAAAAAATTGGGGAAAACCAAAATTGTGATTCTCTATATTGCTTAATTCAATTTCATGATTGTCATCGTTGAAATTTATGATTTATAAACGTGTTGTTGTTAAAGTTGTAAAACTTTAACCTTAGAAAAGAAAGGTCGAGGGAAAATTGAACTTGTGATTTCATATGGTTCTTGATTCAATTTTATGATTTTCATCATTGTCGTTTACAAACTTGCTTATTGATATTAAACTTGAACCCCTTGGTCATGCCTCTAATTAATGTGTGAAATTGTTATTAAAATCCTTCAAACATGCCTAAATGAGGTCGCCCTACTTCAAGATTATGTTCCATAGCTACATCCATAAGTTTATCATTATTATTCAAAGGTATTTCCCTATTTTGTATCCAATGCACCAGTATGCCACCCGTAGATATCCATTATTGTGTGGCAAAGACGAATTTGCCATTAAACAGTGCGTATAAAATTGGATATTCACTGTGCAATGCTTAATCATCCAATCATATATCTTTCCAAAATTAAATAGTTCCCCCATTTACAATTTGTCTTCTAACACATTTTGCTAACTAGTTTGGTATAACCTCATTATCCCTTCCAATTGCACATAAATCTCAACACTAGATTGAGTCTATACTCCAAATAGACCCCGTCATTTAAGCTGATTAATTTTGATGCCACCATGACGCACTTGTATCTAATTTAATTTATCCAAATTGCATTTTCTTCTAAAAGACATCTCAAAATTCATTTACTGGACAAAGATAAAATAAACAAATGTAAATCTCTTACTCCAAGACCTCCCTCTTCCTTTTCCATCAACGAGTTTCCTGTCTTTTTGGTGATTCATTTTGATGTCAAAAGCCTTATAGTTGTGTAACTGATCTGTATATGTTTGATCTTGTCTTCTTTGTAGCCAAATTTTATCTCTTCTTTCATCCCTTGCAACATTCCTATTGATTTTTTCTCCTTGTTGTTGCGTTGTTGCCTTTTGTCCCATATTAATACTTTGAAACCATGGAGGATTTACAAAAATCGTGTATGTCCTGGTTATTATATTGTCAAGTTAACAACCAGTTGACCATAGCTAAAGCCAACCTTTCCACATGACCTTGTATGTTCCAACAAAGGACATGTTTCACATTCCATTCCTAGAAGGAGCAGAGATAGCTGCAGTACTTAGCAAGGAACCATTTCTAAGAAGATAATTTAACCTTATCCCTAATAATATCCCTAGAGGTAGCCCTCATAGAAAAGATCCCACCCAGCAACATTTCAAATTAAAGCCAAACACAACCTTACTTTCTGATCAACCCCAAACACTTGAAAAGGATTAAAAAAACCCTAAAAATATTAGGAGATGACACTAACTCCCATCCTACCCACCTGACTATATTATACAACATGTGGAGAGCTAAACCTTAGGTAACGAACAATTGAGCAGAGGATTCCAATGCAGCACCACAATACACAAAAGAGGCACCATTAGGGTCCATAATCAACCCACAGTTGAAGATATTTTGATTCATATAGACCCTATTATGGAGGAGTTGTCTGAAGAAGACGACAGCCTTAGGAGAGCCCCATAAATTTTACACCTGAGCCAAGGTGTTGATCTCCATCTCCGATCTCTCCTTCGACCAAAGCTCCATTGAAGAGGACCAGATGAGTTGACCTAATTGTATAGCTCTCAAAAAAGTCGTTCTTAGAGGTCCAAAAGTCCACTGTAACAATCAAAGTTATGGCATTCATGACGTTGGAAGCCCCACAAGTAGATCTACTCATAAGCAAATATGACCCTCCTCCACCTGATATCCCAAATCCAAGAATCCCTACCTAGTTACATAACTCTCAAACAACAAAATTATTCTTGATAATCCATATATGAAAATGAAAAAAAAACTAATAACGCTACACAATTAGTCATGATAATCCATACATACTACTAATTAACCCTTTTTCATTCATGATTGGAATGAAAATAAAATCTCCACATTCATTGAGAACTTAAATAAAATGTATATATCACGACCAAAATCTTTCAAAATAATATATCACATGTTCACATGAAGATATTGATAAAATTGTTGTCATGTTTTTTTTAAACGCTATTTAAGGCAAAGATATACATCTAGAAAACTTATGAAAACCAACATACATTTTTTTTGTACATGAAAGCCAACATACTTAATGGCGGATGAATGTAAGCTCTAGATTCAGTGAATTAAAGGAGGTCGTGGTGGTAATATATATTGTCAAAGTAAATGTCACACCTATCTTGAATTTTCATTTCGTCACAAAATGCATTTCTCCATTTGAATTTGTCGGAACAGTGGACTACATCACATGTAGAAATCAGACATGGTCTATTTCAATGGAATTTGGTTCTATTTTTCTTAAATGTTTATCATTTCTTTTCCAAATCAAATATTTAAATCAAAATCATAAATCGTATAGAAAATTATAAGAACTACAAAAATAAACTTTAAAATTTGAGTTAAATATGTTTTTAGTCTGTATGTTTAGAGGGACTTCCAACAATAGAATAGTCTCTACCTTTTAAAAAACGTTTTTAAACTCCCTACATTTTTGCTCAGTTAGTACAATTGGTCCTTGCAGTATATTTTTGCGGTCTGAGCAAAAAAATTGTTGATGTTGCATATTATGGGACCTGTATTTTTTGAGTGAGCTTAGCTTATGATGACATACATATTTTATGCAGTATATTAATGATCCTCATCATTTTTACGATTGAAACAGTAACTTAATTGATATTAGTTCTATTAAAAGAACATAAAATAAATATATAACTTGTATTAAACCGATACCAATCAAGTCACCCATTTTATCCGTATATGTGAAAGAATATCACGAGTTTTTTTATTTATGAATAATTTTGTCGATAGTTGTTAAAATTTATTTAGGTACTGATCTATAATAAACTTCTTGTGAAATTTGTCAGAACTCACAACTCAAAAAAAAATTTCTATCCTAAAAAAATAACCAAATATACAATTAAATTTTATCCTTAAAGTAAAATTCAAATTACATTCTTACATTTTTTAATTTTATAATTTGCATGTATGCAACCACAACATCATAAACATACTATGTCATGACCATGTGAAATATATGACACGTTACCATAAATCACGTATCAACCATGATAAAAACCTTCACCAAAATATCACTACAAAACAAAAACTCAACAACTTCAAAGAAATGTAAATAAAAATGAAAATAGAAAGCTGCGTGTAATGCAAGTTTCAAATCAATCCTATTTACCCTTTTCCTCTTCACAAAGGTAAAATCTTTTTTTTCTTCTTCTTCAAATTTTTCATTTTATGTACTTTTTGATTTTGTTCCTTTTTTCTAAACATATGTGAGAATCCAGATTCCAAAGTACAAGGAAATGAGAAAGAGTGGAATGAATGATGTCCGTAAATTCTATGAATCATTTGAATTTCTTCCTTTTTTTTGTTGAAACAAAATCAATGAACATAAGTAGGACTACACAACATGTAGAAATCATAAACGACCTATCTTAATATCGTGTTTTGATTTTAGTTAAAAAGTAATAATTTTATTTGAATATGTATTGTCAAAATTATAAATGTGTCAAAACACGATTAAAATTTAAAATAATAATCTTTAAAATACAATGGAGACTATGAGATCATTAGACCAACCTTAATGACTTTACATGTATGTCCACATAATGAACATGACGAAACTTATATGTTTTTTTTTTAAGAAACTAAACTTGTCCATCCAAGCTGCCACAAAAGATAATCAAACTATAGGCTTTGAGAAAAAATATATTTTAAAATCTCAAGCCAATATCATCAAACCCACCTAATAGGGTTAAAACTTATGTGTCTCTTGTGTACTTCTCATTCTCATGTTGTTCTTCACTTAAAATATTCTTACATACTCATGATTTCCTCAAATTTATAATTTTTTTAAAGTTTGTTGTAACCACAAAGGTGTATTTTAAATTAAGAACAATATGTAAAACACCTAAGAAAGTATACTTAGAGTGTGTTTAGTTATGGTATGAAAAAAATAAATTTTGAATAAATTAGTTTTTAAAATTAATTTTAGCTAAAAGTAAATTGAATATAAAATGATAGAAAGTTATAGACCATTCATTTCCCCACACTAAAACATTCAATTCCTTCCGTTTGAAAATTTGATCCCAAATTATGCTTGTCCTTGAACAACGTATGAATAAGTGACCAACGGTTACGATTTCTCTAAAACAAATTACACAATATTGTTGACGAGCATCATGAATGTCACCTCTCTTCCTAATTTCAACCGAATTGATAGTCTAACTTGAAGTAATCTCCATCTAAACACTTTTCTTTTTTACGGAACCCAAGTATTCCACAACCATTGTGTTGCCGTGAAGAAATCATCGTTGAAGGTTTCACGCAACTGCATATTTGAGAATGCCAAATAACAACCCATGATTGAAAAGTTACTACAATCAATGGTGCATATCTTTGGGGAGCCATAGATGTCATAATACCATCTACTAAAATAAATTAATGAGATATTACCAAAATACCCCCATTACAATTATTTTCACACTTTCTCTCTCTTTAGCCCCTCATGTCTATCTTTTCCATTAACCCATACCAACGACCTCTCTCTCAACCCTGCCGGTTGGGGACCTCTTCACTCTCACTCTCTCAGTTAAATTGGCATCACACCCCTTTTTTTCTTCTTCAGTTCACTTGCAAAGATCATCCATCCCATTATTCTTTAACTTCAGGTTTGTTTGTTCATTTCCTTTGAAATTATCATTTGATTCAATTTAAGTTGTCGTCGAATGTTTGCACTAGTTTCTCGTATAGTAAAGATAAAAAAATTAGGGAAAACCAAACTTCTGATTCCCTATATTGCTTAATTCAATTTCATGATTGTCATCGTTGAAATTTATGATTTATGAACTTGTTGTTAAAGTTGTTAAACTTTAACCCTAGAAAAGAAAGATCGAGGGAAAATTGAACTTTGTGATTTCATATGCTTCTTGATTCAATTTTTTGATTTTCATCATTGTCGTTTACAAACTTGCTTATTGATATTAAACTTGAACCCCTTGGTCATGCCTCTAATTGATGTGTGAAGTTGTTATTAAAATCCTTCAAACATGCCTAAATGAGGTTGCCTTGCTTCAAGATTATGTTCCATAGCTACACCCATAAGTTTATCATCATTATTCAAAGGTATTTCCCTTATTTGTATCCAATTCACTAGTATGCCATTCGTAGATATCCATTATTGTGTGGCAAAGACGAATTTGCCATTAAACAGTACGTATAAAATTGGATATTCATTGTGCAATGCTTAATAATCCAATCATATATCTTTCCAAAATTAAATAGTTCCCCCCATTTACAATTTGTCTTCTAACATATTTTCCTAACTAGTTTGGTTTAACCTCATTATCTCTTTCAGTCGCACATAAATCTCAACACTAGATTGAGTCTATACTCCAAATAGACCCCATCATTTAAGCTGATTAATTTTGATGCCACCATGACGTACTTGTATCTAATTTAATTTGTCCAAATTGCATTTTCTTCTAAAAGACATCTCCAAATTCATTTATTGGACAAAGATAAAATAAACAAATGTAAATCTCTTACTCCAAGACTTCCCTCTTCCTTTTCCATCAACGAGTTTCCTGTTTTTTTGTTGATTCATTTTGATGTCAAAAGCCTTATAGTTGTGTAGCTGATTTGTATATGTCTGATCTTGTCTTCTTTGTAGCCAAATTTTATCTCTTCTTTCATCCCCTACAACATTCCTTTTGTTTTGTTCTCCTCATTGCTGCGTTTTTTCTCCTATATTAGTACTTTGAAACCATGGAGGATTTACAAAAATCTTGTATGTCCTGGTTATTATATTGTCAAGTTAACAACCAGTTGACCATAGCCAAAGCCAACCTTGTATGTTCCAACAAAGGACGTGTTTCACATTCCATTTCCTAGAAGGAGCAGGGGTGGGTGCAGTACTTAGCAAGGAACCATTTATAAGAAGATAATTTAACCTTATCCCTAAGAATATCCCTAGAGGTAACCCTCATAGAGAAGATTATATCATTGCAGGACTTTCAAATGGCCCACCCAACAACATTCCAAATTAAAGTTAAACACAACCTTACTTTCTAATCAACCCCAAACAGTTGAAAAGGATTAAAAAGACCCTAAAAATATTAGGAGCTAACACTAACTCCATCCTCTACACTTGAGTATACTATACAACATGTGGATAGCTAATCCTTAGGTAACGAACAATTGAGTAGACGATTCCAATGTAACGCCACAAAACACACAAGAGGCACCATCAGGGTCCATAATCAACCCACACTTGAAGATATTTTGATTCATAAAGACCCTATCATGGAGGAGTTGTCTGGAGAAGACGACAACCTTAGGAGAGCCCCATAATTTTTACACCTGAGCCAAACCTCCATTGAAGAGGACCAAATGAAATTACCAAATTGGATAGCTCTCGAAAAAGTCGTGCTTAGAGGTCCAAAAGTCTACTGTAACAATCAAAGTTATGGCATTCATGACGTTGGAAGCCCCACAAGTAGATCTACTCATAAGTGATTATGACCCTCCTCCACCTGATATTCCAAATCCAAGAATCCCCACCCAGTTACACAACTCCCAAACAACACAATTATTCCTGATAACCATATATGAAAATGAAAAGAAAACTAATAACGCAACACAAAGTCATGATAATCCATACATACTACTAATTAACCCTTTTTCATTCATGATTGGAATGACAAAACAATCTCCACATTCATTGAGAACTTAAATAAAATGTATATATCACGACCAAAATCTTTTAAAATAATATATCACATATTCACATGAAGATATTGATAAAATTGTTGTCATGTTTTTTTTAAACGCTATTTTAGGCAAAGATATACATCGAGAAAACTTACGAAAGCGAACATACATTTTTTTTTACATGAAAGCCAACATACTTAATGGTGAATGAGTGTAAGGTCTTGATTTAGTGAATTAAAGGAGGTAGTCGTGGTATATGAAATTCCGGTAAGCTAGCTTCCTGATGTTTTATATGATGTTTCAACACCAGACACAAACAATATGTTGAGATTAATGTTTAAACATCGAGCTAACGATAAACAAACAGATCAAGGAAAATATAAAAGACATAAACGTAAATGGCAGGTTATTTGTTAACCCAGTTCAGTGACAAACACACCTACTATGGGGCTACCAAGTCAAGAAGGAAATCCACTAGTGTAGTCCTAGTTCCAAGTTCTCAGTAAACTCCAAGTTTACAACTTATCACCTAAACACTACTTGTATTGACTTCAATCTAGGAACTCCTAGATTTGAGATCTCATCTCACATCCACTCAATCACACAACCCGTGATTATACCAATACAATCAAGAAGAAAACACACTTCAATAAACAAAACCTACTATTTGCTTAAAAGATTTAGAGCGATTCACAAATACAACTCAACTAAACACAGTCATAAACTTGTATCAAGGTGACACAAGGAAGGTTCATAATTAACAGAGACTCAAAACCCTAAAAATACTCTTTTATCAATCAATGATTTTGATCCATTACAACTCGACTTCAGGTCCTGCTCAGTGCATCAAGATGATACAAAGAGAGGCTCACAAATAAAGCACAAAGCTTAACATTTAAACCCTAAAAGACTCAATTCAATACTATTGAATTGGTGAATAAAACTAGGGTCTGAGTCTTCCTTATATAGCCATTCAGTAGCATGAGCTTTTTCGTCATAGGCTAAAAAACAGCAGACCAAATCATATATTCAGTCTCCACAATATTCTAAGAGCAAATATATTATTTCCTTAAATGTCGCAACAACATTCTTAAGAAACACGGCAAAAGCTAAACCGTCTCTGCAGCTTCTATAAACAAACGCTTCTTGGGCAGCAATCCACGTGAATCATATTTTCAATAAAATCTTCATTGATCTTACGTTTAAAACAAATTTACCAAGATTGCAAAATAAGGCACGCTGTGATGTCGTACCAACTTGTTGAAATATTTGGTCCAACATCTTGCTTGTACATTTGTTTTAGCAAAAATGAGGCCAACACACAAATATCCAACAATATATATATATTGTCAAAGTAAATGTCACACCTATCTTGAATTTTCAATTCGTCACAAAATGCATTTCTCCTTTTGAAATTGTCGGAACAGTGGACTGTATTACATGTAGAAATCAGACATGGTCCATTTCAATGGTGTTTGGTTCTATTTTTCTTAAATGTTTATCATTTCTTTTCCAAATCAAATATTTAGATCAAAATCATAAATCGTATAGAAAATTATAAGAACTACAAAAATAAACTTTTAAATTTGAGTTAAATATGTTTTTAGTCTTTATGTTTAGAGGGACTTCCAACAATAGAATAGTCTCTATCTTTTAAAAAACGTTTTTGAACTCCCTACATATTAGCTTAGTTAGTTAGTACAATTGGTTCTTGTGGTATATTTAAGTTGACTGGGCAAAAAAAAAATGTTGATGTTGCACATTATGGGACCTGTATCACGAGTTTTTTTATTGAATAATATTGTCGATAGTTGTTAAAATTTATTTAAGTACTGGTCTCATAATAAACCTCTTATGAAATTGGTCAGAACTCACACCTCAAATTAATTTTATATCCCAAAAAAATAACCAAATATACAATTAAATTTTATCCTAAAAGTAAAATTCAAATTATATTTTTATATTTTCTAATTTTATGATTTTCATGTATGTAATCACAACATCATAAACATACCATATCATGCTCATGTGAAATTTATGACACATTACCGTAAATCATAAATCAACCATGATAAAAACATTCTTCAAGAAAACAAAAACTCAACAACTTTAAAGAAATATAAAAAAAATAAAAAATAAAAATGAAAATAAAAAGCTGCGTGTAATGCAAGTTTCAAAACAATCTTAGTCACACTTTTCATTTTCACAAAGGTAAAATCTTTTTCTTCTTCTTCTTTTTCAAATTTTTCATTTTTTTTTTTTGTAGTTTTTGATTATTTTTCTGATTTTGTTTCTAATTTTTTATTATTATAACATTGTTGTTTGTTTGAACTTGAAAGGAATCATAGTAAGAAGCAAAATGTGTGTGATTTAGGTTTTTTTTTTTTTTTTTGTGTGTTGTGTTTCTGTTTTTCTAGTTTCTGAGTATGATTGTTTACAAGGAAGCAAAATGGGTTTGTAAATTTAGGTTGTTTTGTTTGGATTCTGAGAAAGTGTATGAAAATTTTGTTGGAGTTGCATAGTTTGTGTAAAGTCACGTGCTTTGCACGAGGATGTTGAGCTGAGACAAAGAGTAAAAGGTGGTACTTCAATTTCAACATTTGGGTTTGAAGGGTTTTGTAGATTGAGGTTTTTTTGTATTGAAGAGAGAAAATAGGGCTAGCATATTGTTAATTTTCTTTTATTTTGAGAAAAGGGGAAATGCATTGTTGGTGTAACACCCACACCTCTTATCAAAGGCATGTCTGTGTGATTACATTTAATTAATTAATTTTCTCGAATTATTACCGGTGTTGACTTGTTAGTAGCGTGTCTGGTGTCTGTGCTTCATGTAAGAGCTTGACTTTGTAGGACATAGTTCGAATCTGAACAGAGACAGTTGTAAATATGGTCATTAGTGCATCGTTATTGATGATAATCTCCCCTTAATCATTTAAAAAAAAATTACAATGACAAAAGTAGACTTATGTGGCAATGCAACGAGTTCTCATTGGATGTCAGTCTAAATCTAATTTACATCAACATTACATTTCCATTGAACTCGTTTTTGTTTTCTTCCAACAGAGATATTGTTCATTTTCTAGTGAGTTAAATAACATGAATGAAATGTTCATCTTATTTTCTTGGCTGCTAGATAGAATAATTTGTTCTGTGACTCCTGCAATTACTTGACCTGGTATTTCTTGTTTGTTAACTGTGAGTTTTTGTATCTAATTATGAGCACTTCACCTGTGTTAAATCAGCTTTTGTTCATAACTAGAATTGTAATGCGTGTTTATACTTCTCTTGCCATGCTCAAAGTTCATGCTATGTTTATTTATTTATTGGGAAATTAATTAAAACGGCATGATTGATTGAAAGCTTGTGTGCATTTTTCTTTTGAGATAAAAACTCTTTGACCGCGTATGATGCAAAAACTTATATATTTCATATTATTACACAGATTTTCTGAACATAGTTTTTAGCAACTAATGGCATCATCAGATGAAGAGGGGGAGATTGTTCCGGATTCTGTTGATGGTTATTGGTTTGAAAATGATAAGGCTGAATTTGTGTCACTTTCTAGTTTGACATTATTGTGGAGCATTAATGATGTCACATGTGGCTCAGAAGCCAAAGTGTTTTTACATGGTACCACCACCGATAATGGTCTCCAGAAAATTCACAAACAGATTATAGGATGGAGATTTGAGCTTTCTTGTGAACAGCCTGAAATTTCAGTGCTTTTGAGGGAGAAATACTGGATGACTCTTCTAAAACCGAGAAAATGCTTCGAAAATACTATTAGGTCAGTCTTGGTTACAGTTTATTGGTTGCACTGTGTGAAATGGAAACCAGAGGAATCAAGAGTATCTATTCTTGTCAAAGTGTTGAAGGAATTTAGGTGAACACTTTCTTTTATCCTTCATAGATTTCTTTTGTTCACGTATTCCAATCCATTTCCAATGAAATTATTGTCTGTTTTGCAGCTCATTTGATGTTACACCATCTGAGAACGATGTTCTAAGTCATATGGCATTGATTAGTGAGGCTGTTAAAAGGGACACAGATTTAACAAAATCCAAGGTTCGTAGTTCTATTAATAATTTGGATTTGTATGTATGTTTGAATTTCCGTGATAGAAAGAAACCCTCTCAGCCTCATGTAGTTATATTTATTTTCAGAAATATATTTGTATGCATCAAGTGAATATTTAAGTTCTTTTTTCTTTCAAAAAAAATAGTTCTTTCTTTTTCTAATGTTAGGAGATATCAACCAAATTGAATAATATCAACACTCCCCTAGTCCCCCCTATGCAAATGCATATATGTTACATGCATCAAGTTTGCGTTCATATGCATATTTTTAGGTAAGATGTTTGCTAGTTTATCATTAGAATTCACAAACAAGGTAGTAATTTCTCCAAAAAACAAAATTTTCTTATATGAAATCTAGTCAATGTTCGTATCTTAGTCTCTTCAGGGAAGACTGGTTTTTAGACAATGTGCTAAACAGCTTAATAATCACAAATCAGTTTCGTAGAGCTTATTTAGCAATCTTGAAGTGATTGTATATAGAAAGATCTATTATGGGTTGGTACTTCCATTCTACGCTAGATCTTTCAATTACATTTGCCTTTTGCTTTTACATGAAATGATTTTATTTCCTTTTTTCCTTATTAATATCTATAGGGACTTGTGTACAATAGTTTACGCATTAGATCCAGTAACTTGTAACTCATCAAATGACCTTTTAAGTTGGTATTAGAGCTTTCGATCCGGGAGACTTTCCTTCCAGTTCAAAACCATAGTCACCTTGATTGCGCCACCATCACCTTCATTATGTCCTCAGGCTACTTTTTGTCCAATAATTAGAATATCTTAAAAATTAAATCAAGTATAATTCATTTGAGCTGTCCTGTTATTTATTTTTTAGTAAAATAAATGGAACCCCTGAGCCTAGTATATTAGAATTTATGGTAACTATGGCACTTTCCTAATTTTTTATTTTATTTCATCGGGCAGTATTTGCTTAATTTCATTGGAAAGACATGTTCAAATGAAGACTTCCATGCGGTGAGCATAATTTTGTTTTTCTTTTTGTTTTTAGTATGTAATATTTCATGTTCTTTCTTATTCATTATCATGCTGGTTAATTAGCAGGATGTTCACACTACAAAGAAATTAAAACTGATAGTTGAGTCAGAGGAGGAGAATCCGGAGCAGGAGAATGACATCGTTGAATCAGAGGAGGAGGATCCGGAGGAGGAAAATGACATAGTTGAATCAGAGGAGGAGGATCCGGAGGAGGAGAATGAGATAGTTGAATCAGCAGAGGAGGATCCGGAGAAGGAGAATGTCATGGTTGAATCAGCGGAGGAGGACCCGGAGGAGGAGTATGACATGGTTGAATCAGCGGAGGAGGATCCGGAGGAGGAGAATGACATGGTTGAATCAGCGGATGAGGATCCAAAGGAGGAGAATGACAAATCTGACGGAGAAGGCGAACTCAATTTAGATGAAGAACAAGATATCGGATACGATACTGTTTGTGCAATTTGTGATAACGGTGGTGAAATACTTCCGTATGTATTCACCATTTAAGTCTCTAACCATAAAGACTTATTATTGTCCTTTGCTTATCATCTTTCATCAAAAAGTAAATAACCTTACTCTTTTTTTACTTAACTGTTTATTTTTATTTTAATGATCCAGTTGTGAAGGAAGATGTTTGAGATCCTTCCATGCAACCATAGAGGATGGTAGAGATTCATCGTGTGCATCTCTTGGTTACACTCGTACTGAAGTCAATGTAAGTGTTGTCCCAATTTTCCCTTACTATATTTTTTCAATAAATTCCCCAACTCAAGAGTTAGCATTATTTTTCTTTGATTCCAACTGAATTTGATAAAACCAAATCTTAACTTTGCAGGCTTTTCCAAACTTCTATTGTGAAAATTGTAAACATAAGAAGCATCAATGCTTTGCATGTGGCAAATTGGGTTCATCTGATGAATCATCTAATCCAGAGGTATATTTCAGATCAAGTTTAGCTTTCACATACAATGCATCTAGCTTTTCTCCGCCTTGGCAGAATTCATATGAATTACATCCAAGGATATATGTCATTAGTTTTTTCTCTCCTACAGGTTTTCAGTTCTGATTAGTTAGTGTCCAGAAGAGTTTCTTTATTATTTTGTGCAAAAAAACGGGTGTTGAAAATGTGTAGAACCTTTGTTTTATTAGTTTTCCGGTCTTTTGATTTTGGACTTTCATCCAAACCTCAATTTATTTAGTTATTTTGCCATGATTCTTACTGTCTAACTAACTGCTGCATGATTATACCGTCGATCATTTCATTTATTGACGTAAGTAATTTTAAATGTAGCCAACGATCAATGTGTAATTAAACATTTCTTTTGTTTTTTCTTAGGTATTTCCTTGTGTTACTGCAAATTGTGGTCACTATTACCACCCTGAATGTGTTGCAAGACTACTCTACCCTGGCATTGACATTGGACAAGAGGAAATGAGAAAGCGCGTTATCATCGAAAAAACATTTGTCTGTCCGCTTCATATATGTTCTTTATGCAGAAAAAGTGAAAATAGAAATGTTCATGATCTGCAATTTGCGATGTGTAGACGCTGCCCTAAAGCTTACCACAGGAAATGCTTGCCCAAGTAGGTTTTTTCTTGTTTTCATTTCTTCTTGTATTCCCTTTAAGAGCCCGTTTGATGGTCAGGATAGGATAGAGACATGATATGATATAAAGCTGGATAGAGATAGGATATGATAAGAACATGATAAATATTAATCCTATCATGTGTTTGACGCGGACAAGATAACAAACATGATATCATTATAGTTAAATGAAAAAATTGCTCTCATAATTAATTAAATATTATAGAAATGGAATGTTATTAATTATAATAGAAAAATACATGCTACCATTATTTTTGAAATGACAATATTCTAAAAACGGCAGAATATCAAGATAATAAATAAGAAATGATCTTCTAATTCATTAGGATAATTTCTAACCCAGCTTATACTCAGGATAGAAATTACAAAGGAAAGTCAGGATATGATAGGAAAATGGTTTATTTTATCCTATCACATTGGTGCATCAAACATGAGATTTAAACAGGATATGATTAATGTATCATATCCTGTCTCCTTATCCTGACCATCAAACGGGCCCTAACAGTTTTATGTGTCCTATGTTGAACACCCTTCTATTTTTATACCTCTTATTTGTGCATCATGTGTGCTGTCTACTTATCTCTAACTTTACTACTTTCTTCAGGGAAATTTTCTTCACATATGATTATTATACGGGCATTGAGATGAGGGCTTGGGACAATCTTCTTGACAAACGAATTTTGATGTATTGCATGTAAGTTGTTAGTGTTTGGTAATTGGATATTAAAATGTGTTTTGATACACTGTCCTCAAAGTAGTAGTCATATGAGGCCTTACACTGTGTTCTTTACAACCCATTGTTGTTTAGGAATCACAAAATAGTTTTGGAACTCGGAACTCCTGCTAGAGACCATCTGATATTTCCTAATAAGGAAGTCAAAAGGAAGATAATCAGTACCGAATCATTACACAAAGAGAAGGACACTATACCATCGAAGAAAAGTTTTGAAGATCTTCTTCCTAATAAGACATTGAAGCCAAAAATGACTATAAAGGAAAGAGTTGGTCTTCAAATGGGTGGTTCTTCAAAAGTTATGGAGAAAATATGTTCTAAGCAAGATACACATATGTCAACTGGACCAGTTTATTTTGACAGGGCTGGAAAATATTTGAAAGTAGAAACCATGTCTGGGTCAAATAGGTCGTTACCAAATTATGTAAACAAAGTGTCTTTAAAAAATTATAACTTTTCCTGCAATCCAAGGTTGGATGTAGCTAGATACCAACAGAAAAGATCTGTTGGTAGAATTGAAGAAACAAGCTGGAAGAAGCCTCCGGTAAAGAAAGTCAAAACTTCTCTTGAGGATAGAAAAGCAGATATGGAAAAACGGTATTTTATGTGCATTATCATACGGTTGCTCTTTTTATCAGGATTCATTGAAGAAAAAGATTGATTGCAAATTCACTTGTTTACATTTGGAGGTTATGCTATGCAGAATTTTGGCTTTAATGGAAGAAGCCACTTCTACATTGAACATGGAAAAATATAAAAAGGACCATCAAGCCGTCAATACAAGTTCGAGTCTCACAGAAACTGTATTTCGTAAGACCCTTACTCAAGGAAAAGTTGAGGGTTCGGTTAAGGTTTGTCTTCTTCATTCCACTTCAATGTAGCTGGCAGAATTTGATGTCAAATAGAATCTGAGCATGTTAAGTTAAATGGTTAATTATCCATTTTGCTTCTGATGATAGGATCTCTGACTCTTTTGTAGGCTGTTCAAATAGCTTTACAGAAGCTAGATGAAGGATGTAGTATTGAGGAAGCAAAAGCTATTTGTGATCCAAAAATCCTTCGTCAGATTTTTACTTGGCAGGTTGAAACATGTTATCCTACATAATTTTTTGTAGTACTTTTTAGATTCATAGAGGTGTAATTTACAAACATTCATATGTCTCTCTCTAACTGCTCAAGCTATTTCCGTGAACAATTACGCTGAAAGCTTTAGCTGTTAGGTGAAGAGTGAAGACACGTTAATGATTTTCTTTTACATCTGCAACATGAATCCTAACATGTGGGCTTTGAAGTGTGGATACTCCACAAGCCCCTCTGCCTAGTGGTGAAATTCCTTTTTTTTTCTTGTTATTAGAATGAAGTGGCAGGGATCAAATCAAACTCTAGACCGCTTGGTTATAGAGGCTCCAATGCCATGTCATCAATCACATATCGTAAACTCTCTAATTTGTTGGATGAAAACATGAATACTTTGATATTGAAAATCTAAATCATGATTTTAATTATGTGTTTACTGAACTTGAGTGTAAGCTAATGCAAACAACAACTGGTCTTGCTGAGCTGGGCTTACACTTTTTGTTAACTTATGATAAACTAGTACATGACCTATATTGTTTGTATACATAGTTTTTCACAGGTATTTGCATCATACACACATTCACAAAATTAGGCAGACCTTCTTTCTAATCTTTCTGACCCTTTTGTCATGACTTTAATATTTTATAAATATTACATTGAACACACATACACGCACAAGCAAACACAATATTTGATTTCGATGGCATTATAAGTTCAATTATACCTGCATGAGAGTGTTTGTTATAATTTTCAACTTCATACAAAAACTTATCAGTTAGTATTAGTGTAGAGATATGAATGGAGTGCTTGTTTGAAGAAAACGCTTAACTCTGATCTGATTATAATTAACTTGCAGAAGCAGCTCAAGGTATATCTTGCACCTTTTCTTCATGGCAGGCGATATACTTCATTTGGTCGCCATTTCACTAAAATAGATAAGTTGAAGGAGGTAAATACTTTCTTTTAGAATATTGTTTTCAAGCATTGGTTATCAAGAAGCTGAAATTGTATTACATTTCTCATGATTTTTTGCATGAACTATGCTGGATATATGGTCATCAAAATTTATGCTTGTATGGCCTTGTCTTGATGAAAATGAAAGCTGCACAATAGACAAAACTATCCTATAGTTATTAACTTATTATATAAGGATGATATATTGTTCGTATTATCAACACAACTTGGGGGAATTTATTGTACATCGCTAACTTAGATGCTTATATTTTAAACTAGATTGTTTTACTTTGCTCTTAGCCTCAGGGATAACTGACTGTGAGTGATTGCTCATTAATGTATATAAATCCATTAATGTTTTATATTTTCTTGAATTCTTGCTCATTACTATAGCTAATGTAGAGCTTTCTAATGCAGATTGTTGATAGGCTTCATTGGTATGTCCAGAGTGGTGACACGGTATGTAGTTGTCTTTTATGCATATCTATTTTGGTAATATACACTTCACTGTCATTGTGTAATTGATATAAATTTATTGCATGTATACTGCATTAATATTTCCATCCAGCTATCATCACCTTTTCCAGAAAAAAAGTATTGAAGATATTGTCGCCAAGTACATGCATATCGAGCATTCTTAATTGTTTGTAATAATTTTTCAGAGCTGATAGCGGCCTGCTTTTTGATTGCTACCACTAGTATTTTTTATATCTAAATTTAAAGATGGTTCTGACTCAGTATCTTAGGATACATGAACAAATCTCGTATTTCTAAACCTTAAGCCATTATACAATAATCAGAAATAAGTAATCTAAACAAACCCATAAAATACTCAGCTTTAGTGCATGAAGTTTCTGGGTAATTTCCTGGTCCATTAGATTGGAGGAAATCAGTTTTTAATTTCCTGGTCCTTTAAATGACTGGAAGATGATATTGGAATCAAAAGTTTGTAATATTTTATTGTTATGGAACTTCTCACATTGATAACATTTGCTTGAGGAATGAAAATTCTTATATGAATGATCGATGTTGATAGTTTCAGTTTAACTTAGTTGTTATTTCAACTAATTTGCATCCTTCATATCTATGTGGTACCTTCTCCAGGTTTTGGACTTCTGCTGTGGTGCAAATGACTTCAGCTGTCTAATGAAATCAAAGCTTGAGCAGACTGGGAAGTTATGTTCCTTTAAGAACTATGATTTATTCCAAGCTAAGGTACATTACTGAATCTATCAACCGATACATAACATAGTTACTAAATTTGGTTATTACTTATCAATGACATAGGTAAATTGTTTCTCAACTTTTTGAGCATGTTTTGGATGCCAACAACTAATATAGATTATGTAGATTTAGCTGTAACTTATAACCTTAATGCAAATACAGATTTATGGTCATTCTTTGGTTCAGCTAGCATTTACTTTGCTTAAGGTGTTAAAACTCATGTGCAATAAAATATAATGGTGCTTGCTGTATTGACTTGTCTAGTAAATCTATACATGGAATAGTTATTTTTGCATCTCACCTATCTATGGTTGCTTCCTGCTTCAAATTTAAAATTGCAAGATGCTTGAATTCCTACAGTAGTTTTATGATCTTCCTTTCTTTTCACACTTTTCCCCGCCAAAACTTCTTTTTATCGCTAATTGTGCTCTTCTGCCTGTAGAATGATTTCAACTTCGAAAAGAGAGATTGGATGACTGTCCAGGCTGAGGAACTACCACATGGTTCTAAACTTGTAAGGCCTTAAAGCTTTTGCTTCAATTAGTTTACATAAACATATAAATATTTCAATGTTGTTGTTAATATGTTCTTCTTTCACTTTGGTACTTGACTAGATCATAGGGCTGAATCCTCCTTTTGGGGTTAGGGGTTCTCTTGCTAACAAATTTATCGACAAGGCACTGACATTTAAGCCAAAACTCCTTATACTTATTGTGCCAAAAGTAACTACAAGGTTAGTATCATTTCTTTCTTTAGCCCCGATATTTATGACATCAATTTTGGCCTGACATATTTCTGTACAAATTTGTCATCAACAGCACAATTTTTTTCAAATTTTAATTTAGAAACATACGACATGAATATTGAAACTGAAGATATTATGAAATTCAAACAAAAAAAATTAAATTGAAACGTTATATATACACCAAAGCACAATGGAAAGGCAGACATGAATATACATTAGTATGTCTTTCTGCTAGTAATATTAATGAGAAAAATACTAATGTTTCCAGTAATTTCTACTTTGCCAGACTTGACAGAAAGAAAGTTGGATATAATTTAATTTGGGAGGATAAGGAAATATGTTCAGGGAAGGTGAGTTTGTTAAAATTCCGATGATTTTAATTCAAGATTGTGTGAATTTGGGCTTATATATGTCTTTCGTTTTGTTTATTCCCCCAGTCATTTTATCTACCTGGTTCTGTTGATACTCGAGATAAGCAATTGGAAGACTGGAACCTGAAGCCGCCGCCTCTTTACCTTTGGAGTCGCCCTGACTGGACTGCTTGGCACATGCAAATTGCTCAAATGCATCGCCACATCAAATATGATGTGTATAATAATAATAAAGGAAAAGAAGTGACAAATTATCTTATGGAGGAGAATCATGATTGTTATCAGAATTACCCTGGGTTACATGCACCTAATAATTTTTTAAGCATATTTGACGGTGTTCCAGATGATAATGGTGACATTGTACCAGAGAATGGTGCAACTAGGTTTCCTTGATGAAGAGAACTAGAATGGGAAGATGGATTACCTATTGAAGCTGAGGAAATGTTTTTTTATATGGATTTATCATCTCTAGAATGAGGATGATTGGGTTGAAACATTACAGTGGAAAATATGTAAAAAAAATTATTGGACAAAGTATCCAGCTGTATAGCGTAAGTAATACTTGATATATAGTATAACTAATGTGGTTTGGATATGGTATATATTGATAATTGACTGTTTTAAGTATGTCTAAATTGTATGTTAAAAAGTAAAATATTGGGTATGTATTCATTTGAAGAGGGGCAAAGAAGTGTTTTGTGGTATACAAATAAGAGAAATGTTAAGTTTTTACGTAAATTTGTGTATTTAATGCATTGAAAATCGTAGTATTTGATTTTTTTAAAGAATAATTTCTGAAGTCGAGTGCATCCTCTCAAAATAATAGGCACATAGACTAGTGCTTTGGTCCAAAGGTGAGGAGCACAAGGGAGAGATTTTAATGAAGGATAATGAAATAGAAGTAAAAATGCTGAAAAGGAATATCAAGTAAAAAGTACATCACCTATTTTGGCATTCCAATTCCAACTCAATCTTCTCACATACCATGTTTTATTGTATAATACTTATTGTACAAGTTACTGTGTGTGCTAGTCTCATGAATCTTATGTTATATTTAGGAGATATAATCAAGAGAGTTGTTGGTGGCTATATCATTGTACATGGGGGGGACTGATGAGTGATGACACTAAAATTAAAAGCTATCACTCTTTCAGGGATTATGTAGAATAATAAAACTAAAAGGAATTTCAATGAATCTAAGACTAGTAAAAGTTATCTATCAAGAAGGGAGGTTGCAAAAGAACATAATTGGATTAGTAAAGAAAAAATGGAAAGGAAATGTAGAGTTTCTGTGTATTTCATTAATTCATTTATGACCAGCTTCATATTTTAAAATGCTGTAACAGAAATTACAAGAAGTGAGTACCATGTCACCGTATATATTCATTCTAGTTATTAATGAATAATGATTATACAATTCATCAACATCTCTTGGTATTGTAATATAAATCTATAGAAAATGATTTTCATCTGCTTTAAAATGACTATGATTACTTTCATTGATGTGGACTCAACTATTAGGGATATCATTGCAGGTAATTAGGCTTGCAAGAAAACTGTCTTCTTCCATGTGGACTCAACAACACTACTAAAGATGAAGAGAAAGTAACAAACTAAGGATTTTTAAGTTTTCCTCGAGTCCAAATTTCTCCACTTGAGTGCTAATTGAGAAATAGTGTTTGTAGAAGAACCATCTTCTTTGATTGCATTCGAAGCAGCTTCTTTTAATTCCTTCATGTTATTGCGCAATTTCTCACCTTCTTCTCCTTCCAAGAGACACTTTATCACCTTAGCAACCTCTTCCCTTTCCACAATGCTATTTTCATTAACTCTTGGCCTCACTCCCACTTTTAGTCCTTCGCTCAACAAAACCGCATTCATTTTCTGCTCAGCAAATAGAGGCCACGTGATTAATGGCACGCCATGCACCACACTCTCAAGGGTTGAATTCCAGCCACAATGAGTCAAGAACCCACCAATTGATTTGTGACTTAGGATTTGAATCTGCGGCGCCCATGATGTAATGACAAATCCTTTCTCATTAGTTCTCTCCAAGAACTCAGATGGTAAAAACTGCAAAGGGTCAACTTCATTTTGTGCTGAAAGATATGCTGCACTAGATGAACTACTACTCGGTGCTCGTAAAACCCACAGGAATTTTTTATTACTTAATTCCAAACCCAAAGCCAGCTCCACAATTTGTTCCTGTGAAAGTGTACCCCCACTCCCAAAAGATACATACAAAACTGAACAAGGCTGCTGTTTCTCCAACCAAGCCAGACACTCCAAGCCATTAGCATCATCACCAGATTTTGTTTCTGTTTGGATGATAGGTCCAACAGGATACACTGGAGGGTTGTCACTTCCCTCCTCTTTCATTGCACTTATAGGACCCATCTCCATTTCCAGGAAGCTATTAACAAGAACACCATCAGCAAAACTTAAAAGTTTAACAAATGGGAGGAAGTGTTTATAAGCTTGACTTGATCTATCTTGAGCTATGCTCAAGAGATCCCTGCCATGGATTGGTACACAGCCTGGTATTTTTATAGGCTCTGGTATATCTCTATACTCACATGATGTTTCCTCATCCAGCTTAGGCAAATAGAAGCTCCAAGCAAGTGTAGTAGCAGCTGCAGGGAAGTATATGTAAGACAACATGTTGAATTCCTTACCAATATTTAGTGCTTCAACTGCAAAAGAATCAACCACTAAGGCTACAAGGGAAATTTCTTTAGCCAAAGACTTCAAAGCCTCATATAAATATGGAGAGTGATTTAGTGTGAGGTGCATTTGGCTTTCCATGGTAGTCCCTTGTGGTAGGTCATTAGGGTTCACAGGTGGAAGAAAAGTGTGGTTGATGTTTTATGGAAGAGTTTGAAGGATAGATTTTGATGCACTTGAGGGAGATCCAAGTGAGGGAATGAAACATGTGACATGAAAGTCTGGATGGAGTTGAACAAGTCTCTTGGAGAATTGAAGAATAGGGACTAAATGACTATATCCAACACCTGGAACAACTGCAATATGAATTGTTTTCTCCATGGAAACTTGCGGTCAAGTTCACAATGTATCAGGTAAGATATTTGATTTTGTTTTGTGGGTTGTGAAAGGAAGAACTAATGATAGAACTCACCTAACTATGCAGCATCTTGGTATATATAACATTTTAATATGCACCATTATTTTACCAAATGATTTATTTTATGATATAGATACCTTTCTATTTCATTACTAATATTATATATGTATTGATTGATGTAGTAACATATCCTTAAATAATGTCATTATTGGTCAAATTGCTTTTGATTTTTCAAAAGAATTGGAGAGCTCTATTTAGGAGAAAAATATATACAATGTAAGATTGGTGAGATCCATTTATAAAAATAATTTCAAAATATGTCTCACTAATATTTTTACTTGTGTCTCTCTCATATAAACAAGGTCATTAATTTCCTTTGAAAAATGGAGAATATCTCATTTCCATTATTGTTATCATTTCTACTCCACTACATAAAAGCATTCAGTAGGGACTGATTACTTTGGAATGAGGTAAGAGTTATTGTCCGATATGTTGATCTCATGTTTATGTCTGAATATGGAGCAGAGGATAACAAACCAATTTATTAGGATATATCATGGGAATATTCTTGACTCTTGACATTGGAAGCTTTTGGGAATTGAGTCTCATATCAGCAAAGTTTCTGAATTGTGGAATGTATATGTGTTTGTGCACCACCATCTTATGAACTAGTTTTCACGAGTCAGATACAAACATATATTACATGGTATTAGAGTACGATTTTGTAGGCATGACATGATGGTGAATATTAAAGTTGTATTTGAGTTTCACGTTGCTAAGATTCTTGAGCTATACAATGTTTATATGTGTTTGATTACTTCACAAGTAAGCTCCATTCACATTTAACAAAACTGATATTTTAGTAACTATATTCCATGGTGTACATATTTTGAGAGTTTGTGGCCTGTCTTTTTCTATCCTGGCATTCTCATGTTCTGTGACTGTTGCAATTGTGCTCATACGCCTCCTCTCTCTTGATTGCGCTCCCTTTAAATTAGTTAAGTTTATTTAAAGATGAAATATAATCAATGATACCGAAGTAACTAATGCCCTAATTCGAGATGTTTTTTGACACCAAAACTAGACTGAATTCGGCTGCTCTGGAATCAGTTGTAGACTGTTTTCGGCTAACAGCTTAGAATATTTAGAGATTCACACTTAATTACAATCATCTAATGACTACCCCCTACCACCCTCAATATTTTTCCTACGATAGTAAACTTTTCCAATATAAACCTCTCTCAAGACTTCCTCCAAATGTTGCTATGCCTCAGACCCTTGCGGCATCACACCGCTGGACATCACAACATACACATGGTCTTTGATACGGGTCAACGTTTCAGACAGCTCCAAGTACCCATGATCTCTATCCTCCTCAGCAGCAATCTCATCAAGGGCCTCTTGCTCTCGTGGCCTCGGCACTTGAACATAATTTTTAATTTTATCTCTGGTGTAGTCATGTGTATGTTTGAAATTTTGGCTCAAATTATGTTATGTTTTCAAACTTTGAATAATTTAGATAATTTTATTTTTATGTTTGATTAATGTTATGTTTGAAAATTATGTTGTGTTGTTATTTGTTATGTTATGAATTAAATTTTCTGTTTTGAATATGGTCAATGCATGGAATGTCGTTTAGAAGCAAACTAAATGCGCCAAAACAAAGTTTGAGCCAAAACATATGGCTTCTGCCTCTGTGCTGATGCAGTTCGGATTATATAATCCGGAAACCACCTTTTTCACCCCAAATGTTGACTTTTTACGGGGTGAGTGACACATTTCAAATTATATAATCAAAAATGCACAAAACCTGTCCGGATTATATAAACCCAAATCCTTCCAATGCACTTTGGCATCAAGATCCTCCAGGGTGCCTCAAGCTCCAAAATGCACGAAATTGTCCGGATTATATAATCCAAAAGTAGTTTGGAATATGTAATTCGGACTAGGGGTATTTTTGAAAAAAAATAAGGCGCGCTAGAATCCAGCAGGTGGAAAAAGTAATAGTCTTAAATTATTGTATTGGGCTAACATATACAATAACACAAAGCCCAAGCCCAAGCCCATAATACCAAACCCAAGTCACATACATTGCTTACAATTCCACAACCATTCTATTCTCTCTTTCACACTCCCTCTCTACTTTCTCTCTCTAAACAAATACACTTTCACTCATTTCTCTCTCCGACTTGCGAGCCCGAGCGATCTAACCCTACAACCACCATGTTCCGCCGCGCAACATCGTCCCTTCTCTCACGCGCCGTCGCCACTCGCCGCTTCTCCACCGATGTAGCTACCCCCGCCACCGATTCCTCCTTCGTTGAAGCTTGGAATAAAGTTAGCCCCAATCTTGATCCACCTAAGACACCACTCGCTTTCATCAAATCTCGTCCTCCTATTCCTTCTACTCTTCCCACCAAACTCACTGTCAATTTCGTTCTTCCTTATGCTTCTCAATTGTCCGCTAAAGAGGTTCATTTCTTCCCTAAATTTTCATTCAGATTTGTTCTTGTTATTTTTGTTGATGATGACGATGATGATTATGTATGATTTAGTTTTGATTTATGTTTTTGGATATGCATTTTTGGAAATTGGTGAATTGGGATTATTGCGGATTAGGGTTAAATCTGAATGAATTAGTGAGTTGGGATTATTTTAAAATTGGTGGATATAAAAAATGTGATTTTGATGATTTAGATTTTTTAGAGATTATCTTCCTACAATTTTAGAGATTTTTTTTTTTTATAAAATAAGCTGCTTTGTGTTCGTGTTCGTTTAAGGGAATGAGAATCTCTTTTTTAAAAAACAAATTAGCTATAAAAAAATGTTTTTTTTTTTTTGCTGGAGAAGGTAGCTGCTTCTTATTTGAAGTAGTTTTTAGATTGTGGAATAGGTTTAAATTAGATGAATTCATTTGTGTGGAAATAAGGAAGTGATTATTATACAGTTAATTGAGTAAAATGAGGATAAGAAAAACTATAAGAGCAATTGCTTAGGATTTGGATTGAATTATTGGAAAAATTTATTTGACATGATTTATGATAGTATGTCATTTTATCATTAGAGGCCTGTTTGGATCTGCTTATTTGAGCTTATGTAGTGACATAAGTTTTGTGAGATTATTTGGGATTGGGAGAACTTATGAAAACACATTATGACATTGTTTATAAGCTGTTTTCAGCTTATTTTCACAACTTTTCCAAGATAGCTTATTAGCAACTTTGTTTTATCTTTTTCTATAGAAATTACTTATGTACATAAGTGCTTGTGTTATAAGCTGCAAGTAAGTTGTTTATCGTTTATCCAAACAAGGCTTAGATCTATGTAGTTAACTCTAATTAGTGGGAAAAAAATTGTTGTATTTATGGGGGGCTTACTAATGATTTAACTTCAAAGGATAAACAATGTACATCATTTGATGCATAGTTTTTCCATTTAATTTAAATAAATGCATAGTTTTTCCACTCAATTTTACTAGAAAACTGAATTTAGGATCTATTTGTTGTTGTTTTTTCTTTTTTGTGTGGAGATTACAATATTTATGAGTAGTAATGCTTGCTTTAAGCTCATTTCTTAACCATGCTCCATTTTCTAGGGCTGTGATCACTACTTAAGACCTTTTATTTTTGCCATTTATTATTGAGATTTCATTGAACTTATGTTATGTTTTTGCCCACATATTTAATTGCTTGAGGATTAAACCTGCATTCCTTTTCTAGTAGGTTGATTACTTCCTATAAGTGGTTTAAGATTTTACTGAAACAATTTTGTTGCTTCTGTTGTGTAATCTTATAGAATTGTCTATTGCTGAAACTTGCAGTTAGAATATAATGATTTTTGTGCATATAGAGTTTTTTATTCTTTGTTTTGTGGGAATAACACAACCCTCAGATTTTAGGATTACCTGGATAAAATAATGTTGTAGCATTTCAGGTGCTTCTTCTTAGAGTGTTATCTCCTTTGAAGCACTGCACAGACACTACCACTTGCACCTCGACACCAGTAATAATTTGAGATAATTAATTAATTCAATGTAATCACCTGTGTTGGTATTGTGTTGGTGCCTCTGTTGTCAAAGCGGAAAAGCGGTGCGGCGCGGCCACCCCAAAAATTGACGCGGCGCGGTATGCGGGCGCGTAGCGAGGGCTTTTTCAGGACGCGGATACTAATATATTTAATATTAAAATACCATACTATACAAAAAATATACTAAAATACCTTAAATATTACTCAAAATTTAAGAAAAATAATTAATAACCAATAGTATTAACTATTAAAATAATTTGTCAGAAAAATAACTATCAAAATATGTATGAAGTAATATATTAAATATACGATTTTTTTTTTTGAAAGAATATCGAATATAAGAATCATTAAGGCTTCCTTAAAAAAAAAATCATTAAGGCTAAAAACAATCAAATCATTTAAAAAAGAGAGTATAGTTAGCAAATAACCGTTAAAAATAAAAAAATATTGTAAAGAAAAGCATTAAAAATATTAAAATAATATTAAGAATAGCAAGCAATAAGCTGGCACATTCATTGCGCGACTTTTCAGCAAGCAGTATGGGTCAACGAAATCATAAAGAAGCATTTATTTTATTTTATTTAACCAATAGAGAGCTTTTATTATTCCCACCCAGTATGAAAGGCACAGACCGGGACGAAAACGGGTCACATGGGTCGAAAGGTGTGAAAACACAGTCGTTTTGGCTCTCTTTCTCTCGTTTTTTGCTCCAGCCCAAAAGCGGGTGATTCGACCCGCTATTGATCCGCCCCGCTCCACAGGATAGCGGCCGCGAAACCCGGGTTCTCCAAACGCGCCGCGTCGGAGCGTTGCGTAATGGTGGTTCATGTTTTGCCGCTCCGTGCCGCGATAGCGCTGGGAGCGGCCGCTATTGACAACAGAGGTTGGTGCCACCGTGCCAGACATTGCCATGCCTTCAATTAGAAGTTTTAGTACTACATAGGTTATCCGTATTTCTTGAAGAATGAATTGTTTAGTGATGCAAAACAGAACATGAAGCCTTGATGTGCGTGTCTTCTCATGTCCTTTCTCTTGTTTTATCTCAAATGCTACATCTTGGTATAAATATAGTCAAACAAAACAGAGACAATTTTTTAACTCTGGAAATTTAGAAAAAGAACAATGTTGCTGGTTTCAGGCAATTTACCGTGCTTAACATTGGTTAACATAGATAGACTTCCCAATAATCCATGAAAGTGACATTTAGCACCCTTGATATTTTATATGTTTAAAGTTGAACAGTTGACCATGTGGTGATTTCTGAGCTGTGTATATGAGGAAATGAGTTTTCTTTTTACTGTGAAGTATACATTTTGGTTTGTGCAACAGCTCTTTTAAGGACTGGGTTTTGAAACTCTTTCATTGAGCATTTTTCATATAAAACTGGCATCTTGTTTCAAGTGTGCTATTTCAAGCTTCAATTATATATATTTTTAATATGTGTTAGAACGGATAGAACATTATGGCGTAGTTTGATCCATGTAGCCGACCCCACTAAGTGGGATAAGGCTTGGTTGTTGTTGTTGTTTGATGTGTTAGAATGGATGAGTATTCACACAATACAAGATAGTACTTGAGTTTGGAATAAAAGCATTTCAAAGAATTGAAGTAACTCCAATTGAGTAAGAGATGGTGGAGTCTCATCATAGGGGGTTTGTGGAGAAGACCCACAAGTATCAATAAGGAGAGTATAGATCAAATGAAAGATACACCAATAGTTAGTGGCTCAGAGAGATTAAGAGTTTTTTTTTTGCCAAACTATTTAGAGGGATTTGGATATAAGCATTCTCAGCAGGTGTGATTCATGATAGGATATTATAGCATTGTTTGATCCCATGTAGTTGACCGCACCTCGTAAGAAAGGGTTTTAGTTGTAGTTGTTGTCAAGTGTCTTTTGGTTTGCATACCTGTAAATCTTCGAATTATGTAACTGTCCACTACAACCTGTGTACAAAATTTAATCAAGTACAATGCTTTTTTTATATATTGTTATAATGGATTTTCAAACCATTTGCATTATTGATAGAGAAATTTCTTTTACTCTTTTCTCACGTCTTTAGTAGTATTTTTATCCAATTAAGTGATGAAAAGATTTTCTTCAGCAATGTTTATAATGACATTACTGCTAGAACATATGCATTGGCAAATTTTGAAAAATGAAGTGAGTGATTAAAGAAAATATCAAACCATGATAAAAGAAGTGACTGCAAGAACATATGTGTCATGTTGTTTCATGGCACACTATTTTGAGGCTCTGTCTATGCAGCAATCCTACAAATCTGTGTGATGGTCGTTCTTAATCCTTGTGGAATCCATGAACCACACTGGGAAAGAATGTTGATGGTTAATACCTAATAGAATATTTTACGAGGGAACTTCACGTATTTGTCAGTTTAATTATCTATACTGACAGTTGGTTATCTAATTTATTTTCTAATGCTGCCATCTCCCTGCCCTCACTGGTTCCGTGTTTTTTTTTTTGTAAGTTTCGATGTTAGAAAATTCCTTAATTCTTCTTCCCTTGGAAAATGACACAATTTAGTTTTATAGGTTGATCTGGTTATAATCCCAGCTACAACAGGCCAGATGGGTATTCTCCCAGGACATGTTGCAACAATTGCAGAGTTGAAACCTGGGGTCATGATTGTACAAGAAGGGAATGATTCGACCAAGTATTTTGTAAGCAGTGGTTTCGCTTTCGTCCATGCAAACTCTGTTGCTGATATAATCGCTGTTGAGGCCGTTCCACTGGATCAAATTGATGCAAGCCTAGTGCAGAAGGGTCTTCAAGAGTTCACTCAGAAGCTCAGCTCAGCGACAACTGATTTGGAGAAAGCTGAAGCTCAGATTGGAGTTGATGTCCATAGTGCTCTCAACTCAGCTCTTACAGCCTAAGTCCTGTAGTTGAACTTTACTTTTTGAGTTGTTTATTTCCCCCGGTCATTTTGTCTCAGTATAATCAAAGATGCTGAAGAACATTATCATCATGTATTTTGTGTTGAAACCGAATTGATGGAATAATATATTTCAACAGCTTCCATCTAGCTCCAGGAAGTTGAGCAAGACCTTGAAATCAGAAACAAAAGCTTGATAAATATATTTTGGATTATACGCAATATGATTTCAACTTCATAAGCTCATGCTTCGTTTTGGTTAAGCGTATTAAAATTCTTTGATAATATCAAAGGTTAGCACTTCATCCTTAGCTATATTGATCCCAAAACTCCTTATACTAAGATCGTTTTTGTATCAGGCTATTATTTGTGTTCAAACTGAATATGATAAAATCTAAAAAAATTATAATGAAAGAGTGGGTTAACAAATATTTGGATGCCTTCTTCTAAAGCAATGTAGTGGTTTAAATGCCAAATCATAGTGTTTGTTTGCTGTAATAAGGTCGAGTATATATTTTTAAGGAAAGTATTTATAATTTGTTCTACTCATTTTGTATTTAGAATATTTAAAGTTTCATGTGACATGATAGTATTCTCTCAACAAAAAAAAAAATGTGACATGATAGTATTGTTGTAGTACTTTTCTTTCTAAAACTAGGTTAAATCATAACACTATTTTCTTTAGTTAATAATATACACGTTTAAATAGTTAATATATAATTACCAAGTAAAAAAAGGAATACATAGTAATAATTCTTTTTTAATATAAAGTCAGCTCATTCATAAAATAATGATTTGTCCTACATTCTAATATAGTTTCAAATTTTAAAGTTGAAATTTTTTTCTTTCAATTTATTGATTAGTTTATCAAATTTAATTATATTTTATTTTTTATATAAAAAATTTATTAATCCAATAATATATAATTTCAAAGAAAAAAACAGTTCTAACTTAAAAATATTTAGAGTTTATACTATGAGTTGAATATGTTTAATAAGCTGGTGGACTGAATTTCCACTTTTGTGTGTGATCAATTGCAAGAAGCTTATAAACAAGTTCTTCTATAGCTGTCCAATTACAATTTACTTCACCTTGAGGAGAAGGTGGGGGGAGGGAGAGGGAGTTGGGTTAGTACCTATGAAGCACAAATACTCCACATATTAGGCGTGTCTCGGCGTCGGATACGTATCATGTCCGACACCTAGACAACACCGACACATATGATTACATTGAATTTTGTCATTTTTTCAAACTATTATCGGTGTCGATGTATCGTGTCATGTGTCCGTGTTTGAGTTTGTACTTCATAGGTTAGTACAAACTAATGAAGAATTCTTCCTAGTCAATGATAATAGTTCCCATAATGATTTTGTTGATACCCTCCCATGTAGAAATTACTATTAGGTTGTTGCTGTGTTGCAAATCCAACTTGTCCTTGCATTCCACTTTTTGCATATTGCTGCCACATTGCTTGTTCTTCAGCTAATAACCTTTGTCTCTTCTCCATCTCTGACATTTGAACATAAGCTGGTGGTGCTACAAGCATTGATGCTGCAAATGGATCTTGAGAACCATTCCTTGATGTTGGTGGTGCTGGCAATGCTAACATTGTTGCTTCTGACCCTATTGCAACACTGCTAGCACTCCCGTAACCATTCATTCCATGTAAAGATGGTTTCTGATTATACATGCTATCCAATAACAATGTATCAAATCCACCACCTAATGATGGTTTCTGATTTGGCAAGTTGCTACTTGATTGAACTAGTGTTGTTTCCCAATCTGACACATCATCAAAAGCATGCCATGGAAGAGCTTGTGTTGTATTACTTGTTGATAATTCACCATCAAATAATGCCAATGCTAGTTTGTTTCCAACATAATCTGGATTTGTCATGCTGTCACTTAAATCTAACAACTCACCTTCTGTTTGTACTATTTTTTCTTCTTCCTTTTGATCTTGTTCTTTTATCTCTTCCTCTACTTTTTCCTCATTGAATCCTTCTGGTGGTGGAAGTGCTTTGATTTCATTCATATCTTCTTCTACTTCATTTTCGTCTTCATTCTTTTCATTATTTTCTTCTTGTGTGATCTGCTTATTTGCTTGTGATAAGAGAGATTTGTCTCTAATGAACTGATCCATGAGGTCTAACTTCTTCGTTGTGACTTTTTCAATCTCTGGATACTCGGAAGAACGCCCGATTCCAATACTTTTAGACCAGCTGTAAAACAAGTCTAGCTCGTCATACTGTTTTCCAACGCGACAGAAAACGTCGTAAACCTTGTAGCATTCTGGTACTTCCATTTCTGTGAAACGATCAATGAAGATACCTAGTATGTTTGTCATGTCATGATATGTTTGAAAACTCTCCTTCACAATTGGGTAGAGTGCCACTATCACAATTCTGTGTGTCTTTGCAATACCTATTCAATTCAAATAAGCATCAGATTGCTTCTTGTGCTTATATATGCAATTTTGTTTGAATTAATTGAAAATATGCATTTTTACAAAACCAATTGGTAACTAAGTATAAGAATAATGTAAGATGCATGAAGAGTTTTGTTCATGCAAATATAGTGGTTTTTGCTTTTTAATTCTTGCAAACTCAATCTAATTATTTGACACTGACATGACTAACAAAAATACACAACCCTACACACATTCGGCCACTTATGGACCGTCTGGTTAAGATCAGACAGTCCAAATTTTAAGTTCGGTATTTTAGATTATAAAGAAGAAATAACTGCATCAAAATATGGATTGTATGATCTTGATCTTGATCATACGATCCTAACTGCATGCAATCACATTACACACAGTCTAAATCCAAACTTTTCATGTTCTAATCATTACAAACCTGTTGGACGACAAGCCATAAAGCGCTCAAGCAACAACTGCAAATGCTGCATTTTGGAAAATAGATCGTCAGTCTTCATTTCACACAATGGAGTAGATCTCACAACCTCTTTATCCCTATCTCTTTCTCTATATCTCTCTCTTTTGCTTTCCCTTGATTGTTCTTCCTCATCTTCATCATACGCGAACCGACCGCTCCTTCCACGCTTATATTGCATCCTATACTCAAGCCTCTCATCTAGATACAATGCATACGTGCGAACAAAAGAAGAATAATCCCATGAATTAGACTTAGACTTGTCCCTAAAATCAGACATGTTAAGAAGTCGAGTTCCACGTTGAGTTGAGAAGAATATTTCTTGTTCATAAGCATGATCACCATCAGACAACAACCTTTGAATCAAAACAAGTGTTTTTAAAGCAACTGTCCAACTACTTGTCTTGATCAAACGTTTAGAGAGTGTGTTCACACAAGAACTTATGAATGCACGTGAGTAACATGTTAAGCTTAGAATCTCTCTAATGTGTCTTTCTTCAGCTGGATTTTCATCATGTTTTGTTGCTTTAACAATGGCTACTTGAAGATCACCTATTGAGGCACTGCTTCCAACTTTTGCTAGGCCTATGCTTGTTTGATCTTTCACTGCTCCAATGGCTCTTCTTAATGTGCTTTGTGACATTGTTTTTTTATAAGATCAATTTGACTTGTTTGATTAGGCTATTGAATGTGACCTGAAAAAAAAAAATATTTTTGCACATTTTTCATTTCAAATTATTTCCCTAGAAAACTTTTTATTAGTGAATACCAGTTTAATAATTGAAACGGTATGATTAGTCAATTTAGTTCATGAAATTAACAAGGTTTTAAAACAAAATCCAAAAATAAAAATTCTCCGGTCACATTAATCCGTTTAAAATAAATTTAGAGACAAAATTGTCTTATATGCAAAGACTATTGTGACAAGAAGATTATTATTTTCAACAATCATTTTGAAATTTCTTCTTCTTTTGGATAAATTTATTTTGAAATTTTGTTAGTGTTAGACGATTTCAAGGATAACATCAATTTTACTCTTTTATCAAAAGAAATTTACGGTAAAGACTTATAACATTTCATTAAAGAGAATTTTACAAATACAACGAGGAATATCGATAAAAATGTGGAAATGTAGGGTGATGAAAAAGAAAAATACAAAAGGATACCTGCTTATGAATATCTTTGTATGCAGAAAATATTATAAACCCAAGCAGCACAAGTAGATATATGAATTTGAAATGACCTTAATGTCAAATGTTGAGAAGGGAAATAAACAAGAAAAATCTTTGAAGGAAAGATAGTTGTTCTTTGTTTCTATCTTTCCTTTCTTTTTCCCTCTCCCTTCCCAATGTTCTTCTCTGTGTCAAGGTGTTATGACAAAACTCTAATTGGCCAAGCATAGCCCAATTTTCTAGCATCAAAATGTGGAGAACGATATGAGATGTCATTACAGGTATGCATCACTAATCAATACTAATTAGTTTGTATTTTCTTATTACCCTTTGACCTTTTCAAAAGACTTGTGACCAACTTAATTAATTTTACGTAGGATTTTTTACTTTTTTATACAACATTTTAATAATTTCTTTGTAACATTTTAATTATTCTTCATATTTATCATTGATTACATAATAGATTGTCACTGTCCTTGTGAGCTTAGCTCAACTATTATGGACAATGCATAATATATGCAAGGTCCGGGATTCAAACCCCGGTCACTAAAAAAAAAATAGATTGTCGCTCTTTATTGTATAAAAAAAGAAATTAAATTTGTCACTCTTTATAATTATTTTGCAAGAATATAAAGTTATATGTCTGATGTCTATGTTTTTCACAAAAGTTCGTTGGATTGTCACATGTATCATGAAGGCTTCTTTATATATAAGTTTGTTGTCTTTAGCATTTCCGTTTTCATAAGAGTAATGTTATATATCCTGAGGGGGGCATCGCAAAATCATGTCGAATAAGCAATCAACCAATCACAATTCACCATTGCACGGAATACATGGGACTGTGGAGTAAAATATGGAAGTCAACAAATAATAAGTGTGCAATCAAAATATGCCACATGTATCGTGAAAGCTTCATTATATATAAATATGTTGTCTTTAGCATTTCCGTTTCCATAAACCTATCAGATTGTTGAAAAATAAAGACATAAAGGTTTTTTTTTTTTTTGAGTCCATCAATTATAAATGGAGGGAGGTAAATGTAAATACTTTTATAGATGTTATTTGAACCTCTGAAGATCTTTAGTGCCTTGAACTAGGACATCATTCTCTCACCCTGTAAATTTTTATATTTTTAATAGGAAAAAAAAAAGATTCAAATATGCTTTTGAATATTTGGTAATACAATATCCAAATATCCCAAATCCTCAACCCTATCCTTTTCTTTTCACAAAATGAAAACATGATATTATTCATTCAAATTGATAGAATATATTTAATACAACCACAAATTCAATGTCACTAAAAACGAAATGGGTGAATATGTGATCAAACTAACAACACACAAGCTAATATCATACAATGACAAAATGCCTACTAATATAATGAAACTGAAATACACGTGTTTTAGGATCTGTAACGTTGACGACGTCAAAATCATTCATTGAATTGAAGATAATCAATCAAGTTGAACCAAACAAACACATCTACAAGAAGATTTATCAAAACAATGTCGCATTAAGACGACAAACAAAACAACACCTTACTATCAAATTCACATGGAATTGATCCAAATGTATGAGAGAAATGAAAATACAATAGTCCAATAGAAAGAAAAAAAAAACAGTAAATATCATCAATGCAACATAGAAGAATAATTAATAGAGAAAACATCAAAGGAAAGAGAGGCTGCTTCACACAGTAGTATTAAATATCTCTTTTATTGATAACTTCATTGGTTGAACTTAGCATGAATGGTGTCAATGCAACCATTCTAAATTGAGAATTAGGCGACAAAGATGTGAAACCCTGTCAAATTTTAAGCCAATATGCCACTGAAAAATGTCAAGATAATTTTTTTTGCAAGAAAGATCAAAACATATCATTCATCATAGGTTGAAATGTTGCTAGCGGGTTACCTCCAAAGACATGACAAGTCATTTATGGTGACCATGATGTGTGCAAAAAGTAATCACTTTTACAACATCCATAAAATTCAAAATTAACAAAAGTTTGACACAAGCATAGTTATCGATCAAATAATTGAGTTTAGAGCACTGCTTTTCTTCTGTCTGTTTTTGCTTATTCCCGTCAAAATAGTCGAGTATAAGTTAACTCACGTAAGTATATTTTCAGCGTGAGTTAACTCACGCATGTGTATTTTTCGGTGGGGATGAGCAAAAACAGATGGGAGAAGAGCAATTTTCTTGAGTTTAAATGGATAATGAACTTCAGTTAAAGATGAATTGATAAAGAATAACCGAGTTTACACTTTTGACTAAAACAATTATTGATTAGACTTGACTTATCTCTCGATTGCACTTTAGATTATCAAGAAGATTTTATCATAAAACCCAAAGAATTAAGACAAAAAATAACATTCAAATTAATGGAATGAAACAACTTTTTACAACAATAGTAACAATTTAAAAAAGAGAGTACAATGCACATAAGTATTATTGTTATGAGAATTTTCATATATGATTTTTCAGGTGTAACCCACACGTATAATACTTAAAAGGCTTATTCAATCGGTCGGTTCTTAACTTAATTGATTGTCTCAATTTGGTCTCTTAACTATAATTTGTACCAATTTGGTCCCCTATGTTTTGCTCTGTTACTAGTTTTAGTCATTCCTGTTAGTTTCTCTTAAAAAAAATGTTAACTTATGTACCAATTTGGTCCTCTATGTTTTGCTCCGTTACTAGTTTTAGTCCTTTCTGTTAACGTTTTTTTAGAGAAACTAACAGAAAGGACTAAAATTAGTAACAGAGCAAAATATAGGTGACCAAATTGGTACAAATTATAGTTAAGGGACCAAATTAAGACAATCAATTAAGTTAAGTTCAAGTTAAGGAACTGAGTAATTGAATAAGCCTACTTAAAATTAGTTTTCTCCCAAATTAATTAATATCAAATATTATTGGGGATTTATAGAATATTAAAATATAATTTGTTCACAAAAGATCAACAATAAAACCGTCATTATTTTGTAAAAATAAAATATAAAAATAGACCGGGCATAATAATCTACACCTAATTTACGCTCTAAATCAATTGTTGTAGATTTTACAAGTCCCATAAGAACAAAATTTAGTAGACATGAGATTATGGCATATACTCCAAGCACATAGATAAGGAGAACTAAGTTGTCCATCACGCAAAAATAGAGAACTAAGTTATGTGCATATCTGACTTTATTTTTTTATTTTTTTTCATTTGAATACCTCCGTATGTCTTGGTGAAACCTCAAAAGAGAAATAGAGTTTGTGAAAAATAAATAAGGATGAGAGAATGTTACACTATACCCAAAGTTTTCATTATACCTTAGAGCATTTAAATGAGATGGTGAGTACTCTTTTACAAATTAATTAAAGGTCTTAGAATATGATTTCATCATGAAAATGTAGATGTATTAAATCTTTTGATAAAGAGTTTTGTTAGTTATGGTGCAGTTTTATCCAACTTAAAAGATTAATCTTTTTTGATCAGAACTCAAAAGATTAATCTATAAAGATACAACATGAAAACAACATAGATTTCATTACATTTTAATTGCCTAATGATTGGCTATTATTAAAAAAATTGTTTAATATCACTTTTAGGTCTCTCATGCATCACAACTAATGTGAGATTTGAGTCCCTCATTTTATTGTTTTAGCAATTTTGATATCTATTGTTTATTTTTCCTTTCATAATAACATGCACCGTTGATTTTTCCCAGGTTATTTTTCCCCCACTTGAGTTGAGACTAAAAATTGATTCAGTGCAATCAAAATTGGTCATGGTATAGTACCATTCATAAAAAAATAAAATAAAAAATTGAAAGATTGATAATATTTGTGTAATTTCTAACATCTAATCTCACATGATCGATTTCAATATTTCACTCGCCGTATGATTGCACGAATTATCAACCATAGGTAATCGAAAATTGTTGTGTACACATTTGATAAGGCTGAAAAACACCAGTAAATGACCAAAATACCCCTTCGGCAGTTAACTGCTGCGAAAGTCAACCGGCTGCAGTTAATTGCCGAAATTCAATTTTATCCATCGGCAGTTAACTACCGCGGAAACATCAAACCTGATTTTTTTTTTCTTTCAAAAACCTTAAATTGTCATTATTAGTATTTATTGATTTTAATTTTTTCAATCATTATTTTGGTACGTTTCAAACAATTGCAGTATTATACTTATGCACATATATAATATATATATATATATATATATATATATATATATATATTAATAAGAATAACATTTAAATCTTGACAAATAAATAAAGAGCATTTAAATCCTCTAAAAAAACATTTCAATGAGTGTAAAAATTAAGTATTTAAATATTATTTTGCACATTTAAAAAAATAGTAATAGTATTTTGGTATATTATATTAAATGAAATTGTTATTAAAGTGGTTATAATTATAGTTATATGTCAAAATTTAAGGAGTTATAAATTTGGCAGATACTATTTACATAATTGTTATTAAAAGAAAATGATATGATTTATGTCAATAATAGCCCAAGTTTCTAATTACAATAACTAATCGTTAAAAAAAAACAAGTAATAACTAAGAATTAATAGAATCTTTAAAAAGAAAACTAAGATTTAATAGTAATAAATTAGTAATTTCAAAAAGGCTTAAATGCGTTTTTGGTCCTTAAGTATTTATTTGGTATCGCTTCGGTCCCTTAACTAAAAAAAAGACCGTTTGAGTATTTTATCTTTATCTCTGTTACCTGTTTTGGTCCTTTCTGTTAAAAAAACAAAAAAATGTTAGGGTTTATATTATTCATCTTCTTCCTTCTTCTTCCATCATCTTCTTCATGATCTTCATCATCAACAACACACCAACCAAAAATAAATAAATCAGCAAATCTATAAACATAATATATTTCATAACTCAATCAATAACCAATTTTTCCAATAAAAAACATCATTTTCAATCTAAACAACACAATTTATCAATCTCCCTAAACCAAATCAACCAAAATTTTCATATCTACTCACCACAAAAAAAATTAAATCCAAAATCTACTGTGATAATTTTGAAGGACTCCCAACATCATTATTCGTCTGTGACCTCTCCTCCTAAGAGCCACCAACAAGCACAAACACCGCTTTACCTCTCCACCTCACTGATTCCTTCTTCCTCATTTCTATTCCAACAACAAAGTCTCACCCACTATCTCCTTAACTGAATCGTAGTCATGAAGAACCAAAATACATCCACCAATTTTGAAAATCATGCATCAATTGAAGAGTAAATTGAGCTTAAAGAGTTAGGGTTGACAAAGAAACCCATAAAACTAGAGTGAATGAATTGAAGCAGCATATTGAAAAAGAAAAAAAATCCAAGGATGGAAACAATATGGGTTAACAGAAGCAACAAATCAAGCTCAATTTCTTGTTCCTCTTCTTCTTTTGGCTCGCTGGAACACAACAAAAATCACAACAAGCCTCACCAAGTCACAACCAGAGAGAGTTATAAGGTGAAGGTATTAGTTTATTGATATCTTTAGAGAAGCATAGTAGTTGTGGTTTTGGATTTAAAAAAAATTTGTTGTTTGGTAAATTAAAGTGATTTTTTTTAGTGAACAAATTGGTTGTTGATTGAGTTATGAAATTGATTATATTTATAGATTTGATAAAGATGATAAAAAAAAATCTAGGTTGGTGTGTTGTTGATGATGAAGATCATGAAGAAGAAGATGGAAGGAGAAGGAAGAAGATGAATAATATACACTCTAACGTTTTCTTTTTCTTTTTTAACAGAAAGGACCAAAACAAGTAACAGAGATAAAGATAAAGTACTCAAACGGTCTTTTTTTTAGTTAAGGGACCAAAGCGATACCAAATAAATACTTAAGGGATCAAAAGCACATTTATGTCTTTCAAAAAAAGACAAATGCTCCCAAGTCCACTACACCATAAACCAATTATATCTTCAATTCAATCTCTTAATTCATTTTCAATAAATACCATTGATTAAAAAAATGAAACTTCTTTGGCATTTGTAATTTAGATTTCCGCGGCAGTTAACTGCCGAAGTTTCTGCGGTAGTTAACTGCTAATGGATAAAATTGAATTTCGGCAATTAACTGTAGCTGGTTAACTTCCGCGACAATTAACTGTCGAGGGGCATTTCGGTCTTTTACTGGTGTTTTTCAGCTTTTGCATATGTGTCAACAACAATTTTCTAGGTAATCCAGATCTAAAAGATGAGAACCAAAAATCACTCAAAAAACAAGAATTAAAATTGTACAATTTGATACTTAAAAATCTAAAAGTAAAATTTAGTCATGTAATCGTAAGATCTAACTCAATTGAAAATACGAATATTTTTTAGTTGGACATATTCATTCGAGACCTCTCTATTGTATTTATGAGTTTCAATGGTATTTGTCACTTCATCTACAAACCAAAAAAGAATTATGTCAAATATTCAATATAAAAAAAAAAGTAGCTAAGATTTATCATATACTTCCTTAAAAAAATAAAATTATCATATACTGTCTTAAAAAAGTATTCATTTATCTGGACTTTTATTAAAGAGTTGGACTTAGGAGACATTGAACTTTGGTAACATTGGATGATTAGACTTGTATATCATTACTCAACTCTTTGTTAATATTCTATATAAATTTCATAAAATTAAAATTTTATTAATTAGTCTTGTAGTGTATTTTTTTAGAGGCATCTCGTAAAGGTATATGAACAAACTTATATCCGAAAAAAAAAATAAAGTACATGGTGAATAGATCAACAATATATGGATTCAAATGTTAAGAAATGTAAGTCTGTTAAGTGATCTGGGATTTAATTCTTAACTTTTGTATATGGAAAACTGTCAGGTCCCAATTTTTCCCAAGGGTCAATGTATCTTATACAGAAATAGTGGTATTGATGAGGTTTGGGAAAGCTAAGATAGAAATCCATCCTTCTACCATCTAATATTTGCCGAACCATATTGCGTTGGAAATCACTCTGAATTCCTGCAAGAGTTTTCCACATAGGAGAATTATATAGAAATTCATCATTCTACCATCTAATATTTGCCGAACCACATTGCGTTGGAAATCCCTCCAAATTCCTGCAAGAGTTTTCCACATAGGAGAATTATAAGGTTGAAATCGTTACTTCTTCCCTGCTTGCTAACAAGGACTTTTCACTAGAGCTCATTTGGTTTGTTGATGAGGTTACACTTCATCTTTATTAGAAAAAGTCTCATTCATAAGATGCAGATTCTTAAACCCCAAGTCACCATCAGGAAACCACGCAATTTTTTCTTAATTTTATCACAAATAGGTTTGGGGATCTTCACACCGCATATGATGATACAAAATAGAGCTAATAATTGACTTAAATAGCGTAATTCTCCCCCGTAAGACTTGAACATAGTTTCTTTCACTTACTACGCCTATTCTAGATTTTTTTTTGACAATATACTTAAAGTGAGGACTTGTAGATTGATTGGTAGCTAAATTAGCTCCCAAGTATCTACTCAAACAATAAACATGAGAGAAACGAATATAAATTAAAAATATCTTTGTCGAGTTGATTATCAACATTCTAAGAGAATGAATTTGTACTTTTTGATTGTTGATTTTTTGGCCTAAAGCTTGTCAGAAGAGATCAAGAAAATGAATGACATAACGAGCCTACTCAATATAAACCTCTACAAAAAGAAAATCGTCAGTTAAAAGATGATAAGAAATTTTGAGACCATACATACCTATATGCATTGGTTTCCAGTACTCATCTTTCATCTAGTCAAATATAATATGTTAAAATCTATCTATACAACAAATAATTAAGGAGATATCAGGGTCTCCTTTTCATGTGTCTATTGAAGGGTTAAAATCATATGTTTTCTCCCCATTCATTCCACATGATTTTATAAGAAAGAGACAAATTACAATGGTGGATTTCCTGATAAGCCAAGGAGGAAACTTATAATCCCCCAAATAGTGTTTCAATAAAGTTCTAATTAAGACAACAATCATAAGTTTTCTCCTAGTCAACCATGATAAATATTGGGCTATAATAATATTATGGTAAATGCTACCCCGTAATAAAACTTATTTGAAAAGGAAGACAGTATCATTCAAAGAAGGCTTAGTGTGTTAACAATAACTTTAGAAATAATTTCCTAAATCTCATTACAAAAGAAACCGACCTAAAGTGAGAATCAAATCATTGTTTATCAATTTTAGGGATCAAAATAAACAAAGTACTCTAAAAATAAAATACAAAATAAGGGTCCGTTTGGTTCGAGAATTAGAAGAGGATGGAAGGGGAGGGGAAGGGAGGGATTTTAACGGAGGGGAGAGAAAGGGAGATATTTTCAATTAAAAACGTGTTTGATTCGCAAGGGAAGAGGAGTGGAGGGGAGGGATTTTAAGATTATTTTACTGGTTTACCCTTAAACTTAATAAATAAAAGAAACTGCTAGTTTTTACGATTGACGAAAGATTAGCTCATATCTAAGCTGTTTATTTTATCTCAAATTGGCTCATGTATTTTACTTCATGCATCATATAATTTTTTTTTTATAAGAGCAATTCTTTGTAATCCTTGCAATTTTTACCAATTACTTCCGTAAAAATAGCACTCTTTTAATATATAATCAAAGTTGTTATAAGGAAAATATAACAAAATAATAAAATTTGTTACAGGAATAAGATAACCTAATAATAATAATATGATTGTTACAAAATAATATAATCTAATAATAATAAAAGTTGTTACAAAGTTAATATTGAGATTTGAAATTAATTTAAGGATAGTTATGGCAATGCAATAAAATTTTAAAGAGATTTGCTCCTCTCCCTTCCACAAATTGAACCAAACACATCAAATTAAAAATATTTCCTCCTCTTCCCTTCAAAATTCTCGAACAGACGGACCCTAAATAAAATGAAAAGATGCTGTAAAAAAATTAAAATAAAATAAAAAGAAGACTTTAATTTCAATTGCATAATTATAGGATCATATCATTGAGTTTCCCTTTTGATCAAAACACAAATCATTGAGAAGCACGTTGCACGTGGAATCTTTGTAACAGTTTTGGAGTTAAAGAGACCGCACGTGTAAGAAGAAGAGGTTGTGGCTGACCGTCATATACGGGCAGTTGTTGTGGGCCCGTGAGACAAGGACAGGTGAGTGGTAACGCCAGCAAAGACCATTGCTTAGTGGGTCCCACTTTTCAATGTCTTTGTCTGCTTCTCATTGTCGTGGGTCCCTTGCCCCGTCAGCTCCAGGTTTGCTCTTTTCAACCTTTTAGTGACTCATCAAGTCACTCCATCCACAAGACAATAACTATGACAAAAAATAACTCTATAGTAGTATTGTTACATCATGTTTTTTCTTTTACACAAACATGCTAAAAACATTTCATTAAAAATAATAGAGTAGAAGAAACACAACTAGGTGTAAGTGTAACTTAGTTTGACATCATCATAGGTATCTAAGTATCACAGTAACCCATTGTAATTTCCAAAAAAACTATTTTGAAAAATTACGGTTGGTTGCTGCGATTTTAAAATACCTACAATAATACTAAACATAAACTAGAAAATAATGCTTGAAAGAAGTATAAGAGGTAGATGTTTCGAGTTAGAGAGTGAGCATTATCGTTAATTGATCACTTAATAAAAATAACTTGAAAGTTAATGGCTCAATATCTTAGTTAGGGTTTACAATCGATTCACCAGATTTTATTATTTGGTTAGATTTGATATAGCGATGACCCATGAGTATATTATACATCACTTGTTTGCAATATGTTTATATAATGACATGCAAGTGAGAGGCCGTAATAAAATGTGATTTTTTTTCTTTTTTGAAGGAATGTGATTAAGATTAGGAAAATTCTATGCTGAAGTCATGAAAATAATTTTTTTGGTGAAGTTAACCCTATGACCAATCATTGATACTTAATCAAAATTCATCTTTTTCAATATTCACATTCTCGAACCCTACAACCATTTTTCTCTAAAATCCATTGCTTAATCAAATCCATTTCTCTTCAAAATTCATTATGTTTTAATTATGTATGTCATATCATATGTTCCAAGCTGGTGTTATGCTGTAATGAACAGAAGATATGTTGAGGCTTTTAGCTATTGGTGCTAAATCGTACCATAATCGCTAGAAAATCCAATCAGGTTTTGATGTTTTGAGAATTTCAATAATATCATCTTTAAGACCTTGATAAGCTAGTTCAAGGAATTTGTTCATATTTAGTGGAATGTCCACGATGTTTTCTGCACCTGATGGAAATTGCTCTAAGTGTGGTAAAAGCAACCTTACTAGTTAGATAAATGGTTTAATGGTTTTGGGTGTTTTGGCAAAGGAGAAAGATGAAGAATAAAATGACTTTTTCAAAAAAGTCAGTTTCTTGACTACATCATAGAAGCGCATTTAAGATTATGAATCTCTCTAATTAACTCTTAAATATCTTTTTTTGTTGTGATGACCGAAGTTTGAACCACATATTTTGTATATATCATGAATTGTCCATATCAACTGAGTTAAATTCACGAGGATTAACTCTTAAACACTTATAAGTTTACGATTCTATGTCGCATAAACGAATTAACTCGTATTTAACTCCTTTTTTTTATTTTGTAAACTATTATGAGTTCAAGTAACGAACCGAAACTACACAAGTTTTACGAGTTCACCTAAATACATCTCTCCATTAGAGTGCTTGAAGGAGACCCCAAGACTCACCTTGCATTGGTTTCATATCCTAAGCCCTTCAGGTTCTTGTTGCCAACATATGTCCTCGAAAATAAATCCTACGCAGACGCATCTCTCCTCCTTGAAAATAAATGTATCTACGTTAGATTTAACAAAATCAAGCAAAGGTAGAACCCATTGCGAAACAGGTTGCTCTTACTAGTGCATAATCCAGGTTTTGCCTAAAACCCATGCAAAACTTTTATGGTCCAATTGTATCTTATTTTTATCACACATTAACAATAGTTGCAGTTTTCCCGTTAGACGCATTCATGATCCTTAATTTTATTATTTTCCCAATAGTTGTAGGGGAAGTAAAGTAATTTTTAACATTTGTATATGTTTAATTATCTCCTTCTATAAATATATAATATAATCTATTATTTACACTTGAATAAAAGGCAAGCGGGCAACAATATATGCTGCTAGATCTTTTTGAATGGCAAAATCAATTCTCGTAAACACAACATTCATCGACCTAGGAGACATGACATTGCTATGTATTACTTAGAATACGATCAATCGGTTACATCATTCTCTCCAACTTACTTATATTGAAAGACATTTTTAGGGTTAATAATGTCACATATTTCTTGACCAGAAAAAAAAAATGTCACATATATTTTACGGTAGTTTGAATTTTTAAGGAGAATTGACATTGTTACCTTTAAATTAATGCATGTCACATCATTATAATCGAGACAATAACATGATCAATGTTGAATCAAAGATAAATTAAGTTGGGTTATGTTAAGAAGTTTAAAGTAGTAAGTGTATATTGGAACTTGTACATTTTATATTAAATATATAATTTATTTAAAAACAATTGTAATTTTCAATAAAAAATTGCTTCTTTTAATATCCTTAACATGTGCAATATTGCACAGGATAGCCAAACTCAATTAAGTTTTTTGACATATATATATATATATATATATAAGAGTAATACTACCTTAAGAAGAGTATCATAAATCTATTTATACTTACGGGGAGCTATACCACTCAATATTAGAATTTTGGACGTTTTTTAAGCATCAGTCAACCTTAGATCAATGAGACACTTTCTAACCCTATAAGCTACCTTAAGAAGGATTCATTAAACTAGATGTGTAAACAATTTAAAACCCCCCATTTTTTTTGGTGGAAAAACAATTCAAAACCTTAGCAAGTAGTTTGCGGTGGACAAGTTTTTATACAAATTATCCAAAACACCATCAACCAACATTGTCTTCTAGAAGTAGAAGCTCGCATTCTTTGTTTTTATGACATGTGCAGTAACCTAATGTACAAAAACACGAAAAAATAAATACGAGCTTAGTTTTGTGGCACACATATCTATTTTCTCATGTTTTAGATGTTTTTTTGAGTATGAGTTTGTTTAATATGTGCAACACTGCACATGTTAAAAGAACTAAAAGTAGCAACTTTTTATTGAAAAACCACAACTATTTATTAAAAAATTATATATTTAATATAAAATATTCAAGTTTCAATACAAACTTACTTACTTTAAATTTCTTAACATGTGCAAATTTGCACATCATAGAAAAACCTTTCAAATACTTAGTTAACTAGAAAACCAGCTCACGCAATAACTTATAATTTAGTATTCTTTAGTTTCATTCACATTTAAAGAAGACAAATCTAATTCTAAAAGAACAATAACAATTTTAAATATTTTAATATTATAACAAATAGAATTATTTTTGAAAAACGAAAAATTAATTTTACATCTAAAATAAATTATAATTTGTTATTGGGGCTTTTACTCCATAATTATTTTTAAAACTTAAATTTATTGTTCATTTTTTTTACATAAATATATCTAAATATGTCGATACATAACTCAACTATTGGTACGAGTTTCTTTGCTTTTTTCAGTTCCTTCTATTGAGGACCTTACGAGGGTTTTAACACTAGGATCATGAAGTGTTTCTTAAGGTATTATTCGCTTGTTTTCTTGGACATTGGACTTCAATATGAATTCGGTTAAAATTACTAAATTCCGATGTTCCGTTAGAACTCAAAATCTATTAGTTGTTACACGATATGACTATGCTTTTAACGTGGATGTGGAATATGAAGGACTCTCATCTTTTTGCTCATTTTGTCAAGCACAAAAGATTACAAAGCATCCAATAATGGAGAAGACCTCTAGTGAAAAAAGTCATGCAAAAACCAGTATTTGAGATTTCTAAATCTGCAAAGGTTGCAAGAACATGTATAGAGAAGGAGATAATTCTCCGGTTCCTTTACCAAATGAACAAAATAATCAAGAGCTTGGTGATTCACAATTTCATCTTGAATATTACAAACTCTATAATGACCACTCTTTCATAGTTCAAGTGATTTACACAAGTTTAACCTTGTGGGTTCAAGAAAACTTTCATGTGCTTCAATACTATATGAGATGAGGTAAAGGATACGGGGAAATGAAGGAGGTTGTTGTAGCATCAAATAAAGACGAAAAAGTCGAATTTACTAAAACCTTTCCAATCATGAAAGAAGATCTTGAAGATTCAGCAAACCACGAGAACTACCCGTGATTAAATCACTTTTTTGTTTCATTGAGTTTTCGCCAAGTCCTCCAAATCTTGTTTTACTTTCCTTTTTATTTCTTAAATAAGTTTTTAATTTATCGAGAAAAAGAACTCACCCTCGACTAGATTTTATTTTACAAAAAATCTATTATTTAAAAACTATAATTACTAGATGTAACTTAACCGGTTTGAGCTAAGGAGGGTTAATGAGTTAGAGTTCCAAAATTCAAGTTCCAACAACGGAAAAAAAAACTAACATAACGATTCACATAGTAAAATCTACCATTAAAAAAACCTACTTTTACCGGACAAACCAAATACACATCTAGTTTTTTTTCCCTGTTGTTGATGGAGACACTAGTTTTTGTTTGAGAGAACAAGTTGAAAATCAAATAATCCCACCATGAAATGTCTATTACTTTTTTCAATTCTTCTATAGTGAGTGTGGGAAGTGATGAGCTGGGGAAAGCAACAGCCAAAAGAAATTGTTGGGGATGTACACCGCATATATATCATTAATTTGTTTGATTTTTATGGGTTGGGAGAAGATGCAATCACATTTTTGCCCTTTCACTTACATGAATTTGTCAACATCTACTAACATGAATTTCTGAACTTTTTCGACTTTAAAAATATCTAAAAATAGTCTCTTAGTTATTTTATGTATCAAACTTACTTTCTACTATCATATCCTAAAAATCTAGCTAAATATTAATGGAAAATGCTATAATGTGTTCTTAGGACACATGTTAAAAATGATAAAAATGAAAATTCTGTATTAGAAATTATGTAAAATTTATGTTAGCATGACCTAGTATTAATTTATAATTCAGAGTCTTTTTTTGTTGTTCGAGAATTCGATTCAGAGTCTAATTAAGGTTTTATACATAAGAGTATAATTAAGGCAATAGGTATTTTATTTTTTTGAAATATTTATTTATATTGTACTGTTTTTTTACAAATATATTTATATTGTATTCAACACTCTTTTAACCAAAAATATGTCTCGCTTGAGTTGAACTTATACATTTTCTTCTCAAGTACAATTTTCAAGGACCTATAGTTCCAATATTATTATATTTTCCTCAAGAAGAAGCCTTATTGAGAAGTTGATGACTCATTTTTATCATCTTTGTTTTTTGTTTTTAACTGGTTTATCATCTTTGTTTAAATATTGACATTAACCATCTTAATTTAAATAAGTACCACTAGACATGTAGACCTAGCAGAATCGGTAGCATTGCCACTGTTAGGTCATAAAGGGAGAGGCTAAAAGGGGAGACATCTTCATCAATGAGAATAGTATAATAATACTATGTATTTCTCTATACAGTTGACATAGTTATTAAGAACCATACAAATAGTGATATAAAAATCACGAAAGTGCTAGAATATGATAGTAATGTATATTAATTTCATAAAAAGTATATTAAATCAAGAGGTCTTAAATTATAATAAAAATACTCATGTATAGTTTTTGTAACTTAAAACAATTCATGTCACTTCATTAAAAATATACGTCTAAAATACAATTTATATAAAAAGAAATACAACTCATAAAGAAAAGAAATTACAACTCATAAATCCTTTAAAAACATGCTCACAATCAAATCACATTTGTGTCTGTCCTTACAAAATCAGCTAAAATTTCTCTCTACTCCAAAACAATAATAGATCCAAATTCTAATAAATCTATTTGTTTTTCTAATGAACACTATCAGCCACAATAATGGATCCATGTATGGTTCTTTTCTTTTCTTTTCTTTTCAGAGTTGTTATTTGTTAAACCTATATTCTATTAGACTTTGTATATTATATTAAACCAAAAAGTCTAAGCATATATATATGTGTCAAAATGCTCCTTGAATAAGCATATGAAAATACAATACACATCTTTATTTTTTATATATAACTTAGATTATAGACCTCACATGCAAGTTGTGTGACTTATGAGACATACCAACCAAGCAAAAGAAAGATTCTCACTTCATTGTTTTCCCCCCTTCATGTCACCCTTTAACGTAAAGGCTTTGCATTTGATACACTTGCCATATGACACCAAATCTTAAAATTGATCATGCTGTATCAATTAATCTAACATTTCATCATTACCTATGTGCCACGTTCTGTTCATTCGTGCAAGCAAATGAACTTAGTGTATCATCTAATAGTTAAAAATTTGATGAAATAGTTAAAAATTTGTTATTAAAGTATACAAAGTTAAAGGATTCCTCTGTCCAAGGAATAATAGTCCAAGTGAAGAGAACCTAGTTGAGTCTTGAGACATGATTTATTTATATTCTTCTTTCTTGTTCTTTTGCCATTAGTTTGAGTCATTTTATCATTATTATTATTATTATTATTATTATTATTATTTAGAGAGTAAAAAAGCAACAAATTTAAGGGGTGTAATAGTAAAAATAGTACAACAGAGAAAAGGCCAAATATTGAAAAAGGTTGGGAAAAGTTCTTTTGGAAAAAAGTGCAAAATGCATGAACTGGTCCCAATGGCTTCAAATTTCAAGTTTCAGTTCCATGACCTCTGAAAATAGCCATTGGTTTTCATTTTTTTATTTTTATTTTTTTCCTCATTTTATTTTTTCAAAAAAGATAAATTTATATATGGCCCTAGTGTGGGCTATTCTGGTACACCATGAATTGTAAGGCACTTGGATGGTCCCTACTCGTCAATGAAGCTTTCATCTAACTCATTACATGATTGATTTTAGTGAACAACTTTTAAACTATAAAATTCATAATTCTTAAACGCTTATTAACACCACATAATATAGTGAAGCTTTCGTCTAACTCATTACATGATTGATTTTTTCACTCTTTATACCAAATTGATAAAAATGATCCACACTGTTAAGTGGATCCACTTAATAAGCACCAATGCAATACCAAACAAGCTGTCAAATTGGACCAAAAAGACAACATGATAAAAACAAACGAGACTCTAATTCCTGATGATCGCAACCACTAACACACATCTGAGCTTCAGGAGGAATAATGCCTCTACGAAACAAGTTTGCTTTAGAAGACAATCTATCCCGAAAAATACGCCAAACAAACATTGAAACCTTCAATGTGACATCCTTCCTCCATAAGAGTACCGCATGGACATGGTCAATGGGGACGTCCTTGCGGTGAGGGTGCGATAGGCCCCACTTACCGTAAAATATTTATAAATATTATAAATATACTTATGATGTTTATCACATCACTCTCTCTGTTTCAATTTCTCTTGTGTTGTTGAAAAAGATATAACTGCACAAAATAATTTTCCGGTATTTAAAACTTATACGACGAGTTTCACTAATTTTATAAAAGTCTAGGTGTTTTCATTTTACTTATTGGTTTAATCATCGATACATACTCAAACAAATACACAGTGGAGGCAAAGTCTACATGTTTAATGTCCAAAATTCTACATGAAATATCCTAAGAACCAAACCACTAGTTTATAACGATTGAGACAGAAGTTTACGTGCTTAATTTAAATGTCAACTAATAAAAGTGTGTTAGAATATGTTGCTAGTGCTCATTGTATATCGAATTAGACTGAGAGCATGAAGGTATAGTGAAATATAGGAGCTAAATAAAAAAAGAACGTTATAAATGGAAAACAAAAATATTATTAATTTTTATGTGACATGTATTGAAATATAGGGATTAAATTGAAAGACAACAACATATGAAATTGAAAAATAAACTATGAAATATTTATAGATAAAAATTAAATTGAAAACAAGTACTGTATTAAATTCCTTAAAAAAAGTACTGTATTAAATTAAAAACAAAGAGTTGGCTTATTGTTCATCAAGATTAAAGCAAACCACTCGTCAAAAAGTCCTCATATTTAATGGAAGTTCAACCCATGATCTTATGCCTTAACCGGTTCCTTACAACTGAGTCAATCTGCATTGATTCGTTTCATTTTTTTTATGAGCTTTGCTATATATAGCGAAACCAAATTCACGAATGTCCCACGAAAATACTAGCACCGTTAGATCTACATTTTGGCACAATTCATGGGTGGTGGACAAAATACATGGATGTGTGAATAATAATTTGGCTTGCATGCAGTAGGCGTCGTGGTGTTGTCGCGAGAAAACTTCTCGCTATAAATAGCTTTTTCCTTTTTTTATATAAGCAAATAAGTACTGTATCATGTATTTTTTTTTTTAAGCAATTGCGAACAATACTCCATCTGTTTCACAATACATGTCTATTTTGGAGAAATTACACATACCAAGAAATCAAATAAATTTTGTTATTTTTATGAAATTTTTTGTGTTTTTTTATAATACTCTTACTCATTTTTTATTTCATGCTATTATTTCTCTCTCTATAATAAATAAGTAAGGGTATTATTGATAAACCAATAATTAATGTTGCATTGAAACTTGAAAGTAACAAGTAAAATGAAACAAAATTGTTCTTCAAAATTGACATGTATTGTGAAACGGATAGAGTATTCGACAAGCTAAACAGGAATACCTTTTTTCGACATGTTACATACTTGATGACGACATCTAAAGCAACACAATATAAATTTTTCTTTTTTGCTTTTTAGTTTAATTTTCTATTTAAAATAACTCATAAGTAAAAGCTTCTTTTTTTTAATGTACCCCTAAACAAAAAACTTTGCTGTAATTTTTTTTTTCCCAAAAATGTGTATATTTTCTAAAAATAATTTATATCAAATTATTTTATATTGAAATAAATATTGCAAAATTATGAATTAAAAATACACACCTAATAATACCAACAAGTTAACATTTCCCTTAATTTAATTAACATATTAACAAGCTGTTTCAACAAAACAAAAAAAGGCCTAAAGAAAACACAACATTTCCCTTAATTTAATTAACATATTAACAAGCTGTTTCAACAAAAAAAAAAAAAGGCCTAAAGAAAACACAATAGTAAAATCTCATGATTTGTGAATATCTTTATTATTATAGTAGTATTATACTATATACTAATATACTATGCTATGTGCTATACCCTATACCGTCCAATTTCTGTGACCCTCTCATTATATAATTGCCCATTTTCCTTCAATTCAGCTCCCTGCTTTTTCCAACTCCTTCTCTCTATCTCTCAACTCAACCAATGGCTGCTAACTATTCTTTCTCTTCTTCATCACCATCTTCTTCAATTCCTTCTCCAAAATCTAGCATGTTTTATTATGGTGGAAGTGAAGATTTCTATGATGAACCTCACTTCCTCCAAGCTTGTTATCTTTGTAGAAAACCTCTTGGCCAAAACAAAGACATCTTTATGTACAGGTTAGTTAGTTATTAATTACCTCAACTTTCCTTCATCTAATTTTTGTCACACCCCAGATGAATATTTATACTTTATATTCATAAAACTTTCATGCAGGTCATAACTCATAAGGACTAGTATTTTTTTTTTCTTTTGTACTATGCTTTAGAAATTTTGACTTCAATTTTCAAGTACAAGATTCATTGAATAACACAGATCTAGAAAAAAAATTAATATTTGATATAAAATAATTATTTGGATTATTAGAGAACTTTTTTAATTATTTGGATTTTTATTGTTGAGATTAGTGTAATTAAATGAGTTTTAAAATTGTGATTTTTCAGAGGGAACACACCATTTTGTAGCAATGAGTGCAGGCAAGAACAAATAGAGATTGATGAGTCCAAAGAGAAAAGTTGGAAGATTTCAACCAAAAGAGGTGTTAGAAATTCTGAAACCAATCAGAAATCTTCAAACAATAAGGCTGTAAGATCAGAATCAGTTGCAGTGGCCTAAAATGAATGGTGTGAATGAATGCAAATTTTTGAAAAATATTATTAAGTGGAAAATTAAGAGCAATTAATTTCCATCATGAAGATTCTGATAAAACAAGGATGAATCTTTGCTACCTCTTGTAAAAAAAATTGTTGGAGTTTCAAGAGAGATAGAAAGAAAAAAACTCAACAAGGAATTTTGGCTCTATTTTTTTGTTTGTGTTTTTTATTCGATCCTTTTTATTATTTTGTTCTCATATTTTCTCTTTAAATTCTATGGGAAAAAATGGATCATAAATATTATGATGGGTTTAATTTTACATAAAATTGAGACAACAAAAAAGAAAGTATCAAAGATACTTTATGGAGAATCTAGATGGGGTGAAACTTTGTTACATCCTTTCATCATCAGGTGGTGTCCATGGAAAAATTATCTTTGAATAAAAAATCAATTGGTCAGTAGAAAAATTCTCAATCTATAGATTGTAGAATCTAGAATAGATACATGGTAACAAATTAAAATTGGATTCATTAAACCATTAAAAAAAAAAATACTAAAGCATAAGATCTGAAGTATATAAAATGTGCATAAGATCTAAAACCCAACAGGGTAGGCTTAATTCAATGGCATGAAACAGCATAAAATTGTTCTATTGGACCCTATGTTTGCTCAAAAACTCATAAATTTCTCTGAATGTATTTTCCGATGACACAAACATAATACGAAATACGTTTTGATTAGTTTTTTTTTCCATTGAAAGCTATCTTGGGATCGATTTTTTTTTTTTTAAGGAGTTGAGCAACCTTCCAAACAATAATGACCATCAAAACTATCGATTCTCCAATCTCTCTGTTAAATGGATATTCTTACTAGTTTGTTTGGAAAAGAAGAAAGTGGAAGGATAGAAATTGGAGGAAGAGAAGTAAAGAGATTAATAAATTATTTGTTTGGTAGGCGTGTGTGTGACAGATTTTCATTTTCTTTTCTAATAATCAGAGAGATTAAGATTTGGGAATTGGGACACAATATTTGAGTTAATCACCAAAACGCCCTTAAAATTGTATATTGAAAATAATGCAAAATGAGTTATATGTTGACACAACGTTGAATTAACATACTTACATTTTTCGACAACTCATTGTAGAAGACAAAATTAATCAATTCAACTACTGAATCATCTTAAATTACAGAGTAATAATATTTATATAATAATTTTGTGACAATTTTTAGGACAAAACAATAGAGAGAAATGACGAGAGGACAAAAACAAAATAAGAGTATGAAAGAAAAAAGTTGTTTAAAGTTGTCTTAAAACGGTTGTATAAATATCTAAATTATGTTGATGAACATGATACAAAGTTTCAATTAAATTAGACATTTATTAATAATAGATATTTACATATGTTTTAAATAGCGTAGATGATGTGATGAAATATCATACAACTTTAAAATTATCCTAATTTTTATTGATTTAAACTATCTGATATGAACGGTTGAATTTAACTGTTGAATCAATTTATTTCATTTTCTACACAAAAAAATAAAGATGTAAACATGTTATGTTTGCCAATTGATGTCAACGGATCAAATGGCTAGGTAAAGACTAAAGACTTATATCATCTTGTATTTTTAATGTTATAGATTTTCTTTAGAGTTTATTGATGACAATAACTAAATGGCCCGCCTCTATGATGAATGAAAGAAAAGGAAGAGAAAATATGCAAAATTATGAAAAAGTATTTTGATATAACTTTATGTGGAGCTATCAATTGAGTCGAAAAAAATGTGTAGCTATCAATGTGAGTAAAAAGAAGCAACCATCACATCTGGCCCCCAACCATAATGTGGAAAAAGCACAAAATGAGGGCACCACTCTTGTCTGAACTGAAGGCAGACAAAGTAGATGGGAAATTTAAGTTGGTTAATTTAAAAATTGAATTGTATATTATATATATTTTTTGAGTAATTGAAATTTGTGAATATTCATCGAATTTAATTTAATTACTACTTCCTCCAAATATAAACAAAAGAAAATGTTAAATAAAGTTGATGCATCGAATTTTAATTTTTGACTAGATACATTAATTTTTTTAACAGTTTTTTTTTTTATATTCAAGACCGGAGTAGTATAATTTAGTTAACACCTTTTCTACTTTTCAAATGAGATTAGAGTAAAAAAGACGAGTGTTGTGAATTCGTTAAAAAAAATCACGAGATTAGAGTAAAAAAACAAGTGTTGTGAATTTGTTAAAAAAAATCACACCAATAAAATACTTGATGTGTGGAGCAAGTAATAATCAAGCAACCAAAACAAGTGGGTGACAGTTATAAACACAAGCAAAAATAGAAAACATCGAGAGAAAGAAAGAGAGAACACAAAAGAATTTGTTTATCCAGTTCGGCCCAAAACGGGAGAGAGCAGCCCTCCGTTCCACTATAATGATGAGTAACTTTACAAAAGAGATATCAATGGGTTACAAGAATAAGTCTCCCGTCTAATTCTACGCAAAGTCTCAATCTCATCCCGAGACCAAGAGACTCAATCCTAATAGTGTTTCTCAAGGTGAATCAACCCCAACCCTAGTGTTTGTTGCCAAGAGCAAACCCTAGTTTTCTTGTTGACTTATAAACCCTTGTTTCAGCCCCCTCTATTTCAATGTTTACTCTGATACAAGGTCCATATTTATAGTAAAAATATCCTCAAAAAACTGGAACAAATCTAGGCTCGAAAATACGTTTATGTTTTATTTTCTGCTGTCAAAATCGGCCACCGAAAAATGTCGAACCAAAGGCCAAAAAAAAAAGAGTAAAATCGGCCACCGAATTGGCACATCCAGAAACTCAATTTTGAGTCACTTTCACTTCACAACAACAAGTAAAGCCCAAAAGGACCAGAAAGCCCAGAAGCTAAGGTCCAAGTCAAGCTCACCAAAGAGAAAGGCAACTAACTACTCATGGGTCTCTCTTGGTCACCTATTGTAGGTCTCAAATTCAAAGAATTTAATTACTATGCATTGATATTTAATCTGTAAAGTCAATAATAGTTGATTTATAATTTAGTTAACACCTTATTTTGGCTAAAGATGGAAAGTTGGCGACTGCAAAATAAATTAATGTCCTGGATTAGAAATGACGGCAATCTTCGCACAGAAATATTGTTCGGTCCATTTTCAATGAACCAGATGAAGCAGCTATACTCAGCATGCCTCTTTTTTTTAGTACTCAGGCTGACTGTCGCATATGGCACTATTCAAGCGACGGTTCCTATACTGTCAAATCTTCTTACAGCCTCGGTATGAAACAGATTATTGCTGAAAGTGTCCTATCCTTACTATGGCAGCTACTCCGCAACTGTCTTCCTACTCACGTGAACCTGCTTAGTGGAGGTGTTCATGTCGGTTCGCTATTGCCAGAACAGCATGGTACCCCTGTCGTGCTTCTGTGCCTGAGGCAGAAGCTTTAGCCTTGGTTGAGTCGTTGTAAACTGCACATGCGGAAAGTTTTCAGCGTGTTATTTTTTATCGCGATAGCAAACACTTGTTTCTGCCATAAGCTTTCTCACTGCCTACTTTTTTTTTGAAACACCTCTCACTGTCTATTGACTGAACTTGGAGAAATTATATCTCAACAATACAATAAAAGTAGATCAACCAAATATTTAAAAAGAAAAGTAAGCTATGTACCATAAAATAAAATCACTTAATTACCATATCAACAATACAAATGCCAACTAAGGAGCTGCTATATACTATATTTAGTTCCCATTCATATTAAACAAAATATATGGCTACTCAAAAAAATCATTACTAATGTAGTGTTTCCACCATTCTATACATCAATCATATATAAACTTTATGCATTGTGTTTAGTATCCATCACCATCATTTCTGAGAAGAGAACAAATGGAACTATGTAGACACATTGGCTCTCTGTTGAATCATAAACATTTTTCTATTAGCACCCTCCACATGTTCACCAAGTTTTGCGAGATGCTCCATTCTCTTTCTCCATAACTCCGTAGAGCCTGATGAATTTGACTCTTCTTGATGCTCAAATGAATCATTTTCAGATACCTCAACACTGTTTATCTCATTAGGGTCATGATGTTCTTCTTGTTCTTCATCAGAAGCTTGGATTATTTCCTTCAATCTCTCTACTACCTGACTCATTGTTGGCCTATCTTTCGAGCTCTTACGCAGGCAATGATCCGCAAGCTTGGCGAGTTTTCGCGCTGCGTTAATGGAATATTGTCCTTCAAGTCTTGGGTCCATTATCATGTCAAATTTTTTGCTATCAGGAGGGTAGTTCTTCACCCACTCCAATAGTTTCTGTTCCGTTTTTGGCCGGTTTCTTGTCAATGAACGCCTACCGGTAAGCATTTCGTATAGCACAACACCGAAACTCCACACATCACTCTTGGCTGTGAGATGGCCTGTCTCAATGTAATCTGGAGCGGCATAACCATGTGTCCCCATTACCTGACATAAACAACATGTTCGAGATGGTTATCAAATCAAGATTCAAATCGTGAATTTGAAGACAGTTTTTGAAATCGCGAATCAGAGTTTATTATATATTGTAAGATAAATTACCAATAAAAATGACATTTTTATGTAAAAAACAAATGACGTGACCAAATTCTAAGCTTATCCATCATTTAATATGAACATCAAAATAATTCAAGATTCAAGTGTCTGACTGTACTAAACTTAGGTAGTGATTCATTAGAAATAATTGAGATTATCACAGTTAATCGGGATTCAAGAGGAGATTTATGTCCAAATAGATACATGCTAAAGATTCATATCGATTGAGTTGAGTTTTGTATCGAAACAGGATACAATTCACATGTGTCTTAAGATACTGACTACCGTGTTTCAGACCAAATTTGACTTTGAAATACAATCGAGTAGTACAACTACAAATATTTCTACTTAGATTCGATAAGTCATACTTAGCTAATGTGCAATAAAGTTGGAACCTAAGCAGAAGAATAGTTATGTAACTTATGTTGTACATGTTGGAAGCTTCATCACCAACAAGAATCTTGCAAATGTTGAATTTTATAGTGAAACATGTAAGAGATTTCTAAAATAATGGAATCAAAGAAAGCACTCCAAAAGACGTGTCTCTTCATGGATTGTATATTAAAATTAATAGGACGTGCTCTTAAATGATTGCATGTGTTTAATCATGAATAAATACATCTTCTATTTGAATTCATTCATGAAAGAATGTAACTCTTTGTTAAGAACTGTTTCTTCTCATCAAGTGACAAGTCATGTATGTTGCTCTATAAACAGACAACTTCACCATGCAAGAAGATAAATATAAATCATTTGTTTATGTTCCTAAACTCTGCCAAAATCAAGACTCCAAATCATTTCCTTTCTTCTCTTGTACGCAAATTGAAGTTAACGAATTATTGTTCATTAAACTTTCATCGAATGATATGTTTTATATTGTATGTGCAATCTATATCAAGGAACTCTAAAGTATCATGAAAGGGATTCACAGGTATTCTATATTACAGCCAGTTTAGCGAAACCAGCGTGACGAAACAAAACGACAGCTTAGTGTCATGTCCGAGTAATTGCACAATCATTTTCTTCATCTCTATTCTATGTGGTGCAACAACCTCACCTCAAAAGCATTTTATCCAACGATACTAATGATAGGTACCAGAAAAATTAGAGGAAACAGAAAGCAAAAGTTTCATTGTATTGATGCCAAACTTCAGGCTTGTATCAACCCTCTTTCTCCTTATTTATACCTTAGTTATTTTTGGGGTCCACCACAGGAAATTCCAACACAATGGTCTCAAACATTCAAATTTTAAGAAAACTAATGCAAAGTAAAAATGCTAATGAATAAATATAAGGCACACAACACTTACAGCAGTTGAAACATGGGTATCCCCAGCTTCCGGTCCCTCCCTAGCGAGTCCAAAATCAGAAAGTTTTGGCTTAAAATTTTCATCCAGCAAGACATTTGAACATTTAAAGTCGCGATATATTATCTGCATCAACACAATACAAAATGTTAAAAGCAGAGTTCAGCATGCAGAACATGCAATAGCAGATGTAAATGTTATCTAAACTGAGAAAAAACAATTGAGTGATAGGCAATAGTGCCACTAAAAATATAAAAATCAAGAGTGTATACATAAATGCTCCATCGAATTGCCACTGTTAGTAAATTATATAAATTCATGCATTCAAATTGCGGTGAATTTTGTACTATAAATAAACATAATTGTCTCCAATATTCAAATTCTTAAGTTTAATATAGTTGCACATTACACTGTATGGACCAATTCTTGAAAAAACTTAAATGGTTAGGTCTAGGCATGTGAAGGGAAGCAGAGATAATATATACAAATTCAGATTGCGTTGATTATAACCTGGACTTCTAATTCTTCATGCAGATAAGATAAGCCTTGAGCTGCTCCAAGTGCAATTTCAAGTCTTGTTTTCCAAGGAACAGGATCATAAGCTTTGTTGAAAAGATGAGCTTCTAAGCTTCGATTCGGCATGTATTCGTACACAAGTAATCTTTGAATCCCTCTCTCACCATCCACAGCACAGTATCCAATAAGCTTAACAAGGTTTGGATGATCCACAACACCAAGAAACTGAACTTCAGTTAACCATTGCTTATGACCCTACATCACACAGAAACACAAGCATTATAAACAAAGGAACAAATGTGGCGAAGCAAATCTCTATCTGCGAAATTCAGACTCAAATAAATGAAGAATCTTGCAAACATGAACGGAATTCTAGTTTTTAAAGCAGTTTATGTACATCCTTAACGCCTTCATTTATGTTTTTTACAATATTATTGACAATTGAGAAATTGTTAGTTTAAAGTTGTCTTAAACTTTGTTTCTAAATCTTGCCCATATGAATGCCAATTGCTACGCACAGATCCTGAGACAGAAGATACCATCTTAAAGCAGATAGACGCAAGCTCTAATGTCCACAAACATGAGTTCTTAGTACTAGACTAAGACAAGCAAGAATATCTATGTTGCACCAACACATCATATGAAAGGTGTGTCAGTGTCAGATATCGAAATGACACTGAAACATGCATTTTCAATCAATCACTTCTATTTTCTCAAATTTTGACCGGTGTTTACATGTATGTGTCAGTGCTTCATAGAAGAGTAGCGACTATTATTTTGTTGAAATAGCTAAGATAAAACTTAATATTATTAAATCAGTGTAAGTAACTTTACACCAACAGTCAACAAGAAAATGCAATAATCATATGTTTGTTTGAAGCATTCTATGACAAATCTCTTCTAAAGAAATTTCATGACAAATCTCTACCTGCAATGCATCTTTGTTAAGCCTTTTGATGGCAACTAAGATAGAATCACCATTTCCACCAACAGGCTTAATTGAACCTTTAAACACACTTCCAAAACCACCTTCTCCTATCTTAAGAAGCCTATTGAAGTCACTTGTCGCACGGCTGAGCTCTGAGAAAGAAAAAACCCTCAAATTATGACCCTTCTCCTCATAAAGTTTTGGTATACCCCTAGGTGAAGAGGTAGATGAACAAGAAGACTTGGTAACTCTTTCAGATCCTGAAAACTGATGTTTTTCTTGCTCTTCTAGCTCAGGTGCTGATCTTTGACCCCTACTTTTGTATTTATATTTGAAATAGGAAAAGCACTTCATTTCATTCACACAATTCAATCACCTATGATTCTATTCTCATGTACTGTAACAAATCAACCTGCAACCATTTCAACAAATCACAGAAACAATGATTATCACGAATAAATCATCAAAAATGCGACCGAACATTCAAGTCATGGCTCAATTGGTTCAATGATTGTCAAGAATAAATAAAAATTGTAATACAACAACTGAGATCAAACCAACTGATGAACTAATTGATTCTCAGTTCAACCGTTCGGTCTGGTTTTAAAACACTGATCATCATACAATTTCCAACTAATAAGGAGGGAAAAAAAACAACTTATGAATACCCCTTATGCATCTAAGATCCAGAATGCAAAAAAGTTTGAAAAATTATGCAACCAAGATAGAAAGTTGTAAACAAGAAAAAAGACATAAAAAAAAATTAAAAAACTTACAAAATGAGTCAGAATATGGTAAATCACATGAACAAGCCTCAGAAGGAAAACAATGAAAAAAGAACTAAAAGGGGTTGAAATTCTTACATGTATATTGAAGAACAAAGAGAAGCATGGCACATTCTAGAGGTTTGGTTGTGATTAGCTCAAGAGAATGAGAAGGTTGTTCACATTCACGTATTCCTTTTTTGTTCTATTTGTGTCACGGAAATCAAAGTACTAAGAAGAAAAAAAAAACACAAGTTGAATGTAGTTATGTCTTCTGTCATTTGCCACCTTTCCCTATTTGACCTGTTTTGTTTCATTTGTCAAAGAGGACTGCTTTGACCAGTTTATATCTGAAATAGCTTGAGTTGTACACTTATTTTTTTATTTATAAATCTTAAAACAAATTAATAATAAATTGAGTATCTATGTTTGTGAGTAAAATAACTAATCAAATGTCAACAAATCCTGACTCGGTGGTAAAAATGAAGAATTTGTAAGTAAAATAAAAGATATACTAACGACCTTGAGTATATTTAGATTAGATGGGGTAATTTTAAATTTAGACTATTCATTTATTTAAATTCACTTCTTTTTAAATAGTCATGTTTTGATAAAGTAATAATATTCTTCATTCTTAAATTTTGTTGAGATTGTCAAGCATTCTCATATTAATATGGTAAAAGATAGTTTCTTATGATATTTACAATAGACATATTTTATTTTAGACTGAATTGCTCTTTTAGTCGGTTAACTATATATGAGATATCATTTTGGTTCTATGACTAGAGGCATGCTATTTCTCACGAGAGAAAATCATCGCGAATTTCACGAAGCAACCTTTTTTTTTTCTTTCGCTCATTTATCTAGAATCCCAATAAGTCTGAACTCTAAACTACCACCATTATATCAAGAACTACCACAGTCATCACCACTTACTTTTATGATTGTAATTGACTAAGATGTTCACCTCAAAACTAGAACCACCGTTTGAACCATCAATGTTAATCATAAATTTAACCAATTTTCTCATTTCCTTTGAGATTAATTGGATACGAGGAACGTGGTTGTTTCACCTCATGGTATCAATTCTTTGAATGATAGATATATGTGAAAATTCATGTTCTACTTTAGATCTAAGTCTCAAATTAGGTCTAAATCTCTTCTGAAAATCTAATACTACTCACATTGTTTTGCTTCATTATGCCTTTGAAACTAGAGCGGCATCACCGTTCTGATTATGAAGGTGAACTTAGGTAGACATGTGGACCCCAATAATTGAAAAAATGAATCAGAGAGAGACACATGAGAGAGAAAAACGGAAATCAAATATGCATATAAGTTACACATCATTCGCAGAGGCGACGTGATACTCTGTTTAGGAGAGGCGTCAGTGATACTCTGTTTTGGGACGTTTAGCATGACTAATTTTTGGTTTGTTTGAGTCATTTAAATATGTCTTCGTTACATAATTTGATCATTTTTATGATGATGTTAACTTCAAATATCTTAAGTGAATCAACATTATAGATAGTTTACCATAAATTTTATTAATTTTTTTAATCTCAACTGTTTAATCTATTTATCAATAAATAAACTATTGGATCTTTGAAATCTATTGTAAATAATATTGCACTATCACCACTTAATTTTCAATTATTTTCTAAAAAACTTTAAACAACACTCTTGGTATATAGTTAGCTGTCATCATGTAAATCAATCATGTGACATTAAATTTTTGAATTAACTCTTGGTACTATAGCTAGCCCAATTTTTACGTCAAGAGTTTAATTATTTGTGCATATCATTGCATGTGGTGGTCAAAATGGAAACCGTGTTTCAAATTGAGGGAAACCAAAATACGTACTCCTATTAATATTAGGTTTGAACAAATGGATCACAACTCACAAGTCTTATTTTTTGCTTAACCCACCGATAGTACCTCCCATTTTTATTTTTATGAGAGAAATATATGGTGAAATTTTTCCATCGATCCTATATCTATCTATATGAAGAAGAAATCATGTGGGGGGGGATTCTGATTTGTACAAATGGTACGTGGAACTTGGAACAAGCATGAAGAAATTAACGATACTTCTTTATCTTTTGAGTTGTTCTGCCGGATCCGTCGCTCAAAACCTTTGGTCTCTAACCAGACCTAATGAAAAAAATTATGGTATCACTTCTTATAGACTTATTTATAATGATTCTGATCTAGTTCATGGTCTATTAGAAGTAGAAGGTGCCCTGCTGGGATCCTCACAGACAGGAAGTCCGTTTGATAATGATCGAACAGGAACAAACCAATTTCTATCAGACTGCCTGTTTTTTTGTAGTTGGATCTCCAAGTTTTTGGAATGCTCCAAGTTCTACTTGAGCATCCAAATCTGGATCAATACCAGCAAAAACATCTCTGAACAAGGTTCTAGCACCATGCCAAATGTGCCCGAAAAAGAAGAGAAGAGCAAACGAAGCATGTCCAAAAGTAAACCAACCCCTTGGACTGCTACGAAAAACACCATCCGATTTTAAAGTAGCACGATCTAATTCAAAAATTTCACCCAATTGAGCACGTCGAGCATATTTTTTCACAGTAGCAGGATCACTATAACTGACTCCATTGAGTTCGCCACCAAAGAACTCAACAGTTACACCGACTTGTTCGACACTATACTTCGATTCTGCCCTTCGAAAAGGAACATCCGCTCTAACAATTCCGTCTCCGTATATTGGGTAAGTAGATAATATCTCATGCTTGAGTAGGTATGATTTTAGGGTTTAAAACATCATTAACAAAGAAAATTATACTATTCTTCAACAAAACAAAAAATTATACCTTTTTAAAGAATAAATCTTATTAATACGGATGTATGTTGATTTCATAGTTCTCTCTCTCAAAAAATCGTTTTTCTTATAAGGATGAAAAAAATTACTAGTAAATGTTATGTCAAAATCTTTTTTCTTATTAGGATGAATTTTGCTACAAAATTTTTACATACCAAGTAAACCTTACGTATCACAAAGTAGGTAAGCAAGTTCTTAACTTAATTCTTTTATTTTGTCCAAAAATAATACTAAAAGATTTTGTCTTGTCTTTTTGTGTTTTATCCGCAAACAGGAATTTACATACGTAAGACGTATAGCTTATCGTCCAAGAATTAGGTGAATTTCCAGTTTCCACAGTCAACGGGAACTTGGTTTATTCGAAGTTTGCCAATTACACCTAATAATAAGAAATTTAAAATTGTGTATTAGGTATCTTCACATCACAGACTTTGATTTGGTTTGACTATATAATACTTTGAGATTTATAAATTTTTGGGTAGACAGCGACTAGATGAGATTTATGTTAACCAGTTAAATCACATCAATATCTATGACTTATTATTATTTATTTTTTTGAGAGGATCAATATCTATGATTTTATATGGCAAATGTTGTCATAACAATATTATAATACTTGTATTTTTTAATAAAAACCAACGGATAAAAAATGCTCTATAAAACGGTTATTTGCTCAAAAGCCCCTTGAGTTATCAGAACGTATCTTTCGATGACAAAAACTTATTGAAAGATAAGATACTTTTTATTGGTTTTTTTTATCGGAAGTTGACTTATGATTGGCTTTTTTCAAAAGAAAGTGTAACTTGAGGGTCTATATGGCTACCTTCAAAAGCAACAACCAATTAGATTAGGAATCATGTTTTTCACCCAGCACAAAACACTTTTGTCCAGTTGAACTGATCAAAATGCCCCTGCGTAAGTTAAGTCACGCAGCGTGATCTAACTTGCGCACGTTATAGTCTGTGCGCAACTTAAGTAGCGATGCGCATGTTAAGTCACACAGCGTTACTTAAGTCATATAACAACAACACATCAACTATTTCCCTCATTTTCCAAACTTCCCAACTTCGAAATTTTTCACCCCAAAACCGAATTTCATCATTCTTGCGCCATTCAAAGCTAATTTTCTCCACAATATTAAGTAAGTGATGATTATCCTACTTCATTGTATTTTTTTGGTTGAAATTTCCGAATTTTTGAAGAAATTTAACATTTTTAGGTTTTTAAAATTTTTGCTTGCATGTTAGTTTTTATGATTGTTAGTGATGATTTCACTTAAGAATTGTTGTTTAGATGTTGTTTATGGTACAATTTGGTAGTTTAGGACTTAGAAATTGTTAGATTTTATGTTGATTGAAAATTGCACTCTAGGTGTTTGATAAAATATGTCAATGAAAATTTGTTTGTTTTTTGGATTGTTAATGATAAAATTAGTTAGAATATAGTTTATTAATGTTGATTATAGTATGTTTGACAACAATGTGGTAAATTACGGATTGAAATGACACTGTCGAAACTTTAGTGTTGTTCTTGAATTGTTATAAATGACACAATGTCCGTGTGAAAATGTGTCATTGATTTTGTGCTTTTTAAAATGTTGTGTTGTGCAGATATGTCTCAGAGGGAAAGGACTGACAGACTTAGGTTAGGGAGGCCTACCTCTACTGGTGGTGCACGGAGAGAGAAGCAAGCAGTAGTCCCTCCTTTACATGGCCGAGGTCGAGGGAGAGTGGGGGGCACGAGACTTGCCAGTGTTGATGATGTTGGACTCTCTTCATCACAGACTAGTCCATCCCATGCAATGGACCCGGCGCAGTATCAGATTTATCAGGATCTTCAGCCTCAGGTGTATCAGTTTGAGGACCCTCAGTCTCACTAGTATCAGTTTGAGGCGTATTAGGAGGAGCAGCCTCATATTGAGGAGCCTGAGTAGCAGAAGCAGGAGCAGGCTGAGCCTCAGCAGGATGATGATGGTGAGGGTCGTTTTCAGGGGGTGCCGAGGGTGGTGTACGAGGCCGGACCGGACGACTATGTAGGGGGGCCTTCTAACCTCTCCGTTTTACCTCGCTTTGGTGGACATGTGACATGCAGGATATAGGTCGATGCCGATGTAAGTATATTTTAATGTTTATTTTACTTCTTTTACTATTTATACAACTTATTCTAATTGTTATTTTACTTATTTAATGTTAGAATTAAAATTTATGTTAGAATATATTTAATGTTAATTTTACAATTTATTTATTTAATAGTGTTGTTTGTTGTTTTTGTATTTCAGTTTTGGAAAAAACATAGGGTGAAAGGTATCTCCAACGGGAAGAAGTTGAGTCTTAGAAACTTGACGGTGCCTCAGCCGGGAGCACAAAATAATTGGTTTTGGGATGTACCGAATGTGTCCGGTCTAACTCCCCTCCTGAATAGTGGGTATGAGAACATCTCTCACGGGCTCGTTTGTGCGATGTAGAGAGATGCATGAGGAGACCAGCAGCTTCCATCTACCTGTTGGGGAGATGACCATCACACTAGATGATGTGGCATGTCTCCTAGGCATCCCCATCACTGGGAAGCTCCTTCCTGATAGAGAGTTAACCGGTGACGAGGGGATGGAGATGATGCAGGGGGATCTGCTTTTTTCTGCGGAGGATGCGGCTAGGGAGATGATCAGACAGGGTGGTCCTTATATCAGTTTTGGTGTACTGAAGAGGTGCTACGAGGAGCTTCTGTATAGGTGTAATCAGCTAGTTGAGATTGACACAGAGGAGGAGGAAGACGAGCGTGCTCAAGTTATGTTGGCCTGCGTTAAGGCGTTTATGTTGCTCTTGCTGGATGAACCATTTTTTCCTGCAAGAACAGCAAAAATATTAATCTGTTGTGGCTGCTTGCGCTGCAAGATATGGACGACTTGGACGGCTGGTCATGAGGTGGGATGGGGCTAGCATTCTTGTACGAGCATCTCTCTCTGACCTCTGATTCATCAGTGACCTCCTGTGGTGGTTACATGATCCTGCTTGTGGTAATATTTGTTTTTCTTCTTTTTAACTTATTCGATCGTAAATTTGTGCCTTGTTTAACTTGTTTTTCTTCTTTTTTACCTTGTTTGTATAATAATTGTGTTGATATATATTTGGTTCTTTGTGTTTGCAGGGATGGACTTTGGCGCACTTCAGGAACCTCATTCCGAGGGTTCTTAGTGATGTGTACGACCCGGCATTTGCCTCGTTTGTGAGTCGGTGGAAACCTCCGAGGGGCTTTACGGACCCTAGACACTACAGAGATGTCATTGATGGGATGGATCATTCGCATGTCATCTGGAGGCCGTACGAGAGACGGCGACACATCTCACCCTTTCAGGACATATGCTGGTACTCCAGATGGATCATGGCCGGCAGAGACAGGATGGTCCGTCACTTGCTAGAGCGGGGTCTCATAGTATGGGGTACATGAGATGGTTCGTTAGAGTATCACATCCTATTGTGAACCCCCTGCAGTCATTCCTGACTACGCAGCTCAGGCACCTCCTCATCATGTCCCTCCTTACGAGGAGGTTCTTGTTGAGCAGTAGTGGGTCAGACATCATCCTGATTCATTCCAGGTCATCGGCAACATGAGAGGCAGAGTGGAACATGCAATGAAGGTTCCTGAGGTGGCTTCAAATCCACTATTTTTAAGCATTTTGGAGGGTCTCCGGTCCGATTATACAGTGTTTGACCAGGTGTCGGCTCTGCGGAGGAGGAGTAGGAGTCCACGGGAGTAGGGTTTTATGATATTTTCTAGGTTTTTTCTAGGTTTTTTATGACATTTTGAAGGATATGGTTGTAATCCTAAGACATTTGCGTATATTTGACGCTTTTATGACATTTGTCGTTATTTTATTCCGTTATTTTTCTTAATTTAATTATGACTTGCTTGAATGAATGATAAAAAATGCATGCAATTAAATGAATGAATGTATGAAAGAAGAAATGAAAGAAAAAAAAACAGGGAAAAGAGAGGTTTCTGCCTCCTCTGTGCACAGACTGTGCGCTAGTTAACTCACGCATGTGTTAAATCTGTGCGTGAGTTAACTTTCGCAGTGTCTAAGACGTGCGTAGCTTAAGTCACTCAGTGCTTTACACATGTGTGACTTAAGTCACGCAGCGTTAGTTAACTAACGCATAGTTTTACACTTGCGTTAGTTAACTAGCGCAAGGGCATTTTCGTCTTGCCTGCAGGGCGGGAATGTTTTGTGCTGGGTGAAGAGCAGGATTCTTAGATTAAGATAAAGAGGTTATGATCCAATTAAGCTCATATAAATCTCCTCCTCCTCCTCGAGATCTCAGATTCAATTTCCCCCGGAACCAATTTAGGTGGGCTAATTTAGATTCTTAAAAAAAAAAAATTCATTTAAATGTATAATTAGCATGTGAAGGTTTCAGTAACGAGGATTGAGGATATCTTCTATTTACACCACATCAAGATTTGATAAGGCAAATTTAGCAATGCAATGGACCAAACAATTGCCTAAAGTATTAGAGTGATTAAACGACATAGATCTGAAGCTTATCAATGGTACATTTGATGAAGAATTGGACCTTGGAAAAAGATCATTTTATAGGATTATAAGCATTGGATTGGATTGGAAATAATAAATTTCAAGCCAACGAAACTTCCTTTTACCGTTAACACATTGCATAGCATAAAAACTTTCAAAAGTTAAAATTGCATTATCAATTATAATATGGTTAGAAACAAACTTTATATCATGTAAAATATAACTTTTATATCAGTCCAATAACTGACTAAATCCATCTTGTTGATGTCTTCTTTAACAATATCCTAACACTTTTAGTAGAATATAGCGGATAGTCAATCTGACCCTAACTCCGAGGTAGTATAAGGAGGGTCACACGACTTTAAGAACGAGTCTCACGTAAAGTGGTGTTAAAATGAATGTCGCTATAACATTATTCTTTCAACTTTATTTTTATAAAAATTTGTTTGACTTCCAAATGTTCTTTCACATTAGAGGGTAGACTTGATGATGTGAATCCCTTGAAAATTGTGGGTTAGAATATTCTCAATTTCATCTTCGTTCGCAGTGAAATTGCAAGTAGCATTTATGAGCTTACAATACAAATTTGTTGTATTTGTTTCTTTGACTAGTTTTATGGTGAAATGATTTTGTATTCTTATCACAACCATAAAGCCTTAGCATGTTAACTTCACCAACATAAGCTAAATTTGCTCGACCTTTTTAGTCCTAGTTTTGTGCACAGTGCCATAAATATAAGGGTTATTGTCAAGGAAAATAGGATTGTGATCAAAGGTATACTTAGGAAGGTGTTGGACTTTAGCTTGAGGGAACATGATACTCCAATATGAGCTTCCTAGAAATCTACTTTACCTACATTGAATGTTGGTGGGAGCCTCTTGATTATTATACCAACTAAAAGGGTCCCTAAGTCAGTTAAATTTGTAATCTAAATAATGCTTCTGAATTTGAAGGGTCAAAAACATTAACAGACTTCAGCACTATTTATCATGTCAATGTTTAGGGTCTTTCGATGAACGTTGTTATATATACCTTCCATAAAACAAATATTTCTATATACACCCCTACTTAATTTTTTTTTGAGGGCCCTAGGCCGTCGCACCCCAGGCCTATGCCTAGGGCCGGTCCTGGCTACCAAAGTTACTTTTAGTACAAAAATACATTAAGAGAGCATGGAAAAATGTTTTTTTTTGTCTGAGAAGCTTCAGAAGGATATAATATAGTGTAAGCTCTCAACTATCCAACTTACTAAATCAGGGTCATTAGGTTAGCATCATACAGGTTTCCACCAACTTTTTCAGTGTTGGAAAGTATAATATTGAAATCTCCAAATAAAAGCCAATGGAGACAAGGGTTAGTCATGTAAATGAGAGGTTTGTTACCCTTTTTCAGAAAACCATAAATGTCAGAGTCATTAGGATTATATATTTGTGTATCTATGGAACTTTCCAGAGAGGTAACAACCATTGTTGATGTTCATGGTTTTGGTGTTGTGCTGATTGAACTTACTAGTGAACATATTGTTGTGTACTTTAGGCTACTTGAGTTACTTTTAATATAAAAAAAAAGGTTCATGTATTTGAAATAATCAAGAAAAACACCATTAGAGCAACAAACAGATATAAGAATAAACACACAGAATTGATGAGATTGTTATGATTAGGAATTGCATGTACTCTTTCAAACAAAAAATTAAGACCATGCACGAGACAAATACCCCCTTCGTCTCATTTTAGGTGTCTCATTTGAATTTTGCACACTTTTTAATATAATAATTAGTTGTTCAACCAAATACATACATTCCAAACAACAATAACAAACATAATACAAATCAGAGAACAGGTATAACACATAATCCATTCCAAGCGCGATGAAATTACCACATAAACACTACATGTAAGTTTACGTTTTATGCTGGCGAAATATTAACATGCTGATTAATGTTTGAATTTAAAATTAGCACCATAGACTAAAAATACGAAAATAGAATCGATATTACTAAACCGAATATGCAGTCTAGCTGCTTACAAAATAGAATCAGTTCTCACATAACACAGTAATTAAAGCATAAACATGAAAAAGAAAAAGCCCCGCCACTGTCGATCTAAAACCCAGTTCTGAGAACGAAAGCTGCGGGGTGAAGGTGCAAACTTGACTCTTAATCTGAATAACATGTTACTTAAACGAGAAATAGAAATAGTACGAAGAGCAAACCATCTATTGTAATCAGGACAGTAGACATCCTGCACGGTTCACTTCTTCTTCAATCTTGACTTAGTTTTGTTAAATCCTTCACTGGGATCCTTCTTCTCCACAGCCTTGATGACACCAACAGCAACAGTTTGACGCATGTACTTCACAGCGAAACGGCCAAGTGGAGGATATTCAGAGAAAGCATCAACCACCAAATAGGCTTGGTGGGAATCATCTTAATAATACCAGCATCACCATTTTTCAGGAATTTGGGCTCCTTCTCAATCTCATTTCCAGAACGCTTGTCAATTTTAGTAACAAGCTCAGCAAATTTGACACCAATGTGGGAGGTGTGGCAGCCAAGAACAGGTGCATAACCATTTCCTATCTGAGAAATACCGGCTTCAAAACCACCAGTAGTGTAATCAATGATAAGAACAGCACAATCAGCTTGGGATGTCCCGGTGGTCATGTTCTAAATGAAATCTCACCTCCAAGCTTGTAGATCAAGTGACCGGTGGTAGTTGACTTCCCAGAGTCAACATAGCCAATGACAACGATGTTAATGTGAACCTATGAGTCCAAAGACGACGACGACGACAACAACCAAGTTTTATCCCAACAAAAAGAAAAAAAAAATAAATTGCCCTCACGCAGGATTGAACTGCGGACCTTCAGTTTACAAGACTGACGCTCTACCACTGAGCTATAAGGGCAACTTGTTCATATGTACACAAAAACAAATAAATAATGGAAAAATACTATAATAAACATTACATTAAGAAAAAAATTAAGTAAACAGTCCAAGTCTTTTCAACAAAACAAATGTATATAGTCACTAATAGATCGATTATTATTTTTGGTTACAAACAAGAACCACTAATAGATCAATTATAAGCGGTGACAAGAATTGATTTTTAATGAATTGAATTTTTAAAATTGATTCTTACTAAAAATGTGTTTCATGTAAAGTGATTTGCATGTGAAAAACAGTTCTAGAATAAAAACTAAAAATCCTAACTTCAAATAGAATCAATTTTAGAGGCGGAATCAATTATACCCAAAAGCAATCAAATATGTTAAAATCAATTCTACACCTCCAAAATCAATTATGGTCACTCTAGAAATAGAGCCAAACATACACTTAAAAAAACTATATTTATGTTTCTGAGCCAAATACTTACATTACACGAGTCTGGAATTTTTTACACATTGACAGTATAGATAGAATTGTTCTGTAACTATTTAATTCACCAGAGTTACTTTTAGTACAAAAATACATTAGAGCAATTACCAAATATAGGATTCAGTGGAGAGTACAGTTACATAGAAGAGTGGAGACAATGAAATGCTGCTTCTTCTATGTGACTTATTAAGAGAATCCAAAATTTAGGAATACACTAATGCAGAATAAACACATGATAGTTGCTGATAGTTAGTAATACAGAGAAAGAGTTTTTTACTTTTCTTTTTCTGTCTCTTCATGTTAAAGTTATTTTCTGCTTAGTACCAAGTAGCTGCACTTAGTTTTGATTTTGCTGTATATATAACACAAAGAAGGTTAATGAAAGTAATTAGAGCAGTGAGATATCATAAGCACCACTAAGACACATGCCTCGCATACATGAAACGGACGTACCAACCAGAATTTACACTAGACCACGATCAACAGGAGGTTGTAAAGTGATAGTAAGTAAAGAGATGAGGAAAATGGAGAGTGCGGAAACTGGAAACCAACAAGAATCTCATTATAAAGAGGTGTTTCTCAACAAAGTTGTCACCAAAACTTGTTATCTCCATAACAAACAAAGCCATGAGTACCAAAAGTAGTTTGAGAATTGAGAAATAACAAGTAGGTTCCTGAATAGCCCTCGCAGGGAGAGCATAGAGTTTGAGAATTGAGAAATAAAACAATTCATTCAAGAAATACACACCAGGAACATCAACTTTAGAAAAACAATTCATTCAAAATAAATTTTAGAAAAGTAGTTCATTCAAAATAAAACTAGAAAACCAATTCCTTCAGAATAATTTTGTCACCAAAGAACCACCACACTAGGACATTAAGAAACCAACCAGATAAACAAATCAAGTAAATAGTTTAAACCGTAAGGAAACAAAACTTAGAATGTGCCTCTCTTCTTAGACAAGCTTAACCCGGAGTAGCAATACAATTCTATCATTAGATCATATTCGTGAAAAGGACAGAAAAGTAGACATTTCTCAAGCTTATATTTAACTTTTAACCATTTACTCGGCCTATAATACAGACACAATTCTATCTTTTAAAAAAACATCTCCTTTCAGAAAAGCACGTAAAAAAGACACATCTTTTAATCATTCACCCGCCAATGCAAGTATTTTCAACATAATCACTACAGATTAGTTCCATCTCAAATTCCTAACAACAAAATTGAGAACCTTTTCCCTCTATCCCTTCCATCTATATAATTATCAACTCTACTTGATAACATCCAATTTGTATAGCCTCTTACAAGCATGTTGTTTAGTCCAGTTAAGTAGCAGCCAAACCACATCACAATGTAACATCTAGGTAGCCTGAAAAACAAGGAAAAGATGTAATTTTTGAATAAGCATCTCGCGAGTACCGAAAAGTGGTTTCTTGCATGTGATCCAATCCTTCTCCAAACGACTTGATTTAGTACCAGACAACATCTCATCATGGAATGCAGATACTATTTGGTAGATTGATGTCTTGAGAACATCAGCAATAGCATAAGCTTCTGAATTCAGTGGCCCATTTTTTCTTTTAACAGCAAATGCCAACTGATTTGGTGATTGCAGATTTGTATTGTTTCCCATGAAATTCTCGACAGCAAGAAGACATGATATCAGGGTCGAAACCACAGCAGCGTTACCCCCAGAAAGTTGAGCAATCCCAAGATCATCTTCTTTGTGTGAACAGGCAGTCAGTGAGGCAACAATCCTTGAACACCAGGCATATGGCTGCATGCAAAAGCAAACAAGCTTTTTAATAACTCACATGCAAAGGTCTTGTTTTGATAAACAACTTAATTGAGAGCTTATAGATTAAGCTTTTAGCATATAAGTGTTCATATATAAGCTATCTTGGAGAGTTGCATGTGGAAATAAAGTCAAAACAACTAATGGACATGTCATAAGCTCTCCCAAACAGTCTCACAAGTGTTTATGCCAGTAGATAAACTCAAATAAGTCAATCTAAACAGACCCAAATACATAACTCTAGAATGTGGTTATGCCACCTTTAGCAATTGCATTATCTATGCATGTAGCAACATTTGTCATCATTTTCTCAGCAAAGGATGAGAGCTTTTGCATGTGTAAACAGTTCAAAATCTTTCTCTAGTTTTACTTTTATTTATACGTGAAGAGGGATGGCTGATATATCAAGTATCAACCATACAACGATTGGTTGCAGGGGCGATTTTCCATTTTCTATGGGTGTAACACAGAAAACTCAATATATAGTAGGATATATTATTGTCTAGGATTGTTACATAGATGAACTGTACAAGTTAAGTTTAAAAATTTAGTGTGACCACCCAAAATCTCAAAGCTTTCAAGTTATACAGAAAAAATAACATAACAGATTTCTTAGCAGAAAATAAACAATCTACAAATAATAGAGTTATACATGTACCTGGAAGTAATCCAGTTCTTCTAGGTGCTTCACATCTGTAGGTTTGTCGGCAGAATTCTCCAAGTCCTCACCTAATCTCTAGGCAAGTTGTTCCAGAGGCCTCAAGCATACAACAATAAAAATGGCAGCACGCCGCCAAGAGTCAACATTGTTCTCGAAAACCATACAAAGATCAAGATAAGCATGATATCGAAGAAGAGATGTTGGATTACTCTCCTCCAGAGCTGAAAGGAGGAGCTCGCTTGGATTTGTTACTGCAGCTGCTGATCCTTTTGGGGGAGCAAATACGGATCTCTTGGTATATAAAACCTATCATATTTCAGGTAACACGTCCTAAATGTTATACTAAATGATGGTACCAATAATTTAAACATTGTGTAAGTAGGGAACACGAACGAGAACCCGATATAAAACATGAGTTGATTCGGAAGAGAAGAAGATAACAAAGCTAGCAACAAAAAACACAATCTGCTCGGCTACAAAGTTCCACGATGCAATGCTGCACTTGTGGGGAATAATTATCAATACAAGAGCAGAAAAAAAGGTACAAACAACGGAAAACTTATAAGCTGCTTCAACAATCAAAGGAATCCTAATCTTAAAATTGAATAAAGGATGACACTGCACACAAACAAACAAAGTAACCAAAATCAGGTCTACACGATAACATCCAAACATGTCAAAATCAATTCTACAACTCCAGAATAACAAAAAAAAATAAAAATATTAAAACTTTAAGGAAACCCATTTGATTAAAAAGCTTAATTAATTAACCTGAATACTGGGAAACTCAAAAACCCAAAACCAACGACGGTTAAGAACATAAATAACCCCATAAAAGGCACCAACAATAAAACCCCTGAACCCGATTCTTCCAACATCGTTAAACCCAATTCTTCGAAAATCATCAAGGTTAAACCCAAAGAGGCAAAGCAGCGAATCGGAGAAGGAGAACACAGTGACGACCAGAAAGAGAAGGAAACGAAGACGAAAAATGGGGTCTGGCGAAGGCGAAGGCGAAGGCGAAGAGATTAAGGACATAGAAACGGAGAAGAGGAATCGGAAAAAGAGGAAACGGGTAAAAGACGAAAATGAGGTTTTGGGGAGAATGGAAAAGTAGAGAAGAGAGATGAGAGTTGTGGGTATCAAAAAGCGTAAGAATTTGTTCCTTAATCTCACAACTTCTTCTGGTTTTGGAGACATTGAGAGTGGTACTCAGATTTTGAATCTTGCTTAATTTATACCTTTTTCGGTGATCTATGAAGCACGGATACGGATACAACGATACGGACACTGACACGTCGACACAGCTAATAATTTAAAAAAATCACATAGTCGGTGTTGTGTCGGTGTCGAACACGACATGTGTCCGATACCTTGACACGCTTAATCCGAGGAGTGTATGTGCTTCATAGTCGATGATACATGTTTGATACCATCTGAACAACAACATGAGACGATGTGATATGATTTCCACCAATATCATTATCGAAATGGTTAAGTCGAGCATTTGACTCGGTCAACTTGTCGATGAGGGTTAAAAATATTTTAATCATCTTCTTTAAAACTTTGTATTTATCGAGAAAAATTAATAAAATAAATAATTATGTGATGAAAAATGATACGACTAAATAATTTTTCTTTTAAGTTTTTATTTATGTGTGCGTTCAAATATTTTTCATTAGGGTTGTGAGCAATCATGATTCACTCCAGAGTCTAATGTTGTTAAGTTTTTTCCTTTTCAATTTGTTCATTTGAGCCACTCAATATATCCCACCATTAAATCTCTGGTTTATTGAAAAAATATATACTTTATATTGTACATAATTAAAAAAAATAAATTAAATTAAATTGTTATCACCCTTCGCCCTCCTAAACCCTCAATCTAAACATACACTTATGAAATCCTACCAGAAATTGCATCTACCAAAAACATACAATATGGTCAAGTCATTTTGTCAACTCTTATTTTCAGACTATTACAACTTACAAGTGGTGATGTCGTCAATTAAATGTCATGTGGAAGAAAACGCAACCGATCAAAATGTTCTATGAGAAGTGCTAGCAACACTCTCTTTTAAACATTCTATTTAATACTCATTCTTTTATTGATTTGAATTATTGTGGGTCTACAATTTAGAAATAAAACTCGTACAAAGTGGTAGAACATACATTAATTTCATCCAATGAAAGAGTGAGTAACAAAGAGAGTGTTACTAACATTTCTCAATACTCCAATTCGCCCATATGTTAACCAAGTTGAAATACCCATCATAATACTTCAATTCACCCTTGTCTTAAACAAGTTGAAATGCCCATCTTCGAATGAATGTAATTATTTTGATTGAGTGAAAGAAGTTTCTTCACATGATGTGAACCTGAGTGAATCTAACGAAAGAAAAGGAGACAATTAGATGATAGAAAATATGCTCAAATTTGAACAGGTTGTAGTTGAATTTAGAGTTCAAACTTTGATAGGTTTGGGAGTTCAAACTTTGATAGGTTTGATTTTGCAAATTTTCCTCCCATTAGTTTAAATGTAAATGAGTTGACTCGTATCCCACATTAATGTTATTTGAGTTGAGGTTGGTTTTGACTCTAGTGAATATTGGAATCCAGCTCATCTAAATTTAAACAAAACAAAAACCAGTTAAACTCATTATACATTTGCCTATAAAAAACTAAATGCCAATGAAATATGAATAATCCAATTATAATAAGAATAATATTTTTTTATGTTATTTGCTAGCACTATTTAATTTAGAGGTGAAGCTACCAAAATCAGTGTGTCATCAAATCTTTCTTTTTCTATAGAACAAACATATGCCCTTAAGTAACGTTCACACTTCATAGTGCAAAGTTTGAAAAACCGCTCATTCCACGCGTGTAATAGAATACCGTAAATTCTTAACCAAGCACCCCGCTCAAAGGGTACTGACTGTTTATCCCACCACACAACATATGAGAAAAAATGATTGAAGAGGTCCTTAGCCCCGTCAATAATAGTCATGACTTCCATCTTGTTCAAGCTACAAACAAACACCTTGTCTGCTCCCATATGTATTATATCAAGTTCCTTGAAACCGACATATGATATTCTAGATTGAATCACCGGAATAGCTTACCACTCCGCGCCCACTTCAAATCTTCCTCAACCGTCCTAAACGCACGCACCAATTTTTGTTGATGTGTCCGCTTCCCCGATTGACCAATCACTTCCTTCAGACCCTTCCTTCTTCCATCCCCATCTACCTCCACCGTCACCAACTCATCTGTAACCGGCTTCTTCTTCTCCCCATCTAGTCGCACAATAACCTCCCCCACCCTCACTCCCTCCCCTTCCTTGCATTCATCCCTCACCTTCTTCACCATCGGTTTACTCACTCCCACCTCCACCTTTTTACCTTTGCCCTCTCTTTCTTCTCCCTCACATTTCCGAACCTCCCAATGCATCTCCCCCTCGTTATTTTTTCTCCCTCCTGCACCACCAACTTCCTACCTTCGTTCACAATGTCCCTCTTCGCGCTCTCCTTCCTCACCTCCTGCACCTCATGTCTATCAAACCTAGCAACCTTGGCACAAATGTGATACTAACCCACATAGAAATTATTCAACACATGTAACAACTTAGACACATCTCTAACCTTCGAAAAACGTACAAAGCCATATACTTCCCCATTCATGTTACGCTTGTTTGCAACAAAAACATCCTCAAGAATACCGCAAACCTCAAAGTTTTTCCTCCAGTAAAAGTATGGAATTTGTTCTGGAAAATTCATGAAATAGAAAGTAACATACCGCTTCAGTTCAGAACCTGGCTCATCTTCCTTCGGAGAATTAATAGCATCTTGTGATTGATGGTGATGTTGATGCCCATCAGCCACACGGCCAACCCTCCTCCCACCACGATATCCATTTCTGTCAAAGCTATCTGACCTATTGTGATCATCCTTAAAGCTATCATAGCATGCCTGATACCTATGCGATGAATAAGAGACATCTCTTTTGAGAACCCTAACCCTAGAAACCCTTGCTGATGAAACCGTTGCACCTTCATTCCTCCTGCTACCTCCATGCCTGTCATGTTCATGATTATCCTGCCGCCACGCTTTTCGACGTCGAGAAACCACATCAGTCCAATCCCCCCCCTTTCCCCGCCCATTTGTGGTACCCTGCTTGGAACCCTACCCCATGTGACCTCACTACCGATGAAATGGAATATTGGTGTGACTGCAACGGAACCTTGGGTCGCCGCCTTTCTCTCTCGCTCTACCTCTCATGCTCTCGTTTATATAGTATTTTTTAAATTAGTCATCTATAATTGAATCGAACCACGTATAAATTTATCTTTGATTAACTAAATTTTTAATTCAAAACCAACGTACCTTGTTTAAAAATAAATAATCAAAACCAACGCACCTAACTTCAATCAATGGTGTCAAAAATTACAACCATCGTTATTTTTCATAGCTATTTCTCTTTTGAAATTATAGAAAGTTTGCCAAATATAAGGGTATATTGATTTAAATATAAGTGGTAAAGGGTTATGGTAGCATACAAGAGGTCCTAGATTCAAACATTATTAGCTTGATTGTACACAAAAAAATAATTGATTGAAAAATAAAGTATAAAAGCAGATATGAAACGAAATTTTTCATATCTTTTTTTGTGGCCAGGGTTTGAATCCTAGACCTTGCATATATTATGCATTGTACCTACCAGCTGAGCTAAGCGAATTTTATATATTTAGCATTAAACAAAGGGACGATTTCTATCAAAAACACAAATGGAGAGAGAATACGGGTCAAGTTTTTTATTGAAATTATTTTAATAATAATAAGAATATGATATAATAGTAGTAATAACAATAATAACATTTTAAATATTTAATAGTTTTATTAGTAGGTTGGAGTGATGTTGCTCGTAAAATTCATTGGATGAAATTGAGAAATTTGGTGCTTGATAGGGAGACAGAAAGCTTGGGGTTCGTAGATTGATGGTGGTTCAATTTAACTTTGTTAGAAAAATGTTGTAGGAGGGTGTATGTGAATAGATGGTTTGTGGATTGAGGTGCTTGTTACTAAATAATGGTTTTCAATGTGGCCGAGTTTCGGGAGATGGTATTAAGGTGTATAGTCTTTTGAGAGTTGTCTGTAATAGGAAGAATATATTATTTTTGGAGAGATTCATGTTTGGAGAGGGTGTTTTGTGTTCAAGATTTAGAAGACTTTGAGTTATATGGTGAAAGATGTGTTTCATTTACGGGTATGTGTAAGTTAGGTTTGGGAGTTGATGGCGGTGGTTAGAGGTGGCGGAGGAGAAAGTTGATGAGAGTTGCTCTTTTTTGGATAATATTTTTTAATGGGTAATGTAGCTAATTAATGAGTATGGAAACATGATACTCACGATAACCATTTTTTCAAAGGAGTTTACTAGTTGTCGACTCAAGTTGAGTTCTTGCACTATTGGATCTAAAAAGATATCTTTGAATAAGGCATTGTCATTAAAAGTTTCTCTTTTTGCCATTAAACGTGATAATTTGGCGAATCGAGATATTTTATTCTCTAATTCTTTGGTTGCTCATATGGATGTGGGAAAAAAGAAAGTATTCATCATATTTTTCTTTAGCTGCGAATTTTTCCGTCAGATCTAAACTTGTATTCTTAAGTTCTTGGGGATTTCTTGCGTTCTTCTGAATAATGTTTGTATGCATGCTCTTCAATTTTGTGGTTGTCGTTTGTGTAGTAAGGACATTCAAAGTTGTTTTCAAGTAATCTAGTTGGCTTGTATATGAGTTCTTTTGAAATAGATAAATCCATGGGTTTTTAGTAACAAAGAATTGTCTCTTTTGCAATTGCGCAACAAAACTAAATTGTTAGCAAGATGGCGGTTAAAGACTAGGAATCTGAATTTGTCTTTTGATTTGAACCTTTCGTGGTCTAACCCCTACGAGTGTTGGTTTTTTCACCTCTTGAATTTTCTGTTGGTTTTACTATGTTCTCTGTATCTGTTTTATTGTATTTTTATCATTTTAGGTTGAATGGCTTTTTAATACATTTATTTGGATTATAAAATAATATTATTATTTCTAAAGCCTATTTTTTTATATATTTTTCGGTCAAATGTTTTTTCCTAGTCTCTTATATTTTTAATAAAATATCTTCCATGTCTTAACAAAATAAAAATTATATCTTTCATGTAATTTTCTATATAAACCCCCCACCACTCTTCACAAATCATCATAGACTCACCGTAACACTTAATCTTCCTCTTTTTTAATCATTTATCTAGTCAAAATGCAAGGGTTCCTCACTTTTGTTTTGATTCTAAGTTTTATTTTACCTTGTCTATGTACAAGATTAAATGTTGGAACCACAAACGCTATTTATAATGTGATGCAATATGGTGCACATGGTGATGGCAAAACTGATGATTCGCAAGTATATATTTCTATAAACATTTTCTTAATAATTTTAATTAATATCTATACTATTCATGATAATCTTTTCTCTTCTATTATTTAATTTTGTATCTTTATGAGAAGTTTATGGTTTGATAGATTATGAATAACTGGGTGACGTTTTTTTAATTGTATGTATGTGTTAATTTGTAGGCATTTGTTAGTGCATTTAATGGTGCGTGTAAAGCAGCAGGGATGTCAACACTAATTATACCAGCGGGGAAAATATTTATGGTGTCGAAAGTAATTTTTAGCGGTCCTTGTAAAGCCAAAGTTCTTGTTCAGGTGTATATATATATATATATAGCTGATAGATTTTTGGCAAGTGTACCAAATACTATCGAAGTAGTAAAATTATCGTTCCTACAAGGATTGGTTTTAATCTCAAAAAGTCAAATACGTTATTAAATTAGGATGTAGTAAAAGTTATTTGGTTTTGCCACTAGGCAGTAAATTTGTTTAATAGCATAAACTTAGTAATAGAAAATAAATTGATTGTTTTAAATAAGAGAGAAATGAGTTAGGTCTTCGAATCATCTGAGTTCCCCTAATTGGTCACTGCACCTATTCTTATGAATGATTTTTTTAGTTTCACGATAGTTAACAAAATAGTCCTAATCAATCCCTTGAGTTAGGACACTCTTCTAAGATTACAGCCCCTAATCCCTTAGGTGGTCTAATAATCTTCGAAGGTTTGAAGAACGTTAACCTAATATCACTAATAAAGAATTATCCATTCCTAGAGTAATTATAATTATTAAAACAATTCAATTAGGTCAAAGTCGAAAGTTATGGTCAGTAGTCGTTCGTTCTCACCAAATCATATATATATGTGATCAGAATATATAAAGCATTAAGAACAATTGAATTGAATAAAAACTAAATTGTCATTCACAATAAATAGAGTTTCACAGCAACATATGTCAATTAGGGTTACAAAGAATCATCTCAGACCTAACCTCTAATGGATTTAGCTACTCATAATTGAATTTATAAATAACATAATCATTAAAGGTAACAATACATACATGAACTGGTTACAAGGTGAAGAAATCGTCCCTGCAGCCGTCTTTCAGTGTAAAAATCGCACTTTGCTCTTCTCAAATCGTAACCCTTGTTTTTAGAATAGCCTTCAGCTTAAAGAGGCACAGAAATTCGCCTAAAATCGTGTCACGTTTTTGTGGAATCGTGTCACGATTTTCCTTGTATAACAAATTCTAAATTAGGGTTTCTAGAAATCGTGTCACGTTTTGGTCAACGTGACACGATTTTGCCTTGGCAGAGAGCATGTTTTTGTCTTCTTGAATCGTGCCACGTTTTGTACCAATCGTGACACGATTTGGTCTTTCTTGAATTCTTCAGTTTTTTCTGCTTTTCTTGCTGCTTAAGTTACCTTGTGAACTCTAAATTGTGATTAAAATACATAAAAATTATGTAATGACAGAGTCGACATGCAATCTACATATTACCATAAGCTTGAAAAATTTCTAAACGTCAATCAAAATTAATGTCACTGCATACTTTGAGGTCTTCACGGGTTATAACGGGGCTTAGGTGAAGGTGGGATAGTATTTGGATAAGTAGGCTACACAAAATCATGAGTTAGGCACTCCTACAGAAATTAAAACAAAGATCGAACCCCTTCATTCACCTTTTAAACAACAATATGTAACGGTACTAGAGAACATTTGTAATTTTTTTTTTTTTTATATTTGGACAATCGAGTTTACAGTTACTCGGATTTTCAATAATATGTCCATTTTTCATTTTTTTTTCTACACCATTTTTGTGTATATTTTTCATTCATCACATTTTTCTTCTTGTTCTCTTAGTACTACCACCCCAAACTTATTTGGTTGCAAATTCCAAAAGCAACCCCAAACTTAGTATTTAGCAACAGTTTACAATGCCTAACTCAGATAACAAAGTGGAATAAATCATAAAAGTCTCTAAGCTTGTAATGTAGTTTGTCACCGAACAAAAAGTTCTAAACCTACCGGCTCAATTTGGCTAAAAAGAGGATATAAATTCAATAAGAAATCAGGGTAGGCTTCAAAAAGGCTCACAGGACCAAGCACTTTTGCCTCAGTATGCAATAACAAAAACCAATCAACAGTAGAGAAAAAATGCAAGTTCTAGAAATGTAAAAGCATGGAACACTCTTATATAAGTAAATTGAAAAATAAAATTTGGCCATGAACCTTACAGAGTTTAGATTTCTGGGAGTTGTGACTACCTATCATTCACTGCCGTACACTTCGCCTTTGAAACACAAGTCACTCCTCCTTTTGAACTTTTGGAAATACCACTTGAACAAACATTTGTTATCAAACTGTAAAAGTTCATTTAAACAGGTAAATTCATCAATAATAAACAAGTGCAAGATCAATCACAAAATAGGGGAGTTACAACTTAATTATAAAAGTAAAGCAATAAAATTGTTCAAATGAAATGAAAAGTACATCATAAAATAAAAAAGTTGCTGAAACAAAAGATAGAAAAGAAAAACATCAAAAGAGCTGGACCATCAGTAGACCATTCAATCCTCCATCTGATCCTGGTCAATCCATGTGTTCGGGTTCTCCTCCGCATAAGAATCCTCCCCAAAATGATATATGGAGTTAGCACCTCCAGCAGCAAAATCAGCCCTAATCTCCTGTTCTCGATCCTGAGCTCGTCCTATGGTCACATCAAAATATTGGTCCATAGCTTCCTCGGACCCATCAAAGCGCTCAAAAGACCCAGTCATAGGCCTCCTGTTGAGGGCAACCATCTCTGAGAATTCCTGCCCAAACCTCGGACGGTTCCAGTACTTCTGATCAGAAACTTCATTCATCCAGTTTGAGTGGCCAAACATGTAGTCGAGCACCAAAGGATGGATGGGCGCATGAGTGAACTGCTGACTACTCCCCTCTCCATGCACAGACTGCTGTTGAGGTGGAGGTGGTTGTATCGGAGGCTGTTCCTGTTGTTGTGCAGCTGCTTCTTCCTCTCTTCCCAACTGTAACAGACGCTCTTGGTAGTCTTTCACAAACTCAGCTAAGTATGTGTCTGTCAGAGGCTTCATCATTGGAGCATCCAGATCATTTGCATACAATTGGCAGTCCGCCTCTTCACATAACCAGTTAATGAGGCTCAAATGCGGTACCGCTTTCTTTGTACCTGTAGCAAAAAGAGCAATGTTGTCGACAATTAACTCGCCAACATTAATCGGGGCACCATCAAGTATTGCTGTCACAGCATGAACCCGTGCTAATGGAATTTCAGATGTGCACGAAGTTCCCTCCAATGTTTGCACCACAAAAGATGCCCAGGCTTTGGGAACCGGCTTGAAGTCAGACTTCAACAGCATCCGTTTCCCTCCTTGCCACTTAGCTCCTTCAACACACAGCTGCAACAGAAGCTTCTCCCATGCCTCATCATTCCAACTCCCACAAGTCTCCCTCCTTCTCTTAACATCGCATTGTTCCGGAGGAACAAGCTTCAACAGATCATTGATAGCAGCAGGGGAGAAATCGATTACCTTACCACGAACATACGAACTGTACCTCCTCCCAGAAAATCTAGCGTTGACATAAAACTCCAAAGCCAAAGTCTTGTTGGCTTGCTCAAATATCATACCATTCAGCCCATGCCAATCCCTAGCCGTCAGTGTAACACCCTGAAATCCCAGCTTAAAATTTTCATTTAAATAATCAGAGTATATCGCAATAATCAGGATGTCACATTTCATAAAATCTTTAAACAAAATGAATAATAATTTATTCCTCGTCTTTATTCAAAATGTAGCAGCGGAAACATAATTCAAACTCTTTAAAAGATTAGTTCTTCGCACCAATGTCATAATTAATTTAAAAACGATACATAAAGGAATAGAAACAAATGATAAATCCCATCCCGTTACGTATCAGAGCTCCTAAGACTTCACAAGGACCTCTCACATCGTCAATCCTACACTTGGTCACCTGCACTTGCCCACGAGGCGGCAATTCCAACAGAAGGGGTGAGATTCACATCAATTATATTAGCATATAACTCAAATATCTATGCTTAACAACAACAACAAGATTCATCACATAGAACAAGAACGTCTCAAATCATCCAAATACACAATTCATCTTAAAACATCTTCACATAACAAATCATCTCATAACGTCATAAATACAAGACTCGACAATGCAACTCGACTATGCAACTCTAACACCTTAAATATCGTGCATGTGGTACCAATATTTAAGCTTAAATAAGCTTCACCGTCGCTTTGAGCAAAATGCTCCACCGTCGCTTTGAGCATAAGCTCCACCGTCGCTTTGAGCATAAGCTCCACCGTCTCAGATTATGCAAATGCATGAACTCGACTATTTATACTTAAACAAGTTGTACACAACGTCTTAACATCATTTACGACTCTTGACTGACACATGCAATTATAACACATTTACATGGCAGCAGTTCAGCACATTTAACACATTCACAGCACATAATCATCGTCACAAATATCATTTAAACATCAATCATATAACTCACTTAATAAGCATATAATCATAAATTAAGGTCAACAGTTAAGAATCATCTTACAGCATCATTACAGGTTATAATTTAGGTCTTAAACATCTCTAATGATAACCAAAAGTCTACCCTCAAAGCCTCGCTCAAAACCGAGTTATAAAACTCAAGCTATAGTGGTCTGAGACCACATTGCTCGCTGTGGCGAGTGGGACTACTCGCCACGGCGAGCTACTAAAATTACATTCTGCCACTTGCTCGCTACGGCGAGTAATGTTGCTCGCTTCGCGAGTACTAAAGGGTTGCTCGCCACGGCGAGTGATGTTGCTCGCCTCGCGAGTTAAACTGTTCTGCTCGCCACGGTGAGTAGGTCTGCTCGCCACGGCGAGCGGTCGCAGAACAGGCTGCGGGTTCGCTCAAATCCTCGCTAAAACTCGTCCAATCTCTCATACTAAGGTTCTAATCGTTCAGAATTAAGGTCCTAGGGATTAATCTAGGTTCTGTAACAGGTTTCCACGTCAATTCACATCATTCTCACATCAATTCCTCAAAATCCATTAAACCCTAACTTAAGAACTCCCTCTAAAACCTTCCCAATCCCTTCGTTAATCATAAATAATGAATTACAGCATAACATAATCGAAGCTAGGCTCACCCTTACCTGAATAAACTCCTGAATCAAAGCTGCGTTCTTCTCTCTTGTTCTTGCCTCTTCTAGGTTTCTCCTCTTTCTCTCCAAAAACTCTGACAACGCTTACTATGTTCTTCTTAACCTAATTCTCTCTTTATATAACTTTCTAATCTCATTAATCCCCACAACTCTATCTAATTCGAAAACAGCCCCACAACTTTAGTATTTATTTTTATTTCCAACCTTATTCTATTAAATAATAAAATAACCCGCCTAATAAAACCACAACATAACACATAAATCACGTAAATCATGTAAATATATTCTAAACTCGAAAAATTAATTAAATAATCGAAACGGGCGTTACAGTCAGGGTCTGCTCAAATTCCGGGTTACCGAAAAGTTTAGGAAGTAAAAAGGCTCGCTCTTGAATCACCCTAAAGTGTTTTATGGCTTTGAAGCGATCTCGAGCCTCTTGGTTGAGAAATCTGTCGGTGGAAGGTGGTGATGGTTGGTTTGAAGGTTTAGGTTTAACGGGTTGTTTTCTTTTGGCGGTGGTTTTGGCCTTTTTGGTTGGTTGGGATTTTTTTCTTGTGTCCACCATGGTTAGGGTTAGGGTTAAGGAAGTAGGGTTTGAGAAATTTGTGGAGATGGTGGATTTGATCGGATAGATGATGATGGTGATGGTTTAGGTTGATGAAAAAGTGATTAGATGATGAAAAGATGATGAAATTTGGGGAGAATGGTTAAAAATTTCGCAGGTTAGGGTTCTGGGAGAAATTTGGCAGAGGTTGGCTACTTTTGGAAGTGGATGGAATGAAAATCGTGTTGGGTATATATATAGGCTGAGAAAATCGTGTCACGTTTGGCCAAAAACGTGTCACGATTTTCTTTTGTAACGGTCAGATTTTGAAACCACCATAATCGTGTCACGTTTGGGTAAAACGTGTCACGATTTTCAAATTTTTAAAAATTTCTTTCCCATAAATCGTGTCACGATTTGGCCAACGTGACACGATTTGGCCTGGCAGTAAGGAAAACTTTTTTAACTTAGAAAATTTTTAAGACCTTCAGAGGGAGGTAAAATCGTGTCACGTTTTACCCAAAACGTGTCACGATTTTGCCCAGTTTTGAACTTGAAAATTTTCTTCCTCTGTTGTTTCAGCTAAAATATTTTTGTATTTTTTATTTTTTTGAAAGTAATAATAAAAATAAAGTACTACCTGAACTTAAAGATGTGGGTTGCCTCCCACCAAGCGCTTCTTTACCGTCACTAGCTTGACTGTCAAGGACCCTTAAAGGTTCGTCAGAACAAGTCATACCCTCTCTTTGGGTAGGTCGCCACCTAGATATGGCTTAACTCTTTGCCCATTCACCTTGAAACTTCTGTCACCGTCTGGCGTTGTTAACTTAACAGCTCCATGAGGTGACACATTCTTGACCACAAACGGTCCTAACCACTTTGACTTGAGCTTTCCAGGAAACAGCTTCAACCTGGAATTAAACAACAAAACTAGTTGCCCAGAGTTAATATCCCTAGATACTAAGTTCTTGTCATGATATCTTTTAGTCCTGACTTTATAAATGAGCGCATTTTCATATGCTCTAAGCCTCATTTCTTCCATCTCATTAAGTTTCAAGAGTCTTTTCTTACCAGCGGCTACTTGATCAAAATTTAAGGCCTTAATGGCCCAATACGCTTTATGTTCTAGCTCAATTGGAAGATGAAAAGCCTTACCATACACTAGCTGATAGGGCGAAAGTCCTATATGAGTTTTGAAAGCTCTCCTATAAGCCCACAGTGCGTCATCTAATTTCTTAGACCAATCCTTCCTATTTGACGCCACTGTCTTTTCAAGAATCTGCTTAAGTTGACGGTTAGAAACCTCTACTTGTCCACTAGTTTGAGGGTGATAAGGAGTTGCAACTTTGTGCTTGATGTTATACCTTCTGAGCACATTTTCAAGAAGATTATTGCAAAAGTGCTTCCCCCCATCACTGATCAAGACTCTAGGTGTTCCGAACCTAGTGAAAATATTTTTCTGCAGAAAGTTGACCACCGTCTTAGCATCATTAGCAATACAGGGTATCACTTCAACCCATTTGGTGACGTAGTCAACACAGACAAGTATATGGAGATAAGAGTGAGAAGAAGGAAAGGGTCCCATGTAATCAATGCCCCAACAATCAAATGGTTCAATTTCAATGATTCCAGTGAGGGGCATCTCATTCCTTTTGGAGATGTTACCTGTCTGTTGGCACTTATCACACTGCTTAACAAAGTCCTGACAATCTTTGAATAAAGTAGGCCACCAGAATCCACTTTGCAGAACTTTAGCAGCTGTTCTTTCCCCACTATGGTGGCCTCCATAAGCTGAGCTATGGCAGTGCCACATAATCTTATTAGCTTCCTCACCTGCAACACAACGTCTAATTAAACCGTCAGTGCTTACCTTAAACAGATAAGGGTCATCCCACAGATAATGGTTGGCATCCTTGAAGAACTTCTTCTGTTGAGAATGGGACATCTCATCCGGTATGATGTTACCGGCCTTAAAATTTGCCATGTCGGCAAACCATGGCCTAACATTCACAGTGAATAGCTTTTCATCCGGAAATTCAGCCATAATGGCCCTTTCTTTCTTTGTAACCTCATTGTTCTCAAGTCGCGACAGATGATCAGCCACCACATTTTCGACTCCCTTTTTGTCACGAATCTCAAGATCAAACTCTTGCAACAAGAGAATCCATCTCAGTAAGCGAGGTTTTGACTCCCCCTTGGTGAGGAGATATTTAAGAGCTGCGTGATCTGTAAAGACAATGACTTTGGAGCCAATTAGATAAGAACGAAATTTTTCCAAAGCAAATATTACCGCAAGCAACTCTTTTTCAGTAGTGGAATAATTCACTTGATTTTCATTCAAAACCTTGCTTGCATAGTAAATAGCATGGAAAAATTTGTTCTTGCGTTGGCCTAGGACTGCACCAACAGCATAATCACTTGCATCACACATTAGTTCAAAAGGTAAGGCCCAATCAGGAGCAATGATTATTGGTGCAGTCACCAACTTAGTTTTAATCGAAGAAAAAGCATCTAAACATTCAGAATCAAAATTAAACTCATTTTCTTTGACCAAGAGGTTACAAAGGGGCTTGGCAATTTTTGAAAAATCTTTTATAAATCGCCGGTAAAAACCAGCATGCCCCAAGAAGCTCCTCACTCCTTTAATATTAACAGGAGGGGGAAGTTTCTCTATAACCTCTATTTTTGCCTGATCCACCTCAATGCCCTTAACACTTATTTTATGTCCCAAAACGATACCTTCAGTTACCATAAAATGGCATTTTTCCCAATTTAAAACAAGATTTGTTTCGGTACATCTTTTAAGGACAGCATCTAAATGGAATAGGCATTGATCAAAAGACTTACCGAACACGGAGAAATCATCCATAAATACCTCTATGTTTTTCTCTATCATATCAGAGAAGATGGAGAGCATGCACCGTTGAAAGGTTGCTGGTGCACCACACAGCCCAAAAGGCATCCTTCGGTATGCAAACACACCAAAGGGACAAGTGAATACGGTCTTCTCTTGATCTTCCGGAGCTACAACAATTTGATTATACCCCGAGTACCCATCCAAAAAACAGTAAAAAGCTTGGCCAGCCAACCTCTCTATCATTTGATCCATGAATGGTAACGGAAAGTGATCCTTTCTTGTTGTTGTATTCAACCTGCGGTAGTCAATACACATTCTCCAACCAGTGACGGTGCGGGTAGAAATCAATTCATTTTTATCATTAGCCACCACTGTAATACCACCTTTCTTAGGCACAACATGAACAGGACTTACCCATGCACTATCAGAAATAGGGTAAATCATACCAGCATCGAGCAGTTTTAGAACTTCCTTCTTCACCACTTCCTTCATTGTTGGGTTTAGTCTTCTTTGTGGTTGAACCACAGGCTTATATTCGGCCTCCATATGTATCTTGTGCATGCAATAAGCTGGGCTAATACCCTTCAGATCAGAAATAGACCAACATATGGCTTCCTTGTTCTCTCTCAACACCCTCATTAGCTTTTCTTCCTCCAAAGGTGTTAAGGTGCTGCTTATAATTGCTGGTTGAGAAGTATCTTTGCTAAGGAAAACATACTTCAATGTAGGAGGTAAAACCTTTAATTCTGGACTATTCTTCTCCTCCTTGCTCAAGGGTTGAACTCCCTTAGAATCTTCAATATGTAACTCTTCAATTTTTACCGATCCTTTCTCTTGCTTATTCGCCTCAAGTTGTGCAACACACTCTTTAATCTCAAGGTCTTCATCAGCTTCACAAGTTTCTATAGAGTTCACAATTGTTCTCTCCATAGGTTGTGTGGTCGGAGGTTCACACGAGTCATCTTCTACTATTTCTTCAATAACATCGATACAGTAACATTGAGGATTGTCACTTCGGTGCTTCATGGCTTCAAAAATATTGAACACAACCTGTTCATCTTGGAATCGTAACATGAGTTCACCTCTTTCAACATCAATCAAAGCACGACCTGTTGCAAGGAAAGGTCTCCCCAAGAGTAAAGGTATGTCTTCATCTTCAGCAAAATCCAAGATAACAAAATCGGCAGGAAACACCAGGTCATTAACATTGACCAAAACATCTTCCAATATACCATAAGGATAAGAGATTGACCTATCAACTAATGTGAGAGTCATTCTTGTAGGCTTAGGTTCCCCACATCCTAGCTTCTTCATCATTGATAGAGGCATCAAGTTTATACTTGCCCCCAAATCACATAAAGCTCTTCCGACGTCTAAGTTGCCAATGGAGCATGGAATAGTAAATGCTCCTGGATCCTTCATCTTCGGGGGCAGTTTCTTCTGGAGTATTGCACTACAATTTTCAGAAAGTGAGATGTTCTCATCATCCTTCGGTTTTCTTCTTCCAGTCAATAATTCTTTCATAAATTTAGCATAAACAGGCATCTGATCAAGTGCTTCACTAAAAGGAATATTGACCTGTAGTTGAGAGAAAAGTGCCATGAATTTCTTGAATTGTCCTTCTTCCCTTTTTTTCTTCTTAGCCAAATGAGGGTACGGGAGCTTCACATAAGATGGAATAACCTGATCCTTGTCCCCATCCTTCAGCAGTTGACTTTTACTTTTTCTTAAGATCGAATCAACATCTATTAACTTATCATTTCCTTGGTTCTCAAGAGTCTTTTTCTTCTTTTCATTTTCAACTACGCCATTAGTACTCTCTTTTTCAACTTCGCCTTGTTCATCTTCATCCACAGTTATTCCTACCCCAACATTCTTTTCAACTAATTCACCACCACTCTCCTCTTCAACAACTGTGTCACCCTTCTTCTGGTTTTGTAGAGCTGGAGGTGTTAACACCCTCTTGCTCCTCAACTCTATAGCATTGCAAGTTTCATTCTTAGGGTTTTCTTTTGTATTACCTGAGAATCCCCCTTTGTTCTGCTCAGCCAGTTGCTTCGCCATCTGCCCTATTTGAGTTTCAAGCAATTTTCTAGAGGCCTCATTATTCTTTCTTTTAGTTTCTTGACTCTTCTTCATATCTTCAAAGTTTCCTTGAGTCATCTTCATGAAATTGATCATAGTCTCCTATAGAGCTGAAGGCTTCCTTGGTTGTTGCTGTTGTTGAGGGTTTGGTAACAACAGATTCAAAGTGTTATTGTTGGAGTAACTCAAGTTAGGATGTTTGTTAAACCCCGAATTAAAGTAAGGATTCTGTCTTTGATAGTTTCCCATGTAATTCACCTCTTCACTGCCTCCTTCTGGAACACATTCGCCATTGGCATGTCCCTCTCCACATAAATCACACTTGACAGCAGCAACTTGTTGAGGTTTGTTGGATATCATATAGCTATGAAATTCTTTAGTAAGAATCTCCAGTTGCTTATTCATCGCTGCTTGGTTGGCTAGGATAGAAGTTTGATCACTAACAGTAAACACGCCCTTCTTCTTCTTTTCCGCATCAGCGCGATATTCATTTGCAGCCATGTTCTCAATTAAAGCTTGTACTTCATGGTTAGTCTTCACCTTCAGGCTTCCTCCAGCTGAAGCATCTAAGAACATTCTGTTGTTGGAAGTTAGCCCCTCGGTAAAGATTTGAAGGTATTGTTTCTCAGAGAACTCGTGATTTGGGCATCTTTTCAGAAGCAAATTGAATCGCTCCCATGCATCATATAGTGATTCATTTTCCCCTTCCTGAAATTTGAAATTTCCTGCTTCTTGTCCCAATACTTAGACATAGGAAAGTATTTCTCTAAAAACTTCAGCTCAAGTTCCTCCCATGTTTGGATGGTTCCACTAGGTAAAGAGAGTAACCAATCCTTTGCTCTCCCGGTGAGAGTAAAAGCAAACAACCTCAGCTTCTTTTGGTTTTCAGTGACCGTGGCTAGAGGTACACAAAACTCACAGGTTTCATGAAAGTGGCTTAAATGTTCATGAGGACTCATCGAATCAGACCCGTCAAATTGTTTCTCCTTTAAGCCATTCTGAACAGAGGTCTTGATGTCAAAAGTAACAGGGTTAGCAGGTTGGAAAGTGTGAGTTAGTCGACCACGGTTGTTGGCTAAACCATAATCTCCCAATTTCGGCCTTTGTGGTTGATCTCCCATGGTGATAGAATTTGGAGAGAGGATTGATTCAGGTTCAACCAGTGTTGAATTAGGTAGTTGTTCACGAACACCCGGTGAAACTGACTTTGATTTGGCTAACCAGACGGTTTTCCGATTAGCTCTTGCAGTTCTTTCGATCTCAGGATCGTACTCTAGGTCGTCTGAACTTCTTCTACCTCGCATAAACAGCAAAATACCTTAGTAGCACTGCACAATGCAAATTAAATAATGAACACTGAATCAATTTAGTATTTTTAAACAGAAAATAAATTGCAGAAATCCTAAATTAAAACGCAATTGCCTTGTTGAAATAAATCAACAGTCCCCGGCAGCGGCGCCAAAAACTTGATAGATTTTTGGCAAGTGTACCAAATACTATCGAAGTAGTAAAATTATCGTTCCCACAAGGACTGGTTTTAATCTCAAAAAGTCAAATACGTTATTAAATTAGGATGTAGTAAAAGTTATTTGGTTTTGCCACTAGGCAGTAAATTTGTTTAATAGCATAAACTTAGTAACAGAAAATAAATTGATTGTTTTAAATAAGAGAGAAATGAGTTAGGTCTTCGAATCATCTGAGTTCCCCTAATTGGTCACTGCACCTATTCTTATGAATGATTTTTTTAGTTTCACGATAGTTAACAAAATAGTCCTAATCAATCCCTTGAGTTAGGACACTCTTCTAAGATTACAGTCCCTAATCCCTTAGGTGGTCTAATAATCTTCGAAGGTTTGAAGAACGTTAACCTAATATCACTAATAAAGAATTATCCATTCCTAGACTAATTATAATTATTAGAACAATTCAATTAGGTCAAAGTCCAAAGCTATGGTCAGTAGTCGTTCGTTCTCACCAAATCATATATATATGTGATCAGAATATATAAAGCATTAAGAACAATTGAATTGAATAAAAACTAAATTGTCATTCACAATAAATAGAGTTTCACAGCAACATATGTCAATTAGGGTTACAAAGAATCATCTCAGACCTAACCTCTAATGGATTTAGCTACTCATAATTGAATTTATAAATAACATAATCATTAGAGGTAACAATACATACATGAACTGGTTACAAGGTGAAGAAATCGTCCCTGCAGCCGACTTTCAGTGTAAAAATCGCACTTTGCTCTTCTCAAATTGTAATCCTTGTTTTTAGAATAGCCTTCAGCTTAAATAGGCACAGAAATTCGCCTAAAATCGTGTCACGTTTTTGTGGAATCGTGTCACGATTTTCCTTGTATAACAAATTCTAAATTAGGGTTTCTAGAAATCGTGTCACGTTTTGGTCAACGTGACACGATTTTGCCTTGGCAGAGAGCATGCTTTTGTCTTCTTGAATCGTGCCACGTTTTGTACCAATCGTGACACGATTTGGTCTTTCTTGAATTCTTCAGTTTTTTCTACTTTTCTTGCTGCTTAAGTTACCTTGTGAACTCTAAATTGTGATTAAAATACATAAAAATTATGTAATGACAGAGTGTCATCACTAACATTCAACATAAGATATAACATCTATTAATCGTAGTTTGGGAATTTCCATCAAGAAGTATATTATTTAGATGGACTAGAATTATAATATATTAGATAAATTATTAAAAATAAAAATATAGTTTAAAATGAATAATATGATATTATAAAATATTAATATTTTATATTGAAAGTATTTGTATGCATTCTTATTAAAAACATATATGTGTATATTATTGTTCTCTGAAAATTTTGTATTATAAAAATTATAGTATATATATGTTAAAGATGTTAATATTTTTAATATAAACAATATTAATTTTGTTCAATAAAATAAGAGAATGATTTTGATGTATTGTTTAAACTTTGTATACATTCAATTAATCTCAAATCATATGTTAAATTAATTTTAAGATATCGATTTCTTATCTTTTATGGGTATTTTGAAATTTAAGATGAAATCAAGTGTTTTTTTTAAATATTAGTAATTATTACATTCAATTTTTATTCTTCAAAATAAAATTGTAATTTTTTTAATTAAATTTAATAGTTTTTTTTAAGGATATTCAATTTAATAGTAATACACAGATAACAATATAAAAAGAGGATAAAACTTACTCTTATGAAATACATAGCAACTAAACTCACGACCGAACATACTATGATCTCTAGATTATCAAGTAATGATCACGATTTCTATCCTTTTTTTTATCATTATTGTGTAAACTCTTCGAAATATATAACATAATCATAAAAAATAAAAAAAAAAGATAGATAATTTTGTTTTTATGAAGTGGTTTTGTGGTTAAACCTTACATCTCTTAAACTGGAATTAGGTGTTTAATCTCCGACCCTCAATATATCATGCAATGTCCTTATCAATTCAGATTATGAAAACAATTATTCACATTTTTTTATTGATTAAACTTCTACTTACATTGTATATGTATATTAATTACACGCACACTCACATATAAATTCTTTTTTTTTTTAACATGCATTCTTATTTAATTTTTAAATAAAAATAATATTTTTCTAAATTATTCATATATTCCGATAACCTTATTTATATTATTATATCATTTGTTTTAAGAAATTGTGAATGAGAGAAATCATAATTAATTAAACGACAAAATTAATATTAAAAAAATTGTATCAAAGATTATTTAAACTTTGTCAATTATGATTATAAAGTCAATTCTTATAGTTATACATTTTTTATATCAGCATTATAATTAATTTTTAATGAAAGGTCATGTGAGACTTATGACGAATAATGTGATATATAATTAAATAGTTATTTTTTGTATATATAAAAATAATTAGCTTAAATATAGTAATTACAATTAAATATTCTCAACCTCTACTCTTAAATATAATATATGTATTTTGTTTTGAGGGAATAATACATGTTTTTTGAAATGCAAATATTAGCGAAGATTTAAATAAATGAATTAATTCTATTTATTTATATTTATTTTTTATTTTATTTTTCCATCTATCTATATTGCAGCTTGAAGGGCAGATAATTGCACCCTCTAAGGCGAATTCGAAAGTACAGTCATATTGGTTTAGCGTTGAATATGTAAACAGACTCACAATTGATGGTAATGGTCAAGGAGGACTCGATGGAGATGGCTCTACTTGGTGGGAAAGCGGTGGTGAAAGATCTGGGGTATGTATTAAATAATTGAGCCTGAAAATAATATTTTGAATTGATTGTGAGTATTTTTTGACATATTTTTTTTCTTCTAATGATGGTATAGGCCTTGTTTTTTCATTCTTGCAACGATCTTAGTGTTAGAAACCTAAGGATTACCAATAGCCCGAAGTCTCATGTATCCGTTAATATGTGCAATCGTACAACATTCTCTCATGTATCCATCAATTCACCTGCTACTAGTCCCAACACTGATGGGTTTGACATTTCTTTTTCCAATTTTATGCGTATAGAAAATTCCAACATAAAATCTGGTAATTAAACTTGATGTAATCTTATAATATTTTAAATATTTAGTATGTCTTAAAAGAAAGTTTATGTTATTATTTTATAAAAGAAAGTCAAACATAAATTATTATGGGGAGAGAGAAAGATATTAGAACTAAATAGTAGTACAAATAAATGTTTGATTTTTTTAGAGAAATTATCGTTATCCTTGAAATGGTTAATTTTTTGTGTAAATTTAATGAGTTTAATTTTTCTTCTTCTAATAAACAGGTGATGATTGCATTGCCGTTAATGGTGGCTCCTCTTTTATCAATGTTACCGGGGTTACTTGTGGACCCGGTCATGGGATAAGGTTTATAAAAATTGTGTATATCTAAAGTTTAATTTCGTGTATATTCAATTTTCTATTTAGCTTTTTTTTTACCAAATATCTCTCTCGATATATATATATATATATATATATATATATATATATATGCAAATGTGGAATTTGGATTTTGATTATGTATGACTTTCAAAACATGACACTCGTTATAATCAAGAGATCAATCTTGTATGAATTTCAGGCATCTAACATCTTAAATTGATATTTCAAATCTTAATTTTAACTTTGAAAAATAATTTTTTTATAGACAAATATTAATTGTTAGTAGTAGTCAAAATTGGACTGCTTTACTTCCTAATTTTTTTTTTCTGATGTTAGAGTTTTAAATTTAAATTTATATTGCACATGTATTCATTCTTTTTTCTTTCACAAAACTCATAAAGATGTATATTATGAATTAATCAGTGTTGGCAGCCTTGGTAAAAAAAGAACTAATGATTATGTTTCCAATGTTCATGTGCGAAATTGCACATTCACATAGACTGAAAATGGAGCACGAATCAAGACAGTTCCGGTGAGTAAAATTGATAAAGTTAGATATATTTATACTTATAAATTTATGGATCTTTCAAGTTTTATCAATGCTACCTCTCAAAAAAAATCCGTCTATATTAATATATTATTCAAGTTTAGTCCTTATCTTTTACATAAACAATATGATTTGAATATCTCTGCATTAACTAAAAACATGCTAATACTATTTATATACAAAAATACAACATTTTTGTTAAATATAGACCCAATTATTTTTTATTATAATTAGTTTAGGTAATATATAATAATATAAAGTTATAAATTATTTCATATTGGTGATGTCAATAATGATTCGTGGAAAATATAAATAATTCAAAATTTTCAATGTTATAGTATTTTATAGCTGCTATTTGACAACACTTCTAGATATTGCATCACAGAATAATAACGGTTTGTTTAAATTCAGCTATACTACATCGATGTTATAGCTGTTATTTGACAATACTAATCTATATACGGGAATACATTGGTGGCTACCACTTATTGTTACATAGATATATATTTGGCAAAACATGAAAATCGATGAATACATGAATGAAAGTTTTGTTATTATGAATCAATTGTAGGCAAATTTAGGCTATTGTTACTGAACATAGTATCGTATATGATATCATAGATATCTTGCTATGGTTTACACTCAATATTAGTTATAATCTCATCGTTAATTTTTTGTAGGGTGGATCAGGTTATGCAAAACAGATTACATTTGACCAAATCATCCTTATTAATGTTAAGAACCCTATAATTATAGATCAATATTACAATGATAATATTCTTCAGGTATATATTTCATTCTACATTATTCATAATTATTATATCTCTTATGATTTCAACAATGTATTATTTTCTTTACTTTTCTCGCATAATGTTGGCTTGTTTTAAATAATATAGTTATATATTGTGATTTTTGTAAATTATTAGGATGAAGATGTGTTGGTGAGTTATGTGACATATCGAGGATTTACTGGAACTTCAGCTAGCGACTTAGCTATTCAATTAAATTGTAGCCCATCTGATTGTTTCAACATTCAATTGGATCAAAACAACATTGTCTCTGCTCAACCAGGAACAAAAACTTCTTCTCAGTGTAAAAATGCCCATGGAACCGCTACAAATACTATTCCAAGTGTCACTTGTTTAGTTAATTAATGTTTTATTGACCTCCATTACGCGGGGGGGAAACTATTTAAATAGTGTATCATTAATAAACTTGCAATGCAATTCAAAAACTTATTTATATGATATTTGAGGTTAAGAGAATAATGACTTAATGTTCTTAGTTGATTTATTCTAGAAGAGGTTTAAATATTCTATCAATTAGTTATTAGATGTGCTACTGTGTAGTTGATCTAACTATCTTGTTATGTGTATGCACTAGTTTTTATGAGCATTATTTAGCCTCGTGATTGGAACCAATGGAAAATTGATAAATTTCTCCTTATTTCATCTCCGATTTCTTTATCTAAATTTTGGAGTTTAACTCTTCTTAAATTGGATGTACCACTTCTTCTCTTTGGTTGTATTGTCATTCTCAATCCAAAATTAGGTATTTACATTTATGCAATCACAAAGCCGTTGTTTGACAATGCATCAAATATGTGATGCTCTAACTACAATAAATTGATGTCATATTGTACACTTCATTTTCACATAGCACTATTGTTGTTGTCAAGCTTTGAATATAACCATTTCACATGTGATGAGAATTTCGATCACCATCTAACACATTTAAAAATTAAAGAACTGATATGCACATCACGTACAATAGAGTTCATGTAAAATTAATATTTTCCTATTTTTAATTGCAACGTCATATTATTGTCCATATCAATACAATATATACAAGTGTTTGGAATACATCATGTGTTTAAATATATAATAAGCCAACACTTGTTAAATTTCTACTATAAACTTCAAAAGTTTTTAATTGTAGTGATTCATTTACTTTATATTCAAGAGACTACACCTTTATACGATTCTATAAATAAAAACATCCAATGTCCCCATGTTTAGTTCCATTTTTTTTATTATTCCATACATTAAATTGCTCAAGTTCTTCACCACAGTCTTCCTACTCATGGTGTCTAATCTAGAAAAAAATAAAATCTTATTTGACTTCCTTAATCCTCTCCAAGGAAACTCCCTCTTAATATGAACCACCTCCATCCACGCCTTGTTCGACATCTTCATGAAGGATGAGTAGAAAAGAGGGATCACACTCAACATTGAATTAATAAAAACAATCTTACTCTCAATTCTAATGCATTTGTTTCCCCAAGATCCTATTACTTCCAAATAACGTCCAACATAGGTGTCATGATACAAGGAGTTTCTCGTAATAAATTAAAAACCTTTTCTGATGGTTTGTGGAGTAATTCTCATTTCCCACCTTCAACATGCGAACAATACTTTGTGTATTGTAGACTATAATCCATAGGTTTTTAAAGAGGTTACGAGAGGCATTAAGATGACGCTGGGTCTAAAAGTTAACCTTTCGAAAAGTTGTTTGAAAGAAACTATTGCGCAACAAAATTTTATTATTATGTCAGCTAGATTTCTTAATTCTCGACTTGGAACGACCCCGTTCAAGTATCTTGGTCTGCCTATGGGGGATAATCCACGAAAATTGTCATTGTGACAACCAATGTTGGAGGTTTTTTTTGGAAGAGATCATGTTCTTGGGAAAACAAATACACTAGCCTTGGGCGTAGGATTCTTTTGATTAATTTGGTGTTGAGCGTGGTCCCTACTTTCTACCTATCTTTCATGAAGATGTGCCCATGAAGGTATGAAGGGAGATGGTTAAGATTCAAAAGGAGTTTCTTTTTGGTGAACCATGAAATTCAAAGAACATTCATTGAGAAATAGGAGGATATTACAAAAAATAAAAAGTGAAGGGGTCCTAGAGCTACGAGACCTTACAGTGGTTAAATGGAGGATAGGTTTTTACCATAATAATAGGAAGTTTGGAAAGAGATGTTCGTGGTACAATATGGTCATCAAATTGTAAGGAATTCTATATTTGAGGATGACGATGATGTGAGGATGGGCTCTATTTGGTGAAAAGACATATGATATATTTGGTTCTCTAGTGCTTCTTAGAGAAGACTAGGTAATGGTATGCTTACTCGGTTTTGAAAAGACATTTGGGTAGGTGAAAAAACATTGTGTTCCTGATTTACTTGCTTGTTTAGAATTTTGGTTCAAAAGGATTGCATGGTAAGGCAAGTTGGTCATTGGGAAGTTGACATATGGATGTGGTTGTGTACTTGGCGTAGGATTTTTTTTGAATGAGATGAGTCTATTTTTCAAGAACTATTGGATCTGGTTCGAGGAGTATCTCTGGCATCTGAGATTGATAGGTGAGAATGGAGGTCAGAGAACGAGGGAGTTTTTATAGTTAAATCTACCTACTTGCTCCTTTCTAAATTGATTTGCTCGTGTCATGATAGACTTTCAATGGAAGAATTTAGGTTAAAAACACATTTGGAAAAACAAGACACCTTCAAAGGTTTGTGCATTCTCACGAAAACTTGTTTTTTATAGGGTATGGTAGGCCACAAGTGCATAATTTCTATCGGGTAAAAATAGTTTTGATCTCATGAGAGCTTGAGTTTTTTTTAGAGGCTCATGAAAGCTAGAGTTGATTACCAATTCCTTTTTCTAAATTGGTTAGCTTAAAATATTAGATTTTTTTTTTGATTGATTTTGGTAGAGATTTAATTAACAATAATATAAAAATATCTTAAGGTTATAGTTTCCATCACAATAATAGAAACTCCAAACCCATTTCTATTGTTTTTTCAATGAAAGTCAAAGTTCTAAATGGGGGTAAATTAATGTAACTTATTACCCTTTCTGGGTATTGCGAAAGCGTGCTTTGAACTAACAAATCCTCGTTGATGCTCAAGAAGAAATAAAATATACTTAAGAAGAAAAGTTTAGGAGATGTGAAACTCCTCGTTGATGCTTCAAGTGTCCGCCTTCCTCTTGAACCGCCAAGTTTTGAATGAATGATCATGTGTGAAAAAAGCTTTATTTATAGGCATATTTCCCACTGAGTTTGGATTGAAATTCTAGGCTTTCCCCCAACTCATATAAAAAGTACAACAAAAAGTTGTATTTTATTAAAACAATACACGTAGGGCGCGTGGATCTAGGCTCGGGGTGCATGGCAGCGAGGGCGCGTGCCCTCGGTCTCAAGTGCGGAAATCATATTTTTTCGTCGTTCTTTGAGTGTTTTCCTTTTTCGACTTGATCTTGGGACAAATTTTTCCCCACCTTTAATGTCTTCAAAGCCTTATTAAATATTATTAATCTTCATTCCACTACTTCTGAAACTTCCATGTGGCGCCTTGCTTGCCGAAATACATGATTTTTCCATAAAAAATTAAAATCACCAATGAAATTGTTTGGTTTAGGTAAGAAACAAAATTGCACGACTCAATTGAAAACATCACAGATCATCCCTTAAACCATAAACAACTTCTCTAATTTTTTTTTATAATAACTCAATTATCTAATAAACTGACTCAAAAACATATTGAAAAAAACGTAAGATGACATGTCATCGATGAACTAAAAAATCTGAGAGAGAATATACCATAAAGGGAGGAAAGGTTGATTTCTCATGTCATCAAGGAATTAATGTTATTTTATTAGTGATGATGATATTGATGTTAACTTGAACTTGCATGTTTAATATTTAGAATACTTGAATAAGTAATCAATGAAATCTATCTCCGTCATTTTTATTTCCATGTTATCTCATATTACCTTTATCGATTATTTTTAGGCTAAAATATGGTTTTGATCCCTGCAAATATGCCTCATTTTGGTTTTAGTTCATGTAATTTTTTTTTAGTTTTTGGTCCCTGCAAATATGCCTAGTTTTGGTTTTGGTCTCTGACCCCACTTTTATGATGATTTGTACACGTGGCACATGATGACTGAACTCATTTTGTAGAAAAATAGCCCCTGCAAAATATTTTGATTTTTAAAAACGTCCCTGCAAAATATTTTGTTTTTGGAAATAGTTCCTACAGGGACTATTTTTAAAAACAAAACATTTTGCAGGGATCAAAAACTAATTTTTTTTACAGGGACTAAAACCAAAACGAGACATATTTGCAGGGATCAAAACCATATTTTAACCTTATTTTTATATCATTTGAAATTTATGAAAGAAAACCAACCAATCATTAACTTTAGAATATAATCATTGTTGAAGGACATAATATCACTCAACTTCATGTGGACACAATAAAACCCACACTTACTTTTTATACTATATAAAAATATGCTCAACCGAAATGAGTAGTTAACATAATATCCAACTTTTTTATTTACTTATGAAAAATTTAGTTCTCTTTATCAAATGATGAAATGATATATGTAACAAATAAAACAAGAGTTGGAAATAAAGTGATCGTGGTCATGTTGTTAATGAACTTTATAGTGAATGTTGAATTAATCATTAACATCAAATTCAGTTCAAACCCTTTCTGAAATAGTCTTGATCATACATTACCTACTTTATGGTGGAAGTTAAGAATACCACACTCCAAGTTAAGATAAAAGAGACAAGATTCGCAAGCATGGATTAGGTCATGAATTAGGCTAGGAATAAAGAACTAAATTCTTACAACGTGACAAATCATGGTTTGAGTCTTGATTGAAAGATATACTTACGTTTGATTTAATGTAGGACAATAAAGTCAAATGTGATTAACTTGGTGGATTGAAAACCTAGTAAAGAGAAACAACCCACAATACATTGAGCCTATTTGAATTGACTTATTTGAACTTAAGTACTGACATAAACATTCGTAATACAGTTTGTAAGAACTTATGATAACATATTATAACATGCTCATAAATTGTTTTCAATTTTATTTTCATAACTTTTCTAAGATAGCTAATGAAAACAACTTATAAATTATAAAAAAACAAGAGGAACTAAAACTATTGGAGCATCAAGGAGGAGTCTCACATTTCCTCAACTTTTGTTCTTGAACATATTCTACTTCCATAAGTAACTCAATACCTTTTGATTAACGTTCTAAAATGAGCCACTATTTATTTGCATCAGGTCTAACAAAGAGATAGAATGAATTCGAAGAATCCTCATCGTCACTAATGATCTAATCAAACATATCTTAGTGGACTAAACACGAGGAAAAGAAAAACAAAAGAAAAGATTTATTGATATAGTTCATACAAACAAATTATTATTTTTAGAGTATGCTGAAAAAAACATAGTAAAATATGTATGATGTGTTCAAGTGTTGAAGTGAATAGGTGTCACAAGAACCGCAATCTCTCCTAAAAAACCTACCACCTTGACCAACCTTAACCTTAACCTTAACCTTCACACATTAACCTCTCTTGTCTGTCTCACTTTCTTACCTATTCATCCAACTTTCTCTCTCTTCAATTTTCTCTCTCCTCCACAATCTGTTCCAATTTTGGTTTTTTCTTTCACTCTCTCCCTCTTCTTCTTCCCCTCCCTCTCTCTCTCTCTCTCTCTCTCTCTCTCTCTCTCACACACACACACACACACAGTACTGTGATCATCTTCATTCAACAAAACCCTAATTTCACTCTTAAGGTACTTTCTTCACTCTCTTCTCAAATTCATCACTTTCATTCATTTTTGTGTCAATTTTTCAATTGGGTTTTCAATTAACGGTATTATTGTGTATGGTTTTAACGATTTTAATGGATCTGCGTTTTTGGGTTTGCAGGGAAATTTTGAAAAGAGGAAAAAAAATTCATTTTTCTTCTTTCAATTTCAATTTTGTGAAAACTTGTGATTTGAGGGATTATTCAGGATTGGTATATATGTCCTTCAATCAATCAAAAACCGAAAAGAACGACGCCTTTCATCGAAAATCTGGGCGATCGTCTAGCTTTAATCAGCAGAGAGGTCCCTCAGGTGGTCATGGAAGGGGCAGCGGTGGCCCGGCACCGGCTTCGTCACTCTCCTCTAATAGGAGGTCAGTTAGGGTTTACTATTTTGCCATTATATGCGTTTTAATTGAATTATTGTGTTTTTGTTTTGATTTTGGATGAATTGTGAATAATGGGTAGTTTTTAATTGTGTAATAGTGTTGGCTGATGTGGATTGGGTAAACGGGGTTGGTTTGTAGAATATGTGTGTATTTTATACAGGGTTATAAAATCACTTTTGTGCATGTTTGGTTATGTGGTTACAAAAATTGATTTTGAGTGAATTGGTTTTGTTAAATTGATTATGACTAAAAATGACTTGAATGAGCGAGTTGAAGGTAAAGTGATTTATGTTTGGATTGGGATACTAGGGTTGCTTTGTAGAATTTGTGTATTTTACATAGGGTAATAAAAGAGTAAACCGCCATCTTGGATCGATCATGAAATTGTTTGTGTCAAACTGAGACCTCAAATTTAAGAAATACCAAAATGCTCCCTTGAATTTTCCAACGTCAGCCAAATTGCTCAAGCTGCTTCTCTATTACAGTTGCTGATGTGTCACTTTAAGTGTCATTGTGGTGTGTCTATGTGGATGCCAGTTAACGTGGCACGTGAACAATTGTAACAAAGCAACTTGAGTGAAGTTCTCTATTTGATGGAATCCATGAGTGAAGTTCACTCTCCAGATTAAGATGAAATGCTTGATTTACATATATGTATGACAAAGGGTCTTGCTGATAGGGCACATGTTAAGGAATCAACAAATATAAATTTTGTCTTAAAAAATCGGTTTTTTAACATTTTGAATAAATTGAATACACAATTTCCAAAACAAAGTTTCTATATTTACTTCACTAACAAGTGTCCTAAGGGAACATGTTAACATTTGCCTAAGACAAATTACATAATAACATGAGTTTGTGAAAATTTACTATTTTGGTTTTTCAACCAGTGTTATAAAATCCTTGTTTTGTTGCATGTAGTTTGATGATTTTTAATTTGTTTACAATTTTTTTTCCACCCATTGAGTAGTGTGGTCTCTTTCTCTCTCTCTCTCTCTCTCTCTCCCTTCTTCTGTTTCTATTTTATTGATTATCTGTGTTCTCTCTCTCTCTCTCTGTTTCTATTTTATTGATTATTTGTGTTGTGTGTTCCAGTTTTAACAAGAAGTCTAATAATGCACAAGGTGGGCAATATAGGGTGAACCCTTCACCAGTGAATTCAACTGAGCCAAACAGTACTTACGCTGCTCGAACCATGCATAATGGTACTCATGTACAACCGCAGATGCATGGTAAGCTTTAACATGAGTTTTTTATTTAATTTTGGAAAATCTGATTCTTCTCTTCATTGGTTTTTGGTGTCTGGTTATGCTGTTAAGTAAAAGTTTACTACACCTGAGAAGATCCCTTCTGCTTTATACTGGAAGAATATGAAAATAATGTTCGTGTTTTAGTGTCTGGTAAATTATGGTTTTGTTTGTTTATGTAATTCATTAGTTTACGTGGTAGGATAGGAGCATCTGATGGGCCGGTTGCAAAGGCATCTGAATCAACAGCTGCACAGAGGAGCCCTAGAGTTGCTCAAAATGCACCAACCTCTCAACCGCCCCTTGTGAGCTCTGAACCAACCGTTCCTACAAACCCTGCTAAGGGTATGTTAGTCAAGTGTAGATTGACTCCTGTTTTTTGTTACTTGTAGATTGGGTCACATGAAGTTGTTTTGGCTATTGATTAGTCGTTTTTGTTTGCTTTGACTGTGAGAGTCAAGTAATTTGAATATTTATGTCTGTTCCAGGCGATACATCAAAGGCATTCGCTTTTCAGTTTGGATCGATTGTTCCTGGTGTTATGAATGGGGTGGCTGTAAGTTCTGACATATTATTGCTAAATGTCTGGTTTATGCATGTTTTATTGAATTGTAAGGTGAGTAACTGATCATGTTCTTATAATATCCAGATTCCTGCTCGTACAAGCTCAGCTCCTCCTAATTTAGATGAGCAGAAGCGTGATCAGGTATTCACTTCTATTCTTTTTGGCACTTTCTCCTTGATGTCTGTACTTTTGTATAGTTATAGATGGTTGATGCTACTTCCCATGCTTCCAAAGGAATGATATGAATAGATACTGTTTTTGAAATTGAACCTGAAAGAGGAGCACGTAACAAGTTTTGTCTACTTGAAGTTAGCTTGCTTAATGTTATTTTTCTTCACTTTTCATAGCAAATTTTTGCCTGATTTCTATTTTCTTAAACTTTCAGGCTCGTCACGAATCTATTAAACCCGTGCCTTCAGTGCCAATCCCTACTGTTCCGAAGCAGCAGCAGCCACCTAGGAATGATGCAGTTGTAACCGAGAAAACTAATGCCAGAGATACTCATCTGGGGGCTAAGGCTAAAAAGGATCCCCAGTTGCCAGCTTTGACTCCGGCAAGCCAGATGCAGAGGCCTTCTGTTCCTGTACCTGGGATTTCAATGCCACCACCATTTCAGCAGTCACAGCCATCTTTACAGTTTGGTGGTCCTAATCCACAAATTCAATCTCAGGGGATGTCTTCGACACCCATGCATATTCCTATGCCAATGCCTATACCAATCGGAAATGTTGGACAAGTGCAACAGCCGGTTTTTATTCCAGGTCTTCAGCCTCATCCAATGCACTCTCATGGGATGATGCATCCAAGCCATAACATAAGTTTCGCTCATCAAATGGGTCATCAGTTGCCCCATCAATTGAGCAACATGGGCATTGGCACCGGCCCTCCATATCCTCAGCAGCAGGGTGGAAATTTTGCTGGTCCTCGAAAAACTACTACTGTCAAGATAACTCACCCTGAAACGCACGAAGAGCTAAGGCTTGATAAAAGGGCAGATGGTGGGTCATCTGGTGCTAGGCCGCATCCTAATGCACCTTCTCAATCCCATCCTGTTAAATCCATTGCTGCTTCTCAGCCTTCGAATTATTATCCTTCCGGTTCATATAGTTCCAGTCCTCCCTATTATCAACCTCCTAGTTCTCTTCCATTAACAAGTAGCCAGATAACTCCCAACACTCAGCCACCGATATTTAATTATCCTGTGAACAATGGTCCACAAAATGTGGCTTTCATCAATTCATCATCTCTTAGTTCTCAGCCTGTTAATAAAGTCAGCACTCCTATTCCTCACATTGCCGAAGCTCCCACTACAGAACGTTCTCGTGAAGTGCCTAAAGTGATATCATCAGCTTCAACGGGGGTTTCTGTGACTATTAAACCAAGTGGTGTTTCTGCTATTACAGACTCATCATTGACTAATTCTAGTATTCGTGGTGTTCAAAATCCCGAAACCTCGGAAATCTCTACACAGCATTCTAAATCTTCCGAGGATTCTTCAATTTCGAGTTCACTGCCAAAACAATCTGCTGCATCTGTTGTCACTGCTGAGAAGCTTACAGTGCTACCTACACCAGCTGTGACTGTGGACTCTGTTTCAGTTGTGACTAATAATGAAGCCAACACGAGGGAACCTGTTAGTAGGTCTAACTCTTCGAAGGATAACCAGAAGAAATCTGGGAAAATAGGTCAATCATCTCAAGATCAGGTATACATTTGAATTATTTTTAACACAATATTTGGGTCTTGGTATAATTGATTATTTAATGTATGTATATACTTTTTGACTTTTCCCACAGGTTTCTGTACAATCTCCTACAGTGGCTAGTATGCAGTCTCAAGCTGTTGACAGCAGTATATCTGATACCTGGGTTTCCACACCTGTAGGAAGTGAAACAAACCATTCTCCTGCAATTATCACTGAAGATCTTCTCACATCTGAAGGATCTATTGCTGAAGTGGCTGATAGTTTGAGTGATCATAAGCATGATAAGATAGACGAATCATCCGAAGGTAAGCATTATTATTAAATGATGAACTTCTTGATAAATTCCAAATAAATAAATAAAATTAAATGCGGCATTACAATTTAAACAAACTGAATATATGCTGCAAATGTAAGCACTGAAGTTTTAACCCTTAAACTATGTTGCATGGATACGGTATGGTACTAGGTATGAGTGTGAGATGAGATTTTTAGAAAAACTAAGGTACGGGTACATTAATAATATACAAAGAAATGTCTTTCATAAATATAACATTTAACAAAAAATATACAAGAAAGCATCTTCATAATTTACTACATCACAAATAAAAATTGAGTTGAGTTTGGAAATAAATATACGTGATCAAGAAAATTATGATAGAAATAGGATATTTATTTACATAATAGGAGTGTGGTAAATGTTGTTATATAGTAAAAAATAGGAAAAAAAATACCATGTACTAGGAAAAGTATCTACAAGTACCCGATAAGTACTGGGTACAGAATGTACAAGATGAATTTTGGAGTACCTATGCTTCTTTTAAAACAATACAGAAAGGACAGGATGAGTCTGCTAGTTTTAAGTCAGGTGACAGGACAGATGATAGCTTAGGCATACCAACCTATACTGCATTGGATTCTAGTGATGTCTCTTAAGGTAGAAATGATAGTGTAGTTACTAATGAATATTTTTTATTGAAATTTTAGCATCAGATCTGCAGTCTGCTGATTTATCAGAAACAACCATGGAAATCAATGATAGTGCAGAGAATGCTTGCAGTGACTCGATGTCCCATTCAGTGACCGGTACCAAGGATAGACCAAATTTAGAACCAAATAAGGTGAAAACTACATCTAAAGGCAAGAAGAAAAGAAAAGAGATTCTCCAGAAAGCAGATGCTGCCGGGACAACTTCTGATCTTTATAATGCATATAAAGGACCTGAGGAAAAGAAAGAATCTGGCTTAATTTCAGAGAGCTCAGAAAGTGAATCTACATACGAAGGTTTAAAGCAGTTATCTGCAGATTCTGCTCAGTTAGATGCTGCAGTAAGCGAGAAAGGTGGTCACAATAAAGCCGAACCTGATGACTGGGAGGATGCAGCTGACATGTCTACACCAAAGCTTGAAGTTGATGATAAATCTCAACAGGTTTTTGATGGAAGTGGAAGTACAGAAAGAAAGTACTCGCGTGATTTTCTTTTGAAATTCTCAGAGCAATGCATTACTCTTCCTGAAGGTTTTGAAATTACGGTAGACATAGCTGAGGCTTTCATGAATTCCAATGCTGGTAATTCTCGTGATTCGCATCCTAGTCCTGGAAGAGCTGTAGACAGGTCAAGGATGGAACGCCGTGGGAATGTTGTGGCTGAGGAAGACAAATGGAACAAAGGTTCCAATGCTTTTAATTCTGGACGTGGTTTGGATGGTAGTGGTGGATTTCGACATGGCCAAGGAGGCAATTTTGGTGTTTTAAGGAATCCTCGTGGACCGGCTCCCATCCAATATGGTGGGGCAATCCTTTCTGGACCAATGCAACCTGGGGCACATCAGGGTGGAATGCAAAGAAATAGCCCTGACGGGGAGAGGTGGCAACGTTCTACTAGCTTCCAGCAGAGGGGTTTAATTCCTTCTCCTCAGTCTCCCTTACAGATGATGCACAAGGCTGAGAAGAAGTATGAAATAGGTAAAGTGTCAGATGCAGAAGAGGCAAAGCAGAGGCAACTGAAAGCTATCCTGAACAAACTAACTCCTCAGAATTTCGATAGACTTTTTGAACAGGTAAAAGCAGTTAATATTGACAACGCAATCACTCTCACTGGTGTCATCTCACAAATCTTCGAGAAGGCTCTGATGGAACCTACCTTTTGTGAAATGTATGCCAACTTCTGCTCACATCTGGCTTCTGAGTTGCCTGATTTGAGTGTGGACAGCGAAAAGATAACTTTTAAAAGGTTATTATTAAACAAATGCCAAGAGGAATTTGAGAGGGGTGAAAGAGAACAAGAAGAGGCGAATAAGGTTGATGAGGCTGAGGGTGAGGTCAAGCTGTCAAATGAAGAAAGGGAGCAGAGAAGAACCAAGGCAAGAAGGCGCATGTTAGGAAACATCAGATTGATTGGAGAACTATATAAGAAGAAAATGTTGACAGAGAGGATAATGCACGAGTGTATAAAGAAGTTACTTGGTCAGTGTCAGGATCCTGATGAGGAAGATGTTGAGGCTCTGTGTAAGCTGATGAGTACTATTGGGGAGATGATTGACCATCCCAAAGCTAAGGAACATATGGATGTATATTTCGAAAGGTTGAAGATATTATCAAACAACATGAATTTATCTTCTAGGGTGAGATTTATGTTGAAGGATGTAATTGATTTGAGAAGGAATAGATGGCAAGTAAGGAGGAAAGTTGATGGTCCAAAGAAGATTGAGGAGGTACACAGAGATGCTGTGCAAGAGAGGCAGGCTCAAGCACAAGTTGGTAGGATGGGTCGTGGTATGGGAAACAATCAATCTGCAAGAAGGAACCCCATGGATTTTGGTCCTAGAGGATCACCTATGTTGTCTCCTACTTCTCCAATGGGTGGACCGCGTGGGCTGTCTAATCAAACACGTGGATATGGTTTACAGGATGCTCGTTTTGAAGAAAGGCAATCTTATGAGCCTAGGACCTTGCCAGTTAGTTTTCCTCAAAGACCCATGGGTAATGATATAACATTGGGACCCCAAGGTGGTCTTGCTAGAGGAATGTCCAGTAGAGGACCGACAAATTCAAATATGTCAATACCTGATGTGCATTCTGGCCCTGGAGACTCTCACAGAATGCCTAGCGGTATTAACGGTTATGGCAATTCATCTGAGCGCACATCGTATGGCAATAGGGAGGATTCTGCATCAAGATATATGTCAGACAGACCTTCAAGTCCAGCTGGATATGATCATTCAAGTGCTGCTGCTCATAATATAAACTATGGTAACAAAGACTTAAGGAATGATGATCAGAATCTAAATAGGCCTGTTGCAACTTCACCTCACGCTCAGCCGCAAGGGCCAATTGTCTCTCAAAATGCTTCTACAGATGAACGACTACGGGACATGTCCTTGTCAGCAATCAGAGAATACTACAGGTACTGTTTTGTTTTTGTGTTGTTTATATCTTTTCGGTTACAGTTTTTGTTCATTACAGTTTCTCTCATGAAAGTTGAGACATACAAATCTTTATTACAGTTTATCTAACCATTTTATTTCATTTAGGATTAGGATTTTACCATTATCAGGATTGTAGCTTTATATCGTCTAATCAATGAATCTGCTGTTGCCAATTATGATGTTTCATTCTTTTATCAATCTTTTGTTTTACTTGCTCGTATTTTTGGACTACAGTCTACAAGTTTTAATTAGCTGTTTGATTTACCACCTTATTTCCTTTCGTAACCCTATTGTTTAAGCAAAAATAGGTCATGATTAGATTAAGTTCATTCCTTCATAGCCTTCAATAATATGATTAATTCCCGAACACCCAAACCACTCCAAACGCCTCAATTCCAGGACATGAAGTTCAACACATAAAGCGGGACTTTGGAGTGATCAGGGTCTGTAACATTGGTCATTCGCATGATATTTTTTTTATAAAACAGTAATTAAATTTTAAGGAGTTAAAGTTAAATGCAGTTTCCCCCTGGTCTGTGTTGTCTTCCTTGTTTATGACCGAATTTCCCTTGCTTGTTAACTTATGAATATCATAGAATAGTAATGGTTGGATACTGCAAAATGTTCTACACACATTTTGAATAGGGAAAGGAGATATGGGAAGTTGCTTGGTCTGGTGGATTATTGAATTCAGATTTATTTGTTATTGTGACATTGTATTATTGTATAGATGTTGGGGATTTGTCACACAAGTTTTAACGTTATGATTATAATTACTATCTTGTACGGACAACGACACATAGACTGCATACACACGTAAAAGTATGTACATAGTTGTATACTCGTATTAGTTGAGAGCATGAGATGAGTTAATCTTGAGCATGCATGTAGACTCTACTTTTAGCTTTTGTAGATACACACATGCATGTATGGGATACAAGAATTAACATATGAAGCCAGTGGCATTCTTCAATTTACTAGAGAGACCTTATTATTTTTTTTTGGTTTAACCTCCTTTAATGTTATAAATTGATTTTCCTGAAATTTATTTTAAAACAAAATGATATTTAAGTGTCAGCCAAGTGCCAATCCGTGTCTAGTGCATGTCCATGCAAATAAAAAATAGTTCTAATAGAACTCCTGACAAAGAGTGTATGACACAAGTCTAATGAGTGTCATACAGATGTTGTTGGAAACTTGTTTGACACTCTGACTCTGATACCTCAAGAAATAGACATACATGTCTGTGCCTCATGGAACTGGTTATTGATGGGAACCAAGTTAAGTTCCATAGGCATGCCGATTCTGGCAAACATGTCTTTCGTTTCTTTGTTAAGTTTTTAGGTTTTTTGTCTTTTGTTTCTGCGGTGTTGCATGGCAAACTTATTTCCCATTTATCTTGTGTGTAATATGATCTGATTGAAACTTATGCAATTTTCAGTGCTAGAGATGTACACGAAGTTGCTCAATGCATCAAAGATTTGAACTCTCCAAATTTTCATCCTTCTATGGTTTCTCTCTGGGTCACAGACTCTTTTGAGAGAAAGGACGCTGAAAGAGATCTTTTGGCCAAACTGCTTGTCAAACTTGGGAAATCTCAGGATGGCCTCTTGAGTCAAACTCAGCTTATCGAAGGGTAAGATTTATTTCAGGATATAATGACTAGTAGGAAGAATACTTTGAGTTTAATGGCGATGCACTGTCGCTGCATATTAGTTTTACACTGACATCCAATGAAATCCATTTTTATCACCACATAAGCCCACTTTCGATGTCTGTAAAACTAACTAGTTCACACTGATGGTGAATGCTGCCTTTTCTCATACTTGTCTTGTAAACACTCTTCATGTTATGTTTTTCATATTATATTGGCCAGGTTTGAGACAGTTCTCAGTACATTGGAGGATGCTGTTAATGATGCCCCCAAGGCACCGGAGTTTCTTGGCCGTATTTTTGCAGAACTTATAACAGAGAGTTTAGTCGGTTTGAATGAGATTGGGCAGATAATACATGATGGTGGAGAGGAGCCAGGCAGTCTCTTAGAATTTGGACTTGCAGCTGATGTTCTTGGAAGCACATTGGAGGCAATAAAGCGTGAGAAAGGGGATGTTGTTCTAAGTGAGATTCGTACAAGCTCAACCTTGCGGTTGGAGTCTTTCCGACCACCTAATAATTCGACTACATCAAGAAAGTTGGAGCAATTTATTTAGATAACAATGATGCTTTAATGTATGCTTTTTACATTCATATAGGGGGGAAATGATTTTGTCTATGATTTTGTCTAGTGTTTTTGAGGCTACTCTCAACTTGCAGAGATGATTTTCTCAGTGGGATGGGTGGGTAGAATGTTATAAATTATGGAATTTCTTGTCTTAATATTATTTCTCCTACATCTTCAATGCAATTGTAAAAGGCTCAATTATTCATCTGAAATTTTTAGGCTGAAGTACTATGTCCTCTTGGTTATGGCCTTTTATTTATTTCTTAGCAGATATAAATGATTTAAAGTGAAATTTTTATGAATATTGATAAACCTCAGATTGCATAGGAAATATCACCAGTGGTTTGAAAAACATGACATGTTTCATGCATGAGTCATAGAATTATAATTTGCTAATAAAGTGAAGTAAGAAGTCAATAAATCTACGATTGGCCATGAGTAGAATCACCACTTTGGTACAATGAGTCTTGTTGTAAAGTGTGTGAATCAGGGAAAAAGATTCTGGAATTTGTTGACTGACAAGAAAATAATCCAAACTCTTGTAACTGGATATTAATTATGGATAGACTCAAATAAGGATTATCTCTGATGGAGGGAACCTGAGATTTTGTTTTTTAAAAAAGCCAATAAGGTTTGAAAACTTGTTTTCTAATCTTTTTGTTGGATGATATTAATTTGTTGGTTGGAACAAATTGGCGATGATTATAGTGAAATTTAATATTGATTTGAGCCAAATTTGATATATTTTAAATAAAATTAGACTTCTCTTAAGGATGTTGTACATGGATTTAACTAAGCCCTGTAATAAATTAAAATCATGTTGATTTCTTTTATGTTTCATAGAAAATAAATGAAATTAAAATATATAGAGGTACAAAGTATATGCACATATATTAAAAGCCAGCCTAGAATGATTAAGCCAAAACTCTATGCAAAAAAAAGTTAGTCTAAAATTGGTTCATATAAAGTTGCAATTTCTAAAAACAAGGGAAACATAAAACCTTAAAACTTATATTGATGGTGAAGAGTCCACTGTTGATTCATGGATCCAGTCATGGTGCATGGTGTTGGTATAAGGTGACAACTTTAATAAAATCAGCTGGTCATAATGTTACAACTTTATGGACATGGCTGCTTGTTCAATATTAGACTACAATGAATCTTTGATGACATTCATGGAGTCTCTTCCTTCACAAGAAAAGGTGATTCTTGTTGGTCATAGTTTTGGTGGAATCTCTATATCACTTGCTATGGAAAGGTTCCCTCACAAAATTTCTGTTGCAGTTTTTGTTGCTGCTTTTGTTATAAGTGAAAAGCTCACTTACACCAATGTCATTCCAATAATGATATTGATCACTTGTTTTTTAAGGGACATGATAAGATTGTATCTTTTTTGTTATGTGATGTGATTGTTTGTTGAGATCCAATAACCCATCTTCTTTGCTTTATGGTCTATTTGGTTCGATGGAGGAGAGAAGAGAAGAGGGGAGGAATTTTATGAAGCGACGAGAGAGAAGGTGAGGGGAGGAGATTTTATAAACACGGTTAAGTTTAATAGTCACTTGAAATGATTTTGGTTCGATATGCTCTCAAAATACTCTACAATCACTACAATCAACATATTTTTAATTATGGATTAAGATCGAGTAATTCATATTTTGAATTTTATTTCAATCTAGTTCAGAGAAGTTGAAATATAAGTCACGAGGAATACTTACTTGAATGTTATTTTAGTGGATGCGGTTGAATAATTTTTTTATCTTCAATTTTGAAGTGTTTCAATCTCTTTTTTTTTCATACAAGGTTGATGTGTTTCAATATTGAGTGTTGAAATTTTAAATTATTAAAATTAGTTTAAATGTTAAACCTTTTATGAAATAAAGACTATTTTTTTTTGTTTAACTCAAACCAAACAAAGAATTTTTTTTTGGCAACGAGTAACAGGTTTGGTCAAAATTAGATTAACTTCACCCACGTACACTCCTAATTTCAATGGATTTTGAATGAATTATAATGTGAGTATCATGAATGTCAAACATTTATTCATTAATGTGATGAATTTAGCTTTTGTTAACTTTTGAAGGCATTTTTTCTCTTCTATTTCTGAAGTTGGAGATTTCGGCACCATGCTTTTGTAGTGACATTCTTCGTCTATCATTTTTTATTGTGTCATATGAATGCATCAAAACACTACATTCATATACTATTGTAAGTTTGATGCTCAACCTAGTCTTGAGTACAGTTAATTTTATTTTTTTTCCTTTGGTTCTCAAACATTACAACACTTAATTTTTTTTACTGTAAGTTTATAGTGGCGACTTAAACCTCCTTAATAAGAAAATTTTAGCGACATACTTCTCGCGCATTTTGTAGTGCATCATCGTATATTAATATTGGTCTCTAACTTAACAATTTTCCCTTAAAAAACTCAACAATTATCTCTAATAAATCGTTTCCTAACTCAACAATTATCTCTAATAAATCGTCAATTGTTTTTTACGTTGACGCGAAACTACTGGATTGGCCTATTTCACACGTTTTCTGCTTATAGTCTTCAATGGCGTATCCAAGACCCCGAGTCACGGGTGCAATTTTTTTAAATTCATTACTTGTTATTAATAATATTAAAATTAAATTAATATATTTTTCTTACAATTTAATTAATATGTGTGACAATAAAACATGATTTTACACATGCATTTAATGATGTGTTTCCAAGTCATTTTATGTTGAAAACACATGAATTTTTATATTCATTAATTGACGTGGAATCACATTTTTAAATATGTGTGCGAAATAATTTTACAATCACGGTAGAGAAATTAAACTCTTTTTTTATTAATTATAATCATAATAAAACAAAAAGAATAAAATATGACCAAAAAATAGAAAGCATAAAGATTTATTTATTTTTTATAGTTAATATTATATTATTTATCTGCAGGTAACAACAAATGCATTTGATTTGGTATGGCAAATTATTTATTTATTTTTGACAAAATTTGGTATAGTAGCATATGATAAATTGAAGACATAATCTTAGGAAATAAGCTCAATACTTATGTTTGCGTTTTGCTTTAATGGGAAAATAAAAGCATGTCATTTAACAACATTAAAAGCCCTTTTATGAGAAATTAATAGGATTAAAAATCAAATGTCATTGGTCAGTGGTCAATACGAGAGGCGTGAGTTTGATTCAGTCTTGGTCTTTTGTGAGGTGCAAAATAAAAATGTCAGGGTGTGCAAATAACAATACATATAAGATTATTGGTGCAAACAGTAAAATCTCAGGGTGTGCAGGTGCACACCCTCAAAAACACCTGGATCCGCCCCTGATAGTCTTGATTGTTTTGATAACGTACTAAGAAGAATTATTGAGGTTACTCTAAACCGTGGTTATTCCATGTGTCCTGAAAAGTGACACTTTTCATATCCTTTATTATTTTTGCTTTAATCATACGTCAAACATTAAACAAAACTTTGATGTTAGGAGTCCTACATCGAGTATATCAAAGTGTTTGATGTGATACTTAAATCATAAGGTTCTCCCACTTATTGGACTAGTCTTTTGGGTTGGGCTCTCCTTATGGGCTTAAGTCCTAACAATGTTTCTTTCATGAATACTGCTCTCCCTCTGCACTTTTCGCTTGCGTTAAAATTTCGTTTTTTTACACATGCGTGACTTAAGTCACGCCGCGTGAGTTAACTCACACATAATACTTGTGTGAGTTAACTCACGCTAGTTTATATTCCAAATTCAAGTGAATTGCTAGCAGCCAAGCAAGGAACACGGGAGTCAATGCGAAGTGAATTACGTGAACCACATTTCAGTGTGTTTTTAAAGGCAACAAAGTGCATAGTGGCACTACATTGAGGACATCTTTATGAAGAGAGTCATTTGCAACACTTCAAAAACTTAGAGTGGGCCAATTTGATTCCTCTGTACCTATAACACTGGCCAGAGATCCTTCCCAAAGACTATCAGAAGTATCTGATTCCTTAACTTCACTTCCATCAGAATAATGGTACAAACCAAAGGATCTTGTCTCGCATGTGCCTTGCTTGGCTGCTAGCAATTCACTTGAATTTGGAATATAAACTAGCGTGAGTTAACTCACGCAGGTGTTAATTCCTGCGTGACTTAACTCACGCTACGTAAGTTAAGTTGCGCATCATTACTTAATATGCGCAGGGGTAAAATTGGAAAGGCTGCAGGGTGCGGGTGTTTTGTGCAGAGGGAAGAGCAATAACCTTCTTTCATTGAGAGTTGGACCACGAACGGAAAGGGCTACCTATAGGTTGGATTAAGGTGTTTCACCGAACACTGATAGGTGAGTGAAGCCGCCAAAAAGGAAAGGGCTACCATCGGTCAGTGCCGATAGAGTGAAAGCCGTCGTGGACGTCGACTCTTAAAGGGCGTGACAATGTTAGGAGTCCCACATCGAATATATCAAATTGTTTGATGTGGTACTCAAACCATCGGGTCAGTGCCGATAGAGTGAATAGAGTGAATGTAACACCCCGAAATCCCAGCTTAAAAATTTAATTCAAATAATCAGAGTATAACACCTAAATCAGGATGTCACATTTCATAAAATCTTTAAAATCAAATTGAATAATAATTTATTCTTAACCAATATTCAAACATAGCAGCGGAATTCATAAACTTCTCAAAATCTTAAATAAATAAGTTTCGGCATGAAAGCCTCATAAGACATCTCAAATCAAGTTACGTCGCAAACATCATAATTAATCAACATGATACATAAAAGGAATAGAAATAATAATAATCCCCATCCCGTTACGTATCAGAGCTCCTAAGACTCCACAAGAACCTCTCACATCGACGAACCTAAGCTTGGTCACCTGCACTTGCCCACGAGGCGGCAATTCCAACAGAAGGGGTGAGATTCACGACAATTATATTAACATATAATTCAAATAATTTATGCTTAACAAATAACAACATTATTCACCACATAGAACAGAAACGTCTCAAACATCCACATAAACAAATCATCTTAGAACATCTTCATAAACAACCGTCTCAAAACATCTCAGACACATGACTCGACAAATGCAACTCTAACATCTTAACATCATGCATGTGGTACCAATATTTTAGCTTTAATAAGCTTCACCGTCGCTTTGAGCAAATGCTCCACCGTCGCTTTGAGCATAAGCTCCACCGTCTCAAAATATGCAAATGCATGGACTCGACTCTTTAATTCTTAAACAAGATATCACAACGTCTTAACATCAAATACGACTCTTTATCGACACATGCAATTATACAATACATGGCAGCAGCTCAGCACACTTAGTATATATACATTTACAGCACATAGTTATCATCACAATCATCATTTACACTTCATTTATAAACTTCACTTAATAAGCATTTAATCAAGCTTAACACCAACAACTAAATATCATCTTACAGCGTCATTACGGGTTCTAATTAGGTCTTAAACATCTCTAATACTATTCAAAAGTCTACCCTCAAAGTCTCGCTCAAATTAGAGTTCTAAAACTCAAGTTGTAGTGGTCTGAGACCACATTGCTCGCTGTGGCGAGTGGGACTGCTCGCCACGGCGAGCTACTTAAATTGCGTTCTGCCACTTGCTCGCTACGGCGAGTGATATTGCTCGTCTCGCGCGCACTAAAGGGTTGCTCGCCACAGCGAGCTCAGCTGCTCGCCTCGCGAGTGAATACCTAACTGCTCGCCACGGCGAGCTATCGCAGAGGGGTTACGGGTTCGCTCGAAACCTCGCCAAAACTCGTCCAATTCTTCGTGTTATGCTTCTAATCTCTCATAATTATAGTCCTAGTGATTAATCTAGGTTCTGTAACAAGTTTCTACACCAATTCACATCATTCTAACATCAATTCATCCAAAAATCCCCTAAACCCTAGTTTATGAAATCCCTCAAAATTACCTCCTAATTCCTTCGTTAATCATAAATAGATGAATTACAATAATATAATTGAAGCTAGGCTCACCCTTACCTGGTATGTGTGCAGAATTGAGGTTCTCTCTTCTCCGGCCACTTTTCTCTTCTTTTTGCAAAGGTCTGTAACGTACTGACTGTTTCCTCTAAACCTAACTTCCTTATATACCTCTTACTAATCTCACTTAATCCCACAACTCTATCTTATTTATGAAAACAACCTCATCTCTCTAAATATTTGTTATTATAACTCATCTTAATTTCCATCACATATTTTATTTTATTAAACAATAAAATAAACGTCACACCACAACATCATCTCATACGTCACAAACATCATTAAAATCATATAATATATAATAATATACTATATACTCTAATAAAATAATTAAATAAATAAAGTGGGCGTTACAACTCTCCCCCACTTAAAGGATTTTCGTCCTCGAAAATCTTACCTTGATTAAACAACTCTGGATATGACTCCAACATCTTACTTTCAAGCTCCCAAGTTAAGCTTTCACCGGTCGCTCCACTCCAAACAACCCTCACTAGAGGTATCTCCTTGCCTCTCAACAACTTCACTTTGTGATCATCGATCCTCAAGGGTAGAGTTTCAACCGTAAGGTTGTCCCTTACTTGCACATCGTCACTTTGGATCACATGAGATGGATCCGGAACGTACTTCCTCAGCTGCGACACATGAAAAACATCGTGCAAATTCGATAAATGCGGTGGTAATCCAACACGATAGGCCACCGTCCCAATCCTCTCTGATATCTGATACGGACCAATAAACTTTGGAGTCAACTTCTTCGACTTTAAGGCACGACCTACACCGGTCATTGGAGTAACTCGCAAAAACACATGATCTCCTTCTTGGAACTCAAGGTCCTTTCTACGCTTGTCATGATAACTCTTTTGTCGACTCTGCGACGCTTTCATCTTCTCTTGGATCATTCTTACCTTCTCAGTGGTTTGTTGCACAATCTCTGGTCCTAAAACCACACTTTCACCCGACTCAAACCAACACAACGGGGTTCTACATCTTCTTCCATACAAAGCCTCGAAAGGTGCCATTCCAATACTAGAATGGTAACTGTTATTGTAAGTGAATTCTATCAACGGGAGGTGATTATCCCAAGCTCCTCCTTGTTCGAGTACACACACCCTCAACAAATCTTCCAACGATTGAATCGTCCTCTCGGATTGACCATCCGTCTGTGGATGATACGCCGAGCTCAGCTTCAACTGAGACCCTAAAGCTTCTTGCAAACTTTTCCAAAATCTAGAAGTAAATCTCGGATCTCTGTCTGACACTATGCTCGACGGAACACCATGCAATCTTACTATCTCTTGAATGTAAATCTCGGCTAACCGAACCATAGGAAAAGTGATATTGATCGGTAGAAAATGAACTGACTTGGTTAACCTATCAACAATCACCCAAATAGCATCGTTCCCTCTTGGAGTAGTTGGCAAACTCGTCACAAAATCCATGGATATACTATCCCATTTCCACTCTAGCACATCCAACGGAACCATCATACCAGCAGGTTTCTGATGTTCTATCTTCGATTTCTGACAAACTAGACAAGAATACACAAATTGTGCCACATCACGTTTTAATCCAGACCACCAAAACAACTTCTTCAAATCATGATACATCTTCGTAGCTCCTGGGTGAATACTCAAGCTACTTCTATGGCTCTCTTCAAGGATTGCCTTCTTCATCTCATCGTTGTCCGGAATACAGATTCTACCTCGGAACCTCAACACACCATGATCATCTACTCTAAAGTCACCATCTGCAGTCTGGTTACTCGCAACAAGCAAATCTACAAACTTAACATCTTCCTTCTGCGCTTCTTTAATATTATTCAGAAAATCATTGTCAATCTTCAACATTCCTAGCTTTACACTCTGATGTGATCTTTCACAAACCAAACTCAAATCTCTGAATTGTTCCAATAGTTCAAACTCTTCCGCCATCATAGCAGACATATGCAGCGTTTTCCTACTCAAGGCATCAGCAACTACGTTAGCCTTACCCGGATGGTAACTCAAATCAAAATCATAATCCTTCAATAACTCGAGCCATCTCCTCTGTCTCATATTTAATTCTTTCTGATCAAACAGGTACTTCAAGCTCTTGTGATCACTAAACACTTCAAACCTCGAACCATACAAATAGTGTCTCCAAATTTTCAACACAAATACTACTGCAGCCAACTCAAGATCATGGGTAGGATAATTTCGTTCATGAATCCTCAACTGCCTGGATGCATAAGCAACCACTTTACCGTCTTGCATAAGTACACCACCTAAACCCAATTTAGACGCATCACAATACACCACAAAAAGTACTTCAGGCTTTGGCAAAATTAAAACTGGAGCTGTCGTCAACCGCTTCTTCAACTCATTGAAGCTACTCTCACATTGAGCATCCCACACAAAGGCTTTACCTTTACACGTCAACTGCGTTAACGGAAGTGCCAACTTAGAAAACCCTTCTATAAACCTTCTGTAGTAACCTGCCAATCCCAAAAAGCTTCTAATCTCCGTAACCGACCTCGGAGTCTCCCATTGCGACACTGCTTCAACTTTAGATGGATCAACTGCTATTCCATCACCGGAAATAATGTGACCAAGAAAACTAACTTCCTTCAACCAGAACTCACACTTAGACAATTTAGCATACAACTTCTTTTCTTTCAATACTTGCAAGACAATCCTCAAATGTTCAGCATGTTCTTCTTCGGATTTGGAATAAATCAGAATGTCGTCAATAAACACCACCACAAAACGATCCAAAAATGCCTGGAAGGTCCGATTCATATACTCCATAAATACTCCTGGTGCGTTCGTAACACCGAAAGGCATCACTTTATACTCATAATGGCCATATCGAGTTCTAAAGGCCGTCTTCTGCATATCTTCATCCTTCACTTTTATCTGATGATAACCCGACCTTAAGTCAATCTTGCTAAACACACGTGCACCCACTAACTGATCCATCAAATCATCAATTCTCGGAAGTGGATACCTATTCTTTATAGTTACCTTGTTCAACTGACGGTAGTCAATACATAACCTCATACTCCCATCTTTCTTCTTCACTAGCAATACAGGCGCTCCCCAAGGTGAAACACTTGGTCTTATAAACTTCTTCTCAAGCAGATCCTCCAATTGCTTCTTTAACTCAGCTAACTCAGAAGCTGACATACGGTAAGGTGTCATAGACACCGGCTTCGTTCCAGGAACAAGATCAATCGCAAACTCAACTTCTCTTTCAGGAGGCACATCAGGAATTTCATCAGGAAATACTTCAGGAAACTCGCACACCACTTGCAATTCGTCAATCTTCTCTTGATTCTCAATAGATAAGGATGCCATCAGAGAAAACATCAAACTCCATCTCGTCCTAATTGTTTCAGCTGCTTGGTAGATAAAAATTCTGCTCCACTTTCTTCCTCTTCAGACAAGAAATACACCGTCTTGCGAAAACAGTTGATAAGCACACGGTTGTACTCTAACCAATTCATCCCGAGAATTACATCCATACCGGTCAAAGGTAGGCAGACTAAATCCATCTCAAAATTACGATCGAACATAGACAATGGACAACTTAAACACACACGAGAAGTAGTCACCGAACCCTTAGCTGGAGTTTCGACAACCATCTCTCCATTCATATCAGACATAACAAGACCCAACTTAACAGCACAATCATAAGCAACAAAACAATGCGTAGCGCCAGTATCAATAATAGCAACTAAAGGTATATCATTAATATAACAAGTACCTCTGATCAAGCGATCCTCGTTCTCAGTCTGAGTGCCGGTCAACGCGAAAACCCTTCCAGTAGTCCTAACTTTCTTTGGCTTCTTGCACTGCGAGCCAATATGTCCTTGCTCATCACAGTTGAAACACACAACATCATCAAACTTGCAGTCTGCGGTAATATGCCCTTTCTGCCCGCATCGGTAACACCTCTTCACATCAACAGGACACGCATTACTCTTGTGGCCTTTCTGCCCGCAATTATAACAGGTAATCTCAGCAGGAGCATCCTTCTTCTGTGGTCGCCTCTCATCATTCACTCTTTGCTTACCCTTATCTCTGGGAGCATCATAAGGTTTGGGACGACCCTGCTGACCCTTAGCTTTTCTATCATTCACTACCTTGTAGTGAGCCTTGGTATCCTCCTCATAAATCCTGCAACTACTCACCAGCTCAGAGAAATTTCGAATCTTCTGGTAACCAATTGCCCTCTTGATCTCAGGACGCAAGCCATTCTCAAATTTGATGCACTTGGAAAACTCAGCATTCTCAGCAGTATAATGGGGGTAGAACTTTGCCAGTTCCACAAACTTCGAAGCATACTCCGTCACAGACATATTTCCTTGCTTCAACTCAAGGAACTCGATCTCCTTCTTTCCCCGGACATCCTCAGGAAAGTAACGGTTCAGGAATTCCCTCCTAAACACAGCCCAAGTCACAATAGCACCTCCTTCCTCCAGGATAGGTCGAATACCAACCCACCAGTCATCAGCCTCCTCCGCCAACATATGGGTACCAAACCGTACCATCTGACCATCTTCGCACTGCATCACCCTAAAGATCCGCTCAACTTCCTTGAGCCACGTTTGAGCCCCGTCAGGATCATATCGCCCTTTGAAGGTAGGCGGGTGGTTCCTCAGAAAAGTTTCCAACATCCTCGTCCCATCGTTTCCACCAGCGTTGTTCTGATTTCCCACAGCTTGGGCCATTGCTTGCAAAGCAGCAGCAAGAGCAGCATCATTCCTTCCCGCCATCTTATTCCTCTACAAAGCAAACATAAGTTAGAATAATATACCTATAATATTCTAACTCTAAGACACCGTCACTCGACTCTCTAATTGGCCGGACGGACCGACCTGCTCTGATACCAATTGTAACACCCCGAAATCCCAGCTTAAAAATTTAATTCAAATAATCAGAGTATAACACCTAAATCAGGATGTCACATTTCATAAAATCTTTAAAATCAAATTGAATAATAATTTATTCTTAACCAATATTCAAACATAGCAGCGGAATTCATAAACTTCTCAAAATCTTAAATAAATAAGTTTCGGCATGAAAGCCTCATAAGACATCTCAAATCAAGTTACGTCGCAAACATCATAATTAATCAACATGATACATAAAAGGAATAGAAATAATAATAATCCCCATCCCGTTACGTATCAGAGCTCCTAAGACTCCACAAGAACCTCTCACATCGACGAACCTAAGCTTGGTCACCTGCACTTGCCCACGAGGCGGCAATTCCAACAGAAGGGGTGAGATTCACGACAATTATATTAACATATAATTCAAATAATTTATGCTTAACAAATAACAACATTATTCACCACATAGAACAGAAACGTCTCAAACATCCACATAAACAAATCATCTTAGAACATCTTCATAAACAACCGTCTCAAAACATCTCAGACACATGACTCGACAAATGCAACTCTAACATCTTAACATCATGCATGTGGTACCAATATTTTAGCTTTAATAAGCTTCACCGTCGCTTTGAGCAAATGCTCCACCGTCGCTTTGAGCATAAGCTCCACCGTCTCAAAATATGCAAATGCATGGACTCGACTCTTTAATTCTTAAACAAGATATCACAACGTCTTAACATCAAATACGACTCTTTATCGACACATGCAATTATACAATACATGGCAGCAGCTCAGCACACTTAGTATATATACATTTACAGCACATAGTTATCATCACAATCATCATTTACACTTCATTTATAAACTTCACTTAATAAGCATTTAATCAAGCTTAACACCAACAACTAAATATCATCTTACAGCGTCATTACGGGTTCTAATTAGGTCTTAAACATCTCTAATACTATTCAAAAGTCTACCCTCAAAGTCTCGCTCAAATTAGAGTTCTAAAACTCAAGTTGTAGTGGTCTGAGACCACATTGCTCGCTGTGGCGAGTGGGACTGCTCGCCACGGCGAGCTACTTAAATTGCGTTCTGCCACTTGCTCGCTACGGCGAGTGATATTGCTCGTCTCGCGCGCACTAAAGGGTTGCTCGCCACAGCGAGCTCAGCTGCTCGCCTCGCGAGTGAATACCTAACTGCTCGCCACGGCGAGCTATCGCAGAGGGGTTACGGGTTCGCTCGAAACCTCGCCAAAACTCGTCCAATTCTTCGTGTTATGCTTCTAATCTCTCATAATTATAGTCCTAGTGATTAATCTAGGTTCTGTAACAAGTTTCTACACCAATTCACATCATTCTAACATCAATTCATCCAAAAATCCCCTAAACCCTAGTTTATGAAATCCCTCAAAATTACCTCCTAATTCCTTCGTTAATCATAAATAGATGAATTACAATAATATAATTGAAGCTAGGCTCACCCTTACCTGGTATGTGTGCAGAATTGAGGTTCTCTCTTCTCCGACCACTTTTCTCTTCTTTTTGCAAAGGTCTGTAACGTACTGACTGTTTCCTCTAAACCTAACTTCCTTATATACCTCTTACTAATCTCACTTAATCCCACAACTCTATCTTATTTATGAAAACAACCTCATCTCTCTAAATATTTGTTATTATAACTCATCTTAATTTCCATCACATATTTTATTTTATTAAACAATAAAATAAACGTCACACCACAACATCATCTCATACGTCACAAACATCATTAAAATCATATAATATATAATAATATACTATATACTCTAATAAAATAATTAAATAAATAAAGTGGGTGTTACAGTGAAAGCCGCCGCAGACGTCAGCTTTTAAAGGGCGTGGCAATGTTAGGAGTCCCACATCGAGTATATCAAAGTGTTTGATGTGGTACTTAAACCATAAGGTTCTCCTACCTATTGGACTAGTCTTCTGGGTTGGGCTCTCCTTATGGGCTTAAGTCCTAACAATGAAATGTTAGGAGTCCCACGTCGAGTATATCAAAGTGCTTGATGTGGTACTTAAACCATAAGGTTCTCCCACCTATTGGACTAGTCTTCTGGGTTGGGCTCTCCTTATGGGCTTAAGTCCTAACAATGGAATGTTAGGAGTCCCACATCGAGTATATCAAAGTGCTTGATGTGGTACTTAAACCATAAGGTTCTCCCACTTATTGGACTAGTCTTTTGGGTTGGGCTCTCCTCATGAGCTTAAGTCCTAACAATTGTTGCTTTCGTTGAGAGTTGGACCACGGAAAGGGCTACCTATAGGCTGGATTAAGGTGTTCCACCGAATACTGATAGATGAGTGAAGCCGCCAAAAAGGAAAGAGCTACCATCGGGTCAGTGCCGATAGAGTGAAAGCCGCCGTGGACGTCCGCCCTTAAAGGGTGTGGCAATGTTAGGAGTCCCACATCAAGTATATCAAAATGCTTGATGTGGTACTTAAGCCTTGAGGTTCTCCCATCTATTGGACTAGTTTTTTTGGGTTGGACTCTCCTCATTGGCTTAAGTCCTAACATTTGAATTGTTGATACATGGATGTTTGCAATCTGGAAACGATCATTTAAGTTTTGTCGATCTACGTAAAATTAGACAATTCAAAGACGATCTTTTAAATTGTCGCCGATCTATGCACCACTAATCAATCCGAAGACGGTCATTTTACCCCTTTTTAATCAACATGAACACTCAACTATGTGATGATCATGTTCAATCACTTATCAAATGAAAATGCTCAACATAACCAAAAGGTATCTCACAAAATTGTTTGATCGGCTATACATTCATTCAAGCTTTCAAAAAAGAAAATGATAATTTTCTTGATTCTATATGACATTATACGTTCAACTTTAAAAGTTTGATCTAATAGTAAAAAGTTAGGTCTTAGACCAAGAGTTTCCGGTTTTGAGTTCCACCAGTTATTGCCTGTGATTTTGAATTATAATGATTTGGTAAGGCTACTTGCATTTTAGCTATAGAACGTGTTTTGATACCTGACAACAAATTGTTGTTAATTCTAAAAAAAAAAACAAAGTACTCCACGTTATAATTCTAAAATCTATATAATTAAACTGGTGTATATTAGAATTTCATATTGATTCGGTGTACATAGTCAAAGTACTCCACGTTATTATTATATTAACCCTTTTGAGTTGAATTCGATACAAATTTTGGTAAAATATTATCTCTTTCATAATTATAAGCTCCTTATAACACAAAAAAAGTCGTCCCTAAATATAACATTTTTTTAATTATTAGATATATATTTTCTGACAAAATTATTAGATATATATTTATTATTAGGTCAAAGAAAAAACTAATTTATTTTTTCTGAACAAAAAAAAAACTAATTTATTTGAAACATAAAAAATAAAATTTGAACACATTTATACATATAGAACAATTTAAGTAATATTCATATATAAATTCTATTCTTGACTGATCCCATCAATTTTTCTTAATACATAGGAAAGTGTTAAAGATGCTTACGAATGGGGACATAGTCAAAAGTCTATTTTAAATCTTTTATCAAGTTTTCCATGGATATGAGGTAAGCACAATTCTAGTATAATGGCATTGACTTTTAAGGATATATTCCTACTTACAATAAATAAAACCGTAGATTAACATTTTATTTCACACTAATTTTTTTCTGTCTACCGAGGAAAACAAAAGAAAAAAAAGAAACCATTAAGGCTACACTGATAGTTGAAATATTATCCAAGCCAACACAGTGAGTCTTTGCCTGAACATCATGAACCCCACATGCATTCCGAATCTCAAAAGCGTAAGGACATAACATAAGGCATCGAGAAATGGTTTAATCTTCACTGTAGAATGTAGAACCGGAAAGTTGTTGTTAGATGAAGTCTCTGATCGATGACATAAGATACTTCTGGTGTGGAGGGACTTTAGACAAGTTTACCATAAGAAGAAGAGTAATGATATTTATACAACTATTTTGTGACAATTTTCCCTCTCTCTCTTTTTATTGGTAAAAAACAACAGAGAGAAAATTGAAGAGATATAATATGATCAGAATGTGAATATATGACAGAAAGTTGTTCAAAAATTGTCACAAAATGATCGTACAAATATAATTTCTCCAAAAAGAATTTGACACTAGTCAAAAGATGTACCTTCCCGACCCACGACAAAGACTGTTGAGAGTTTTCAGCATGATCAGAGAAAAAGAAGTTATTGATGAGTTAAGGATAATGAAAGAAGACATGTTGGTCACATCCCATTAAAATTTAAAAAATGACTTCAATTCACCGTGAAAGTTCTGAATTGTCACTTTAGTAGAATCAAGTTAATCAATTTTGAAAGCTCGCATTTATGGGGGAAGTAACATGCATTCATGCTTTTTCGATGTTACTAAACAAACACGTAATCTACCTCCTTCTTATGAGACTAAACTGATACCTCCAAACTAGTTAAGGGAATAAAAAGCCAATTAAACCTTTAAAATAAATAATTTGAATCTGGACCATCCAATGTTGATCAAATAGTCATTAATATCCCATATATGCGTGAATGCGAGAGTTATAAAAATATTTTATAGAGAAACTTGAAACAAGTTTGGCCCCTGAGGATGACTAGGGTTATAAAAAGGCTTATATGTTAGAGTAGAGTTGACGGACATAGTTACTCATTATCCACCAATAATGTTCTCAAGGAACGCTAGTAACACACACTTTTTAACACACTCTCTTTATTTGGTCAAAATTCACATGAGTCCCACTAAATTATGTGGATCCCATATGAATTTTAACCGATCAAAAAGAGTATGTTAAAATATATGTTGTTAGCATTTCTCAATGTCCTCACTCGTAAACGAGATTTTCGTTAGAATTTTAGATGTTTTGGCTTTATATTGTTTTTTTAGTGACTAAGTAAGCTTTGGTTTTTTGTCAAAAAGAAAAAAGAAAAAAAGAGTAAGCTTTGGTTTATTGATTGACAACTCTTTATGCTTCCTGTTAATGCGCCGTGAGATTGCAAGGAAATGTTAGATAATGTAGTCTATTAAGCTTATGTTATTGGACCATTTATATTCCCAACTTAGTAGTCTAATTCCTTATGCTTTTTGTAACATATATTGTTAAAAATTAGAACCCTAGTCCTTGTAGTTAAATAAGTTAAAGATAACCGATATATCATAATACACAAGTGTGTCGATCCAAAATATATATAAGTAAATAAACACAAATAAATTCTAAATAAACTCTTCAAAATGTCTTTTTTTTTTAACAAGCTAAAAAGAGATGAATTAATAATGCAGATGAATCACCCTGCACAAGACGTGCAAAAAGCGAGACACCGCTAAAAATTTACAGACAACAAGATACCATATAAAGAAAGGTACCCTCAAGTAATAGATAAAATAAATTATTGGTGCACTCCCATACAAAGGAGCGGATGAGTCCACCAATCATAATAACAGTAGTTAAAAGATGTGTTTTTTGCTTTCATCCACAAGAAAGAGTTGCGTTTGATTTTCTCCATAAGAGCAAAAGAATGTGTTGCCTCGTTTTGGAAGATACGTTTGTTCCGATCTTTCCAAGTCACCCAAACACAAGCATACCATATACCATATACCTGTAAAAAAAGAATGTGTCCACCGGGAAAATCCCGCCATAGAGCAAAACTGAAGGTAGTGCTGTCGTAAATCATTAGGAAGTACCAAAGACAAGCCTAACCAAGACGATACCAAGGACCAAACGATAAAAGCATTACCACAAAATAAAAATAGGTGACCCGCTGTTTCCATAACTTCACAACCAATCACACACAATGAATTAGTTGCTTGAACTATATTCCTTCGTAACAAGTTGCCTCAAGTTGGAAGTCGATTGCGAAGAAGGCGCCACACAAACAGAGACATCTTTACCGGTATGTGCCTATGCCAAACGTTGTCGACGAGACTCCTATCCGGTTGGTCCCCCTGACTAGTAATAAAGCGATAGGCCTCCCGCACCGAATATCCCTGAACAATGTCAAGAGTTCATCTCCATTTATCAGTAGCATTAACTTGTAAAACAAAGTTATGTAATAATAAAGAACATTCTCTCACACTCTCCTCTTCAAAATGTCTTGAATATTCAAAAGGTTAGAACAATTATAATTGGTCAAAGACCAAGCACATATATAAAGGTCTATCTACTAGCTCATTCCTAATCATAGAGATATAATATATTATCAAGATGTTGAAACGAGGAAGACACGTTGTGTTGATTCTTCTCTTCTTTATTCTTTCATTTTTCATTGGTGCTAATGGGAAGCACTTTGTGCTTGTTCATGGGGCTTTCCATGGTGCATGGTGTTGGTATAAGGTGGCAACTATGCTTAAATCAGCTGGTCATAATGTTACAACTATTGACTTGGCGGGTTGTGGTATCAATCCAATACAGGCTCAAGAGATTCATTCAATTTCAAAATATTATGAACCTTTTATGACATTTATGGAATCTCTTCCTCCAAAGGAGAAGGTGATTCTTGTGGGTCATAGTTTTGGAGGGATACCCTTATCTGTTGCTATGGAAAAATTCCCCAAGAAAATTTCTGTTGCAGTTTTTATCACTGCATTGGTGCTTAGTGAAAACCTAAATTTCACAAGTTTTAATCAAGAGGTACTTTCCTTTGTCTTTTTCTCACATTTATTTTACACATATGATGGATTAATAAGGGTACTCTCTTTTTCTTGAATAATATAGAATACAGTCTTGATCTGTGGTGAAAACAAAAAAAATTATCTTATAACAAACTTCCCATTGTAGTCTTGTAGATGTTAGTAACCATGGTTATATATATTTATAATAATTTAGAATTTTCTGAGTTTTAATTTTAATTGTGGAAGCCTATTGTCACATTTGTTTCTAACTTGTCACATTTTGTTTAATTGCTGCATATAGAATTCCACTCGACAGGGAGAATCCCAATTATTCTTCTCAAATGGGACAAATAATCCTCCAACTGCCTCATTGTGGGGACCCAAACTCATGTCATCTAATCTATATCAATTATCTCCCCATAAGGTAATTTTTTTCATTGTTGATTGAAATAAAGGTAAATAATTTTATATACTTTAATTGAATATATATTATAGTTGATGTCCATGCATCTTCTACTTTTTGATGGTAACTATGGGATTAACCAAGGTGGGCTAAAGAAGACCAAAAATAGAGTGGTCGGTCATTTGATTTGAGTTAAGTGATAATAAATAAGAGGTTTTTATATCTGAACGAAATATTAAATGTTAATCTAACAACTAACTATTAACATTTGTCGTTCGAAAAAAACATAAATAAATTGAAGGTCTAATTTGACATTTTTCTCTTGACATCATTAGCACTAAATGTGTACATCAAGTTAACTTAACATACCATGTTATATTTTTTTTAGGGGCATATTATATTATATATTATATAAATTTACATTAATATATTGATGTTAACATGGGCAGGATTTGACACTTGGATTATCGTTGGTGAGGCCACATCCTATCTTTAATGACAAAAACCTATTGCTGAAAGAAACAAGAGTTACCAAGCATAGGAATGGAAGGGTACCAAAAGTCTTCATTATCACCAAAGAAGACAATTTGTTGACGGAGGTTTTTCAAATGTGGATGATTGAGAGTACTCGTCCATATGATGAGGTGAAAGTGATAAAGGGATCAGATCACATGGTCATGTTCTCCCAACCAAAAAAGCTGACCTCTCACATTTTAAATATTGCTCACAAATACTAACAAGGATTTCAACTCATTGGTGTTTTTAATCAACTGCTTTAAGATTTTCGTCTTTATTAGTTTGTAATTTTATAGACGTTGTGTATTATTTTTAAAAGGTTTTTATATGTGTTTAGTCTCTGTAAATAGGGGTCATTTAAAAACTGGTCTCTGTATTCCTTAATCCTAGCATTTTGCTCTGCCAAAATTTAATCACTTAAAATTTCGTCTCTCTACCCACTTAATCACTGGCATGTCACTAATTACAGGGATATCAAAACGTTTATACATAAAGAACAATTTAATAATATTTATACATAAATTATATACTTGACTGATACCATCTATTTTCTTAATACATATGAAAGTATCAAAGATGCTTACAAATAGGGACATAATCAAAAGTCTATTATAAATCTTTTATCAAGTCTTCCATGGATATGAGGTAAGCACAATTTTTTTTTTTGTTGGTGGTAAGCACAATTCTAGTATAATGCCATTGACTTTTAAGCATATATTCCCACTTGCAATAAATAAAACCATAGATTAATAAGAATTTATTCATACTAGTTTTTCTTTAATAGACTAGGATCGGAGTAAGAGTTTCAAAACTGTTGTTTGACAACTTGAAACTGAAACTGAGGAAATATTGCTAATATGATTTGGCATTTTACGAGAAAGATTTACTCAAAAAATTATGAAGTGAGAGATCCAAGTATTCCACATCATTAACGAAACTAAGGGGTCAACTGCAAGTCTGCAACCACTAATATGAAGCCAATGTCGTTAGACTTTGTCTGAACATCATGAACCCCACATGCTCTCAATCGCGTAAGGACATAATATAAGTCATTGAAAACAAGCAAGTTGTTGTTAGATGAAGCCCCCTTAATGTCACAAGATACGTCTAGTGATGAGAGACTAGTTGTGACAAGCTTGCCAAAAGAAGAATTATACACTAATCGAGAGATGTAACTTCCCGATCCATGACCAAGATTGTTGAGAGTTTTGAGCATGATGTTGAGATAAAAATTAATTATAACCACTCTTCGCTGTAAATTGACCATTACTAGCATTGGATATTATAATGTTAGGTGGTACTGGCAAGGTTGGTAGAATCGGAAGTCTTGTCATCCCACATATCTCTAATCTTTAGACAAAAATCAGATGGAGCAATGTCCTAGACCATTTTAACAATCCAAGGTTAGAACCAAATATTTGTGTCATCAATTGCTATTTTGTATCTGAAACCATCCTCTAACATATGCAAGGTTTTCTGTACAACTTGCCAAGTAAGTTACCCATTCGTTGCTTTGTCCAAAAAAACTAAGCATGTGAGAGTTTTGTTAATATAGAGACCCAAAATTTCTCCTAGCTCCAAATAATCTTACCAAGAAGTGCCAAGTGAAAACCTATGAGAGTTTTGTTTTCTTATAATAGTAAAGCTAAATACAGCGACGAAAAACATAGCAAAGACATCACGAAATCGACAATGATCAATAAAAAGCAAGAGCAAGCGAAATTCATGGGAGAAGTGGATTGAAAAAATAGAAGTGAATAAAAAGTACCCTGGATGGAATACACTCGCGAGCAGTTTGTGAATTATAATTCGCATGACATAGCATTTTCCTTCTTATAAAATATTAGGGAAAAACCTATGATTTATGGGAATTTGTGTACGTAGGAGTACAAGTTGAAGGATATGAAGTGATATTTTTCCCAATGAGAATGATAGATGCCATGCAGGGGTTCCCTTTCAAATTAGGGGTTCCCTTTGCCTGGCAGCTTGTCTTCCTTGCTGGTGGGATTGGGGTTTGTTTATGCGGAGGTTGGTTTTAGAGAGGGAAAACGTGAAATCCCTCTCTAATTCCGTCACTAAATTTTGCGACCAAGGAATTTGTGAGGAATTTTATTTTTTCTGTCACTAATTTCCCTCTCTAATTTTGTTTTTTCTAGTAGTGATTTTGTGGTGTCTTTTTGGTGTTAGTTGTGGTTCTTTTTTCTTGTTTTTCTCGTGTTTTCTTTTTGTGCATTTGTTCTTGTATTCCTTATAATACCGGTGATGGGTACTTTATTTGGCTTTCTAAGAATCTTTTGTACTTTTGGGTTGATTCACGTGTTTTTCTATAACTAGTATTTCCACCCGTGCAACGCACGGGCGAACAACGCTTTATTGTGGCGTTAAGAATTTAATTTTCACAACATACCATCAAATTAACAATTTATATTGCAATGGTTAGAAAACACGGGTAATGTTGTAATCATAAAATTAAAGATAACATCATTTCACAATTAGTTCGATTTAGTCAAAAGCAATTACAAATCCTTGACAAATAACAACGATTGGTGGTAATATATAAGTAATCCAAAATAGTTGTCGCTACTCTGAAGAGTTGTTAATCCAAAAAACTTAATCCTTATTAAAGATAGATGAATCATCCCTAATTAGCTCCATAGTTACCTACAAAAATAAATAAAGGTTTATCCATGTTATCCGTATAAATTTGATAATTCAAAATGACAGTTAAGCTTAAATATAGACATATTCATACCTGATAAACTAATTTCTACAAATTAGAAAACACCTCCGGATAAACAACATTGAGAGTTGAGGTGCATGGATTGCCATTTTCATCCAAAATCAACATCTTCAACCCTTTCTTTGTGGTTACCCTAGAAACAGCTACATACAACTGCCCATGTGTAAAAACAGGTCGAGGTAAATACAACCCAACCTTAGACAATGATTGCCCTTGACTTTTGTTAATTGTCATAGCAAAGCACAATGAGATTGGAAATTGTCTTCTTGAAAATTTGAATGGAAAACCTGAATCTGTGGGAACTAAATCCATCTTTGGGATTAATACCTTTTGTCCGATACCCTTGCCAGTAATGACGGTCGCAGTAATGATATTTTTTCCAAGGTGATTGACTTGTAAACGTGTCCCATTACATAAGCCGCTGGCTTGATCAATGTTTCTTAACAACATGATGGGAACTCCGGTCTTCAGAATCAACTTGTGGTTTGGTATTCCAGAACACTTTATGTCATTCAAAAATTCGGTGGTGCACCAATCCGCTTGAATATCATAGTCAACATCAGATTTGCAAGGTGTGTCAGAACTTCGGTACTCTCTTGCTTCTCCTTCAATTAGTGACAAAACATACTCATTGACTTGTTCAACAGAATCAAGAGTAGGAGCAAGTATCGCTTTCTCTTCAAAGATGCTTCGATTATCAATGTTACTAACAATACATGGATAAACAAAATCAACCAATGCTTGTAGAGGATTGTTGCAAGGAGGAATGCACAAATCCTCAGGAATATCAATGATGCTCTCTCCATTTTCATCTGCAACCATATCACCATTTCCAATTTTCAAAATCCATTTGGCAAAATCTCTAATCTCATCTGCACTTTCAATTGTGGCATCACCAATTAACCTCATGTTTCTTGTGAGCTTTAATACCTTACAATTATGCCAGATATTAAAAGAGTTCACCGATGACTTCATGATATCACGTCTATTACCTTTCCTAATGACAGGTAGAATCTGCCTGAAATCTCCACCCAAAATAACAACTTTCCCTCCAAAAGGTTTGTTCAAGTTGTCCTCATGTACAACTGATGTAGTATTTTTTGCATCAAACAAGATAAGTATTTATAAATCGTCTCCTCAGGGACTAGTGCGATATCATGGACCGTTCGACACGAAATATCATTCTAAGTTAAAAGATTGATTGTTTGTTTGTTTAACTATATAAACTAAAGTGTAAAAGTAAATGTTGGGAGTAACAAGGCGAAGAAACATTGGAATTAGGGTTCCCTGATTAAGCGTCAAACATAACCTAATAATCACGTATAATGACTCTAGCGTTTTACCGATATTATCACGTACCGCTCAAAAAAATTATTCGTGTCCAAATAATCTCGTGAAACCAATTGTATTCTTCAATAGTTGATTTCCCAAACTATTGAACAATCTAATTGTCGATCGTATCGTTTAATCGACGATTTCTCAATCTATTCAACGATCCGAAAGTTTTACATTCCGATACTTTGTGTGATTATCAAAACATCAATCCTATGTCTAGAATTGTTGTTTTGATAGATGAATATTCTAAACCTAGATTCAAAGGTACTTTTCAATAACAATTAAATCAAAGATAGGAATTGGATTGCAAGAATAACTTCAACATCAAGTAAATTGCTAGAATCATATTATACAAGATCAAAGGATTACATTTTAGGCTCAATCAAGTACCTCTAATCCCAACTAAGAAGAATTAGCTCATCATTGTCATGTGAACTTTACAAAAGTGGAAGATAAGTTGTGAATCCATGCCAAGACTTTGATTTCTCCAAGGATCTTGATGAATTCTCACTCAATCACTCTTACTCTATGAAAACCCAAGATTTTCGCCCTGTTCTCTCTCTAAAATTCTAACTGATTCCCTCTGAAAATGAAAGAGGAGGCTTTTATAGCGTTTCTGATCTGCATGCACTCGCCTCGCGAGCAGAATCACTCGCCATGGCGAGTTGCGCTTTCTTCGCCTATGGGTTTTTGCCACGTCACCTCTGAAGAGTTTTGGCCGCCCTAACTCGCCTCGCGAGTAAAATCATGCGCCATTGCGAGCTCTGCTCGCCTCTAGTTCGCCATGGCGAGTTGAAGGCGAAGGGAGAAAAACTCTCTGCCATGTGCTCGCCTTGGTTTCGCCGTTGCGAGTTGGTGGTGAGCTGCTCGCCTTTCCTTGCTCGCCGTTGCGAGTTGATGGCGAGTTGCCATGATCTTTGCCTCTTTTTTCTTGGTTCTTTTCCTTCCTTGCTTGGTGCCTTGAGCTCAATTCCTGCACAAAAGGGATAGAGTAAGAGAAATAAAGCGTAATAGGACAATTATCATTTATCTCTCGGCTTTTCCTTAGATTACTTGTAAGATAAGTAATAAAAATGCCTTAATTCAAAGATGATTTTAACTACTTCACGGCACTTATCAAACTCTCCCCAACTTAACTCTTTGTTTTTCCTCAAACAAAAGATTGAAAACAAAGAAGTTCAATACAAGACACTAGTCAAAAGGTTTTAAAAACTTTTTCAGATGAATGATTCAAAGTGACTGCGCCTACAAGTCTGAAATTTCCGACTAACCTGGAAATCTACTGCAAATGTGAAATGAGTCCTAAGCACAAAGTTTATATCACACAATTCAAGTCAATAACATACTTATTTACGAACCACACCTAACACTCTTCTCTGTAAGTAGATAAAACAAAGTAATTTAATGAGTGAGGGTTATGAACACACATCCGACAATCAAGTTAACATCCAGATCAAGTTATGTGTCCATCCAAATATCATTTCAAAAAGCATAAAAGCATGGATCAAAAGGTCTTTGTGGGTTGTAACTTGGCTTGGCTACAAAAGAAAGGACATTTGTGGGTCATTGAATTCAAATGGCCAAGTATAAGGGAACATTCCTTCTATTTACATTCAAAAAAACAAATTTACAATAATCCCTTAATCACACCCTAGGTGTTTAAATATCATACACCTTGATCTTGACAACTTATTCTATTAATCTCTTTTGGATCTTTCTATCTTTTTCTTTTTCTTCTTTTTCTTCTTATCATATACAACTTTTCTTTCCTTTTCTTTTTGCATTTATAAACAATGTTGTCTTGATCACAAAATAAGATTACACCACTTTTCTTGACATTTGATTCACATATACCTTTTCTCCCCAACTTGAGTAAAACATACCCTATTTGAATGTTCCCCTATTCTATGGCAAAAGGGACAATTAAACAATGAAGGTTTTAGGGTTCAACAATTAAAAACATCTCAGAGTCCTGAATTGCGTCAAAATGAACTGGATTTTTTTTTAAAAAAAAATTTCTAAAGACAAATTCATCCAGCATTGTGCTTATGATTTGACAGTTCATAATTGAGAACTCTGATTCATTTGGCTCAAGTGGGTTAGCAAATACTCCCTCTTCTCACAAGGTAGGCTATTTGTGGTCAAATGTGTTTCACTCATTAACAAAAATGTGCCTTGATCATTTCCATGCCTCCATACGATTCAAAACAATTATTGGATTTAATATAAAACGACCGAGTTAAACAATGAATGCCGGTCTCCTTGCATATAGTACAACACATTGAGGTTTCCTCACATTTAGGCTAGAACTAAGTGGTTCACAAACAATTACATTATTGCGGAGAACTAAATGAAATGAAATTTGTGCAAAGTACTCGTTTCAGATTCAAGTAAACATCTAGAAAAACTGGAAACTTGTAACTTGGTTTGGCGCTTTTCTCACAACATTTATCATTATCACTCATCTGAGATGCTCAATCTTTTTGACTATCTTTCAAGCACTTTGAAATTTGAAGCTTTTGAGCATTTTCTTTGAAATTCGAGTAAGAGTGATACACAATATTTCGAACTTCCACATTTTCACAATTAACACAAAATAAAGTACTTGATTATAACTACAGAACTAACAAACTTTTCAAACCACAATACGACATTTAACTAACATCAAAATACTGTTATCAAAGTACATCACAATACGAGTACTAAACAAGTACTAAACAAAATACCAATTAGACAGAGTTAGGAATCAAAGTGCCCATAATAATAACAGAAGCAAAAATTGTTTTAAGAGTAACATCAAAATAGTGGCCAGATAAAGATAAAGAAGAAGAAAAGAATTGACTGAAAGCTTTTAAAATGTCACTCATTTAAAGGTGAGCTTTCAAGTCTTTTTCTTCTCATCCTTGCATATCATCCGATCCATCGTCATCGCCTCTTGTGGAGGTTGCACTGTGAACTTGCTCTTCATCATCCTGCTCCAAATCTTCATCACCAGCATCATGTCCCGCTTCAGCAAAATATTCACCCCCACCAAAGGCATTTGGCGTGTCCGCATGCCAATTCACATAAGCCTGAAAAGCGGGGGGAGTCATGAACTGCTCCATAATCTCTGGGGGATACCCTGCCTGCTGCTGCATTAAGTACTGGGACTGCTGGAAGTAAGTGTTGGCCCGGTTTGTAGCGGATATCATGTTCCAGGTATGCATGTTGCAGGTGTGCTGCCACTGAGCGTAGCTAGCAAAGTCAAAGGCAGCAGTGGGTGGGACTGGCATTGGGTCGTTCTGGGGCTCAGTTTGAGGTGGAGGTGCATGGGATGATGAAGCTTACTTGCCCTTATCTTTCTTCTTGTCATTCATGATGAAGCGTTTAACAAACTCATCATCAATGGGGTTCTTAATCTTCTCATGAATTTGAGTTGACATTCTCATCTTGGAGTCTTTGATCAAACCCATGATCAGTCCAGGAAAAGAAAGGCGGGTTTTCTTCTCGCTCTTTCCTTGAAGGGTGACAAGTTTCAATTCCCAAGCAATTGTGCGGGCAATGTCAACCTTTCTGCCTGTCATGATGTAGTGGATCAAAGGGCAAACATCAACAGTGCAGTCAGACAGATGACTATTGGGTTTGACATTATGGAGGATGAATTTGAAGATGAATTTGGCAGTATTATTCAATACTGCATATCTGGCTCTGAACTCCCTCCCTGCTTCACTCACATCGTAGTTCTCCCCCTCAAGCAAAATGGTTCTTTTAATCTCATCCCTCACAGAAACGATGTCAAACACTCCCTTATTTTGGTTCTCATGAAAGGTATCGATTTCATCCGGATACCGCAATTGGAATGGGTTGCCCAAGTATTTGTTAATCGCTTCACGATCGAAGCGTATGGTTCTACCTCTCACAAAGGTTTCAAAAGTGAAGGGGTCGGTGTGAGGGTTTTCTGGAAGAGCATTGGCGTAGAACTCACGCACCAGCTCGGCATTCAAATTGGTTGTGGGATGGAGTAGTCTTTCCCACCCTTGATTTGTTAGAAGTCTCAACAGCTCTTTATAAGGTCCCTCAGGGTTTATGTTGAAGACTTTCTCAGGCCACATTGTTTGTTTGAGTAATTCTACATAGCGGTCCTGGTGGAGGCGAGATTTAAATCTCTCTCTTTCGAAGGGTAGGTCACTTGTGGGTTGGGATGAAGATGGTTCACCTTTCTTTCGTTTTCCGGTTTGTGTGTTCTTAGGGGCCATATCTGCAAAACAATCAGAAAATCCATACAACACCAAAAAACAATTAAATACAATATGGAAAACTGATAAACAAATTTAGCCAACAAAGAAAATTTAAGTTCTGAATTCTAAAACAACTCGCCTCGCGAGTAAGTTTACTCGCAATGGCGAGTTATGAACAAAATGAAGGTGAGAAAAACACAAGAAGGGGGGGGGGGGGGGGGTTGAATTGTGTTTTCTTTTCGCAACTCTTGAAGAGTGAGAATTTAATTCCTTTAAACTCAGAGTCTGAATGAGATCAGAGTCTGATAGGAAATTAGGTTCTGATTGCAGTGGAATAATCAAGAGATAAAGAGAGAACAAAGAACACAAGCAATTATACAGGTTCCTTCCACAAACCGGAAGTAGTCCTGTCCCCCTTGTACTTCCAAGGAGAGTTCACTAAAATGTAATATCAAATTACAAGTTGCTCAAACACACAGTATGCGACTTCCTTGCTCAAGCACACAGGCGAGAGACTTCCTTGCTCAAAGACACAACTAAGAGACTTCCTATGCTCAAGGACACAGCCAAGAGACTTCCTTTGCTCAAGCACAAAAGCAAGAGACTTTTACACAATTACAGAAAATTGAATAGAGTTGAAACACTTGACAACAATCAAAATGTGTTTCAATTACAACAAAGACAGACTCTGTTTTTCTGTGAAACTTAGAGATTCTAGGATACTCAGTTTGTAAGAATCTAAGTTTATGATGTGCTTATGTTAAGACTCAGTTGAATACGAAAGCAGCGCAATGCAGTTTTTCTGAGATATAGAGTCGCACAATTCTTCAAGTCTTCTATCCTTTATATAGGCGTAGGAAAGAGACATTGAGTCCTCCAGCACATCAGAATGATTTCTGAAGCTTGATCAATGACTGTTGATCTGTTTCTTGATTTGGTAATAGCCCTTCAATAGCATCATTTGAATTCCATTCCCTTTGAGGATTAATACCGGTAGACACAGTTGCCAAACTGTACGTGGTAGTGGAGTAGTGGAAACAGAGTTCGTACAACGTACTCTGTACTGGCCTGCAATCTTTGTCTTTGTGCTTCCCACGCTCAAAGTTGACTTAGAAGCTAGCCGTTACTCCATTAGAGTTTCTTTGTGCATAGCAATGCAGTAGAGATCACTTGTTAGGAGATTATCAAATTTGAGGCTTCAGACTCACTGTAGCACTAAGCTTCTGATAATCTTCAGACTCTCTTGGTTTTCAGATTCTGATGGTCTTCAGACTCTGATACAGTCTTCAGACTCTCTTCAGCACAGTCTTCAGACTCTCTTCGATACAGTCTTCAGACTCTCTTCAGCACAGTCTTCAGACTCTCTTCGATACAGTCTCAGACTCTCTTCAGCACAGTCTTCAGACTCTCTTCGATACAGTCTCACAAGCAACAGGCTTCTATGGATTTATTGCTTTTTAACATTGTTCAAACAGAATGCTTTCTAAGATACAAATCTTAATTGATATCCTGCATACTTAAACAAATATTAGCAATATCCAATTGACAACTTTTTAATACCTTGTTATCATCAAAACTCAAAACGTGGTATTGCTGAACACCTTTGTTCCAACAATCTCCCCCTTTTTGATGATGACAAACATTAGTATTTAAAAGGTCAATTGTTGTTAATCTAATTAACAAGTTGACTTAAGGGGTTCTGAGGTTTGTAAGCTCAGAGTCTGAGGTTTGAAGGCTCTGACTCCCCCTGAGTCTGATAGTTCTTAAGTTGAGGTTTGTAAGCTCATCTTGAGTTCTATCCAGGTTAATTAAAAACAATTTAATTAAAAACAATTTAAATTGTTTTTCAAACGCAATCAAATTCATACTCAGAATATATAGAAAATTGATTCTTAAACAGGGCTCAGAGTTTAACTAAGCACCTTTCGCAAATTTCCCTTTAACTTTTACGTATACATGCAATGTAATTAAAAGAAGGTTCCCTTCTCCCTGACATAAATACTTTCCCTTCTCCCCCTTTTGTCATCAACAAAAAAAAGTTCAGAACTTGGTTCCTCCCCCTTTTTAAATGACTTAAGGTAAGGGTGTAAACATGTTTTAAAGAAGAAAGAGATTCAGAGGGAAAACACAGAAGATTCAGAGCATAAAAAGAATTGAAATGCAAATAGTAAAGAGAAAAACAACTTGTATAAAAAGAAGCAACAACCAGTTCAGAAGAAGCAATCAAGAATTACAAAATAAAACAAAACAAAATTAAACTAAGGTTGGTTTTGTTTGGCAAGATGATCCATCAGTTTCTGGAGATCCTCTTGCTGTTTCTTTACCATTTCTTCCAGAGCCTCAGTTCTTCGCAAATGTTCTTCTCTTTCCAGTCTAGCTTCTTCTTGAATTCTATACATCTTCCTCTTCAAAGAATTGTAAGCCACTGATTCTCTAGGAATATACTGATTCTCATCAAAGAAGGGTGTATCTCTTATCCTCAGAATAGGAGCATTTATCATAGCTACAACTTTCTCAGCCTGCTTAACTTCTTCAACATGCTTGGCAGTGATTAGAGCTTGTTCCTTGGCAGCAGCTTTTTGAATTTTGGTGATAAAATCCAAAAACTCAGTCTTTACTGTAGAGAACTTGTCCTCATAGCTCACATTAAGTATTGGCATAGACCTTTGCTCAATAACTTCTTTGAGCTTATTGCATGAAGAAGCATAAAACTCATCAATCTTATTTGAATCAAATAAGTCAGTTTGAGGTTCAGAGGTTGAGGGTAGAGAAGCTCTCAAAGCTAGAAAAGTTTCAAAAGGTAAAACGGTTATAGGATCACAGAGTGATTGAGAAACTCTTCTGGTCTGAGCTTTACATGATGTTACAGTTCCTGATACGATATCAGAGACTTGTTCTAGATTTTCAGAAGCTGGTTCAACAACAGGTTCTGAAGGTTCAACAGAGGCTACGGTCAGATTCTCTGTAGGTACAGGTACATGGTCTGGTTTGGAAATGGATGAAGTAGCTTTTGTTGTTTTGAATTTTGCAGGGGTTTTTGGTAGTTCTCCCCCCAGATGTTTTTCAAGAGAATCTAGAGTGTCTGGAGAGTCTACACAAATGGTTTCAGTTTGGGAGGGTGGTTGTTTGGATTGAATGGTTGCTTCAGGTTTTTTAGAAGGTTCAATTACCTGAAGTGGTTTGAGGAATGAGGGTTGAGCAGGATGGTCAGCAGGAAGATTCATAGACACTGTAATTGTGTCTTGAATTACTATGTCCATAGTTGAATCAACATAATCAACTACTGCCTGGTCAAGTGGGTTAAGGGATGATATGAGTTTGATTGGTGAGGGAGATGAATTTTTGAGAGAAGGAAGAATTTGGCTCAAGGGTTTGTTGTCAGATTCTGAATCTGATTCTGACTCATGATTCAAAGAAGAAGATGAGCTATATGCCACGTTGCCAGAGGTGCCAATGCCAGCTTCTGGAGAGGCAAAATGATCAGACACAGTAGCTTCTGATAACTCAGCTTCTGCAGGTTCTGAAGTACTCTTCTGTTTAAGAGCAGAAGCAAGTAACTTAGCAGCTTCCTTGACAGTCTCTTCCTTCAACTCTTCAGCAATCAAATCTGCTGCCATAACCTTGCCAGCAGTGTGTTCATCCTCAATCATAGATACAGAAGTACCTATCTTCTGTGCTACATCCTTAGCCACAGGAATCACTTCCACCTTTCTTTTCTTGATCTGACTCTCTTCACCTGCAGAGTCAGAATCAATGAAATCAGCAATTTCTTGAGCTAGCTTGTCATAGTCTCTGTCAGCTTTGCCCATTATTGCTTTCTTATCAGCTTTCTTAGCCTTCTTCCCATCCTTAATTTCACGAAGTGCAGAAGGAGAACCAATTGAAACTCCAGGAAGAGCAGAAGATTTGATCTTTTTCTTAAGAGGCTCCTGCTTCTCTTCCTCTTCCTTGAGAATCACTTCCTTGGTCCTTTTTCCTTTGACCTTAAGAGGGCCTCCTCCAGCAGTCTCAGGAAAAGCAGAATAGTTGATTATTCTACCAGTCTCCTTGAAGTAATCCACCACAAATCTAGCAAGAACTTCAGGATTATCTTCTTTGGATATGGGAGGGAAGTCCATCATCAAATCAGATTGTACATAGGATTCTCTCATATCATGCTTAGAGGGATTGAATCTCTTGACAATCTTCATGTACTGTAGAGTCTTGCCATTGATGATTCTGCCTGTCACAGTTCCTAGATGAATATCTGATACCACACCAGATTCTGATAAGACCTTCAAAAGACCTCCTTGATACAGAATCTCAGATATTAATCTTCCAAAAGGAACTTGCCTCCTGGATTCTGATTGACTCTTCTTGATGGCCCAACATATGTGGTGCATCACATATCTGGGGAAGTTGATCTTTATTTTGTTGATAAGAAAATAAAGAAGAACTTTGTGATCCACAGATAATGTATATGTTCCTCCTCCTTTCTGAAGCATACTATCCAGTATAATCTTCAGAAGCACCCTATACATAGGATGCATATCCACCAATTTATTTGAGGGTCTCCCTTCAAATAACAACTTGTTGCAGATAACAGCCCATTCACTCTTCTTGTTGACATTCCACTGAAATTTTCCAGAGCTCTCCATCTGACAAGCCCTGGCTACCACATCTTCAGTGATAACTATAGGAATTCCCATCACAGCAGACCTAATTTCAAGACCATTGTACGGTCTTAAACCCATTTGGTCTCTGTTTTTGCCAGCAAGACTAGGGTTGTTTGAGATTGCTACTGTTTCTTCCAACGTAGCTTCAGCTTTGTCGTAGACTTCTGACCTAACCCAAAAATCTCTAACAAGCTCCTGATATGTTGGTCCATTCAACATACCAAAGTATCTCATCATTCCTTGTGATAAGAAATGAAGTGCAACGTCAACTCCATGACGACTGATTGATGCAAAATCTACTAGAGATTCAACTTGAATTTCCAGAGTCTCCTTGATGATGTTCATTGTTCTGGGTTTGATAATATAAGAACCTCCGGACTTGATTATGACACCAGATTGGATGAGATCACTTGCCATTAGGATTTTCTAATAGTTTGATTTGAGAACAAAAAGTTTTGCAAAGTATTGAAAAACAAGAAATTTGTTCAGAGAGAAAATCAAAGAGTGAAAAGAGAAGTGAGTTGTGTGTGTTATGTATTTATAGAGAAAAAATGTTTGAAAACTGTTTGGAAAGAGTAGGGGACAAACAAACACAAACAATAAGTACAATATAGCATGCAGCCGTAAACGTATTGGGACAAAGCGAAGGTAACTTGTTTATCGTAATGAAATCATTGCCCTTTAGAGTTCTTACCCAATACAGACAGGCCACGTCTGAGAAACCGTAAAGTAACTGTCACCATAGTGGGGCAGGTGTTACTGAACTTAACAGTCACGCTTCCACTAATACAAGCTTCTGAGAGTCTAAAGATTCCTTACCAGAGTCTGAATATTTAACCAGAAGCTTTCATCAGAATCTCCAAAAGAGAGTCTGATTCTCAGATAGCTTCTGAAGGTTTTCAGAGTCTGAATTCTTTTTTTCAGAGGCGCATATTACCCAGAGACATAGCACATGTTCAAATTTTTCTTTATGAAATCAAATCTTTCAACAGATAAGGGTTTAGTAAATATATCAGCCCATTGATGATCAGTATCAATGAATTGGATATCTAAAATTCCTTTTTGAACATAGTCTCTTATAAAATGATGTTTAATCTCAATATGCTTTGCTCTTGAATGCAGAATTGGATTTTTAGACAAACATATAGCTGCTGTATTATCACAATAAATTGGGATATGGTTTTCAGTTATTTGATAGTCCTCAAGCTGATGTTTCATCCAGAGTAGCTGTGTACAACAACTAGCAGCTGAGATGTATTCTGCTTCTGCTGTAGACAGAGCAATGGTTGCTTGCCTCTTGCTAGCCCAGGATATCAGATTCTCTCCCAAGAATTGACAATTGCCACTTGTAGATTTTCTTTCAATCCTGTCTCCAGCATAATCAGCATCATAGAATCCAACTAGCTTGTAGTCAGAGGATTTCTTGTAAAGAAGTCCAAGATTAGTAGTTCCTTTCAGATATCTAAAGATTCTCTTAACAGCAGTTAAGTGAGACTCTCTAGGATCTGATTGAAACCTTGCACACAAACATACACTGTACAAAATATCTGGTCTGGATGCAGTTAGGTATAACAAAGAACCAATCATACCTCTATACAGCTTCTGATCAACTTTGGTTCCTTGATCTTCTTTGCTCAGAGTGCAGGTTGGATGCATTGGAGTATTCATTTCTTTGCAGTCCTCAAGATTGAACTTCTTCAGAAGCTCTTTCGTATACTTGGACTGATGAACGTAGACTCCATCTTTGCATTGGTTGATTTGAATTCCAAGAAAGAACTTCAATTCTCCCATCATGCTCATTTCAAATTCATCCTGCATTACTTGTGAAAACTCTTTGCAAAGTGAACTATTTGTAGAACCAAAGATAATATCATCAACATAAATCTGAATTACAAGAATGTCTTTCTTTAGAGTCTTTCTGAATAGAGTAGTGTCAACTTGTCCTCGTTCAAAGTTGTTTTGAATCAAGAAATTACTCAGTCTTTCATACCAAGCTCTGGGAGCTTGTTTCAAGCCATACAGTGATTTCTTTAATTTATAAACATGCTCTGGATGCTTTAAGTCTTCAAAGCCAGGAGGTTGTTTGACATATACTTCTTCAGAAATGACACCATTAAGAAATGCACTCTTCACATCCATTTGATACAAAGTTATGTTGTGATTGACTGCATAGGAAAGAAGTAACCTGATTGCTTCCAATCTTGCAACTGGAGCAAAAGTTTCTGTGTAATCAATGCCTTCTTGCTGACTGAAGCCTTGTGCAACAAGTCTGGCCTTGTTTCTGATTACTTCTCCTTGTTCACTAAGCTTATTTCTGAACACCCACTTGGTTCCAATGATGTTCTTGTGATTAGGCTTAGCTACTAGATCCCATACTTCATTCCTTTTGAATTGATTCAGTTCTTCTTGCATTGCTAGAATCCATCCTTCATCTCCAAGAGCTTCTTCAACAGAAGTTGGTTCAATAACAGATAATAATCCTAACGCAGACTCTTCTTGTCTGAAATGCGATCTTGTTCTCATAGGACTTTCTTTATTGCCAATTATCTGATCTTCTGGATGTGAAGACTTGTATTTGAAAGATTGTTTGGATTGACTAGCTTGCAGAGAACCATCTTGAGCTTCATCAGAAGCTTCTTCAATAGGAACTTCAGGGGTTGTTCCAGCTTCTGAAGTATCTTCAGATTCTGGAATCTGATCAGATTCTGAGTTATCATCAGAATCTTGAGATTTTTCATGACTTTCATCTTGCACTGGAGTTTCACTTCCAGGCTCTTTGTCATCAAATCTTACATGCATAGATTCTTCCACACATTGTGTTTCTGAATTATACAGCCTGTATGCCTTAGAGCGTTCAGAGTAACCTAAAAAGATTCCCTTTTGAGCTTTGGCATCAAATTTCTTTAGGTAGACTTTGTTGTTCAGGACATAACATGTACATCCGAACTGATGAAAATAAGATATGTTGGGTTTTCTTCCTTTAAAAAGTTCATAGGCTGTTTTGTTCAGCAGAGGTCTAATATAGATTATGTTCTGAACATAACAAGCTGTGTTTATTGCTTCTGCCCAAAAATGCTTAGCCAGATTGTTCTCATGGATCATGGTTCTAGCCATCTCTTGTAAGGTTCTGTTCTTTCTCTCTACAACTCCATTTTGTTGTGGAGTTCTAGATGCAGAGAATTCATGAATAATTCCATGTTTTTCACAGAAAACCTCAAACGGTTCATTTTCAAATTCTCCTCCATGATCACTTCTGACTTTCAAGATTTTCATTTCCTTCTCTGATTGAATTTGGATGCAGAATTTACTAAACACAGAATATGAATCATCTTTAGTTTTCAGAAATTTAACCCAACACCATCTGCTGTAGTCATCAACAATAACTAGTCCATATTTACTTCCATATAAGGATGCAGTGTTAACTGGTCCAAATAAGTCAATATGAAGTAACTCCAAGGGTCTGGAAGTTGAAACAATTTCTTTCGGCTTGAAGGGACTCTTGACAATTTTCCCTTTCTGACATGCTCCGCAAAGAGCATCTGAGTGATAGTCAATGTTTGGTAGGCCTTTGACAAGTTGTAACTTGCTAATTTTAGAGATTAATCTCCAGTTAGCATGTCCCAAACGTCTATGCCACATCCATTTCTTATCACCCATTGACAGAAGGCACATTACCTTCTGATCAGTCAGTTCTGAGAATTTTATCTTATATACATTGTTTCTCCGTTTTCCCTTGAAGACTATGGACTGATCATCCTTGTTAACCACTGTGCAGTTGTTCTTATTAAACAATACATCATAACCACTGTCACATAATTGACTTATGCTTAGTAAGTTATGTTTAAGTCCATCAACTAACCACACATTACTGATTGAGATCAGAGAATTACCAATGGTTCCAGAACCAATGATTTTGCCAGTCTGGTTTCCTCCAAATCCCACAGTTCCTCCCTCTTTCATGGTTAGGGTTAGGAACATAGACCTTTCTCCTGTCATGTGACGCGAGCACCCACTGTCTAGGTACCAAGCCTTGTGCTTTCTTAGTCCTTTTAGACATACCTGCAGCATCAATAATATCAGACTTAGGTACCCATATTCTTATGGGTCCTTTTTGGTTAGTCTTAGAACCATTGAACTCTTTTCGCAAGTTATGTCTTGAAATCCTTGGCAATGTTTTCTCCCAAACCTTAGGGTTGGAACCGTTTGGTTTAGGTTTCAACTTGCCTTTCACAGTTTCTCTCCTTTGAAACTTAGACTTTGGTTTTTCAGACTCTGGATTTTTCAGAGTCTGTTTATCAGACTTTGAATGTTTCAGAGTCTGAGACTTTAAAGCTTTGGGTTCAAAGTTTTTCAGATCCTTTAACTTAACATTCTGAAGTTTTGACTTAGTCAGAATCTTAGAAGTAGAAGTTGTAGGTTCTGAATGAGTCTCTGTGTTGACTTCATCAGACTCTTTTACAAAAAGATTTTTCAACGCCTCTCTGGCTCCATCAGGACCAGATTTCAGAGTAATTTCATTTGAGTTTCCTCCAATGAATCCAAGACCCTGTCCTCTGTTCTGATACGTGCTATAGATCATGGATGCAACCCTTGATCTGTCAATTCCAGTAGCAATAAATTCTTGCAGAGCAACATCTTGCTCACTTAAGTATTTACAGCTACACTTCTTGTTCAATAAAGAAATATTTTCTTCTTTTAAATCTTCTAATTCCAACAGAGTTGAATTATGTCTTTTTGACAGCTTATCAAGCTGTTGTTTGACTTTCTTCAACTCAGTGGTCTTAGTTTTAAAATGACCAAGAAGCTCATTGACAGATTCTATAAGTTCAGATCTTGTGAGATCAGAGTATACCTCTGTTTCATTTTCAGAGTCTGTATCTGATTCTGCCTCACGTGTCTCTTTAACAGATTCGGTTGTAGCCATTAATCCAACAGCTATATTGGCTTCACCATCAGCATCATCATCTTCAGATCCTGACTCATTATCAAGATCTTCCCAGGTGGCCATCAGACTTTTCTTGATCTGCTTCTTAAACTTGCTTGACTTGAAGGTTGGCCTTTTTGACTTAGATTTCTCCTTCTGCAGTTCTGGACACTCAACAATAAAATGTCCAGTTTTCTTGCAGTTGAAGCAACCTTTCTGATCCTCCTTTTTTAACCCCTTCCCACTGCTCTTGCTCAGAAATCTCTTGTTCTTCTTAGCAAGGTACTGCATTCTGCTTGAAAGCATAACCATTTCTTTTGCTAAATCAGGATCCTCTTCTGAGCTTTCAGAAGCTGAAGACTCATTTTCAGATTCTTCAACCTTGAGAGCCTTTGAAGACCTTCCTTTTGATTTTAAAGCAATGGTTTTGGATTTTCTTGCAGAATCATGTTCATTGAGACTTAACTCATGAACCTTGAGTGAGCTTACAAGATCTTCAACACTTAAAGTGTTTAAATCTTTAGCCTCCTCAATTGCAGTGACCTTTGGTCTCCATCTAGAGGGTAAGCTCCTTAAGATCTTGCTAACATGATCAGAAGCTATGTAACTCTTCTTCAATATCTGAAGACCAGATACTAGAGTTTGAAATCTTGAGTACATCTGCTCAATACTTTCATCCTCTTTCATCTTAAATAGTTCATATTGATGAACTAATAGAAGAGCTTTAGCTTCCCTGACCTTTTTGCTTCCTTCGTAGTTAGCACAGAGAGAAGCAAACATGGCTCTAGCAGTAGATTTGTCACTCATCTTCATGTATTCCGTTTTAGGAATAACAGTGACAAGAGCCCCTCTAATGATATGATGTTTCTTATAGATTTTCTTTTGAGCAGCAGTGTGAAGTTTGCGGTCAATGGCAGCACCTTCGTCATCAAGTTGTAAGTCACCAACACCATCTTCAAGTATGTCCCAGAGTTCTTCATCAAGACCCATGACATAACTATAGAAGTTGGTTTTCCACCAAGAAAATTCTTCAGGATCACCATTGAACTTGGGAATTTTTCCATAATCAGCCTTTCTACTGCTGTTATTGGATCCATATTCATATGGTATAGCAGCACCAGAAGTGGCACCAGAAGAAGACGGTTCACTGGAAGACATGTTTTTCTCTGGATCTTTTCTGTTACACGGTTAAGTGCTAAGACAACAGAGCCGGAGCTCTGATACCAACTGAAGGTGAGAAAAACACAAGAAGGGGGGGGGGGGGTTGAATTGTGTTTTCTTTTCGCAACTCTTGAAGAGTGAGAATCTAATTCCTTTAAACTCAGAGTCTGAATGAGATCAGAGTCTGATAGGAAATTAGGTTCTGATTGCAGCGGAATAATCAAGAGATAAAGAGAGAACAAAGAACACAAGCAATTATACAGGTTCCTTCCACAAACCGGAAGTAGTCCTGTCCCCCTTGTACTTCCAAGGAGAGTTCACTAAAATGTAATATCAAATTACAAGTTGCTCAAACACACAGTATGAGACTTCCTTGCTCAAGCACACAGGCGAGAGACTTCCTTGCTCAAAGACACAACTAAGAGACTTCCTATGCTCAAGGACACAGCCAAGAGACTTCCTTTGCTCAAGCACAAAAGCAAGAGACTTTTACACAATTACAGAAAATTGAATAGAGTTGAAACACTTGACAACAATCAAAATGTGTTTCAATTACAACAAAGACAGACTCTGTTTTACACAAAAGACAGACTCTGTTTTTCTGTGAAACTTAGAGATTCTAGGATACTCAGTTTGTAAGAATCTAAGTTTATGATGTGCTTATGTTAAGACTCAGTTGAATACGAAAGCAGCGCAATGCAGTTTTTCTGAGATATAGAGTCGCACAATTCTTCAAGTCTTCTATCCTTTATATAGGCGTAGGAAAGAGACATTGAGTCCTCCAGCACATCAGAATGATTTCTGAAGCTTGATCAATGACTGTTGATCTGTTGCTTGATTTGGTAATAGCCCTTCAATAGCATCATTTGAATTCCATTCCCTTTGAGGATTAATACCGGTAGACACAGTTGCCAAACTGTACGTGGTAGTGGAGTAGTGGAAACAGAGTTCGTACAACGTACTCTGTACTGGCCTGCAATCTTTGTCTTTGTGCTTCCCACGCTTAAAGTTGACTTAGAAGCTAGCCGTTACTCCATTAGAGTTTCTTTGTGCATAGCAATGCAGTAGAGATCACTTGTTAGGAGATTATCAAATTTGAGGCTTCAGACTCACTGTAGCACTAAGCTTCTGATAATCTTCAGACTCTCTTGGTTTTCAGATTCTGATGGTCTTCAGACTCTGATACAGTCTTCAGACTCTCTTCGATACAGTCTTCAGACTCTCTTCAGCACAGTCTTCAGACTCTCTTCGATACAGTCTCAGACTCTCTTCAGCACAGTCTTCAGACTCTCTTCGATACAGTCTCACAAGCAACAGGCTTCTATGGATTTATTGCTTTTTAACATTGTTCAAACAGAATGCTTTCTAAGATACAAATCTTAATTGATATCCTGCATACTTAAACAAATATTAGCAATATCCAATTGACAACTTTTTAATACCTTGTTATCATCAAAACTCAAAACGTGGTATTGCTGAACACCTTTGTTCCAACACAAAATTCTGGGTTTCCTATGAATACTCGCCATTGCGAGTGATGAAACTCGCCATGGCGAGTTGACCCAGAATTTTGATTTTCTTCGTTTTTTTCACCAGAAATCATCAATTAAAAGGATCCTAACCCTAAATCTATCAATTCCGACCCCTATAAGGTATATGAGATAAACTAAATCATGCATTTCGTTGACAAATCAAATTTGTCCCATACAACCCATTTTATTGAAAACGTTGTATACAAAAGGGTTTAACAAAATATGGGGATTGACATGAATAGCATGTGAAATCTTGCATGATTTTGGTATATCTCAGACATATAGGTATCCATTCGATAGCTTATTCACAATTTATCCACTATCCTAGGGTTCATTCATGTATGAGTTTTAATGAAAAATTAAAATGCACACAAACCTGATTTGATGTTATGCAAGTGCAAAGATGTTGTTTGATTTGGAGGCTTGACTTGATTGGACTTGGTGAGGATTTGTGTGGGTAATTTCTTTTGAGATTTTTAGGGTTTGGAAGAGGGATTTGATGTTATGAGGGGAGAGATAGAAGTGAGGCCGATTTTTTTTTTTTGAAGTATTAGGTGGGTAGTGAGTGGTTGGGGAAGTTAATGAGGTTTTTTTTAGGGTTAGTGGCTTTGGAAAGCGTAACTGCCAATTCTGTGGTTACTCGCAACGGCGAGTGATTTACTCGCAATGGCGAGTGATTTGGTAGTCAACGCAGTCAATGAACATTTTACTCGCCATGGTTTTGTGTTCTCTTTGTGCTTCTGTTTGCCTTGTTATGCACTACTATTCCTACTCCTAATATGCATGCAAAACAATGAAAAACTTACAAAATTGGGTTGCCTCCCAACAAGCGCTTGTTTAACGTCTTTTAGCTCGACGCCTTTTTCTTTTGAGTTCACGGATTGCATAGTGAAATTGTCGATGTGAGCCGATCAACTTCACCACCAAAATAGGGCTTTAACCTCTGGCCATTCACTGTCCAGCTAGCTTTTGTAGCTGGGTCTTCGAGCTCCACTGCACCATATGGTTTAACTTCTTTAACCATGAAAGGACCGGACCATTTAGACTTCAATTTGCTTGGAAAGAGCCTCAATCGTGAGTTGAAAAGCAAAACCGTTTGTCCCGGTTTGAAGTGCATTTGAACGATCTTCTTATCATGGTACTTCTTAACCTTTTCTTTGTAGAGTTTTGAAGATTCATAGGCTTGGTTTCTCATCTCTTCAAGTTGGTGCATTTGAATTTTCCTTTTTTCACCGGCTTTCTCATGATCGAAGTTCAACAGCTTGAGTGCCCAAAATGCCTTATGTTCGAGCTCAACCGGTAAATGACATGACTTGCCATAGACCATTTGAAAGGGAGTGAGTCCTATAGGAGACTTGTACGCTGTCCTATAGGCCCAAAGAGCTTCATCAAGCTTTGCCGACCAATCTTTTCGGGATGCCGAGACTGTTTTTTCAAGAATCTTTTTCACTTCTCGGTTTGAAACCTCGGCTTGGCCTTTTGTTTGTGGATGATAAGGTGATGCCACCTTATGTCTCACACCATAATGAGCAAGAGCCTTGGCTAATTGTGTGTTGCAAAAGTGTGAACCTCCATCGCTTATTAGAACTCTTGGTGTTCCGAAGCGGGTGAAGATATTCTTCTTTAGAAACTTCACCACCGTCTTGCTATCGGCTTTTGGTGATGCGACGGCCTCCACCCACTTTGAGACATAGTCAATGGCTACCAAGATGTATTCATTGGAGTATGATGAAGGGAAAGGGCCGACAAAGTCAATACCCCAACAATCGAACACTTCCACTTCAAGAATGCTTTGTAAAGGCATTTCATTCCGCTTTGACATTGATCCGGTTCTTTGGCATTCATCACAAAACTTGCAATGAGTGTAGGCGTCTTTGAAAAGTGTCGGCCAATAAAAACCGGATTGGAGTACTTTTGCGGCGGTTCTCTCCCCGTTGAAGTAACCTCCATAAGGGGAATTGTGGCATTGCCACAATATTTTCTTTGCCTCTTCATTATCAACACACCTACGCAAGAGGTTATCGGCTCCAATCTTGAACAAGTATGGCTCATCCCATACATAGTGATTGGCTTCGTGGAGGAATTTCTTGCGTTGTTGCCAAGTAAAGTCTTCGGGAATGAACTCGGTTGCTTTGTAGTTCGCCATATCGGCAAACCATGGCCTTTCATTGATTGCAAACAGCTTTTCGTCGGGAAATTCCTCACGAACTTCCGGTTCATTCTTTGTCACTTCTTTGTTCATTAGCCTTGATAGGTGGTCCGCTACAAGATTCTCCGTGCCTTTCTTGTCCTTTATCTCTAAGTCAAACTCTTGAAGTAGCAACATCCACCGGATGAGCCTTGGTTTTGAGTCGGACTTAGTGAGAAGATACTTGATGGCTGCATGGTCAGTGTACACCACAATCTTGGAGCCTACAAGGTATGAACGAAACTTTTCCAATGCATACACTATTGCAAGTAATTCCTTTTATGTGGTAGCATAATTAATTTGTGCTTCATTTAAAACTTTACTTGCATAGTGTATAGCATGGAAGATTTTGTTCTTGCGTTGACCAAATACCGCACCAACAGCATAATCACTAGCATCGCACATTAATTCAAAGTTTAAGTTCCAATTAGGAGCTGTGATTATTGGTGCGGAGGTCAACCGCTCTTTTAAAGTTTCAAATGCAATTAGGCAGTCATTATCAAAAACAAAAGACTTATCTTTGTTGAGCAAGTTGCTCAATGGCTTTGCTATTTTTGAGAAGTCCTTGATGAATCTTCGGTACAAACCGGCATGGCCGAGAAAACTACGAACGCCTTTGACATTGATTGGTGGTGGTAGCTTCCCTATTACATCAATCTTTGCTTTGTCAACTTCTATGCCTCTTGATGAGATCTTGTGACCAAGTACTATGCCATCAGTCACCATAAAATGGCATTTCTCCCAGTTAAGTACAAGATTGGTTTCTTTACACCGTTTCAGTACGGTGTCTAAATTATTCAAGCATACATCATAGGATGATCCGAAAACAGAGAAATCATCCATGAATACCTCAATGCTCTTCTCAATCAAATCAGAGAATATAGCTTGCATACACCTTTGAAATGTTGCGGGCGCATTGCATAGGCCGAACGACATCCTTCTATATGCGAAGATTCCAAAGGGACAAGTGAATGCCGTTTTCTCATGATCCTCTGGGTTGACTGTAATTTGATTGTAGCCCGAATAGCCGTCAAGGAAACAATAATATGCTTGCCCGGACAACCGTTCAAGCATTTGATCCATGAAAGGTAATGGAAAATGGTCTTTCCTTGTGGCTTGGTTAAGTCTCCGATAATCAATACACATCCGCCATCCTGTGACGGTTCTTGTTGGTATGAGCTCATTTTTTTCATTCTTTACCACGGTCATACCACCTTTCTTCGGCACTACTTGTACCGGGCTTACCCAAGAACTATCCGAGATAGGATAGATCATGCCGGCCTCAAGTAACTTAACCACTTCCTTGCGAACCACTTCTTTCATTGTAGGGTTTAATCGGCGTTGAGGTTGAGCCACCGGTTTGAAGTTGTCCTCCATATTGATCTTATGCATACAATATGAAGGGCTAATACCTTTAAGATCAGACAATTTCCAGCCTATTGCCTCCTTGTTACGCTTGAGCACTTCAACCAATTTCTTTTCTTCATTCTTTGACAAAGAGCTGCTAATGATCACTGGTTTTGTGCCATCGTCTTCAAGAAACACATATTTGAGATGTGATGGCAAGACTTTCATTTCAATCTTTGGTTCTTCCACCTTGTCTTTGTCTTTCAATTCCTCCATTTTTGCTTTATTTGGAGGAATCTCCTTCAAAGTTTCAAGTTCTTTCAAGCATTCTTCAATCTCCTTCTCCTCTTCTACACTAAGAACATTGAGTGCATCAGTGAGCACTCTTTCAAGAGTTGTAGGCTTATGCAATTGCTTCCTTGTATCCATGATCACCTCATCCATTGCATCTACCTTGAAACAAGCTCCTTTGTCTTTGGAATGTTTCATTGCATCATGGAGATTGAAGTTGATCTCTTCATTATCGAGCCGCACCTTCATCAATCCATCATCATAATCTATCATCATGCGTGCAGCAAGCATGAATGTTCTACCAAGAATTAGTGGCACATCATCGTCCTCTTCGATATCCATGACCACAAAGTCAACGGGGAACACAAATTTATCCACTTTAACCAAGACGTCCTCGGCTATTCCCATTGGTCGGGTTATGGATTTATCGGCCAGCTGGAGGGTCATTTTTGTTAACTTAAGATCTAGGCCACCGACCCTCGTGACAACTGAGTATGGAATAAGATTGATACTTGAGCCTAAATCAATTAAAGCTTTACCGACATTGACGCCTCCAATAGCCACGGGTAATGTGACTCTTCCGGGATCTTTCTCTTTTTTCGGCAAACGTCTCTGGATGATTGCACTACAATTTGCGTCCAATTGAATGGTTTCTTCATCACTATATCGACGCTTCTTGGATAGAATTTCTTTCATAAACTTGGCGTAGGTCGGCATTTGTTCAAGAGCCTCGGCAAAAGGGATGTTGATCTCTAATCTTTTGAAAATATCAAGGAATCTCTTGAAATGCTTTTCCACGTCTTTCTTTGATTGAGCTTTTGGATATGGAAACTTGTGAGCCGGCACATCCTTCCCCACTTCTTTCTTCTTGTTCTTCCCCACATCCTTTTCAACTAATTCTTCTTTTTTTTGATTTTTTTCTTTTTTATTTTCAACTAAACTTCTATTATTTACATCCTCATCACTACTATGTACATCTACCACCTCCTTCTCATTCTCTTCTCCATCTACCTCTTCTTCATTATCAACAAATTGTCTCTCCACCTCCAAGTTATCACCAATCCCTTGTCCAATTACCTTGCCACTTCTGGTAGAAATGGCTTTGCATTGCTCGTTCTTTCCATTGTTGCCATTGTTGGGATTATTTTGCGTATTAGCTGTGAAGGTCCCTCCTTGTTGATTTGCCAATATTTGTGAAATTTGGCTTAAGTGTTGAGCTTGTTGTCCCATTTGCGTCTCAAGATTCTTTATAGACGCGGTGTTGTTTTGTTGATTGGCCATTGTAAGTTGCATAAATTGGTTGAGGGTGTCTTCAAGCTTTTGTGTTCTATCTTGTTGTGGTGGATATTGTTGAAAGTTGTTGTTGAATGGCTGTTGATTTGAAGGTCCGGCAGTAGACCTCCATGGTTGCCCGAAGTTATTTCCCCTTTGAAAATTGTTGTTATTCGGGTATCGTTGTTGATTTGAATTCCCCGAATATTGACCTTGGAATTGTCCCGGTCTTTGTTGATTTCTCACATAGTTAACTTCTTCTTTAAGCGGTGGACAATAACCTGTCTGATGGTCACCGGAGCACATCTCACAAAAGTGAACTTGTTGATGCCGTTGTTCTCTTTGCAATTGTTCTTTGATGAGTTTCGGCATCTCTTTCATTTGGTTCTTCATATCTTTGAGTTGTTGAGTCAAAATTTTGTTTTGTGCTAGATTTGCATCGCTTGACCCCAACTCAAGAATTCCGGGCTTCTGGAGTGCCCCACTTCGGTTATGTTTAGCTGCTCTATCATTGAGTGACATCTTGTTAATGATATCGACGGCTTCTCTAGGACTCAGAGCCATCAATGAACCATGCGCAGCCGCATCAAGAATGAGTTTTGGCTCCGGTTGCAATCCTCCTCGGAACATATGGATCTGAGTTGTATCGTCAAATCCATGCTTAGGACACTTTCTTAGTAATGATTTGAAGCGCTCCCATGCTTCACATAATGATTCGTCAGCTCCTTGTGCGAACATGGCTATTGCGGTTTTGGTGTCCATGTGTCTATGATCCGGGAAGAATCTCTCTTGAAACGCTTTCTCCAATGCATTCCAATCTTTAAGAATATCCGGTGGTTGATCGAGATACCACTCCCGAGCTTTGCCGATGAGTGAATGCTGAAACAACCTCAAGAACCCTGCTTCTTCTTCAGCCTCGGATGCGCCAAGACTATTTGCTAAAGCATAGAACACTGAGAGATGTTGATATGGGTCTTCATGGTCTAACCCGACAAAGGGATGATTAGAAACAAGTTGTATGGTGCCGGACTTTAGTTCCACTTGCTTTTCCTTTTCCTTTCCAAGGTGTGCTAGCCTTCTTGGACTTGTCCAACACGGCATCACACTTTGATTAGCTTCGGGTTGAGCCATTGTTTCTTCTATGATTGTAGGTAAAGAAGGAGTGAAAGTTGAAGTTCCTTCTTGTTGTACTTGCTTGGCTAGTATCTTCTCCCTTCTTGTTTTGCTATTGTTTCTGCGAGCCGTTCTTTCAATCTCAGGATCGTATTCTAGGTCTCGTGGAGGAACTGTACCTCGCATACAAAAGTTCAAAGATCTATCCAAACGAGATTAGTAACAAAAAGGTTAATGAACGAATCTATTCACAAAAATGAATAAGTACAAAATTGTCTTAAAACGATAAACTAGTCGTACTATCTATGATATCTAAACGCCAGTCCCCGGCAGCGGCGCCATTTTTGATGTAGTATTTTTTGCATCAAACAAGATAAGTATTTATAAATCGTCTCCTCAGGGACTAGTGCGATATCATGGACCGTTCGACACGAAATATCATTCTAAGTTAAAAGATTGATTGTTTGTTTGTTTAACTATATAAACTAAAGTGTAAAAGTAAATGTTGGGAGTAACAAGGCGAAGAAACATTGGAATTAGGGTTCCCTGATTAAGCGTCAAACATAACCTAATAATCACGTATAATGACTCTAGCGTTTTACCGATATTATCACGTACCGCTCAACAAAATTATTCGTGTCCAAATAATCTCGTGAAACCAATTGTATTCTTCAATAGTTGATTTCCCAAACTATTGAACAATCTAATTGTCGATCGTATCGTTTAATCGACGATTTCTCAATCTATTCAACGATCCGAAAGTTTTACATTCCGATACTTTGTGTGATTATCAAAACATCAATCCTATGTCTAGAATTGTTGTTTTGATAGATGAATATTCTAAACCTAGATTCAAAGGTACTTTTCAATAACAATTAAATCAAAGATAGGAATTGGATTGCAAGAATAACTTCAACATCAAGTAAATTGCTAGAATCATATTATACAAGATCAAAGGATTACATTTTAGGCTCAATCAAGTACCTCTAATCCCAACTAAGAAGAATTAGCTCATCATTGTCATGTGAACTTTACAAAAGTGGAAGATAAGTTGTGAATCCATGCCAAGACTTTGATTTCTCCAAGGATCTTGATGAATTCTCACTCAATCACTCTTGCTCTATGAAAACCCAAGATTTTCGCCCTGTTCTCTCTCTAAAATTCTAACTGATTCCCTCTGAAAATGAAAGAGGAGGCTTTTATAGAGTTTATGATCTGCATGTACTCGCCTCGCGAGCAGAATCACTCGCCATGGCGAGTTGCGCTTTCTTCGCCTATGGGTTTTTGCCACGTCACCTCTGAAGAGTTTTGGCCGCCCTAACTCGCCTCGCGAGTAAAATCATGCGCCATTGCGAGCTCTGCTCGCCTCTAGTTCGCCATGGCGAGTTGAAGGCGAAGGGAGAAAAACTCTCTGCCATGTGCTCGCCTTGGTTTCGCCGTTGCGAGTTGGTGGTGAGCTGCTCGCCTTTCCTTGCTCGCCGTTGCGAGTTGATGGCGAGTTGCCATGATCTTTGCCTCTTTTTTCTTGGTTCTTTTCCTTCCATGCTTGGTGCCTTGAGCTTAATTCCTGCACAAAAGGGATAGAGTAAGAGAAATAAAGCGTAATAGGACAATTATCATTTATCTCTCGGCTTTTCCTTAGATTACTTGTAAGATAAGTAATAAAAATGCCTTAATTCAAAGATGATTTTAACTACTTCACGGCACTTATCAACAACTCTCATTATATCTCGCATGGTACAATCAAATGCTTCAAAACAATATCTGTGCATCATAGGAGCCTCATCCCATATAATAAGACTTGCTTGTCTGAGCAACTTGGCTCTAGGATCTTGTTGTTTCACATTGCAAGTCGATTTTTCGTTGATTTTCAATGGGATACAAAAGGTTGAATGCGCGGTCTTGCCTCCAGGCAACAATAGAGATGCAATTCCGCTGGATGCAACGTTAATTACAATCTTACCTTGTGACCTGATGGCTGCAGATAATGTCTTCCATATAAAGGTCTTTCCAGTTCCGCCATAGCCATACAAAAAATAGAACTGACCATCCTTTCCCTCAACGGATTTCATGATTGTACAATAAACATCATACTGCTCATCAGTGAGTTTTTCAAGTAGGGATAAATGCAATTCACCCTGCTTCTCTTTGTCGTAGTTCAATTCATCAGCAATGAATTTATTTACTTGGGAAAGCAACTCATCGAACACTGGGTACGGAAAAGTTTTGTGATCTTTCAATGATTTCCCATTACACATAAGTAACTTCTCAATCTCAATGAGGCAAAGATTTTGCAAATCATTATCAGAAATGTGCAAATCTGCATCGTTTTATAAAGCAAAAAAACATTAATGGTACTAAATTTATACATATATAATGATACTTTAATCACATATTTTATAATGTACCTCTTGAAAAATATATAACAAACTTGGCATGTTTTTTGTGTTCATAACTACATATTGCAGTTATTGTATGATAAAAATAATAAAAATAATATTTCCATAGTATTTTATTCAACAATATGTAGGGTATAATTCCATGTATATGTAATATTTGTTAATAACAGTGTTGAGTAAGGTTTAAAGAAAATACAAAAACCTAGAATATTGAGGATCCTTCGTCTTGAATAAAGAATTCCATCAGCTAATAACTTCCAAGTTGCTTTCCAGACATTATCAGGCTTATGCATTGTACTCATGATTAAAAGTCTAACAAACAAAACACGGAGCATCTGGCCACTCTGTGATCTAGAAGCTTCAAATATTCCATCAATGAACTCTTTATCATCGGACAATAACCCAAGGGCATAACATGCATCTTGAAAAGTGTCAAAGAGCTTCCCATCAACCGTCTTGATACAATTGAACCCCCTACAACCCTTTTGAAAGGTCAACAGAATCCACATATAGTAAAGTTCACCCGAGCCTACTGGAATGTAAGAAAGCCTCCCAATCTGAAAACCATTTTTCCTTGGATGCCACATCCTCTTGTCAGGATTATAAGTAAACTTTGATGGAAATTCAGCGTAAGTCAGCTGTCTACCCTCACTGTACTCTTGGTTTGCAACAAGCCAAGCAAGAAACATAGTTGGAATTGATTGATGATAATTCACAACTTTTTGAAGCTTTTTTCCTTGAACCTAACACATTGTTGACCTTCTAGGTGTAAAGATAATCTCATAACCGAAGGCCACTTCTCATGGATATCAAACATGAATATTCTCCAAGATGCTTCACATGGTGACACATATCGGCAATCATAGTAACGCTTAATTTCATCAATTGGCCCTTCTTCATCTTTGTCTGAAGCTTTTTGTTTTATATGGAGGTTTGCTCTATCAGGACCTTTGTTGACATATTTGAATAGATACTTGATTGCATTTGACTTGTTACAATATTCTGTATTAACATGTCCTTGATATCTCATCAATAGTGTTTGATTGTAAGGGACAACATACCTATTATCCAAAGGAGTTCCCTTCTTGATGACACTCACACCATTATCTTTTCTTTTATAGACCGGAAAACCATCCTCATCTATGGAAGTGGAATCTAAAAACTTCTTTGGAAAGTATTTTGAGCACCTTTTCCCCTTCATGCAAGGTGAATTCAAGTCCGCAGCTCCACATGGTCCATGCATCATGTATGTTGAAACGGCCAAGTGCAACTTCGGATAAAGTTGTGGATGGGGAATCTCTGCTGATATCACCCTATCTATCTCCTTAGTTGTGTGAAATTTATTGGCACCTTCTAACCATAAAAGAATGTGTGCATGTGGTAGCCCCCTCTTTTGAAACTCTACAGTATACATCCCTATGATATAAGAAAATATTAAAATCTTCACAATGTATTATTTAAAAAAACTTAATATAAAATTAACACATTAAAATATATACAAACCTGCTGTAACTTTCCCAAACATCTCATTCTTCTTAAAGTCCCTCATCATTTGATCAAGCTTCATCTTAAAAACTCTAAAAATAATATCGGGTCTGTCAGATGCAGTAAGACCTCTTTGTGAAACAAATTCCTTGATTTCTTTTCAATTTTGGTTGCAGGTGACTGTGATGAATAGGTTCGGGTATCCAAATTTCTTACAAATTGCCATTGCATCTTGGCAATTATTAAACATGTACCTTGGTGAACCTGTAAAGGAATCGGGAAGTATAACACGTTGTCCAGCTTTCCGCGGGTCATTATCTCCCATCTCAACTGCTTCCTGTAATCCATTCAACAAATCTGAACGAATATTTCCCTGATTATTCCGAATATAAGATAGCCTTTGAGCTTCAATCATGGTGTAAGAATCAACGGAAAACTGTTGAAGCAATCTTCTTGCATACAGGATGTTACCAAACTCGCAATCCCTCTCTTGCATTCGAAAGGCAATAAATTCTCTAATGGCAACTCTTTCCCTTGAACCTCTTGATTTTTTTTCTTCATTTTCAAATTCCCTATAAGGGATATCTTCCTCATAACCATAATCACCCTTAGGAAAAACTAAAGGATACTGAAGTGGCATGTATAAGGGATGTGTTTCATGTATCCTTCTTAAGCCTTTGCTTACATCATCCACGATAATATCTCTTCCCTGTTCCGACTCATCATAATCACCTATAATCAAGCCAGCAACCTCATCTACAGTAGGTAAATTGTGCATCCTTGAGTCTTTTTCCGTCTTTCGAAACAATCTTAAAGCCATCTTCGGAGGTGGACCGTGTTCAACCATATCACGAACCTTTCTGAAAGATTTGCACAAAGGGTTACACTCATCCAACATGTTTTTTAGATCTTCTACCAATGAAAGATCAAACCCACCATCACCATCACCATCACTTGCACTGCAGGCAAAATAAATTAATGAGAATGTTAGATTAATCAAGATTAACATCATATATAAAAAATATTGAAAAGTGAATTATAAGATAATGAAATACATACTCAAATACTTTTGTTCTATTTTGAATTTCATTTTTTGTGTCATATATGTATAGTTGCGCAAATTTTGGAGCATCTCCAGGCTCAGGCAATAGACTTCCAATTATATGATAATTCTGACCGCTTAAGATAAACTGAGGAGGTTCGTTTCCATTGTTCAGCTTTGAGAACACTTTCCCTCCAAGGGATGTAAAGGCAAACATACTGTTGTATGCTCTGATGTTGGCCTGATAATGTTTACTTCTAGGTTCACTTCCATCCAACGATGATAACAATAGTTTTGGCGGTTCCTCTACAAATGGAATATCAACATATCCCTTTTGACAACATAGTGAAAACTCGACATCAATGGTCGGTGGTCTGGACTTTGTTGCCCTCTCTTCTATCCAAAGTTTAGCTTTGCACCATTTTCATGTGAAATTTGGAGATCCAAAATCAAGAGATCCTATGAAGGGTTTTTTAAACTATATTAGATGTCGAAAATATCATTATGTGCTTAAACTTTAATTTATTATGCTGATAGAATTTCAAGGCAAACCTTTTCTCTCAGCATCATCGTATATATCTAGTTTGAAGGCATCCAAATCGATATTTTGTTGATTAACCCCTGTTAGACAATGCATAAATTAAACTATGATTTGTGTAATATAATAAAATTGAATATAAAACACTTACCATTGGCTGATGAGTTAGATGATGGACAACCTTCTTCAAATAATGAATCAAAATTAAGTCTTGTAATAGGAAGCTCTTTATATCTCTTTCTCTTTTCAACTCTAGTTTTTTGTCCATTTTTCGATGTATTTGGTACTTACGACACTGAAAATATGCATTATTGTATATTGATGATGTCAACAGATTACTAACATGGCCCGAGTAAGTTAGATGCTCTATTTTAAAATCATAAACAGATTTTAATGTCTTACCGCCAGAAGGAACATATTCAATGTTTGTAATGTTGAATAGTGGACTTCTTTGAGAGGATAAAGACGGGTTGATTGTTGATTCAGATGATCCGATCATTTCTGAGTTTGAGTGATTAGCTTGGTCTATAGTTGATAATGCTTGACTTGAATCTACATTGTAGCAGCAATAACTATAAAACTTTAAAAATTACCTTTGAATTTAATAACACTATATTAAACTTGGAAGACTATTAAAACTTGTAGATAAAATGATTTTCTATATAATTACCATTTATCAATGGTGAGATATGATTCTTTTGTACTTCATTTGATAGTAACTTTTTACGGTATCTTAAAGCATAGTCTAAATCCTCATTCTCTGCAATTATTTGTGTCAAGTATAATTACATGTAGTTAATTACATAGAAAATGTATTAAACATAGATGAAAATGTAAAATAAATAAAAAACAATAAACCCCAAACATACCCTTATCAATTAATTTTGCTTTAGACCCTCTATGCAACATTGCATGTTTTCTCTTCTTCCTTGCAAGTGAGGGATCCAAATTATCAATGGATGGAGGACTTTTTGATTGAGTTGGAGAATGATGAATAGGTGTACCTACAGATGATGAATGAGTAAAAAAAAAAACTAACCTAAACTAACAAAAATTTCTTTGTTCTATGGTGGGATGTGATATGATAAAAAAAATAAAATTGCAAAAGATAATGAGTGGATATTCATATTACCATTCATCAATGAAGAAAAAGGACTTCTTAAAGGTTCCATGGATAACTTGTTAACTTGATTCATTGAAGATATAGTGCAAAACAAATTCTCTATAAAGGTATGAAAATAACATAGTTATCATGATTGGAAGTAATATTATAGATTAATGAATCAAGTAATGTAGATTTGATATGGTAATGAACATTTGTGCATACCTTTGTTGGTAGAAGTACTTTGTCCAACTGATAATTTTTTCTTCTTTCTTCTACTTGATGGATCATTTGGTTCCATTATTGAAAAAATTTGTTAGAGAAGAATGTTGTGTTGCATATATTTTTCATGGATAGGTTTGTGTATGGTTAAGGATAGAGGAGACATTGTGTTGGAAAAATAAAACACCTTTTTGCACTATACACTATGTGACAAAATTAAAGTTTTGGCAATACATTGATATGTCATTGTCCATGAAATTTTGTCTATATACACACAACAAAAATGGTATATGCAAATAAATTGTAGGTATATTGTGGCCCACAATAAAGCAACCAAGACAATGCTTTAACGTGTGAATGTCAATTGTTAATGTCTCAATAAAAGACAAAGTACATATACCAAGTTGTAAGCATGCTCATGAAAAGGAATGTCTTTGCTTTGACTTTTTTCATATATGATATAATATAAAATAATAACTACAGCTGCATCACACATATAGGACATAAGAAATTAAATTATTATAGTTGAGCAATATATAAGAAGTAACATCTAAAGTGTGTCATAAATTACAAAATAGGGCTGCATGACTAATTTATACATGGGACCATTCAGCCAACAATATACATGAGGTAACCTTGTCAAAGTAATAGCTTACATGTCCAAACAACTTTAATTACTACAAAAAGACATAAGCTGTTTTCATATTACCACAACCCAATTTACATTTTGCAAAAAGCTTAAACTACCCATCAAGCAACATTATGCCTCCTAACCACTTGAACAAACAGTACTGTAGGAGGCCTATCCAACTCAAACAGAAGCTTATCACCTTTCTTGAGGTGACGGTCTTTGACAAATTGGAACCATCCACTTCCTAATGATTTTTCAACTTTGTTTCGTTCAGCAGTGAGTAGCCGGCAATTATATTCTTTGAGTGTTTCCATATCAACCAAGAGCATCGACTTCCTTGGCACAGTCAATATATCTCTAGAAACCCGGTTGGGAAAATGCTAACACAAAAGAAATTAAAACAACTTAGTATATTGCACAACTCCTAAACTAACATTGTATCCAACTCTTAGTGTCCTATAATTTAAATTCATAATGAAATGGACAGGCAAGTAAAATATAATGAACAAAAAAAATGGTCTTTATTAAATAGTAGTATTGTAATTTCAAGGTTATGATGATATTGAAAATAAATAAACCATCTCATAAAAGCCAAAAACATATATAAACTTATCCAAGAAAATGAAAGGATGATAAAGTTTTCAAAATGATGAGCCTTATCACCAAAGGGAACAAAAGAACCTAGATAATAAAGGTTTATGTTATCATCAATTTATTGCACTAAAGAACCTTAGTATATTGCACAACTCCATTTTAAACATATATACAACATTAAAGGTATGTATAAGCAAAAAAAAAACAACTCAGCAAGTAGGAAATTGTAATCACTTCTAAAACAACTAAAATTATATCTAAGTGATTCTACAGTTTAATTCTTTATTATATTAGGGTTAAAGTATAAACCTTCCTATGGATCATGGACCAACATAACTTGAAATGTGAATTTATTATAAAAAGGAATATATAAGGCAAAGGATTAATTTTGTATATGATTATTACAATAAATATTATTCGTAAACTAACTTCATTTAAGAAACATAATTAAAATGATAAAAGAAGGAATATTTTGTAAAAAAATACCATTGGTTGACCATAAACAGACCGAGCCATAGCAGCAGACACGAGTTGCTCAAAGCAATGGGGATCTTCCTCTTGTTGTTCACCTTCAACTTCCTCTTCGTCATTGGAGTTCACGTCAACCTCTTCATCTGAACTAATATCAATTACTTCGTGATGGGCATCTTCGATATCAACCACATCCTGCGCAACTTGTGGAATCTGACCACCATCTTGAACAAAGTCGAAATTGTCAGCAACTTGTGGGTTAGCGAGTGGTGGATTATGATCATTGTTGGCAACTTGTGGCTTAGCATCAACAATTCTTGTAACCATGAACATGTTCAAGGGACCAACATATTCAAACTTAGCAACAATAGGAATTTTGAAACCAAACTTGTCTGAAATCAAGGCTCCGTTCTTCAATGAAACTCCATAGTCATCTATATCAAAACGGATAACAATCCCTCTGCCATCATGTCCCCTAACAAATCCATGCTTGTCAATTCGAAGACTGTCCTGATTTCTTAGGTAGAACTGAAAATCAACAGACATTTTCTCCTAAAAACAACAAATAAAAATGGTTAACTAAAACTTATATTAATGTTTATATATCAACGTAATTAACATGCAACACTTGAACATAATCTTAAAATTTATCAACAAATACGAATAGTGTGTCACATACCTCTTCCGGATCCACCGTGCTTATGAAATAATCCCTTTGCATCAAATTTCTACATTATTTTTGAATCAAATAAGTTAGCACAACATTTACATGTGACTTGAGTTGTGATTGTCATAGAAATAAAAGTAGTGACAATATTTTCCCAACTTTTTCAATGTAAAATACAACATCTTCCTTCAGTAACTAATTTACATGAAGGTTCAACTTTATATAGAAAACATTTACTACTCAATCTTATTAAACAAAATGATGATTTGTTTTGCCCTTTTGAACACGACTGACCAAACTTTACAGTTGAGTTTATATTTACAGTTGAGTTTATCTAAACAAAATGATGATTTGCTTGTGATATTGACCTAATTTTTTTTTCTTTAGACCTTTTAAAGAATTTTTTTGAAAGTACAAAAAATGATGATATTTACAAAAAACGATTATGCATAACCACAAAATATATAAATCAGATATATTGAGTTCTATTGAGTTCATAGTTTATGATGAAAACTTGATATCGAAAATCTCAAGTGAAAATAAAACAAATAAAAAAAAAAAATCAGATCTAGGGCCTTCTTTATGTGAAAAATATTTAAAAAATCTGAAACAATAAGGATGAAGGGTTGACTATAAAGAATCATTTAAAACAAATCAACCTGAAAAGAGTTTGAAATCCCTTAAAAAACTGAAACAATAAGTTGACTATAAATGATTTCTTTATTGGGATGGGGACAGTTGCATGTTGCTGTCCGAAATTGAAGGCAAAAATCAACGATTACCGACAAAAAGGGAATAAAGAAATCTTACCCTTGGTTTGCAGCTTCCATCGTTGTCGGTGGTCCCTTGTACGGACGAATGCGAAAGAGGGAGGAAGAAGCTTCAGCGCACGCGTGTGTTGTATAGATGGAGTGGATTTACTGATAAAATGGATAGACCATCATATATGTGTTGGGCTCCTTTGGTTTTTAACTTTGCTAAGGTCCAAACTCTTTGCTAATTTTTTGCTATTCACACATAACATTGTATATTACTCTAACACAATTCTGGATTTGTTTTTGATATTTTTATGATAAAATTAAGTTATTTGAATGAGTTATGAACTAATTGTGTTTAGGGTAGGTTGAAAGAAAATTAATTATGAGATATAGTTACTTTACTAAACTAATATTGTATCCAACTCTTAGGGTGCTATAATTAAAATTCATAAGGAAATGGAGAGGCAAGTAAATTATAATGAAAAAAAAATGGTATTGATTAAATAATAGTATTGTAATATCAAGCTCATGATTACATTCCTACTTGTATAATTAACAACTTCCCTAAGTGTAAAATAAAATTCCAATGTAACTTATATGCATAAGATTAATATTGATCTTTGTTGTGCAGATGGTACTATAAGTGAAATTTCATTTTTTACCCTATGTCTTGAAGCATGTACTTAAAAAAGAAAAAAAAAACTGTTAATGGATACTGAAAGTTAAAGTGCTTTTAAAAATAAATATATTGCTTGATAAAAAATAACCTTAGCCAACTGATTTTTTAAGCAGTAATAATAAACCACATTTAAGAGCACTAAATGATAATTAGTTAAAATAAAAATAGATTAAGGGACTGTAACTGTCAAAGTTAATATTACAACCCAACTAATGTATCAAAATAACTTAGAGCTTAAGTACCAAAATATTACAACTGACTAAAATAACAGAGTTTGACATTAGATAGAACAACACAAAATAAGCTTTGTAGTTCAAAATACTGATAATCATAAGAGGTTAAGCCAAAGGCCTCTTGCCCTACTTCTTCTCAATTTTGATTTTCCTCTTGATCATCTTAAGTGGAACATCCATGTCATCATCATGATCATTGGTGGGAGATGCCCTTTTGCAGGAAGCAGTAATTGACACTGTGAGACTAATCTCATGGCAATCAGAGTCCAATTCAGCACATCCAAACTTGGGCATCAAATCCTGCATATGTGCAAAAGGGATTTTTGTAAAAGTTATGCAAACAAAGATGAAATAAGAAGATTAACTATCATTTTAAATTAGGCAAAATTTAACCTGCTTGACAACATCAAGAACAGATTCAGAACAGTTAGCAAGCTTAGCCAAAGTCTTATCATCAGGATCAGATAATGAAATTGTCTCCTAAATTTATTGCCAATAAACCAATATCAATATTACACTTAGTTGCAGAAACAGATAAAAAAAAAGTGATTAATAGCTATTACTTGGGATAACAGGCTGGACTCTCCAATATGCATATGGCCTTTGCCTTTGTCCATCAAAACGCTAAGAGAAGCACTCTCCTGACAATAAAACAAAAATAAACAAATTACCTCATAGTTCAAGAAAATTACAACTTGACTAAAATTAAATTAACAAAACAACTGTTTCTATAAATTAGGAGAATAATCATACATTAGTAAGCTTGGAGAAAGTAGCATCTTCCTTGTCCCACTTAGCCATAAATTCCTTGATAATAGAAGGGTCGAGACATATCTTCCTGACACGGAAAGACTGCTCAAATCTAGGACTGAATTCTGCCTTTGTCTCCACTTTGAAGAGATAAGTTTTTCCAATGAGTTCAGCAAGCTCAGGTGCAAGTTGTCCTTCATGAATAGCCTACAACATTTTTATATCAAAGGGTTATACATAGGCCATATTAAGAAATACGCAACATTTACATATCCATGACATAAAAACTGGATATTTACCGTTCCATGCTCGGCAAGGAGATCAGCACAACTCTTATTAAAGAGAGAGGTACAATCTCTGTCAAAGATGACCACTGTTGCACAATCACTTTGGTCAATTGCTCTTACCCTCAAGCAATACCTAAGACATTGGATTATAAAAGGATATAAGATTATAGAAACATAATGCATGTATAACTACCAAAATTATCAACACAAAAAGGAACAATGTTAATTAAATTACCTAGGAAACACCTTCTTCACGTGCTTATCGCACTTCTCACAGAAAAACATAGCTGAATCAGGGATGACTGCCTTAGAACACACGCATGCAGTGTACCAAAAATTCTCCTTGTTAACAATCCTCTTTATGGTGCCAATAACAACAAATACAACATCCTACAATCAATAACCAATACTTAGTAATTTCGTTTTCAAAATATATTTGACTTTAAACTAACAGTGGACAAATATCATTATGTATTTGGAAAATAAGTGATGAAGAGATAACAATATCATTGACTTTAAACTAACATGGGACAAATAACATTAAAGTCATTAAGTATTTAGAAATTTTTTTACCAAAAATGAAGAGATAACATTATTGAGGTGGGTAAGGAAGTATCCACAATAAATAACCATTTATTAATAATTTCATTTTAACAAAATCTTTGACTTGTAGATAATAACTATTCAACTCATTATGTATTTATAACAAAAGTCTTGAAAAAGATAATAATTTTTTTTATTTAGGTGAGTAAGTAATGATACTAAATAAATCAAGTCCATGAAAATTTATAAATCACTTACAGTTGAGGCATCCTTAAGGCCCTGCATAGTTGTCCTAGGTGTATTGTACAAAAACTCCTCCTTTGGGTCCACTTTGGGGTCAGGTTGAAGCTGTGTTAGAGCTAGTGGTGAAGGTGTATCAACAGTTTCAGTCATCCTACAATACAACAGTCAAAGCTATTAAAACCATCATTGAAATAAAATGATTGAAAAAATATTCATATTTGAATGAATCAATATAAAGATTCAACAAAAATGTGTACCTGCTCCTCATGCTAAGCTCATCAGCACATGTAGGGTTGAAGAGCACGCGTGTACAGTTCAAGCAATTCTAAACATGCAACTTTTCTACATTAAACAAACAAATGAGGGTTCTTAGAATACATTTAAACCATTACTATATTGTGTATAAAAAAATTGGAAAATAAAATTATGACTAAAAAACTTGAAGTTTTAAAATATTGTGTTCCTCACCTTGAAATTTTTTTGCTTTAGCAAGCTGAATGATCACAATGGCATTTTGAATGTCCCCACTTGCAATGAAATTGTTCAAATCATCAACATAGCTACCAAAAAGGGTGCATTGAACCTTATGCCTTAAATAAAAAGTAAAATATGTAAGTTATTTAACTATATATAAAAACAGATCAAATAAACATAACATAAAAAGTCAGATTCTTACCCTCCAGACTCCAACTCAATCACATTCAGCTTGTTTGTGATACCATTCCTTTGAATTTCTCTTTCACTACCAACACCACTCAATACTCCAATAAGGTCTGAAATTTACATCAAACCATAACTACTTCAATGAACATTAAAAAAAATTATCAAAATAATTTAAACACATAGAAAATACATTACAAAAAGTTAAAACAAATATAGAAATACCAGGCAAGAAATCAGTATCGTAAGACCCTCCAACAAATTCAGAAATTGGAATGAAGATATATGGTGACTTAGTGATTCTGAGATTTGGTAGGTAAGTAACCTTACTACTAAACTGAAAGTTCAGCTTCAAGGAGTGTCTAGTAGTCCTATAATTACCCCCATTGTTAGCCACCCCATGTTTTCAAAACTATAGTGTTTTCCTTCAAAACTGTCATTTTTGAACTTATAGAGCAAAGTTTTCTTAATGGTAGCATGAATCTTGTTTCCAGCTTCATCCATCAAAACCATTTCAGTCGAGAATGCCAAGGTGTTCCTGCTAAAGTCAGCAACTTGTCATAATCGAATGACCTTGGCTTTCAAATTCCAAAAAGTTTTGTCAGTTGAAATCTCAGAAATTGGATTGAACTCAGGAAGGTTAACCATTTTTCTTGTTAAAATTTGTAGTGTTGCGTTTGAAAATTAAAAGTTTTAAGAACCCAAAAATAAAATAAGATGATAGTGAAAATTATAATGAGGGAGAAAGAAAACAGTGCAATGTTAACACTTTGCAATGCTGGGGCAAGTCTGAACAACTAACACTACACCCTTTTATACTAAAAACCTAGGGTTTGGGTTGAATTTAAAAACAATAAAATTTGGGTTTGATTTTGGGGGGGAAATTTCGAATTTTGAATTTTTACCTCTTGATTTGAATTTGACCTCATCCTTATCTTCATTCTCATCCTTCGATGCTGATTGAGGAGATTTCGTTTGAAAATTTTCTGATTTTCCTTGTGTTGAATTCACTCTTAATGGAAGTTACAAATTGAGGGTTAGAAGCGACGGTGACGGATTGGAGATTCCTTCATGGATTAGGAAATATTGTAGCTGTGGTAAACAGATGGGGTTTTGATGGTGTTTGTCTCTTAGCATCTGAACTTTTCCATTTTCTGGGTTAGGGTTTCTCTTCGGCGGAGAAGAAGGGAAAGGGGTGTCTTTTTTCAGACTTTGCATTTAATGACCCTGTATAAAGCAAACTCGGGTTAGACATTTAGGTGGGCCGGGTTTATAGAAAAACACAATGTAAGAACTAGTGTGTGTGACTTATGTGACTTAAAAATATCCACACTCGTGAGCCACACCAACTAGCAAATGTTTATATAAGGGTGGGGTGACCTCTAAGGGTGTGCCCTTGGGGTACCCACTTTTGCGAACGGATGAACACTTAGAGATATATATATATATATATATATATATATCACGCGTGACATCGCGGTCCGGCCGGGTCGGGCTTAGGCTTGGGTAAAAAAAGATATATGTTTTTTGATCACTTGAAAATGATAAATTTAATCATTATCCGAAAGCGTAACAAATCCAATCTAATCCGAAAACGTGTAACAAATCTGATCTAATCTAAAAGCGCGTATCCGAAAAATTCCGGATATATCCAACTAAGATACAGAAATGCATAAGCTTAATGATTAAACTCACTTAATCCTTAAGTCACTCATTTTTTGTTACGAACTCTCCCTATAAAAGGAGAGCTCCCCCACTCATTCTTTACGCCGAAATTTACAGTTGATGATTCATGTGCTTTTCCTCTCTTCTCCCTCCTTCGACTTGTGTTGACGAGTCCTTCTTCTACTTCTACTCCTTTTTGTCCCTTCGGTTTCGATAAGAGTGGTTACTTACCATATTGAGTTGTTTTAATCAAACGATTAAGCCATATTTTTGATGTGTATATTCTCGAACAATTACATACCGTGCAGTACGTAATGGAACAATGATCTATGTTGTTTTATCCTGGAGGCGACACGGTTGTTAGTGTACCTTGCACAAACTTGAGTAGTGCCGCGAAACGTCTTAAAGAGAACGACATGTTCGTAATTCAATTCGGTAATTTCTTTGGTAGTCGTTTCTAATTTCTTAAACAGAAAAACAACACATATTAGGGGGCAAACCTATGATTTTGGGGAATCTGTGTACGTAGGAGTACAAGTTGGCGGATATGAGGTAATATTTTCCTAATAATAATGGTAAATATGCCATGCATTCGACAAACTAGAGAAATATACCAAAAGGGGTGGATATGAGAAGTTATAGAAAAAAGAAGTTATTGATGAGTTAAGGATAATAATGGAAGCTTCCATTAATTTAAGGGGTAGAATCAAGTTAGAAAAGTTCTAAACTTCAAAAATGATTTCAATTCACCGTGAAAGGTGTAAATTGTTGCTTACGGGGTTTGAAAAGTAAAACAAAGTTTCTTTCAAGCAATAAACAACTTTCAATATAGAAAGCTCGCGTTTAAGAGGAAGTAACATAACATGCATTCAATATAGAAAGCATATATGTTACCAAAAACACGTAACCTACCTCATTCTATATTATGTATGTATATAATTTCTTTTAGGAGAATTTAAACGGTTAAAAGAAGTAAGATTTTATTAAAAAGTGGTGTAATAATTAATTGGCCAAAAGTAAAAATTTATATTTTTAAGACAATTTTTCTATTTTTGGATTTCTTAACGAGTGCCCAAGGGCATCGATTAACAAGACCCTTTCTTTTATAGGTAAAAAACTTCTAAGTCTCTAAATTCAACTCAAATGATAAAAGATTACGTATACATTTGATATGTTGTGACATAAGTTTGAATTCATGATTCTTTACTCTTCGATGCATAATGTACTTTAACTTCGCCACTAAGGCTTTTTTTAGAAGAAAACAAAAGTTCAAAAGTGGCATTGTCTTCTAACGTGTATGAATCGTTTAATAATTGAGTTATAAGATCATATATGCTTTTATATTTGTTACATCAAATGAACTTTAAATTAATTGAATCGTGCCTTTGACATTTTGGATCACTTGCAAAGAAGAAAGTGAAAGGTACCCTTTTTCATTTTAGAAACACGTATATTGATCTAAGCACAATTCTAGTATAATGGCATTGACTTTTAAGAATATATTCCCACTTGTAATAAATAAAACCGTAGATTAATAAGATTTTATTCATACTAGTTTTTTTTTTGGTTACTAGAAAAACAAAATAAAAAAATATAACATGAAAAGACTATGTCCTTAGAAATGGCACACCATGTGCATCATTTAATAGATTAGGATATGAGTAAAAGTTTTCAAACGGTTGTTTGAAACTGAAACTGAAACTGAGGAAAATGTTGCTAATATGATTTGGCATCTTACCATAATGATTTTCTCAACAAATTATGCTGCGAGGGATTGAAATATTCCACCTTATTAACGAAACTAAGGTGTCAACTACAACAACTAATATGAAGCCAATACCGTGTGACTTTGTTTGAACATCATGAACCCCACATGTAATCCAAATCTTAACAGTGTAAGGACATAACATAAGACATTAAGAACAAGCAAGTTCTTGTTAGATGAAGCCTCCCGATGTCACAAGATACTTCCAGTTCTAGTGGGGGAAAGACTTGTGACAAGTTTTCTATAAAGAGAATTACACACTATATGAGAGATGTAACTTCCCGATCCACGATCAAGACTGTTGAGAGATTTCAACATGATATTGAGATAAGAGCAATTTATAACCACTCTTACTAGCATTACATATCCAACTATCTACGAATGAATTCAAAAACCATGAGACTAAACTTTGGTAGAATCGGAAGCCTTGCCATCCCACATATCTCTATTCTTTAGACAATAATAATATCCTAGACCATTTTAACAATTCAAGGTCAAAACCAAATATTTGTGTCATCATCTCCTATTTTGTATTTGAAACCATCCTCCAACATATGCAAGGTTTTCTGTACAACTTGCCAAGTAGGTTACCCATTCGTTGCTTTCTCCAAAACTAAGCCTCCTTCTTTCAATTGTAGATATCAGTTAATATAGAGACCCAAAATTTCTCATAGCTCTAAATAATCTTACCAAGAAGTGCTAAGCTGAGAATTTTGTTTTCTTAATTATAAATGCAAAGCTAAATACAACGACGAAAAACATCGCAAAGGCATCAAGAAATTGATAATGACCAATAAAAAGCAAGAGCAAGCGAAATTCACGGAAAAAGTGGATTGAAAAAATAAAAGTGAATAAAAAGTGGTTTTTTTCTAAATTGCTTTTGAAAACTCGTGGGTAATTTACCCAAACCAATAAAAAATAGCCATGTTTCCTCCACTATAACATTTATATTTATTATTTTATTTTTCAAAAATTTAGCATGTATTTTATTATTTGCATATTCACCTCATTTTGAATTAATGACATTTTACAAATTAAACCATCAAATTAATTAAATTTCCCCCCAATCCAATCATCACTCTCCAAACTTTTTTTTCTTCTTTAAACCAAAGTTTAAGAATGGCTTTGCAAAAATCATTAAAAATTAACAATATCACCCATGGAAATTGAACCAAGGTTCTCACACTAACTAGAATTTTACTCCAAAACCACTTGACAAATACATCTTTTATAAAATTATTTGGAATGCAAAATATATATTATTAGTGAGCAATTATTTTTTTTGTAGTAACTTATAACCTAACTTTAGTAAAAAAAAAAAAACAATTTATATGTGTATATATATGAAATAGTAAATCTTTCTTTAAAAATAATATGAATTCATTCATTTGAGTTTTTATATTATAAATATTATTATTTTATATACATTCATACTTTTATCTAGATTCGATGAATTATTATCTGCGGAAATAGATTTTTATATACCGGTATGAGAAAGTCGATGTGTAAAATTTTCAAAACTATATTGAGGCAAAATCCCTAAAATGTTTTAAAGATAAACAAATCATGATGATTAAAGGATCAATGGTCTTTGATAGTTTCTTCGTATATAATATGTATTCTTGAGTGATTAGCTAAGACATGAACAAAGTGTAAATCAAACCAAGAATCAAGTGATCAAAGAACATTAAAGATTATGAACCCGGTCAGAGTTCAAAAGGTTGATCAGAAGATAGTTCAGAAGGTCGTTCGTATGGTTTATCAAGAACAAACCCAAAAATTAATGACCACACAAAGAACATTCATGGCACGGGGGACATAAACAAAAAGTACAAAAAATGACAATAACCTTGAACCAAACATAGAGATATAAAAAGCATTTCTAAAAAAAATATATGAATAAGTTTCAATATGTGTTGAAATCATGATAGTGAAAACCGGACCAAACTGGGAACCAGAACTCTGTCCGGTCTGAGTGACTCTAAAAACCGATGGTTCACATAACTGGATAAACAACTGAAAAACCGGCTAAAAACCGGAATAAACCGGGAAACCACCGGTTCAGACGGTTTTGCAGGTCTGACCGATTGTGGTTTCGTTTTTTCTCGGAAGGTTATGAATCTTATCGATTTGTTCTCATTTCACACAATTTTTTTTAAGATTTGTACAATTATCGATTTCTATAAGATCCAAAACAGGAAAATATATTGGTTAAATCAGAGTTATCGATTTGTTCCCATTATTGGATGGATGTTATGATGTTAGGTGGTAACAAGGTTGGTAGAATCGGAAATCTTGCCATATCATATATCACTAATCTTTGGACAAAAACATCAGATGGAGCGATATCCAAGACCTTTTAATAATCCTAGGTCAAAACCAAATATTTGTGTCATCATCTCCTCTTTTTGAAACCATCCTCCAACATATGTAAGGTTTTCTGTACAACGTGCCAAGTAGGTTATTCGTTGCTTTGTCCAAAATTAAGCCTCCTTCTTTCAAGCAGTTATCTGTTAGTATATAGACCCAAAATTTCTCCTAGCTGCAAATAATCTTACCAAGAGGGACAACCTGTGAGAGTTTTGTTTTCTTATAAAATATTGTTGGAACACTAGTTAATTCACGTGAAAAGTTGGATAGAAAAACACAATGTAAGAACTAGTTTGTGTGACTTAAAAATATCCACATTCGTGAGCCACACCAACTAGCAAATGTTTATATAAGGGTGGGGTGACCTCCAAGGGTGTGCCCTTGGGGTACCCACTTTTGCGAACGGATGAACACTTAGATATATATATATATATATATATATATATCACGCGCGACATCGCGGTCTGGCCGGGTCGGGCTTAGGCTTCGGTAAAAAAAGATATATGTTTTTTTATCACTTGAAAATGATAAATTTAATCTTTATCCGAAAGCGTAACAAATCCAATCTAATCCGAAAACGTGTAACAAATCTGATCCAATATAAAAGCGTGTATCCGAAAAATTCCGGATATATCCAACTAAGAAACATAAATGCATTAGCTTAAGGATTAAACTGACTTAATCCTTAAGTCACTCATTTTTTGTTACGAACTCTCCCTATAAAAGGAGAGCTCCCCCCACTCATTCTTTACGCCGAAACTTACAGTTGATGATTCATGTGCTTTTCCTCTCTTCTCCCTTCTTCGACTTGTGTTGACGAGTCCTTCTACTTCTACTCCTTTTTGTCCCTTCGGTTTCGATAAGAGTGGTTACTTACCATATTGAGTTGTTTTAATCAAACGATTAAGCCATATTTTTTATGTGTATATTCTCGAACAATTACATACCGTGCAGTACGTAATGGAACAATGATCTATGTTGTTTTATCCTGGAGGCGACACGGTTGTTAGTGTACCTTGCACAAACTTGAGTAGTGCCGCGAAACGTCTTAAAGAGAACGACATGTTCGTAATTCAATTCGGTAATTTCTTTGGTAGTCGTTTCTAATTTTTTAAACACAAAAACAACACATATTAGGGGCAAACCTATGATTTTGGGGAATCTGTGTACGTAGGAGTACAAGTTGGCGGATATGAGATAATATTTTCCTAATAATAATGGTAAATATGCCGTGCATTCGACAAACTAGAGAAATATACCAAAAGGGGTGGATATGAGAAGTTATAGAAAAAAGAAGTTATTGATGAGTTAAGGATAATAATGGAAGCTTCCATTAATTTAAGGGGTAGAATCAAGTTAGAAAAGTTCTAAACTTCAAAAATGATTTCAATTCACCGTGAAAGGTGTAAATTGTTGCTTACGGGGTTTGAAAAGTAAAATAAAGTTTCTTTCAAGCAATAAACAACTTTCAATATAGAAAGCTCGCGTTTAAGAGGAAGTAACATAACATGCATTCAATATAGAAAGCATATATGTTACCAAAAACACGTAACCTACCTCATTCTATATTATGTATGTATATAATTTCTTTTAGGAGAATTTAAACGGTTAAAAGAATTAAGATTTTATTAAAAAGTGGTGTAATAATTAATTGGTCAAAAGTAAAAATTTATATTTTTAAGACAATTTTTCTATTTTTGGATTTCTTAACGAGTGCCCAAGGGCATCGATTAACAAGACCCTTTCTTTTATAGGTAAAAAACTTCTAAGTCTCTAAATTCAACTCAAATGATAAAAGATTACGTATACATTTGATATGTTGTGACATAAGTTTGAATTCATGATTCTTTACTCTTCGATGCATGATGTACTTTAACTTCGCCACTAAGACTTTTTTTAGAAGAAAACAAAAGTTCAAAAGTGGCATTGTCTTCTAACGTGTATGAATCGTTTAATAATTGAGTTATAAGATCATATATGCTTTTATATTTGTTACATCAAATGAACTTTAAATTAATTGAATCGTGCCTTTGACATTTTGGATCACTTGCAAAGAAGAAAGTGAAAGGTACCCTTTTTCATTTTAGAAACACGTATATTGATCTAAGCACAATTCTAGTATAATGGCATTGACTTTTAAGAATATATTCCCACTTGTAATAAATAAAACCGTAGATTAATAAGATTTTATTCATACTAGTTTTTTTTTGGTTACTAGAAAAACAAAATAAAAAAATATAACATGAAAAGACTATGTCCTTAGAAATGGCATACCATGTGCATCATTTAATAGATTAGGATATGAGTAAAAGTTTTCAAACGGTTGTTTGAAACTGAAACTGAAACTGAGGAAAATGTTGCTAATATGATTTGGCATCTTACCATAATGATTTTCTCAAAAAATTATGCTGCGAGATATCGAAATATTCCACATTATTAACGAAACTAAGGTGTCAACTACAACAACTAATATGAAGCCAATACCGTGTGACTTTGTTTGAACATCATGAACCCCACATGTAATCCAAATCTTAACAGTGTAAGGACATAACATAAGATATTAAGAACAAGCAAGTTCTTGTTAGATGAAGCCTCCCGATGTTGCAAGATACTTCCAGTTCTAGTGGGGGAAAGACTTGTGACAAGTTTTCTATAAAGAGAATTACACACTATACGAGAGATGTAACTTCCCGATCCACGACCAAGACTGTTGAGAGTTTTCAACATGATATTGAGATAAGAGCAATTTATAACCACTCTTACTAGCATTACATATCCAAGTATCTACGAATGAATTCAAAAAACATGAGACTAAACTTTGGATGGATGTTATAATTTTAGGAGGTACTAGCAAGGTTGGTAGAATCGGAAGCCTTGCCATCCCACATATCTCTATTCTTTAGACAATAATAATATCCTAGACCATTTTAACAATTCAAGGTCAAAACCAAATATTTGTGTCATCATCTCCTATTTTGTATTTGAAACCATCCTCCAACATATGCAAGGTTTTCTGTACAACTTGCCAAGTAGGTTACCCATTCGCTGCTTTCTCCAAAACTAAGCCTCCTTCTTTCAATTGTAGATATCAGTTAATATAGAGACCCAAAATTTCTCATAGCTCTAGATAATCTTACCAAGAAGTGCTAAGCTGAGAATTTTGTTTTCTTAATTATAAATGCAAAGCTAAATACAACGACGAAAAACATCGCAAAGGCATCAAGAAATTGATAATGACCAATAAAAAGCAAGAGCAAGCGAAATTCACGGAAAAAGTGGATTGAAAAAATAAAAGTGAATAAAAAGTGGTTTTTTCTAAATTGCCTTTAAAAACTTTTGGGTAATTTACCCAAACCAATCAAAAATAGCCATGTGTCCTCCACTATAACATTCATATTTATTATTTTATTTTTCAAAAATTTAGCATGTATTTTATTATTTGCATATTTACCTCATTTTGAATTAATGACATTTTACAAATTAAACCATCAAATTAATTAAATTACCCCCCAATCCAATCATCACTCTCCAAACTTTTTTTTCTTCTTTAAACCAAAGTTTAAGAATGGCTTTGCAAAAATCATTAAAAATTAACAATATCACCCATGGGAATTGAACCAAGGTTCTCACACTAACTAGAATTTTACTCCAAAACCACTTGACAAATACATCTTTTATAAAATGATTTGGAATGCAAAATATATATTATTAGTGAGCAATTATTTTTTTTGTAGTAACTTATAACCTAACTTTAGTAAAAAAAAAACAATTTATATGTGTATATATATGAAATAGTAAATCTTTCTTTAAAAATAATATGAATTCATTCATTTGAGTTTTTATATTATAAATATTATTATTTTATATACATTCATACTTTTATCTAGATTTGATGAACTATTATCTGCGGAAATAGATTTTTATATACCGGTATGAGAAAGTCGATGTGTAAAATTTTCAAAACTATATTGAGGCAAAATCCCTAAAATGTTTTAAAGATAAACAAATCATGATAATTAAAGGATCAATGGTCTTTGATAGTTTCTTCGTATTTAATATGTATTCTTGAGTGATTAGCTAAGACATGAACAAAGTGTAAATCAAACCAAGAATCAAGTGATCAAAGAACATTAAAGATTATGAACCCGGTCAGAGTTTAAAAGGTTGATCAGATGATAGTTCAGAAGGTCGTTCGTATGGTTTATCAAGAACAAACCCAAAAATTAATGACCACACAAAGAACATTCATGGCACGGGGGACATAAACAAAAAGTACAAAAAATGACAATAACCTTGAACCAAACAAGTAACAAAGGTATTTATATGAATAAAGGTCAAAAACACATTATTTGTTCATTTAAGTTTCATCTTGAGAAGTATTTTTAAAGTATAGGATTAAATTTTAATATGGCCACAATTCAAACCCCTTCTTGACTTATCTACTACAAACTCATGATTATTTTTTCAAAATATTAACTTTAATCTAATGTTTCTGTTAAGTATTTTTTTGTTTTATATGCAAAACATTGTGAAATATTTGCACAATGCGCGTTGCACATTTGATTTGTTTACAATTACGAAAGTAAATTCTTATGTATTGATATGATAAAATTTTAAAAACTCATGATTATTTTTAAAATATCAACCTTAATCTAGTATTTCATTAAATATTTGTTCTATTTTATTTGCATATTAGTAAGATTAATAGATTGATCGAGAACATATTAGAAAAAATGTGAGATTTAGTCCCTCACTCATTTTAATTAATAAAATCATCAAATCTTAGTATTTTAAATTTTAGTGTATTAAAATTACACATTTATAGATTAAAAGATGGTGTGCTCGATTTCAAGAGAGTTTGAAGATTGAATTATTGGTGTGATTTCTTGGCATTGACGTTTGAGATTTCAAATTGTAACAACATAATTATGTTTTCAAATTACATCAACAATATAATAAATATAATATAAAGTTTATCTTTTTCAACGACATCAACAAAATAGCATTATAATTAGAAAATTTGTTTAGATGTATAATTTGAATAATAAAAATTTGTACTTGAAGTCAGCACAATATTAGAAATTAGGGTTTTGACTGTTTATGTGATTCATTGAGGAGGCTATCAAGGGGGTATTTATAGTCTGCTATGGGTTGGGATTTTCGTGACTTAATCCCAAAGTCATAGGAGCTTTATGTCTGTTTACCAAGCTATAGCGGCTTCTTGAAGCTAGGTGAGGCGGTGCCCCTAGGAGGGCGTACCTAATCCTCATGGGCCCTCCTCGAGGGTGCCAAAGCCTTTCTGAAGGGCTTCCAAGCATTAGGAATATAATGACGGTCCACATCCTCCAAACACGAGACTTCGGATGAGGAAAAGTGGTGAATTTCTCTGTTTGGATGTTATGCTGCTTGTTGCTACTTTTCTTAGATGATTGCTATAGCGGGAAGTCCCAGAAAGGGATTCAAGCTAGCTTGATGAGCCTCTATGGAGGACCCCCTGTGTTTTAATCTATGACGAATTCTCGTGCTCAGAGCCCTTCTTTGGGTTGACGTTATGTTTTTATTCAGAGCCTACTTAAGGGTTGTTGTTTGGCAAGGTTCAGTGCCCGTCAAGGGTTGATGTTTGATAAAGATATGAAACTAATGATAATTTTTTTGCAATTGTTCCGGAAGTAAAAAGAGTTCCATTTGTTCCTTAATAACTTCCTTTAAAAGGGCCTCTGCAGTGAATGTTTTGGTAGAAGATATGATTTCGTTGAATTCAAGTTTATTTGTTTAAGTTATTGGAACACATTAGATTGTTTATCAAGTGTCTCCAACTCTATTCAATTTTCTGTAAATTGTGTCAGAAGTCTCTTGCTTGTGTGCTTGAGCAAAGAAGTCTCTTAGTTGTGTCTTTGAGCATTGGAAGACTCTTGCCTGCGTGCTTGAGCAATTGGAAGTCTCTTACTGTGTGTTTGAGCAACTTGTAATTGAAATTACATTTTAGTGAAACTCTCCTTGGAAGTGCAAGGGGGACAGGACTACTTCCGGTTTGTGGAAGGAACCTGTATAATTGCTTGTGTTCTCTCTTTCTCTCTATCTCTTGTTATTTTCCGCTGCAACAAAATCTGGTCTCCCATCAGACTCTGAATCCATTCAGACTCTGATCCTGTAGAAACAGATTCTTACTCTTCAAGAGTTTCGAAAAAATAAACACAATTCAACCCCCCCTTCTTGTGTTTTTCTCACCTTCAAACGTGTCGTGGGATTGGGAAGAAATGTTACATAATACTAGTCTATTATATTTATGCTATTGGATCTTTTATATTTTCAAGTTAGTAGTCTAATCCTTTTATGCTTTACTATATATTCTCTTTGTAACCCTTAATTTTATAAGTTTATAATATTCACATTATCAAAACCATATAGCCTCTTTGTTCTTCTCCTATTTGTAATCTATTTTGTTAAAAATTAGAACGCAAGTACTTGTACTTATATTTTATCTTATGCTAGAGTTTATATTTAAGTAAGTTAAAGATAACCGATAAATATATCATAGTACAATCCATTTCTTAATTGTGGTAATTACACAAGTGTATAAAAAATATAAATAAGAGATAAACACAAATAAATTCTAAATAAACTCTTCAAAAATGTCTCCTATATTCAAAAGGTTAGACCGATTATAATTGGTTAAAGACCAAGCACATATATATAAATGAGCTAGGGCTTTGTTCTTCTACTTTGTGTGTGTCTATATATATATATATATATATATATATATATATATATATATAATAATGAGCAATGCTATATCTCTAGAAAAATAACATCAAGAATCCTTCAAGAATAAAGAGGAACCAATCACAATGCACTATTTGCCACAATTTAAGGAGGTGTAGCTGAAAAATAAGGAGTGGACAAATCAATCATGCAATTAAAACTTGCCAACTAGTTTCTTGAAAAATTCTTGATGATATTTTTTTAGATAAATATCATTTTCCATAATAATAATAATACAACAACAAACAAGTGTATCCTTTTTTATTTAGGCAATTACACTTGCGTGTCTAAAATATAACTAATAGATAAACACAGATAAATTCTAAATAACTCTTCAAAATATCTCCTTTAAGGCAATTATTAAAAAGGGTGGAACAGTTATATTTGGTCAAAGACCTAGTAAATACATAAAGGGCTAAAGGGCTATGTATTAGCTCATTCCTAAACATAGAGATATAATATATCATCAAGATGTTTAACCGGGAAAGACACGTTGTGTTGATACTTCTCTTATTTACTCTTTCATTTTTCATTGGTGTTAATGGGAAGCACTTTGTGCTTGTTCATGGAGCTTGCCATGGTGCATGGTGTTGGTATAAGGTTGCAACTATGCTTAAATCAGCTAGTCATAATGTTACCACAATTGAATTGGCTGCTTCAGGTATCAATTCAATACAGGTCCAAGATATTCATTCAATTTCAAAATATTATGAACCTTTGATGTCATTTATGGAATCTCTTTCTCCAAAGGAAAAGGTGATTCTTGTGGGTCATAGTTTTGGAGGGATACCCTTATCTGTTGCTATGGAAAAGTTCCCTAAGAAAATTTCTCTTGCAGTTTTTGTCACTGCATTAGTGATAAGTGAAACCCTTAATTTCACAAGTGTAATTCAAGAGGTACTTTGCTGTCTTTTTCTCACTATATATTAGAAAGGGTATTCGGTCAAATTAAGACTCAAAATATGTGATGGATTAATAAGGTTACACTCCTTTTCTTGAATAATAGAATAAAGGTCATGTTACAAGTTAAGAATTCCATTAATGGAAAATATTTATTATGAAAAATTAATTTTAATATTTTGAAAAATAAATAAACACAATTTTTAATTTTATAATTTTTATTTTGGATATCTTAACATGTATTCTAAGAGCACAAGTTAGCATTTTTCATAGAATAAAGTCTTGATCAGGTGGGAAAAAAAGTTATCTTATAATAAACTTCCATTGCAGATGTTAGAAACCATGGTTATATATATTTATATTAATAAAAATTTGGCAAAATTATATCAAGTACTTTGAATTTGATTATTTTTTTTAATTGAACCTTTATAACTTTTTTTCATATTAATATATATATATATATATATATATATATATATATATATATATATTGTTTATCTCAGTTTTTAAAAAAACTATATAGTCGTTAAAATATTATCTAATACCTTTTTATCAGAAATTTAAACTCAAATGATGCTTAAAAAAGAATAAACTCGGAAGCCTCTCAAGAAACCTAAAATATTTAATGGATTTTAATTTAGAATTTTCTGAGTTTTAATTTTAATTGTGGAAGCTTATTGTCAAATTTTTTTAATTGGTCTCATTTTGTTTTATTGCCTCATAGAATCAGAGAAGAACTCAACAAAATCCACCACAGTTATTGTTCTTTAATGGACCAAACAGTCCCCCAACTGCCTTGTTGTTTGGATCCAAACTCTTGGCATCAAATCTATATCAATTATCGCCTAATGAGGTAATTTTCTTTGTTGTTGATTAAAAATTTGAAATAATAAAGGCAAATAATTTTACTTTAATTGAATAATTTGACAGCAACTAATATTTATTTTAGTTATTATATAATAATACAAAACTAGTTAGACTGAAAATGTGTATAATTTTTAAAAGGTTATTTCAAAGTTGGTTTTAAAACTTTAAATTTGTTGGGGTAACTGATACGTGTATAAAATATGTGTATAAGATAAAATTATAATTATGTGTATAATATATTAGTATTATGTCAATATTATATTATAGTGTTAATTATTAATTATATATAGGTAGTTTTTGTTTTTGTTTTGAGGGAATATATATAGGTAGTTATTAGTAGTAGTTTTATAAAGTTATTAGTAGTTATATGAAGGTAGTTATATATTGGGGTGTTATATTAAGGTTGTAATGTGTGAATGAATGTTTAAGCAAGTAAGTAAACAAAAGTTATAGTCTTCCTTCCTTTCTTAGGAGATATGTCCCTTCTCGAATTGGGATAACTAGTGCTTCTCTAACAATTTTTTTATCATTGGTGCTTTCATTCTTTGAACCATAGAAACAATAGATTCACAAGACATTAACATTCTCCATGAACCCATCGCATCACTAACCTTTGCATTTCATGATTTCAAAGCAAATGAAGATCTTCACCATGAATCATTTCTCAAGAATATTCAAAACCTACATACCATCACTGAATCCATTTCACATGATCATCATCAAACCATTTAATCTTTGAACTCTCATTTATTTTCAACGAACATTCCATCAATGAACTTCATCTCATCTTCAAACATACATTCATCTTCCAACTCTATTTCATCCATGAATTTCAATTCTCTCATATGCGAGTCATATAGAGAAATTGATCAATGTATAGATGAATCATTTCGTAAAATCATTTAAGAACTTACAAGAATGAATGACACATTGAAAAAAATGATTGATTCTGAATCGTCCATCATTGTGTCTGAATCTTCCATCACTTCAGAGACAAACTTGATTGTTTTGTCAACCGCAAGATATAGGAATTCAACAACCCTTAGAAGTGGTGATGCAACAATGTGATATCAATGACAATTTGATTTCTCTACCAGAATTAACCAAAGTCAATTCATCCACACAAAAATTAAGGAATCATTCATTTATGTCTACCAAATTCATTGTTGAATTATTATTCATCAATGAAATTGACTCATGGCCTAAACATGCAGTTGCAGCACATTTATGGGATACAACACCATATGATCCCGGTGGATATTATATTTGTGCAAATTACAACCTTGAGGACAAGGTTGTCGTGGACGAATTGAGTAATGATACGTGTATAAGATATGTGTATAAGATAAAATTATAATTATGAGTATATATTTTCTCCTGATATCACTAGCACCAAGTGAATACACCAAGTTACATATTGCTAGAATACACCCTCTAGTTTTTATGTTTTAGCAAGCTACACCTTAAGATATACTTAACTATTTTTAAGTTATCAATTGCTAAAATACTCATTCTAAAAAATAAGTGGATGTATTATAGCAAATGCCTATAGGTGTTGCTAACGTACACTCACTTACTTATTAGAAGGTATGTTATAGCAACATAAATCTTAAGGTGTATTTATCAACTTTTTAGTTATTAACTTGCTAAAACACTCCCACATAAATATCAGTGGGTGTGTTCTAGCAAACCCATATATATATATATATATATATTATTAATTTACATTGAAGCTATATATTGATTCTAACATGAGCAGGATTTGACTCTTGGATCATCGTTGGTGAGGCCACATCCTATCTTTAATGACGAAAAACTAGTGTTGAAAGAAACAAGAGTTACCAAGCATAGGAATGGAAGGGTACCAAAAGTCTTCATTATCAGCAAAGGAGACAATATCATTAGAGAGGATATGCAATTATGGATAATTGAGAGAACTGGTCCATATGTTGAAGTGAAAGTGGTAAAGGATTCAGATCACATGGTCATGTTCTCCAAACCTAAAAAGCTCACCTCTCACATACTAAAGATTGCTCACAAATACTACTAATTTGCTTTCATTGGTTTTTTTTATCAACAATTTTAAGACCTTCTTCTTTATTAGTTTGTGATTTATAGATGTTGTGTATTGTTTTCTTATAATAAAAATGAGAATGGTTAAATTATTATTAATTAAATTGATACTAGTGATCATTTTAATTAAAACCGTCCAAATAAAATTGGACTCCGTTCATTTATGTATATAGGTTAGTTTTTACTATTGGGCTGATATGGTTTACAGACAAATCATGTGTATACGAATTCATTCATGTTTCTAACTAACAAATGTTTTTTGTTTTTCATACTAGGAAAAAATAAGTAAAATTATGTAGCTGATCTATTGTGTCTGAGTTTTGGAGAATGAAATAATTGAATTTCATTCATATGAATTGTGGTACATATATAAGTTAAGTATATCATAGCAGTATATGGATTAGTTGGAGTATATGGATTTTTTTTCTTAATTCCTAACCTAACGTATAGTGAATGAAATTGAGTTATCGAATGATTTTGATTGGTAAATCAACAAGCTAATACATATGAAAGAGTTTCCCGTTAAAAATAAAATAAAAAGAACGATGCTATATATCTAGAGAAATAATTGCTGTCTCGAAACACCATTCGACCAATTGAATTTGTTTATTTTCGGAAATCTTTGGGATGCATGGTTTTGACTTTTTGTTTAAGAATCGATCTCTCAAATAAATGTAAAATCCAAAGGCCATTATTTTGCCAAGTATGTAGGGAAACCATCGGAAGCAACTTTTCACTATAAAAAGCATTTCTAAAAATAATATATGAATAAGTTTCAATATGTGTTGAAATCATGATAGTGAAAACCGGACCAAACTGGGAACCAGAACACTGTCCGGTCTGAGTGACTCTAAAAACCGATGGTTCACATAACTGGATAAACAACTGAAAAACCGGCTAAAAACCGGAATAAACCGGGAAACCGCCGCCTCAGACGGTTTTGCAGGTCTGACCGGTTGTGGTTTCGTTTTTTCTCGGAAGGTTATGAATCTTATCGATTTGTTCTCATTTCACACAATTTTTTTTAAGATTTGTACAATTATCGATTTCTATAAGATCCAAAACAGGAAAATATATTGGTTAAATCAGAGTTATCGATTTGTTCCCATTATTGGATGGGTGTTATGATGTTAGGTGGTAACAAGGTTGGTAGAATCGGAAATCTTGCCATATCATATATCACTAATCTTTGGACAAAAACATCAGATGGAGCGATATCCAAGACCTTTTAATAATCCTAGGTCAAAACCAAATATTTGTGTCATCATCTCCTCTTTTTGAAACCATCCTCCAACATATGTAAGGTTTTCTGTACAACTTGTCAAGTAGGTTATTCGTTGCTTTGTCCAAAATTAAGCCTCCTTCTTTCAAGCAGTTATCTGTTAGTATATAGACCCAAAATTTCTCCTAGCTGCAAATAATCTTACCAAGAGGGACAACCTGTGAGAGTTTTGTTTTCTTATAAAATATTGTTGGAACACTAGTTAATTCACGTGAAAAGTTGGATAGAAAAACACAATGTAAGAACTAGTGTGTGTGACTTATGTGACTTAAAAATATCCACATTCGTGAGCCACACCAACTAGCAAATGTTTATATAAGGGTGGGGTGACCTCCAAGGGTGTGACCTTGGGGTACCCACTTTTGCGAACGGATGAACACTTAGATATATATATATATATATATATATATATATATATATATATATATATATATATATCACGCGCGACATCGAGGTCCGGCCGGGTCGGGCTTAGGCTTGGGTAAAAAAAGATATATGTTTTTTTATCACTTGAAAATGATAAATTTAATCATTATCCGAAAGCGTAACAAATCCAATCTAATCCGAAAACGTGTAACAAATCTGATCCAATCTAAAAGCGCGTATCCGAAAAATTCCGGATATATCCAACTAAGAAACAGAAATGCATTAGCTTAAGGATTAAACTGACTTAATCCTTAAGTCACTCATTTTTTGTTACGAATTCTCCCTATAAAAGGAGAGCTCCCCCCACTCATTCTTTACGCCGAAATTTACAGTTGATGATTCATGTGCTTTTCCTCTCTTCTCCCTCCTTCGACTTGTGTTGACGAGTCCTTCTTCTACTTCTACTCCTTTTTGTCCCTTCGGTTTCGATAAGAGTGGTTACTTACCATATTGAGTTGTTTTAATCAAACGATTAAGCCATATTTTTGATGTGTATATTCTCAAACAATTACATACCGTGCAGTACGTAATGGAACAATGATCTATGTTGTTTTATCCTGGAGGCGACACGGTTGTTAGTGTACCTTGCACAAACTTGAGTAGTGCCGCGAAACGTCTTAAAGAGAACGACATGTTCGTAATTCAATTCGGTAATTTCTTTGGTAGTCGTTTCTAATTTTATAAACACAAAAATAACACATATTAGGGGCAAACCTATGATTTTGGGGAATCTGTGTACGTAGGAGTACAAGTTGGCGGATATGAGGTAATATTTTCCTAATAATAATGGTAAATATGCCATGCATTCGACAAACTACAGAAATATACCAAAAGGGGTGGATATGAGAAGTTATAGAAAAAAGAAGTTATTGATGAGTTAAGGATAATAATGGAAGCTTCCATTAATTTAAGGGGTGGAATCAAGTTAGAAAAGTTCTAAACTTCAAAAATGATTTCAATTCACCGTGAAAGGTGTAAATTGTTGCTTACGGGGTTTGAAAAGTAAAACAAAGTTTCTTTCAAGCAATAAACAACTTTCAATATAGAAAGCTCGCGTTTAAGAGGAAGTAACATAACATGCATTCAATATAGAAAGCATATATGTTACCAAAAACACGTAACCTACCTCATTCTATATTATGTATGTATATAATTTCTTTTAGGAGAATTTAAACGGTTAAAAGAAGTAAGATTTTATTAAAAAGTGGTGTAATAATTAATTGGCCAAAAGTAAAAATTTATATTTTTAAGACAATTTTTCTATTTTTGGATTTCTTAACGAGTGCCCAAGGGCATCGGTTAACAAGACCCTTTCTTTTATAGGTAAAAAACTTCTAAGTCTCTAAATTCAACTCAAATGATAAAAGATTACGTATACATTTGATATGTTGTGACATAAGTTCGAATTCATAATTCTTTACTTTTCGATGCATAATGTACTTTAACTTCGCCACTAAGGCTCTTTAAGAAGAAAACAAAAATTCAAAAGTGGCATTGTCTTCTAACGTGTATGAATCGTTTAATAATTGAGTTATAAGATCATATATGCTTTTATATTTGTTACATCAAATGAACTTTAAATTAATTGAATCGTGCCTTTGACATTTAGGAACACTTACAAAGAAGAAAGTGAAAGGTACCCTTTTTCATTTTAGAAACACGTATATTGATCTAAGCACAATTCTAGTATAATGGCATTGACTTTTAAGAATATATTCCTACTTGCAATAAATAAAACCGTAGATTAATAAAGATTTTATTCATACTAGTTTTTTTTTTTTTGGTTACTAGAAAAACAAAATAAAAAAATATAACATGAAAAGACTATGTCCTTAGAAATGGCACACCATGTGCATCATTTAATAGATTAGGATATGAGTAAAAGTTTTCAAACGGTCGTTTGAAACTGAAACTGAAACTGAGGAAAATGTTGTTAATATGATTTGGCATCTTACCATAATGATTTTCTCAAAAAATTATGCTGCGAGAGATCGAAATATTCCACATTATTAACGAAACTAAGGTGTCAACTACAACAACTAATATGAAGTCAATACCGTGTGACTTTGTTTGAACATCATGAACCCCACATGTAATCCAAATCTTAACAGTGTAAGGACATAACATAAGACATTAAGAACGAGCAAGTTCTTGTTAGATGAAGCCTCCCGATGTCGCAAGATACTTCCAGTTCTAGTGGGGGAAAGACTTGTGACAAGTTTTCTATAAAGAGAATTACACACTATACGAGAGATGTAACTTCCCGATCCACGACCAAGACTGTTGAGAGTTTTCAACATGATATTGAGATAAGAGCAATTTATAACCACTCTTACTAGCATTACATATCCAAGTATCTACGAATGAATTCAAAAAACATGAGACTAAACTTTGGATGGATGTTATAATTTTAGGAGGTACTAGCAAGGTTGGTAGAATCGGAAGCCTTGCCATCCCACATATCTCTATTCTTTAGACAATAATAATATCCTAGACCATTTTAACAATTCAAGGTCAAAACCAAATATTTGTGTCATCATCTCCTATTTTGTATTTGAAACCATCCTCCAACATATGCAAGGTTTTCTGTACAACTTGCCAAGTAGGTTACCCATTCGTTGCTTTCTCCAAAACTAAGCCTCCTTCTTTCAATTGTAGATATCAGTTAATATAGAGACCCAAAATTTCTCATAGCTCTAGATAATCTTACCAAGAAGTGCTAAGCTGAGAATTTTGTTTTCTTAATTATAAATGCAAAGCTAAATACAACGACGAAAAACATCGCAAAGGCATCAAGAAATTGATAATGACCAATAAAAAGCAAGAGCAAGCGAAATTCACGGAAAAAGTGGATTGAAAAAATAAAAGTGAATAAAAAGTGGTTTTTTCTAAATTGCCTTTGAAAACTCGTGGGTAATTTACCCAAACCAATCAAAAATAGCCATGTGTCCTCCACTATAACATTCATATTTATTATTTTATTTTTCAAAAATTTAGCATGTATTTTATTATTTGCATATTTACCTCATTTTGAATTAATGACATTTTACAAATTAAACCATCAAATTAATTAAATTACCAATATCACCCATGGGAATTGAACCAAGGTTCTCACACTAACTAGAATTTTACTCCAAAACCACTTGACAAATACATCTTTTATAAAATGATTTGGAATGCAAAATATATATTATTAGTGAGCAATTATTTTTTTTGTAGTAACTTATAACCTAACTTTAGTAAAAAAAAAAAAACAATTTATATGTGTATATATATGAAATAGTAAATCTTTCTTTAAAAATAATATGAATTCATTCATTTGAGTTTTTATATTATAAATATTATTATTTTATATACATTCATACTTTTATCTAGATTTGATGAATTATTATCTGCGGAAATAGATTTTTATATACCGGTATGAGAAAGTCGATGTGTAAAATTTTCAAAACTATATTGAGGCAAAATCCCTAAAATGTTTTAAAGATAAACAAATCATGATGATTAAAGGATCAATGGTCTTTGATAGTTTCTTCGTATTTAATATGTATTCTTGAGTGATTAGCTAAGACATGAACAAAGTGTAAATCAAACCAAGAATCAAGTGATCAAAGAACATTAAAGATTATGAACCCGGTCAGAGTTCAAAAGGTTGATCAGATGATAGTTCAGAAGGTCGTTCGTATGGTTTATCAAGAACAAACCCAAAAATTAATGACCACACAAAGAACATTCATGGCACGGGGGACATAAACAAAAAGTACAAAAAATGACAATAACCTTGAACCAAACAAGTAACAAAGGTATTTATATGAATAAAGGTCAAAAACACATTATTTGTTCATTTAAGTTTCATCTTGAGAAGTATTTTTAAAGTATAGGATTAAATTTTAAAATGGCCACAATTCAAACCCCTTCTTGACTTATCTACTACAAACTCATGATTATTTTTTCAAAATATTAACTTTAATCTAATGTTTCTGTTAAGTATTTTTTTGTTTTATATGCAAAACATTGTGAAATTTGCACAGTGCCCGTTGCACATTTGATTTATTTACAATTACGGAAGTAAATTCTTATGTATTGATATGATAAAATTTTAAAAACTCATGATTATTTTTAAAATATCAACCTTAATCTAGTATTTCATTAAATATTTGTTCTATTTTATTTGCATATTAGTAAGATTAATAGATTGATCGAGAACATATTAGAAAAAATGTGAGATTTAGTCCCTCACTCATTTTAATTAATAAAATCATCAATTCTTAGTATTTTAAATTTTAGTGGATTAAAATTACACATTGATAGATTAAAAGATGGTGTGCTCGATTTCAAGAGAGTTTGAAGATTGAATTATTGGTGTGATTTCTTGGCATTGACGTTTGAGATTTCAAATTGTAACAACATAATTATCTTTTCAAATTACATCAACAATATAATAAATATAATATAAAGTTTATCTTTTTCAACGACATCAACAAAATAACATTATTATTAGAAAATTTGTTTAGATGTATAATTTGAATAATAAAAATTTGTACTTGAAGTCAGCACAATATTAGAAACTAGGGTTTTGACTTTTATGTGATTCCTTGAGGAGGCTATCAAGGGGGTATTTATAGTCTGCTATGGGTTGGGATTTTCGTGACTTAATCCCAAAGTCATAGGAGCTTTATGTCTTTTTACCAAGCTATAGAGGCTTCTTGAAGCTAGGTGAGGCGGTGCCCCTAGGAGGGCGTACCTAAGCCTCATGGGCCCTCCTCGAGGGTGCCAAAACCTTTCTGAAGGGCTTCCAAGCATTAGGAATATAATGACGGTCCACATCCTCCAAATACGAGACTTCGGATGAGGAAAAGTGGTGAATTTCTCTGTTTGGATGTTATGCTGCTTCTTGCTAATTTTCTTAGATGATTGCTATAGCGGGAAGTCCCAGAAAGGGATTCAAGCTATCTTGATGAGCCTCTATGGAGGACCCCCTGTGTTTTAATCTATGACGAATTCTCGTGCTCAAAGCCCTTCTTTGGGTTGACGTTATGTCTTTATTCAGAGCCTACTTAAGGGTTGTTGTTTGGCAAGGTTCAGTGCCCGTCAAGGGTTGATGTTTGATAAAGATATGAAACTAATGATAATATTTTTGCAATTGTTCCGGAAGTAAAAAGAGTTCCATTTGTTCCTTAATAACTTCCTTTAAAAGGGCCTCTGCAGTGAATGTCTTGGTAGAAGATATGATTTTGTTGAATTCAAGTTTATTTGTTTTCAAATACGCTTGTAACACAACAAGAAAATAATCCCGAGTTTTGAAAATGTTATCATATCTACTTTCTTATATCGGTACATAAAAATTTGTTTCCGCAAAGATAAACATTTAAATTTCGCGACGTGTGTGGTGCAATTATTTAACGATGTTTTGCAAATAAAATAAAAAATATATATTTAATTAAAACACTACATTGATGTTAATATTTTAAAAATAGTTATTAGTTTTCAAAACTGTCATATTAACTTTCTCATCTTGATACATAAAAACTTGTATCAACAGATATCAGTAAATAAAATCCTCAAGAACCACAAAACAAATATTTAACATTTTTTTACATATAAAATGCAAAAATATTTAATCGAAACTTTACAATTATTCTCACAATTTTCATTGAATACCTTTTAATAGTTTATTTGATCCAAACGAAATGTCGGAATTAAAATAAATCACAATTCGATTGATCGCAAATGAAACATTGTTGTAGTTTATCGAATCTAAATAAAATATGAATTTATATAAAAAAAATATTTAAAATATAAAAAATCAAAAGAATGAATTCATACTTTTTTTATTAAGAAAAATTGACTTTTTTTTAAGAACGGAAAGATTTACTATTTCCTATATACATATATATTTTTATTTTTATTTTTCCTTCAAAAAAAAAGACACGGCATAATTTTTTTTATAGAATTTCTCACTAATAAACATATATTTGCATTCCAAATTATTTCATAAGAGATGTATTGGTCAAGTGGTGTGGTAGTAATATTCTAGATAGTGAGAGCACCCTATTTCGATTCCCATGGGTGATAATTTTTAATGGTTTTTGCAAAGTCATTTTTAAACTTTGGTTTTAAAAAAGAAAAAAAAAAGTTTGGAGAGTGATGATTGGATTGGAGGGAAATTTAATTAATTTGATGGTTTAACTTGCAAAATGTCACTCATTTAAAATAGAGTGAATATGCAAATAATAAAATACATGCCAAATTTTTGCAAATTAAAATAATAAATATGCTTGTTATGGTGGAGGACACATGGCTAGTTTATATTGGTTTGGGTAAATTGCCCATGAGTTTTCAAAGGTAGCTTAGGCCTCACCAAAAAAAGTACCTTGGATGGAATACACTCGCTAGCGGTTCGTGAATTATAACTCGCATGACACCATTTTTCTTGCTATAAAATATTTGGGGAAAACCTATGATTTTGGGTAATTTGTGTCCGTAGGAGTACAAGTTCAAGGATATGAAGTGATATTTTTCCTAATGAAAATGGTAGATGTCATGTTCCCGACTAACTAGAAATATACTTTCTCTGTCTCAAATTAGGTGTCCCTTTTGAGGTTTACACGATTATTAAGGAAATAATTAGAACTGTTGATTTTTTTAATGGTAAAATGCATTTAATTTAGTCAGTAGAGTAGTTAGATGATTGACATGCAATTAATAAAGGTATGTAAGTGGAAAAAATAATAAATCTTCTATTGGTATTATAAAATAGACATAATTTAAGAGAAAGAAAAATAGTATGATACCTAAAATGGAAGCTTCCTTTTATACCTAAAATTTTAATGGGAGCTTCCTTTTATACCTAAAATTTATTTATTGATCAAGTTTGAAAAGTTCTAAATTTCAAAAATGATTTCAATTCACCGTGAAAGTTCTAAATTGTTGCTTTGGGTATAATCGAATTTGAAAACTATTTCAAGCAATTCAAACAACTTTCAAATATAGAAAGCTTGCGCTTTAAGAGGAAGTAACATGCAATCATGCTCTTTCGATATGTTGCCAAAAACAAGTAAAAAAAATTCGAATTCATGATTGCTTATTTTTGAGTTATAAGATATAACATATAACTCAAACTACATTGAACAAAATTATAATTAAGTTTTATAATTTATTAATATGACAGATACATGGAAGTACAACTTTGTGGCTGCATATGAAAAACTTTTTTTGGAAAAATCATGGAGTACCCCACATCTCTACTTTGAGAAATAGTTAAAATTTCATGGGTAGGAGAGGGCAGCATGTGCATGAGGCTTGAACATCATAGGAGTCTCTCCTTTTCATGAAAAGATTGTAAGCAACAAGCTTGGCGTTTCTCTAAAGGTCTAGTAAATATTATTATTAAATATACTTTGGGAATAAATGAATAGAATCATAGCTAGTCACCATATATATCATTCCAATCTTGCTCCAGTTACTACCATCAAATGCTCCAAAAAAAAAAAATCCTACAAAAGGCTACATGAAATATGAGATATGAAATAGATCCCAAAGAGATATGAGAGATGAAATGTAGCCAAACCAGATATGAGATAGATCCCTTCATGTGTACATTTCTTTGTATCATTTTAGAAAATTTAAGTTAACCACGTATATGTTCTGTGTAACCACATTTTTTCATTTTCAGTTGCATGACCACTATTTTTCCAAAAAAAAATATGGTCATGCAACTAAAATGCGCGTGACCACTTAGTTTTCCACTTAGTTAACCAAGTCAATAAATTCTTCTATAAAATTTTATTCAAAAATAAGAATCTTATATATGTGTTTACTTTAAAGGTGATACCAAAAGTGAAGATAATATTTTTTAGAGGATTAAAGATTCTTCTATAAAATTTTATTAAAAAATAAGAATCCTATGTATGAGTTTACTTTAAATGTAAGACTAAAAGTGAAGATAATATTTTTTAGATGATTAAAAGTTGAAGATTTTTTTAAAAAAGCTAAAACAAAAAGTTGACATATTTATAAGACGAAAAACATATCTAACTCTATTTTTTTTACCTCAAATGTGCCTTTGACATTTAAGAACACTTAAAAAGAAGAAAGTGAAAGGTACCCTTTTTCGTTTTCGGAACACGTATATTGATGTAGAACCTGTTGAGTTTTATTTTAATACCCCAATCTAAAATTTATTGACTACACCAGATCACAAAAATTTATTGAGTACACTAGATCACAAAAAAATACTAAATAAATTTCGTTTGTTTTTTTTTACTTACTAATTTTCTTTGAAAGGTATTATTTCAAATTTATTGTAGTTAATTTCCATATTTAAAGTTTGGTTAATGTGAATTTCAACGGGTTTTAACATCAATTGTATTATTTACCCACACGATTTTCAACATTATATTTTTTTTGAAAGGAAAAAAAAATATAATGTTATATTTTGACACCATATATTATTATGTGTAGGTATGTGTCTCAAATCACATTAGAGAAAACATGATATAAATATTCGATGTTTGTGTCTAGATATTTATCAAACAAATGTTTCTAATTAAACAATACAACAACCAATGATGGAAATGCCATTATAAGAGAACTTAGAAACTGTGAAAATTAACAGAACCAAAACTGTGAAAATAAAAAATAAGTGAGTTGGGATATTTTGCAAAATAAAAAATAAAAAGGACACGTTCAGCATATTGATGGTTGACCGATCAAGATGGAACGGTTTAAAAAATACAAATTATAATTTTATAATTTAAAATATTGAATTTGAATTATGATTGTTCAATTTCGATCTAACGATGATCATTATCCTATATATATGTGTGGATGCAAAAGTAAGAAAATATTATAATTAATTTCTAATATAAATTTATGCTATTGGATCTTTTATATTTTCATGTTTTATATAGATACTATATATTCACTTTGTAACCCTTAGTATATATGGGTGATCCGATAACAGAAACCTGATAACAGGTGACCTAATGGATCTTGGAGAGACTCTGATACCATCTTAAAACTGGTGGTTGTGCCTAACACAACCCCACAAAACCGGCTTGTAAGGTGAGAATTGCCCTCATTTATAAACATATTGTCAGGTTATCACCTATCTGATGTGAGACTCATAACAATAAGTAGATAAACGATAAATACTATATCATAATACAACAACAAACAAGTGTATCCTTTTTTTATTTAGGCAGCTACACTTCCGTATCTAAAATATAACCAATAGATAAACACTGATAAATTCTAAATAAACTATACAAAATGTCTCCAGTATACAAAAGGTTAGAACAATTATAATTGGTCAAAGACATATATATATATATATATATATATATATATATATATATATATATATATATATAAAGGTCTATCTACTAGTTCATTCCTAATCATAGAGGTATAATATATTATCAAGATGTTTAAACGAGGAAGACAAGTTGTGTTGATTCTTTTCTTCTTTATTCTTTCATTTTTCATTGGTGTTAATGGGAAGCACTTTGTGCTTGTTCATGGAGCTGGCCATGGTGCATGGTGTTGGTATAAGGTTGCAACTATGCTTAAATCAGCTAGTCATAATGTTACCACAATTGAATTGGCTGCTTCAGGTATCAATCCAATACAGGTCCAAGATATTCATTCAAATATTTCTAAATATTATGAACCATTGATCTCATTTATGGGTTCTCTTCCTCCAAAGGAGAAGGTGATTCTTGTGGGTCATAGTTTTGGAGGGATACCCTTATCTGTTGCTACGGAAAAGTTCCCTAAGAAAATTTCTCTTGCAGTTTTTGTCACTGCATTCGTGATAAGTGAAAACCTTAATTTCACAAGTTTACTTCAAGAGGTACTTTGCTTTGTCTTTCTCACACATTTATTAGAAGGGGTGTTCGGTTAAATTAAGACTCAATATGTGATGGATTAATAAGGATACTCTCTAATCAATATAAGCTGGATCAAAAAAAAAAAGGATACTTTTTTTTTTTTGAATAATAGAATAAAGTTATCTGGTGGAAGAAAAAAAAGTTATCTGATAACAAACTTCCATTGATGTCAGTAACCATGGTTATATATATATATATATATATATATATATATATATATATATATATATGTGTGTGTGTGTGTGAGGTTTGCTAACTTAGATTAAAAAAACATGTGAGTCTAAGTTAGCAAAAGTGCACCTTTTCATTTAGACAAAATTAGTTGTTTTAAAAAAACAAAGTAGTTGTTAAGATATTATCTAATATCTTTTATTAGAAATTAAAATCCAAAATTAAAATTATTAGGGTTCTCAATCTTTATCAACTCAGAAAGTTAAACTCAAATATTATCCCTAAAAAAGAATAAACTCGAAGCCTCTGAAAAAACCTAAATACTTAAATGGATTTTAATTTAGAATTTTTAGAGTTTTAATTTAACTCTGAAAGCTTGTTGTCACATTTTTTTTTAATTTGTCTCTTTTTTTTTATTGCCTCATAGAATCAGAGAAGATTAAATTCAACTCAACAGGATTCACCACAGTTAATCTTCTCTGATGGACCAAACAGTCCTCCAACTGGCTTGTTGTTTGGGTCCAAACTCTTGGCATCTAATCTGTATCAATTATCACCTAATGAGGTAAAAAAAATTGTTGTTGATTGAAAATTCGAAATAAAGGAAAATAATTTTACTTTAATTGAATCATTTGACTGCAATTACTCCATCCATATGTTTCAAATTATACGTTATTATTGTAATTTCACGTAGATTAAGAAATGTTGAAGCCATATATTGATGGTAACATGCACAAGATTTGACACTCGGATCATCATTGGTGAGACCACATCCTATCTTTAATGACGAAAAACTAGTGTTGAAAGAAACAAGAGTTACCAAGCATAGGAATGGAAGGGTGCCTAAAGTCTTCATCATCCGTAAAGGAGACATTTTCATTAGAGAGGATCTGCAATTATGGATAATTGAAAGAACTGGTCCGTATGTTGAGGTGAAAGTGATAAGTGGTTCAGATCACATGATCATGTTCTCCAAACCTAAAAAGCTCACCTCTCACATTCTAAAGATTGCTCACAAATACTAATCATGCTTTCATTAGTTTTTTTAATCAACAGTTTAAGACCTTCATGTCTTTATTAGTTTGTAATTTTATAGACGTTGTGTATTGGTTTTTATAATAAAAAGGAGAATGGTTAAATGATTATTAATGAAGTTGACACTTGATCATTTTAATAAAAATCATCGAGGGATTTGAACATTTCATGTTATAATGTTAAACTCTTACTATTAAATTGATATGATTTACGATCATTTATGTGTATACTAATTCATTTATTTATGTTCTTAACAAGGAATGCTCATTGCTTTTCATACTTTGAGAGAAAAAAATGTTCAATTATATGCAATTAATTTATTGAGTCTATGTTTTGGAGCATGAAGCTGCAAATCATTCATTGATGTGAGCTGCGGTGTGTGTCTATATATATTACGTCGGAGTGTCATCATAACAGTTTAGATAACCATTTTTTTTTTAGAATTTATGTATATATGACGTGAGTCCAACTCAATAACTTACCATTATGTAAAAGAATTTCATGCATGCCTTAAGTATCTTATTGAACATCTTTTTTTTTTCTTTTTTCGAATGATCATTGAACAATTTTATTTAGTGATTTCTAACAGTTGTATAACTAATTTACATATTTATTAATATTTAATGAACTAAATAATTACGTTTAAAAAAAAGTGGATCCAACCCTAAAAAATTCTATTAAGCGGGTCTAACGTTTGGCGAATGAATCGATTGTCAACACGAAATCATATCACATACCATCAACTTCCTGCAACAACAACATCAAGCATTAACGACTCTTGCGAGTCTTTACAGTCCCACGTCAATCAACAAGATGACTGAGATACATAACCATAAACAGATGCTTGAAAGTGGGGGAGTGGATTCGACGGCCAACACGGTAATTAACAAATCCACGCGAACTAACCATTTTCTACGATGATCAACAGTTAGTCAGGCATTTCTTGCGCACAACAAGTGATCATACATACGATCGTATAAACCAATTTTTATAGTTGAGTTAGATACTAATAAAATTCAAATATCATCTTTCTTTTGAGTTTTGAGTGGTGACTGTTTTCGATTTGTATCAATGATTTGGCAGGCTCAATATTTGAACGTTGGATGCACAGAACGTGGACGTAACCACAATCTTTGGATGTTCAGAGAAATCTTAGCCTCATGAGTCAACTTACAAAGTGTGTGAGTCAACGTCAATTGGACAACGATAAAGTTGTTGTCAAGTGCAATAGATTATCCAGGAGGGTGTAAAAAATTAGGATATTTATCATTAGGAACTAGAAAGAAAAAGCATTGAGTTAAAAAAAATTAGTTATAGTAACGGTCTATATAGACAAAAGAAAAAGAATCGAGTTAAATAAGTTTTTCATCCTAATATAATAGAGATCTTCTAAGTTTAGTTCTTAATTTTTTTAGTTCCCATAAAATTTTCGGCACACAATTTTAGACCCTAGTCCGCTAAAATAAATTTTAATTATCCCAAAGTTATCAAAAAAAAAAAAAATTCAAACATGTTCAGAGCACTATGAATGAAATATGATTTTTTTAAAGATAAAACAAAAGAAAAATATGATTTATTAGAATTATAAAATGGCTTTTATAACTTGAGACAATTTTTTTCCTTAAAATGAGTTATAATTTAGGATGGTGGGAGTAGCTTTATGAGTTGAATCAAATTCAAATTCTAATATAATATCTACCTCTATTCCAAGTCTTTCATAATTGATAGAAATGAGTTAGGTTAAAATATAATATATATATTTTTTATTGAACGAAATTGATATACTCTCAAACGAAGATGGTTCTAGGTCTTTAACAAATTATTTTTTATTCTTTATGTTATATTATTTTGATTTTTTATGAGAGGTCCATATTAGACACATCATTCTCAAATTGGAACAGGTTACATATTTAAACCATTATTTTAATTTTAATTTTTTTATATTAGTTATAAGTTTTTAGATGGCATTGACTTTTAAGAACATGTTGCACACTTTACCTCAAAAAAGAACATGTTGCACACTTGCGTTAAGTTAACTCCCAAATTAATAAAATTATATATACATTTCATGTTTTTTCTGTAAATTGATTCTTTAGCCTAAAAAATGAATGATGAATAGAAAATAAGCCAAGAAGAATAATTATCTTAGAACCTTCATGTGCGCATATATAAAGGATTGCGGTTCTAATAAGAATATATATATATATATATGTATTAAGAAGGAAAATATATATAACTAAAAAAGGGCAAAACTTATAAGATGATGAAAAGGGAGATTCACTTTGTGCACATTCTTTTGTTATTAATTCTTTGTCCAATAATTTGTGTTAATAGTGCAAACTTTGTGCTGATTCATGGTGGAAGCCATGGTGCATGGTGTTGGTATAAGGTTGCAACTATGCTTAAATCAGCTGGTCATAATGTTACAACAATTGAATTGGCTGCTTCAGGTATCAATCCAATACAGGTGCAAGAGATTCATTCAATTTCAAAATATTATGAACCTTTGATGACATTTATGGAATCTCTTCCTCCAAAGGAAAAGGTGATTCTTGTTGGTCATAGTCTTGGTGGGGTGTCTACATCTGTTGCTATGGAAAAGTTCCCACAAAAAATCTCAGTTGCAGTTTTTGTTTCTGCTTATGTGCTTAGTCAAAACCTCTCATACCCAGTTGTTCTTCAAGAGGTAATCTGCTATACTCACATTTATATATTTTTTATTATTAGAAACTCCCACAAAATTGACAATAATTTAGAGTTCCCTCAATTAAATTAAAAATTAACAAGTTTAATTAAAAATATTTTCTCAAGTGTCTACATATTATTATTTTTTTGTTTTAACAAAAGTGTCTACAATCTACATATTATTGTTTTGGGATAAATATAAATACTTTTCGAATTTTATGGATTATGAACGACATATTACAAAGTTGGAGGACAAAAATGGATCAATGACGACTAAAATTGAATTTTAAAAATTGAGTGATGGAAAAAAAACATATTTAATCCTTTTTTAGGAGTTGTTTATAATTGTTAAAAAATAGAGTAGTTGTTCATAACTCCCACTATTATAAATGATAAGGATTCATAATTCTAGGAATTCCACAATTTTAAACTTTGATTAAAACAAAGAGGCCCATTCTCAATATTTTTTGGCTAATCAAAGACAATTTATTTATGAAGTTTTTTTTTATCATATAATAACTATCATTATGTACAATTTGAGAAACTTTTAGTTAACCTCATGTAGCAAGCTAGAAGGATTAGTTCTTTAATGGACACAAAGTTTTTCTTCTTTGATGGACCCAACAAACCTGCAACTGCTAGATTGGTTGGACCAAAATTCATGGCATCCAAGATGTATCAATTATCACCGTCTGAGGTATATGTAAAAATGTTGCCATAAGAATTTAATTTAGACCTTGGTATTTTTTAATGTGAATAATAACAAGTGATTTTGCATGTTATAATGAAACTAACTCCAAGTATAAATGTGTATATAGGATTTGACCCTTGCATTGTCCCTAGTGAGACCTGTACCAATTTATCAAGATGTAGAACTATTGTTGAAGGAAACAACAGTTACCAATGATAGAAATGGAAGAGTACCTAAAATTTTTATCATAAGCAAAAGTGACAATTTGATAACAGAAGATTTACAAATGTTGATGATTGAGAGAAGTGGTCCATTTGAGAAGGTGGAAGTGATAAAGGATTCTGATCACATGGTCATGTTCTCTAAACCAAAGAAGCTTAGTTTCATCCTTCTAAAGATTGCAAAAAAGTATTAATCCTTAATTTTAATGTAATAATATATGGGCTGGACTTATATTTCAATTATGAATAAATGGAGTGTATCCGTTCCGTTGTATAGTTGATAATATAATCAACTAGTGTAATTGTTTGTAAAATGTTCTTAACATTCACAATCTAGTCCTTGCACCGCCTCCTTGCTCTACTAGGGTTTGTTAGGGTTTTGGTGTATAATGCTTCATATAATCAGTTCTTTATCTCTGACTTTCTTTCCAACCAAACCACTGTGTCATCTCCTTCATATCTCCTCCTTTTTCTTACCCTCTCTATTGTGCTACAAAATCACTAACTCTCCCTCAACCACCAACCCTCCATGTTACAAGTCTATCTTCTGTTAATCACCTCTCACCTCCATGTTAGAGGATATCCATGTGCCATCCTAAAAAGCCACCATGAAAACGTGTTTTGGTCACTCCATCACTTCCCGGTTTGAGATGTAATATTTGTGTTGGAATTTTTATGATTTTCTTGTTTTGCTTCTTTGCTTGTGTTCTATAGTTATTTTAATTTGCTTCAATTTTGTATTCTATAAGTTTGTTGAAAAGTTTGAGAGTGACTTATACTGTGGAACAGACTTATTGTTGCTATCACCAAATTCATCATTCCATCTACTTTGCAAATTGCTTGTCCAACATGTGGTTGAATTGATCATTTCAAAGACCTCATATAGTTGAAATGATCGAACACCAGCAATAATTTTTTTTTTAGGATGAATGCAATTAAAGCCTATGGATATTTTACTACTCTTGAATTTTTAGTTTGGCCATATGTAGAATAATTTAGAATTGCCGTTAGGATTAAGATTTTTGTTTGTTACGGTACTTTTGACTTATGAAATTTTTATGTGTATTGATAGCATGTATTTGTCTTTCAAAATATGGATGGAGAATGTCTCAATAAATAACCAATTTGATTGTACTCTCCCTATTTTGGCATTTGAATAACGCATATTTTATCATTAACAAAAAAAAAAAACTTCACAATTGAATGGTTAGTAAAAAAAAATAGCAGGGTTAGCTTTATATAGAGAAATAAAAAATTTTGTTCCTATGAAATTAAATGAAGCAAAACTTTCTTACCTCAATATACACTTACAAATAGAATTACATTTATCTCACTCTAATGGCACCATTATATTGGAAGCTCGAATTCACTACATATAGGTACGCATGTCGTGTTTAAATATACGTCTTTATAAGAAATATTTAGGGTTTTTAAACCTAAATATAGGAAACAAACTAAAACATTTCGATTTTTTTTCCGTTCATTCAGTCTTTCTGGCATCTTTTAAGGAATGACATAGATTGTTCAACTAGGTTTATACTAATGTGGGGCTTCTTCGAAGTTTTTCCTCTTTTTTTATTGTTCAACTAAATTATTCAAACGATTCTTTCTTTTTCACATGGGGTCAATCATTTTATTTTATTTTTGATTTTTATGTTGGTACAAAGTCATTTGAATTTTTTAATGTGTAAAAGTTAAAGCATCATATTCCATAATTTTTAAACATATATTGACTTCATATAAAAATTTATGGCCGGCTAAATAAATTTATGGCTGGTTTTTAGCCATAATATAGGCGTAAACTATACTATATAAGTGTTGATACAACAGTGTACACTGTGCTATAACATAAAGTAAGTTTGACAACCATTATTATTAATAAAAAGTTTAAGTGACACTTATTTAGACAGCCATAAAGTAGGTTTAACAACCATTATTAATGAAAAGTTTAAGTGACACTTATTTAGACAGCCATAAAGTAGGGTTTAACAACATATATAGAAGTCCAAATTATTAGTTTTCATAGACAAGAAAGACTATCATTGATTTTGAAGATGTTTAAACAAGAAAAGCACTTTGTGTTGATTCATGGAGGCATCCATGGTGCATGGTGTTGGTATAAGGTTGCAACTGATCTAAAATCTGCTGGTCATAAAGTCACAGCACTAGACATGGCTGCTTGTGGTACCAATCCAAAGCAGATGCAAGAAGTTAAATCAATTTCTGAATACCATCAACCTTTGATGACATTTATGGAGTCACTTCCTTGTGAGGAGAAAGTAATTCTTGTTGGTCATAGTCTTGGAGGATTGTCTGTGTCTATTGCTATGGAAAACTACCCTCACAAAATCTTTGTTGCAGTTTTCATCACTGCAACTGTTGTCACTCAAAACCTCACTTATCCTGCTTTTCTTCAAGAGGTACTTTGCATACAATGATACTATATTTGCATATTTACACTTTGCTCACAAGTCACATAACATTGATTTTCCATTTGTAAGGAAAAAAAAAATTAAGATTTGAATTCTATCAATAATAAAATCCTACTAAATTTACGTTGTTGTGCGATCTACACTTTTGTATCAAAACTTGGACCGTCTATGTGTCAACTTTTGTAAATTGAGTCCAAAATATAAAGGCATAATATAGACCGTCTAATTTATTTATTTTTTTGAAACGATAAACCGTCTAATCTTAATATGATAGTTCAAATCATTGATTGTGTGATTGTATGAATGTCGAAAATCTAATCTAAAGTTTTTCCTTCTAAAATTATGATATTTAAGATTTTAAAATGGGAAGTCAAACATACTAGAATACTAGAAAACAGTGTTAAATTCATATTGTAAAATAAGAATATGTTATCATAATATTGAAAAATAAGATTGATTGAGGTGTATTGGAAAAAAAGAGAAAAAGTGGTATGCATCTACTAGTCAATAAGAACCATTAGTCCATAGATTGAGATAATATTTGAAATTATTTGGAGTGTTATATTTTTATTGTATTATTCAATTTCTTTTGTATTTTTATTGATTTAAATTGAAGTGCACCATCATGAGTCGATTTAATGGTAGAAACTTAATATAAAATGCATAATTTGTAGTTTTGACCTAGTTCAACGAGTAATGTTGATATTGTTAGACTTAACATATCTATTTAGGTTCGCATCCACAATCTCAGAGTTGTATGTGTGAATTTAGGGTGGTGTTTATCACTTCGTCAACGCAAAAACAATTACTTGTGAATTTAACCTTCAATTTGATGAATTTTTTTGGTGTGCGAAACATGTAGCGAAGGAGAAGAGTGGGCTCAATTTTGGACAAACAAAATTTCATCATTGATGGGCCGGACAAAGCTCCAATCCTCTCGTCTGACGGACTCGATTTGTTAGCATCCAGAATGTACCAATTATCACCATCTCAAGTAAATAATTTTTATCAATTGGACAAAATAGAAAAATCAAATTGATATTATGTATTTTGATTTCATTTTTAGCTAAAGTTTGTGTAATCTATAATATAAATATGATTTATATTCATTATTATTAATACTTACTTAAAGCAAATTCAATTTCTATATGCAGGATTTGACACTTGCTTTATCTCTGGTGAGACCATTACCTCCCTTTTTGAGCGATGCTGATTTATTGATGAAACAAACAATTGTTACAAATGAAAACAATGGAATGGTGCCTAAAATCTTCATCATCTCTGAAAATGACAATTTGCAAACAAAAGATTTTCAAGAGTGGATAATTGAGACAACTGGTCCATATGCTAAAGTGAAAATTATTGAGGGTTCAGATCACATGGTCATGCTCTCCAATCCTACAAAACTTAGCTCTGAACTTCTAAACATTTCTTACAATTATTAACCTTAGAATAAATGTTTCATTAAAGTTTATGATAAAGTTTGCATTGAACATGCTACTTAAATTGTTTCTGTTTTATGTCTTGTTTTTTGGTTTTAGTAGCATATTTGAAAACCTTGCTTCAAGATCAAGATCCCTTTCTGGTTCTTGTGCTCAAGTTTATAATCTCTTTTGGTCGTTTAGTTGAGCAAACAATATTTGTGCGTCAAGTCGATATTCCCCTTTGAGCTAAACTTTACGGACAAATCTCTAATTAATATCACCAAAGTATTTTGGAATATGAAAAAAAGTAGTTAAGATTAATTATATACATATATAATTGGTATTTTAGACACATTAATTAATACATAATTATTAGAGATATATAATTTAGTTACAAGTAGTATATATAGTTGTAACCACCCATAAGTGGGATAACTTTCACTCATTTGTAATATTCAATTTCCATCAATACAAAGAGCTTTGATACATTTCTTTCTTTCCTTCCATGGATGCCATGTTTCCTAACAATAATAACATAGACATGGTAATCTTCCAAACCAAGTATTTTTTCTGAGAGAAATTTTAGCAAATTTCACAAGGACTCGCTCTATTAAAGCTCATTATTTATGATCTGGTTGAATCATGCAAAGCTGTACCCTCGAAAAAATCTCATCTAACATTTGACTTGGATACTCCACTTTCTCAGTTACCATTGCTCATAAACTCATGCAAACCGTTACAATTTTTGAAGATCCTCAAAATTGTTACTTCTGAGAGCTCTATACTAGTATACTCTAGTGCTGTTAAATAATGGAAGATCAAGTGATAGTGATTGTGATGGAAGAATCTAAGTCCTCTAAGCCAATCAAACAAAGTTATTCATTCTATCTATTTATTTAATTTACCCTCATATATGCTATTAATATGTATCATCTGAACTTACATACATTATTGTACCGACTGTGAAAAAAGCACGGGGGATCAAATCATTACGATGGAAGAAAACCACCCAGTTACATATCTATTTGGTGTTATAGTAAACCACCCAGTTAACAGTAGCATCTTTGGAGTCTTATACATGTTGTTGATTTCAAGTACAATAACAGTTATAGAAGTGGCCCTTGTTTCACGGATTGCTGCTATCATCGGTTTGATCGTATGGATGTTCATAATTGCAATAGTTGTCGCTGTTAACTGGCGAGTGATCACTAATGCTGATTTAGAAGCCTCGAAAAAATTCATGAAATCCATAGCAATTATTTGTGTTATTTCCCTACTTTGGATGATTAATTGCATAGTGCACACATTGGATGCTCTTCTTTATAGATCAGCTTGAGATTTTGTTAGAGATTATGGTGAATGTTAGATAATGAGTTATTGAGTTGATGTTGTTGGGTCTATTATTGGATTTATAAGTTTAGTCTAACTCTTTTAGGTTTTACTTTGTTATTTTATGGCATTCACATTTTTGGAACCCTAATCTCATTTATTGTTCGCTCTAATTCTCTACATTTGTTAATATGGCGTAAGAGCATCTTCCGATCCTATTTGAACCACATGTCGTTTCTGCTCCAAAACCCAAAAGTTTGGAGAAAGTTGTGTGATCGATTTGTTTTAATTTTTAATGTTGGTCTTTGAAGCTGTTGATGATTGGTTTCTTCTCAAAGAAAAAAAAAAAGTTTGATTATCTTGGTGTGCTTCTGCGATTAAAAAGAAGTCGTAAACGTTATTTGCTTCTTTTTGGAAGAATTGAACGAAAGGCATGCATGTCATGAAACCAAAGTTAAATTGTGTATGTCTTTTTAAATCAATTATCAATCATTTTTATGAAATAAATATTTATTTGTCGATTTTTATGTTTTAAAAAATATCACATCATTTTATTGTTTATAGAAATTATACTAAGTTTATTACATTTTATCGTAAAAAAGTATCAATATTCACTATTATTCAATAAAAATATCAGGAAACTTATATTTTATTTTGCTGACATTTTCGGTAAATAATATTTAATTAATTATTATAACTTTTATGGTAGAAAACAATTTTTCCAAAAAATAAAAGATTGATTAATTTTCGGTAAATAATATTTAATTATTATAATTTTTAACTATTAGTATAAAGATTGATTATACCAATACATCTTGAATTTTTGAGTGTATTGTCTAAATCAGGGACGGACCCTGAAATTTTTAGTAGTGTAGGCCAACCGAGAGGTCGCAACTAAGGTACATATTCCAAAATATATTCAATAAAAAAACATTGAATTATTTTCCCATTTTAATTGTCAATTAAAATATCTTTTATTCTTTAAAACGTTGAATTATTTTCTCATTTTGAATGTCAATTAAAATATCTCTCATTTTCTAATTTTTCTATACCCGATCATTTTCTATACCCGATCATGTTGTTAACGCTTCTTCTCGCTCTAACAATATAAAATTAAAGTTACTTTCATGTTTATTTCAATTTGGGAAATTGGTAAAAAGTAGTCCTATTAATTGGTTTATTTAGTTTATAACCAGTATTGCCTTATCAAAGTTGTTAACCACACTACTATCTATCATTAGGAAGTGTATGAGTGTATACTAGTATTTATTTCTTAAAACAAGTCAGGGCCTAGGCCCACAGGACCATTCACGTGGGTCCGTCCCTGGTCTAAATTATCCTATTTTGACCGTGAACGATACGCAATTTTCTCTTTCTTTTTCTCGAGACAAAATGAATAACTTGTGAAGCCCATATATTTCAATAGATACGTATCGGGAGAGTATCCGACGATTAAATTTTATTTTTTACAAAAATAATCGTTCGATGTGTTTCATATATTTCATGGATACGTTCTCTTTTTGGATATATAATTGACTAATTGTCACTTTCTTTATTATCAATATTACTTATATTTATATGTATGTTCGCTTGTTTGTTGTTTGAAAACGTTGCTCTTGTTGATTTGTATGTGAAGACAATTTCATTGTTGTGTTTTATCGTTGTCATATGTTTGTTTGGTCTAGGTTTTGCGTCTGTTTTATTTTTTGTTTTTCTTCTGAGTTTTAGTCCATATTTTGTATTTTGAGTTTTAATCTGTAGTTTAAATTTAATTTATTATTAAAGTATCACATTCGTATCGTATCTTGAATTTTGAAATTTTCATGTGTCGACATATCGGTGTCGTATCGTATCTGCATCGTATCAAGTATTTGAGCTTCATTGGTTCTATCAACAGGTCATAAGTCATCAGGTAGTCCGTACGTTGGATCATGCGACAATTTATTTTAGAGAAATGATATTTGTACAATTATTTTAGAATAATTTTTCGAATAACTCATACTCTTAGTGTATAATTACTCTTTTTTTTTTCTCTCTCTCTCTTTCGATTATTTCATACCAATAAAGAGTATGTGCATATATGTATTGGAGTTATGTTTAAAAGATTGAAATCAAGAGAATATGAATTTGATTGTGTTTTGGTCTTTGGTTATCATGTATTTGTTTAACTGAATGATTGAATGATTTGTTTGATTGATTTTTGTTTTACGGTGGAAAACTAGCTCATCATTTCATCAAATAAAGTACCATCATGAACTATCAATACTTTCTAAATACTTAGGTACCATCCAGAAGAGTCAATCTCACACTTTCATCACTTCGCCTTGTTCCAAGACTCGTGTTTGGGGGATTGTGAACCGTCATAATATTCCTAAAGGCTTAAAAGCCCTCTACAAAGACTCTAAGCCCTCTAGAATGGCTCAGACGCCCTCCGGAAGGGCTGCTGAGGCCTAGGCGCACCCTTCTTAGGACGCCACCTTTCTTAGCTTTTAGAAACCTCTAGAAACCGCTTAAAATACACAAATACCCTTGTTGCTTGGGGACTAAGGCAACCAAAACCCAAGCCCATAGCAGGCTATAAATACAACTTTTGAGAGCATTCTCAAAGATCCAAGAATCAGTCTAAACCCTAGAATACGATACTTAACCCTAGTATCCTTTAGTGTGCTTTTTGCAAGTACACATCAATATATCAAAATAATTTTGAGAGCTAACCACTATATAGGTGCCGTTTAAGGTGAGAATGGTGTCTAATTTTGAAAAATCCTTGTTGAGAGCGAATCCACTTGCCATAATTTTTATCCATGCTCACCAAACCATTGCTTCAACTTACTCCTCTATAAATACAGTAAGGCTCTCCAAGTTAGTATCCCAGATTGTGTTATTTGTACCCTTCCACAAACTTCACGGAGTAACTGTAAAATTAGAACAACCAATGCTCCATACTTTCGTGCCTTGGTAAATTAAACTATTTAGAATATGTGGTTCATATGATTCACTTTAATCGTTAGCTTCATAGTTTTTTGTATCAATCTGACTTTGTTTTGTTTTCGTAAGTGCATAACTTCTTAATTATGATTTTTTGTTTGTTTTTGGCATTGTAGTCTAGTTGTTTTATATTTGAATGTTAAGAGGAACATTGTTTAGGGTTTCTCGTTTAGGGCATCTCCGAATTGGGAAATTTAAGTAAGATGACAAAAGGGTTTTACTTGGATTTTGGAAATTAAGCAAAATAATCACGGAGTTTTGCATGGGTTTTCCATTTTTTGGGAAATAGGGTTTTCTTCTCCTATGATTTTAAGGGTGTTTCTTCAATTTTGAGTTTCATTCGTGTTGATCTTGTGAGAGTCGTTGGGTTTCAAATAGTTTGATTTATTCCATCTAGATTTTGTGGTTTATTCCATCTTGGTCATTTTGTTTGTTTTTTCTGGGTGTGATGACTGTGAATGGTGATTGGTGCCTTTAGGAATATATTGACGATCCATTTAACAAATGTGCTCGTTATCACCTAAATCAATAAGCCAATTTTGTGACTGGACATTTAAAGAACAAGAAATGACAATGTTTATATACCTGAAGAAGAAACCATGGAGGAAGGTAAAGAAATGATATGGTTTGTGCTAGCAGGATTGGTGGAGGATGCTAAAGGAAGAAAGGATACAAGATAAACATATTGCTCTTGAGCCAAACCAAATTGAGAAATAGTAGAAGAACCTTCAATAGCAACCTCTTAATCATCTCTGAAAATGACAATTTGCAAACAATAATTTTCAAGAGTGGATAATTGAGACAACTGGTTCATATGCTAAAGTGAAAATGATTGAGGGTTCAGATCACATGGTCATGCTCTCCAATCAATGTTCCACAAATCGAGTGTTAACTAGTCGAGTTTACCGAGTTTACGTTTTTAGGTACCAAAATCGTATCAACTCGGAGGTATACTTGATTTCTGGTAAAATCGGAATGTTTGACGAGTTTGACTCGAGTTAACTCGATCAAACTCGGTAAACTTGGATAAAATCGAGTAAACTCGAGTAAAATCGGAATTTAAGTCTATTTTATTTTCAACAATTTTATTAACTTTAGGAACTTGTGAAACTTGCCTTTTTGGATGGTTAAGACTTAAGAGGCTTATGATTTTGCAAGTTTGTTTTGTATTTTTATATTTAGTTGAACATAATGTTTTATTATGGTGGTTGAAAACCTTTATAATTTAGTCATATTTAGTACTACTGGACTATTTACAATATTATATTAGTTTACATATGTCATGTGAATAATAAATTTTATTTAATTTTAATTTTAATTTTAGGTAAACTTGTACGAGTTCTCGAGTCGAGTTTACCTAGACAAAACGAGTTGAAGTAAACTATCGAGTTGTAAAACCTTGCCTCCAATCCTACAAAACTCAACTCTGAAACTTCTAAACATTTCTTACAATTATTAACCTTTGAATAAATGTTTCATTAAAGTTTATGATAAAGTTTGCGTTGAAGATTCCTACTTAAATAGTTTCTCTTTTATGTCTTGTTTTTTGGTTTAGTAGGATATTTGAAAACCTTGCTTCAAGATCAGATCCCTTTCTGTTTCTTGTGCTCAAGTTAATAATCTCTTTTGGTTGTTTAGTTGAGCAAACAATATTTGTGCGTCAAGTCAACATTGCCAATTGAGTTAAACTTTACGGACAAATCTCAAATTAATATCACCAAAGTATTTGGAAATATGACAAAAAAGTAGTCAAGATTAATTATATACATATACAATCGGTATTTTAGACACATTAATTAATACATATAATAAAATATATAATAACATAGACATAGTAATCTTCCAAACCAAGTGTTTTTCTGAGAGAAATTCTAGCATCTGCATGAATCATGCAAAGTTGTACCCTCGTAAAAATCTCATCTAACTTTTGACTTGGATACTCCACTTTCTCAGTTACCATTGCTCATAAACTCATGCAAACCGTTACAATTTTTGGAAATCCTCTCAGTTAAATTGAATGAATAATAACTATACCTAAGATTGTTACTTCTGAAAGCTCTCTATACTAGTATACTCTAGTGCTATTAAACAATGGAAGATCAAGTGACAGTGATTGTGATGGAAGAATCTAAGTCCTCTAAGCCAATCAAACAAAGGTATTCATTCTATCTATTTATTATTTATTTTACCCTCATATATGCTATTAATATCTATCATTTGAACATACATACATTGTTGTATTCTATCATCCCAACATGTATTGAATCTATTATCATTAATGAAATGAGTTAAGCTTATTCCTCTAAAAAAAAATACATTATTGTAGCGATTGTGAAGAAAGCACGGGGGATCAAATCATTGCGATGGAAGAATCTAAGTTGTCTGATCCAGCTAATGCGGAAAAGTATGTACTCAATCCGTTTAATTTACCATCCTGCAATTAATTTTACTATTCTTTTGGACTTCTAATTTCTTGAAGCACCCAAAAATTCCATAAATCTCTGTATAAACTTCAGTTAATATAGGTACAAATTTAACGACAAAGAAAGATCGGAGCAAGTGTCCTGTGTGAATCAGTAGGATTATGTTCGTGATTATTGTCCTTGCCTTAAAGGTGTTGAGTTTGATTTTCAAGATTCTTAAAATAAAGAAGGAGGTTAAAAAACATTAGCTATTGGAGAAGTCCCACATCGCTTAGTGTGGTGAAGCAAGGGGAAGACGAAGGTTATATGTTGGACCTAGGTTCTTTGTTTTTAGATGCATCAGTGAGTAGTACTTTAAACTTATATTCGACTTAGTGAGAGAAGCCTGTGTGTTATAGAAGTGGCCCTTGTTTCACGGACTGTTGCTATCATCAATTTGATCATATGGATGTTCATAGTTGCAGTAGTTGTCGCTGCTAACTGGCGAGTGATCACTAATGCTGATTTAGAAGCCTCGAAAAAATTCATGAAATCCATAGCAATTATTTGTGTTATTTGTTGTGAATTCATTGTGAAAACCACACCAATAATAAACTTGATGCGTGGAGCAAATTAATACCAAGTAATCAAATCAAGCGGGTGGCAAAAATAATTCAAACAAAATTAAACAGCAAGAGATAAAAGGAAGAAGGAGAACATAAGAAATTTTTTACCCAGTTCGGTCTAATGATTACCTACTCTGGGGGGAAAAAGCAGCTCCCCGTTCCACTATAATGATATGAGTTTCTTTACAAAGAGATGTCAATGAGTTACAAGAATCAGTTTTCAAACCTAATTCTACCCAAGTCTCAATCTGTTCCCGTGACCAAGAGACTCAATCCTAACAGTGCTTTGTTCAAGGTGAATCAAAACAATCTCAACCCTAGTGTTTATTGCCAAGAGAAATTCTCTATAAATCCTAATTTTTATGTTGGCTTCTAAACTCTGTTTTCTACACACATAATCATCTGATACAACGTTTATATTTATAGTGGAAAGCATCCCTAAAAAATTGGAACTAAATCAGGTCAAAAAATACGATTTATTTTTCTGTATCAGCGCAAAATCGTGCTTCGATTTTGCCAGATCTTGCTCCGATTTTTTACGAATGGAAAGTGTCAATTCTGGTCCAAAAATCGTGCTTCGATTTTTCAGATCATGCTCCGATTTTGACAGCTTTCTAACCTTCAATTTTTAGTCACTTTCAACATTTCTCCGCCTTGACTCTAAATTAGTGATGATGTCAATTTAACCATCAACCACCATGCTGCTCTCTCCAACCTTCATTTATGCTTCAATGAAGTTAGTCAAGTCCAAGAAATGTTTGAACCTTGATCTTGGTAATGATTTGGTGAACATGTCTGCTGGATTTTCTTCCGATGCCACTTTCTCAACCACGATCTCCTTAGTCTCAATCATGTTTCTAACAAAGTGCAAATGAATGTCAATGTGCTTTGTTCTTTCGTGATATACTTGATGATTTGCCAAATGAATGGTACTTTGGCTATCACAATGTATCTTCACACACCCTTGACTAATCCCCATTTCTCCAATCATACCTTTCAACCATATGGCTTCCTTGACCCCTTCAACAAGGGCAATGTACTCTGCTTGAGTTGTTGAAAGAGCTACAACTGATTGTTGATTTGCCTTCAAAGTTACTATTGTACCGAACAGCGTAAACAAAAATCCTGGCAAAGATTTTCTAGTGTCTACATTACCTGCATAGTCCGCATCCACATATCTCTTCCTGGTTGTGACCTTGTATACTTCATACCACCTTTCAAAGTCTCATTCAAATATCTCAGAACCCACTTCAAAGCTTGTCAGTGCACTTTACCTGGATTTGCCATAAATTAACTTATCACACTTATTGCATAGGATAAGTTCGGTCTACTACAAACCATATCATACATGATGCTTCCAACCCCACTGGTATAGGGAGTACCCTCCATCTTGGTTTTCTATTCATCGGATTGAGGACACTGCTTTATAGACAACTTTGTGTGATGACCAAGAGGAGTGCCAATGATCTTAGAATATTTCATTCTGAACCGCTCCACCACTTTCCTCAAGTACCCCTGCTGAGATAAGAACAACTCACCTTTGTTTTAGTCCTTCATGATATTCATACCAAGTATCCTCTTTGCATTACCAAGATCCTTCATCTCAAATTCATCATTCAATCTTTTCTTGAGCTTCTGAATCTCTTGCTGTCAGAACTTGCCATAAGAATATCATCTACGTAGAGGAGAAGGTAGAGAATGACTTTCTCATTCCTTCCCATCATGTAAACACAACTATCATAGTTGCTTCTCACAAAACCAGCCTTTACTAGGAACTCATCAAATCGACGATACCACTACCGTGGACTTTGCTTTAACTCATACAAAGATTTCTTCAACAAACACACTTTTGTATTATCTTCTACGAAACCTTCTGGTTGTTGCATATAAATAGTTTCTTCCAACTCTCCATGTAGAAATGCGGTCTTCACATCCATCTGTTCTAACTCAAGATCATACATGTTAACAATCGCCATAAGTACCCTTATAAAACAATGTTTTACCATTGGTGAAAAGATTTCAGTGTAATCAATCCCTTCCACCTGAGTAAAACCCTTTGCTACAAGTCTTGCCTTATACCTTGGTGCTTCGAACCCTGGTATACCTTCTTTCTTCTTAAACTCCCACTTGCTTCCCACTACCCTTTGATTCTTAGATAATGAAACAAGTTTCCAAGTCTAGTTCTTTTCCAATGAAAGCATTTCCTCATTCATTGCCTTCAGTCAGTCCTTGCTTTCGTTGCTTTCTAATGCTTCCCTGAAGTTCTTTGGTTCTGAGTTTTGCACTTCTTGAACTGCATTCAAAGCATAACATATGAGGTCAGAATAACCGTATCTAACAGATGGATTAATTTGTCTCTTTTCCCTATCTCTTGCTAGCTGATAGTCAGGATCAATTATTTCTTGGCCTTCACTCTCATCAGGTACTGGAGTCTGATCCTCCCCTCCCCTTCCCTTTCGTTGTGAAAACCACACCAATAATAAACTTGATTCGTGGAGCAAATTAATACCAAGTAATCAAATCAAGCGGGTGGCAAAAATAATTCAAACAAAATTAAACAGCAAGAGATAAAAGGAAGAAGAAGAACACAAGAAATTGTTTACCCAGTTTGGTCTAATGATGACCTACTCTGGGGGAGAGAGCAGTTCTCCGTTCCACTATAATGATATGAGTTTCTTTACAAAGAGATGTCAATGAGTTACAAGAATCAGTCTTCAAACCTAATTCTACCCAAGTCCCAATCTCTTCCTGTGAGCAAGAGACTCAATCCTAACAGTGCTTTGTTCAAGATGAATCAAAACAATCCCAACCCTAGTGTTTGTTGCCAAGAGAAATTCTCTATAAATCCTAGTTTTTATGTTGGCTTCTAAACCCTGTTTTCTACACACATAATCATCTGATACAAGGTTTATATTTATAGTGGAAAGCATCCCTCAAAAATTGGAACTAAATCAGGCCCAAAAATACGATCTGTTTTTCTGTATCAGCGCAAAATCGTGCTTCGATTTTTACGAATGAAAAACGTCAATTCTGGTCCAAAAATCGTACTCCAATTTTGACAGCTTTCTAACCTTCAATTTTGAGTCACTTTCAACATTATTTCCCTACTTTGGATGATTAATTGCATAGTGCACACTTTGATTGCTCTTCTTTTTAAATAAATCAACAACTTTGTTCAACGAGTTATTTGCAAAACAAATTCTTTAGAAGTCCTCCGTCTTCTTCAAGACTCGGATCACTCTCATTTGCATGTATACGCTTCTTTGTTGGTGAAGATTTTTGGGTTAAAGGAGCATATTTCTAACATTTATTTCCAACATGTGCCTCGAGAGGGCAACCATTGCGCATATTTCTTACCCAAGCTCGGGCGCTCTTTAAGTTTAGGTGTGACTTTTTGGCAGGCTCCCCCATCAGAGTTGAAGTCAGTGTTGAGGCAGTCGCGCCATAGGTTTTTTGTATCAAATCTTTCATCGTTTTGTTTTCGTAAGTGCATAACATCCTATGAATTTTTTTTTGGCATTGTTCTTTAGTTGTTTTATATTTTGAATGTTAAGAGTGCCGTCGTTTAGAGTTCGTCGTTTAGGTTTAGGAAATCTCTGATTTAGGAAATTTAAGTAAGACTACCGCAGGGTTTTACTTGGGTTTCAAAAATTAAGCAAAATAATCATGGGTTTTTCTTGGGTTCTCCATTTTAGGAGATAGGGTTTTCTTCTCCTAGGATTTTAAGCGTGTTTCTCCAATTTTAAATTTCATCGTTGTTGATCCTTGTGAGAGTTGGGTTTCGAATCATTTGGTTTGTTCCATCGTGTTATACAAGAATTGAGTTTGATTGATATGCACATGGAGGAATACTATTCACTTGTTTAAGAGTTTGGGTAACTCGTGAAGTGGAAGAAAGACTAGATAAAGTTTTAGCAAACAAAGCATGGATCCAACTCTTTCCGTATCGCAAAGTTAAAGAATTTGTGGTGCCTGCATTGGATCATTATCCCATCCTTTTGGAACGCGAACCAATGGTGCGGTCAAACAGTCAAAGACTCATTTCCAGATTAAAAAATATTGGCAAATTGAAGAAGAGTTCAATGAGAATTAGAAAATTCTAGAGAATTTTTTAAAAAAAAATCTGAAGATATTTGTATTTGTTTGTTTACTATTCAAAAAATCACTTTTTTTAAAATAATGATTTTAACTACTTCATATGTTACTTTTTTATGTTTGAAAAAAAATAAATTTTAAGAAAAGCTAATTCTAATAGCTTTTCATTTTAGAATGAAAATAGATTTTTTTTGATAAAATGATTTTTATAAAAATCTTAAACAAACACTTAAAAATGATAAAAGTGATTTTGTTATAAAAAAAAATAGATTTTTTCTAAAATAATCCAAAACTAACGCAACCATAATCATTTTATCATCGTCTTCAAATATAATTTAAACTACATCCATTCAAAATTGCAAAGTCAAACCGGTACTACTGAACTATTCATCATCGACAGATGTGTATATTGTATTATTATTAAAAGACAATGAAAACTGAAAATCCCAACAAAAATGAGAAAATCCTTTTAGTTTTACTTTGATTATTAGATTCTTGTCATGTGAAGAACAACGCCATCGCCAGGTTCTATAAGCATGTGGAAGGAAGGTGAATGGCAATAACTTGGTGATAAAGAGAACTGAAACTTCAACAAAATGAGAGACAAGATCACCTTCAATTCAACCATTGCTAGATGTTGCCCTAAACATACACGAGGTCCCATTCCAAATGGCATGTAAACTTGTGGAATCTTGCATGCTCCATGCACTCCATTTGCAAATCTTTCCGGATTGAACTTATGTGCATCATGCCCCCAAAGCTCTGGGTCTTGATGCAATATTGGCATTGGAATTTGAATATTCATTCCTTTTGGAACTTGGATGCCTTTAAAATTAATGTCTTCAAAAACTGCTCTAACAACCGATCCTGTCGGGGGATAAAGCCGCAATGTCTCTTGAATCACCATTGTTAACTGCAAGTACATATTTATGTAAGTGGATCTACCAACCCTAAACGAGCCGGACCGACCCATTTGACGGCTCTAACTATAGACTAATTAAGTCAAAACATAATGTATTGAAACATGAGCCTTTAGTACATAGATTGTGTAAGAACATACCGTTTTCATGCTTTTCAGTAGACTTGCATCTATAATACCATCCTTTCCACAAATTTCAAGCACCTCAGCACGAACACGATCTTGCCAATCTGGATGTGTAGCTAGCAACATTAAACACCATGATGTTGTAATTGCAGTAGTCTCATATCCAGCAAAGAATATATTTTTGCAATTATCTATGATGAATCTTTCTCGTAAGGTAGAGTTTGGTAAGAAACTGTCACCACTCTCGCATTTCTTTGCACTATCAAGTATCATTTGCAAGAGATCTTGTTCGTCATGAGCATCAATTTGGCGTTGTTTTATGAGCTTTGATATCCTTGAGCTTATCTCTTTCTCTAATCTCCACATTTGTCTGTTGCTTTTGTTTGGCAAATATCTAAAACAAATTATGATTGCATTTTGAACATTAGCATCATCACTAGCAATAATTGTTATTTCATTAAAAAATATTTAAATTTAATCATAACTAGGTATCTTGCAGGACATATATAAGATAACTTCTGATCAATTGTTAGGGTAAAAAATTTACTGCACTAATTGTACATAAAAATTAACCTCATATCAATATGATAAAGATTAAACATACCTAAAGCCTGGAATTCCAGCAAAAATTTTGCAAATGATGTTTTGAAGTTCTCTAAGCTTTGTGAATATTTCTCTTCCTTCAACATAATTGCTCCCAAAACAAGCTCTTGCAATTATATCAGCTGATAAGTTTCGCAAGTCTTGGTCAATTTTAATCTCTGAAACTCCATCTTTTTCCAACTTTGTCTCCCATGATCTTAGCAGTATATTTGTGGAGTCAACTATCATACTGACCTTTGCCTTCAACGTGATTAAAAAAAACATTGCTATTCAAAATCAACATTTACAAGGAATTGTATGCAAAAACAACATCATTACCATCACATACACATGCTTATCATTGTAAACTAAGAGAAGTCTTACCCGAGCACAGACACAAATAAAAAATAAAAAGTTTGGACGCACTCACATAAATGAAGAAAAATAAATGAGAAATAATTTTATCATATCATGCAATTATTTTCTCTTTTAATAAATGAGAAAAAAAACATTTATCATTTAAAAACTAAATAAGTAATATTACCAACCGTAGAAACTCAAAAATATATATAAAAGAACATTTGTAATTCATTGTGTGTCTCAAATACATGTAGATTGTCCTATTTATATTATAGGATTGGAGACAAATAAACACAAAAAATATTTACACATAAATACTGATTACTCCTAGAAAAATTACAATATAATTACAATAAATGGAGAATCGTAATATATCTTAACATCCCCCCTCAAACTCAAGTGGGTGGAGCTTCAATGAACTTGAGTTTGGACACTAAAGTGCGGAAACGTCCTGGAGAATGAGGTAAATTTTGTGAACAAATCTGCCGGCTGGTCAAGCGTGCCAATGGAGATAAGATGAAGTTCACCACGGAGAAGATGTTGACGAATGAAGTGACAATCAATTTCAATATGTTTGGTTCGCTCATGGAAAACATCATTGTGGGCAATTTGAATGGCACTGCGATTATCACAATATAGATCAGTTGGTGAAGACTGTGATGTCTCTAAATCAGCAAGAAGCCAACGAAGCCATAATATTTCAGAAGTAGTATCAGCAAGAGCACGATATTCAGCTTCAATGCTAGAGCGAGCCACTAAGGATTGTTTCTTGCTACGCCAAGATATAAGAGAATCTCCAAGAAAAATACAAAAACCAGTGGTTGAACGGCGATCACTAGGATCACCAGCCCAATCCGCATCAGAGTAAGCTCTAAGAATCAATGGAGATGTATTTGAGTAATGAAGACCATAAAATAAGGTACCCTTGATATATCGAATAATCCAAAGGACAGCTGCATAATGTGTGGTACGTGGAGAAGTCATGAATTGGCTAACAAGATGAACAACATATGAAATATCTGGCCGTGTAACAGTGAGGTATATCAGACTACCTACGAGCTGTCGATAAAGAGTAGCATCATTAAGTAAAGTACCATCTTGAGGAGTAAATCGAACGCTGGGTTCAAGAGGAGTGTGTTCGATTTTACAATCAGTGAGACCTGCTCGAGAGACAAGATCAGAAGCATACTTAGCTTGTGAGAGAAACAAGCCATCACTCGAAGATAATACTTCAAGCCCCAAAAAGTGTAATGGTCCCAGATCCTTCATTTCAAAATGTTGACGTAAGAATTGCTTGAGCTCTTTAATTCCAATGGAGTCATCACCAATGATAATCATGTCAACGACATAAAGAAGCAAGACAACAGTGCCATTTTCAGTTTTTCGAGTAAAAGGAGCAGAGTCATGTGCACTAGAAGAGAAATTCAACTGAGTGATAGTCTTGTGAAATTTAGCAAACCAAGCTCTAGGGGCTTGTTTGAGACCATAAAGAGCCTTGTGAAGTCGACATACTTTGTTTTCCTGACATGTATATCCTGGAGGAGGACGCATGTAAACCTCTTCTTCTAACTCGCCATTGAGAAAGGCATTTTTAACATCCATTTGACCGAGTTTCCATTTGCAACTGGCAGCAATGGCAAGAAGATATCGAACAGAGTTGATGCGGGTAACAGGGGCAAATGTTTCTTCATAATTAATTTCATACTCTTGAGTGAACCCTTTTGCTACAAGACGAGCTTTGTAACGCTCGATATATCCATCAGAAAGAGTCTTTATTTTGTACACCCATTTGCATCCTACAAGAGTCTTATCGGAAGGAGGATCAACAAGGTCCCATGTGTGGGGTTTCTCCAATGCTTGTAATTCCTCTTGCATAGCTTGCTGCTAATGAGGATCTGTTGAGGCTTCCTTATAGGATTGCGGTTTATGATGGTGAAGCATAGTGAAATAACAATGGTAATCACGAAGATAAGGATGCTAATTTCTTACCCTCGAAGGAAGCTCAATGGTGAGAGGTGCAGGATCAACGATCGGAACAACATCATTAAAAGTGGATTGAACATCGGAAGGGGTTGGAAGCTCACTAGAAGAACCTGCATATGTCTCAGAACATGCATGTGTGTCACTAGGAATAAGGTCGACATCAGGGTTAGTAAAGAGAGGAGTAGAAGTAGAAGGGATCGACTTAAACTTTGATAAGGAAGAGAACATTATATGTTCCCAAAAGACAACATGACGGGAGATGCGAATGCGCTGGGATATTGGATCCCAACATCGATAACCTTTATGTTCAGTGCCATAACCAAGAAAACAACACAGACGAGCACGAGGCTCAAGTTTACTATATTCATGGGGATGAAGGAGGACAAAACACGCACAACCAAACACCTTAAGTGATTTATAATCTGGTGTAGTGAGATAAAGACGCTGAAAAGGAGAGACATTACCAAGGACAGAGGAAGGGAGACAATTGATTATATGGACAGTAGTAACAGCAGCTTCACCCCAAGCACGTTCCGGACAAGAGGCCGAGATATGCATGGCACAGACTGAGTCAAGAATGTGACGATGCTTTCTCTCAGCGCGACCATTTTGTTGAGATGTGTATGGACAAGAAAATTCAAACAATGTACCCTGCTCACTAAGAAAAGACAAGAGTTTAGAATCACGATATTCCATGGCATTATCTCGTCGGAAAACTTTAATGACTTTGGAAAATTGTGTTTGAATCATTTTGGAAAAATTGATGTAAATTTGAGAAAGTTCATGTCTATTTTTCATCATATATATCCATGTGAAACGAGAATAATCATCAATAAATATAACAAAATACCGAGAACCTCCCATAGTTGGTGTGGGAGCAGGACCCCAAATATCATAATGCACTAGATCAAACGGTGAAGCTGAAATGGATGTACTTTTATGAAAAGATAAAGCAGGTTGTTTAGCACTTTGACAAGCAGTACAATCAAAAGACTCATTGGTGACAAATCCTAAATAACCTTGAGACACTAGAGGACGTAATTTACCAATTGAACTATGAGCAAGACGACGATGCCAAAGTTGAATGGAAGATTGTGTGGTAGCAGCACAAATGTTGGACTCATGAGGAATATGCAGTTCAGTGAGTTCGTATAGCCTTCCAATCTTTCGTCCAGTCCCTATGAGTTTTCCGGTTCGTGGATCCTGCACACGACATCCAGAAGAAGAGAAAGTAATTTCATAACCAAGGTCACATAATTGACCAATAGAGATAAGATTAAAGTTTAGTTTAGGAATAAGATATGTGTTAGAAAGGCTTAAATTAGATAGAGAGATATGACATGTGTGGCTTACATGCATAAGGGATCCATCAGCAGTGTGGATAGAGCGATTAATATCATTTTTAGACAAGGAAGAAAATAAATGAGACATAGATGTCATGTGGTTGCAACATGCCGAATCAAAATACCATTTAGAATTACCTGGTATTGTGGAAAGAGCGGCGGGAGTATTACCAGAAGGAAATAATTGTCTAAGAATAGACTCAATGTTTGTGATAGGGAAGGATGACCGAGAAGATTCTAGGGAATTCATCATTATATCACAAAAAAATTCAACAAAAAAAACACAATTCTTTATAATTGATGATGATGTTACAAGGGGAAGTGTTACGTAGGTGTGAGCAATTCAAAAAGGAAAATAGTATATATGGTGCTTTAGGAGAAGAAAAAAAGGTATAACCTGATAGAATGATATAATGAAGAGCAATTCAAATTTCACCGAACAGCTGCGGCGAAGGAAAAAACTTACGAAATGAAGACTCAGGAGAAATTAAAAACACCACAGGAGGAGGAAAAATAAAAAAAGGTAATCGAAAGCCTAAGCTCTGATACCATGTAGAAACTCAGAAATATATATAAAAGAACATTTGTAATTCATTGTGTGTCTGAAATACATGTAGATTGTCCTATTTATATTATAGGATTGGAGACAAATAAACACAAAAATAATTACACATAAATACTGATTACTCCTAGCATAATTACAATATAATTACAATAAATAGAAAATCATAATATATCTGAACACCAACATTATCTAACAAACATTTTTTACATATAAATTTAGAGCATCTACAATCGTTATCTTATTAAGATGTGGCTAAAGTGGCCCCACACATACAAATTACTTGTACGAAAGCATTGAATAGAATATGCAATGAGGCAATATTTATGCGAGAGAGAGACAATGCTTGTATAAGTCTTACATCTAAATAACACTACTTCTTATTTCTTCTCCGATAGAAGTAGCTAATAAGCTCTACATCCTATTAGGTTAAACACATACCATAGGAGATGCTCTCTGTGAAACCTATATAAATTTTAATCAATAGAAAAAGAACGTGTGCAATAGAAAATGTATTTTTAATACACCCCTTAATACGTAGAATATAGAGTTACCTTCATTTTATCTAGGTACAATTCAGGGGCAATTATCTTCCTTTGATGAGCCCAAAAGTGTCCACTTGATGATAATATACCTTGTCCTAGGAGTGGCCTATTATCTTTGGACAAAAAAGAAGGCTTCCCTAGAATCAAAGAAGTGTGTAAAACAATTTCCTTCACCATCTCTATGTCTGTCACCATTAACCACTGTATACTTCCAGAAGAAAACAAGTATATGGGACCTGCATGTATATATATCTAGGTTGAGATTAGAGTTTTTTGATTGAAATTGAAAGAGACGTGCCACCAGCTAGCATACTATTCTTTTATTCAGCTTACTCAAATTACGATAATCAATTTAACAAAAATGATCAATTTTAAAATAGAAAAATTACAAAAAGAGATTCAAATTGACAGGGTGGATTTAAAAAAGGAAGTTGTGATGGTCATTATTTTGTTTTCTCAAAACAAAATGAAGGTACTCCCTCAGAAAGAAAGAAAAAATGAATGTGCCGACATTAATACTATGAGCTCCCCCAAAAAAAACATTAGTACAGTGAGCTGTAAGAAAAAACACTAATAACAAAAGAAAAATGAGATAATCCCCTAAATAAATGAGATAAGGTTTGCTTGTTTGTACCAAAAAAGATAAGGTTGGCTTGTGATTGAAGTGGAAGAATTAAGAAGTGAAATGATAAGAAAATATATGGTTTGTCATCACACGTAACAAAACACTTAACATTAATCATCCCACAATCATTGTCATATATGGTCATTCCACACAATTTTTTCTAAAAAAGTCAAATTTCATCTAAAGAAATTGGAATAAGAACCCAATAATGTTACATATTCGCTATATTATCCCGAAGCAATTGTGAATGGACTCTAAAGGGGATTTAATGACGTAAATAAGTTTATAAAATAACCTTAGTAAATACACCTTAAAAAATGTTATTTTTTCTTATCAAAAGGACAAAAAATCTCCAAAACTCTCCTATATTTTATCTTTTCTTTTCAGTTATTTGTTTTTAACTTTTTACACATAAGAATACAACCAATAATTCTATGATACACTTCATAATTTATGATTTAGTTTTATATATTTCTTTCTCGGAAATAAATAACAAATGATATCATTGACAAATCAATGTTAATGTTGAAATTGCAAATGCGACAATTAAAAAAGAACGGAAAATGAATAAGAACTTATGAACGAAAGTAGTATTAACATTTGATATATTAAAAAAAATAATAAACTGTGAGAAAGGATAAAGTAGTTGACCGTATTGTTTTCTCCACTTGAGAATGTGAGGAAACACAGTTGAAAGCCAGTTATGAGAAATGGATGTTGGAACACCATCTTTGTTGTTGTTGTCTTGTAAAAGGCTCTTCATTTCTGGGATGTTACCAAAGTAGAAGTGAGGAGAAGGTCCATTAATTCCCTGTTTTTGAAGCTTAGCTCTTAGGGATTTTGGCTTCAAAACCAAAATATGCAAAAGATGAGCCAAAACCACCAAAATTGCTCCTAACATAACCTTCATTGTGCTTATATCACCAATTTCCATTTTGCCAATCTCAAAACTTCACACTACCTGTTGCTCTATTTGTTTTAGCTCTAAGAGTAATAGTTAAGAATGTTTAATGTATTCTGACTAGTCAAAACATAAATATTAAACTGAGTCAAAAAGATATTTAAGATAGAGGGAAGAAAATAAGATGGGTATTAGGAGTTTGTTGTGCTAGAAAAGAAAGAAATAATGATAAAAAGAATAAAACTAATATTTCATTGCAATCAACAAAAGTTTAACAAAAATACAAAAACAAATTAAGAAAATATAAATATATATTCTGTGATGTAGTCAAAGAAAATAATAGTATAGTGGTATATAAAGTAAATGCATCAAAATATTTCTAAATTTTCTTTCTTTTTGAATTTTTTTTTGTTTATTATTAAGAAAATATTTTTTATTAAATGAAAAAAATATTGAATGTTAGGAAATGTATTTATATTACTTTTTTATTTTTATATTTTTGGAAATGCTTATTTTAATATACTTTTTAAGGGTTATTTTTAATTTATTTCCTATTCTTTTTATCAATCTATTTTTCTCTTTCATCAATTTTTTATCATTTTTTAATTATAGAATATATCTTGATTCAAAAAATATAAATACAAGGGTTAATTATGTTAGTGGTCCCAATAAATATTCAGAATTTAAATCTTAGTCCCTACAAAAAAAATCGCACTTTTTAGTTTTAGTAAAATATTTCTTCAACATTTTCGGTCTCTAAAATGATAAAGAAAAAAGTTTAAAAAAATAAATGATATTCATTGTTTCTGGTACCTTATTTTAGGGGATTGATCCTAGTACTTAAACAATATTCGTTGTATTTAAGACTAGCCAAATACATTTCTTTCATAAAAAAATAATTAAAAAAATTAAAAAAACAAGCCAAATACACGTTCATTGTATGATGAAAAATGTTACTTAAACTGATAAATAGTGTGAAAATTTCTTTTTTCGCTCTTTTTGCTTCTCGTTTGCTCTCAATTTTTCTAATTTTACTCTCGTTTGGATTACATATTTTGAAGCGTTTTTATAAATTTTAGAGTATATGATCTGAAACATCTTAAACTCAGAAGATAGAGTATTTTTCCATTTAATCGATCTATAATCATGTTTTATAACATTTCAGCAAATAGAATTTGCATAACATATTGGTTTGTACAATCTAAAATGTTTCAAATCAAAACAGTTTTTAGGAACATTAGTAGTCATTATATTGACATATTTTGGATTCTATAAACCTGATACATTAAATAAGTTTTTGGTTTATATAATTCAAATTATATCAGCGCAAACCTGTGAAGCCCGAATACGAGATACGATATTGCATCGATACGTCGATACGAAAAAATTTTAAAAATCAAGATACGATACGGCAGGGATACGTTAATAAAAAAAATTATAGAATTATAACCATTTTTTAATATGCAAATATATTAACAAACAAAAGAAACCAGTTATAGGCTTGTAGCACATCAACATAAATATAAATAATATTGACGATTAAGAGAGTGATGATTAGTCAATTACATACACAATATATCCGAAAAAGAGCACCATCAGTGTTATACTATATCTGTTAGTGTTATACTTTATCGATCCAAAAAAGAAGCACTATATTCAAAAAAGAACACATGAGTACTCAAGAGTTAGGTTATTTTAGTTAACATTAATTGGGAAATGCTGGGGCAGGTATCGGTGCATGATAATTATCAGATACTCTCCTGATACGTATCGAGAAGTATCGGATAATTATTATTTTTTAAAATAAAATTTAACCTTTGGATACTCTCCTGATACGTAACGGGAAGTATCAGGCAGGTATCAGTGTATGATACCTAGGGGATACGAAACGTCATCCATTTTGAAGTATCGGGGTTTCACAGGCGCAAACATATTTGGCAAGGGGCACGCATACTTACAAATTTACGTTGATTTGAAACACATCAATACATATTATCGACACACATCAAAATTATAAAGAAATGTAGAACATGATAATATTATACATGATTAGAAAAGATTTCCAAATGATACAAAATATTCGAAACAAAATATCCAAAAGAAAAATATCTGAAAATACAAAGTCATAAATGTTGAGGCAAAATTCCTAATTAATTTTAAAGATAATAAACCATTGTGATTAAGGAATTAATGGACTTTGATTAATTTCTTGGTATTTAACTTGTGCTCTTAAGTGGTTAATTAAGACAGGTACAGGGTTTAATTCATACCAAGATACAAGAAATCAAAGGACATTTGAATTCATAATCTAATTCTGAGTTCAGAATGTTAGATCAGAATGTTGCTCAGAAAGTTGATCAGAATGTTCAAGCAGAGTTCAGAAAGTTGTTCTTACACAAGCCCAGGAGCTCAAGAACATTATCAAGAGTGTGCAAGGCACACGTGACATAAAGATATGTCCAGGAAAGTACACTTGCATGGATCAATTAAGCAATAATGGCATTTACAAAGGAAATGTCAAAGAGGATAATCAATGTTCTTTTAAGACTATGAACATTGAAGTACTAGGAATATTCCAAGAGAATATGATCCTAGATGAGTATAATCATTGTTCTTCATTGTTGTTTCACTATTAGGATTTGATTACATCAAATGGTGGTCTTACAAATCATCCTAAGTGGGACAAAAGGAACATTCTGATGATCAGAATGTTCAGCTCTGCACATGCTTACCTTATGAACAGTAAAGTTGTTGAAAAGCAAAAAGCAAAAGGAAATTTGTCTTGCTCAATCAGAGATAGACGCGCATGGGAGTTGGTACAGTACATGGACCACACAATCCCTCAAAGCATGGGGATGAAGAAGCAGAATCCACTTTAACAGTCCTGCACAATTTCCAATGCAAAATCTGGGAAGACAGCATTCTGATGAATGTTGAAAAGCCACTGCAGTTGGTTATTGCTCAGATGATCATATGAAACGCATATGATTTATCCAGAAACTCATGTGTTCATTCATCATGATGAACCCAGATGAAGATCATCAAGAACACAACAATATTTATGGGTCTCTATGAAGAACAAAACAACATTCTGAACATCAGAATGTTCACCCAGAATTTCAAGTAAAATATTGTGGGGGCCAGGACACATGGCATAACACCATTGGACACCCTACAACGGCTATATGAGCCCAACAACTCTATAAATAGAGATCAAAGGCTCAACATTACTTGCACATTTGCAAAGCATACAAGAAAACATTTGAAAAGTGTTTGAAGCTCTTGCAATTCGAATTGATCATCACTGAAGACTCTTTTTATCTTCTTTGTAGTGTAAATCAATTTTTCATGTTATCTCTCTTATAGATAACTTCTTCCGTTCCTTCTATTTGTTTTCAAACATCAAAACTCCATACAAATTGTAGACAAAGTCTCATCTAGCTTTAGGGGTACTAAAGTGTTAGTTTGAGCAAAGGTTGTAAAAGTCTAAGTGGTTAACTTAGCAAGAAGGTGCAAGCTTGATGAGGCTTTGAGAATACATAGTTGTAATTGTTCAGGTGAACAAAGATTGTAAGATGCAGGATTTGAGAGGTTATCTCAAGCATCATAATGGAAACTCTCACAAGATTGTGAGGAGTGGACTAACCCACATTGGGTGAACCACTATAAATCTATGTGTGTTCTTTCTCTTTTCCCTATACTCTTTATTTACAGTATACACAACACACACTTACACACTTACTTTATTAAACTGTTTTTGTGTATGAACTTCAGAACATTCTGAAGACAGAATCCTAACTTAACTATTCCAAATAAACAACTTAAGAATCACTTTTAAGTTATAGGATAATTTTTAAAGGGTTACAATTCAAACCCTTTCTTCCTTGTGACTATTTTATCTACTTCAATAAACCATATTGGGTAGCATGCCCCTATCAACCCTTCCTCCTCTGACTAAACACCATCCCTCCTTGAGCTATGCAATGATCTACTTTAAACCATGTCAGAGTGGAATCCCTTACTCCACATGGACACTTGTGAGTAACCCAATAGATAATGTCCTAATGTGGCTTAAACATGGTCCTATGTCTGCAGTTGGGTTGCCTACCTCTTCAATTGCAATTGTCTTCTCTTAAGGTGGCCTAGGAGGATCACCTATAGGTATGGGCAACACATACATATGTGATATCTTTGAATACCATCTCATGTAGCCATATGTTGTTTCACATTCATGCAAAGCATCATCTCCTATATCCTCAATGACTAACACATTGTTAAGAACCTCTACATATATCTCAAACACATATTGTCTAGTTGCCAGAGGTGAAGCAATGATAGTTGGATCCTTGAGAATGATTTAGAAAAATCCAAAATACTGCAACATGTGCTTCGATAGATAACATACCATCTGAGTTTTGTATCTAATCTAGCTTGAGTATAGGTTGATGTTCTCAACATGTCCCCTGCATCACCAGGATATGTATCTTGGGCAGGGGTCGACTCATCCAACATCTCAGCCTCATGTTGTTGCTCTGCCTCCTCTTATTGAGGATTTACTGTCTCACGCTTAGGCTTGGGGAAATGCTTATTTTCTATAAACCAAATATGGTACGCATTTTTCATTTGTGGCCTTTGTCGTACCCTTTTTCTTAAATGTGGCAGTTATGGTTATCATTTTTCATTTAAGGTGATTCGGGCGTACCTCAATATCTGAAAGAAATCAATATACAGTTGTAGTATCCTGTCTTTAAAAAATAGGCTGGATCTAAGGTTATGTGGCCGGAAAAAGGTAAATATGGTGGAGGCTCTAGGGAGGTCGGCTATGTTGGAGGGTGTTGTTTGGAGGCGCGGTTTTTGGGATACTGGTGGAAACCGGAAGAGAAAAAAAAGCAACAGAGCACCCACCAATCTAAGAAAAAAGGAGGAGGTGTTAAAATGGACAAGTGAATTATGATCTCTAGTGATGCTTCGAGGATGGGGAGACACTCTCCTCTCAAAGGAGAAACAAAAACCTAGACAAAGGGGTGAGTGTATGAACCAAGTTGATTTAGAGACAATATCCCAAAACTTATATTATGATGATGACCAAATAAAAGAATAATTTGTCCATTAATCATGTTTTCAAGTGTGTCGGATATAAGTACTAACTAGATAAAATGTGCAATTGTATTTATCCAGACAAGATAGTTGAACACAAGAAGATGTGCAAATAGCAAAGAATAATTAAGTTTATCATTTGGGCATGCAACTGAAAAGAACAAAACCTTGTATATTCAAGTCAATGTAGTCATACTACAAAATAAGTCAACTATAGAAAACTGAAATAATCATCTGGTCATGAAATAAGTATTGTAAAGCCTAGTGAACGAAAGCATCGTCCTAAAATTTAATCTTCATTATTGAAAAAATAGCATATGACGAACCAAATGTATGGTAGTTTTGTCACAATTACTCAAGTATATCCTCTAGTATATCAAAGAAATGAAGCAAAGTGTCTGGTAGATCAATCGTTTAGTTCTGTTGTCTACTTATAATTAATCAATCACATCCTCTAGTTAAAGTTATGCAAAAGTCAACCATTATTTATCAACCTTCGATTTAATAATCTTTCAAGACCAAGAAAAATACTATATGATAAATAACAATCTAATGAACAATGAAGTTATTCTCAGTTGATCAAAGAATCCATCATCATATGATAGTACTCTAAATGAATATTATTTGGGTGGACATTGCCTAAATAGAAATGGTATTATCTAATGAACCTTATTTTATAAGTTTGAATTAAAAGACGTCTTCTAGACTCGTACATTTACAATGATGCATTAAGTTTCTTTAGTGGTCTACATTATGGGATATAACGTGCCATATCTTGGAAAATGGAGGAATAAAAAGTTTCATGTTGAAGGGTATGTTCGATTTCATGCTTCATGGAGTGAAATAAGGATGTTTGTTGAATAATATATCAATTCAACTCAAATAAAAAGTTTGAAAATATGAATGCTGTTAAAATTATAATGCAAGTTTGGTCGCCTCCTCCATATGTAAATTGAGTCAAATTAAACATAGATAGTGCGAGCATAGGGGGCTTAAAATCAGTATGTGGTGGCCTAATAAGAGGATACCAAGGAGGATACATATGTACTTTTGTCAAATGTTTGGGAAGACAGTCTATGGCTTGCGATAGAGATTTCAAGGCAATGGATTAACATATTAACTACAAAGTAGTAGAATTCACAATATAAATACAGGAGGTGATAGTATAATGTAGCATGAAGAGGTTTTTTCAACGTATCAAGAGCTTACTTGAGTTGCATTGGGAGGTTCTATCTTTCTGACTTTAAAAACTTTACAACAATATTTAATTGGCTTAAGGCTCTACCATATCTACCAATGTTCGTAACTACATATGATTTGATGACAACTGTCAAACATGAATTAGTAGGGTAATTCCTTAGTTTTTACAAGCTTCAACTCAGTTTTTTTTAGATTATTATTTTAAGCTTGACATGTTTTTTTTTTAATTCTTGTATTATAATATCATTATTGTACTATGTTTATTAAATTTAAAAATATCATTTATGGTGCAACTTTATTATTTTGATTTTAAATAAAGAAATTAAACTTTGAGTATACTCTCCTACAAAAACTTTATAAAGATTATCTATTATGTCATTTTGTGACTCATGAAAATATGTAGATGTTTCATGAATGTAGCATGTTTTTAGGCTTTATATAACTATTTTCCTCAAAACTTTCATTGAAAAACGACAAATCAAATGGTCATTCATTTTCTCACTATTCTCTCATTTCGTGGAACTAAATAACAAAAACAATTTCTCATTTACTCAATGAAACATTTCTCTTCAGCACTAATCTGAACAATACACTTGTAAAAATCCAATATTTTCCTTTCAAACAACACAGTAAAAATAACTCAAACTTATCATTCACTCAAACAACACACTTATAATAAAATATCAAAATACAAATTCAAATCTTGAACAAACTAGGCATGTTAATGTGATGTATTGGGAGAAGATGAGGGAGATAAAAAATTTATATTTGTGCTTACATGTTGTTGATGGAACTCTCATAACTATTGAGATTCCAACTGTTGTTCAAAAGATTGTGTAGAATCTTGTTCCAGCTTCTGCTGCAAATAGTTTGAAGAATCTTGTAAATATTCATCTCACTGATTTCATTACTCCGTTCTTCTTTGTTTTTGATGTGTTGTATGATTATTTTATGTTCTTTACCGCTCTGTGTCCATCGAAAACCGGCAATCTTGAAGTTATATTAATTATGTTGTTTAACGGAATTTCATCTTACTACAACATCTTAATACCTAGTAAAAGTCATATTATTCATATACTCATAGTTTGATGTGTTTGTGTTTTTCTTCTCTTGATGTCTATTATATTAGTCACACTTGAACAATTGTATTTTTTTAGGGAAGACGACATGTATATTATCTAACAACCAACAATGAATTAGATATTAGTATATGATGGTATGTTAACAAAGCATTCACATAATGTTTGCAACAAAAAAAATATACTACTACTAATAAGAGGAAATATTTATTTGTAAGCCACATCAAGAGTCTAATAATAATGATACGCAAAAGTAGAAATTCATCACCAATATCAATAATAAAATTAATGGAATGTTTGTTAAACGTACGAATTAACTAAAGTACATTTTGAAATATTTCTTGATAAAACACATTGTATGTCACATTTGTATCATCACCATTCTCATCAGTAACCAATATCTTCAAGTTTATCCTTGTGGATAATCAAGATTTACAGGAAAGGCACAAAGTTGAAAAACATATATGAGATTTCAGTATCATTGACCTTGAAAACATTGGTTCCTCCAATACAATTCAACTTATACTTATGGTTAGTAGTTTTGAATGCATGATCATTTTGAGCAAGATGAATTTCTTCAAAACATAAGTTGCACGCTCTAAAATCTGAGTTATCTTGGAAGATTTTCCTACACAAACAAAATTAGCATAGTAACACAAAAGAATAATAAAAAATAAATATGGAAGTTAATTTATTGTATGATGTTGTCTAAATAATTGTTAGAATAAAAAGATCTCAAAAAAATACAGTGTGATATATGTATTGTCAGAAAATGTTGAAGTTAAAGTTAAGCAATTGACATGTATTTAAATATGTTTATGATAGACTGACACTCATGACTTGTGCAAAAATCGATTATATAAACCTTAAACAATGCAAGGTGGTAAAAATGAGGGATAATTGAAATAAATTCACATATGAACATCATTTAATTGTTGTCCCCTCAATGCTAGATTGAATTGCCAACAAAACTTTAGGGGAATAATACACCTGATATTAAATGATGGTTTTCGTGTATTTGGATGTAAGCGCACACATGATGTTGGATTACATTCAACTCCTAAATTATGGTTACAATTAAAATCATATGACATAGCATTATCATGCTTACATTTAGATTTGTAACTAATACATGCACACAACCTATGACAATAGTTACATTTAGGGTTGCAGGTGATAGGGTTGAGTAGTTTGCATTGAGCATACAACCTATTTCATAAGATCATATTGAGCTAATAAACTTTGATCACGATTAAATGCCAACACTTATAACTAAGATATTGTGTCTAGACTAATTGGTTGATTTTTTTCAACTGAGTATGTTTACATTGAGCTTACTGGATAATAAATGAAGTAGTTGGTCTTATTCTCTCAATGATTAAAAGTGCATTGAGAAACCATGCTAATCATGGAGTCATTGCTTGGTATATAGCGCTTGTGCTCAAATTACAAAAGAAGTTACAGCTCAATAAATGCATGTTTGTGGCATGTTTTTGCTTCTATTGATTGCATGTGGTGAATTTAAAAAATGGCTCATACCAATTATAGCTTGATGAATCTCTAGCATATAATGATGTATCTCTAGCATATAAGTCATTTGCACGTATCATGACTCTTTGGTTTGGTATATGGACTTCTATGTGCTCAATCCAATTGCAACTTGGTATTAGAAGTATTACAGGATTCTAGATAGTTTGCATTCATGTGAGCAGTTGATCAATGAAGTAGCATGCCATTTTTGCCAGTTTGAATTCATATGTGTGTGTCCTATTAAATTTGATTCTCAATCAACATTATAATTGAATACCTTATCAACTAAGCTAAATTCGCAATCAATTAAAATTCATATCATAAGGAATGCAACATATAACAGCCACAAGTGTAGGATCATGCTAAGATAACTTATAAATACATGTTTAAGGAAAAAAATCATAATTTCAAGGGAGGTTTAAGCAATATAAATTTGTGCAAAATTGAATTATCATATCACTTGATAATCATAAAAACATAAGTTTAAGATAACTTATTATTTCTAAATCAAAATTGTTTGGTTTGACTAAGATCAATAAGTTAGTATTTTTATTAGCGTTGATAATTCAATCAAACATTATCACTTGATAGTAGGATATCAAAATTAGATTATCATCGTCAATTCAATCAAAACTTATTAATTATTTCAAAATTGCTTATAATATAAAATTGGTCAAGAACTTTACAAATGTGAATAAAAAAACTAAATGATGTAATTAGCAATTATTAACAACTATTTAAGACAGATGGTGTAAATCTTACTTAATTGATAAAAAACAGATGATCAAAGGTGACATTAGTCCATGAAACATATATTCATGCAAAACAAATTAACACAGTAGAACAAAATAAAATAACAACATCATCCTAAAGTGCAACCAAAAATGGATCATGTCTCAAAAATAAAATAAAAATGCATTACATTTAAATCATCTGTAACACTTTAGTCATTTATTTAAATGCATGTTTCATATAAAAAATAGTTTGATTATCTAAATGCTAACCTCAAACTTGAGACTGCTCAAACTGAATGAAAGTTCTTCTTGCATTGCATGTGTCAGTTCCAATTGAAGCTTGTATTTGACTTTTTCATCACCTTATTCATGTAAAGAAAATGCTTGTATCAGGCTTATCAAATAAAATGCTTGAATAACTCGAGGTTTGAACTTGAGAAACTAAAACTTATTCAATACTTGTTGTAAATTGTGATATAACCAAAAATAAAAACAGGAACTGTGAACAAAAATCACAAATCAAAATTCCCAAAATCTTGTTTTTCTTACATTGAAACATAACATGAGTAGATGATCATAAATTGAAATACATAGAACAGTTAATTGTGTTAAAAAGAGTACCTTGGTGGGAAGAAATCATCATATCAATTCAAGCTCTTTGCCCACCGTGAGCAAGTCCACACTCGCTGGCAATTAGAATCTTTTTGCCTCAACCGCAAAGTGAATCTCAATATTACACATGTTGTTATTGTAGCAATGACTCCCTTACAACTATGAAGACAAAAATTAAGAATGATATTGAATAAAAACAATCAAAGAATGGCATAGAGAGATATCAAAGTAAATGAGGTATGGAGAGGATAATGCATCAGAAGGTAGATTTATGGCAAAGTAAAAGGATTGAGAGATAAAATATGCATTGGGCAGATGAAATGACAAATATAAGATCTTTATGGAGGCAGTACTTTATTATTTGTGATTTTCGAAGGCTTAAATATTTAATGTAGGTGGTTGATGGTTTGGAGAATGATGATCGACAGTGTGCCATAAAAGTAGTGCGTTTTTACGATAAAAAAAGGCTAATTAAATTTGCAGCTATGTGGGCCATGTGTTAATGCATAATTAAGCAAGTAGTTATTACAATGAAAATGAAAATGGCGCCATTAGGGTTTTCAATTTTCCCATCAGACTGCTTAACATTTTAATTAAGTAAGATAACAAATCAAACTAACCATGATTATCTATGTCAATGACACCAACAATATAACAAAATATATAATCTAAATTCTTATTTTTTGAATGACACCAACAATAATTCTTAGATATGGCAATAGAGAAGGCCACAAAAACCCAAGATTACCTCAAAAATTTGATGAAAAAAATATCCTTTTATAGCCATCAAACAATGTGCAACCAATTGCTACGATGAGGTGCTTGAGTTTTATAAGGGTTCCCTTAATGATTTAATTAGATATCCATTAAGTGCACACTATTTGGCTGCAAGAACTGATGATGAACATTTAGCATGCGAAACCCCTTAGCTAGTAGTGAAAATATATTAATACTTCTTTTATTTCGACATGCGGTTACTTAGTTTAGTTGCTTATCTAGCCACAAATCATCTTCCCGTATTAGATATGTAATTTTTTTGTATGTGTGGAAGTGGCGGAGGAGGTTATATGCGTGGGAGAAATGGTTGGTTGGAGAGTGTGCGGGTCATTTGTCTTTTATTGTTTTGCAAGTCAGTGTCGATGATAGGTGGGTGTGGAAGCTTCACTCTTCACATAGTTATATAGTTAAATCAGCTTACACTTACTTAACTGTAGCTGACATTGTTCTCAATGAAGGTGATAATCATTTGTTGTGGCTCAAGACGGTTCCGTTAAAGGTGAATACTTTTGTCCGACGCCTGTTTCTGAATAGATTAGCTACGAATGACAATTTGTGTAGGAGACATGTTCTTGATGTATCTCAAGTTTCTTGCTCGGCATTAATGTGTTTTCATGGGAATATTCTTTCTCATTCTACTCATTTTTGCTTATGATGTCGGATTGGTTAGGAATTTATATGGGTTTTCATGGAAATATTCTTTCTCATTCTACTCATTTTGGAGGCCTCATCGGTTATTTTCCAAGAACTCTCGGACGACTTTAACATTATTTGGATTCCGGTTCTCTTTATCATATGGAAGGAGCATAAGTTGTTTCTTATAACTTTTGGTATGATTTTGCTTTTGTTTCCACTCACCGGTAACGACTACAACCTGATGTATAAATCTATTCACTTCCACAAATGATGAATATTTTTTCCCTAAAAGAAAAATACCCTTCAAACGCATTTACTTTGACTACTACAATCAGGTACTGAAATTATAGAATATGTCATTCAATGTCATTACATACATTATCTTAATTATCAGGGGTTATGATCCTCTCCATTTATAACTTCCTCCATTTGCATATAAAAAGTAAAAAATAATTAATGATAGTGAAATCCACTTAGTGTTGGTATTTTCCATTTATTTTTATAAGTAGAGAAGATCTTTACCCAATTACTGTGGTCACCACAATTTCATTACGTTCTAATATAGGCTACATCACATACAACTAAGATAAAAGACCAATAGAGTAATTTTGTCCAAAATTTAAACTAAGTCACGTCTAAGGAAAACTTACAATAATATGCCACAAAAACAAAGTTTTAGGAAGCCATATGACACATTATAGATATGATAAGCTTTTCTGGATGGAGAAAGACAAAGCCTATCAACAACTAAATATACAAAAGGAAGATATTTTAAATAAATTATATTGATAATGGGTTACAAGAGAACAACACAAAATCATTGTTAAGATATGACCAAAAAAGTCACAAATAACTGTGACAAAGTGAATAAATACACTATGATCTGCCATGCATTATTATTCAAGAAACAAGATACAACCTTTGCTAGAATATTCTTACTCACTTTTGATTATTCTCATCAAGAACTGGTAAATTTTTAGCACAAAATTACAGCAGCTTGCTCAAGCTCCTTCTCCGTTACGATCAACGTGGAACAAGCCCGACAATATCAAGAACGTGTAAACAATACAACACATTTTCCTCTAATTTAAGTGCTATCTCTCTCCAAATTGAAAAAGTGTATTGATTTGTAAGGTGATAGAGAAATTGAATGGTTTAGACATATGTTGGAACATTAGTGTGATGTTGGAAGAAAAATTGGAAGATTAAACCAAGTAATTATACTTTGATCTAATGTTATGTGAATTGAAAAAATAGAGTGTGAAGGACCCACATAAAATAGAACACACACATTAGTAGTGTTTAAATTGCGGTATTTAATTAAATACTTGATAATGATAGTAATTATTATTTTTATTCGTGAATATTCTTCATTCAAATTCAACGAGTTTGTTTCCTTCACTTTTGTGGGTTTGTTTCTTTTTGATATTATCCACAAGTGTTGTTGAACTGATTAACAGATAAGTTCCATTTTGATATTATCCGTTAGAGTAACTGCTGCCGCAATTTTTGCTAAAACAGTTACAAAATCTCTATATAAATAGAGGACTCTACTCAGTTCAAAAAAAGAGTTTCATTGAGTTGTTGGGAACGCTTTCTCTCTTCTCCCTTTTTTGACTTGTGTTGACGAGTCTTTCTTCTCTTCATCTCCTTTTTCTGTCCCCTCGGAATTAAGAGTGTTCTTAAGACCATAGTCCCTTTTTGGTTTAATGTCCCTTCAGAATTAAGAATGGTATTAAGTTCATAGTCCCTTCAAATTTGTATGTCCTACAGAATAAATAATAATTTAAGATCATAGTCCCTTTTTTTCGGTACAATGTCCCTTCAAAATTATGAATGATCTTAAAATATATTCTTCTTCGACTCTTGTAGAAGTTAAACGTTAGAATGGTGTAAAACCATATTTGAGTGATCATAGTACCATAGTTGGAGAAGTTAATAATTAGAATGGTGGTAACACCATATTTGAGTGGTCTCAGCACCATAATAGAGTGGTAACGGTACCATATTATAGTGGTTTCAGTATTGAAAGAATGATTTTGGTACTATATTGTAGGTGTAATTCTCGAACGGTTTTCTATAGTGCAATAGTTAATCGAAGTTGTAGTTGGGCTTGTTTTATCCTGGAGGCGGTGTGGTTGATAGTCTGTCTTGCACAATTTTAGGCAGTGCCGCGAAACGTCTTAAAAAGATTGAACCGATCATGACTCAACCTAGTAACAACTTCGGTAGATAATAGAATTTGGAAATCCAAATACAACAGTTTTGAAATCCAAAAACAACAATTTTAAGACGTTTCCTTATGTCTACCGAAGTAGTTACTTATTGAGATTAAGTTGTCCCTGAATATATAAAAAGGATAAATCAAGCTATAGAAATACATATTTTGACTGAAACGATGAAGTGTTTGTTATTGTAACAACAACTCTAAAAAATTCACATATGCGACTTTAAAATTTATTTTCAAAAATCAGAACCGCACTGTGAATAAATAACTTTAACTGTTAAGAAATTAGAACCGACAAGTGTTGTTGCATCGTCATTAATTTTCCACTTGAATCTTCACAATTGACAAAGACATATATTTATCATAACAATTTGTTGAAAACAGCTAATCGGAACAGGATGAAAAATAGTTGTCAAGTATTGGAAATTTTTAGTACGGTGCTGTGGCAAACTATGCTAAGGTTCTAGTTTAAAAATGAGTGTATGATAGAAGCATCTTCTGCCCATGTATGATATAAGAATATCGTGCCTTCTCTTCCAAAGTTCAGCACATGAACCAAATTTTTGGTAAATTAATGTAGCAACGTACATTTACGCCTTCAATTATATGCTAAAGCACCAATTTTGGTAAACGGAGATAAACCCGAGCACTCAATTATTTTAGGATTTTGATCCTATCATAACATGTGGAGTGACTTGTACACCATGCATTCTTGTCGGAAAAAGTTGTATATTTGATGACATGTTCAAAATTAAATTCTCTTTCTATATAAGTCGAGTGATTTTAATATTTGACATATCAAAATTGATCACGAACAAGCGTTTAATTTTAAACTTGAGTAACTTGGACTTAATTCCAAAGTTATATGATTAGACAATTTTATTTATTGCAGTTAAGATAAATGAACCAAAAATTCATATAAATTAGTGTTTAGAGAATTTGAATCTCTAAACTTAATAAATTATGATATGTGTGAACTTGATGGCACATAAACTGAAAAATGATAAAATAATTTTTTATCATATTTATTGATGACCGTGAATTTTGAAAATAAAATTGATTTACTTGTATAACGAAAATTGAAATTTATGTTGGAAAGAGTACCCAAGTCTAAGAATAAAAATTATAATTAAGAAATTTTTGAAGAAATGACAACTCAATTTGTCTTATTTTTGAACTTGGGATTGTCTGAATTATATTTGTATTCTGGACCCCAAGAAAGTTGAACTTACTAGTAGAGCCTATGAATGTGTATTCATTGGGTATGCTATAAATAGCGAAACATATAGGTTTTATGAACTAAATGCTAAAGTGATTATAGAATAAAATGATGTTGATTTCTATGTAAATATTTACCCCTTTAAATATAGAACAATGGGGCACTAGCGGGGGTGCTAGTGGGATCACGACATTAGTGGGGGCAAAATAATTCCCTTTTAAAATTAAGAACTAGTGGGGGCACTAAATCTAATCACATTCCAGTAATGAGAAATAGTTATGAAAACATCGTACGCGATGTTATAGAACCTCGAGGAGGTAAGAAAGCTAAAATTGCTAAAGAGTATGAACTTAGTTTATACATTGGACGAAGATCCATTAAGCCTTAAATAAGTTATATCCTCATTGGATGCTGAATTATGGCAAGAAGCAATAAACGATGAAATGGATTTTCTAGAGTCTAACAAAACATGACACTTGGTTGGCTTGTCTCTTAGTTGCAAAATCAATCGGTTGTATTTGGATTTTGGAAAAAGAAACAAAAACTTTATGGTACGGTTGATGAATACAAGGCTCTCCTTGTAGTAAAAGGTTTTAGACAAAGAGGAAAAAAAATAGACTTGTTTGACACTCATTCATCAGTCATTAGAATCATATCCATAAGAGTACTAGTCCCTTTAGTCGCCGTTCATAACTCAATAGTACTCCAAATGGATGTGAAAGTTGCCTTTTTTATGGTGGACTAGAAGAAGAGATCTATATGGAACAACCTGAAATTTTTTGTGATTCATGGACAAGAAAACAAGGTATGTAAGTTAGATAATTCTTTGTGAGGTCTAAAATAAACTCTTAAGGAATGACATAATTTTTTTTGACATTCTAATGCTATCGAATGAGTATAAAGTGAATGAAAGTGACAAATAATATTTGCACGATCATATGTCTCTATGAAGACGACTTGCTCATATTTGATTTAAAGATTCATTTTATGAATTATGTGAAATCATTGTTTATCAAACAACATTGATAAGAAAGACCTGGACACTAGAGAAAACTAGTGAAGAAACAAGTTGATAAGATGTTTGTTAGCTAAGAACCCTTAGTGGGTGAAACTGTTGTCCGAAGTGTTAATTTATTATGATAGTCTGCAGCTATTACAAAATTGAGAATCGTTACCACAATGGTGAAAGACGATAATTAAGGCACGAACACATAATAATTAGAGAGCTCTAAAGGAACGGTTAAAGTATATCGTGCACGTACTGATAAAGAATTAGTCAATCCTTTAACGAAAGGAATTACTATAAAGAAAGTCCTAAACACATCTAATAGGATGAAACTAATGCCCAAAGATCACAAGTGATGGTAACCCGACCTACATGACTGGAGATCCCAAGAAATAGGTTCAATGGGTAATAACAAGTCACAAGTGATAGAACATGCTATGAGAAAATTAAGAATGCATGAATCCTGCAGCGATATGAGGATGAAATAATAGAAACTCTTAATGAGATCTATACTTTATGTTGAGTGGAGTACATAGATACATGAGTACTATTGATAGACTCACCTATACGAATGTGGAATTGAGGCCGGTTCCTATGGAATTCGGGGCAGAATACCTAGAGCATTCATTAAAACTTGGATAGACGTGCATGGCCATAAACGCACGGGCTTTTAGAATACACCTTAGGAAAAGGTTTGTGTGTGGGTTCTATGTCTGAGATAGAGTTCAATGATGTGAGCAACTCTTATTAATCGGAATATTATCTGATATGCAAAGGTTCAAGTTGTAGGCGACACCTTTGTTCATTAGCAACCTTATAGAAACGTTTTGACGTTATTATTGAAACCATTTTTTAAATTCAAGTAGGGGATTGTTGGAACATTAGTGTGATGTTGGAAGAAAAATTGTAAGATTAAACACCAAGTAATTATACTTTGATCTAATGATGTGTGAATTGAAAAAATAGAGTGTGAAAGACTCACATAAAATAGAACACATACATTAGTAGTGTTTAAATTGCGATATTTAATTAAATACTTGATAATGATAAAAATAATAGTAATTATTATTTTTATTCGTGAATATTTTTCATTCAAATCCAATGAGTTTGTTTCCTTCACCTTTGTGGATTTGTTTCCTTTTGATATTATCCACAAGTGTTGTTAAACTGATTAACGGATAAGTTCAATTTTGATCTTCTTCATTAGAGTAACTGTTGCCGCAATTTTTTCTAAAACAGTTACAAAATCTCTATATAAATAGAGGACTTTACTCAGTTCAAAAAATACACCAAAGAGTTTCATTGAGTTGTCGGAAACTCTTTCTCTCTTCTCCCTTTTTTGACTTGTGTTGACGAGTCTTTCTTCTCTTCATCTCCTTTTTCTGTCCCTTCAGAATTAAGAGTGTTCTTAAGACCATAGTCCCTTTTCGGTTTAATTTCCCTTCAGAATTAAGAATGGTATTAAGTTCATAGTCCCTTCAAATTTGTATGTCCTACGGAATAAATAATAATTTAAGATCATAGTCCCTTTTTTTCGGTACAATGTTCCTTCAAAATTATGAATGATCTTAAAATATATTCTTTTTCGACTCTTGTAGAAGTTAAACGTTAGAATGGTGTAAAACCATATTTGAGTGATCATAGTACCATAGTTGGAGAAGTTAATAATTAGAATGGTGGTAACACCATATTTGAGCGGTCTCAGCACCATAATAAAGTGGTAACAATATCATATTATAGTGGTTTCAATATTAAAAGAATGGTCTTGGTACTATATTGAAGGTGTAATTCTCGAACGGTTTTCTACAGTGTAGTAGTTAATCGAAGTTGTAGCTGGACTTGTTTTATCCTGGAGGCGGCGTGGTTGATAGTCTGTCTTGCACAATTTTGGACAGTGCCACGAAACGTCTTAAAGAGAGCGACATGGTCGTGACTCAACCTAGTAACAACTTCGGTAGATAATAGAATTTGGAAATCCAAATACAACAGTTTGGAAATCCAAAAACAAAACATATTTGAACCGCACTAATTGTTGTTCAGCAAAGGGATTGCATTGATTCCCGTCATAAATTTTTCTAAAACAAAAAAAATCTGATCATAGTTCAGTTTGGACACTCCATGTGATACAAGATGTTATGTGGTAACTGAAAATACCAAGTCCTCAAAGAGGTAGCCTAATGGTTGACTTGGGACACATAAGGAGTTGCATGCAAGAGGTCCAAGGTCAATGAAGCATAAAATGTACTTGAATTAGACGTGTTTTAGTGTCAGACACGCATCAGAATCCGACATAAGACACACACATTTACATTGAATTATGTCATTTTTTCTAAATATTACTAGTGTTGATGTGCCAATATACCTGTGTCGTGTCTGTGCCTCGTAGTCTAGAGTCCAATCGTTGCTACTAACATTGCCTCCCTTCTCCTAACAAACTAACTACTAAACGTTTGTCTATAAAAAAAAATATCTGAAAATATACCAATGTTGTAAAGTTTATTATTTTCCCTGGAATTGAAGGTGAAACTAAGCTACCTTTGAATATTCAATCATAGTTTATCGACGTGAAAAATTGAAAAATGACATCAAACTCCAATGCAGTTTTATATACTTAACAAGAATAAAATTTGGTAAAGAAGAAGAAAATCAACATTGCATGTCAACAAGATACTTCAAAAAAGAAATGGAAAAGTAGAAACAAATTGCATCATAGTACTTATTTTCAGCTTACGGGTATATTAAAAATAAAATAACATGGAGTTAATCAAGAATCAAAACCATTTTCTACTATTACTACTATGAATTGACTTGAGACTGAAACACAAATCGAGATTGTGGATACAATATTTTTATAAAAGAAAAAAAAGAAACGAAATGCGACAACTAACAATGAAAAAAAAGAACAAAAACTATTCTAAAAATTTCGTACAAGTTTCATTGAGAGTTCGATTTCATTTTTAAATTTACTAAAATCCTAATTTACAGTCAAGTAAATTCAAAATAAATTTGTATTTGTGCGATTTTACGAGTAATTCATGATTTTAACAGTAGTTGCATATTCAAGTATGTCCTCATTACAAGGTCCCCCCCTCCACCACTACTTGTCGCAGTGCAAAAGTATAATATAGTGCATTATTATGAATTGGATAAATGATATTATTTTGTGAGAAATTTCTTTCTTATACTTTCTTTCTCTATTGTTTTGGTTTCTATATCAATACTTACTTTTCTTTGTAAATTTATTGCTGTTTCAAAAGTTGTTACATAAATGGTTATTCAAATAACACACATCTTATAAATTTATAATAAAATGACGTTTTTGCATGTGCCTGAAATGGATGTAGATTTCCTCACAATGAGAGTCGTGTGTGGATAAAGATGAAAGCTATTTATTTTGACAAGTATGATTTTCTCAAGAAAAATAAAGGTGGAAGAGATTAAAAAAAGAGAAAATTTAAAGGGAAATAAATATATTTAAATTCAGGTAAATCTCATCAAAATATATGGGTCATATAAATTTAGCAGAAATCTTTATGTTTAATGAATCAAAGAGAAAATGTTAATAATCAACCCACTAACTTATTTGGATAAGACCTTTTTTTTTTGGGAGGTTATCTGGATAAGACTTGGACACATCAAAATAATTTGTAAATAAATACATTCTATTGTAAGCTAGTAAGCTTGCAGGCGAAGTAACAATTTTGTTTTGAGCAATGAAAATGAGTTGTGCGGTTTATGACATAGTCATAATAAGTAGCCATCAAAATAAAAATAATAGAATTTGTAGAAATTGTTGTGGACCAACCAAATGTTATTAATATTCAATAGTTTGAAGGGAAGTTTCATTGGATTTGTTGGTTGGTTGAATCCAATACTAGCAGACAAAATGGAGGCGAGGCGAGGCGAGGTCGGTTTATTTGAGCAAGTTAATTTTATTGAAGTAGTATTTTTTTAAATTGTGGCGTGGAAGTAGGTTCCCACGCGCCGCATTTGAAAACACAAAACGCATCATCATCATAATCATAATCATAATCCATTTCATATATTCAAATCAAAGTATACTACAGAAAGAGAAAGTGAAGAAGAAGAAGTAAGTAAGTTAGTTCATTTGAATTTGAATGTAATGCATCAGAAAAAATCTGAAATTCAGATCGGAAAAGAAAGTTCTTGTATCTCTTCCGATTTCAACCCTAATCTTTTTCATCATCACAAACTTTTCAATTCCAATTCCAATTCCAATTCCAATTCAATTCATCACAAAAACCAACACAATTCTATTTCTCATCCAATTCATCATCAAATTAACAACCCTAATTTCAAATTCAAACCCTCCAAATTCCCTTATTTCAATTTCCCACAATTTTCTACTAAAAAATCATCTTTTCATTTTCATTCTCTCTCCGCCGTCTCCTCCGCCGCACTCCGTCGTCTCCGCCATCGTTTCCGTTTAATCCTTCTCCTTTCCCTTCCTTTCTTCTTCTTTCTACTATCCCCACCTACTCACTCTTTCTTCTTTAATTTCCTATCTGCTTTCGCTTTCTCCGCCGCACTTTTCTTCTCTCTTTCCCTCAAATTCAAATCACCACCGTCGTCGCTTCCTATAGTCCTCACCGTGAAACAGTGGAATCGACGGCGGAGAGAGAATAAAATTTTGAAAAATTCATCCAATATTGTGGAAATTAGGGTTAGGGTTTATGCAAATGGTGATGTGTATGAAGGTGAAATGAAGAATGACAAGTGCTGTGGGAGTGGAGTTTATTACTATAATATGAGTGGAAGATATGAAGGGGATTGGGTTGATGGGAAATATGAAGGTTTTGGTGTTGAGAGTTGGAGTAAGGGGAGTAGGTATAAGGGTATGTATAGAGATGGATTGAGAAATGGGTTTGGTGTTTATAGGTTTTATACTGGAGATGTTTATGCTGGTGAGTGGTTGAATGGACAGAGTCATGGGAGTGGTGTTCATACTTGTGATGATGGGAGTCGATTTGTTGGAGAGTTTAAGTGGGGTGTTAAACATGGTCTTGGCCACTATCATTTTAGGTGAGTTTCTTCAAATCTTCTAAAATTATGTTTGTGTATTCATTTGTCGGATTATGGCGTAATTTGATCATGTAGTTGACCCTACCTAGTGGGATAAGGTTATGTGATTGTTTATGTAGTTAAGATGTTCGCATTCAATCACTGTAGCACTGACACTTTTGATCCAAGGCCACGACACTGATGGTGTAGCCGGGTCAGTGCCGTGTCTGGTGTTAGTGAATTGTGATTGTGTCGGTGCTTCATAGCTTTCATTTAATTACATTTCTTTGTTGTGTTGTTTTCATTGCTTTCAGTTATTTTCTTTGTTTTTTGTGAATTAATGATTGGAATTTGGAGTTTTATTCCTGTGTTTGTTGATATCAGTAGTTGGTTCAGTTTGGGCCAAATATTAGGTGGAGTAGATTTGGATTTCAGATGTTAGGTTTTAAGGATTAGTGAAGTAGGAAAAAATAAGCATGAATTCAGTGAATCATATCTTAGACCGGCTAACTTATTATGACATGTAATATGTCTTTGATCACTCTTTGGATTGTAATATGTTTCACCAGTTCCTAGCTGGCTGGTGGGTTTCGACGCATTTAGGGCTTGTAGGTTTTGTTTGTTAAGAATATAGTAGACAGATGGAATTACTAAACTGCGGAAAAATTATCATGTTTGAAGTATATATAGCATAATATTGCATCTGTTTATAGGGGCCACTTTTTGTTTTCGTTACTTTATTTATCCGATGGTTCTAAGGCTGGGTTTAGATTCAAAGGTGCTTTATGCCTCTTCAAACTAGTCTGAACGCTTAAATGATCTCTTAAGTTTCTTGCAAGAGGTTAAGTCCATGACTGTGAACCTGTAACCTTCAGATCATGTAGCAACAACTCCAACTGTTGTTCTGTTTCCTTCTTAAAAAAAAAACTGTTGTTCTGTTCCACATTTTAATTTTACTTGCTACTAATTTAAGTTTGGTTACTTTTTCGTACTCACACTTCCCCCTTTAATATACTTAACGTGAACTGTGCAAAAAGAAACTCTTTAGTGCTTTGATAAATACCTTGTTGACCATCAGCAACACTGATACACCCTATTCTGTGTTTTTGTTGCTATTGAAGGACTGAGCTTGTTGGTCAGTATCAGTGAGTAGGATTCTGGGCATGCTTTTAATGAATAGTTGTCCCTTATCCTGTTTTATATCGTTATTATTTTTCTCAAATATAGGTGTATCTCTTCTAAGGAATCACCATTAGTGCATTATTGTTGAATTGATTTATGTAGGGCGTTCTTTGCCTCCTTTTATTTGCTCCATAGTCCATAGTATAAGTATAAATCTATTTTCGGGGGAACTGACTATTTTCATTTATTTAGAAATGGAGATACGTATGCTGGTGAGTATATTGCGGACAAGATGCATGGATTTGGGGTATACTGTTTTGCAAATGGTCATCGTTATGAAGGAACCTGGCATGAGGGGAAAAGACAAGGTCTTGGAATGTATACATTTAGAAATGGAGAAACTCAATCTGGTCACTGGAAAAATGGAGTACTTGACATTCCAAGCACGCAGAACGCCACATATCCAGTTTCCCCTGTTGGTGTCAATCACTCCAGAGTACTTAATACAGTGCAGGTACACTCTCTGTTTATTTATACTATTTCCAAGCACGCAGAACAGAACAGTGCCTTGTATTAGTGAAATATCGGCCAGAGTTTTGACTGAACAATCTAGAGTATATGGGTTTTTGAAGGTAGTAGGAGTCACTCAATCATCCAGTAGTCAATACGCATGCAGTCTCATTCTGTCGAAATTTTTGGCTGTTAAGCATTTTCTTTTTTGTAAAAGCTTGGGATTATGGATATATAATTGGACATTTTCTTCTATATGGTTCAAATGAGCCCGTTTGCGCAAAATAAATGAAAGACAAGACCAAAAAAACTGCAAACAGATACATAATTTGAAGTATCACAAGCTTTCATTATTAACCGTGGTTTTTGTGAACAAACAGGAAGCTAGAAGAGCAGCTGAGAAAGCCTATGATGTAGCCAAGGTAGATGAACGAGTAAATAGAGCAGTATCAGCAGCTAATAGAGCAGCCAATGCAGCTAGAGTAGCTGCTGTCAAGGCTGTGCAAAATGAAATGCATCATCATGTTAACGAAGAGAGCTTTCGAATTCCTGTTTTATGAGGCTATCAACTACAACTTTCGTTTTAGTAGAGAAGCATGAGATTGTGGAAGAAATTTGTAGCTAGCTACTCTGGTGGTGTAAACTGCCATCATCTCCACCAGTTGCTGACTGAACGCAAGCAGATTTATTATCTATCTGCTATGGGTCTTGTATAGAGAGAGGGAAGGCAATGAGTATTGATGTTAATTCGTATAATTCATATGATAAAACTATATGCATTTCTTTTCTTTTTTCTTTAATTTTGCCTACATTTTTGTTAGTTTATGTAGAGCTGTATATGCTGGTGTGCTGGTCAAACCTTAACCCAGCTACTGTTGTAAGATCCCATAGTAAAAATAAGGAGAACCATCGTTCACAAGACGTTTTGATATTTGCTTTAACTGACTTGGAAATGAGGTGTGTTTCATACTTCTTGTTAAGAAGATGTTCATTGGCCATATAATACGACACTGTATAGTATATAGTATATACTATATAATTGAATGCTAGAGAATCATTGTTTATATATACTTTTTTCAATAATTTGTTGTTTGGTTTAATGGTCGGAAGCATGTTCTTAATTGGTCAACAGCATGTAGTTCAGTTTGCAAACATTTGGATGTGATTTTAGCTGTTCTTAAAATTGAACAAGCAGAGTAAGATTACTTGTTAAGAGTTGTATACTATAATAATAACACCACAAGGGGTGCTAAGCCATCTTAGTTAGCATTGTTATATTAAAATTGAACTTATAAGAGCCACAATGAGTTGGTGTTTTATGCTTGCAAACTTGATCTACACTCTAGTCTTTGGACATCACTATCATCATCATCATCATTGGCTCTCAACTTCATGTTCTAATCATGTTAGCCACGTTGTCGTATTTAAATCCGTAGCTTCAGCTTCACGCATTTAAAACATGTATCAAATGAACTAATTGAGAACTAACATCAAGTGTAGCTAAATCCCCTAAATAAATTAGGTGTAGCTAAATCATTTGGTTGTGGCAGTAGTTGCTATTGAGCTTGAGTAATCATCGTGTTGGATAGGAAAGTTAGGAACACATAAAATCATACCTTGTGTTGGCCCACACAACTTGAATCAAGAATGCTTTTTGTACGATATGATTGCATGCGTTTGGCAAGGGACAAAACTTAAGTGCACTTTTTTAGATGCTTTTTGTATAGTTTTTAACTAAAAATACATGTTTTTGTTGTAAAAGCTTTGACAAATTGATGGATTTGAAAAAAAACATTGATAATTTAGTTAAAGATCATATGAAAAACGTCTAAGGAAATACACCTAAGTTTTGTCATCTAACAAAAAAAACTATCAAACTATTTATATATGTCATGGATTTGGTTGGATTAGTTACAGCATCTCCAATGAGAGGTCCTTATTTAACAAGGATCACTCTCATTAAGGATCTTTCATTGGAGGAAAAAAAATGAGTCCCCGTTAAGGAACAAGTAACTATATAATGATTCTCTCTCATGAAAAACGAACGGGTCACACGTTTAAAAAAGTAATAAAATATGTATTACTCAGTCCCACTTGCAAAAAAGAGTAATAAAATATATACTACTTGATCTCACTTGCAAAAAGGAGCAATAAGTAAATTATTTTTGTTTAATGATGTAAAGATAATGGAACATATTTAAATATTTTTCATTGAAGTCCTTATCAGTGTATTGTCATTGGAGTTACTGAGTTCTTAACAGATACTTTTATTAAAAAATTATAAATAAGTGATGTGTCACGTAGGATCTATTTAATGAGTCCTTATTAAGGAACTACCATTGTGGATGCTGTTATGGTGGAAAATTGGCAATGTGGCGTCATGTTTTTGTTTCTTGTGTTTTGGTTGTAAATTGATTCCCATAGTAACTTTGTTTATTCGATACGTATATAATTTTCATTATATTGATGATGACCACACCTATAGCAAGTGAAATCTATAGTGTTTTTTTAGTGTTGTCCCCTTTTTTTTTTTAATATATATAATGTTTAGACACACGTAAAGAGATATTTATCTAAAAAATGTTAACCAATTATTTTTATTATCAGAAAATGGTTTCTTTGTGTGTGTTTAAACACCGTACATGTAATCTTACGACCATATAAATTATCTCGTTCATTCATACATAGTTATCTTGTTTTCTTTTAAATGATATTTAAACAAATTGGCATTGATAATGCCACTATTGCTGACCTATTGCTATAATCAAATTTATCTACTCTATCCACTCATAATCAAATTTTATCATTTGCAAAACCAAACACACACTAGTGTTTATTTGGTTTCAATTTTGGATGGAAAAAAAAATATTCCGAAGATGTATAATAAATTTGACATATTTGAATGGGTTGAAGTGATTGATTTTGTCACTACATTATGTTGCCACAAGAAAAATTTGCCAGAGATCAATTTTTTGGGTAGAAGTTTTATGTTAGATAATTGATGCAAGAGTGAATTTAGAATTTCTAACATTTCCCATTAAAACAATTTTATTGTTCGTTAAGCTCACTTGGTTCAAATGTATTATTTCATTTAGGCTCTTGAAGTACAATGATCCATCAGAAATTAGTCGTGCTGATTAAAGCTATACAAGAACCAACCACATCAAGAAATTAATCCAATCGATTTCAAAATTTGATGACGGGAAAGTATTGGCACGTCATAGGAAGAGATTTCATTTTCTCATTCTTCTCAGTTTATGTTTGGGTTGTGAAATCCAAAATGTTGGAGAGTATTATTAAGGTGTTTTTACATTATTTGAACCTTTTACTTTTGTAGAAAAGTGGGCAACAATTAGATACGGTTTTGTTTTGTAAGATTTTGATTTTAGGAATTTGACCCACTAAAACTCGAGAACAACCAAGAAGATTACTTAGTGTATTATGCCTGATTTCACTTTTGTAGCAATCAAATTTCATTAGATATGTAAAATTGATTCTTGATTTTCACCGTTCTTGAATTCGATTGTATAATTGATTCTTGATTTTCACCGTTCTTGAATTCGATTGAGTCTAAAATTGATTCTAACTTACTTACTACTAGGTATTGGAAAAAACAAAGTACTAAATAGATTAAAAATAAAGTCTATTTATAAAGAGTGACATTCATCACCTTAGAAATCAATTTTGTAAAGATGAGTAAATTTCAATATAAAAACTTGAATGGGTCCGTGTATATCGGTTCGAACTATCCACCATTTATATATACGCACCAAGCCAAATAGTCTGGACGTGAGACAATATACTGACAAAAAAACCAAATCTCACATTTTACATCATTCGCTTAACAAACTTGTTTTGTAAGGATCGTTAGACTCAATATAAAAACATATTCCCTCTGTCCCATAATAATTGAGTCATTTGTAAAAAAAAATATTGTCCCAGGAATATTGACCCATTTCACTTTTCAATACAACATTGCTTACTTTTTTCCAATTATAACTCTAATTAATATTATTTTCAGCACTTTCAATTCAATATATTCTACTTTACGTTTATGGTACAGAAGAATGCATCAATACTTGACAAATGCATTCAAAACCATTTTTCTCTCCATTTTATTTATACACTTTTCTTAATCTTGGTGAAATGGTCAACTGACTCAGTTAAACTGAGACAGAGCAAATAATACTATATCGATTTTTGGACCTCGGCATCATCGTCATCAACTCTCCACCTCATCATCATGCTTCCTACACATTAATGTTAGCCACGTTATCATATTTAAATATTACCTTCAGCTTAATAATCTGATAATTAATATCATCAGCGTAGTGCATTTGTCTTTGAATTCTTGCTTCAGATTCACGCATTTAAAACCTGTATCATGAATTCATGATTCATATAGACTAAATGAGAACAAACAATTATTTGTAGCTAAATAATTTTGTCGTGGCAGTAGTTGTACTTGAGCTTGAGTAGTCATTATGTTGTGATTGGCAAGTTAGTAATCAATCAATATCAAATGGAAACATAATTGCATGCTTTTGGCCAAAACTAACGACTATTTGTACAAACAATTATTTGTACATCACTTAAGTCACGTAGCACGTTAACACATGCGTCATTTAAGTCACGCAGTACATACGTCCTGCGCAAGTTAACTTGCGCACCATGCCTACTGCCTACGAAAAACAGACGAACCAAGCATAAAAACCAGTAAAATGAGATGAGTTTTGATGATACATTACCTGATATTTGGTGCTTGATGAGCGTAGAAACTTGCTTCCTGACGATTTGCAATGATTTGGGATGAGGATTTTGACCCAAAAAATCGCACTTTTTGGGTTTTTGAAGGTGGAGGGAAATAAAATGGTGTTTGGAGTTTGGACTGATGGGTCTTGAACAAAAACAGTAACCCTGCGCAACTTAACATGCATAGCGCATGTTAACTTGCGCAGGGGTAAATTTGGAAAGCTTGCAGGGCGGGAGTGTATTTTGCAGGGAGGATAGCAGCATTCTTGATTTGATTAGTTAGGGTGGACAATTTGGCAATGTGACGTCACATTTTTTGTTTTATGTGTTTTTTTGTCTTATTATGCCCCCATTTGTTTTAGGGTTATGCTAATAACCATCCTAAGGGCATCTCCAACGCTAAGATGAAATTGGGTTGCTTGACCCAATTTTGGTAGGGTCATTTGTGCCAAATCATTTTTAAGAAGTCTATTGAGATTTCACTTCAACGCTGGTCATTTAAATTCTTTCTAAAAAACAAACAATTTTTTTTGACACTTTCTCTCTCCAATTCTTCAACAAGCATAAACATGTTCCGTTGTGTGTTGCTACCGAGGCATATAGATAGTTTTTTTTATTAACAAGCAATCCAGTCTTGCTATTGCTTTTTTTTTTTTTAACAAGCCAAAATGGAATATAATATTAAACAATAGAGTGATTCATCTCACACAAGGTGTACAAAAGAGAAACACTCTCAAGAGGTTACAAAGTCAGAGCACGATAAAAACCATACTAGGATAGGATGATAATATGAAGATTACACCAAAGCACCCATATATGATAAAGGGTGACGCCACCAGTCATGGTAGACAAAAATAAAAGAAGACAAGTTACATTTTATCCATGTGAAAGAGAGTAGTTTAACCTTGTCTGAAATAGCCTGTGAGTCTAGTGCCATTTGATTAAAGACATGGTTGTTCTGCTCCTTCCAAATAACTTAGACACATGCTAGCCAGATTATGCGGAAGAATAAATGTAAAGATTTCGGAAATCCCGTCAGGTGACCAAAATGAAGAAAATGATCGCGAATTATAGGTGGTTCAACGAAGGAGAAGTGCAGCCACTGCAAGAGCAATGACCACACATTTGTAAAGATGTCGCATCCTAGGAAAAAGATGTTTCACAGTCTCCAAAGAACCACATCCTCCGACACAATCATTGTCGTCAATTGGAATACACACGACGCCGACCAAGGTTATCTTTGGTAGAAAGTCTGTTACGGAGAAGACGCCAAGCAAACACATTAACCTTTAACATGACATGCTTATGCCAAACATCTGCATACACTACCCTGTCAAGTGAAGGCTCTACCATTGTGAGGAAGTGATATGTCCCATTAACAGCATAACCATTAATAGGATTGATAAGCCATCTCCACCTGTCAACAATATTTTCCTGCAAAACAATATCATGCAGTAAAGCAGAACATTCCCTAACACTCTCCTCCGCCCACGCAAAAAGGCGTCTCCGCCAAACCTACGCCCCCCCCCCCCCCAATCTGCCCACCCTCTCAACGGCATCTCGTCCACCGTGATCCCCCTATCCGCGGCCAACGTTGCTTGGTTTTAAGCAATGAGCAATGTCATGCTGGCGTACTCTAGTGGTAAACATTAAATAAGATGCATTCCTTAGCTTTAAGCAATCAATAAGCAACTTGCATTAAAGATGTCATAAGGGCACTAGTTAAGGAAACTAAAAATGGTAAGTTTGCATTGAATTTAACAATTTTTTAACTTTTAAAAAGTCAAATTTATCACTTTTCACTATTTACCAATACAATATTTCTAAATTTATCCTCTTAACCAATGCTCTAAGAGCACTCTTTAACATTTCCCTTTGTTTTATAATGTTTTGTTTCAGATTTTTTTTAAATTTATTTTGTTAAAAAAATCATTTGTAGCCTTAAAATGAAAAACTATTTTTAATAGCTTTTTTAAAATCTATTTATTTTATTTTTCAAAAACAAGAATCTCAAGTGTAAAGCTTTAAATAATTTATGGTAAACATATGGAAATTATTTGTCTAAAACAAAATCATTTTTTATTTGGACATGCATATAACTTTCATCATATTGATGACCTCGACTATAGCAAGGCAATGAAAGAATCATTGGAGACGGAAACTATTATTAAAAGGGAACAAGACCAAGCCATAAGATTTTAAAAGCTAACAACAAACACAAAGTAGTTTTTTATCGAAAAAATAAATAGGATATGTACATTCAGATTTCACACATATTTATTAGAGTAAATTACATCCCCTCTCTGAGAGATGTTACTTTTACACTCCTCTCCCCCACCTATTTTAAAACCCACATTATCTTTCCTTAAAAGATGATTTTTGATAAATTTTAGTCCTTTATTTTATGCTTCCGTTAACTTGCTGTTAACCACCGTTAAATATATTTAGTATTACTAAAATAGCCTTTATTTTGTGTCGGAAATAAAAGTGGAGGAGGAAGTCTCGTATCCAATTGAGAGAAGCCTTATAAGGAGAAAACTTGTCATTGTTTCTATTTTGTTCATCACTATTTTGTAGTTGACTATAACAACATATTAGAACTTTATTCATTTTACTTAACCTAATAATATGATTCTTTAAATTTAATCGATTTTTGACATATGTATGTGAGTAAATACAAGGACATGCAATATCATGAATGAAATGCCTGATGCATCGATCTTTATCATGCTCCCAAAAACAAGATTTATAAATTCATAAAATTTGATCCGAAGAATTAATAGATTCAATTGATTAATAAAAAGAGAAAGGACAAAAAGGAATAGGCAAAGTCAAATAAGGAAGAAAATGCTATAAAAAAATAACACACGTGCAGAAGTTTCAACCTTTATGCAGCAGCCGTCAAATCACGGTAAGAAATGTTAGGGGTTGCAATAGATAGAAGAAGGTAATGAATTGAAACGTAAAATATGAGATGAATAGAAAAGATATTGTTATCAATTTAAACTTATTTAATAATATTTTAATTAAAAAATCAATCTTCTTTATCAGTGTCAAGTTAAATGGACTAAGTTGTATATTTAATATTAAGAGGGGAGAGGAATGTAATATCATAATCTCTCAATGAAAGGAGGTGTAATTTACTCTATTTATTATACATAAAACCAAAACAGTAGCCTATTGATTAATCAATTTGGCATTGATAATGCCACTATTGCTGACCCACTGCTTCGCTTATCATAGAGCTCCTGACCGAAAGTTTATAGAACTCATAGAATAGTGAAGAAATTCACTCATTTTCACCCTTCTTATTTTATCACTCATTTATTTGTTCAAATCAATCATATGCTAAATAATTATATTTAGCATTACTACCATTTTCCATTGAAATAATTATATTGCTACTTGTTTGTTACTCTCTCTTCTCTCCTTTTTAAATCCTAGCCGTTATCCCTTTCTTCTTCTTCTTTATGTTACAGAGGTGATTTAGGGTCAATTTTGACCTTAAAATCATCTATCCGAGTTGTTTTTCCTTTTATCCTAATTGAATAAGTGATTTCACATATTTTTAGTTTTCTTTCGCTTGTTTTTGTGATTTCGTCGTCTCTGTACGACTCTGTTTGTTTTGATTTCCCGTCTTTGTGCAGTGTATTTTTGATTTCCCGTCTTACTGCGGTGTTTATTTAATCCATGTTGAAAGATTAACTTTGACCAAGTGCAGATCGGATCAATGACAATGACTTTGGTGTAATCACGTAGCAGATCCGAAGACATGAGTATTTCGGAGACTTGGATATAGTAATATTAGCCATATTTGTAGGCATGAGTACTTTGCCGTTGTATGCTATTAACATGGATGTTGTGAGTTTGTTCACATATTCATCCTTTTTGTTTTTAGCGGATTTGGATTTGTATTGTATCGATGTGCTTTATCAATTTGAATGAATGACTATTGTTTATTTTTGTAAAAAAAAAGTATATTGCTACTTGTTTATATATAAAAAATAATAATTAATTATTGCTACTTGTTTTATATAGAAAAAAAACTTGTATTGCTATTTGCTATTTAAGCGACTTAGTTCGAATGCAAAACTTATCAATCTAGGTACTTGAATCATACACATACATTGTGTATATTTTCTTGATAATTTTTTGCTTGGTTTAATAGTTGGAAGCATGTTCATAATTGGTCAAAAGCTCGTCGTTCAATTTGCAGACACTTGACTGGCATTGTTTTGCTGTTTTTAAAAAATGAACAAGCAAACAAAATTACTAATATTTTCATTGTCGTGAGTGTGTTCAAATCTTATGTTAGAACTTTTGTGAAAATATTAGTAATTTTGTTTGCTTGTTCATCATCCTCCGCATCATCATGCTCCTGCATTAATATTAATGTTAGCCACTATTGATAATGCCACTATTGGCCTCAAGAGCATGAAGTTAAATTAATATGAACTAGAACCATCATATATCTTGGATTTTATTTGGTTAGTTATGGTGGAAAATTGGGCTATGTGGCATCACATTATTTGTTTAACGTGTTTTGGTCGTATATTAGTTTCCAGAATAACTTTTTGTGATTTCAATGGGCATAGAATTTTCAACATGTGGATTGCCTCAAGAATACATTAACCAAAAGTATATATTGTTTAAGAGTAAATCATTGAATTAGTCTCTATCTTTGTATTAAATTGGTCCCTGATTTTATTAATAATTCAAAATCGTCCTTGTTTTTGTCAAACATTTTTTAGATTGGTCTCCGACTGTATTAGTTGTTTTGTATTTTAAGTCATTAACGTATCAAATAAGATCCAAAAGACATTATGCCATTAACCACTAAATAGTATCCAAAAGACATTGAGTCATTAACATTGAAAATACAAAACGACTAATAGAGTCAGGAACAAATCTGAGAAACGTTTGACAAAGACAAAGACTATTTTGAGTTATTAATAGAGTCTAGGACCAATTTGAGAATTTGGTACAAAATCAAGGACTAATTTGATAGTTTACTCATTTTGATTGAAAAAAATGATTTTTGCTCGGATAAATTTTGATAAAGGACGATGATGATTTGGTAAAGCAAAAATGAGTGTGAAAAATTGATTTGGAAGAGTTTGTATGATTGTTGTGATTTGTTTGTAATTATTTGTTGTAAAAGCGGATTTTAAAACCATCAAGTTATACAACTTGCATCTAAACAACTCAATGTTTTAAAAGATGTCGTATCTACCGTTTTGGTAAACCAAATGTATCTTCTGTAGACAGTTGCGAATCCTGATCCTTTTGGGATTTATGAGATACTAGTTGAACAATTTTATTATTTTGATTGTAAATAAAAATGTTTTCTATTTTGTTATCATTGCTTTTTGCAACTAATATTTTATTTTGAAAAAAAGAAAATTTATGTAATAAAACATACTGTAATATTTTGAATTTGGTATCAGAATATATAAGAATAACCATTTTTATGTAGTTATTATTTTTTGGGAGGGCATTTCAATATAATTATTGATTAGTTAGGTTGGTTGTATTTACATAGATTTTCTAGCACCAGAGGCTCTTGACCTTCTACATAGAGTTCAAAAGGTCATGCATAACAATATCATGTCTCTTAGGTCCATGAACGTTGTGTTTACGAAGATTGGTTTTGTCATCCATAAAGGTCTAGCGGCGCAGCTTGTTGCCCGCTTACCTTCTATTCAAGTGTAAAAAACTTCATTGGCAATGTTAATTGTTTAATCTGCATGGTTTCGAGCCAACAAAAACATGAATGAAAGGATTTAATAAATAACTTCAATTGTAGTTTATAGTAAAAATTACGAGCATTTTAATGTCAATTCAGTGCAAATGATGTCTCTAATATCGAAGAGTAAAAAACAATATTTTAAAATGAATTAATTTCAATTGGAATTTACTTACGATAAACAACAACTTCAATTGTAGTTTATTGAAATCGCTTACAAGTGTCCAAAAATCTTATAAACAGTACATTCACTTTGCATTTTCATTTCACAGCTAGTACTAGTAGTAATATTGAGACTCACAAACCCTAAAAACTCGTGGGGAAAACGATAAAGGTTTAGATTTTAACATTTGATACTTAAGCATTTTAAAATAAGCAATTATTTTAAAAAAAAGATTAAATATTTCGATTGTCAATGCATTAAATAAACGTATTTTCATATATACATATCACTTATGGTCCTTAAAGAATGTTCTGGAAACACTCGTTAACATTTATCATAATTTTAAGGATCTATAGAATAATTAACATTTGTTTATTTATTTATTTTTTGTGTGTGAAATGATATTCAAAGGATGTAATTAGTTAACGACACATAGCACTGCGCCGCACCACATTTATGTAATACTGTCACTCTGTGAGCCAGTAACCTGAACATGAAAATCCGTCGTTCATTTTCTCACCACTCCTCATTTCATTTCCGTCCCAGTACTATATAACAACTTGTGAGAAGTTAGATAAAAAAACACAACGTGGAAAAACTAGTGTGTGGGAGTGTGACTTAATAAAGTCCCACATTGGAGAGTCACCCCAACTAGCAAGTGTTTATATAGAAAAGGAGGGGACCTCCAAGGATGTGCCCTTGAGGTACCCACTTTTGTGAACGGGTGAGCGCTTAGAAAAATAATATATTAGATTGAACTTGGGCCCGATTCAAAAAGATATTTATTTTTTATCACTTTAAAATGAAGAATTAATTAATTCATCATTATCCGAAAAAGTGTTACGCGTAACAAATTAATTTGTTACGATCCTATCCGATCCAAAACGCGTATTCGGATATGTCCAACTGAGAACCCTAAACTTGCGGATCAAGTTAACGGTTTAGGTTACGATCTCTCCCTATAAAAGGAAAGTTCGCCCCACTCATTCTTGACACCGAAATCCACAGTTGATGATTCTTGTGTTTCCTCTCTTCTCCCCTCGACTTGTGTTAATGAGTCATTCTTCCTCTTCTACTCCTTTCTTTGGTTTCGATAAGAGCGGCTACGTACCGTAACGAGTGGTGTTAATCGAACGATTAACCCATATTTTAGAGGTGTATATTCTCGAACAATTACATACTGTGCAGTACGTTATTGAACAGTGATCTGGGCTGTTTTATCCTGGAGGCGGCGCAGTTGTTAGTCTACCTTGCACAAGTTTGGGTAGTGCCGCGAAAGGTCTTAAAGAGAGCGACCTGGTCGTGACTCAACCCGGTAATTCCTTTGTAGTAAAAATTGACTTTTGAATTGCGAAAACAACATTCCCCTTCACTCATTTCCTTCATTTAGAAGAACAACACACCCATAAAAATTCAATCTTTTTCTTTCAAACAACAAAACTCAAGTTTATCCTTCAATTAAACAAACACTCATAATGCAAAATCAAAACACAACACACACACACTTCATTCTACTTCCTTCTCAATAACATAGTAAACAACAAATCCTATTCATTCATGTATTTATCATATTGCTTTCAAACGTACACTCACTCCATATTACTTTATTACACAACACACGATTCATATCTACTCATCATGGAATATCAAGCTAAGAAAATAAAATTGCCAACCATGGCATAACACAAATGTGATGTATTGGGAGAAACTCAATGAGCAGGTATGTCACATATTGGCTACACGTGATAGCAGGTACATTTGTTCGGGTTGAATATCCTCTGGTTATGGAGAAATTGTTGGAAAATCATCATTTTCTCCACGTTGTTCGTATCTTCTTCATTAGCATCAAGTATCTTTATCGCTACTCTGTTGTTTCTACAATGCTTTCTCTACGGCCCTATAGAGTTTGCTTTGGTGATGGTGTTCAACGGAATAACTTTTCATAGCTATTTTTCGTTTTGTTAATGAAGATCGTGCTATTAAGATACTCATATTATGGACGGTTTCGGCCGGTATTCTCTTGTTGTACACTCTTGAAAAAACGGGAAACACAATTAATAAGAATAATAGTGACACCAATAGGGAGAGCATGGTACATACCCAGTAAGATTTGGAAAGGATGTTTGTTTATTTGAAAATGGTATCAAAATACGGCGGTTCAAAAAAACCAAAAGGAAGAAAATCAAGATTAGAACCAAGATGAAGAAAAAGATCCACAAAAAAGTATAATGACAATATTTTCTACCAGGATAAACTAAATGAACTTATAGGAATATCACGTTATGGCTCCATATAATAGATGATATGTTGGTTACACTAGCGTATCCCGTTGATCTTAAACAAATGATCGAAAAAGCTTGATTTTCTAATAACAAACCTACACTCACTCATTGAAACCTTTCTAGAATGATTTTTCTCTTGATCAATTGATTATAAAAAATAAAATAAAAATAAAAAATAGAACCATCAAACTATGCAACTTATGTCCTAAAATAATGTGATGCGAGAAACAATGGATGTTCCAATCTCCCACTTTTTTCCCTACACACTCGTATACTTCTTCATAATCTAACTTTTAAATAATTTTTTCACTAACTTTTTGTTACTTATTTTTTTAAGCAGACTTTTTTTCTATTTTTTCGCAACTTCTAAAAGATATTACTATGAAGAGAAGAAAAACAACATGTAAGCTATACTTGGGAAAGAAGTGTTTGAACTTAAAAATAAAATAAGTATTTTTGTGGTGGCTGGGGTTTGAACCTCGGACCTTGCATATATTATGCATTGTCCCTATCAACTGCGTTAAACTCACGAGGAAAAAAATGATTTGGTTGAGAGTAGAGAATAAATGTTTCAAATAAAAATACAAAAGAAACAACTACACAATATATATATATATATAATATTTTTGATAGAAAACGTAGCAAGGCTTTTCACAAGTTCACCAAATGCAAATAAAAGAGACATGATCAACGAAGCACTAAACAGATGTTTTAACATCTTGAGCTTCATGCCAATTTTCTCTTCCATTTGTTTTTTACATTTAGCTCCAAACATCACATATGCTATATCAACAACATGCAATTTTGGTTTCCTGTCTCCCATGCTCTACAAGCCTTGCATTTTGGCACTATTGTACTGATAGAACATAGAAATGAATGGCAACAATTATCCCAATTCGAGAAGGGAGATGTCTCCTAAGAAAAGGAGGAAGACTAGAACTTTTGTTTATTACTTTGCTTGATTATTCATTCACATTACAACCTTAATAAAACACACCAATAAGTAACTACCTTCCTATAACTACCAATAACTTCATAAAACTACTACTAATAACTACCTATATATAATTAAAAATTAACACTATAATATAATATTGACATAATACTAATATATATACTCTTAATTATAATTTATATTACATATAAATACATACTTAATATTTTATCTTATACACGTATCAAGTACGTTCCTTGTCCAGTTAATAATGTAAGGGTTCCTTTTTACGTGCAAATAGTTGAAAAAAAATATTGCACTTTTATAAATGTATATGTCTTTAAAGAGATAGAGATAAGAGGCATAGATACAATAGTGTAATAGAAAGAGAGATAGAAGAAAATAAGATGTTGAATGAGTAATAAAAAATTTGGATGTCTATCATTGTTGATAATTGAAATGGAGCGAATGGATTGAAATTAAAAAGCCTTATATGAACTAATTGAGAATAAACAATTATGTGTAGCGAAATCATTTGGTCTCACCTTAATATCAAGGCAATGAAAAAATGCCCTAAAAAAATGACTTGTAATGTGAGAAGTTGGGTTGTGCGTAACTCAGCCGTAAAAATTTAATCTGTAAGGTGAGAAATGCAACTCTGTATAAAAGTTTAATAGCTCTTATATTTAATTGACGTGGAACCGGTTTTTTCAATACATCACCTCGCATTCATCACTATTTAACTTGATGTGTATACCAGGTTGGATATTTATATTAGAATTAACACATCCATGCAAAATCTACTTGTAAAATGAGGAAAGTTACTTTTTATAAACTCTAATTACCTTTATTTTTAATCTGTGACATGGAAATATTAATAAAAGGGAAGAAGTCTAGTTGTCCTATTTTCCTATATTTTTTTATAAATAATCCAAAACTTTATTGTTTAAGCAATTTTGGCATTGATAATGCCACTATTGCTGACCCACTGCTTATTATAGAGCTCATAACTGAAAGTTCTAAGAAATTCACTCGCTTTCACCTTTCTTATTTTCATTCCTCATTTGTTTGTTCAAAACAAATCACATGTTAGATATTTTATATTGAAACCTTATAAAATCATCAAATAATATTGTTGGTGGTCATTATCACACCTCAACACGGATCATGTAAGAACTAATTGTTATAGGTTCAATCTTCGGCACCATGAGTCCAAATCAAAAAAATAACTCAATATTAGTCATGTAAGAACTAATTGTTGTAGGTTAATCTTCGACACCCCGAGACCAAACCAAAAAGATTTGCTAGTGAAAAATTGGGGTGGAATAGATAAGGTGACGTAATTTGGAATCTTTCCAAAGATTTTCCATTAGTTATGCTGACTTGGTTCAAATGCAAAGCTTATCAAATTAGGTTCATGAATACCAATGATCCATTCGAAGTTTGTCGTGCTGATCAAAGGAACTTAATCCTCTAAAATCACGAAGGGTACGTACAGTATAATAGATTTCAATTTGTCTGAAGAAATATTCATTCGAGGTATATAACTGATGGAGGTATATAAAAATTATTAATAATAATGTCTTCTTGAATTTAATTAAAAAATAATATTTTTTGTTAATGGCAAATATTAGTAGGTGGATAGATTAATATCTATTCAATTCACCGATTTAAGCTCAAGACCCCCAACTTCTTAATCTTTAGTTACTTAAATCCCCAACAACAACGACAAAATGTTATTGACATGGTTCAATGTTTTTAAGTAGAACATATTCGATGAACCTGCAACATTAGTTCAAAACTGTATTTTCAAACTTCATACAAACTTTTTCACTTCACAAGTAACATAAACCACGTTCAAAATTATCGTTAGATGAGAAAGTGAAAGACATGATCGGATTCGGTATCATTGGCCTTTGGTGCTATTAGTGTATTTAAACGAGAGAATGATGAATGAATAATTATAATATAAATGAGAAAATGATTGGTTAAGAAACACATAAAGACCAGCCAAACTGAAGCTAGTTCTCGAAGCAGCCCGCGATCGTAAACCGGTTGAGAACAAGTAGGTGTTAACACCATTTCCAACACATACAAAATAAAATTAACAGAATAACACCCTCTAAAATGTATACCATCAATCTAAGAACATGATTGGACATCAAAAACATTTTGCAAATTGTGTATTAAAGAATACTGATTTGTTCAAATACCGCTAAGCCATAGTTCCACTATAGACCCACAACCTTAAGTTAAAATTGGTTTGTCTATCTCAGCTTAACATCAACCGAAAGAAGCTACAGACCCACAACCATTGTTCTGAAGTTAAAATTGGTTTATCTATGTCAACTTACTTTTAGTTTGAACATCAACACAAAAAAGCACATTTAGTTAAAAAACAATAAATTCGTCTTAGCTGACAGAAATTTATACGTAAATCTAAAGTAAACTTAATTGAAATTTGAAAGTATAATATATTGGTCTTAACTTACTAAAATTGTAAAGGTGGAAACGCCCTTATTTCAACATTACTTGATAAACAGTCATACCAAAATATCTTTATTAAATAAGTAAATCTCAATTTGATAGCCACTATTTGACAACATTGTTCTAAAGTGGAGTGAGTTAAAATGTGTTTGTCTATCTCAATTTTAACAAAAGTTCTTACATCTAACTTAAACAAGATATTTTCTATCTCATGTTATAATTAAAAACACATAAACCCATCTTAGCTGAAAAAATCATGTAAACTAGATGTAAATCTAAATCAAACTTAATTGAAATTTGACAGTATAAGTTGATCTTAAGCCACTAAGATTTTAAGGGTAGAAATCCCACAATTCCTTTACTTAACAAACAATCGTATTTTATCATAAATCTCTCTATTTGATAAACATAACTCTCAATATTCAAATAATTGAAAAAAAACATAAACTTATCTTATCTGAGAAACTCAACATGTAAATCTAAACTTAAACTTAATTGAAATTTAAAAAGTACATATTTGATCCTAACCCACTAAAATTTTAAGGGTATTGAAATGCCCTTATTTCTTTAGCTAGGGTTTTGAAATGAATCAGATTTCTCATTTAATCAACAAAGCTTTCGATATTCAAACTATCAAGGGCCATTCGGATTGGCTTATTTTTTAGCTTATGCAAAACAGTTTAAACAAATATATAAGCTTTTCATTAGTGAGAACTTATGAATTAACATAAAATCCTATTTAATTGCATAAGCTTAGATATAAGCCAATCCAAACGGCCCTAAATCTCAAAATTGATAAGCACAACAACACAACAAAAACTTTTTTTCTTCTAAACTTCAAACACCCAAAATGTTGAAATGAAATTTTCAATATCTAATAAACAAATATATTGAAAATGATCATGTGAGAAAAAACAACTTTTAGTTATTAGCCTCTTTTTTTCAATGTCAACAAAATATGAAAATTATTCACTAAAATTCTTCCTGCTATTAAAATTGAAAATAACACTTTAGTGCTTATTTCTAATCTAATAAAGGATGTTGTTAACAAGTGTTCCTAAAATACTCTTTAAACCTTTAAAACATATGAATATTGCTACAATGTAGTAAAGTGATTTTACTTTTCTTTGCACTCTTAGGTCTCTCAATTGCTCGCGATTACACACTACAATTTCTATTTAAGATGATTCAAGTGAGCTCAACCAACACTTACACACTACACATTGTTTATAGGGGTTTCAAATGAATATAAATTATAATAATGTACATAAGTATAATCTTCTTATTAATGGCATCAGATATCTAACATTGTATTTTGTTGAGTAATTCTCTTTTGCACGCTTTGTACGAATATTTTCTGTTTAGATTATTATCTTGATAAGTATTTTCTACTATTTCACCGGTATGGATGCAAAGGATTTTCTTCTCCATTCCACCGCCACCTACTCCATCCATCATTTCTTGTTAATTAAAATGACCATCAACGCTGTTATTAAAAAAGTCAAGTCAAAATCAAATCAACAATCTATAAGTCATCATCCCTTAATTACCAACAAACATTGCCTGTTTACCGTACTGACGTCATTCAGTCATACCGAGGTGAGTGCAGTTGTGAGATCATTACTAATAAAAAAATAATGTAAAATAGACTAATCAGTAGAACCAGTTAACAGGTAAAGGATGAAAATAAATTGAAAATGTGAGCGTGTGTCGAATTTCAACCAGTAGTAACATTATTTCAACAAACAAAAAAAACTGACATAGTAACATGTTTCCATCAACGGCTAGACAAGATGATGAATAAAAGAGGTTTCTTCTTGTGTTTGTTTATTCCATTATCTCTACTATTTTTCTTGATTATTATTAATGTATTTCATTAATATTTGCTTTTTTCATGCTCCAAGCACTTAACTTCTTGATCTTAACATCAACTGTTCCATTATTGAATGCATGAAGGTGTGCTTTATCATTGATGGCCAACGTTGGATAAACTCTTGTCGTGATGCATGTTTTTCCTTGTGCTCCGAAACTCTCCACTACTGAGTGATCTATCTGTGAGAAATAGAGGGACACAAAAAATTGTTAGATGTTTAAGAATAAAGAAGACTAAAAGAAGTCTTCTCCCATGTCATGTTATAGAATGGTCTTATAGATACCATGACATGAATTGAGAGGATATAATCATTATAGAATGGTCTTATAGATACCATGACATGAATTGAGAGGATATAATCATTTCTTAATCTCCATGATTCTGTCATTAGGGTTGTTTATATGACCAGGCTAGAACCAGAACCAACTATTGTTAGCAATTTTATGTATTTATGTGTGTCAGCACATCAGTGGTCGTTGTGTCAAGATCAAATAATTTTAAACTAAAGTTTAAAAATATTTTAATTTTTTTAAAGAAACTTACGTTGACGAGTTCAATCTTAACATAACAACCACATATTTTCAGACTTTGTTGATGACTCAAATTTCCAGAAATTCAGAGGATGTAAAACGTAATGTTATACCACTTACTTTTAATTTGCAAGTTCATCTTATAATTAATAATGTTCATCTCTAGCTTCTTTAAAAAAATAATCATCTTTAGCACTTACCAAACTTCTTATTGACAACTCCTGATAGGCAGGGTCCATATCCACAAATGCTCCATAAGTGGTCAAATCGTTCTTGTGATTCAAAGAAGACCTAGTGATGATGATACATAAGTTGCTTAAAATTGACACTTTGGTTTGGTAAGAATTTGATGGATAATGAAAGAGGAGGGACACACGTACCTGCTTTGGTCACTACACATGAGCACAACGTGATTTTTGTTTGCCCTAAATACCTTAAAGAAAATTCTTGTGTATTCTTGCATGTCCTTTGAAGCCAAAACTAGTAAACCAAATGGTCCTAACCCTACCCCTTTAACATTTGCACCGTTTTCATTACATAGATGTTGAGGGTCCATTTTCCAACTAGGGTTTAATGCTTGTGCCTTTTCAAGTTCATTCACTTCAAATGAAATTTCAACATCAGCCTGCAAAAGAAATGACAAATTAATGAGAAAAACTTGCACGCTTATATGTTTTGAATATTTGCCACATGTTGTTGTGCTGGCATGGCATCCACTATATACGATCATGATTTATTATGGTTTCGACTTAGAAAATAAAATCTCACCCGTTAATAAAAAATCAATTATATAAATATGTAGTTAAATATTAACATTATTTTTATAATTAGTTTAAATTAAAAAATTTCCCATATCACTTTTATTAGAGAAACTAATCTTCGTGTTTATATTTCTAAATTGAAATAAAATTGATTCTCTAGGTGCCAAATTTAGAAGTTTGATTAGGGCTGCAGCTCAAGTTGAGAACATATATATGGCTAGACTAGATAGCTTGTGGAGAATATAGTTTTGAGTTTTTTGTGGCATAATTTTATTATTTTTTTAAAATAAATCAAATTGTTTGGCTAATGTTAGGTCTTAACTCCATGAGAAAATCCAATTAAAATAGTAGCTAGTTTATTAGGTGTTAGAGAATCTCATGATTTAAGTATCCATTACGGAGTACTATAATCTAGCCTTCATTTTGTTGGTGAATGATTGGAAAGTCTAATATAGTCACCAATCCCAAATCAAAAAGATTTAGGCACGCTTACATAAAATGAAAAAATAAAAATAAAAATAAATAAATCACATCAATTAATATTATTTAATTTTATTCTCATTTAAATTTTTCTCTGTTTTGTGAATGTATCCAAATCATTTTGATTTTGGGTTGTGCCCATCTAAGACTTTTTCGGTAAATGATATCACCAATTGATATGAGTTTACGTGTATAAGTAAACTTCAATAAAAAAGACTACTCCATTATGTGAGAGACCTCGTGACTTTGGACTAAATTAAAAACTTTCATTTTATTTAATGCAGCGTAGATATCATGTTTTTATTGCAACAGTTGATAACATGTATTATAAACCTATTATTTTTACTCTTTAAACATGTACATGTATAATTGAATGTTTTTATCATTTGAGTTAAGTTCATGTCGACATTACTCATCATTAATTAATCTCATTTTTCTAAAAAAAATTATGAAAAACAAAAATCACACGCTGGATTTCACCTGTGCTGCTGTCACTCCAACAATCCCAAGCAATGTTCCTCCCTTTAACACTTTGGAGTTAAAGTTAACAGGGTTGGTACGTAATTTTTCAATTTCAACTATAGGCCACTGGATCAATTGCTTCCCAGATTTATCAAGCCAAAGTGTCCTAGGAATCCCCTGCAAATTTATGTATACGAGTTTAGTCAATAACTCAAACCAATAATTGTTATATGGACTCAAGCCAGAGTGTCCTAGGGCATATGTTTGAATTATAAATAAATTAATAGTAAGTTTGACACATTGTGCTACTATCATTTTGATTATAACGATGTTTTAAAGTTTTAATAAAATTGTGATGTTACTACAATTCACCAAACTAACTCTCTATAAAAAATAAGCTCTCAATCCAAATCCAAATATGTACATATGTAGAATCAACAAGCTCTTACCTGAATTCCAGACCATCCTTTTTGGACATCATCCTGTTGAATTGAAGATTCATTAATCCAACCCCATAAGACTCTTCTCTTTTTTGCATCATCATAAAATGTTTTAGATGCATAAAACTTTCCATAATCATATCTTAAAACCAATGTTAATTCATTGTTATTTTGCTCAAATCCATTTTTAGGAATAAACACGTCCTTGATTGTATCATAAGTACCAATCAAATAATAATCATGCGACACATCAATTAAACTAACCTTAAGCACATATTTAATACTATCATGATCATACTTAATTGATGTGTCAAGTCCAATTGTACCATTAATCAACACAGGAAAAAAATCAGGACATTCCAACATTCCAATTTTTTCGGCTGAATAAAAAGGATATTTAGCTTGAACCCAATTAATAAAATCTTTACTTTTAAATAAAAGTGTAATTCCTTTATTGTCCTTTTGTTGGCTTCCAACAAGTACCCTCCACAATCCATCATGATGACCAATCCAAGCAGTTGTAGGGTCTCTAAACGATGTTGCATTAATTTTATTAACAATACTTGGCAACATAATAGGGTTCTTAGGTGATTTTATCCATTCCCTAAGAAATGGGTCGAACACATTTTTGGGTATAGCTAAATTTTGAGTTTGGTGTTGATTGATGTCAATTCCTGTGTATAAGATGGTTGGTTTGTCATTAGAGAGAAATGTGGTTGAACCTGACCAACAACCATTGATGTCATACGGTTGAGAAGGGGTAAGAGCATGTTGTAATGGGAACCAATTCACTAGATCTTTTGAAACAGAATGCCCCCAAACAATGCTATTGTTGCTACATGTAGCACCTTTTGGGTTGTGTTGGTAGAAAATATGGTATAGTCCCTTGTATCTCATAGGACCTAATTCACATGCAAAATGAGCATTTAACATGGATGTAAAGTCTTTTTAATTCATAGATATATAACTAATTTAGGGAATGACACAAGTATATCTTTTTTGTGAATGAATTATTTAATTTAGGCAATATCACGATATTTTAATTCTTTGGTGACACCTTATGTAACAAACTTGATTATGTCGAGAATAATTTAAGATGTCGAAATCTTTAATGATGTCACACCAAATCATTAATTGAACAAGTCCCCTATAAAATAGTTATATTAGACTTTAATTATTTATCCAAAAAGAAGTTGATTATATTTAGAGAAAAACCGATCTTCAATTTGCTTGATTCCTTTGTAATTTGATTGCATTTAGTAATATAGTATATATTTTTCATCAAATAATTTAATGACGAGAAACACACACTTTAAATAAAAGTAGGTGAAGAATCGCAAGTTCGAATCCATACCACCAAATGCCCCTACGTCTACCAACTAGGTTGCACTTACATAACGCTTGCATTTAGTTATTTGTACTTGAGTTTAGACAAATTCATTTAACCCCTTTTTGGTGAAATTAGCAAAAGAGAAACATGATCAAGAGTAGAACTAACCATTGGGATCTGCAAGTCCAATCCACCATATCATGCAAAGAGTAAAAAAAAAGTAAGAAACAAATTAATGACCATAAGAAAAAACAAGAAACAAAGGAATGAAATAAAGTGGATATGAGTCTAACGGCATTAAAGGAGGTTATTATTAGTTGAAATAAAATTAGTTAAGTTGAACGAAATACCATTCATCCAATTATTGGAAGGTTGGAAGTGAAAAGAAGGTTTATATGTTTGGTTCAAATTAAAGGTAGAAGAATGGGTTTGATGGAAAGCTTCAATATGAGCAACACCATAGAGAATGATGACGGTTAATGTAGCCAACAACCAAGAAGTTCCCATGAGCAGCCTTTGTAGAAATGACAATGGAAACCGTGCCTTGTAACCATCTATTTATAGACAGAAACTTGCCGAACACAACATGGCTATCTTTTATGGAATTAAAGTCATTTTGATTCTTAAAAGTATAATAGACTCGCTGTAGTTTAGGAGTATGTATTAAAATTAATATGAAAATATTAACCGGTGCTTCCAGAATACTCTTTTAGGATCATAAATATTAAGTATTTATTAAAAAACGTGTATTTAATGTATTGGAAATCGAAAACGTTTGACTTTTAAAAAAAATACTAATTGCTTATTTTATAATGCTTAAAGAAAGTTCCTGAAGCACTCGTTAACAAAACCTAAATTATAAAAGGCATCGATGTATGTTCTATGTTAGTAATTTTACGGACCTAATCTTAAAAAAAATTGTAAAGTAAATTAACTAACAAAAAAACACATACATAGGTCAAATTGATCAGCAAGAGACGTACAAGTACCAAACTAATTATCATAACATTTTTTTTTGTGTCTTTCTAACTTTGATTCAATCAAAAAATTATATTAATAGTGACTCACCTGTTCAATAACCAAATCTACAATTTACTCCTTTTATTGAAGAAACGTTTTTATTTATCAACCAATTTACCCTTGTTTTATGAGATATCTACTTATCAAACAGAATTATGGGATACTATTTAATTAGCTTCTTGTTTTGAAGCATGACTTTTTTATTAAATATCAAAACAAGCACAAGGTGTGCTAGTCAAGATACAAAAGTACTATTGATTCAGTTTGGACTTGAGATTTTTGAATGATAGTGTTGAATGACCTTTGAGTAAAGTATTTTCGTCGGTAGCAACATTCTTCTACGGTGGATGAACATGGTGTACATGCACACAGTCTTACAGTCAAGTCAGAGTATCGTGAATGATAAGGTAGTTTAGGCCAAAAGTATGTCTATCTAAGAGAGTGTCCTTGACTTAATATTTATAGTGAAGGTTTAGGGTTTTGATCGTTGAACCTTTCAATCTAAACAAGTATCTTCAAGAGATAGTGGTGGTCCTCAAGGAACAGTTGTGAGCAGATTATGAGAAGACGATCTTGGATCCATACTGAACGGTCTAGATTGACCTGAATGGGTCATTATGTTAGAACGGTCATAGGAGGCATCCATGTCATGGACCTTGTTGAAAGGATACACATAACCTATCATTGACTGAGTCTTGGCGAGTCCGGAACAAAAGAAAATACAACTTACAACTAGCACCAGTACTAGACAAAGAAATTATGGCCCTTCACACCCGTTTCAAAAAGACACTCACATCTAACCCCTAACATCTTGGAGATAGCTAAGTTCCCAACCCCAACATACAGTAAATTAGTAACACGCAAGACAAAGAAAAATATAAATCGATCAAGATCTGATCAACAGCAACAAGCAGTGACTAGGTATTGGAGATAACTTATAAATATTTTAAGACACAACATAAGCTGTTATCAGCTCATTTTAACATATTTTCCTTTTGGACTACACACATAACTTATACATAAATGTCTATATATGAGAAACTTTTTGTATATCCAAACGAACCCTAAATACTTATGTAAGCGTTTCATAATACTAATCAAGATAATCTCTCAAGAGATCAATAAAAACAATCTCTCATGAGATGAAAGTTTAGAGCAAAAATGTTTTTTTATTTGAAGTTATCACATATATTTTAAGCTCAAGTTACTTAAAATAGGCTAGATGTTCATTTTATTTTATTTTAAAAATAAGCTAGATAAAAATGAGTTAGTTTCTATGCATTGATGCTATAACTTTTTTACACATCCATCCAATTAAATCATACCACAATGTCACTTTTATGGATTAACTTTTAAAATATCTCCAAAAATATTTATGTGACATAATTTTTTTTTGAACAAACAAAAATGATGTATATATAGTCAACTGCAATTTCCCCGCACAAGGCGTGCAAAAAAGGAAAATCACTCAAGAGTATTTACAAGAACGAGATGCTAGCCAAAGCAAAGCACCACCGAAGTATCCAAACAGATAAAAATTATTACAGGTGGACGTCCATACAATGGAGTGTTTGCTTCCACCAGTCATCAGTGGCGTTGCCAGGACCCTGGACCAGGGGGTTCAAACTTTTGAAACACCGACACTCATACACGACATAGACACACAGTCGCTGATAGTAATTAAAGAAAATATCAAAATTAAATGTTATCATGTGTATCAGTATTGTGTCAATGTATAACAAGCACACATTCGATTAGAAGTATCCGTATTATAGAGATGCGGACTTTTTAATTTTACTAATTATCATTTTATATATAACATTATACTTGTTAACTATTGATTGTTTTTGTCAAAATATTATTGATTTTTAGTAATTGTTGATATGTCATAGGATAGTTAAAAGTAGTATACAAAATACTTATTTTAAATTATTTTATATATTTAACTAACATTTATTTGGAACATAAAAGGCAAAAAATAGAGAATTAAAGAAATGAAAGATTTTTTTTTTACAAAGAAATGAATTAAAGATTATTAAATCATTATATAATACTGCTATATATATTAAATTTGAAGCCATTGACAAAATAATCACCTTATTCACATATGCGACATGATTATCAGAAGGCATATGTGATGTCAAGCCTCCAAGATGATGGGAAGAACTTTGTTTTCAAGCTTGATGAGGACTTCTAATCACGATTATGTTAAGTTACAACTTCAAATATTATTTATGGGACATTAGCGTAGTGGGCATGTTTTGAGACAATACATGGGTTCCATTCTATAAGGTCTTATTTTTAGTGACTTTAAATAAAACACTGCTAATATACTTTGAAAAAGTTAAAAATAAACTATATCAAATAAAACGAAAAAGACAAATGGACGGCAGACAGGGACAAAAGATGGTAGGTGTGACAGAAGTTGTGTCTTTGGGTGCACTGAAGAGAGAGACTTGGTGCAATGAAGGTGCAAGACTTGTACCTGAGGGGGTTCAAATAGAAAAACATAGGATAATTTGGGTAAAATAAAAAGATTGAGGGGGTTCAGCTGCACCCCCTGGACAATAGGTGGCTCCGCCCCTGCCAGTCATGATAGTTATATATAAAAGTTGTCTATTTTGACTTTAACCATAAAAAAGATGTTAGTTTAACATTTTCAATGAGGATAAAAGGTGTCGAAGCCATGTTATTGAACACACGGTCATTCCATTCCTTCCAAAAAACTCATATAGAGGTACACCAAATAATTCTAAAAAACATATGTGTAGATCTATGCAAGCCAGGCATTTTAATAAATTGTGTGAAATGTTGAAGAATGTCACCATGTGAAACTGAAGAAATACCCAGCCAAAGCCAAACCTGAGACCAAAGTGATCTGAAGACGTCACATCCCAAAAATAAATGATTTGTTATCTCTTGACTCCCACATCCAGACACACAAGTCGCGTCTTCATGAGAAAGGACCCTCCGCCGAACCAAATTATCCTTGGTTGGAAGTCTATTGCGGAGAAGGCACCACACGAACACATACACCTTAGAAGGGATTTGTCGATGCCAAATGTCGACAACTTGAGACCTATCGCCCAAATCGGCCGAGGTAGTAAGAAAGCGATAAGCCCCTCGAACCGAATATCCATGCATAGGATATAATAGCCACGTCCAAGTATCCTCAACATTTTCCTGAAAAACAAAGTTATGAAATAACACAACACACTCCCTCACGATCTCCTCCTCCCATGCCAACAAACGTCGGCGCTACATCCTCTCCCTCCCGTCAACCGCCCCTACCTCCCTCATCATCTTCTCCACTGAACACTCCTTGTCTACAGACAAGTAAAAAAGGCGGGGAAATTTAATTTTCAAAGGAATTTCCCCTATCCAAATGTCATGCCAAAAATAGGTACTGTAACGCCCGTTTTAATTATTTAATTTATTTTATATAGTATAGAGTATATTTATATGATTTTGTGTGAATTAAGTGATATTTGAGATATTATGTGATTTATGTTACTTATGTGTTGTGACTTATTTTATTGTTTAATAAAATAAGATTAGAAAATGAATCAAATAATAAGTTGTGGGTTTGTTTTATAATTAGATATAGTTGTGGGGGTAATAAGATAAAATAAAAAAAAATAAAAAAAAGAGGTTTAAAAGGGGAGAGTTAGGTTAGAATTGTACAGAACGTACAATTCAGAGCTTTGGGAGAAAAAGGGAGAAAACGGAAGAGAAGAACCGGAGAGGCTGCTGCTCGAATTTCTTAAGGTAAGGGTGAGCCTTTCATTACAATATCATTAGAACATGTAATTCATGATTAGAGTTAGCAAATTCTAGGTTTATTTCATGAGAATTAGGAATATGAGAATTAGGTCATAAGTGGTAAATTGATGATTAGATGATGAAAAACTGTACCGTTGACGTAGTAAACTGTTTACAGACATTAGAATAACTCTTAGACATCATTATAGTCGAAAATCTGAAGAATTAGGATGAAATTTGGGGTTTTGGGTGAAAACCCTCGTAACCCCGTAACTGTTCTGTCGCCGCTCGCCACAGCGAGCAGCCAGCTCGCCACGGCGAGTACTCATCAGCTCGCGAGGCGAGTAGAACAGCTCGCCATAGCGAGCAATCCCCAAGAAGGCTCGCCAGGCGAGTAACCCAACTCGCCGTAGCGAGCAACACCCAGGAGCTCGCCAGGCGAGTAACCCAACTCGCCATAGCGAGTAGTACCCCTGATGCTCGCGAGGCGAGCAATCCAGCTCGCCGTAGCGAGTAACCCCTGTAATGGTTCGCGAGGCGAGAGATCCCACTCGCCATAGCGAGTAGTCCTGCATCAGACTACCTTTTAAAGTAATGCGGCTCTTGTCGCACAATTAGTTATGAGATTACCCTGGTTTGGGAATTAAAGTACTGAGGTATTAAGAAGAAATGTAGGGCTGTTAACTGATAAATGATTCGCTGTTGTGACCTATACATTTGTATATGCTTTTCTGAATCATAAGTGATGTATGTGAATGTTTACGATTTGTTGTTGTTTGAGATGTTGATTGCTGCCATGCTGCCATATTTTATTAATTAAAAGCTGCATGTGTTGTTATAAGATTTACGATGTTGTAATCCAAATTATTGGAATTCATTTTGAGATGTCCAAGTTTAAGAGATTGAGTCCATGCACATTCATCCAGAGACGAGGGCTCATGCCCTAGGAGCTTTTGCTCAACAGCGACGAGAGCTTATGCTCTAGGAGTATTTTTATGCTCAATAGCGACGAGGGCTTATGCCCTAGGAGTATATTTATACTCAATATGGCACCACATGCATGATTAAGATGTCTAAGTTGCATAAGTTGTGTCGATGTTGCATTGTCAAGTCAAACTATTAAGTTGATTTATGATGTTGTTTAAGATGCCACTTGATTGTTATTATGATATATGATGATGAAGTTATGCTGCTAATTGTAATTATATTTTATATGTTTAATGCTATTGTTATGAGAATCTCACCCCTTCTGCTGGAATTGCCGCCTTGTGGGCAAGTGCAGGTGATTAAGCTTTTGTTGCTGTTGCCGTTGTGAGTGGCTAACCTCACCGTGTCCTTTAGGAGCTCTGATACGTAACGGGATGGGAACCTTTATGTTTACTTTCTATTCCTTACGTATTGATTATAATTTAAGACTTCAGTTAATTTATGTCGAGACTTATTTATGAGGCCTGCGTGCCAAAACGATTTATTTAACATTGAACTTATTCCGCTGCGATGTTAGAACGGTTTTGACTAGAATAAATGTTTATTTATTCCTTTTGAGAATTTAATGAGATGTAGCATTCCGTTTTATATGATACTCTGATTTATTTATGAAATTTCGAATTTGGGAAAACGGGGTGTTACAGGTACTCCTTCCATTACACTGTTAATATCAACTATATGAGAACAATATTCTGAATCAAGCTTAGGGAATACATTATTATTAATAAAAATATTAATAAAATTCAAATTCAAAATCAGATTGCAAATTACTCTAGAAACGCAAAGAAGAAGAAAAGAGTTCGAAATTAGATTAAGAAGGAGCGAAGAAGGAGAAGCGGGTTCTAAATTAGATTAAGAAGATTGCAAATTAAATTATATTAATCAGATCCATATACCAACTTTACTCTAAAAATTTGATTCAAATTAAATATCTTTTTCTTCTTGCAAACCCTAATTTGCGATGGTCATAGAAATTGCGAAGAAGAATCGAGTTCTAAATCGATTCAAAACAGTGGAGAGATCTGCAAGAGTTAGAAAGCTAAAACCTTAAAGAGTGGTGGGAAAGCATGTTGGGAGAAAGATGAAGCGGGACACGATAAAGGTAGAGAGAGAAGTGAAGGGAATGTGTTTGGTTCAGAAGCGCGTAAGAGTGAGATGAGTGTTACGTGAGCTATTAATCCACTCATTTAATCATAACCATTAGATTTAATCTAAGGGTTATTATCACACCCTCTCATATCTCATTATAAAATGTCCTCTCACTTGATATGCCCTATATATATATATATATCGAGTTGGTTCATGAACCCAACGAGTCGGATCATGCCTAACTCAAGTTCAACTCGTTTATTTAACGAACTTAATTTTCAACTCAAGTTCGACTTATTTGGTTCATGAACCAAATTCAATGATTCAATTGTCGAATCGAGTCTCGAACTATTTTCGAGTTAGTTCGATTCATTGTCAACCCTAATTTTGAGAGCAGAGGTAAATATAAGAAAGAAACGAAAAACCTTTAGAAAAACAAGTAATAAGGGAAAGTGGATGAGTCTAACGTTATTGAGATTATTAATTTAATTAGAACAAATGAAGTTGAATGAAATACCATTTACGCAATTCTTGTAAATGTAAAGAATGTTTATGTTTGGTTCAAATTAAAATGTAGAAGAACGGAGTTTGATGGAAGGCTTCAACGTGGGCAACACCATAGAGAACGAAGAAGGAAATTGTAGCTAACAAGCAAGGAGTTCCTATGTGCAGGTCTTTTGTTGTAAGAATGCCTTTTAACAAGAATACTGTTCTCCTCCTGCACAAAATACTACCATCCTGCATTCATGCCTATTTTACCCTGTGCTAGTTAACTAACGCAGTGTGACTTAAGTCACGCAAGTGTAAAGCACTGCGTGAGTTAACTCACGCACAGATTTAACACATGCGTGAGTTAGCTCACGTTCAGTCTGTGCAGAAAACTAGAAGGGCGGAAACCTCTTTTTTCCCTGTTTTTTTCATTCCTTCTTTCATACATGCATTCATTCATTATTCAATTGCATACATTTTTCATTATTCATTCAAGCAAGCATTAACTCATAAAAACGCTAAAAAACGCAAATGTATAGAATTACATCCAAATCCGACAAAAAGTCATAAAAAACACTACACAAAAGTCATAATGCCTAAATCACCCTACTGTTGTGGACTCTTACTCCTCCTCCGTGGAACCGGCATCTACTCCAGCACATCATTAAGAACCCTCGGAATGAGGTTCGTGAAGTGCGCCAAAGTCCATCCCTGCAAACACAAAGAACCAAATTTATATAAGCACAAGTATTACACAAACAAGGTAAAAAAAAAAGTTAAACAAGACACAAATTTACGATCCAATAAGTAAAAAAGAAGAAAAACAAATATTACCACAAGAAAGGTCATGTAACCACCACAGGAGGCCACAGATGAGTCGGAGGTCAGAGATAGCTGCTCGTAAAGGAATACAAGTTCCATCCCACCCCATGACCAGCTGTCGAACTCGTCCATATCTTGCAGCGCAAGCAGCCACGACAGATTAATGTTTTTGCTGTTCTTGCGGGAAAAAATGGTCCATCCAAGCAAGAGCAACAAAAACGCCTTAACGCAGGCCAGCCTAACTTGAACTCGCTCGATTTCCTCCTCCTTTGTGTCAATCTCAACCAGCTGATTACACCTATTCAAGAGCTCATCGTAACGCCTCTTCACTACACCAAAACTGATATAAGGACCACCCTGTCTTGCCACCTCCCTAGCGGCAGTCTCTGCTGTAAAAAGTAGATCCACCTGCATCGTCTCCATCCCATCGTCACAGATTAACTCTCTATCGGGAAGGAGCCTCCTAGTGATGGGGATGCCTAGGAGACACGCCACATCATCTAGCGTGGTGGTCTTCTCCCCAACAGGTAGATGGAAGTTGGTGGTCTCCTCATGTCATCTCTCTGACATCGCACAAACGAACCCGTGATAGATGTTCTCGTACCCACTAGTCAGGAGGGGAGTAAGACCGAACATATTCACTAAATCCCAAAACCAATTGTTTTGTACTCTTGGCTGAGGCACCGTCAAGTTTTTAAGGCTCAACTTCTTCCCGTGCGAGATACCTTTCACCCTTGTCTTTTCCAAAACTGAAATACAAAAACAAAAAACAACAAACAACACCGTTAAATAAATAATAAGTAAAATTAACATTAAATATATTCTAACATAAATTTTAATTCTAACATCAAATAAGTAAAATAATAATTAGAATAAGTTGTATAAATAGTAAAAGAAGTAAAATGAACATTAAAATATACTTACATCGGCATCAACTCATATTCTGCATGCCATATGTCCACCAAAGCGAGGTAAAACCGAGATGTTAGAAGGCCCCCTGCATAGCCCTCTTGTCCGACCTCGTACACCACCCTCGGCACCCCCTGAAAACGACCCCCGCCATCATCATCCTGTTGCGGCTGAGCCTGAGGTTGCTCATTATCTTCCTGTTGCTCAAGCTCCTCAATATGAGGCTGCGCAACAACAGGCTGCTCATGATGCCGCTGCTGATATGCCTCAAATTGATACTGGTGAGGCTGAGGCTCATCAAAATGATACACCTGAGGCTGAGGATCATGATAAACCTGATAATCATGTTTTTACTGCGTCGGGTCAATCGTCTGAGATGGACCAGTCTGTGACGAAGGGGACCCAACAACATCAACATTGACAAGTCTCGTGTCCCCCACTCTCCCTCGACCTCGACCATGTAAATGAGGGACTACCACTTGCTTCTCCCTCCGTGCACTACTAGTAGACGTAGGCCTCCCTAGCCTAAGTCTGTCACTCCTATCCTGAGGCGGCTCAAGCGGTCTCTGAGACGTATTCCTCCGAGACATATCGGCACAACAATTCCAACATTAACAATTCAATCCGTAAACTACCACATTGTCCTTAACCATACTATAACCAACATTAACAAACTATATTCTAACTAATTTCATCATTAACAATCCAAAAAAACAAATATAACCATTGTGACATTTTACCAAACACATAGAGTGCAATTTTTAAACAACTAAGAAATCTAACATTTTCTAAACCCTAAACTACCACATTGCACCCTAAACAACATCTAAACAACAATTCATAAGTTAAATCATCACTAACAATCATAATCTTTAACATGCAAGACAATTTTATAAAAACCTAAAAAAATTAATTTTCTTCAAAAATTCAAAAAATTTAACCAAAATAATGCAAAGAAGTAGGATAATAATCACTTCCTTGATATTGTGGAGAAAATTTGCTTTGAATGGCGCAAGAATGGTGAAATTCGAATTTGGGGGTGAAAATTTCGAAGTTGGGAAGTTTGGAAATGAGGGGTATGTGTGTTATGTTTTGCTGATAAATGACTTAAGTAACGCTGCATGACTTAACTAGCGCAACGCTACTTAAGTTGTGCACAGACTACAACGTGCGTACGTTAAGTCACACAACATGACTTAACTAACGCAAAAGCATTATCGTCTCTTCATCTGGGTCAGAGCGAAATGTGCAAAGGAAGAACAATATTCTTTTAACGATATAGATAGAACCTTATTGTCAAACATAACATGAGTTTCTTTTACATGAGATTTTTTATCGGTAGAAATTAAGATTAGTACCCCAAAGTTTACTAGACTCACTCACTCTATATATCAACCACTTACATTAAATCTAGACTTTATTTGATAAGTCAAAGTGCTTGTTTGCTTTCGCATCCACAAACCTCTAAACATGAGTTTTCAGACGTAAGAAAAAATAGCTTAATATTTTTCATTGCATTTTACCCAAAGACGTGCGGCCGCGGTACCAAAGATGATTTAGAACTTATAACATCAAGTGTATACCTTATAAGTTTATATGACAAAAAAAACATGTTTAGGAACAAATTATTCACAAGCTAATAACTTTTTCCTTATTAACTAGTAACATTTTTGATGAACTGGTTTCAACTTATAACTTATATCTTGTCATTTTTCATCAGTTTTACCCTTATTATATTAATTGAAAAAATTAAATATTAAGAAAACATATTTTTTTATATTTTTTTATGTTATTTCATATTTATTAATTATTACAACTTTACTATTTTGTTGTTGTCAAGTAGCCTAGTGATTAGAGCTTACACAATTAAATTATGGAGAAGTGGCGTGTCCGGAGTTAGAACCCCGACCCTTGCATATAATATGTAATATCCTTATCAACTGAGTTAAACTCACACGGATCAACTTTACTAATTTTATACCATTTTTTATTTTATTGTTAAAAAAAAACTTTACAAATTTTATTAAATATTACTACTTGCCACTCTAAGTATCTGATAACTTGTCAGGTGCGGATGTAGAAAAAACAAGGGTGCAAATAGGCAATTGACGTGGGTTTATCGAAATCGAAATATAACAGTACCCTGTAAGAACCATATACCCTAGCTTTCTTCCTTCTTCAATTCCCGCGCTCTCTCCGTCTCATCCTCCTTCGCCGGAAACTTCCGCATCGGCGAAGTTCCTCATCGGAGTTTCACTCACTCTTTCTTTCTCTCTCCTGAAACCATAAAGTAACAATTTTCGAAAACCCTAAAATTCATAAGTTTTTTCTAAACCCTAATTGCGCTGTTGAGTTTACAGTGTCATTGCAATCATGTACGGTGGTGGTGAGTGCGATAACAAGTTATGTTTTCTTCTTATTACTCTCTTATTGTTCTGATAGTTCTTAACATTGTTCATTTTGTTGAGTTTTCAGATGAAGTTTCAGCTATAGTGATTGATTTGGGTTCGCATACTTGTAAAGCTGGTTATGCTGGTGAAGATGCTCCCAAAGCTGTGTTTCCTTCTGTAAGTGCTTTCATTACACTTTCATTTTTCTGATTTTTTTTTTTTTTTTGGAATTTTGTTGTGAATTTCATGTTTCATTGGTATTATTATCTGCTTTCAGCTTTATTTATTTATTTTTGTTCATTTTAGTTAATTGTTGATGTTAATGAATAATTTTATGTGGTCACAAGTTAGTACTGCTTGATATTGTAGTTAGATTCATATATGATTTATAGTTTGATAGATTAATGTATTTAAAATGTATGGATGATTTACTTGAAAATTTCATCGCACAATTGTAAGATCCGTGATGTTGTATGAGACAAAGTGTTGGGCTGTAAAAAACCAACACGAAAGTGAATTAAGCATATCAGAGATGAGGATGCTGTGTTGTATGTGTGGTAAGATTAGACAAAATAGAATTAGAAATGACAACATTAGAGAGCGAGAGAGAGAGAGAGAGAGAGTAGCACTTATTGTAGAAAAGATGGGGGAAACCCGGCTTAGGTAGTTTGAGTATGTAGAGAGAAGCCCGTGGAATTTGTAGTAAAGAAAGTAGATCAGATGGAGGGTAGAGGAAGACCTAGAAAAGCTATAAGAGAAACTACTAAGAAAGATCTAGAGATTAAGGAGTTAGATAGGAACATGATATGTGATAGAATATTATGACGTCGTTTGATCCATGTAACCGACCTCACTTAGTTGGATATGACTTGGTTGATGTTGTGTGTGTGTAATTATTTAACTTTTATTGTTTTGTTTCCTGTTTCACTGGTATTAGTTGTTTTCAGCATTATTATTTTGTTGTTCTTTTTGTTGTTGCTGGTGATAGTGATGAAGTGGGCACTGGCAATGTTTGGTTGTCACATGTTTGTATTGCTTGATAGTGTAATTAGGTGTGATTGATAGTTTATTTATAGTTTGTTAGATTATAATCTTCAAAATTCATGGACAGTTTACTCATTTAAGAATGAATTTAATAATGTGATGACAATGTGTTTTGTCTTGACTCATGTGAACTTAGGTTGTTGGAGCGATTGATCAAATGGATGTTGATGAATCAGATGATGCTGAAAAGAACTCTGGCTCTGGGGAATCAAAGAACAATATTAGAAATGTTGACGGTGATAAAGCCAAGGGAAAGAGAAAATTGTATGTAGGATCTCAGTCCTTGGGCTACCGTAGAGATTTTATGGAGGTAACCCTTTTGTAACGTTCTTCTTGATTAGTTTTTGATTCATAGATTTCATATCTATATAATTAATAGGTGCAATTATCTTTTTATTTTATGATGTCAGGTGGTGTCTCCATTAAAGGATGGAATTGTTGCTGACTGGGATATTGTTGACAGCATTTGGGATCATGCCTTCAGGTTTATACTGATGATCTAATCTCTCTATGATCTGTGTTGTAAGGATGTGTTTTTCCTTTTCATACTGTTCTTATTTTATGACATGTGATTGGCCTTTTTTAAAGTTCTTAGTCAGCTTTGTTTTGGAGGCAAAAATTAGGGATCACTTTATACCACAAGTTGTACATTTTAGATATTTTTTTTATCAGTCTTGCAAAATGTGTGGAAATTGAGAGGTGGTGGGGGGACCAACCCACATATAAATTAAGCCGATTGGATGAAATAAATACTTTCAGGTGTAATCTAAGATCATTAAGTTGCTATCAGACTCAACAAAAAATATTACTAGATAGTTATAACACTAGTGATGCTCTATATGGGTTGTGAATGATGCACAACTAAGTGTCAATTGCAAAAGATAAATATAACAGTAAATAGTGATGAGCAAGGTAGTCAGTGTTGTCTATGGCGTATAAAACAACATGATTAAATAAAAAACTACAAATCACACCCAAAATAGTTGATAAAACTCAACTTTAGGATCATAAGATTCATAACATAAAGTCTTGCAAATTTGATAAAAATGCAACAAACAACCAAAGAACTCTAGTTAAGCAAATCCTAAAGTCATAATTCATAAGTCACTCAAGTCTCTTGTATCCAAAACAGAGCAGTGTGATAGAGGGAGTTTGTACGCAGCTACTCATAGACACACAGGCAGTAGCAAAAAAGAGAACTCTGTTCTCTAATATCCAAAACATAGAAAAAGTGCAAAAACAGAGGGAATTCATGCACACACAGACATAAGTGAAGCAGAAGGGAACTCTGTTCTCTTGTATCCAATACAGAGCATAATGCAACGGGAGAGAGGGAGCAGTACGCACAGAAATTGGACTGTTTTAAAAAAAAACAGGATTATGAGGCAGGAGACAATTCGTCATTTCGTTGCACCTAATCAAGTGATCAAAAAATTTCTTTTAGGGTAGGAAACAAACTGTTGCACCAAAAGGCTTGTTTAAGGAACCAAACCACATACGCAACCCACAAATTTTGATGATGCCAAACGCAGAAAATCAGCAGAGTTGCATGATTCGTTTCCATGGTTCTGTGCCGCAATCCTTCTGACCTTGTGCAATTACGCCAAAATATAGCAATATCAGACTTGCACAATTTTACGTGTTGACTTGCGATTTTAAGTACCATGGCGATGAGAATGTCAAGTCGGACATGAAAGGAAAGATAAGATCAAGAATATATGTGGGAGAAATTGGAGTAGCATGTGTTTTGGAGAAGATAACCAAACCTTACTTAAGTGGTTTGGTCATGTAAGATGACCATCAGATGCTCCAGAGAAAACTGGTTCAAATTGAAGATAGTGTGTTGAAAAGGATAGAGAAAAACTAAAGAGACTGTAGAAGGAACTATAATAGACTCGTTACACTAAATGATTGATTATTTGATTGCTTTATATTTTCTTTCTATATACTATTGCTAAATGTTGGAATCACGTAGCTGGCCCTACCTGGCTGAATACGCTTCTCGTGTTGTTAGCGGTTATTTTCCTAACATTGTTTTGAATATTTTCACTATGTGATGATTTTTCTTCTTTCTGGTTTTCATTATTTTCCCTTTGTCTTGTTCTTTTCTTTTCTGAGCATTTTAGTCACATGCTATATAAATTATATAATTCTGAAATTGACATGTTTCTTTTTTAGTAGGGAGTGCCTATTGATTGATCCTAAAGAGCATCCTATGCTCCTTGCAGAGCCTTCTTCCAATGCTCAACAACAGAGAGAAAGGTGTTCTGGCTGTAATTTATCATCTAGATTTAATGGAGCTCTGTTTAAAACATCAACATGTATAATTCAGTTGTGATTCTTGCAGGGCAGCAGAGCTTATGTTTGAGAAGTACAAAGCACCTGCTTTATTTTTGGCAAAAAATGCTGTAAGTGAACAGTCCTACACTAACCTTTATCTCTAACTAAAGTAATATATGTTATCAAGTGAGAAAGAAAAACTATTGAAATTGTACTTGTTTGTCATATAGGTTTTGACTTCTTTTGCATCAGGGCGTGCCACATCATTAGTTGTTGATTGGTAAGAGATCATTAAGTTATTTGTTAGCTACTAGTTTTTATCCTTTCTGCATTTCAATCGGCAACTTCTTAGTATATTGTATATGGATGATTATTGATATGGTGGTCTTGTTTCACTATGCCCCACTCATACTAAATATAGTAGTTGAATGATACACACTTGATATTAGAGTTAGAAATAATGGATGTCAAGCCCCTTGCAATCAAAAGTTGCTCTCGACTGAGAGACTGGAATTACATAGAAAATGCAGGGAAAAGAAAATAACATGCGTACCTTTCCCAAAACCTCTCCACCTTAGTCATTCATGTCTATCTCTCCCTGATCCTTCTCCCCCTTTTTTATCCATATCCGTAATCAATTCCCTCCATTTCCCACATTCCTCGCCATGTAGCAGTGTTTCCGTTTGCAGAATTTAGCAGAAGGCCGAAATCAGCCGTATAAACACGTCATTGCGGCCTACAGCGCTGCCATGTCATCCATCCGGTCACAATCTTGCTATGGCGATTTGTCAAAAATCTTCCATGCAGTGCCGTGGCCACCATTTAATAACCCTCGTTGGCCCCTTCCTCACGTCGTCTTTGAAGTAGTAGTCATTTGAAGCCTAACAAAAAGCATTTGGCGTTGTTTTAGTAGCAGGCTAAAAGAAGGTTTCTCTATGTAATCATCACGAAATGAGCCAAGAATGGCACAAAGTAAATTTTGATTACAGTTTTGGAATATAATTTTTTACAGTGATGATTAAGAGGCTTTTACTTTCTTTGAACATGCATTCTTAAATAAACGAGTGAACGGTGTACTTCTAGTTGTAAAATAAAAGTCTGCAAGTTTCATTGCCATTCATGTGTTAACATGTCTATATATGTTTATTCATGTGTGATTATTATAAAGTAATCCTAGTGCAATGCTATGTGTTAAGCATCATAATGGGTGTGGTTATAGTGATGAAAGTTGAACTCATACCCTCTAATTTTAACAAGGCATATTATGGGACCACATTAAAATAAAAACAAACATAGAAATTCAATTTACAACATTGAAATAGGGGAGCCATCTCTGTTTGAAAGTTAAATATAGTAGTCTATTTTTATGCTGCAATATAATGCTGGAAGTGTTGCTGATGAGAGGTTTTCGTATTATTCCATTGCTCAGTGGTGGAGGATCAACTACAGTTGCACCGGTACATGATGGCTATGTTCTTCAGAAGGTATTTATTATTTATGAATCAAATAAAATTCACCTCTCACATAGTTTACTTGAATTAGATTTTCATTTGATGAAACTATTTAGTTTGTTATCCAATTTCTTGAAAAATAACTTGGTTGTGAAATCTTCCAATGTTGTAATTACTATTTACATGTCTTTTAACATATAGATAGTGGAAAGGCATACAATAGGTTCTCTTCAGGAATAAATGAAAAGCTTGAGATGAGGAGACATGCCTTGGAAGCATATTGTTGTTTAAGTTGAAGTAAAATACAGTATATATTTTTTGAAATGGTAAAATACAGTATATTAAGTGCAAGCAGGGCTGGCCCAAGAGTGAGTGGGGCCTAAAGTAAACTCTGAAGGAGACCTTTTTGATTTAAATGAGAGGGATTTAAGTTGAGTCTCTTTATTAGCACGTGTCACCAAAAAAAAGAACACCTTATAATTGAAAATTAGACAAAATACGACGAGTCTCATGGTGTAAGTGTCTCACAGGTCGATCATAAAAATGACGAGAGATAGAGGCAAATGTCAACCATAGGATCCATTCATGGTGGATGAAATAGAAAAATGCTTTAGGTGTGATTTGTGATGTGAAAGTAACACCCATGCACACTTAAAAGAAAATTTTACCTTGCAGTTGTAAGACTTGCTATGCTGTATGTAATTAAATGCAAGGCACACAAACTCAACAATAAAATTAGACCAGTGTTAAAATTTGGGGCCTAACTCATCCTTACAAAACCGGCTTGTAAGGTGATTAGTGCCTCCTCTTTATAAACTCTTAAGAGTTCTATCTATTCGATGTGGGACTAAATCCACCCCCTCAAACCCAACACAATGAAGGTGTTTGAGGCTGCAATGAAGGCAAGCCAAATGCCGCAATTTAGGCGACTAGGGGCGGACCGCAATAAAGGAGGAATTTCCAACACACCCTCCACAATTCAGCCCGACCCAAGGGGCCTGAAGCGTGGAGCGGGAAGCCCAACGATAGATCTAGGACAGGCTCTGATACCTTGTTAAAATTTGGGGCCTAACTCATCCTTACAAAACCGGCTTGTAAAGCGAGAAGTGCCTCCTCTTTATAAGCTCTTCTCAAGAGTTATATCTATCCGATGTAGGACTAAATCCACCCCCTCAAAGCCAACACAATGAAGGTGTTCGAGGCTGCAATGAAGGCAAGCCAAAGACCGCAATTTAGGTAACTAGGGGCGGACCGCAATAAAGGCGGAATTTCCAACAACTAGTATTGCAAAGATAAGAATGCCATGTCAGATAAGTGATCACACAAGACAAGACAAAGATAAGGAATGATATCATTGGAAAAAAGTAGGGGTAGCATCTATTGTAGAATCTCATCCTAGGTAGTTTGGGCATGTAGAAGAAGACCAACGTCAAATTATTAAGAAAGTTTTGGGGTTAAATGGTCTATCTTTAGAGATGATTTTTGGTAGGATATTGCAGAGAGTTATTTGATCCATGTAGACCCACCTAGGTGTGAAGGCTTTGATTGTTGTTTTAGACTTAATTAAATATGAAGGACACACTAATTATTGCCTAGGTATAAACAATAATACTTCGTTACGTGTGCTCTGCATATTCATATTGTCTTCCATTCTGCTCTATGTAAATTAATAAAGTAAGATCTCATTCTAGCCTGGAATTGATATTTGAGATTTGGCTAATACTGAACCTGTCTGTCTGGTCATATTTTCTACAATTTTTGCAACACAAGGCTGTGGCAACGTCTCCAATTGGAGGAGAATTTCTTACAGATTGCTTGATGAAAAGCTTGGAAAGCAAGGGTATTGCGGTGGGTTACAAACTCTAGCTATTATATTTATCAGTGGTAAAGGTGTTGCGATTTAATCTGCCTGAAATTTCCTTTTTTTCTCTTCTTTCTTTCTTTCTGTACAGATGAAACCTCGGTATTCCTTTAGGAGAAAGGAAATACGCCCTGGAGAGTTTCAGGTATTATGTGTTTTCATGTTGATGACCTAGTAGTAACAGTTTTTTTCTTTCACTTCCATGCATTTATCAGTGTATGAAATCTCCCCCACCCCCAAAAAAAAACCTGGAGTATGGGATTCCATCTCCTGTAGATTATGTATATGTGCTTCCAACACATCTTCATAAACTGAGCGTTCCAATTGAAATTTCTTATATCTTGATTAATTTATGAATCAGATATGATAACATTTGCATGTGCCACTACACAGCTACAATGTGAATTGAGCTGAATAGTAAAGTAGGACCTATTCATAATGTTTCTGCAAATTTATGCTAAGAAGATCCATTATTAAAAATTAAAGGTATTTAAGAGATAATGGTGTTAGCTATTTGTATAAATTTTTATTTTAAACTAGTGTCAAGACGGGCACTAAGTGCAGTGCCCATCTTTCCCTTTCAATTGTGCTTAACTGCATGCTTAGTTTATCGTATTTGGTTATAATATTTTTGGAATATACCATAATCAAATAAAGATTTAACTTATATTGTTCCTATTGTAGTGTACTTCTTCCTATTATAATGGGATTTAACTGATCTTTTTACTTATAGATTCAAATAATATTATACAAAAGATAAAACTGTAATTAGATAGTTTAAATGAAGGGTATAATTTAAAGATAAAAAGCTAACCCAAAATCATGTATGCTCTTGTATATGCTAGCGTTCAGACAGGCTCTTTCATGCCCGTCTGCCCACTTTTCTAATTTATTTCGCTAATGCATGTAAATTATAATAAGTGGTTTGTTTTTAATTTTTTTTGAAATTTTGATTTTGATTAAAATTATTGGGGTAGATGTTTTTGACTTTCAAGTTGTAAAAAACTATGCTTTATTTTTTTCAATGACATCGACAATAAAACTAATATGATCTAAATTCTTATCTTTTTCAATAAACACCAACAATATAGCTTTCTGTTTCTAATTTAATTCCCTAAAATTAATGGTGTGTCTGTAGTTTTGACCAAAGGAAAAAATCCAGCCAAAAAAACTTGTATCCCCTTTATATATTGTTATTATAGATACATCTGTAAGCCCATGTCTGTTATTACCTTTATATCGAATTAAAAAAACTCTTGAACTTTTGAGGCAAATGACAGTAAGAAAAATTCACATTGTTCACTTATTCATTGTGAAAAACCTTTGTATATGATTTTGGTTTTAATCCAATTAACTGTATCAATGATGTATGTTTTCTTTTTCATAATTTCTGAATCTGACAGACTGTAGACTTGGATTTTCCTAATACGTCTGAAAGCTACAAGCTCTACTCCCAGGTCTGTCATTGGTCCATGATTTATCTCATTAAACATCATGTTTTGTATGTCTAGTAACTGTTTCCTTGTGACAGAGGGTGATTGCTAGTGATATCAAGGAATGTGTGTGCCGTGCTCCAGATACTCCATATGATGGTTTGTATACCTGTTGTTCTCATCTCATTTAATGTTTCGAATCTTGTTAGTCCTCGGCATGTTCTTTTGAAAACACTTTTTTTTGAGACTGTCTAATAAGATAACTTGATTTGTCATCCTTGTGATGTGATTTGTTTTTGCTTGGTCTATGTGCTTTGTGGTTGGTTGCTTTTTCAGTGATCTGATTTAATGATAAACATATACATAAATATTTTTCAGATAGCTCTAGAAGTCTAGAAGATGCTCTTCCCTTTTCAACTCCAATAGAATTTATATGACATCCCTTTTTCTTTATTTGGCAGAGAGTGCATATTCAAACATCCCAACGACGTCGTATGAGCTTCCTGATGGCCAGTAAGATGCAGTTCTCATAGTCTAATTATTGCTTCTTGTTTATCCATAATCTATGGTGTAAGGTTGTCATGACATATTTTATTTTATACCACAGGACAATTGAAATTGGAGCTGACAGATTTAAGATTCCAGATGTTCTTTTCAATCCATCCCTGGCTCAGGTATGTGACCTGCATTAAAATATGCGATTAATTTATCTCCTTCATCTGACATGAAATATTTAGGGTGCATTTTATTTTTAGTATTTTAAACTTCAGGCAAGGGAGTTCAAAGTAAAAGGTGCCCCGAGTGTACACACCTTAATGAATATAGGTGCTAATAATTAAAAAGACAAATAGAATAATTTTTTTGCATCCCCTCATTGTTTTTCCTATTCTCTTGCAACATTACTCACAGTTTCCAATAGTGTTGTGGAAGTAGAAATTGATTGAAAATAGAAAAAAAATGCAATCATTGATTCAAAATCAAGGTGAAATAGAAAATTGTACCATTGATTGAAAATAAGGAAAAAAATGCATTATAGTAATCTCTGTCGTAGCTCAAAGCAAAAAACTAACCATAAAAGACTGACTGCCTCCCTTTCCCTTCTCACACACTACATATACCCCCACTCATGTGTTTCCTCCCCATCTCCCTAACCAACTTGCCATTCCTCTCCAACGAAACGTACCCTAAAACAAAACAGTCAAATATCACTTCAACATGTGGCATGAAATTGAAAAGTAGAAAGACAATTCAGGAATGACTAAAACAAAGCATGTTTGTTTGTGATGTCAATGTAATAAAATAATTTTAGATTATAATGGATTAAGATCACAGTTTATTGCTTGCTCAAAAAAAAAAAAAAAGATCACAGTTTATTTAAATTTAATTAATGGTGGATTCACCCTTGATTGCTCACTTGATTGGAGCCTTATTCTGTGTTCAATAGGAAGCCATTATTTTTTATGAGATGTGATTTGTTAAGCACACTGGCCAATCCAATTTTTTTGGGTTTATCTAATACAATCACATATGATCAGATTGGATTTGGAAGCCAACCAAAAAAAAGATTGGATTTGGAAGGACCATGGTTGTCAAATTGAGATTTGAATCATGAACTGAAAGGCCTTTTCCCCTAATTGTGAATCAAAACATGTATTGAGTTTTAAATTTCACGATAACAATTGAATAAAGCATAGTATATTTCCATATAGTAAAACCTAACATCTATATATTCGCCTTTTTAAGTCAGATAAGTGTCTAGATAGCTAACACTTTTCAATAAACCTAGATGCAAGTATTGGTTCAGTCCCTGATAAAAGGAAAAAGTTTGCAAATGATTATTTTGTAAAATATAATCTAATTATCATCATGCCTAGCAAAGGCCTATATGTGCGATTATTTTCAATTTCTATCTACTGTATTAAAAAAAAGTTTAGCTTCTTCAAAGCAACTCTCTACAACCTTTCCCCCCTGTGCCCTTGCTAAATTTTCTCACTGTTCGTTTGGTTTTCATCGTGCTTCTCTTTTTTCCCCCGCAGTTCTGTATATTACCTCACAATCTATATCCCGATTATCTTTCTCTTATGTTGTGTCGATGTAAATTGCAGTCAATTCCGGGCATGGAGAGCTTTGCAGAAATCGCTCCAACAGTTCGTGGGCTGCCTCAAATGGTAAGATAATTGTACGTGTTTGTTTAAAGTATCTCAAGACCCAAATAGTGGGAAAAGGCATTGGCTGCTGTTATTTTATGCATCTCAAATGATAGAGCACAATTTAATATCTAGGATAGAAGGATACGGTAGGGAAAATTATAGGCCAGCCATTAGGAGGACTTGCATTTATATGGTCTGTCTTTAGTTACGACATTGTTTGATTCATTTAGCTGACCTCACCTAGCGCAAAAGCTTCAATTGTAGTGATATTATTGCTTTTGTTTGGGGTTTTAACTTCCTGTTTCTGATTTTCTTACATTCCTTTGAATATTTGCAGGTTATCGAAAGCATTAATAAGTGTGACGTAGACATTCGAAGAGAATTATTTAGTAGCATACTGGTAATGTTATTTTTTGTTTCCTTTAATCTCTGTTCCTTTCCGTACATATACTCTACTCAGTTTCTATGTAGAGCTTAATTAAAATTAGCACGGAGTCACAGACGCTTTTGATGCCTGAAATTAAAGTGCAAGCATGGCTAGTCTGCACACTTATAACCCATCCCATAACTATTTTGATAGGAGCATTTTAGGAGCCTCATGCAGCGGGTCATTCTTTTTTATTGAAAATTTGGAGATATTTTGAGGATAGAATAGCAAGCAAGGTTATATAGTTTTCTGATATCACATGCATTGAATATCATTTTTTTATCGTGGTCGGAATGCTTTGAGGTTAATTTTATAGTCAACCGACCTACATTCAACCAACAAATATTTGCTGAAACCTTATGATGTACATATATAGGCGAAGTTATCTGTTTGATAGGTTTTGCCTTGCTGTACTGAATAGCATGATGGAAGCATATCGTACAGAATCATTTACTTTTGTGTTTAAAGTTGATTGCATTTCACTTTCAGCTTGCTGGTGGCACGGCTTCAATGCAACAACTGAAGGAACGCCTTGAGAAAGACTTGCTAGAGGTATAGTGTTACTAATAAGCCCTTGTTTATATTATTCACTAACAATTTGTGATAATTCGGAGGTTGCTGCTGGGTTAATCACCCTTGAATAATTTTTAAATTGTTGTTTTAAGGTGGTGATTTCAAAGGTTTAACATTTTTTCAAATGGTATTTCTGTGCGTCTGGATTATTGCATTGCAAGGCTTGGTTGTTGTTGTTTACTCTGTCTCATCCTAGTTGGTCTATTTTTGCTTTGCTGAGTGGCTGACTTCCATTAGTACAGCTGAATGGGGACTTTAAATGCCTTGTTTTTTATACCTTGTTTCCCAAGTTGTTTTGAACTGTTATTAATAAGCACTTATGATACAAGAGCTTTTATGTTAATTGTTTCTTCAATCTATCAGAAGGAACGAGGGTTACTTCACACGAATTCTGTGTAAGCCGTTTCCATAAACTTCATAAGCAAGCTTATGAAAAATTTCAAACACACAATGCTTGTGTTTGATAAGTACAAATGTCCCATAGATATACTTGGCTTCTCAACAAAGTTTTTGGAGTGTTTGCTGCTTTTGGTTTTCACCAAGATTTCAAAACTTTTTATCACCGAAACTGTTTAAAACATTGTGAATGTTTTGTATGGTGGAATATTGTGTTTAATTGTAAAGCACACTGTTCTGTAAGATTGTGCTATTGCGTTATAAACATGTAGCAAAGCTTCTACATTCTTCAAATACTTCCAAAAGAAGATAATCATATTGGAAACTATCAAAAATTAAATAATGATATTGGTTTTTATAAATATAATTACAATATATTAACACATTCTATCTTTTTAAAGTATATAATCAGGGGCATGCCTGTGTCCTTCATAAAGCTCAAAAAGTTATCTGTTATAAAAGTTGACTAAAATTTCATTTCTGATGCAGGAATCCCCTCAGGCCGCTAGAGTAAAGGTATTGGCCAGTGGAAATGCTACTGAAAGGAGGTTTAGGTGCGATCTCCCTCTCTCTGTGTTATAATTTTGGTGTTTGATGTTGGCATTATCTCTTGCAGTTATGCTATTTCCCTTCTAATTATATCCTGCCATTTACTACTCTGGTTTACAAAAAAAATCTACAAGTTTGTTTCTCTTTGTAGGAAGCAACGTTTGTAGGCTGTTTGATTGTATTTTTATTTTTTTTTATCTTTGGAAACTAAACTAAACAATTTTGAACATTTGCTTTCAAAACTACTATTTGTTAATATTATTTGAAAATGTTTTAGAGGTGAAAAAATAAAAAACCTACTTGGTAAATTTGTTTTAAGAACATATTTTAATAGCCAAGGGAGTCTTGGTTATTGCAGATGTTGTGAACAAAATTGAGAAAAAAACAATTGAACTCCAAAACTATAAGCTCATGTTTTCCTGCTCTGAAAAATTGAACTCCAAAATTAATTTTGAGAACAAGAAAACTTACATATTGAGTTTGTTTTTCTCGATTGTATACAATGTTCACAATTTTGCTACTTGCACAGTATAAACTATCTTAATTTTTTAATCAGCAAGGTCTTCTATTTATGTCCATTTAGATTTTGTTGTATGGTTAACACTAGGTTTAGAATCTTATAAAAGTTGTGATTTGACTCACAATTATTGATTTTATATGGGGAGTATTTGTTTTTGCATTGCATAAACTGTTTTCTAACTTGTGATGGTAAATTTATTGGCAGTGTCTGGATTGGAGGCAGTATATTGGCTTCTCTTGGTTCCTTCCAACAGATGTGGTTCTCCAAATCCGAGTATTTACCTCCTACCCCCTGTGTCATAAGAAAAACATGATTATGAAATTATGCATCAGCTTTTTTGCATAAAGGATAACCATTTTTTTTTGTTTTTGAAATAGCATAAAGGATAACCTTAAACACTAAATTGTTTTAATGCACTTCTAATAGGTATGAAGAGCATGGAGCTTCATATATCCAAAGGAAATGTCCTTGAGTTGCGATTGGCACGGTTAACATTCTCGTTGGGTCTGTCTAACTACTACTGTAATATGCATTAATGTGGAGTGTGCTTAGAGTTCTGTAATAATGTCCTATTTATCAAATTGTGTATCCCCTGGGGTGTAAATTTAATTTAATGTGGCATGAGAATAACCATTGAGATTTAGTTATTGAATAGTTAATTGTATCTGATGTATAATTTTTGATTTTCGTCTATCTTAAAAGTTTCAAACATTTGTATTCTTAGGTTTGCATATTCTAATGAAACTCTACCGTCTTTGTTAGTCTCTTGTTTTTTCTCCTATTGTCAATATTCTATTATTGCTAGCAAGAGTAATGCTATGCTCACGCACACTAACACAATCTTATAGACACATACACATATGTGAAGACACATCATCATCTTTTTTTACTTTACCCTGTAATCTGGTAGGCAAGTTGGGGTCATTTTAGTTTGCACCAATTCAAGTATGGGTCCAAGTTGGACCAGTTTTTTGTACCATTAGATTAGACAGTCTATCAAGTTTTATCATGGCCTATCTACACCAAATTTATTTCTCTTTCTTATTTTTGGTCTCATTTGTCTCTCTAAAATAAAACCATTCTTTTTAATATGCAAAGGAAGAATCCATTTTTTATCTGGGAGAGTGTGTGTTGAAAAACCTTTTTTTTTTTTTTGCAAAATTAAAGAACCTATTTTTTTAACGGATCCCTGTTAATTGAATATGAAAAGAATCCATTTTCAATATGTGTGAAAGTTTTAGATCCAATATTCGATATGTGAGATATATTTCCTTTTTACTTAAGAGAATGAGAAGTTATAGACCTTTTTTTTTTTTTATTAAATCAAAGAACTAGTTGATTTGGCACATATGCAATTTTGAGAAGAATCAATACATGTTTGAATTGTTAAGGTGTGGTTTTTTCTTTCTTTTTTCTTTTTTAAGTTTGAGATTGTTTTGGTGATTCCCAGCAGACATGCGAAGGACATATTTCATTTTAGTGTGAAATTGAAGGGAGGATTATGAAAGACATTTTCTCTGTGAATTGATTCCATGAGAGTGAGAGAGAGCAAAGAGACCAAGTTGCACCTATCTAATTGGTGGTGCAAGCTAAATGGACCCGGCAAGTTGAGAGACATACATTTTTTCTTTTCTTTTTAGGATTTAACACTGACATTATTGATGCCATCTTTATAAGCTTCAAGGCATTGCCAATCTTATCCATCTCTCTTCGTTATCCATCGGCCACCGCGACTTTAGTGCGATATCTTCTGTCACTTCTATCTTCATCGTTTTAGAGAGCTACTAGGTCCTTTTTTGTGATCTCTTATGTATTTGTTGTGTGTTCACGATCTATTCCTTATGGTGCTCTGTTAGCTCCAATGGCCATTTATATCCCTATTATCTTTGAAGATAGCTGCGGTTACTGCCAGTTTCTACGTAATGTGAAGGAGAACTATGGTGGTCGCTTTGGCATTCTCTAATGTTAATTATAAACGTAAACTACTCTTGACCACCCCGCTACCCTAACATGTCTACACTCGAACACAACAATATAAGAGAAAGAAAAGAGTTATATATAAACTGAAAGTGTTTATAACTGGTGTGTATCTTGTAACTAATAAATAGAGCCTATATAGATATAGTCTTGTTCTACCTTTTCTTGTAAAGTTTTATGCAATGTGAGGCTTCATCAACATGTATATTTTCAACCAACACCAACAATGTCCAATTACGACCCCATCCAAACACAATCTTATGTTTTTATACAATATTTAATATTGTGAATTGATCATCGAATTGCTTGAATCAATTAACAAAGAGAAACATTTTAGCCACCAATTAGACCTCATTGGATGCACACTTTATAATTTATTAAAGAAACTATAAAAATATAATATATTTTAAATTAAAAAAATTAAATTTGAATCTATGGTATATATAAAAAGAATACATGATTTTGGACTGACTTTTTTTTATTACTTAGTTATATTGTTGTATTATATTAATTTTATATTGTTAGTGTTATTAAAAAAGGTAAAAATTTATATTATATTTGTCAAATTATTGTTTTTATCGAAAAAGATAAACATGGTTTGTTGGGTCTATTACAATTTGAAAGTCACAAATATTTGTACTTATAATTTTAATCAAAATAAAAATTTCATATAAAGTACCGTTCATAATTTACACATGTTAGCACAATAAAAATAGTAGAGTGCCCGTTTTTTTACTAGTATTAAATAAATCACAAACATTTGATTTTATCTCATTATCATGAAGTAAACATGACATTTAGAGTCATGCATTTAAATCACAAACAACAACTACTTCCATGAACTATTAATAATCTTGCCAAAAGATAAAAAAAATATTTCTCATTTTTATATATTAAATGTGACTATTTGAGTCATACATGTTATGTGAGAATGAATGTTACATATGTTAGAAATATAACGTGATCGTAAATTTTAACCCCTATTGCATATATGTATTATACATCTATTATCTATCAAATAATTGCCTAAATAACCATATGAAAGTTTTGTAACTTTCTATTATTTTATGTAGAAATTATAATTACATAAGTTATCACTTAAAAATTAGACAAAAAATATTAATAATATTAATTATTTCTTTAATTTCTTATTTGTTTTCATCTATTCTTGTACTACCCTTCTAACCATTCATGAATATTTTTAAAATCAAATTCTATGATATATATGATCTATATAAATTATTACATAGAATCGTAGGAGGTGCCAACCTTTAAATTAACAACACTTTTTTCCTTCTAAGAATTAAATTAACAACATATGGAAGTTTTTTTTTTGTTGTGGAAACAACACATGGAAGTTAAAAATAGGGTGTGTGCAACCCTATTTCTCAACAATGATGTTTTTCAAATCAAATATGAAATTATGAAATAAAACCTCTAATCATCGACTCCCTTCGTTCAAATCATTAACCCACTTGAGTTGGCCTAATGGTATTGACTTGGGATCTGAGAGTGTACACCTTCTTGAAATAAAACCTCTAATCATCGATTCCCTTCATTCAAAACACACTTTCTTTAACACTTTACACTTTCTTGAAATAAAACCTCTAATCATCGACTCCCTTTATTCAAAACACACTTTCATCTAAATCTTATACCTTTATTACGTATTATCCACTTCACTATGTCCACCTCCCATTACTATATCCAATTTACTCATATAACTTTGTTGTTAAAGGGCGTCTCTTTGTCTATACGCTAAAACAAATCAAATTTGTATTCATAGGTTTGCTCATTTTAATTAAAACTTTATCCGACTTTGTTAGTCTCTTTTGTTATTTCTCTATTTTTTATATGGTTAAAACTCCATCATGTGGTCAGGTAAGTGCTTTATGTGCATGGTAAACACATATTGCACGGTTGCACACATGGTAAACATATACTCCATCTCCCATGTTAACAAATTTCACACATGTTAGAAAAAATATAAACGAAAGAGATAATAACATTTAACAAAAATACCCTTATCATTCATTGATGTATAAATTAAAATGATGAAAGGTGCGTGTGTGAGTGAGATTCCCTCGAAGAGGAGACTCACTCGTGACCTTCCTGGATCCCTCTTTGGGTATCCTCCCCCTTCCATCCCCACATAAATTTGAACCACATTTTTATACCTTTTCTTTTATAATAATAAGAATGTAAAATGCCCAAAACTATATGGTTTCAACAATTTATTATTATTATTTTGAAAATTCGGTACACGGTCAAGGATCAACAAATTTGAGGTGTGCAATCCTACCGTCTATTTGCAGGGGTCGTTTAAATTAAATTATCCCACTAAAATTGTCACTGAAGAAATCAAACTTGAGACCTTGGGAACACGGTCCAAGCTCTCAAACCAACCAAAATGGGTTAATTTTATTTGGTTAAACACAAAAATAAATAAATAAAAGAAAAAACTTGTCACCAAAAAAATAAAAATAAACCATCCATATAATTTAAGGCTAAATAAAAACAAATGTACGAATATAATTTAGGGTAAATAGACGTATGAATTTTATTTTTGTCTTCTCCACTTAATCTGAAATATTCAAGCGTTACAATAAGATACAAGAGAAAAAAAAAGTCGCATCTAGTCTGACGTAGGTTAGAGTGTAGACCCTTGTCAGTCAGTCTATTTCCACCCTATATGTAAAATAAATAAGTATATAAGTATATTTTTGTGAAGAAATAATTAATGTATTAAAAGAAAGAGAAATTATTTTGCAAGGCCACGCCAATTCTTAAGCTTTGGATCTTATAAGGCTTGATTACACTTTTGGTCCTCGCATTTTGACCAATTCACGAAAATGGTCCTGCCTCTTTTAAATCGAACAAAATCATCCCTAAACTATCATTTTTTTTGCAATTTTAGTCCTACCTCCTATTTTCAACTCCATAAACGCAGATAAATTGCATTTTTAGCGCAGTTTTAGACATACTCTTATGCTCAACCATGAAATAAACAAAGAATAAAACATGCGGGTACAATGAATCTACTTTATTCAGCACACTAACCAAAAAAACTATAATTTGAAACATATCTTAGAAATTAAGGTTTTTTTGTTTAGTGTGTTGAATAAAGTGGATTTCTTGTACCCACATGTTTTATTCCTTGTTTATTTCATAATTGAGCATAGGGGGTAGGTCTAAAACTGTCATTTTTCTGCGTTTCTGAAGTTGAAAAATAGGAGGTAGGACTAAAACTGTAAAAAAAATGATAGTTTAGGGATAGTTTCGTTCAATTTAAAAGAGGCAGAACCATTTTCGTGAGCTGATCAAAATGCGAGGACCAAAAGTGTAATTAAACCTTGTTTCTTTGCAAAATCCTTATCTGAATCTCCTTAAGTTCTTCTTTGAACTCATCAAATCTATTCTGAACAATTTCATTGTCTATCCAACCATGTGATGGTTGGCATGTTAACAAGTGCATTTCATCATGACTGTTTTTTTGATAGCAAACCTACCAATATCAAACCAAGAATCATCTCTGACCTATTGGGAAACATTTTAGTAAAGAACTTATCCGGATCCTTAAGGAACTCACGAAAGAAACAAAGATCCAAAGCTTAAGAATTTGGGGATAGTCCAACATGAGATGTTGAATCCCAATTGAGTTGTTCTCATCTTGGTCAACCATGCCTCTCCAATATCACGTTTATAGAGATCACGAGTTATTTGCATACAATAATATATATGCATGGTGCTCATTTTGAGAAAAATAATATTCTCTCAAGAATTCCGTCAGAGTTAATAAGGACAAGTCTAGTCAAGGCATTTATATATATATGCATGGTGCTCCAACATGAATACGCTTGCTTGTTCCTAGGATTGGAGTACACTACTTGAAGAAGACACGTTAACTATTCACAAAGTTTGACGGAATTACACTTTTAATCCATCAAGTTTTTTCGTTCCATTTCAATCTCTTAAGTTACAAATGTTAGACATATAAATCCTTTTGACAGATTTGAGTCTGTTCAATATTTTCTATTCTATGTAAACAAAACGTAATGCCTATCTTGTGCTAAAAGAACCATTTGGAATCACTATCCTGTGCTAAAAGAACCAAAGGCCTCAATTTAATGTTCTTAATTTATGTTAAATGATTTATTAATTGTTCAGCAATTTCAAACATTAATTCCTTTAATTTTTTTTGTTAATGGTCCCCAACCACTCACTTGGAAGGAATAGATTGATAGTTTGCTCCTCATATTTGGTTGATAAAATTAAGTCGCTCGATTTCATGTGGTTGAAGAAGACCATTTCAATCATAGACTAATTTTTTGTGTATATATTGACTTGACTTTGGTGCTACCCCTAGTACACCTTGAGCTAGGGAGACCCTTTTGATGTGGTAATATAATTTATTTTAGCCTCTTAAAAAAAACGCATAAGTCTTGAGCAAAGTTAAAATTCAAGTCCAAGCTTGAATGATCTCAAGTTCATTTGGAGGCATTTTAGCCACTATACTCTTCCAAGTTCAAACTTAGACATCATCTTCAACTCACCACTGGCTACCAGTAATTAAATAAATCTAATATTTATTATCACACTTAACATTAATATTGTCATTAGAGTCAAGACCTTCAGACTAACCACCTAAAACTAATATACAAAATATTTTGAAAAGTGGACACTAGTTTGTTGCAACGGACTAGATAACTTATTAGGCTGTGTTTGGTAACACAAAAAAGCTAACTTATAGCTTGTTGGACTAGCTTATAAGCTCGTTGGATGAAAACGTGATGTGTTTGGTAACAAGTTTTTCTTACGAGCTTATAACTTTTTTTGAAAAGCTATTTCAAGTAGCTTTTAAGCTTATAGCTGGTAGCTTTTTATATTCTCTTCCAATTTTAACCTTATTAATTTTATTTTATTATTTTTTAATTAGAAAAAACTACCCATATTCATATGTAACTACCCACTTTTTTTATCTTAAAAAAAAACTACCCACCTTTAGTGCAAAACCACTTGCACGTTACCACTTACTACCATATATTTTCTTTGTTCTTTTTCCTTTTTTTTTTTAACTTGCTTTCAATTCATATAATATAATATAAAGTTTTAAATAAAATCGGCATCAAATAGTAAAACCATTTTAGTGAAATAAATAAATATTAATTGAATTCATAACAAACATTTATCATTTTGGAGATTAAGGTAATTTAAAATAAATTCAAATATTTAAAATTAAATAAATAAGTAAAAAAAAAGTGTATATAATTTATAAAAAAATAAAAAATAAAAACATGTCCTTTTATGTCATTTTATATTTATCAGTCACGTCAACATCTAATTTTACCAAACACATTATTTTCAATAAGCGAACTTTTCAGCTATAAGCTATCAGCTATAAGCTAGCTTTTCAGCTATCAACTAGCTTATCAGCTATCAGCTAGCTTATAGCTTGATTTTACCAAACAGAGCCTTAGTATACTTAATTAAACAGTACTAGTACTAATGTACTATGAATCCACGCGTACATTAGCTCTATACCTCATGCATACCAAATTCACTTGTCACACCATCACAAGCTCTAATTGTTAATATCAAAGATGAAAGATAGTAAAGAAATATTGAAAGGTAAAACTCATTGTATATTTAATATAAGAAATTAGAAATATAAAGACATAATATTGCTGCCATAAACTAGAAAACTAAAGTCTTGAAGAAGCATAACTTACAACATTCTTTATATCTTTCATCTGTTGAACCAAATCATTCCACCTTTGCACAACAACTGTCAATATCCCAACCATACAACTGATGAAAACAAGTACCGCAATAACATTAGAAACTAGAAGCACCAATAACACACACACAACACTTGACATGACCATCAAAACCATAGTTTGCACAAGACATCTAATATGGTTGAAATTATACCAAAGAGATAAGCCATAACTATAATAACTAACAAAAATCTCATAATAAAGAGATATTTCGCCAACTCGCCAAAAAGGATGATCACAAAGAAGAGACAAAATATCATGACTCTCTAAACCTTTTGAGAACAGTCACAGAAGTTGTAGGTTCATGCTTAAATATGATGATAACTGTGAAAACAATCTCATAACAATGAGATTTTTCTCCACGAAGTTGTCACCGAAACCTGTTATCTCCAAATAAACAAAAGCCAAGAGTGTAAAAAGAAGTTGATACATCGTGGTAAAGACTTCCATGGAATTTTTACTTTTAGTGACATAAGAGGGTTGTTCCTGAATAGCCATTGTTTGAGAGATCAGAAGAGGGTTTGGTTTGGTTTGAAGCACCAAATTTGTGAGAGAGGGTTTGTTAAATAAAAGAGAAAATGGATAACCTTTGTACTCCTTGAATATAGGAACGTACATAACAATAGCTTGTGCATGGGAATGTTAACAAAATTAACGGAAAAGAAAGGTGAGTCATGCACAAAGCACAAAGGACACACTATCTAGATCCTTCTTCTATGCTCATTGTGCTTACTTGTTACTCTCTTGGATCCTTCTTCCATTATTGCGCGTTCACTTCAATTTTTTTAAGAAAAACTTGTAACAAACGTACTAAATTTATGCAAGTAGTTCTCTAAAAAAAATTTATGCAAGTAGAAATTGTTTGGTCTTATTAAAATGGGTCTAAATATATAGTAAGTTATTCTAATGCCTTTATTTAAAAAGTCAAAATTTTCAACTTTCAATGCATTGAATACACATAATTTGGGTCATGCTAACTTGTACTCTAATGACACAAGTTAAAAACTAAAATATTCAAAATGAAAAATAAATTTTGCTTTGAGAAAATAACCTTTTAAACTTTTTAGATGTTAAATGCACAATTTTCAATGCTATATTTCTATATTTGATTTTCTTAACATATGTCCTTAAGAGCACACGTAACATTTTTCCAATAAAAAAATAGAGGTTCTCGCATTAATAGGAAGATGTTTTGTTTGTATTTATGTTGATGTTGATTATGTGTTAAATAATGGTTAAATTCCAAATTAACACCCACTAAGGACGAATTGTTAGGGAGAAATTCCAAATCATTTACCTCGTGGTCAAATTTCAAATTATTAGGGTTCATTTCTTAAGAATCAGATGGTTAACACCAAAAAATGTAAAATTAATTCCTAGTTGTACATGGTACTATTATATATAATATAGATATATCATAAATAGATTAATAATTATAAATATTGAGGACGAGTTTAGAATATAGAAAGATCTCCTTTGTACAATATCCTAACATAGAGCTTCCCTAAATAAAAAATCCTAACATAGAGGTAGAGAACACATTAATGATCGATAACCCCAGGAACAATTGGGTTTTTTGCAATGGTAGCATTTCACTCCTTGTTGGTTTTACTTTCCTTTACCATTGGTCCTTCTCATCTTTCTCCTCCTAATTACTTCTATCCCACAATGAACAACAATGCAATATCCTAACATAGAGGTAGAGAAAAAAATTATTAATGATGGGTAATCCTAGTAAAACAATTGGGTATTTTGCAATGGTAGCATTGCTCTTTGGTGGTTTTATTTTCCTTTACCATTGTTCCTTCACATCTTTCTCTTCCCAATTACTTCTATCCCGCAATGAACGAATCTACCACCAGCAATCAATCATGGTACATTCAAATTACCTATATGGTTGAAAAAAATTCTTCTATTTTTTATTTATTTTTCCTCTTCTTCAAAACCATGTACATATTCCATGAATTTGGCCCACATTTTAAATATTATTACTTGAGTATATTTTGAAGTTTAATTGGTTTGTTCATGTAAGAATTACTTAATTGTTTTTTATGACTTGATTGAAATATTCAATAATTTGTTTTTTTTTATCACTAATGCAGAATACATATCGAGATGTTCTTGGAACAGCTTTGTCCAAAGCTTCAATGGGAAATAACAAAACCTTAATTATTGTTGTAGTAAATAAGGCTTATGTAGAACAAGATGTAAAGGGTGATCCCATCACCATGTTTGATCTATTTTTAAACAGCTTTTGGCTTGGAGAAGGAACAAGATCTTTGGTTGATAATATTCTCGTGGTAGCCGTTGATCAAACGGCCTACGATCGATGCCAATTTTTGAAATTGAATTGTTATAAATTGGAGACAGATGGTGTTGATTTTGGAGGTGAAGGTGAAAAACTCTACATGTCTCAAGATTTCATTAATATGATGTGGAGAAGGACTTCTTTCCTTTTGGAAATTCTAAAACGTGGCTACAACTTCATTTTCACAGTACGTATTTTTAGATCAATGAATTTGGAAGACTTTTTTTTTAGGTTATTTAATTTTATAGAAAAATTCAAAATTTTCAATTTAAATTCTATTGTTTTATTGGTAAATTTGGTGAATCTTTGCAATTAATAGATTTTATGAAGTGTTTGTCAAAGTTAATTTTACGAAATTTCAAATACCCCCTAGAAACAAAGAATCTAAAATTTCATCCGTACTCTATAACATTGAATATCAAATTGGTCCTTATAATTTTTTTTAAATACGGCAAATCGGTCACCATATCCTTCAAATTAATGTGGCATCATAGGCTTAAAATGTTTTTATATAGCTTATGGCCTAGTCTTTTAGTTAAATAGACTTTTAAAAACATAGCTTTTATTATTTAAAGAAAGTAATTTGATGTAGGTCATGTAGATCGACGTGATTTATCCATACTCCTAATTGCAATGTGTAGGAAAGTTAATCGTGATTAGTTGATGAGATTTAGTTCTATTTAAAGTCAAATGAAAATAAATGTAAATTAATAATTTGAATTTTTTTTAGAAAAATATCGTTTTGATTTATCATTTAGATGATTTGAATAATTTTAATTAATATTTAATAATTTAATCTCTATATTTTGATAATATTTTATATGTACCTATATTTAAAGGGAGTACTTTGTTTTTTTTTTTAAACCTTTTCTTCTAATTATACCTTCATTCAAATTATGGACATATTCAGAAACCAACATCCCCCAATGATTTATAAACCAAAGCAAGCTTAACAACATTTTTCGAGCGCCCAACCGCATTGAGCTAGATTTAAGACATCTGAACGAAAACAAAACAACACATCGGTGACGAGGTCTCTTAACAACTATGAAAAACATTGAAAACTGCATATCTCAACATATATGAAAAGAACTAGAGATAAAAGGCAAGAAACCACCACCAACACACGGTGCGGTCGACATTTTCCATGACTAACTCATCTTCAGTACAACGAAGCAGAACCAGAGAAAACCCATATCAAACATGCAACATCAGATCAAGATTTTCTTTTAAGTTTACCACGAGAGTGTGTTTGCCTAAGATATACATAAATAGTTACTCTCACTAATAATTTCTTTTTGAGTCTATATAGTTTTACGTGCATAATTTCATTTTCAAATATTCCTAATTCATTATCACGTTCAATTTTGCAGGACACTGATGTAATGTGGTTAAGAAATCCATTTGAAAAGTTGAGCAACAATGAGACTGAAGACCTCCAAATCAGCACAGACGAATATTTTGGTGATCCTTGGTCAGAAAAAAATCGAGTCAATACTGGATTTTTCTTTGTGAGATCAAACAACAAGACCATATCTTTGTTTGAGACATGGTATGGAATGAAAGATAATTTCACAGAAAAAAAGGAGCAAGATGTGCTTGAGGACCTCATTAAAGGTGGTATATTTGGACATTTGGGAATCAAGGCAAGGTTCTTGGATACCCTCTACTTTAGTGGATTTTGCCAAGATAGTAAAGATTTAAGGGCTGTAACCACTGTCCATGCCAATTGTTGTAGGAGCATCACTGCCAAGGTGGCTGATTTAAAGAAAACCCTTCGTGATTGGAAGAGATTTAGGAGGTTAGGGGTTAATTCTACTGTAAATGTATATTGGACAACTCACGAGTGGTGTTTAGAGTCTTGGGATAATGACCTAATATAACAATGGTTTAGTCATTACCTTTGAACACTTGAAAATTCATTACAAAGAGATAATGACCTATTTTTTAAGGAATTAATCTTCTCCTTTCGATGGGTCATTACAAATGGTCATGAATTACTAATATGATTATTATCTCTTATAGTGTAAAACCGTTGATTGTCTGAAATGAGATTGATTATGAGCGTTGCATGGATGAGAACAGCTTTAATTAGTACACGCGAACAAAATTCTTTCGTCAATGGTGCTACTGGGATCAAACGAAAGCTTTTGAGATATAGCGGCTAGAAATTCACCTTTAAGGTGAATAAACGAGGTATCTGAGTTTCGAACTATATCCCAACTAGGGCCGTTCTTTGGGGAGTGCAAAGAGCTCAACCGAGCTGGGCCTCCCAAAGTGATGGGCCTCAAGAAAAAAATTATTGCTCAATATCCCCACCTCCACTCAAAAAAGAAAAATAAACATGTTTCATGTTTCAATTTCTAAGTAAAAAATCATGCTCCATGTTTCTATTTCTAAGTAAAAAAAACACGTATGTAGTAAAAATAATTGCTAATTTTGATTTATGTGGCTAATAATCATTATACGAGCGTTATTTTCAATTTAAATAGAAGATTAATCTTTTAAAAAAAATTGTGCATTTTTTTATCAAGGGCCTATTTTTACTATGAGAACCAAACCTCCAGTTTCATAGAGACGGTCTTGATCCCAACATGTATAATACAATGTCCCTCCTAACCAAACTAAGTTCATAGGGAATAATTTGCATTATTCTTTTAACAAATTATTAGTTGGTATTTAATGTCTCATAATTTTCATCGAGGATATATTTAAAAAAAAATATTCAAACGTTATAACAATAAATAATTTCGTTCCTTAAAAAAATACAATAAGTTTTGATATGTTTTCCATATTTCCTTTTTATAATAATTGGTATTAATATTGACCATAAGACCTAACCATCTATATTATAACGTTCCTAAATAGCGCAGTAGCAAAATTCACACATATTATACTAGTAAGGACACCAGCTAAACACGGGTTAGAATTTCGTTGTATTTGAGGGAGAAAATATTGTGATGTATCAATTGTCGGTTAAAACACAACATTGAATTAAAAGTGGAGGTTGAACAACAAATAAATGAAAAACTCATATTATATGTTGACTAGAAATGTGAAGTGGGAAATTGCAATAAGAATTTGAACATCAACATATCAAATATTTTTACGGTAAGCGTCTATGTTATACTTACACGAAGATTGTTTAAGGATCCTTGAAGATCGTTGGGTGGTGATGATTTGAGTCCTTAAAGATATTTTTATTGGTTTGGTGGTAATGGTTTGGGTCCTTGAAGATCGTTTTCCTCAAGGTGTCGCGTGTGATCATCCCGGCACTAATTTCAATAGATTAGTTTAACATATTCAAAAGAAAGTTATACTTACATTATCAACTCTAATATATTGTGTTTAAACCCAAGCCATTAAACCATATATATAGATCTAGATTAGATTATTTCATTCCGCTGCAACGACGCCGTAAGAAAAATAATTTTCTCTTCTTTGCTATAACTATACACTGCCAAACCTATGACCCCTCAAGAAAGCATGCACTACTATATATACATAGCTCTCAATCTTGATTTAATTTGTTCAATATCTTAACATAGAGGTAAAAAAAAAAAAATTAATGATGGATAATCTTAGGCAAACCCTTGGGAGTTTTGCAATGGTAGCATTACTCTTTATTGGTTTTATTTTCCTTTACCATTGGTCTTTCTCATCTTTCTCCACCCAATTACTTCTATCTCACAATGAACCACTATGCCAGCAGCAATCAAACATGGTACGTTCAAATCACCAATATTACTTTTTTTTTCCTTAATTTATATATATGATCACATTAAGTATAGCTAAAAATCATTATTTTTTGTTGATATATTATATTCTTGCATATGATGTTTGATTGGTTTGTTCATGTAAGAATTTAATTGTTTTTCTTTAATTATTAATGTAGAGCACCAATATTAATGAATCATATGGAGATAGTCTTGACAAAGCTTTAGCCAAAGCTTCAATGAGAAATAACAAAACGGTGATAATTGCCATGGTAAATAAGGCTTATGTAGAACAAGATGTAAATGGTGATGCCATCACTATGTTTGATCTATTTTTAAGAAGTTTTTGGCTTGGAGAAGGAACAAGGTCTTTGATTGATAATCTTCTTATTGTAGCCGTTGATCAAACGGCCTACGATCGATGTCAATTTTTGAGGTTGAATTGCTATAAATTGGAGACAGATGGTGTTGATTTTGAAGGTGAAAAACTCTACATGTCTCAAGATTTCATCAATATGATGTGGAGAAGGACTTCTTTCCTCTTGGAAGTTCTAAAACATGGCTACAACTTCATTTTTACGGTAAGTTTCTTTAGCGTGAATTTGGATGAGACAATTTTGTTGTGACAATGTAATTTTATACGATAATTTCAATTTTTCGCTTAAGTTTTATTGTTTGGATAATAAATTTAAAGAATTTTCAAAATGCATAAATTTCATGAAGTGTGTGTATTTCTAATTTTTAGCCGTGAATTATAAATACTACTTTTTATTTTTTAATGCTCCATTGTGAAAAAGTTGTTTATGAAAACTATCGGTTGAAAGTATTTATCTTGGTGGTTGAAAGTATTATATCTAGATTGTTAGATTAATCGATCAGCTGAGGTAAGGATAGAGATGCATAGTCAACAAAAGGTTATTCATGACAAGTATAATTTATATATGTTATAGCTAAGAATATATATACTATATAATAGAATCGATTAATTAGGAAATATGTTTGCCTCTTCAACATAATTAGATATTTATGTGTAGATCAACAAATAAACCATAGTCAAATTGAAGAATAATCTTCAACCTAATGTGTGTGCCTCTGTTAGTTTCAACATTCTAAATTTGTGAGTGGGGAAAAAACTTGCATTTAAGTGAGCATTCGAGATTCAAAATAATGTGATATGTCACCCCTTTCATGTTAAAATTCTGTTGAAGTAATTAAGATTTCTGACGAATGTACCAAAAGAGCAATATTGTACGATTAATTTATCCAAATACGTCATTCAATTCAATATTTTAACCTCTAAAAAATATCAATATTTTAAGATATAAGGTCCTTTGCAGCTGTTGCTATATTTGCTTGGATAAGGTGGTTGAGTTCAGTAGTGTTTGCATTTAGGAATACATCAGAAGTTTTTAAGAGAGTTAGGCCCAAATTAGGAAAGTTAATACTTGTACTTAACTCAATTTTGCTATTCCAAAGAAAAAAATAGGAAAGTCAAATGTGGATAGTTGATGAGCTTTTACCACACATTCAATCTGCATGCATGCAGGACACTGATGTAATGTGGTTAAGAAATCCATTTAAAAAGTTGAGCAAGAATGAGACCGAAGATCTTCAAATCAGCACAGACTCATACCTTAATGATCCTTGGTCAGAAAAACATCAAATCAATACTGGATTCTACTTTGCGAGGTCGAATAACAAGACCATATCTTTGTTTGAAATATGGTATGGAATGAAAGATAATTCCACAGGAAAAAAGGAGCAAGATGTGCTTCTTGACCTCATTGGAGGTGGTATAATTGGACATTTGGGACTCAAGGTTAGGTTCTTGGATACTCTCTATTTCAGTGGATTTTGTCAAGATAGTAAAGACTTTAGGGCAGTGACCACTGTTCATGCCAATTGTTGTCGAAGCATTGCTGCAAAGGTGGCTGATTTAAAGGCAACCCTTCATGATTGGAAACAATTTAAGAGTTTAGAGGTTAACTCTACGGTAAATATCAATTGGACAGGTCACCAGTGGTGTTTGAAGTCTTGGGGATGAGCTAACAGAACAGTGTGTTAATCATCACACATATAATTGTTGATTAGTTGAATAATGATATTTATTTACATATGCATTTCTATTTTGTGTACTCTAATCTAAAGTAGACATTTGATAGAACAAAAATGGATCTTTGAACTTGTGAAACATCGTTATAGTAATTTAAAAAATAAGAATGATTTTGGCTTAATACATTATTTCATCTCTTAACTTATTTTTAGTTTTTATTTTGGTCTCCTAACTATAAAGTGTCTTAATTTGGTTTCATAACTCTTTTGCTGTTTATCATTTTAGTCCTCTCTGTTAGTTTTTAACCTTAAATGTCTTAGGTGAACCAACTTTGTAGATGGTCTACCATAAACTTTATTAAATGTTTTAATTTTAACCATTTGATATTTTTTTTAAATGAAGATGGTTGGATCATGGAAGGTCTATTGTAGCTTACAATGAACAACATCTTTTCATCATCATCTTCAACAAAATTATAATCTCCATCATCATCTTTCCACTCTCAATTTTTTTTCTATTCACCAACAACAACAACAATCATCACCATCACTCACAAACCAAACCAAAACCCAGTTTATTTTGTCGCTCAATTCTCACATATCTTGTCTTTCACCTTCTTCCTCCATGATTGGCTACCTTTAAAAACACGACAGTTATAAAATTTAATTTGAATTTAATCCATTAGATATAAAAGCCACTCAAATGTCGCAAATCATATAAAATTTAATTATTACTTTGATTTTGTCTCTCTTTTTTTAGATCTCAAATAGATTTATTTATTTACTTTGACAAAATGGATCTCAAATAATAGCAACCATTAAATCCATAGTTTCCTTTTTAACTATATTCTCTTTCCTTTCCTTAATAAGATGGTTCCTTGTCAAATGGGTTTTGAGAATACGTCCTTGTAGAGAGATTCTACATTGATGATGAGTTTTGTAGAGATAATGGATTTTGAATTTTAAATGGATTTTGAGAAATTGATTTTGTTTTGTTGATGATGATAGAGTAAGAGAGTGTACGATTTTTTGTGTTGCAGTGAGTTTTAATTTTGGTGTTTTATGGTGATAATAGATGAAATGAATTTGAGTTTGATTTTATGTGTGTTGTTGTTGCTGTACAATTTATTTTAGATGATTGAGTTTGATTTTTTGTGTTTGTTGTTGTTGGGATTGATTGGTTTTTTCTGATTCATGTTGTTGCAAAATTGATAAAGTTGATGAAAATTGATGATTGGGTTTGATTATGAGTTTACGATGATTTATTTGTATTAATTGTGTTGTTGGTGGCTGCAATTAAAGCTGTCAAAATGGGTCGGGCCGTACAGGCCGGCCCGTTTAGCCCGATTAATTATAGGGCTTGGGCCTTAAATATTGAGCCCGGATTTTATTAAGGCTTTTTAGCCCGGCCCTAAAAAGCCCGGTACCCGTTAGGGCTAGCCCGTTAGCCCGCATAACAAAAAAAATCTTATAAATTATATATATTTTTCAAATAATTATTTACTTAGTTGATTATCAAAGTAAAAAATAAAAGTGAAAATTCAATGAATTAACACAAATATAAATGTAATATAAAATTATATTTACTCGTTTCGTTATTTATAATTTTGAAGATCGAATATATATAAATATTTATAATCATAACATATATAATTTATTTAAAATTGTTTTCCTTGCCGTTTTAGTTTACGACATGTGTACGAAAATGTTTCAAATTTATTTTTGTGCTAGACATTATTTAAACATAATAAAAATATTATTTATAAAAAAATTATAGGAGTGTTTTATAGTATTTTTTTATAAAAAAAATATAATTGTTAATACGGGCCGGCGCGTTAGCCCGCGTCCCGTGGAGGGCCGGGCTCGGGTAGTATATTTTCAAGCCTGTTTTTCAACCGGGCTTTTTGGTTGGGCCCGATAAAGCCTGAAGCCTGTTAGGGCCAGGCCTAAACGGGTCGGGCCACCCGTTTTAACAGCTCTAGTTGCAATGGAGGAAGAAATTGACATGGGGATCAAATTTGATAATCAGAGAAAGAATAGGGAAGGAGAAGAAGAATAGGAAAAAAAAATTAGATATGGGTGGTTCACCATAATATACTATGAACCTGTAATCAAACTGTTATAATGATATTAAAAATATTATACATCAAAAAACTAGCGGAGAGGACCAAAATGGTAAACAACAGAAGAGTTATGGGACCAAATTGAGACATTTTTTAGTTAGGGGACCAAAATAAAAACCAAAAACAAGTTAATGGATCAAATGATGTATTAAGCCAATGATTTTTAAGACTATAGTAAGTTGATACAATTAAAATTGAAGTACGTGACAATGGTGTTTTTTAGTCGGTAGCCTAATGACTAGCTTACACAATTTAATTGTGGAGAAATAGAGTGTTGAGGATAAACTAAACTCACGGGAATAGTGGTGTTTTTATTTTCGTGGCTTAAATATGTAAGAGCTCCTTGTAATTTAGCGTATTTTTTGTTTTCGTCCCTGTAAGTTTTTTTGTTCTAAAACAACCCTTATATTTACCAAACTTTTTGACATTCGTCCCCGCCATCCAATTCCGTGAAGAAAAAAAATGTTGAGCTGGCTAACGGAGTCTTATGTGGCATTTGGTGACTTGGCATTAGTTGATGACTAGGGTTAGTATAGGGACTAAAACCAAAAACGCATTTTTACATAAGGACTAAATTAAAAAAAAACGTAATTTTCAATTTTTGAATTTTAAAACTTATTATTCTCATTGGTTAGCTCTTTTTCAATCTATATCATTCACAAATCACAACTTATTACATTCAAACGATTGTTGTATAGTCTATATGTTTCAGATTGGCAGTTTCATGTATCACTACCTCTTCTTTGCCTCCAATTCAAGGCGACAATGTTTAAACAGTGAGAATAGGCTTCACTCCCTGCTTAGCTATTTATTTGTGCTGCAACTTTTGTTTTCAATTTCATCTACTACATTATATAGTTAAATTGCTAGCCCAAGAACTTTGTTCTAAGGGTTGTCGTGGAAATTTACATGAAATTAATACCCCACATATTTCTACTATTTTTGCATTCAATATTTTGAATGTGTACCAAGTTTCAATTTGTAGATGGTTTGTTTATGATTCATTTGTTTTAAACTATGTTGTTGACGAAATTCAAAATATTTAATTCATAATTGTTATATTCTTGGTCTTGACCATTTATACAAAAAGCTTGTTTTCAGAAATCTTAAGGTATCTTTTAAATGATCTCATTTCTTTGTTCGATGGTTTACACCATACGTTAACATGTTAATGCTTAATACCTTGATTACAAAATTTTATAACTTCCAAGAGTGCAATATGTCTAGCACTGGCCAAGTTTCAGATAGTTCAATGTCATGGTGTCACGCTCCATTTGATCCATAAGGCATTTTAAGGTAACCGGTTTACTTCATGTAGAGTTTCCCTCGAATCTTGTTAAGTGTTGAGAAACACAAACTGGGTTTAATTTGAAGCTTGTCTCCTATCTGGACAGTGTTACAAATGACAAGGATTGAGGAAGAGTCCAAAGAGGAGATCTTTGGCAATATGCTTAAGTGTCGAATAACAATAGATGGCTTTACATTACACATTTTTAGTCAAAATTTGAAGTTAATGAGTCTTCACACTTAAAGTTTCATCATTCAATTCACTATTAACTAATATGGAAAGTTATCACTTCACATTTGTATTTCTAACAGAGTGATCTCATAGAGAATAATAGCATGCTGGTACTTTAAGAGCTCTCCTTTGAGCAAAGTATTCCATTACCGTTTACCGGTTATTGAGACAATGCAACAAGGTCATGGTGATATTATTCTAAATCAAACCTGATTGATTTTTCTTTTAAACTCCTAATAACACAGTAAACTCCTTGTTGGAACAGAGAGAGGGAGAAGAAGGAAAGAACACAGAGAGAGGGGGGAGGGAAAGAAGAGAGAGAGAGAGAGAGGGATTTTCATGTTTTAAGAAAATTACGTTTTTTTTAATTTAGTCCCTATGTAAAAATGCGTTTTTGGTTTTAGTCCGTATACCAACCCCAGTCATCAACTAATGTCAGGTCACCAAGTGTCACATAATCCTCCGTTAGCCAGCTCAAGGTTTTTTTCACGGAATTGGACGGCAGGGACGAATGTAAAAACGTTTGGTAAATACATGGGTTGTTTTAGAATAAAAAAAACTTACAAGAACGAAAACCAAAAATGCGCTAAATTGCAGGGGCCTTTTACATATTTAAGCCTATTTTTGTTGGTTATTTTTCTCTTTGTTGGGTGGGATTGTGGATTCCTTCCGTTTCCTCCAACCTTTGTGCTCCTCTTGTTCATTTTCTATATTATATACTTCATACTTCATTTTGTCATTTAAAAAAAAAAACATATGGGTACGACTATGTGTACATTTAATAATTCATACTAATAAAAATTTGAAAGGGAAAAATATGTAATCCCTCGTCACTTATAAACAAAGAAACTACTTTTTGGGTTATTGAATAACAGTTCTAGTCAATATAATAGATCAGATTTATCAGTTTTTTAATAAATCTGAAAATGACTTTTTTCTACTTATAATAGTGATTAGAGATGTACATTAAAATTTGAAATAGAATCTATTTATATATTTTTTAAATTGAAGCTATCTCTTTTAATGAACTATAAACTATTCTTTTTCATTTGTAAATACATGTCAAAGTCAACTACTACACACATGTTACTATATAATTTTGACATTCTATAAATTTGCAAATAAGCTAAAACTAGCTGACAATCTCTAATTTAGATGAGTCAAATAGGTTAAATTTAAATTTCAAGATAGTTTAGTTATCGATGAGCTAAGACATCAAATGGACCATTATGGTTGGCATTATTATGGCATATATGAAGTACCATCATAAGTTCTTGAAGTTTAGACTTAAGCTAAATGTAATTTACATCTGTTGCAAGTTTCTTTCGTTAGCATTATGCATTCTTAGCTAGTTTTGTTCACCTCACTTTTTCTTTTTTTAAATATCATTAGAGGAGTTTTTTTTTCTTCTAAGGATCAATATTAAAGGAGCTTAAGATACCCTCGACATTGAAAATTGCAAATATAATGGAACCAAGTTGATCCAAATATAATTCCTATTTCTGATCAACGTTTGCTTAAGATATTCATATCATATTACGCAAAGTCAAAGAGAATGGTTAAGGTTGTGTGGTATGTATTGTCTGCTGACAACAAATACAACATAAAGTGTGTTGGGTACCATAACCGTTATTTAGTGGCTCTTACAACACTTATGCAATTTAAGCATATTTTGCTTCAATGGTAGAAAAATTAAGCAACTTTTATGAAACTCACACTACTAATGATTTTTTTATTTGAGAAAATAAATCAACTTTTAATCCCATGATATGGTAGCTTATTTAAGTTGGTTTAACTATTTCTTTATCACCTATACACTGCCACATCCTCCAATGAGGAGAGAAAGATAAGAAACGGTTCACCTTTCTATGAAACTCACTTCGACATTTTCATTGGAAATGCTCTTAATGGAGAAAGCATTCTGACTAGTGTTTAACAATTATGGAGAACAATTAGATATTTACTAGTATATTTGGGATCTTATCTTACACTTTAATTTTAATTAGAGAGGCATCATGCATGATAAAAAAACCATGAAAATTGTCTCTTATTTTGGTCATCAAATTAAAATTAACCCCAAAATATATGTTTTTCATGGTTTTTTAACGAGGGCAACAAAATTTATTGGTTTTAATACTTTTAATATGAGCTAATGCCTAACAATTTTCATGAGCTAGAAGGACTAATTAATATCGACCCTAATGCCTAACACTTTTCTTTTGAGGTGGCATGATACTTATTATCAACTCCAAAATACTATATTTTTAAACCAAGGCATTAAACAATATGATATAGATCAGTTTACTTAATTCATTTGTTATCTCGATTGCGTCTTGGACAATTATCAAGTCAGCAACTCCAAAAGAAAAATAATTTTATTTTCTTTGCTAACTCTACACGGCCAAACCTTTGACCCTTTAAGAAAGGATGCACTACTATAGTACTATATACACATTACATAGCTCTCAATCTTTGATTTAATTTGTTCAATATCCTAACATAGAGGTAAAGAAAGAATTAATGATGGATAGTTTTAGGCAAACACTTGGGAGTTTTGCAATGGTAGCATTACTCTTTGTTGGTTTTATTTTCCTCTACCATTGGTCCTTCTCATCTTTCTCTACCCAATTACTTCTATCTCACAGTGGACCACTCTGCCAGAAGCAATTAAACATGGTACGTTCAAATCGACAGTATTTATGGTTTTCCCCCTTAATTACCCTCCTTCAAAACCATGTACATATATTCCTATATATGATCACAATAACTCTAGCTATATGTCAATATATTGTTTTTATTAACATAAAGAATACAACCCTTCCTTATAATGACTTTGTCATTTCGTCTATCTACCAAAAAAAAAAAAAATATACATTCCTGCTGCTAACATTTCCCTATACCCTCTAACAATATACTAACAACTAATATTTATCTATAAAAAATCAATAAATATCACCCCGTTTTAAATGTTATTACTTGAATATATATATTTTGAAGATTAATTTGTTTGTTCATGTAAGAAACTAGGAATTGATTTTTTTTAGTGATAGGAAACTCATATTTGATGAGACATGACTTGAAAATTAGTTTATATGCAAGAAAATTCTCATCTTACAAGTTGATTTTGTATGGTTAATTAGGTGCAACACAATTTAATTTATAAGTCGTCTTACGAATCAATTTTGTAAGATTGACTTATACTCAAATTCTGACCACAACTTGCTTGAAATTTAAAAAAAAATTGTTTTTCTTTATTATTAATGCAGAGCTCCAATATTAATGAAGCATATGGTGATGGACTTGACAAAGCTTTGGCCAAAGCTTCAATGGGAAATAACAAAACGGTGATAATTGCTATAGTAAATAAAGCTTACGTAGAACAGGATGTAAAGGGTGATGCCATCACCATGTTTGATCTATTTTTAAGCAGCTTTTGGCTTGGAGAAGGAACAAGATCTTTGATTGATAATCTTCTCATCGTAGCTGTTGATCAAACGGCTTACGATCGATGCCAATTTTTGAGGTTGAATTGCTATAAATTGGAAACAGATGGTGTTGATTTTGGAGGTGAGAAAATCTACATGTCTCAAGAATTCATCAAGATGATGTGGAGAAGGACTTCTTTCCTCTTGGAAGTTCTAAAACGTGGCTATAACTTAATTTTTACGGTACGTTTTCTTTATTTTTGCTTCCTCCTTGTTTTATGTTAGTGTCTCGTTTTCATGTTTAAGTACATGCATAAAAATATATTTTATTTTACGGTAACCATCACACCTATAAAAATTATAATCTAAGACTATTTAGTAAAAACAAAAATGAATAGTATATGAGCAAATAACTAATAGCATATAAGTTAGTTGGTGTAATTTGTAGTGTTCGATAATATTAATGGTTGAATGATAAGTTATAAATATAAAATGACATAAATTTTTTGTCTAATTAATATTAAAAAATTTCAATTAAGATAACATGTGTAGATTGAGTAAATTGAAGCAATGAGGTACTTGAAGTAACTATTCATAAAAAAAAAAAACGTTATAAACTAATAAAAATAAGTTACGAGTCCATGAGAAATAACGGTTATGTATCAAACGAGTATATTTTTTGGTCATATGAATTTACAAGCTATAAGATAAGTATGCAGTAACTTATTGTCCTTGTCAAACCAAACTCTACATATTAATGCATCAAGTTTATATTGTATATATTTATGATTTTAATTTTCAAAACCCAAATTGCATTAGAAAGGTTAATCAAAAATCAATTTTATTTTCTAAAACATTATTTACATGAGTCAAAAATTCGTTTTCTTAGGATTATTATATTTTGATCCCTTTAAATATATCATTTTTAGTTTTATTTTCTTTAAAATTTATCTTCAAATAATAGTCGCTCACATATTTTTGGTTACCAAATTTGGTTCTCATTGTTAAAGACTACACATATGGAATTGTATAGAAGAAGTATTAAAAAAAAAAAAAAAGATAAATCTATAGGGACGAAAAATAAGTTTCCAATCCCTATAAAATAAGTTTTAGATTGCTATAAATGCATCATCTTCTAAGTTCATTTACTTCAAGTTTGAATTCCTCAAAATGTGAGTTTAAAAGTGAAACTTTTGAGTTGCTTCAAGAAAATGGCAAACCTCAAAAAGAAAAATTAGTTAAAAATTGTGAACTTGTCAAACTTCACTCGTACGTTGTAGGCAAATTGGGGGAACTGTGAAAAATCTAGCTAGTCGCATTTTATATTTGGAAACACATGCATGCATGTAACGTAAAATAGAAAACGTGCAATACATCACGGATATGTGCACATGTTGTAGAAACTTATAAAATGATTCGTCAATGTGTCGTGAAACATGAAACACATTGTTCATCTTTAATTGGAGAACCCTTAATTCATTCTCTTCTTTTAATTAGTTGACTTTTTCATTTGTATATGTGCAAATTGTCTTGTGTACGTGTGTGTGTATGAGTGATGGAGCATATATAGGATCGTGTGAGTGTGGTGTATACTATAGTGAAAGATTTTTATAAAAGAAATAGTGAAAAGATGATTTTTAGCGTGAACCTTCCCTCAAAAAAAAAAAGCGTGAACTTTTAAAATTTGTATATATTTTTGAAGGAAAATGCCAAATTTCCCTGAAAAAATCATCTTGATAAACATTCACATAGATCCCACTAAATGTCTCATATAAATTTGATGAGATCATGTGGATTTTAATTAATAAAAAAATGCGTTGAAAAGTGTGTTAAGATATATGTGGTTAGTATTACTTATAAGATGACTATCACGTGATGTTTTCACAAAGAAACTATTGTAAGCACATAGAAATTAGTGTAAGTGCGGATTCAAATCAACAAGATTAACAAGAACTCATACGCTGAAATATACCCCTTCACATTTTCTTCAAGTAGACCATGAATATTATGATCCAACTAAATCATGATATTGATATAGGTAACAATTTTGGATTTCCATTTTGAGATTTCTAAGTTTCTTCATGAACCTTAATCAATGGTAAAGATTTTTGTTCGAAGAAACCCAAATTCTAGGTTTGAAGAACAATAATTTTGTTAATAAAATTGAATTGAAAAATATATGATATTTTGAATGAAGGTCTAGTTAATTGGCCATACAACTTAAAGATTGTAACTATAACATCTTATTGACTTTTTTAAAGAAAAATGCAAAAAAGGAAAATATTGCAAATTTAAAAGTTAAAGGAGGGAAGCAAGGGAAAAAATAAATGTGAAAAAAAAAGGGTATTGTTCTTGCCTAAAATATACAAGTTGTAGTTGCATTTTTTTCACTTTATTTATTTTTAATTGAGTCATTCCATTTTCTAATATTTATAACTTATTCCCAAACGTTAAATTCTGCAGGACACTGATGTAATGTGGTTAAGAAATCCATTTGAAAGATTGAGCAAGAATGAGACAGAAGACCTTCAAATAAGCACAGACGTATACCTTGGTGATCCTTGGTCAGAAAAACATCTAATCAATACTGGATTTTTCTTTGTGAGGTCAAATAAAAAGACCATATCCTTGTTTGAAACATGGTATGGAAAGAAAGACAATTCCACAGGTAAAAAGGAGCAAGATGTGCTTATTGACCTCATTGAAGCTGGTATATTTGGACATTTAGGGCTCAAGGTTAGATTCTTGGATACCCTTTATTTTAGTGGTTTTTGCCAAGACAGTAAAGATGTTAGGGTAGTAACAATCATTCATGCCAACTGTTGTCGAAGCATCACTGCAAAAGTGGCTGATTTGAAGGCAACCCTTCGTGATTGGAAGCAATTTAGGAGGTTAGAGGCTAATTCTAGTGTTAATATCAATTGGACAAGTCATGAGTGGTGTTGGGTTTCTTGGGGAAGGCCTAATAGAACGTCATTAGGTTAATATATAGATGTTAATTAGTTCAATTATGATATTTACATATGTATTTTCATTTTGTGTACTCAATCTAAAATAATTTGATTAGAGAAAGATGAAATTTTAGCTGGTGAAACTTCAATACGAAGAGGTTAATAAATTACCAGAGGAATTAAAATCATGACGTAATTAAAATAAAAGTATTGAACAATGGTGTAATTAGCATGTAGGTTTAACTATATTGTGTACTGATCTTTTATTTATTTTTAAGCAGTTTAGTTATTAGAATTTCACCATTTAAAGTAAATAAGTGTGAAATTCATTATTCGAACTTCGACCCATAAGTATTACACGATATTTTTATCAATTGAGCTATGCTCACAGAAATGTAGAGGGAAAATGTGTACATTTAAATTTTGAAATACAAAATGAAAAGTTTTATGACTTCATTATGAGAAACTTACCCCTTTCAAGTAACTTATTACTCCATCCATTTCAAAATGAATTTCATTGGAAGTTGTTAAACACATACTAAGAAATGCAATGATTATAAAAAACATAATTGTTATTTTACTAAATTATCATTATTAGCTGCTGATTTGTTTTCCCCTAAAGTAAAAGTAATGTTTTGAGAGTAATGCACGTATTATTAAGTGAATGGTACAATTGGAAAGAGAAAGTTAACATTGCATTGAAAAATGAAAGTTATATTCATTTGAAACATTTTTTTTTAATAAAGTAACACTCATTTTAAAATGGAGGGAGTATAGATTACACATTATTTACTAGTCATTTTTGCTCTCATTTCTCTTTTTTAGTCCTTAGTAGAGTTATGTCAATAGAGTTATGAGAGGCCAACATTTTATTTACAAATTTATTTGAAAGGAAGGAATGAGTTTATCATCTTAATTATGTACTGACATTTTTTACACATATATAATTCGATATGAAAAACAATCATTTTGATTCTTGGATGTGCACCTCACTGTCATAATGGCATTTGACTAAGGAAAAAAAAAAGACTTTAAAATTTGTTAGCTGTTTTGGTCTGTGATGTTAAATATGTATGTTAAGTGTACAAAAAAACTGAGCTGACATAATTTGGATGACAAGCAAGCGATGACATATCTACAAGAACTAAAATAAAAGAAACACTTATTTAGGTTTTTCATCTTTGTCTTGATCCCCGCTCTTCGTAAAATTCTCACTCTTTCTTCTTCATCTTGATTCCATCCAAACTTTGAAGATGTTAGGCGTCAAGTGTCCAAAACTTTAAAAAATATTCCCTCAATATGCAAAAACTCAAAAGGAAATTCAGGAAAGAAGCAGCCATACAAAGGAAAAAAAACTACAAACATGACAAATGGCAATGCTTTGTTGTGACGGGTTTGTGCCCCCAACCATCATCATGTGCTTTGTTTAAGGAAGTTAGACGAAGAGTGGTTGAAATTAAGATGAAGAACAAAGAGTAGGATTAGCGATTTGATAAAGATCTAGAGATTTAAAAAGAACTCAAATGTGTGTTTATTTCATTTTAGTCCTTATAGCCACGTCATCGCTTGCTTGTCATCCAAAAAAATACATTTCAATTTCTTCCTACACTTATGACCAAATTTAATGTTGGGGATCAAAATGGCTAACGAATTTTAGAGTCAAAGACCATTATGACAACAAGGTGCACATCTAAGGAACAAACTGATTTTTTCTCCTTAGATATGTGATAAACATAGTGGTGCATATAGTAGCTCATTGGCAGCTAGAGTTGAGTGAATATCATACACATACACATACACATACCCACCCAATTTTTCCTACCAAATTCACATGCGAAGAATTGTACGGCATCTGTAAATTTGGTGACCAAAATTATGAATTTAGAAATAAGAGACCAAAACTGTGAATATAGCACAAATAAGAAGATTAAATGTGTATTTAAACTTTAAACATTTTTTTTAGTAAATCATTATTTAGTCCTGTAATTTATTGGGTTTGGTCTAATTAGTCGGTCAACTTTATGAACTATCAATTTAGTATTTTAAATTCTAAAATGTTGATCAAGTTGATACTTTTCCTAATTTAACACCAGAATTTTAAAAGCATAATGTTTGTTTTAATGCTACAAGAGATTTTTCACAACATTATTTAAATCTTTTATTAGCTTTGGTTATAAAGAGATTTTGCAAGACAATAGATTTTTTTGTTTGAGTTGTTTCTAAAGATATATGTATCATGGTAGAAAAAAGAAAGATAAAAATTGATCCATATTCTTTAAGTTAATAGTATCTTGTAAGTCTTAACTTTCCAACTTCTAAAATAAGAAATTCTAATAATTTAGAGTTTGCTCGATCCTTAAAAAAAAAAAATTAGAGTTTGCTCAAGAAACATTTTTTTATTTTAAGGAAGTTTTCTCAAGAAACATATATAACGTGACTAAATATTATTCTAGTTATGATCAAACTAAGATAGTTTAGTTATTTTTTTGAAAGGTAAGATAGTCTAGTTGGATTCATATAAAATGAATGATTTTTTTATTTTATTTTATAGATTAAATGAAATTTTTTCTTTTATGTTAATAGAAAATTTAAGATGGGTGGTTGGTGTCCCAGTCTAAAATAAAAAAGACATTTGAATTTAAATATCGTTTATAAATGTATTTACGTTTATCCAACTTCAAAAATACTGTAGACTTCAAACTTAAGACTTTAGGATTTTAAGTCTGTCGTTTTAATGCCAGACTAAGTTGCATTTGACCCAACATTTTTTAGGTTTAAAAGTTACCTTTGAATCAATGTAAAAATAATGAGCTCTAAAGTAAAGTCTAAGTTGTTTGATATATTTTAAATTTTTTAGCTTAAGACTATTTTAAAATTAAGTTTTTTTTTAAGAAATAAAGAGTTTAATTTCTTTGCATCCACGTTATAATTTTTTTTTCTTCACTTAGATTTTTTTTAAATATCTTCACTTAGAAACATAGTAAAGTTATTTTACACATATATTTAATAGTGTGTTACTTCACCGATGAATGAATATGATAATTTATTTATGTGTCAACTGACGTGACAATATACCACTATTTTTTTTTTTAATATACCACTATATGTCAATGTAAAATATTTGTATATTATTATATATTGATTAAAGGTTAAGTTACATTTTTGGTCCTTTAACTATTTAATTGGTATCGGATTGGTCCTCTAACTAAAAATTGATTTATTTTGGTCCCTTAAGTTTCTCACCGTTACTACATTTAGTCCTTTCCGTTAAATTTAATTAAAAAACGTTAGGGTTCATCAATTTCTGGAAAATAGGAAGAACACCATCAACAACAGCAAGAACAAAACTCAACAACATGAACAAACAACAACAACAAAACCCTACAACAAACAATCACAACAACTCATTAACCACAACAACAAAATCGAGCACTACCAACATAAAATTAGGGTTCTGAAAGGGGGAAAAAATAAAAAGGGATAAAATTGAATATGATAAAACGAATTCTATATTCAATTGCTAACCTTTTTTCGATTATGATTCCTTGTTGAAAGACAAATTAAATTCAAAATTGATATGGGTTTCTTCTTGAATTCGATTCTGAGTTTGGGGGTTTGAGATTTTGGTTGATTTGGTTGCTGGGATTTGATGAAGATGATGATGAAAAGGATGATAATGATGTGATAAAGATGATGTTGAAGAAGGGGAAGAAGATGCAGAAAAATTAGGTGTTTATAGAGTAGTGATTTCAAGTTGTATGAAGAATTTAATTTTATTTTCCAGATTTTTGTTTTGCTGTTTTTTTTATGAAGGTAAATGAGGAAGATGATGAAGAAGTTGAATGAAGATGATAATTGTATAAAACCTAACGTTTTTTTATAATTAAATTTAACGAAAAGGACTAAATGTAGTAACGGTGAGAAACTTAAAGGACCGAAATAAATCATTTTTTAGTTAGAGGACCAATCCGATACCAATTAAATAGTTAGAGGATCAAAAAGATAATTTAGCCTTGATTAAATTCATATATAAATATTTTAGAAACATTTTTTTTTTTTTGGTTAAATACCACTTTCGGTCCTTTTAGTTTGACAGAATTTTCAAATTAGTCCTTTAAATTTCAAAAGTTTTAATTTGATCCTTTTAGTTTGACATAATTTCCAAGTTAGTCTTTTAAGTTTTAAAAGTTTCAAATATGTCCTTTTAGTTTGACATAATTCTCAAGTTAGTCCTTTAAATTTCAAACTAAAAGGACTTATTTGGGTTCCAAGTTAGTCATTTAAAAGACTAACCTGTGAATTTTGTCAACCTAAAATGAACTATTTGAAATTTTTGAAACTTAAAGGACTAAGTTAGAAATTATGTGAAAATGTTATTTTTTTTATTTTTTTTTAGGAGAATTGGAAATTAGAAACCTATATATAGTCACGGACGAATCCCGTGCCTAGTAAACAATAATTTATTTAATTCTGTTTTATTATTCACACAAGGGTTTTGCGTTTTTCTTATTCTACGTTATTCGATTCCCAATTCTATCTCAAAAATTTAGGGTTTCACTTTCAAAATCGATTTCAATCCATTTTTCCGATCCACAAAGAAATTTAGGGTTTCGATTCATTCCAAAAACAATGCCTCCGAAGACGCCAAAGAGAGGTTCAGCGGGTAGTGGTTCGAAGAGGGGTGGCAGATTATCGAGAGGAACTGCGAAGAATCAACAACAGCAGCAATCTGAACCTGTTGAAGAGAAGACGGTGATTGAAGAAGAGATCAAGGTAGAAGAGAGTCTTGTTGTTGAGGAAAAGCCTGTGGTGGAAGAAGATAATCCTGTTGTTGAAGATAAAGCTATTGATATGAATCAAATTGCTCCTGAGGCTGCAGAAGATGCTAATTCTGTAAAAAGTAAGATTTTTAAATTTTAGTTATTGAAGTTACATCGAAAAGTTAAAGTTTTTAATTGAATTTTTGAAATTACGGTGAAAGTTAAAAATTTTTTAATTTAATTATTGAAATTAAGGCGAAAAGTTAGATTTTTAAATGAATTATTGATTTTTTTTTATTTGGGGTTGTTTAAATTGTTTATGGATTATTGGGGTTTTTGAACTTTTAAGGGTTTGAATATGGTAATTGTGATTTTTGGGGTGTAGTTATTGTTATATGACAGTTTATATTGTTTTGTTGTAGGAAAAGGTATATAATTCGTTATATTGTTTTTGAAAGCATAGTTTTTTGATAGATCTATAATTCATCATTACATGAAGGGAAGCTATAGCTAGAAATCCTTTTTGTAAGCTATTACCACTTCTTTTATTATGCTTGTTGCAATTTGAATAGGTTGCATAAGCTGTGAAGAATATATAGCTGTTTATTTTTCAATTTGTTTTTGCATGAATTATTTTTTCGGTTCAGTTGTGTTTTTGTGTTATGTTTGGTGATATCAATCATGAAGTTGTTTTAAATAGGAATCATGTGGGTCGATGTTGTCAAATATTGACTGTGGCAGATTTCGGTGGCAGTTTCTTTGACAACCGCCATGGTGTTTTTTGGCAGACATAGCAAAAGAAGGATTTTAGGCTTTTCGCCATTGATAACATTGATGTTCAATCATTGCGCAATGATTGAATATGGAAAATACTAATTTAACAAATATTGATAAGATGTTTGAAAGTTAAGTCTGTTTTTACCGGGACCAATTGAAACCTGTACTATTTTTTGACAGAAGATGAAGAGGAGGTTAAGGAATCTATAGATGAATATGAGAGAGACGAGCGTCTAGATTTGGAGGATAATGATCCTGAGTATGAACCTGAGGAGTATGGTGGGGTTGACTATGATGAGAAGGAAATTGAACAGGAAGAGGGACATGAGGTGGGAGACGAAGTTGAGGAAGAACCTGAAGAAAATGTTGGCGAAGAAGGTGATTCAGGTGAGGAAGAAGTCGAAGATGGTCGTGATGAGATTGAGGGAGAAGAGGATGATGAGCATGCTGATGAGGACCATGACCGTGAGCGTGCGGAGATGGCTGATGTCGACGACGAGGAACATCGTGAAGTTGTGAAGGAGAGGCGAAAGCGGAAAGAATTTGAAGTATTTGTTGGGGGCCTAGACAAGGATGCTACTGAAGATGATCTGAGGAAGGTTTTCGGTGAAGTTGGGGTTGTGACTGAGGTCAGGCTGATGATGAATCCTCAGACAAAAAAGAACAAGGGATTTGCATTCTTGCGGTTTGAAAATGTGGAACAAGCAAAACGAGCTGTAGCAGAGCTTAAAAACCCAGTGGTAATCTTTGACTTCTCATTAATAGAGTAGGCTTAATGTTAAAACTTTTATTGCATTCAATCACTTGTTTTCATCGCTGCAATTTCAGATTAATGGAAAACAATGTGGTGTTACTCCGAGTCAGGACAGCGACACCCTCTATTTGGGAAACATATGCAAAACATGGACAAAGGAAGCTGTAAGTCTAGTTTTTTTGGTCCTGTTTTTTGCTTCTTCATTCAATTGTTGGGTTGCGTTCGTAGTTATTTTTTCCTGAACTCTGCTGAATTTATGACTGTTAATGGAACTTCTGGTGCCAGTTAAAGGAGAAGTTGAAGCATTATGGAGTTACAAATGTTGAGGATATAACTTTGGTAGAAGATTCTAATGATAAAGGAACAAACCGTGGATTTGCATTCTTGGAATTTTCCTCCCGCTCAGATGCAATGGATGCCTTTAAGAGACTGCAGAAGAGGGATGTTACGTTTGGAGTTGATAAGCCTGCAAAGGTTTCATTTGCAGATTCTTTTATTGACCCGGGTGATGAAATTATGTCACAGGTATTTTTCTGAATAAAAATTCCTTGGTTTTTTCGAAGGTTTTTTTAGCGGAACATGTGCAGAATGGTTTTCTTATCATGAGTTCGTTTACGAAGGTTTTTTAAGCGGAACATGTGTAGAATGGTTTTCTTATCATGAGTTTGAATACCATCAGTGGTTAAATTTGTTGGTTGTCTATATTTAATTATCTTAATCTTATTCATTTGCTTAATATATAGTTTGAAATTGTAATAACGTGGGCTCTATTTTCCCACAATTTTCCAGTTTTTACATTCACGATGCGACTATAACATCAATTTACTATTTATAAAAAAATTGTTACTTTTGTGGTTGATTGTTAAATGCTGAGTTCAACATATTATATTGAATTTACTTTTAAGGGTGGTCAGCATGACACACCGGTATATTTTAGGATGAGAAGCTATCCTTCTAGTGGTTGGTTCCAGGTGTAGATGTATTTATTCCTCATTTTACTGATAAAGTTTGTCACATTTCAGGTTAAAACTGTATTTATTGATGCACTTCCTCCTTCGTGGGATGAAGATTATGTCCGGAATCTTCTCAAGAAATATGGCGAGGTTGAAAAGATTGAGCTTGCAAGGAACATGCCAGCTGCTCGTAGAAAGGACTATGGATTTGTTACCTTTGGCTCACATGATGCCGCTATAAGATGTGCTGACAGCATTACTGGTACAGAATTGGGTGAAGGTGACAAAAAGGTTTGTACGTCATTTTAAAGCAATATCTGCACAGTGAAACATGGCAGTTTAATAATGCTTTCATCTTCTTTCAGGCCAAAGTGAGGGCTAGGTTATCAAGGCCACTTCAGAGAGGCCGTGGAAAACATGTTGGTCGTGGGGACTATCGCCCGAGTCGCGGATCTGCAATAATGTCAAGGCCTTCTTGGAGCAGCCGACCTGCACCCCGTAGTTTCTCGTCGCGTGGGGTAAGAGGAATTGGAAGTCGTGCTCCACCAGTCAGGTCTATTAGTGCTAGAGATAGACGCCCTGTCATGTCTATACCAGTAAGAAGTAGGCCACTACCTCCTCCAGCTAGATCTTATGATAGAAGACCAGCTGGTATGTAGTGTAAAATTTAATTTTCAGTCAGACTTTCATTGATTATTTCTTAGGATTAATATATTCAACCATATTGTCTTCTAGATGCTGCATATTCAAAAAGCAGCGTGAAGAGAGATTATGGTCGGCGTGATGATCTACCACCTCCAAGAAGTAGAGTTGCTGCAGATTATGGATCAAGGATGACCTCTGAAAGACGCCCGACTTATAGGGATTATCCACCCCGTGGATCTGACTACTCTGATCTTCCTAGAAGTACAGCTCGTGCTGCACCTAGGAGAGGTTATGTGGATGATGGTTACAGCCAAAGGTATGAGAGGCCACCTCCTCCTCCACCCCCTTCCCATCCAAGTTATCGTGAAGGACGCCCTCGTGATTATGATTCTCTATCTGGCTCAAAACGTTCTTACGCTGCCGTGGTAAGTATTATTTCTGCAATTTTCTTTTAACTGTATCCTGCATTGTTTACGATCTCATTTTTGTTATACATTAATTAACATAATTTAGTAAATGAAATTCTTTGTTTTTTATGTCTAACCAGGATGATGTTCCCCCAAGATACGCCGATACTGGTGCTCGCCAATCAAGAGCTCGATTGGAGTATGACTATGGTGGCAGTGCTTCACAGTATGGGGATGCTTATGGTGATAGGTTAGTTTAATCTAAAATTGACGATTTTGCAATTCTTCCACCCTAATCCTATTTTTGTGCTGTAATTCATTCTTACATTTTGATTTGTAGAGTTGGAAGATCTAGTCTAGGATATGGGAGTGGCAGTCGAAGCTCTATTTCTGGTCAAGATTCACATGGGGTGTATAGCAGTCGGCAGGGCATGAGTTATGGTGGAGGTGAACTAAGTTGCATATAGTCTGATCTGTTATTTTCAGCATCAGAGGTTTCTATACTTACTTTTATTATGTTTTTCCGATCAGGCTCTTATGGCGGTAGTGATGTTGGAGGCATGTACTCGTCAAGTTATGGCGGTGATTACGTTTCTCGTGGAAATGATGTAATCTTTCTGCCCTTTCTCAACCAATCTTGAGGAGTCAGGACCGTATTTTTGTTATATTCTTATGTATTGTTCCTGTGATGTAGGTTGGTGGCAGCTCATATTCATCAATGTATTCTGGCAGAGGTACGGGTGGCGGTAGCAGTTACATGGGCAGCGGTGGTTCGGGATCTTATTATTGAGGTAAGTAAGCTGATAACTCTTTGATATTGTGCTTTGTGTATTACATTAGGATGCATTCAGTATAAGTGGATGTATTTTTCTAGAGATTTTGCTATACTCGAAATGGCATCTCTTATCTTTTCGCAAGGGCTGGCGAAGGTTGCACATTGTGGTCACCAGTGAATTTGTCTATGAACAGATCCGACATAATAAATTGGCTGCAATAGGACGGCGGCCTTTGAAGCTTATGGATGTTATGAAGCTTACGATGTGGAGACAAAAGAACAATGCTATTTATAGCATTATATTTGGGAACTTGTCGCAAAAATTAGGTCATGTCAATTCAAGCTATCTCGGGTCTTCTCTGGGTGGATGTATTATCAGTTATTGAATTTGTGCTGTATGGACTCAAGTTAGTGAGCGATGGAAAAAGAAATATTTAGCAGTGATGTGTAATCAAACCTTGATTTATGATACCATTTGTGGGTGGATAATGTTAAAGACTTGTCACTGGTCCAATACCCTTTCATTTGGACAGAGACCAAGGCTAGAGATGCTGCTTATTTGGTTAAGGATTAATGGATTTTTTATCTGCTGAATGTATCAAAAAGTTGGTTCTTTATTTTAAGTCTTTAAAGAGATGTTTAGTTACTTTGGATTATTTGTTTTTACAGTGCTGCAGTCAGGACAGAAGTGAACTAATCGGCACTATGTTTAACTAGTAGTAATAAGAATACTACTTCAGGAATTAATAAAGTCAAAAGATGATTTTTTTGGGATGTGTTGGTGTTGTAGGATTTGTGATATGGTGTCATCATAAGAAAGTAAAAAGCATGATGAACTGATAATATTTGCTGCTGGAATGATTTGTTACGAGTTTTTGTCCGAAGGGGACTGCAAGATAATGCTAAAGAAGCATTAATATCTTTACCATCTAGTAACCTGCATAGTTTCCCGATTTTGCATAGTATTTATTTGTACGCAAGATTATATGCTAAAGAAGCATTAATATATTTACTGACATCCACAGAACCATTTGCTTCTGCATTGTAGTGGGATAATCCATCACTCAAGTGAATATGAAAATAAAGTAGCAGAAAGGGATTGAATATACTTCATGCACCTGGTTTTACCCCCCCACCCTACCTTGCTTGATATAGAAAAGCTCGGGGCAAACATGAACCAACATAAATCGGTCACATTGACAGAGAAATCACAAATGGGTCTAATTATTGTTTTATTATTACATTCAAGAGGGTAGTTTCCAACTCCCGAACCACATCGTTGGTTGTCTTGATTATCAAGTACCCTACCATAAATGGTGTATTCATATAGTATACATCTTGAAAGAGGAGGGTTTTTTAGGATATTTGAGATGATTTCTCTGTCTAACAACACCCTGTTTCTGAGCAATGATAGAGTTTTGACATTTTCACATGATTTTTTTCCAATGCATAACTTAAGTATCCATTTTTCTGCATCTTGTGGTAAACTAAATCTGCATTTAATAATTTAATAATATATTCACCGGGCGTAGGTTATTACGTACTGACTTGTTAAGTTGTAGTTTCCACTCTGTTCTGTTTGCTTTGCTGTACTGCAGGGTCTAAGCTCTCATCAAGCTCTTGTTATAGGTAACATACCTATATGCATATGAATGTTAGATCTAGTTTAGGTAACATACCTATATGGATGGATGGATATAAATGTTCAATCTAGTTTAGCTCTTGTTAGGTAACATTCCTATATGCATATGAATGTTCTCTACTTTATTTCTGTTTTCTTTCAATTTGCTATCATTGGTTTTTGTAAATCAATGTTATAAGATGATTGTTTTATGCATGACATTGTAAACATTTATGTGGTATGTGTTAATCATATTCCAGTGTATTGCACTTGTCTTGTGTTTGTTTGCTGATGAGTTCAAATCCCCGTTCAATTGCACCTTTAACTGAGTCCTACTCCCTCGTGTGATTGAAATTTACTCGTTTCACGTTATCAAACGCGGTTTATACCGATGTAGAATCAATATAACAAAGAATTATAGTGTAGTACTATTTGGAATAGTTAATTTTTAAGTACGGTGAAATTAATTTGTATATTGGTGGAAAGATAAAACCTTATTTTTCTTTTTATCTACTTCGTAGTATACTAATGGTAAAAAATGGCTTCGATGATACATTTAGATATTAGTGTCACCATAATTAACTGTATCCAACTAAAAACTTAATTTATTTGTGGTATTGTTTTTTATAAATAACTCTTGCGGATTTTTTTTTTTTTTTGAATGAACTCTTGCGAAAATTGTATTATACGTTAAAATTGGAATTGTATTAATATTGACCTGAGTTGGGAAATGCCAACTAACGTTAGACTTCGAGACTGATGCCAGCTCGATATTATAAAACCAAAATTGCAAGGGATTTTTTTTACACATCAAAGATCTTCCAACATCTTAATGCTCCTACTTAGGTCACAAGTTTGCGTTATCAAGCTAGGCTGACAAGGATTATTATAATGAATGGATTGCTGTTCCCAGAGTTCATAAATTAAAATAGGTTGCTGAGTTTTTAAGGTTAAATATAGATTAAGAAATTATTAATTTATTATTTGTACTAAAACAGCTGTGCATCTAATCCAAATAAAACAGCTGTGCATCGTTTGTGATTAGTCAGTAGTAATAATCTATTAAACAAATAATGGTATAATTGAATAAATACATTTCCTAAATGAAAAAAATTTCTTAAAAAATTTATTGTCTGTTTCTTTCTCTTTCAAAGTTTTATCTACTTTAAGTATTTTTCCTCAAAATAGCTCTAATTATTTCAGCGATGGGAAATATAAATTAATCATATACCATGAATAGTGGACTTAACGAAGCAATTCTAATCGTTAAGAAATTAATTCTATAATTATTTAAAAAATAAAAATTCTATAATAAAGTTTCTTAACTCTTGTAATTTAATCAACGGTCATATATTTGGCTTTTTTGTGTGATATTAATCGAGTCTTTAAGATTCTAGGAGGTCGATAGTTTAGAATGAAATCAAAATGATAAAAATCAAGGAAAGTAAATAGCATGTAGCATTATGGAAAATCATTATCATTTTGGCTTCCTACACTAAATGTTGTTGACATTCTTCAAAGAGTATAAAAGATCGTGCACAACAATATCATATTTTCTAGATCTTTGAATGTCATGTTTACAGAATCAATTTTGTCATAAAAAGATCTAACGATACAGTTTATTGTTTGCTTTTTCTATTGATAATTAAAAAAAGAAAGTGATATAAGATTTATTTGATAGAGGGGAGTCAAAGACGTGAGAGTTGAACTCCACTATCAACATAGTTACATAATACTAATAATATTAAATGTAAAATCATATTAGTGTCATACTAATAATATTACATTCATACCACTTCTTACACTCCAACAACTCGATCGTGTAGTCCATTATTGCACATGTTCATTGTTCACATCTCAAGTATAATCGACACCATACAATACAACTGTCAATTATGACAAGAATGTCCTTAAATGCAAAAACATTGACCACATAAAAATAGTAGTTCATTCAAGAGTACATTCTTTATTTCATTTCTCTTTTATACACACAATGCCAAACTGGATGTGGGCACAACCATTAACTTTGTACGAAATAGCTAAATCAGTCTTTTTCTTTGTTATTCAATACAAATGCAAATGTAGCTAGAATCTATAATGTATCAACCATAAAAATCAATAATGTACTCAAGAATCTTACTTTAAGTGACCAAATGCTTCTTCTATATATCATAAATGATTGCTTTATTGGATTCAAAGGATGTCTTTATTATAGCCTTCTTCACATTTTCTAAATAGAGTAAAATAAAGATACACCGACACTCTAACTAATTTTTTATAAGATAGGGTTAAATATATTTTTACCAAGAAAAATAATATCAACTATCAAATCATGAACTATAGAGATTTTGATGTATGGACCATAATAACTATTGCACTAATAATAATAATAATAATAATAATAATAATAATAATAATAATAATAATAATAATAATAGTACTAGCTTTAAAAAGTCCTTTTTTTTAAAAAAAAAAAAAACTTCTACTCTACTATAGTTAACGTCTTTCATTCCGGTAGACGCTTTAAAATATTCACATATTTTAGGTCCTATAAGTATACTACGAGACTAGTTAACAAGTCACCAACAAAATATTTATTTTTTTAAGACCTAGATGATTTATCTTTCAAATGAGCGACTCCAAAAATCAAACTCATGTTCTTTTTCTTGAAAATTTATCCAATTCATTTAAATAATACCAAACTCAAAAGTAGAGAATAGGCCAAAGGAATATGAGAAGAAAAAAAAGGGTATGAAAGGAATCATCCATAAGGAAAAGTACTTTAATTGCCAATGAGTAACAGATTCACTACATTTACACATGCATTGAGAAAATGCATAAATCAAACAGCTAGCTGTTGTTGGTTTTGATGGGAAGATTCATCTTCATTCAAGCATAAATGAGCCTTTAGTGATTTTGCTAAACTTAAGGTAGAATCTTCAAAAATTAGAGGTTGCATTTGTAGCATTTCTCTTTGGAGATGAACACAATAGGCTTGAAATGTGACTGGTGTTACATTTAAATTGAAACCTAAACCAAACAAGAAATCCAACTCAAGAAAATTCATCTCCGTTTTGGTGATTCCTCCGACTTTTGCATAATAAGCATTATTGTAGCACCTGAGGATTATAAATCATAGACAAGAGAAAAAGAACATTAGGTCATATAATTTTATTTATTTTTTATTTTTTTAGGAAATATGCAACAACAAAATTTGAAATTTATTATTATAATTTTTTATTTTATTTATAATAACAATTGGTTGTGTTGTACATTTGTACTAGTTAGCTAGCAAACTCACATGGGTGGATTGATTGTATGTTTATTGGAAAGAGCCAGCCTGGACATAGTATTATTCACAAGAAAGGTTATATTCTTTTTAAAGTTCTTTTTTAACAAGATTCTTTTTAGGGTATAATAGCTATAAAGTCTAAAAAAAACCATTTGATTGAACTAAAATTGTTAATGAGCTCCGGTAAATGATTAATCGTTCAGAATAACCATCAATATTTAGACTTTACTTAATTTTCAATCGAATCCTAGATTATCAAGGTTTATTTTCGCTGAAAATCAGAGGTTTAAAAAAATATAACATTAAATGATCAATGTGCTATAAACGTTAAATTTACCGACCATACGATGCATTTGGCCAAAAGTTAACCGTAAAATCTAAGCAAATTTAAGTCTATGGTAAATGTCATCCAAATTTTATCATATTTGAGTGTAAAACTTTTTTACATTATACAATCATTAAAATTATTACTATAGACATTGTTGACGAAACTTCACATCAAAATAATAGAAGAAAGGAAAAGATTTGTACTCTTCTATAATGCTTGAAGCGTAACACTTCAAATTCAGATCAAAATATCTTTGGATCACAATCACATATATATATATATATATATATATATATATATATATATATAAAACAGAGGAAAAACAGAGCAAGCAACCATGATTTTGTTTTTGTTTGATTAATTGTACCAAACTACATAAAATTTCTAAGGAAAATTGTTTTTTTAAGAAGCACATGAATTTGTGTACTCAAAAAGAAAAAAGGGTAACACCAAAAATTCACCAAAGTTTAAGAATTTATTCAATAAAAAAAGACTGAAAAAACTTACACATCATCCATGAATTTAGCAGCAACCATAACACTAGTAATCAACAAGCGATGAACATTGAAGGAGTTGATAGGCAAAGAAGGTTGAGTTTGAGTGAAACGATCAAGGTAGACATAAGCAACAATGAAGCATGAAGAACTACAATTTGCATACTTGAAAATTCTCTCAAGATAGCTTTGAATTGAGATATTTGGTCTTGACAAACCATGAAAAATAGAGATCTTATGATGGTTTTGTGTTTCATCATTTGATTCAGCTACCCTTTCAAGAAGTGAAGAGAGAAAAGTTATCAACTTTGGCATCATTGGACTCTCTAACTCTGCCATGGATAGTGACAAAGTTTTGAAATTTTAATGTGGGATAGGTGTTATATATAAATATAGGTAGATAGATAGAGAGAGAAAATGAGAGTACTTTATAGTGAGATGAGATCAAGGAGATTTTTTGTTAAGATAAAATCATTTGAGGTATGACCTTAAAATTAAATTTAAATACCAACAACAATGGACTGATCCAAATCCAAGTGGTAACGGATTTGAGTTTCTTAAGCATGTGATAGTTAGGGGTTCAATGTGTCTCTTGCGTATGGGAAAAATTCAGTTGAGGGGAGAATTTGCCTTGTGTGTCCCATAAATTCTCTGACAAAGATTAATTAGTGCTATGTGGCGGTGGAAACTTTGCACCAATAACATGATAACTCAAAAAAAAATTGCATTTAAATAATTTGGCCAATAGTTTGAAGTTTGACCGAAAGTGAATAAAACATGAACAAAATTATTTTCAGCGATCAAACTCGGTTTTCCTAAACGATTAAATAAATTAGATTTGCTCAAATTTGGGTTTTTTTGTACGGGAGCGAAAATCTGATTTTGATTATTTATATTTATATTACATTGTCAAGATTCATATATCCAGCTGTGCAATCTTCGTAAAAAAATCCAGCTGTGTAATTATATATTTATGCCGAATCGATAATTTTTTACGTCTTTAAATAGTTTAGATAAAATAAGGAAAGAGAACAAAATTAGGACTCTTGTTTAAAAGAAAATTAGGACTCTAAATATGATAATGGTTTAATGTTTTTGATATATAATTTATACTGATTTCTTTTATTAGAAAAGGGAAATAATTGATACTGATTTGATAAAATAAAAACTAAAAAAGATCATAGGAAATCATGTAAGATACTATAAAATTAGAAATTGATTTTAAGATATAAGCTAAGATATTCTAATTCGCTTCAAACTTTGCTATCATTGCTACCAATTGAACACAGTAGATAAATATATCAAGAATTTTTAGAATAAGTTAACCTCTACACCTCTTAATATCTCCCATTCTCTTTGATTAAGTTTGCATATTATTTATCTGAGGGGGTTAACAAACATGGGTACTTTTCTTGATCCAAATGGCCCTAGTGATTTAAATTATGAATTACAAGTTGGCATATTAGTGGTGGATTGGGTCTTTATCAACAAAAGTTTATGTAATTTGAATTCTTCTTTAATTTCAAAACTTGATTTGTAATAGAGGGAATGCGTGGTGCGTTTATTGTTTGATTAATTAGTGTCCTTTTCTTTTGAAAAATAATTTGCGGTTTTTCTTATGGTGATATTCACACTCTTCATGTGATTACATTTGTGAGTGTATAGGGTAAAGGGTCCCACAATTTTGAAGGACTTTGCATGTGTTTAGATTCTAGTACAAGTGGGTGACATGACATGGATTTGCTGTGTTGGTCCACAACATTGGAGCCTGCTTTTGTTCCTACTTCCTTCAAACAACTTCAGACAGATAACTAGTGCTTTGTCTTCAAGATTGGTTCATGTGACCTAAATCAATTTCAGTGTTTTAATAAATATACTATAATACTGGTGTAAACCCTCTAATTAATCTAAATTAAGATTTTGGAAGACATCAACCTTTTATTAGATTTATATATTCCACATCTCAAAAGTTAAAGATAAATGGTCCATATATATTAGTAGCATCTTTGTAAATCACGAAATTATTGTTTTTATTTATTCACATATACTTAATAACTATTGAACAAATCACTATTTTATCAAAGCATCAGATTTAAACTATTTTACGTAATAATTTATTTTCTTTACTCAATTAAATTAAGGAAATATTAACAAATATCGCAAGGGCATTTGTTAACAAGACCATTTAAATAATACGTAGTACATATTCTTACAATCACTAAGGTCTTTCTATGTTGTTTGTTACATAGCCTTTGTCACTATGTTTTAGATAACATAGCCAATATATGATTTAATCATAAATCTAATATAACTTATTTATGATACTTTGGAGAGTGACAACGTTGCATTCCCCATGATCAACATGCTAGCACAAGGAAGTAACTTAGTACTAAGAAATAACAGCTAACATGAGATGTATTTTGCCACAATAAGATGCATAATTCAAGTTGGAATACTTGGAAGTATTGGCTTTACAAAAAATAGAAGAAATGAAGCTTTTGCAACATGACACCCCCTTTGTGGATCTAATCTAACGTGCTAGGAAAGCAAAATACTATAAAGATTTGTGATAAACATTGTCAACTTTGTTGTCTCATTTGGTATTTCTTCCACTCAACAATGCTACTTAACATGCAGAGAAAAAGTAACTATTGCTTGAAATTAGATGCTTGCTGATGAAGAAAAGCAAATAATCTCTTGTACAATTTTTTTTGATTAAAAGCTATTTAAATATAATCTTTTATCAATTACTTCTATGTTACTTTTTTCTTCTTCTTTGACATCTACTTCTATGTTACTTATTTTATAAGTTACTTTTGCAATTTAATTTATCCATTTTATGTTTATATTTCGAAAACACTCTTTTGTATATGTGTGTTCAATTTTGACTTATCTCCTAAGAAACTAATGGCCCAGCTAATGGTCATGATAGAATATAAAAGAATGAGATAAGATGGTCGAACATGATATAATACGATAAAGACATGACAAGCATGCCATGCAAGTGCAACTAAGATAGTAAAAATATTATTTGTTTCGACATTTGATGTATTAGACATTTGTTTTTTATTTTGATGTTTTAATATATTTTAAATTATTTTTTCACTTGTAAATGTTGAAAATAATTCCTTATATTATACTACTATAGTACTATTTGTAACTCATCCCACAATAGGATACAATTTACATTAGAGATTAAGATAAGGTGACATACTTGACTTTCATGCTAACTCATCACATTGGATTAAGACATGATATGATTGTTTATCTTATCGTGTCTCTCTTATTCTCTCTCACCATCAATCAAGTTAGTAGTATTAACCATTGATATATTTGAGAAGAAATAAACATTTATTAATTTGAAATGATTCTTATATTTATGAACAACTTTTTCTTCTTCTTTAAAATGGAACTTCTATGTAGGGATAAAGGTAATATTAGGTGATATCTTTCGTTTGTACCTTTAAGATAGTAAGCTACTATACCAATTTAGTTGAGTCACTGGTATCAACAGTATTCGTATTATACTATTATGGTTATCTTGATAATGGACAGGTATGGAATATATATGGATGTACACACATGAACCAACCAACAATTTCCAAAGAACAAAATAATGCATACCATTACCGTGTCTGATAGAGAACAAGATTCTATAACCACTAGCAAAGTTATATGTTGGAGAAAAGTTAACATATCATGTATACTATAATTGCTAAGAAATCTTTTAAATAAAATAACACTGTAAAAGTATTAATATGATATTTTGGTTTTGTAATTCAAAAATCGATTGGATGAGGCTAGATTTTGTAAAGGTGGGGTGGAGTTATACCCCTTTTGTGCCTTTCATGTTTTGATCAGGTGTTAGGAGCAATCACATGTATTTGGAATCCTTGTAAATAAATGTGTCGATTTCGATCGATGTCAAGTAAATGGTGGAATATATTTAGAAATGTTTTTGGTAAAGATGTAATGGGAACATTCTTATCTCAACAACATGCCCCTTTTCTCATCTTAACCAAGACACTTGTTATGATTAGAGTAGAGCAGCTTAATTGGTTTGAACTAAGGAATAAGAAGTTGAAGGTCGTGAGTTTCAACTCGAACAAAGACTATTTTAATCTAACAACTAACTACTATTACTTCCTACTTCGTAAAAAAAAAACTAACTACTAACATTTATCATTAAAAAATAATAATTGTTACCACTTAATTGAGATGATCACATTTCACTTATACCTTTATAATCATTAAATCATGTAGAGACAAACACAACAAAACTAAATCTATCAAATTTTGTCCTCGTGAGATGAAATTTCGGAATTTTCAACTTATTTACCTTAAAGAGATGAAATTATAGCCACTAAACTACTTAAAGAAAAAAAAAATCTCTCAAATTTTATTACCAACCACTAATATATATTCCATGCAACAAATATTAGTATGTTGTTAATTTTATGGGAATCGAACTCTTGACATACTTACCACTGAATTTCTTAAGTCCTCCACCTCCAACCACCAAGTAATTCTTATATTCTCAACCATCAACAGAGTTACAATATATGAAGACTTAAGTTCTTAATTCTGATGTTATCTATCTCAGTTAATTAGTTTTCTTTGGAAAAAAAAAACAGTTTATCTTTCAAGAACACTTTTGACAGCAGTGGATCTCAAGTGTTCCAGCACAAAAGAGAGTATGTTAGCAACTTACAAGGTTCACTTTTCGTTAGTCGATACTCCCCTAGAAAATTTAACTTAAGTCTGCTAGCGAAATCAAACTGCTAATTCTACCAGCTAGATATTGGTTTCAATGAACACATACCAAAACACTGATATTCTATTTTATCTTGCAAGTGCAACTTGCAATACTTAAACAAAGTTTTTTTAAATAATGTATACCGATAATGCGCACAAAGCCATTAACAAACTCTAAAAATCCGCCAGATTCAGCAGCAGATAAATTTAAAAAAAATTGTCTATAACATGATACTTATTCTTTAGATGAGATCCTAATGGGTAATATGAACAACTAATTAAAATACGAACAATGATTCCTGATGGCCGCAGCTGTATAACCTTGCAGATTGAGTAGCAGGATAATATCAATGGTTTTAATGTTAATAATGTTATTGTTTCAGTATTACCATTAGTATATAATCCTCAACTAGCTGTGGAAGACTGGAAGCAGAAAACAAGCATGCCATTACAATTTACAAAGGCTGCAAAATCATTTTCATTTTGTGGGGTCCATAACACCTCAACTGCCTGCAAGGGTCATATAGTTTTAGTTTAGAAGATTAGTAATATGCCTGTTTGGACATAGATGCAGGTTAATGGGTGTTGACCTTTTTCATTCTGAGTGGAATGTATTACATTATCCATATCATTTATCTAAAGCAAAAATGCAACTGCAATGGTACAAAGCATTAACATATTTTGGGTTGAATTTTATTTTTCAAAAATACCCTTAATTTTTTATTTTAATTTTAAATACAAATAACACATGTAACAAATAGATAAAAATAAATTTAATTTAAGGAGAAAACTTACGCACAATTCCTTATGAACTGTTCTTACTGTTAGTCAATTATAAAATAACACATAGATTACTAATTCATGTCACTAATCGTCCTTGTTAACCTTCTTTTACCTCCGTTAACCACAAATCAAACTCACAAAAAACTAGCACAAAATAAAAACTCATGTTACTTTATTATCAGCCGATTTTATGTTGTATATCTGTGTTGTTCCCCTCAATACAACCGACAAAGATTTCCAAGTATTTTCATATCTCTTCCACAAAAAACAATATTTCCATATTATTTTATTGCTTGCACAAAAAATAGTATTTCCATATTATATTATTTTATTAATATAAGTTACTATTTCTTAGCATTTGATCAATTGTAACAAACGTGATAAAAAAATAATGGTAAGGATTGAAATTTAAATTCTCCAAAAAATGATTAGTAACAAATATGAGCAGAAAATAATGTTAAAGATTGAACTTTAAGTTTAAATCCTCTAAAAAATAAATTAGCAACAAACGTGAGCAAAAAATAATGTTAAAGATTGGACTTTAAATCCTCTAAAAAAAGATTAGTAACAAACTTGAATAAAAAATATTGTTAAAGATTGGACTTTAAATCCTCTAAAAAAAGATTAGTAACAAACGTGACCAAAAAATAATGTTAAAGATTGGACTTTAAATTCTCTAAGAAAAAGATTAGTAACAAAATGACCAAGAAATAATGTTAAGATTGGACTTTAAATCTTCTGATAAGAAGATTAGTAACAAACGTGAGCAAAATATAATGTTAAAGATTGAACTTTAAATCCTCTAAAAATATATAAGTAACAAACGTGAGCAAAAAATAATGTTAAAGATTGGACTTTAAATCCTCTCAAAAAAGATTATGACTCAAAATATTTTAGCAAAAATTTGTTCGCACTATATTAAATATTAACAAGTAGGGTTCTCACAGTTAATAGTTCGTTCCCGCATTGTTTAGTTTTTCTCAACCCTCTGCATCAGAATTCAGAATTAACCTGTTTAGTTTTTTTTATTTTTCTTTCATGTTACAACTAATTAAAGTCGATTAATTTTATGGATTATAAATTTGACTTTGCTGGTTTATAAGTGATTATGATTCAAATTATTTACGATTAATTTTAAGAATTATTTGACTTTGCTGGTTTATAATTGCTTTTATAAACTATGATAACGTGATTATTTTTTTTATATAAAGAGAACCGTGATTTTTTTTTATATTACTAAATAAAGGGAAAATAAGCAATAACATCGCTTGCCGTTAGGGGTGGAAATGGGCTAGACCGAGCTGGGTTTTGTAAGGCCTAAGCTTGACCTACTTCAAAAATTATAGGCCTGAGCCTGGCCTATTACCCGTTGTAACGACCCGAATTTTTCGGACGTTAATTAGCAAAATTCACAGTGAAAAGACGAATTTTTTAAAATAATAAATGTAATGTAAAAATCGTCGACTTTAAAATAAACCAATAAATAAGTTTCTCTTCAAATTTACAAAGTAGTAAATTTTACATCAAAAATATAATATCTCTAATAACAAGACACTTAGCCTTTTTCTACCCAAGACTACACCTAGCTGGTCAAAGTTCTGGATGCTTGTGAAAAGTTTTCTCAACAAGGCTAATACCAGGGTCGGAATATAACAAGCCTCCAAATGTGCACCACCATTTTACTTGCGTCTTGTTCTACTATATCACTTTGCCTCCTTGACGTCACCGCCAAAAAGGAAAGACGAATCGACGGTCATCTGTCTAAAAGTAAGGGTCATCTCCAACTAACAAACATAGTACAAATAGGCTTGCAGATAAAGATTCAAACAACAGATAACAAAAATAAATAAGTAACTAAATAATAAAATGCACCAACCACATTACTTAGTTTCTTAATCACCACACCTAACCTTAAGTTACAACTTGTCTAAAATGCGTTAGTCCCTGTTGGTCAATCTATATGTCAATGCTCATGATCTGGATTTCCACTCTATGCGGAGCCAAATGTCCCACCATTGGACAATATACCCCACCATTGGGCAATACCCCATCGTTGGGTAATAACTCTTAAGAATTCGGCGTTCAACACCCCACCGTTGGGCATTATTCTGAATCACCTAATGCATATGAATCGCCACTACCCCACCGTTGGGTAATAACTCCTAGAACTCCAGGTTCAGTACCCCACCGTTGGAAATTATTATGAGTTATCTAATGTATGAATGTCTCCATAAATACCCCACCATTGGATAATAACTCCTTAACTCTAAGTTTAGATCCCACCATTGGATATAGTTTAGAAACACCATTTTAGTTACTTGTCACACATGAAAAAAATAGTATTCATGTTAAAATAGCTCACACAAATTACAACAATACATGATATTCATGTCAAAACAACACGACCAAATAATTATCACAACACCAATATATAACACATAACAATCACTAAAAAAACACCCTTATGATAATTATCGCAACACAAATATACACACATATACACGTACGGAAGCGCGTGGAGTGATGCCCTTACCTTCATAATAACCGTCGTTAAACTCCTCATGCGGCGGTCTTTGCTCTCCCACCTCTATACCTTCACAATTAAATGTTCATTTTTGTAGCTTCAATTTCACTTACTGTAGTCAAAGCTTGGATTTGCATTAAAGTATGACTCCCTCCCTCTTTATTCATTCTGATATCTATATGCGACCTCTCTTTATTTTATTGCATTTGTTTTTGACCCTGTGCAGTTCAGCTGATGCTACACACGTATAATTTATTTTACTTTGATCCATAAAAGAACCTTCTATTTTTGTTGAATAACTCAGTACCGTTTAAATCTGGCCATTCAATCTTGGTATAAAATTCATGGTTAAGATAACTATTGTATACAATATCTCATTGCTAACCAAAAATAATTAATGTGAAGATAGAATACACAAATTACTAATAAACTAAAATGGTCCAGACTCCAATATAACGGTTTGGCTCAGAGTTAGTATAACACAACTATTGTCAGTTTTCTTACTAGTTGGCCTATCATTTCCATATAACACTTATTTTCCTTAATTACGGTGATTATCTAAAGGAATAACCCAAGTCTCTAATTTGTTAAATTTACAAAGTATATGTCTACACAATGGCCAATTCCACCAGAAGGAAAGGGAGAAAAACTAAATAATGTGACACTAGTTGCAATGAACTTTATCTGATGCTTTGAGTATACCTTAAACTGATACAACATGGTGACAAATCTCAATTACTTAGTTTATTCTTGTTATACTCTATCTCGACCCATGGCTGGTGGTTACCTGTCAAGCTGTTTGAGGCAATTCATTTTAATTTCAAGGCTGAACCTGAACAATATAAGGAGGGCAAAGCAAGATTTGATTCTCTATAAAGAAAAGGGTTAAGAGGAAAGATATTCTTACTTATCTCCTTAAAGTGAATTTCTTGTACTCTCTCATATCTCCTTCAGACTCCCTCTGCGTCCCGTCTCTCTATGTAACCCCTTTTTTCTTCTAAGAAGTGGAATGAGTGTGTGAGTGGAAAGAGGGAAAGGAGGTTGAGACTAAATTCCCAAACGTGGTGGTGACGTCTACTGGAAGTGGAAAAGTGTTGTAACCTATCTCACTAAATGCAGGTATACAATTAAATACTTAACTATCGGTGGATTTTAAGGTGAAGGGATCAATTAAGTCCCTCACGGGTGGAACCTAAAAAATGTTACCATTAGATATAGTCAATATTGTAGATTTGTTTAAACTAAAGTGAGAACACATACACACTGCCATACTCAATCACGCCTCTATCTCCTCCAATTTGTGTGAGACTGCACCGTGCTCAATTCCATTTTTCACAACGTGCTTCAATGGTGAATTTTTTTTTAAAGTTACTATAGATCTTGGCATGCGGGAGCATTTAATTGGTTTTGTTTGTGAAATCACAACCTATGGTGGAAGCACCTTGGGAATATTATTATTATTATGGGGAAAACAAACATATTTGAAGACTTTCTCTTATAGTCCTCTTCGTTGGAAATCATTTCTTTCTTTCTTTTCCCTTGGTAGTATATTGGTTTATTACTTTACTGGATGATATTTAGATAAAATTCCAACAATAACTAGATTTTGAAGGAAATCCTTAAAACCTAGATGTCGATTTTAATTTTGAAGAAAAAGTTATCCATAAAAAACATTAACAAAAATTGTCTGTAATCAAGATATAATTGATGCAGAGAGAAGGATGGATAAGTTCGTTGTCTAGATGCAGAAGTTGAGAGTAGAGAGAAAGTGATTAGATCTAGTGTTGTAGTCACTATTGAGATCATGTCGTATTATTTAATCTAATGGTTAAAAAAAGTGGTACATTAGTGAGGGACTTAGTTGATCCCTCACCTTAGAATCCACATACTTTTTAATTAAAAAATAATTAACTATTTCATTTTTTTATTGACTATTATAAATTATTTTAGTAAAATACACTAAAATAAATAGCACAAAATACGGGATTTTACATCCGTCATAGGCTTATTTTCGAGGCCTGGCTGACCTTTCTGATGAAGCCTGAAAGCCTATTTTACACTAAGACCTATGAACATCTATAAGCCTACCACTAAATAAGCCAAAACTTATGAAGGCCTAAAGCACACAAATATGACTTCTACTAAATAACAATTACTTACGAAGGGCTAATCACACCAATATACCTGCTACTAAATAGCCGAATCATATGAAAGCTTGAGTTTATAAAAATAAAGCATCAACATTATCAATAATGAATTGTATATTATATATAAGGCTTAATACATCCCTCGGTCCCGTAACTTATTTTATTTTCTCAGTTTGGTCCCTTTACTAAAAAACGTCTCAAATTGGTCCCTTATATATTCCGCCTTTACCTCTTTTGGTCATCTTTGTTAGTTTTTAACATCAAATATTTAAGATGAACTATATTTAAAGATGGTCCACCATAGACCTTAGTAAATTTTTTAATTTTAACCCTTTGATTTTTTATTTAAAAGATTATTGTTGGATCATATAAGGTATATTGTATTTTACTGTGAGCCACTAACATCTAATACTTTCTCTCATCTTCTTCATCAATCTTCCATTAACCCATAAAATCAACAACAATAGCAAACCAAATTCAATATTTTTTTTTGCTTTCTTTCATCATCATATTCATCATGAATTAAAATAAAAAGAGATGAAAGAAGAAGGAAAGAGGAACACATCGAGAGAGAATAGAGAGATTCAAATTAATTTATAATTTATTTACTTTCATCATAAAACCCAATTGCAGGACTATTAATCCTAGATCCAAAATTGATGTTTGAGTTTTTCAAAAGAAAAACACCAAAGGTTTAAAGTTTATTCAAATCCATTGTTCTTGAGTTTCTAAGAACACACTCAAACCCAGAAAATAAAATAAAAAACCAAAATTAAAAATGCCGAAAAAGTATAATTTTTTCTTTTACTAAGAATCATATCTGGTATTATTATGAACTAGATTCGAGTATATCTTCATTTTCCAACTCCAAATCAACGCCTCAAGGGTGGTGCATCTGAAGACAAAGATCAACAACACCTACAAACCATCTTGTAAAACTTGTTCGGTACACTAATCATCTTCAACTAGCAACATGCAATTCATAGATCTGTAGGCAAAATTTATAGAGAACAAAAAAAAAAGATGAAGAACAATAGGTAGGAAAAGCCATTACTTCATCAAAATTCTCAGAAGCACTCTTCGTCTTTTTATTTTGATTTATGCTTCCGTTTAGTTTTCAATTTCGATTTCTACTTATGTGTTCAATTTCTGATTTTTGTTCTTGAGCGTGATGTTGAAGAAGGGGGGAAGAAGATGAAGAAAACATTAGGTGTTTATGGTGATTTATTTGTATTAATTGTGTGTTGTTGGTGACCGTAATGGAGGAGGAAATTTATATGGGTTTCAAATTTGATAATCAAAGGAAGATCAAGAGGAAGACATGGAAGGAGAAGAAGATTAAGAAAAAATAAAATAGATATAGATGGTTCACTGTAATATACTATGCACCTGCAATCAAACGGTTATAATTATATTAGAAATATTAGACATAAAAAAACTAATTGTGAGGACCAAAATAGATAACGACATAATACATATGGGACCAAATTGACATAGTTAATAGTTAAAGGACCAAACTGAGAAAATAAAATAACTTCAGGGACCAGAGGATGTATTAAGCCGAAAAATATAAAAAGCTTAATAGGCTGGCCCGACAGGCTTAATAGGCTTTTTTGTAAGCCTTAGCCTAGCCTATTAAAGTAAATAGGCTTTATAAAAAGCTTGAGCCTGACCTTTTTATTAAACGAGCTGGGCCAAGCTAGGCTTTAAATAGGCTAGACCATAGGCCCCTGTCGAACGGCCTAGCTTGTTCCCACCCCTACATGCCGTTAAACTCCTTCCACTGCCGTTTAAATGAATAAAATCATTGCTTTTTTCTTTGTGATTTCAAACGTTCTGTATACAATTGATAAACTGCTCTCATGACCCCCATCCAATATCCAACAAAATACAGTGAAATCAAAGTGTTAAAACCATTTAAACAATTTAAAATTGTTAAACGATAATCGCACTCATGTTACCAATAACTAAAAACAGAAACATTAGAAAGCTTCAAACCACCATCTTTTGTTTTAGGTTACATTCAAACCACCATCTGAGAGGCCATAAAAAGACAGGACCGCTAAGAAGTATGGATGCGAACACCGACACCATGTACAACACGGATACTGGCACGTCAATAACGTTGATAATTTGAAAAAATCACATAATTTAGGGTAATTATATTTGCGGATGCGGATGCAACAAATGTTCAGACACATCTAATATGAGGGGTGTATGTGATTTATAGGCGTGGAGTAATATCATAATTCATATATGATCGAAAGAGGCATAATTACACCTACAAATGATGATGTTCAAAAAATGAATGACATAATTATCAATTAGTTTCCAGGAGAATAACATATTTTGTTGTCATTTAACGAGGTTGAAGGGGATACTCATAACTTATATCAACATGAATTCCTAAACTCAACTATTCAAGGAAGTATCTCACCACATATTTTAAAGGTAAAAAAAGGTGCACCTTTGATGTTGTTGTGAAACATAGACCCTAGATATGTCTTGTGTAATAGAACACGATTGTTATGTCGTGATTCATTTAAGAATATGTTGGATGTGAAAATCCTAACAGGAAGCAATGCTGAAAAAAGAGCATTCTTGCCCATAATTAAATTAAAAACAAATGCGAGTTCATGACTTTCCTTTGTGCTTAGTAGAAAACAGTTTCCCGTTATACTAAGTTTTGCTATTACCATAAATAAGTCACAAGGGTAGACCATTCCCAATGTCGGATGTCAGAATCTATCTTCCACGACATGTTTTCAGCCATGGTTAATTATATGTAGCTTTATCAAGATGAGTTTCTCAAAATTCAACAAAAGTTCTCATTAAAGAAGAGAAAATAGAAATAGAAGATGAAGACTTTACGAAAAACTGTAGTTTTTAAAGATATTCTTTTATCGCAATAATAACAATGTTTCTTTTACATAACATGTCATTTGTACATTTATTTATGATGTTTCTTTTACACAATACACACATTTATGTTATGATGTTACTAATTACTATTAGAATAAACTATAAACGATTATTATTTTACCTTAATTTTATATACAGGCAAACAAAAATATGTTGAGTTCAAAAATAGTTTTGTTATATGCTTTGACAATATTTTGTTTATAAATCAATATATCGATAATTTCCATAATTTGTAAAAATTTAAATCAAAATTATACAAATAAACATAATAAAATAATCACATGCGCTAGCGCAGTAGAAAGAGCGGACAAACACGATAGTGTCCGTTTTTCCGCTAGTATAATATAAAGTAAGGTATTTTATTATTCTTTCTATTTTCTAAAACCAATATTTTATTTCGCATAAATATCTCAACAAACTTTTAATTTTATCCATTTAATATATATTTTTTTTGAAAGTTTATTTAAATTTTTATTGAATTTCTAATATTTTATATAGCAGAAATATCTCAACAAACTACATATAATACTTTCAAAAGAAAGTTTATCTTATATTTCAGGATTAAAATGTTCCAATTGGTTTCTTTCTTAGGAAAAGAAACTTCAATTAGTTACTAAGTAATCTTTTAGCACCATATCATTCAATTAGTTTTTCTTTTTGAGAAAAAAAGGTATCGATTAGTTATTATGTTATCTTTTAACAACATATTCTAATGCAAATATTAACCATAAACAAAAGAATTTTTGTTAATCACATATTCACATATTTTTAGCCCAAACGAAAATCTCAAACCTTCTTTACATCTAACCTTTTTCCTTCTTTAAGTTTACCAAATATCAATTTTATTATTTCTCTTATATATATATATATATATATATATATATATATATATATATCAACCATTTTCCAATGCTACTTTTTAGGCTTATTAGATCGTTTGGTCCCTTATTAAATTTCATGTTTTCATTTTGGTCCTACAATTAATAAAAATGACGTTTTAGTCCCTCACATTTTCTTCCGTTTGCCAAATAAATCCTTGCAGTTAAGTTTAACCTCAAATGTCTATGGTGAACCAACATTATAGATGGTCCACCATAGACGTTATTAATTTATTTAATTTTAGCCATTTGATATTTTGAATTAAAATAGACCTTTGGATCTTGAAAGACCATTGAATCTTATAATAGATCACAAACACATGATTTTTCTTTCCCTTTCTTCATCTTTTTTCTTCTATTTCTTCTCCTTGTTCTTGATCTTCATTTCATATTCATGAATTTCAAGAAAAAAATTCAGAAAAGATAATCATCCACCACCACAAATATATATTCTAATGCAAATGTTAACCATATACAATTTTTTTTTGTTAATAACATATTCACATATTTTGAGCACAAACGGAAATCTCAAATCTTCTTTACATCTAACCTTTTTCCTTCTTTAGGTTTACCAAACATCAATTCTATTATTTCTCTTATATATATATATATATATACTTTGATATATATATATTTCAACCATTTTCCAATGCTACTTTTTAATATGACATGTTTTCATCTTTTTGTTATTTTTATTTTTTGATTTTAGAAGACAATAACATCTTAAACATTTCTTCATCTTTCATGTTTTGATCAGGTGTTAGGAGCAATCACATGTATTTGGAATTCTTGTAAATATTTGTGTTGATTTCGACCGTCCGATGTAAAGTAAAGGGTGGGAATTATTTTGAAATGTTTTTGGTAAAGATGTAATGGGAACATTTTCATTTCAACAACATGCCCCTTTTCTCATCTTCACCAAAACATTTGTTATGGGCACAAAGTTGAGTAACTCAATTGATTTGAATTAAGGGATAAAAAGCTGAAGGTCCTGAGTTCAAACTCAGATAAAGACTATATCTTAATCTAACAACTAACTACTATCATTTATCATTAAAAAAATAATCATTGTTATGATTTAACTGAGATGAGTACCATCAATAATTGGCTAGAATATATAAATATTTCAATTCTTAATTCTGACGTTATATATCTCAATTTAAAATTAAGTTTTATTTTTTTTTAGAAAAAAAAATAGTTTTTCTTATTTTATTAGATTTGTACTTGAATTAATATTAAAATTTAACTTTGAATAATATTCAGTAGAATTTGCTTTAGGCCTCTAAACAAATTGGACCGACCATATAAATCAGGTATTGTCGGTGTCGAGCTTTTCAGGCATATAACTATCATTTATGTATTTAGAATGTAAACCTCTGAATTGTACTATTCCATTCAGTAAATCTTCTTGTATGATAAAAGAAGAAAAATAATTGATGATTTGTAGCCAAAAAATAAAAAATATGATAACTCCTCACTTGCATCAACTTCTCACACTAGTAAATCTTCCATTCAGATAAAGTTTTTACAGCTTGGATGCACCCCAAGAGACATTGCAACAATGGTGAGGACACAGGAAAAGAAGCCAAGAAGTAACACACACACACACACCTGGATATATTATATGTATCATTTACTAAGGGTCCAATTCCAAACTATCATCCATGTAACACTACTTCAGTCCAAATATAAACAGAATCATATTTAAAGACACAAGTCATAGAAACATACACAAGGATGGCCTCATATCACATTTATCAGAAGAGTCAATTCCTATTAGAGCAAAACATCACAGTCCATGTCCTAAGTTAGCATAAGAGAACCTTGCCCTTCATAACTGTCGTGATAAGCTATAAAAGCTTGAGAAAAGAAATATTACAATATTTCCCCCTATGTTCTATCAACTCATTTTCCACAAGTCAAAACAAAATTTGAAATATCAAACTATGAAACACCCACACACACACATACTCGATATTGACACTGACGTGTAGAGACTGATAATAATTTAAACAAATGAAAGTGATTGAATGTAATAACATGTGTTGGTGTAATGTCAATGTTGGACACTGACACGTGTTAGACACCACACACACCTTCAATTTGAAGTGTAGGTGCTACATAGGCATCAAAAGCTATTATCTACTTGGCTGAACAACACTTGAGAATCATCACCATCTATGTTTTCACTGTCATCATCATCATCAATTCTTTCAATTCTGTTTGACGGTTCATCTTTGCTAATGAGTGCCGCATACGCTTCATCTTTATGGTATCCTGACTTCTTCAACAACTCAATTAAAACCTCGGCGCTCTCCATGTCGTCTTCGTCTTGACAAAGCTTAAGGAATGCAGCCAATTTTATTGGCTTGGGTTTCCAACTCTTTGAATCACTTGTCTTAAAAGCTTTTTCCAAGCACGAAAGCGCCTCAGAAACCCTCTTTTCGGCAATATGACCCTCAGAAAGAAGCTCCCATGTAGTCGAATTTGGACATCCACCACCTTCAGTCATATGCTTAAAGAAACTAAAAACTTTATCTGATTTACCTTTCTTAAGATACCAGCTTATGAGAAGGTTTCCTATTCTAGAATCATCAGACGGCCTTACAGAAACCCATTCCTCGTAAAGCTTTTCTGCCCCCTCAATATCGTCCATTCTTACGAGAGAAGAAACAACAGCATGGTATCCCAAGTTAGGTATACTTGGAAACATTGATTTATAGTTATTCCACACGCGGTAAACTTCGTCCTTGTTTCCAACACTTCCATACAAACTCAGGAGATAATGAAAAGGTACTTTATCTCGACCTAATATTCTACCCTCGGCCTTTTTTAAGCACTCTTGTGCTTTTTCAAACAGTTCCATCTTAATATACATTGCAGCCATTGTACTAAATGTACTCCAATTAGGAATAATGGTAGGATCCTTCGACATCTGTTCAAAAACTTGTTCCATCTTCTCTATTGATCCTTGAGATCCACAAGAGGACAACCAGATATTATATGTATATATATCTAGCTGTATGTTATTTTCTTTCATTTCTGAAACCAACATATCGACTTTATCATAATCCTTAAGGTTCATGTACAGAGTCATCATTAAATTAAACGGTAGTGAATGTATTAAGTACCTTTTACTCCTCATTACTTCGAGTAAAGATTCTGCCTTTTCTCTTGATCTAGAATGAACATATGCATTCAAGAGGGCACCATATGTTCTCTTGTCTTTTAAATCATTGGTTAGGTTCAGAAAAAAACCTTCTGCACTAGAAACTCCGTGAACTCTTGCAATTAGATCTAACTGAATCGCAATGTCACTTGCAGATATTCTAAACCTCTCTGGTCTATTGTTCATCCAATCATATACCTGCAAAACAGTGAGTGGTGTCATACTTTCAGTTACAGTTGAGTATTTTTTTTGACCAACAGTTTAGGTAATTGAATTCATAAAATCAAGTGAATTATATAAATATAAATAGTAAAGGAAGTGCATTTGCCAGCATTCGAAGTTTTAATTCATATTCATATATACATTCATAACTCATAATGAACAATGATTGATTTACCTGAAGAGCTCTGTGATGTTTTCTGTACTTTCTCAACTCTTTAACAATTCTACAAAGTTCCCATTTGGTGAGATTTCTGCCTTCATTCTCCCATTGATTCAACACAGAAGCAGAACCCAATTCAGGATTCTCCATCATTGCAATTCTCTTGTATATAACATTCCATTTCACATTGGGTTTTCTCTCATAATCAAGAGTACCATAATTGTGAATCTTTGAGATTGAACAAGTGACAGAAACTCTTGCTCCTCCTCCAATTCCACTGTCAGTGTAAAACACATTGACCCTTTGTTTGAAAAGGGGAAGAGTGTGAGAAACATTTTGGTTTTGTAAAGAAGATTGAATTTGAAGAGTCATCATTTTCTCAGCGTCACAATGTTTTGTTTTGTGTTCAAGATATAATAATAATCATGTTTGGATTTCAGATAGACATGAATATGATATCATAGGGTCCACCTTGGATGCAGATTCACGCAATACTCATCGTTGGATTTATCACATGCTACATACAACCGCATGAGATTGAAATGTTCGAAATTAAATTCACCATCTTGCGAAAAAGTTACTTCTTATTAATCGAGTCAACCTTACGGACATCCACCATACTCTTTTAATGTTGATGTCTCTATTTTATGTTTGATAAATGTATTTTCACATATTCCATTCATTTATTTTTACTATATTTTATTTTTATTTTTATAGATAAAATTTAGGGTGGAAATAGTGTACTTCAATTCGATACATAATAAAGAACATTTAAAAATGAATTTACACTTAGATAAATACTTTAGTATTTTGATGTTTGATCGGGTAGTGGTATATTCTAAGTGAAATTTGTTTAGTATTTGAATTTATTTTAAAATAAATGAATATGGAAATGTAACATGGCATTAAATGAGTGGTAGATATTTAACCAAATTATGGATACTAGAGTTTACCCTACATTTATCTCATTTTAAAGCATTATTGGGTCTCAAAATTCGAAATATTTTGGTCCAAACAAATATCTACGTTTTTTTTTAATAATTAAAAATGTATTTTTTTACATTAACCTTCCGATTTTCAGAGAAAAGACCCCATAACATCCCACGATCTCTACATGTCCCTTGCAAGTACAATCATTGTTGAGCTTTATCCAGCCATCAAAGGGTCTCTCCAACAACCGATGTAGATAGTCTTCTCGGGTTGAATTTTTTTAGTACAACAACTATTTATTCCTCTTGTGAAATTATGAAGTGTCAAATTAGGATTATTTGGCCGTTGAAAATTGTCTTCAAAGACAAATATAACTTTGTTGCGTCAAGTCCATAGGAACCAACAAATGGTCATGAAAGTAGTTTAAGAGTTAGCAAAGGGCCGGCCCAACATGTCAAGAGGCTTAAAACAAATTTTATAAAGAGGCCTTTTGAAATAAAATAAAATAAAAACATAGTGCTTATTAAAAGCATAATAAATCAAGTTTTGTTGAATCAAATATTAAACTTAGAACCAAAAGGATTTGAGGCCTTAAAATTGAATAACTAAGCTAGATAAATATTTGAGATTAGTATGTCATACTATATATTTATAACTAAATTAACTTATTTTGAGGCCTTTTTTTAACCTAAAATCTTGAGGCCTAAAGCCCTTGCTTGGATGGCATCGCCTTTAGGCCAGCCCTGAGTCCCTGAGTTAGCATTAATAGCTCCAACTCCAGCTTCTTGATGTTGTTGAAAATCCTCCCAGGTGTTCCAACAACAATGTTGTTGATGTTGAATAAATCTTTGTGAACCTTAATGTTTAAACTCCATAGAAAACAATAACTTTTATATCTAAAAGATATGTGTTGAAAACAACCTCGTGGCAAATCTGGACAAATTCAACAAACAAATGAAGCATTTGCTAAGCATGAAAATGTACACATATGTGTATGCAGTTTTTATTTTTATTTTTAAGGATATCATATTTTTTCAATGGTTAGCACACACTAATGAATAATTAACGAATCCACCAAATGGAAAACTTGGAAGTCAAGCCATCATATTAATCAATATACAACCTAATGGAACTTCTAAAAAGTTTTCCATAACACATTGTAGGGTCATTGTTTTCACTTTAGCGATCCAATTTCTCAAAAGAAAATAAGGTTTTCATACTTGAAAACATAAGAGCAGACTATGAGGACTCAGGACAGAATGTGTATGCAACTTTAGAAGACGATGCTTTATGGGTTAAGGTCGTCAAGCTAATGGAATATTTAATGATTAGTAATAACAACCTGACAATTTCTAGTATCATTCCAAAAAACCTTAGTTACACCCAAAATAACGAAAATAGCTTTAAAATGAAATATAATTTCAATTATATCCAAAATCCTTCAAAGCATTTCTCTCCTCCCTATAACACATATTCATCTTAAATTGGGTTTACGTGAACTTAACTTGCCTATTCTCAGTGACAGATTCAGGAATTTTGATAAGTGAGGTCAAAAATAATATCATAAAAATTTATATCAAACTATATAAACGCGTAAGCGTGCAAAAATTATATAAGTTATGTTTATAATTGCTTTAAAATGTTGATTTTTTTTTTCGTTTCTAGTAGAGTATAAAAAGTTTAACCCTAATTAACTATTTTTTCAACCACCAACGTCAATCATAAAGCCTTTTTCAACAAATATAAGAATAGTTTATAACATAATAGTAGTTTTAGGATCTTGCTAACAATATGTTCTAAGAGAATTGGTTAAAGATTTCCTAAAAAAATTATTATCTTAAAAATAAACGGTATATTTATCGATATAATAATTTTAACAACTTTTTATAAAAAAATTACTTCTTTTGATTTCTTAACTAGTGTTCTTAGAATACTCATTAAGATCCTTTTTAGTTTTGAAATTTTTTACAGTGTTATCAATAGACTATATGAAGACAATAATATTATATAAGTGGGGTCAAACAACAAAAATATCTAATTTTATATTAAAAATACAATAAGCAAGTGGAGGCAAGTAGGGTCGGTTGACCCATTGCCCCACACTGCATCCGTCCCTGCCTATTCTAAGTAAACATAATTTATATGAACGAAGATAACCTCGATATTATCATTAAATTTAATTAAAATTCTATGAATTTGGAAATTTCCGGTTGCGAGTAGAAATTGTCAAACAACTTTCTTTATGATATTATACACATTGTAGAATGGGAGAACAAAACTGTTTAGTTCTATACACATTGTAGGGTCATTGTTTCCACTTTTAGTTATCCAAAATTTCCAAAGAAAAATTGGCCAAAAGAGAATTACTTTAAAATGATGCAATGTTTAGTTGCCATTGCAACTTTATGAGTCTTTTTCAAAGAAACTTCTCTTGTTTATGTCTTCTCAGTTCTATACACACTAAGAGTAATTAAACAACAATGAAAATTACAATAGTTTCATTGTTTTTCTTTCTTCTCTGCTACTACTGCATATACATCACTTTCCAAATGTCTTGAGGATCAACACTCATTGTTGCTCCAATTGAAAAACAATCTCATATTTGGTAATGAGTTTTCCACCAAACTAAAATTGTGGAATAAAAACACTACTTGCTGCAATTGGAGTGGTGTTACTTGTGACAATGAGGGACATGTTATAGGCCTTGACCTTAGTGAAGAATCAATCACTGGTGGATTTAATAATTCAAGTAGTCTTTTTAGTCTCCAACATCTTCAGAGACTCAACTTAGCTGAAAACAATTTCAATTCTCTCATCCCATCAAGATTCAACAAGTTGGTGATGTTGAATTATTTGAATTTGTCACATGCTAGCTTTGTAGGGGAAATTCCTATAGAGATTTCACAATGGTTACTCTTGATTTCTCTGTCGCTGATTATTCGATAGGGACGCAGTTGACAATGAACAGCCTAAATCTACAAAAGTTTTTCCAAAATCTGACCAAGATTCGGCAATTGTATTTTGACTATGTAACTATAACAACTAAAGGACATGAATGGAGCAATGCCTTGTTGCCGCTGCGTGAGCTGCAAGAGTTGAGCATGAGCAATTGTAGTCTATCAGGACCCATTGATTCCTCCCTTTCAAAACTAGAGAACCTATCCGTCGTTATTCTTGATATGAACAATTTTTCATCGCCAATTCCAGAAACTTTTGCCAATTTTAAAAACCTGACCATCCTTAGTCTTGAATATTGTGGATTGACTGGAACATTTCCCCGGAAGATCTTTCAGATTGCAGCGCTGTCAGTTATCGACTTATATTACAACTATGATCTTCATGGTTCATTTCCAAACTACTCGCTTAGTGAATCTCTTCGTAGAATTAGAGTGAGTTACACAAGTTTCTCAGGAGCATTACCAAACTCTATTGGCAAATTGAGGTACTTATCTGAATTGGATCTTTCTTACTGTCAATTTAATGGAACACTTCCCGATTCAATGTCCAACCTCACACACCTTACATACCTAGACCTTTCTCAAAACAATTTAAGTGGTGTCATTCCTTCATCCCTTTTTACACTCCCATCAATAGAGAAGATTTTGCTTGCATTCAACAAGTTTATTAAACTTGATGAATTCATCAATGTGTCTTCCTCTATGTTAAACTCCCTTGATTTGAGTCACAATGATCTATCAGGGCCTTTTCCAATATTTATCTTCCAACTAAGATCACTCCATTTCCTCGATCTTTCCTTTAACAAGATCAATGGATCACTTCACCTAGATAAGTTTTTGGAGCTGAAAAATTTAACTTCCCTGGACATTTCACACAACAACTTATTTGTTAATTGGAATGCAATTAATGTTGAACCTTCATCCTTTCCACAAATCAGCGAGCTAAAATTGGCTTCCTGTAACTTGAAAACTTTTCCTAGTTTCTTGATAAACCAATCAACATTGGCCTTTCTAGACCTTTCAGATAACCAAATTCAAGGAGTACTGCCCAATTGGATTTGGAAACTAGAAAGTCTTCAACTACTTAATATTTCTCACAATTTTCTTACAGAATTGGAAGGACCGCTACAAAATCTAACTTCCATCTTTTTAGACTCGGTTGATCTTCATAACAACCAACTACAAGGGCAGATACCTGTTTTTCTTGAATATGCTACCTATTTGGATTACTCAATGAATAAATTTAGTTCTATTGTCCACAAGATACTGGTAATTATCGATCTCAAACATATTTTCTCTCCCTTTCACACAATAATTTGCATGGAAGTATCCCTAAATTTTTATGTGATGCTTCAAATCTTAATGTGCTTGATCTTTCCTTCAACAATATTTCTGGATCAATTCCTTCATGTTTAATGAAAATGACCAAGACCCTTATGGTATTAGATTTGAAGGGGAACAATCTCCAAGGACCAATCCTAGATAAGTTTCCGACTTCTTGTGCTTTACAGACTTTGAACCTGCATGGAAATCTATTACATGGGCCAGTTCCCAAGTCTCTTGCTCATTGCTCCAAATTACAGGTACTAGACATTGGAACAAATCAGATTGTTGGTAATTTTCCATGCTTTCTGAAGAACATACCGACACTTAGTGTCCTAGTACTACGAAACAACAAATTTCATGGTACCTTGGTATGTTCAAAAGCAAAAAATCCATGGCAAATGATTCAAATTGTGGATATTGCTTTCAACAATTTTAGTGGTAAGCTACCAGAAAAATATTTTAGAACCTTGAAAAGAATGAAGCATGACGATGATAATGTTGACCTAGACTTTATCCGCTTGGATAGCAGTGGATTGTATTATCAGGATAGTGTGACAGTTATGAGTAAAGGTCAAAACTTGGAGCTAGTAAAAATCCTGACAATCTTCACAACCATTGATTTCTCATCCAATCACTTTGAAGGATTAATACCAGAGGGTCTAATGGATCTGAGAGCACTCCTTGTTCTCAACTTTTCAAACAATGCTTTCTCCGGTGAAATCCCATCGACTATTGGGAACCTGAAACAGTTAGAGTCCTTAGACCTCTCAAATAACTCTTTGTTTGGTAAAATTCCTGTGCAGATTGCAAGAATGTCATTTCTTTCTTATTTGAACCTCTCCTTCAATCATTTGGTAGGGATGATTCCAACAGGTACTCAACTTCAGTCATTTCCGGCTTCTTCATTTGAAGGAAATGATGGGCTATATGGACCTCCATTGATTGAAAAACCAAATGGTAAGAGGCAGGACTTGGATCCACAACCAACATGTGGAGGGCTAGCTTGTTCAGTCGACTGGAACTTTCTAAGTGTGGAGTTAGGATTTATTTTCGGACTAGGAATCATCATCGTTCCTATCATGTTTTGGAAGCAATGGAGGGTAAGGTATTGGCAAGTTGTAGACAGAATTCTTTGCTGGATCTTTTCAAGGATGTATCTTGAATACGTAACTGATAGAGGACAAACATACACAGTTTTAAGGTGGCGAAAACATTAGTGCTAGTCATTGTAATAATTAGTAAAATAATGTTTTCTATTTTCATTTTTGTTGATTTTTCATGTTTACTTCTTTATGATGATATGTATTGGAACTTTGTAGAAACATTTATCAAGTTTAAATAAAACTTTATATATCAAGAAGATAACTTCATTTCTCTCCTTTTTGGTAAAACAGTTGTTTAATTTGACACACAAATTGACACCATTCTCTGTCTAAGCATCTTGCTACGGTGTTGTCAACTGTCTGAAGCAGATATGAAGTTAGCTACACCTAATAATATTTTTTTTTAGTAGTTTCGGTTTAATTTTCATTATTTTTTTTTCCAAATCTTGAAGGAGATTGAACCTAATTACACTAATGTAAGATTTAGAGGCCAAAGTGTAAGAGTTGCAACTGAAATTTGTAGACTGGTTTTGGTTTAAATTCTTATTGAATAGATTACACTTACTACAAAAAATGGAATGTAAACTATTAATTATGGAAATGAACCTAGTCATGTACCAAAATAACATTCTCAGTTGGTCCAACATGTTTTAAAAAGTTGTAGTCCCATGAAAACACAAGAATCTTCTTCAGTTCTATGTCTTGAATAGTGTAAGAATTTTTTGTTGGTCTCAGCCCTCTATTCTCTGATGAAATAGGTCTTGCAAATTCAGATTTCAGCTAGAAGAAAGTAATGTTGAATCAAAGATTGTTCTATCAAACATGGACATGTCTAATTGATTTGACTTTAACTAAAGTTCATTAACCAGTGCCTTCCTTCACAAGTTACACGAGTCCGTTCACAGCAAGCAATGCTTGAATTCCACACCTTCAGTTTGTTAGAACTTTCTAGCTTCAATGTGAGATGAACAATGTCGTGCCTCTTTATTTTCATAGTCATTTGAGTTTGATGGTTTAGGTATTTCTATCTATTTCTTTTTTCCACTCTTTTGATTTTCAAAACTTTTGGAACAATTTGATTTTGTTTTAGTCTTTCTTCCCTCTTTCCATCAAGTTCTTTTGGGTTTAATTCTCTGCCTTCACGTTCAAAATTAATTTTCCATCAATATACTAGTAGTATACCAAGTATCAAATTCAATAACATGTTTCACTTATGTGAGTAACCAACATAGTATAGTATGACATTAGTGTAGATACTTAGGTACCTAAAAATTTGGTCCAGGGTTGGATGATTGAACAACGCATATGAAAAAACATTTATGGAGAGAGATCAACTCTTTAAATGAATTTCACTACCTCAAATGGTGTAGTGACACGCGGAGGATACATTTAGTTTACCAAAAAATAAATTATGCGAGTAATAATAATAATAAAATATTTCAAAAATAATTATAATTATTATTTAATTCATTAATGTAGATCATACTTTATAGGCTAAATTGCATTTTTGGTCCCTTAACTATTTAGGTAGTATCGCTTTGGTCCCTTAATTAAAATTTGATTTATTTTGGTCCCTTAACTTCTCTCCGTTACATATTTTGGTCATTTCCGTTAGTTTTAATTCAAATAGGGTAAGATTACGTACAATATACCAAATGATGAAACCCTTTTTAAGACAATGTAGATCATAGATCCTATTATGGAAAAATGAAGAAGATAAAATAAATTAGGAAAAATAGTCACATGTATTTTTGCATCAAATAAAAAACAGCAGTTTCAAAGACGACAATTCCCGTTAGCCGTCTCATTTGCTATGACTATAAAAGTCACCTAAGCATGTTGGAGTTTATTTACCTAAACCAGTTTTGTCTCATGGACAACTTTATCTACAAATTCATCTCAACACTTTAATGCTACATAATCTGCTATAATAATATATTTTTCAAACTGCTTTAGTGATTATATTCGATGCATGTTGATCAACAGTCTATAACAAACCTGCGCTCGCGCGGGTAAAAAGTCTGGTTCAACTAAAAAGTAAAAAATTCCTAATTTCTTACTCTTTAAACCTAATTTCACAATACGCTTTTTTTCTTCTTTAAATTTTATCAGTTTTTTAAATTAACTTTTAAACTTTAAAATGATTTAATATTTCAAATTCATCAACAAATCCCAGCTATATTAATTTAAAAATAAGACCAGGGTTGTGTATAGAAAACTGATGATAGAACTATATATGGAACTGAAATAATAATAACCTCAATGAGAGGGACTAAAAGTATGATTAAGTCAAAAATTTAGAGAAAAAAAACTATTTGTTAAAAATACATTGATGATACGTTCTACAGTTTTTGGGTTCCTTGTTGTTAGTGCTCTTTATTAGATTTGGTGAGCCAGGAACAAGTGCATGATTAAGTAGATTAAAGACAAACACTCCCTACAGTACAGAATCCAATACAGGCTATCCTTGTGATGATTTCAACTTCACACAACCTTGTTGTCCCACTTGATCAAGCCAGACTAAGGATTATGGACAGCCAGGCCAAAATTTGTTGACAACAACCATGTCTTCTAAATTTCCATGGACATATACTTTGGGATCTTTAACCTGCAAAGGGTAGAAACACGGATAAATAATTTTGGAGGGTCGAAAGCATTCATTATTTAGACTGATTATCAATTGCAGCCACTACTTACCAGTAAGATTGGTGGGAAGCCAAATTTAATGCGCATTCTTGAGAAACCATGTTCAGTAAATAGACACTTGAATCCATTGATCACAGGATGTTCACTGTTAAAGACCAAGAAGAAGATTAGATTTATGAAAAATTCTTAAGTCAATGCACTTAAATGTGAAATCATATACAAAATACCACTTCGAAAGGGTTCATATATTACACAATCATTATCAGTCATATTTCACCATACTCTTCAAGTGGATCTGACATACAAACTTTACCAACTTTATTTCATAAAATTGCTCATTTAACAATATAGACAATTTCTATCAACTGTATGCAGGATCTCTAATCATAAAGAAAGTACATGTCATACAATTTATATGCCAGTCAAGCAAAGTAGAAATATCACAACTCATATTCCAATTAATGGATAACTCACTTTATCAGGAACGTAAAATTTCTCTGCTGAAATTCTTGCAAGCTAATTTCTTCTTCTTTGGAATACCTGTAGTAAAGAAAAATGGAGATGTAACTTAGTATCAGAATATAGTGGAAAGTAACTTTCTAAGATTGTTGCAAACAAAAGCAAGAAAGAAATGATGAGAAATATACTGATATTGCCTTACACACTTAAGTCTTCCCCCTAAAATGATATCTAAGGATTCATATTTATTCATTCCTTTATTTAGTTTCTTCACAAGTTTTCCGTATAGGAATCATAAATCATGTAAATAGCATATGAAAACAACAATCTTCACAGTCCTCACGACAGTTGAATGGAAAAAGGAGTCCCACTTAAAGGCATTCAAATGCAGGATGAGACTTGCCAGAATGATGCACAGTTCAACTAGTGGCAAGGAGCTAACCAATGAACTGAAACATGATAAACAAATGGATCAAGTTTTATTGTTTTATATTATTGATTGGAAATACGTTCATAAATCAAAATAGCTCCAGTTCCTTGTTACACTCTAGAAGGCTGAAAAGTGAGCCAACTACATTAATATGAACGCGAGAAAGCAAACACAGACTTCAGCAGGTTGATCAAGGTCTCCACAACCTGCCTCCCCAACAGGTAGAAGGCTGAAAAGTGAGCCAACTAGATTAATATGAACGCGAGAAAGCAGACACAGACTTCAGCATGTTGATCAAGGTCTCCACAACCTGCCTCCCCAACAGGAGGATTAACTGTGTTGATACCAGAATACAGTTTGAAATATAAAAAATATAAGAATATGACTACTCTTATCCAGGAAGAGAGGAGAACCTAAAACCATGAGTGTTCAGGATACACTATGCAGAGACAGAGTATTTAAATGACGTTTTTCTTGACATCAATTTATTATATGGGGAAAGAAGTGAGGGTGATATTGATTCTTGATGATGATTTTGAAAACATAATCTCAGAACATAAATAAAGTGGATCTCATTCCTAGTAGGACAGTGAATACATAGAACTGCAACGTTGTTTAGTTACTAAAGTCAAAAGCCTAGAATGCTTATTATAGCCAAACATTGTTTGGATCCTTGCAAGAGTTAACAAGCTGTATCGTAATTCATAAGCATGTATAAAAGAAATAAGTAAAATATACCTCCATGGGAAATCACTTTCACAAAATCGAGATATTCCATTCATGGCAGAAAATGTATCAATGTGAACCCACTGTTCATTCGTATCACTATGAAAACCTGCTACAAAATAATTAAATAAATAAATAAGAACACTTGGCGAAAATTAATCAAAGTGTTAGTATGAAAAAGACAAACAAGAAACTTGTGCATTACACTCCTATCCATAATTTATTTACTTTAGCAGTCAAGATGACATTTATATTCTTGAAATTTCCATTTTCGTAATTTAAATGAGGAATTTTTCTTGGTTGGAATTGTTTTGGGGACTCAATGACTCTGTTCATTTGTCTTGTATTTCAGAAGAAAGGAATTGTGAGCGAGAAAAGCAAATGCATCAATGAAAGGCCACATAAAAATCTTCCCTGTAACATAGTGATCGTAAACAACTCCATAATATTTTCCCAATTGATCCATTGTTTATGTCGAGAGACAGAAAACAGAAGCACATACTAATAACGTGTATTTCAATTTTCAACTACACAGAAGTTCCAATATTCTACTAATAATTACATTATAGTATTATTCTCTTCTAATTACTGTATTTAACAATATTTACTTCTAATATTTCCGTTCTTGACATATACTCCCCTTATTAGTATATTTAATGATATCTTCTTTAACAAATATTCTCTCCTTATTACTAAATTTAACAAAAGAATTAACAATAGTCTTATTTTTCCATTTATTTACTTTCCTAATTGGGGTTGTTACTAATAGAATGCTAGTCAGAGAACGGGTCTCAATAAAACACCTGAAACTCAATTATCCAAAATAGCACCCATGACAATATCTTTTTCCACAGAACAACAAATCCCGATCAAAATATCACACTCAGTGTGCCATATTTAAAAATATTTTCTAATCCAACAAATGATTCACCAGGTACAACAAAATCAACAATTTGACAGAATTTTCCCCTGCTGATTATGAAGAAAAAGATAGTGAAACTTTGATATTTTTACAAAATTAATGGGAAAAAAAAGATCAGTACTTTTTAAAGGAAAATTCTAGCTAAATGCTTTGCAGGAAATGCATAGACATTGTACAACTCATGGACTCAACTCACCAATCCCATGCAATTTTTTTAAGGCATGGCCACTAGGATAGTTCCAGTATGATGCTGTAAAAGTTGTGATGGTTACTCCAAGACTACAAGAAAGAGAATATATAAGCACATGAAAGAAGGATATATCACCAATGAAGCAAAATGACTAGTGAACCAACCTCATTAGAAGTAACCCCAACATAATGAGGAAAAGCAAGTTCCAGATCATCTTTTTCCTATTATTGTAACTGAAACATTTCAGGACACACACTAATGAAGGTTAGTAACTTACTACACAAAAAGATAAGAAAAAAAGAAAACAATCAAGTTAATTCTTCAGAAAGGACACATCATTTTAAAACCTCTATTAAGATTACAAATACAGTTCAACTCAATCATCACTGTTAGAGTATATGATTTGTATATTGTATGGATTAAACTTTGTATATCCGGTATAGCATACTACTGTGTCGAAGCACTGTGAATGCTGTATAGGACCACTATATATGCATAGAACGTCAGTTAGTGTGTTACTTATGCAGGTCAGTCAGAGTAAGTTATAGTTTGTAACTGACTGAAGGTACTATAGTTACCTGAGCTACATCTCTCAGAGATTAACAATGCAGAATACAATTATTCAAAAAATGGAATGAAAATTCATTTATATTTGAATTACAAACTGACTTGTTCTTCCATTAATTGACATGTCTACAAACACAATTAAATAAATTCAGAAAATGCGGAGAGAACCCAATTAACTTTTATCGACCCATATAAAATTAACAATTTGCCATGTCTATTTCATAACTGAGCATAAACATTGCAACTAAAAACCACGTGTAAGACAAGAAAAAGCTTAGATAACTATTATGCTTTCTACGGGCCAGTCATGTTTATGAAACATAGATAAGCATAGAGACCTTACATTCTGTTACATGCAACCGAAGCAGACAAGTTGAATATTGGAACTGAACTTAGAATAAAACGAAGCTCCTGCAATATCCATCAAAACAATGTTAAGTGCAACTGCTAGTTTGATAACAGACTCAAATTAAGCGACGAATCTCATAGTCTAATTGTTGTACCTTATGGGGAAGCTTAGAATAAAGCAAAATGAAGGCAAGAGCAGGGAAAGCAAACGATCGTACCCTTCTGTCAACCAAGAAACCAAACTGCAAAGCACACATCTTGTCAAGTCAGGAAATGAAACATGCTTTCTTCTTTCTCCTTTCCGCATTAATGAAAATACTAAACATAATGAAATTATAATTCCATAAAAAATTAATTCATTGCTCAAACATAGTACATCAATTTCATCATAATATAGAGAAAATATTGAACTTAATGAAATTTTATTTACCACATTAATTCATAGTTTAAACATAAATACAGGAAAAATATTAAACTTTAAGTTTGGGTTGGGAAGAATGCACAAAAGATGTCATATTAATCAGTTCACTGGAAGTAGAATAAGCCACCATATAAATTAGAAATTTACATAACTAGCAACATATTGACCGTTAAGAACAATTATCTTGAAAACGGTGACTTACCAGGGAAAGAGGATATGCAGCAAGCAGTGAACGAGGGAGCGCGGAAGTGAAGTACCAATGGAAAGCATGTGTCTAACAAATTGTGAAGGAACATAATAGTTTATAATTTATCAAATACAAATGGGAAATATTATCGAAAGCAACAAACAATATGCAGATTTTTTATAATGATAAGAATAAATCAATGTGCCTCACCCACAGGCAAAACAGAGGAAATTCACTACTATCAATGACGATTACAAGGAGTAACTCATTGACCCGCCAACCCCTAATCCTAATGCATTTTAAATCCTCACTATCACAAAGATTTAGCAAAAGCATAACTATCTTCCCCCTTATACGTCCCCACCTAAACTAGTAACTAACTACACAACTCAGATACCCCCATTTTCGTTTTCTTTCTTACTCATCCGATCATGCACATGTCAGATACAGGTGTCAACCACTAAAGTGGACAAAAAGCAGAAAAGAATATAACCCAACTCTTCATAAAATATGTAACATGTATTTTCATATTCTACAGTAAACTGTTGTTCAATATAAACTCTGAAGGATACTCCCCATTCAGAACTCTTGTTCAATACAGAGTTAAACCAAAAGACTTCAAATTCAGGCCACAATAACCTTTTCCACATAATCGAGTCAATCAATATGGTTATACCTGTAATGCATGTAGGGTACCTCAATGTCAGAATCAAATTTTAATAAAAGCACTGCTGTTAAGCATAAATTTTACTTTTATTAAAATTAAAGATTAATTGGAAAAACATGTCACCAACCTACGCAGAAGAAGGCCATCCCAGTGCAGTATTTTAGAGCACCCCATACTGAAATTTTTTTTGTCTTCCCTTCAAGAGATAAATATTATCAGGCACAAAGCTTGAAAATGTTAATTTAAAATTGGAATTTTCAGAACAATTTTTTCAATTTTTAGTTATTTGACCAAAAGTGCAAGACCATAAAATGAGGGTAAGAATTTCATCAAAAAGAACACTTAACAGCAAATCCTAAACACAATAAACACTCTTCTCCAACAATAAAATATCATACTAAATGTTATTAAAGCAATGGCATTTTGTGTTGAAATTTTACAATATATAGTAAACTAGGATTCTGCGGTGACCTTAATTGAACAGTTCAAAGTTCAAACACTTTTGCCCAATCATCCTATAATAGCAAAAGCCACGGGAAAGTGACAGAGAAATAGAAATTCACAAGAATGCAATAAAAAACAACACACATTGGATATCTTAACATTAAAACTACTCAAGTAAGAAAGTCAAAACAGACTCAATTTGAATTATGCTGGGAAATATCAATTACATTCTCAAGATGTTTGACATTAGAAGTCCAGTGCTGATACTGAATAAATTCATGAAGAACCAACTATGTTCTAGTACCAGGAAATGCTGGCTTCACTTGACAGAAGTACAACATTTCTCATACAAATTAGAGAGAAACAGTTGACCTCTGTTCTTATTTGTTTGAAGAATTACGGAATAGGATGCAAAAAAAGGCATGTTAGTGGATTTGGAAAATAAGAAAAGAACAGGCACCCAACAGCAAGGAGCGATAATTCACAGCCAGATTTTTTTTCTTTATATATATCGTCCAAACCAAAAAACTAAAGAATTGAAAGATATCTAACATGAAGGTTACACACAATGGAAGCTTAACGGGCTGTCAGTAATGCAGTTCAAGCATCTAAGGAGAAAAGGACAAATTAAAAGAAGGTTATACAAAACGCAACATACCAGAAGAAGTTGTAGGCCAAGGGGACCAAGAAGTAACAGCATGTCACATCTGAACACAGTTGTAGCAAAAATCTGATAATCAGAAAGTTCCAAGGGATTATTTCAAAATGCAGTGCATAACATACTAATAATTGAAAAGACCCAATATCTCCAGAAATTATTCTAGGCAATAGGCATTAACAGCAACAAAGTTCTACAAAAAGTATATATGTAAAACGATAATGTATGGAAAAAGTAAAAGGAAGACCAAAACTTGAGAAACTCATTGATGCCTACCACAAAAATTAATCTTTAAAATAGAAAATCCAACATTATCTGTTAGTTTATATTTTCTCTTCAAAGATGGCAATTTTACTGTAAAAGACTAAATTGGGAATGGGAACTAATTTTAAAATGGAACATTTGATCAAATAACAGTGGCATTGCAAAAAATACACAAGAGCTAATAAAGACAAATTCAGAATCTGTACCAACATGAAACTGAAGTAAAACCATACGACATACATACCAAAGAGTTTAGAGCTGCATAAAAACGCCCCTGGAACCAGTATCCAAATGCCATATTCACTGCAAAATAAATCAAGAGAAAGCACTAAACCATGATGTTGACTAGAGCATAAGAAAAATTGCTTATAAATGTTTAAGAAATTAATTTTCATACACTGTCGGGGTAAAAAAAATTACACTGTCGACAAATCACAACCACTCATACTTATGACTTTAGAAAAATTATGGTTAAAGTCAAACATTTTCAATAATCTGATGATTACGATTGATTGCCAGTGTAAAAACACAATTACACTAATGCAGTATACAAATTAAATTCAATGTTCAAATTAAAATTCATGGATAATAAAGTGAGATTGAAAAATACTAAATTCACCGAATCGATGCAAGTAGTTTACCTATACCCAAAGCAAGAATGTTAGGAAGAGGACGAGAACAATAGAACAGAAAATGAAACTGAATGGACGTTAGTATCACAAAGAAGGCTTCTACTTGATGCCCAAATTTATTCTTTATCTGCACAGCATATAACATGATTCAGGGAACATATTCAACTTTATCAACATAACATGTTTAAACTTCATTTAAGGTATTAATGGCTAGCATTGGTTCTTTTAGACATTTTGTTAATAAATAAAATGAATCCTTCTGTCATGACAACTCTGCTGAACATTGATTCATGAAAAAATTGAATTTATTTACACGATACAGGTCTTTTAAATTGATTATCAATAGAGAATAAAGATATAGGAATCTGGGAGGAGGAAAAAGAAGCCAAAGGTGCAAACCTGTTGACGAAAGAATCTTAGTGTATACAGTATGATGCCTCCTAGGGCCAATCGAACTGCATATCAACAATACGATTTAGTCAAAAAAAATAAAAAATCAACAATACCATCAACAGCTGATGATACAAAGTCAAAATATGAACACACACAAAAACATACTATCAACAAAACCAAATTAATCAAATACGTTGCACACATGTAGTAATCTTTACTTGGCCACAGAGCACAGGATAATGAAAGTTGATATCACAATTGATAAATTTGAGCATTTTAAATAAGCAGAAATGAATGTGCAATGACTCAATGACTGTAAGTGTGAAAGAGGTTACCTATGAGAAGAGCATAGAGCTTTGGCAAATGCAGCAAACTTGCAATAAACACAATTGGAGACGCTACAAGTGACACAAGCAGAGCCCCTAAAACGAATATAATTAGAGATTAGAGATAGGTACAATATAATAAAAACTAAAGAAACACGTCCTATGTGAAACTCATTGTGAATAATCCAAATTAACATGAAGATAAGTATGATTGAACTGCCATCATTAACAACTAAACATGCTACAGTAACAGTTATAAAACAAGCTAGTACTCACAATCTCAAACAAATTAAATGGATACACACTAATCGAGGTCATATCTATTCACGTCTTGGGAAAGAAACTTGTTATTACTCATCAAACAATATGACCATGTTTGGATAAACAATGTATAAGCTATTTCTATAAGAAAAGATAAAATAAAGTCAAATTACTTACATATAAGTTATAAGCTGTTTTCATAACCTATCATGAAAATAAGATGGAAACAACTTCTAAACAAGTTATAAGTTGTTTCCATAAGCTCTCTCAAACAATCTCACTATTTAAAGTATAATTTTTACCTATGAAAGTGCGAGGAACGACGCCAGGGAACTCCAAATGATCATACTGATAACAAAAACATAGTAAAATGAATGATAATAAATTTTGAAAATGAAAAAAAAAAGCAGAAAATGAATAAACTGACATTATGCAAGTGAAAGCGATGATAAAGAAGATCGTGCATTGCTTGAACATTGAAACTTTCTTCAACCTTAGTATAAGGTACCATCAATATATAGAAAGCAGCTATTGATCCTAATACTAAATCGTAACCGTAATTTTTAACAAATGTTGAAGAAGCCATTGTTATTGTTTTCGTTTTCGTTTTCGATGTGAATGCAGAATTCCAACACTAGAAAGAAAGAAAGAAAGAAAGAAGACGGTAAATGGGCCTGATGGGCTTTTTTAGTAAAGTTATTGGGCCTTAATTTACGAGGCCCGTTGGACCATTGCATTCAAGTGAGTGTTCGCCGCGCAGTAGTAGAAGAAGAAGAAGAAGAAGAATTCAGCGCCACCGCCGCTTCCACCTTCGCAGTCAAACAAATTGAGGTAAACAACTTCGATTTTGTTTATCTACTGCCATATGAACTTGTGCCTTTGTTTGGGATAACTTATTCATACATGATAGACACATGTTAAGCAGAGCAATTTTGACATCTGCCTAAATTTTTAGGCTATAAGCTGCAAAATAAGTTATTTAACCAAATAGGGCTTTAAAACACTACAACAACCATGAATGCATGCATATACTGTTTCTATTATACTTATCAACACTTGTAGATCATTTGTTTAAGGGTGATGCTAATAATGAGTGCGCTAAGAGCATTGGTTAAAGAATTTGTAATTGAAATTACAAGTCAAACACTTTTCAAAGTAATAATTACATTATTTTCTATACAAAAGTTACATTTTGATCCCATTACTGGATAGCGGGTTAACAAATTATTCCCATTACTTTTCTTCTTTCCTTTGATCCTTAGCTCCGATACCAGCAACCAATATAGTCAGGATCGAGATCCTAAGTAGGATCGGTCGGCCAATGAAGGAACGTAACACACGGTTCGTAAGTAGGATCGGTAGGTTGTTGATCGAGTTGAGAGAGAGAAAAACAGAACATACAGAGAGATAACAGAGGAAAAACAGTGAAAACAGAGCAAAAGCGAACTTGCGTTTAGTCGAAGCACGGTTGAGGTGTTGTGCGATGTAGGATCGGACGAATCACCACTTGATCCTGACTACAATGCCAGCGACGCTCCAAGCGGCTCCGCCTTTGGTCCAGCCAAGGTCTCTCTCTCTTTCTCTGTAACTGTGCACTCTAACAAGAAAGAATGCTTTCTTGTTGGTGGATGAGAAGCAAAGCAATATTGTTCATCTTAAGGATTTATGATGATCGCATCAAATACGTATCAACTTTCTCATAAGATGATAATATTTTAATAATTATACATTAGTTTTTTTTGCTTATTTGGTAATACATAAGTTTGAGTACGTTACTCCATACTAATAATATACTACATTGTAAGTTCAGACCATGATACTAAATTACTTAATATTTACATTCTATATCTTACAGTAATATAATATTTTCTTCTTCAGGGCTTATAGTGACATATTGAATGGCTGCAACAAGGACTCGAGTTAGTAGCTTTTCTCGCAATGTATCAACTGTAACGTCTCAGAATTCAGGACTTAAGCACGGCCCTAATGGGACAACATTTCTATCGTCTGGGATTCCAGATCTTGACAGTTAATAACTCTTCCACTTCCTTCCTGTAAATATTAAATTAAGCAATTGATTTATTTTATTTGTGTCTTCATGGAAGATTCTAATGCTTTTTCTTTGTTTCTTTAAATAGAGATTTTAGGTGGTGGTTTTTCTCTTGGTAGCCTTGTCATGATTATGGAAGATGCAGAAGCACCTCATCATATGCTTCTATTGAGAAATTTTATGTCTCAAGGACTTGTACATAAACAGCCACTGTTGTATGCTAGTGCTTCAAGAGACCCTAAAGGATTTTTTGGTACTTTACCTGCTCCAGCTTCAGCCAAAGAGGATAAAAGTCGAGATCTTTCTAATGTACTTTAACTTGTTCGTTGCACTTTGTGATGATTGATGTATATAAACTAGTCTTAAGTTTGTCATGGCTGTGTAATTTTTGCTTATTATTACACTTTTGATTTCAGGAAAAGGATTTGAGAATTGCTTGGCAATACAAGAAGTACTTTGGTGATCCGCAGTCAAATATCAGCTCTAATAATGGTAAGTTTGTCCATAATCTTTCCTCATTCTTTGATCTTGTATTACTGTAATATTGAGAATGAATAATTCAAATCTTATTGAGTTGAATCATACTTGCATTGCATAGGTGCCCAACATGATTACTGCAATGAATTTGACTTGCGGAAGCCTTTGGATAGACATTTTTATAGTGGCATGAATGTAGATTGTGTCAGCATCCAAGATTCTCCAAACCTTGCTTCTCTTCAAGATCAGTGTGCTAAATTTCTATCTCAATTCTCAAGGTGTGGTAATCTATAGCACTATTTTTTAAAATGTAGTTTTTAGAGATATAAGATGGTTCCTAGGTCTTCTCCTAATAGCTTAAGATTTCAGGAGAATATGCTCTTGACGGTACTCAACAACTTACTTACGTTATTACGCCTGGTTGAGTCACATTTTCCTGAATAGAATAGCGAAGGAAAAAGTTAAATGCTGGTAGTTGGATCATAGGTGTATAATGATCTTCATAAACACATAATTTTTAAATGTTTATGGGCACATGGTAAGGAAAATTTTATCAAGCTATAAGACCTGCAATGCAATACTTTATGTAACTGACTGTTGGGAAAGTAAGGGGCAACAAGAAAGTAAGTCCAGTGTGTTGCATAGATTACCGTAATTACATAGATAACAGCTCCTCCCTTTCTCCGGCTTTAAGGCGAACCATATGGCGGCTGGAAAGAAAGACGACCTCACCTTCTCGTAGATGGTGTCAGTGAGAGCAACTTGAGTATCCCCCGTTGACCTCCTTTTGTAGATAGAATCTTCAATGAGTGTAAACAACTTACTAATATAATATTATTTATTATGAATGAGTGATTACAAAAGACAAGTTAGGACCAAGAATACAAGCATTGGATAAAAAGTTGGGGGTAGCTCCTGTTTTAGATAAAATAATACTGTAGACTTGTCTTAGGTGGTTTGGATATTTGTGGAGAAGACTTTTAGAAGCACAAGTATGAATAGTTGAATAGTTGAACAGATGGAAGAGTTGGAGGATGGCCAAATAGTTATTAGAGGAAAGGGAGTGCAAGGAAAATTATCAGTCTAAGAGACATCTCTAGAACTTAATACATGACGGAATATTATCATATTGTGTGATCTATGTAAACGACCCCACCTAGTGGGCAAAGGCTCAGTTATTGTTGGGAACTTTCGTGATCACAAATACTACCTCTGTACTTATATGTAAGACCCTCTTGTAGAATTTGTTTGTCCCTTTTTATAAGACCCTCTTTAAATTACAAGATGCATTAATTAATTTTTCACAAAAATGCCCCTAATTGAATGAAAAGAATTATAAGACCCTCTTAATAATTGATGGATGATTTTGGAAAGTGAATGTACATTATTGACAAATTTATTTTGAAAACTATTTTTCTTATTTCTTGTGCAATGATCAAAGGGGTCTTACATATTGGGATGGAGGTAGTATGTTATTGGGTTTACGCACCTAGGCTGAAGTCACTGTTTGCATGTTTTGAAAATGCCTGCATTTTTTATGATGGGCCTTCAAAAGTAACTTTTAATTCATAAATCGAAAACTCCCTCCAATGTCATTTTCTTAAATGCCGGAATTTAAAGGCCAGGTAACATTTCAGTATTTATTCTTTGAACTACCCTCATTTTCCAGCTCTGGTACCTGCTCTAGTATTTGATATACGGCCATGATATCGAGATATACAAGTAAATGGAGATGGATCTTTTCTATTAGTCTTAAGCTGATTCCCTTTGAACTTCTCTTCTCTTTTTTTTTTTTTTTTTTTTTGCGCCAATTGATTTGTTAGGTTTGATAAAGATTACTCTGGGAGTAATAAAAATGACTCCCTTTCTATTCAAATTTCATTCACTAACATTATGGATGGTATTGGCAGAAGTGAAGCCAATATTTCCTCTGCTGGGCGTATTGCAATTCAATCATTCTGTTCTCCACAATGCAAATATGCAAACATGGTGAGTTAATATGCTTTTTACTTTTTTTTGGTCATATGATTCTGACCTAAGTTTCTCATTTGTCGTTGAACTTTATGTTCTATTAAACTATTTGATATGATTTATATTCCGTCTATAGTAAAGTATTTATCTAATGGCAGATCCTGTCACGTGATCCTTCTTGAATCTCATCTATTGTGAACTGTTTTTCCTTCCTCTGTAATTGCTTAATATTTTTCGAATTTGAAACGTGTTAATGTAACATATTGTGATTGTGATTGCAGGAGTGGCATATGCTTTCCTTTATTAGGTCCCTAAAAGGTATGGCACGATCTTCAAATGCTGTTGTTGTTGTAACATTTCCACCTTCACTTCTTTCTCCATCTTGTTCAAAAAGATTGCAACATATGGCAGACACCTTGCTTTCTGTCAGAGCAATTCCAGGTTCACAATCAACTTCTACATTTCATGGATTTGTTTATCAATTACCTCAAATTTCACCTCTAGACTATATTTGTTTCAGATGAGGACAAGGAAATGGCAAAACTTCTCACTGGTTACCAAGACATGGTTGGACTGCTTAATATACATAAAGTTGCACGGTTAAATACACAGGTTATATTTGCTTGCTTCATGTTAATTTATTTCTACACAGGTTATGTACAACAATCTTTTACATCCATTTATCTGGTTATATGCACAATTTTTTTCGTCTTGCACGCTCACACACTTGAACACAACATGCTTACAGCATTATGTGCATTGTTTCCCTAAAATTTGAATTTTTTTCATAATTGATTTTGATGTTGTACATTTGAATTTGATATATTTCTTCTGTACATTTTGGTTAGCCAAACCTAACAAATATGTTGGAAAATGGATTTTTATTTTTTATTTTTTTATATCCTACCATTTTCTTTCATTTTGTTCTATCTGACCAAGCTTCTGTTGACTGTGTTTTTTCATTTTTCAGGTTCCCGTGATTCTCGAGGCCACAACGTTCTCAATAAAATTGCAAAAACGAAGGTATTTGGTTCTAGAATGTCTAAATCAAGCCCCGGTTGACGGTTCAAGTGGGAGTTCATATAACACATCTGGTAGTTGTTCTGGGTCAACTAAAGCTGGGTCACTTGATTTTTAGGATGTACCTTATTTATTACTTTAATATCTGTCAACCAAAATGCGCTAGCGATAGTTTAGTCTTGCTCTATATCTTTCTCGGTCTTTTAGCTAAGATCAAGTGTAGTTAAGTCTCACTGTCCAGGTTTTTCTTAGCTCCTGAAATGTAGCCTTTTTATGTTCTTTTTGTTGTTTCTTTCTATGTTATTTTGATGATCAGAGGGTTTTAAGTCCTAAATGAAATTTTATACTAGTATTTGTGTATTGATTACTCAATCTCAGCTCATGAGTTGCACATTTGCACATCTAATCGACAGTCAAAATTTTATTCTTTTAAAGAAAACGAAATTTTTTGGTTTACAGTAAACACCCCCAAAATGACCATAATTAGTTATGCTCTGAAGACATGAAATACATATGGTGGTGGGTAAAAGCTATTTGGGTGATCCAAGGACAGAGATTAAGAAACTATGCACCTCCAAAGTCTAAGCATGTCACTTGTGCACTAGTAATTAGAATAATCTCTAACATTTTTAAGCCAAAAAGAAAAAAAAAAATTACCCACGCAAGTAGTAAAACCAAGATATTATGTTGTAAAATGTATATGATAAATGTCCATTAAGTCTAAATCTACTAACAATATCAATATTGTTAGACTGAACATCTTAACTCTAGTTTAAACTCAAAATCTCTCGGTTATTTATGTGAATTTCAAATAATATTTGTCATTTCGCCTACAAATCCAAAAATAATGTATACATCAAATTATTATCAAGCATTTGTAGATCAGCTCTGATCTTCTGCATCCATAGCATGTTTTGAACACCATGGGATGTTTTGAATATAGCAAACCAGTGACGGAGCAAGGCCTGAATTTTTTATTTTTTATTTTTGGGGGGGGGGGGGCAAAATATATAAGAAAAATAAGCATTTTATAGGCTGCCCCTTTGGTTTTATTTCCCCTTTTTGATCAAACATTTTGTGTAATTATGGTCGCTCCCTTTTAGCAAATCTTGTGCGGAAGAAACCACATTTCGTTGTTGTTAATATAAGTCTCATTTTTGCCAATTTAAAAAAAAAAAAAATTGTTTCAATCCTAGAACCGAAATGCAGCAGAATTATTGATTTACCACTGCACTAGAATGAAGTAAATCAATATATTGCGCATGAAAGATATACATTACTTAAAAAATAGATATGCTAGTACATTTTTGGAGTAACATTTTCCAAAAATAAAGAAAAAAGGATTCAAAGGAAATCGACTCCCCAACCACTCTCTGGTACCAAAACATTATTAATACAACATTATTTTATTTCAATTATACCCCTATAGTTAATAGGGTTAATTAAGTTTTTGATGCTTATAAATATCTGTAGTTTCGTTTTTAGTCCCTATAAAATAAAATCATACTTTTTAGTTCCTGTAAGATTTTCCTTTAGCATTTTAAGGACCGAAAATGCTGACGTAAAATTTTTACAGGGACTAAAAATGTTGATGGAAAATTTTACAAAGACTAAAAATGTTGACGGAAAATTTACAGGGACTAAAAAGTGCGATTTTATTTTATAAGGACTAAAAACGAAACTGCAGATATTTATAGGGACCAAAAACTTAATTAACCCTAGTTAATATTACTTGCATCAATTTTACATTTATGATAATGATAAATAAATACATCAATACATGACAAGGGTATTTTAGTGAAAATATTATTCATTCTCCTTCATTTATACATTTTGATTAATATATATAATAGGAAAAGATCAAATATATCAGTTAATTTGTTACGGAAAGAGTATATTTTTTACCATTGTGCAAGCAAGCAATGTATGTTTACTGTGTGCATAAAACATACATATACATTGTCCTCGTGAGCCTAACTCAGTTGGTATGGACAATGCATAATATATGCAAGGTCCGGGGTTCAAACCCCGACCATCACAATAAAATAAAATAAAAAACATACATATACACAACTTAATACTACAAAAGGTATATAATGAAGGTGAGAAAAACACAAGAAGGGGGGTTGAATTGTGTTAGCTATTCGCAGCTCTTGAAGAGTGAGAATCTAATTCCTTAGGATCAGAGTCTGATGGGAAATCAGATTCTATTGCAGCGGAAATAATCAAGAGATATAGAGAAGAGAGAACACAAGCAATTATACAGGTTCCTTCCACAAACCGGAAGTAGTCCTGTCCCCCTTGCACTTCCAAGGAGAGTTCCACTAAAATGTAATATCTATTACAAGTTGCTCAAACACATAGTAAGAGACTTCCAATGCACAAGCACGCAGGCAAGAGGCTTCCAATGCTCAAAGACACAACTAAAAGACTTCTTTGCTCAAGGACGCAGCCAAGAGACTTCTTTGTTCAAGCACACAAGCAAGAGACTTCTTTGCTCAAGCACACAAGCAAGAGACTTCTGACACAATTTACAGAAAATTGAATAGAGTTGAAACACTTGACAAACAATCAAACGTGTTCCAAATACAAACAAAGACAGACTTTGTTTCAAACAAAGACAGACTCTGTTTTTCTGCTTAACTTAGAAATTCTAGAATACTCAGTTTGTAAGAATAATCTAAGTTGTTGATGTGTTTCTGTTAAGACTCAGTTGAATACGATAGCAATGCAGCGTAGTTTTTCTGGTGTAGAGTCCAACAATTCTTCAAGTCTTCTATCCTTTATATAGGCGTTGGAAAGAGACGTTGAGTCATCCAGCACATCAGGATGATTTCTGAAGCTTGATCAATAGTTGTTGATCTGTTGCTTGATATGGTAATAGTCCTTCAATTGCATATTTTGAATTCCATTCCTTTTGAAGATTAGTACCGGTAGACACAGTTGCCAAACTGTACGAGGTAGTGGAGTAGTGGAAACAGAGTTCGTACAACGTACTTTGTACTATCCTGCATTCTTTGTCGTTGAGCATCCCACGCTCAAGTTGACTTTGAAGCTAGCCGTTACTCCAATTGAGAGTTTCTTTTGCATCGTAATGCCTTTAGAAATCCTTCTAAGCAGATCTTCAGATTGCAGGCTTCAGACTCACTGTAGCACCTTAGCTTCTGATGATCTTCAGACTCTCTTGGTCTTCAGGTTCTGATAGTCTTCAGACTCTGATAATCTTCAGACTCTTCTTCGATACAGTCTTCAGACTCTCCTTCGATACAGTCTTCAGACTCTCTTCGATACAGAATCACAAGCAACAAGCTTCTATAGATCTTTGCTCTTAAAATGTTCAAACAGAATACTTTATAAGATATAAATCTTGATTAATATCCTGCATACTTAAACAAATATTAGCATATCCAATTGACAATTTTTAATACTTTGTTATCATCAAAACTTAAAACATGGTATTGCTGAACACCTTTGTTCCAACATATAATACTTTTTTTTTCAACTAAAAATAAATTTAGCGGCGACTATGACCTTTCTATGTCCCTATGCGACCTTGGTCCACCCTGGTAATCCCGCAATCCAACTTACTTAAACTTTAAGTTACCAAAGGAAAAATGAAAAATGCAAGTCATTAGGAAAATTAAGATATGTATTTACCTAGCACATAAACCCTCTTTTCACAAACCAAACCCTTTTCTTTTCCTTTTCTATCTCAAACAATGGCTTATGTGAGTGAGAGTAAGAGGTTCATGCAAGTCGTTAACAAAATTACTCGACATTTTTGGGCACTCATGGCTTTTGTTTATGTTGAGATATCGGCTTTTGGTGACAACTTTGTGGAGAAAAATCTTATTGTCATGAGATTGTTGATAGTTTTCACAGTTATCACTTTTCTCATCATTAGAATTCCTTCCATCTTAGAAAACCCGCCTATTCCAATAGTTAAAATTTTGGTTATGATTGTCATGCCATGTGCTTCTTGTGTTTTATTGGTCTTTTTGATATCATCCTTTACTGTTGTAATTGTTTTTATCATTTGGATTATTGTTTACTTGAATGCTCGCTCTGCGATGACTATGCAGCAAGAACCTACTACTTATGTGAGTGATCGTGAAACGTTTAAGTATGACACCTGACATCATATTTATGCTCTTTTATGCACTCATTGTTCTCGTTGTTGTGAAGATAACAGATTTTTGTGACAACTTCGTGGAGAAACATCTCTTTACTATGTTTAGATTTTCGTTAATTTTTTTTTTTGCTTTTAAGTCTACTTCAAACCGATTTAAAAAAGTTAATTAAGTCTATTCAACTGATTTAACATCATACGTTTAAGTCAGTTCGCTTGATTATTAAAAAAAAAGTCAAATCGCCAGATTTAATAATACCTTTTTAGATGTTTTTTAGTTTACCTGATTTAAAATCTATTTTATATTTTTTATTTCATTTCTTATTTTTTTTTTTGAAGAAGCTAAAATGAAATAAATTAACGAAAGCTTAGTCTCTCAAGTACAAGGAATGCCAGAGAAGAACTAAGATAGAAGAAGTATATGTTACATCAGGTTATCAAAGGAAAAAAAAAGTGATATAGTCATAATGCAGGCACGCTTAAAATACAAAAGCTAAAATAAATTAAGTGATTACACCCAAACATGAAAGAGGATTAACCACCACATGTGATGATTAAAAGCAAAATTAGGATGATTTATCTACAACCATCACAAGGATCAGAGCTTAATTTTATCTGTAAGTTGAATGATTGAATTCCCTTTTTGTTGAAAAACTCTAGCATTCATGTCATGCCAAATAATTAAAACTCAAGAAAGTCAAATTAAATAAAAAGCATAACAAATATTTTTTGAGAAGCCACCCAACGATCGGAAAAGAAGCAAGTGATCCTTTACTCGAGCTGGTTTTGCTGAAACCACTCCGAGCTAATTATAAATTTCATACCAAATTTCTCTAAAATAGTCACAGGTCAAAAACACATGATCAGAACCCTCTTGTGAGCCGCAACCTCCAGAGCAAAAAAAAACGTATTTGGTTGAAGGACCCTTTGCCTGATTAAGTTATCGGTTGTTGTAAGGCGGTTTCGCAAAAGATGTTGACATTTAGATGAAACCTCCTTGTGCCAACTAATAGTGTTATGATCATTATTTGAAGGTTGGTCCCTTTGATGTCAAAAAGTTGTAAACACTAGTAACATTGTATTTTGAGGAGGCATGAAGTTGTCAAATCCATGTGTCATTCATAACAGCCTGCAAAACAATTGGTAATAAAAGAGCACAACATTCCCTCCCCAGTTTTTCATCGCAAGCCAACAACCTCCTACGCCATTTTCAAGCCTCTCCTCCCTCCCCTCATCCTAACGAAAACATGTCTACCACAGTTGTCAATTTGTTATCAGAAAGATAAAAAAAGGCGACTGAATCTATTCTTCAAAATTCCTTCATCCAACCGAGGATCCCACCAAAATAAAGTTCTCACTCCATCCTCCACCTCACGTTGTATATGATCGGTAAACCAACTACCAACCCCCTCTCCATCACCTCTCTGAATGCTAAGCAAATTATTCCACCGCACGGAAGCTAATCTTCCCCCATCGCCTAGAGATCCATCTTCTACATAGATTCAAGGGAAGTAGTGATACCTGCAAGAGCCTTGAAGGAGGAAAAGAAGTAGACCGGGAGCGAGAACAGAACATACTTCAGGAGAACTAAACGATCACCCAAAAATAAATTGTGACTCTTCCACCCAGACAGTCTAGAATTAACCCTCTCAACTAAAGGTTTCCAGAAATTCAGTTTACGGGAGTCACCGCCAATAGGAAGACCTAAGTACATGAAAGAAATATGACCAATTTTGAAATCCAGAACTATAGAAGCAGTGGCGTTCCCAAGACCCAGGTTCAGGCGGTTCAAACTTTCGAACTTTCAAATTTTTACCTTAAATGTGTATATTGTTGTCATATTGATCTCTGAATGTATCAAAATTGAAAATACATTCATAAATGTCTCTTATTGGTCATTTTAATCGTCGAAATAGTTTTTAGATAGTCAATTTTATTTTAGAATATGTTTTGTCATTGTCCAATTTAATTTATAAAATTACTAAAAAAAACATATGCACTAATGATGTGTTTGCAATTTCGATACACTTAGAGAGTATGATAAAAGTGTCTCACACATTTATGGCGCAAAAAGTAAAGAGATACAACTAAATATTCAAATATGTAAAAAAGAGAAAGTAGAGGTGCAGAAATGAAACAATCTTTGAGATAAGGGTGCAACATAAATTTTCAGAGGATTCAAAATTGAAATTGAATAGATTAGTAGGTGTAATTTTAAGAACCCACGAGGTTCAGCTACATCCCTTGAGGTGTATGTAGCTCCGCCAATCTATGCCTCATTTAAGTAGGAGTTCGGCACATTGACACCAACAAGCATGTTTTTATTTCTCCCATGTTATACATGATAATACAAAACCATTATTTCAAATCCCCTAAATTTGCTAGGATAGTAATTTCATATATATTTTTTAAATGAGATATTGAGATATGAATATGATATAATAGAAGGAGAGAACGTGTTAGTCGATATATAGAAAAACATTTCTCAAAGTTTATTGAAGATTGGAAGTACAATTCAAGGCATAAACGAGGGCATGCAAATAAACTAGTGAAAAGTAATTTAAAAGTTCATTTCAAGATCCATTTTTAAATTGATAGTTTACAAACAAATAAATAAAAGTAATAAATATTTAAGATGTTCTCATTTAAAATATAGAGAAAAATTCAATAATATCCCTTAAAGTTCGTTAAAATAACACTCACACCCCATCCATTTTTTCACCGAACACAAACCTCTCTTGCTTAAATTTTTGAGGGACAAACACCTCCCAATTTAACATCATCAATGTCTTGTCCAAATGTCCCTCATATACATCCTTTCCAACATCATAACACTTGAGTTTTTGTATAACTATAACTATTGTTCTACATTTACGATCTAGTTATCCGCTTAGACATAATGTAAGATTTATCTAAGAAGAGTATAAGAAAGAATAAGACCTCATTTATCCAACAATTTTAAGAAAAATAACATGTTGCATAATTATTGTAATAGTACGAGCCTAAGAACCCTAACTCAATTATCATTTGGGTCATCCATTAGTGAAGTCCATTAAAGAACGTGGCATAAAGACCCAATGTGCGAGTCCAGTTAAGGTCCACAAGGTGACCACCTCGTCAACTCATTGGTGCAGCACATGATCCGACCTCCTACACCAACTTAGAAGAAATAACACCTCGAAACGAGTGCAAACCAAGATAACAACCATTTATGACATAGCAGGAACCACTTTGTTCCTATTAGGGCATTGGCATGCTCCACCACCTTGAACATAACTAACTTTTGAATAGCTATCAGTTCGTTCCTCGTTCCTATTTATAGCGACTTCATCCAGATCGAATATGCATCCCCACCTATATCATATTCAGTTATACTAAACTTTTAGATATGTATTGAGTCGTTCCTACTTACAAGAGATTCACTTTAAACCAGATAAATGCTTCCACCATCTATCTAGGTTTCAATTACTTCTATCATCTGAATTAACCTCGTAACAAACAACGAAGAAACACTTTACTAAAAATGAAGGAAGAGAGTAATAAGTAAGGATTGGAACAACACACCGTATACATCACTATAAATAAGTGGCCTCGCCCCCTAGTTACAATCAGCTCATATTTTTATCATCTTATTCATTAATCACTTTACTACTTGCTAGCACCTAATGTTTCTTGAACATCAAAGTCTCTTTTGTACCACCTCACTTGGGGAAGAAACATTAATTGATCTGAAGAATGTTTCGGTTTTGATTTTGCAGTTTTGGTACTTTTTCAACTACTAGGAGGGACCGTTGTGAGTTATGGCACAAAATCCTCACCGATCTGCCTCATTAATGAAAAAACAATTCTCTGGCCAAGGTGAAGATGTATTCTATACTATCTTATCTACTACTACTAAACTAGAAACATAAAATAACAACAACAACAACAAAAAAACATTAAAAATAAATGAAAATCAAGAATTTTTCAAGAAACAGCTGCCAAGTTTTAATTGCATGATTTATTTGTTCACTTTCTATTTTTTAGCCACGCCTCCTTGAATTATGGTTGTTCTTTATTCTTAAAGAATTCTTGATGTTTTTTTCTAGAGATATAACATTGCTCAAAAATAAACTAGGTTGTTTCAATTAATAGTGACATGATCATCATCATCACTTACACACTATTTGTTTCAAGTGAATGTGGAAGGATGGATAGTAGGGATGCATGGACCACCTTGTGTGCCCATACCACTCTTCTACCATTAGGTGGCAAATTTAATAATAAAGAATTAAATAAAAAAAGTGCCAGTTCAAAACAAACAAAAAATGAAAAAATTGAAATCAAAGAAAGGATCTCTCGCCACCGTTACTCTCTCTTCCACATCGACGTTGGATCTGAACGGAAACCACGAAGAGAGTGAATCGGAGGAGAGGGATAGTTGCGATTAAAATTAAGTTTTTATAAAAATTCGTATGTTTAGTATATTAGAATTTATAATGTTTGACTTTTTAAAGAAACAAATAATAAATTTGAGATCTTTAAAAAGTACATTAGAGACATCCGTTATCATGATCTTATTTTAATTCATCTGCTTTCTCCATTTGATTTAATTTGAAAGCATTATTTCTACCAACAATTTTTTTTTTAAAGCATTATAGATTATGTTAGTTGGGAAATGATATATGTACAAATAATTTTTGTGGCAATATTTTCTCTCTTTTCATTGAATAATAACAATAGAAAGAGAAAGAGCGAGAGAATAAAGTATAATAAAAATATGAAAGAGAACTGTCACAAAAGCTATTTAAAATTATTTGTCTAACTACCATTTCTTATATTAACTATATAGGAAGGTGTATGAGTAGAAATAAGTTCGAGAAAAACATGACATCATGGTTTAAAAGAAAAAACAGAAAGTACCATGCAACATGCCAAGACGGAGATTGTGTTCAGCTGTTTTAATTTTTCGATGCATCTAGCTATCTCATGCTGAATCAATGATTCTACATATAAAAAAAATTAAAAATTGATTAACTATTTTACAATTAATGTGTGGTCAGAAACCAACAAATACACTTCATGCGATCACTGTATTTTTTTTATTCATTTTTTCCCTTTTAAAATTATCTTTTCAACTTAGATAAAATAGAGGTAATGTTAACTTGTACCCTTAAGTTACATGTTAAGAAATATAAAAGAAGAAATATTCTCTAAAATTTTATACATTTAATTGATTAAAAAGTTAAATATTAAAGACAACGAACACATTCCAATAACTTATTTCTATATTTGAATCATTAATTTGTTCATTGAGAGCACATACATATTAACATTTCCCATAAAAGAATAATGAAAACCTAACATGTTATGTTGATGCTTGTTCTCATACGAGCAAGGTTTATTATGCTAAAGTTTTTGGGGTAAGCAGATGATTTAGATTTGGTCGAAAAGGTTGTGGCTTTTATAGTGGTAGTAGATTTTTGCGATGGCTAACGAGAAATTGTCTTGCAGTTTAGCATTTGACCTAGAACAATGGAATCATATTGGTGGTGGGGATGCTACTCAAGGTTGATAATGGTATTCAATGGTGTTGTCAGGATCATGGATAATAAGGGGGTTCAAATTTACACATGTGCGTGCATGTACGCGCGCGCACACTTGCATTGTACTTAAAGTTACAAAAATACTTTACAAAATTTATAATTATTCAATCAAATGACTAGTGATTAGACTCACACACATTAAATCTGAAATTGTAAAATACTTTCATAGACGAAATACTTAATTAGAAGTAGGTGTATTCTTTTCATAATATTAGAAAGTTACACTTAGAATTTATTGAGAAAGTTCATTAGAATTTTTTTAACCAAAATTCAACTAAACTATTTGAGACAGTTCATTAAAAAAAAAGTTTTAACTTTAACTACTCCCACTCATCCGATATTTTACAGATTAAGTATATACAATTATTACTTAATATGGTCTGAACAAAAATTCTCATTAATCCATAAGATATAAATGGCAATTCCTATGATACCCGTCACCAATTTGAATTCCCTCTTCAGAAATAAATTTTTCAATAGTTTAGATATCATCAAAGAAAAAGTAACTTCAAGCCCAATTTAGTTTTAAACAAAACTATTTATAAAAACAAATCATTTAAAACTAATTTACACACTTGACTCTTTTTCATTTTACATAAACATAGTTAACTGTCGATTTCTAATTATTAATTTGATTAAAATAAACAGCAGTTAACAATATGTTAGTCCTTTTTTTTGTGGTATAAAAACATTTTTTTTGAACAAGCAAGTATAAAAACAAATTAAAACATAAAAATCATTAAAAAATACAAAAAAAAAACATTAACATTTAGAAAAGAAAAAAATAAATACATCAATTTTGACAACACAAACTTAAGTGTCGTGCGAGTTAAAATCTACGATTCTTCACCCCTTCACTTTAAGCTGTGAAGTTCTCAACCAATATATTTATTTGCATTGGTTTTTTTTTTAAAGGTTTTATTTAGATTCTTAAGGAGTTACGATTAAGCCTGTAATAATGAAGCTTAAGTAAATTTATGCTACATAAATTTATGGTTTTACGAATTTGTAAGCTTAATCTATGGTTGGCTTAATAAATAAATTTATGTGCGTGTACGAATTTGTTTTAGCTACATTTAGCATTATCCATGACCATAGTAGTGAATTATTGTATATATAGCTATATAGATAGAATCATATATAGAACAATAGTCATTAGTAATTTATTCTTAGCAGTGGTGTGGCAGGATAATGGATAAGGGTTTTAAACTTACACATTTGAGTGTGCGCGTATACACACACTTGCATTGTACTTAAAATTACAAACATATTCTACAAAATTTATGAGTTTTCATAATTAAAAAAGTAGGACTTTAATTCCAACTTCAGTTCTTAACTCATATCCTTGGTTCAAGAATGAGTTAATTGATGAGCACCCTTTGATGACCAAAGTTAAGAACTAGACAGAAATGGAACAACAATTGATGTCATTGATAGCTCCATAGTCTAAACTCTATATCTTGAAGCCATTCTTCTCTTCTCTACATCAAATGCTGGATTAATTCATGTTTTTGAAATGTCTATGATACATACCCTCATCCACATCAACAGCAACAACAAGCTTCTCAGACAGACAAACGTTGATCACGAAAACAATAAGGTGTAGCAGGACTTCTTCCATTTAACCCATCAATACCATTATGAACCTTCATAAGAGTAGCATCACCACTACTAACAGAATTCCCTTGTTCTAAATCAGATGCAAAATCACAGACTCTCTCATTAGCCCTCGCAAAAAATCTACTACCATTAGTATAAAAGTCACAACCTTTTCGACCAAATCCAAATCCTCTGCGAACCCTAAAAACATTAGCATAATAAACCTTGCTCTTATGCGAACAAGCATCAACATAGCCTATTCAATAAGACATATTATGTAGAGTTTTGTGATACAAAAACTGTGTTAGGTTTTCGCTATTCTTTGATCTAAGTTGAAGAGATAATTGGTGGTTGCATGAAGTGGATTTGTTGGTTTCTGACCACACACTGCTAAACAAATTTTGATTTTTTTTGTGTATATACGTAGAATCATTGATTCAGCATGAGATAGCTAACTGGATAAATTAAAGATTATTGATTCAGCATATATTAAAGTGTAAGCATGGTTTTTTGTTGGTCATTGTGCAAGTTGTTATTCAAGTTTCTTCCCTTTTGTAACTATACTACATATGTAGCAGTCTGCAATTAGCTTAAAAAATATTAAGAAATATTATAAATGTACCTATATGACTTAAACTTAGCACTACCATTTCAATTCTCTTTTTTTATTCGATACCAATCCTAACTCTACTTGATTATTTTGACATAAAGAACTTCATATGAAACTATGTCCATATTCTAGAAGCAATTTGAGAAAAATAGTGAATTGTCTTGACATGAAGATATATCAGAATGCATGTTAGTTTGTTTGATGCTTCTTGGAAACTGATATAGGCAGGCTATAAGTTTTTAGGACAACATACCAATAGACATGGCAACGGGGCGGGGCGAGGGCAGGTTTAAGCATCCCCGCCCCCGCCCCCGCTTGCATGCACCCGCCCCCGTCCCCAAACATATCGGATGTAAAAATTAAACACCCAACTCCGCCCCCAATGGGGACAGGTCTCCCGGCCCCGCCCCCACCCCCACCCACGAAAACTCTATTTTTTATAAAATATTTTAAAAATGCATATTTTTTCATTTTTTCATAGCAATAAAATACAATAATTATATTAATAATTAAATATCCAATAAACTTTATTTAAAAAATTAAAATAAATATAATAATTATGTTTCTAAATAGTAATAATATATTAAAATAGTTTGGTGTTTATAGAAATAAAATTAAAAAATTTAATAAAGTAAATTTCAAAGAGCGGGTGCGGGGCGGGGGTGGGTGCGGGGCGGAGGTAAGCATCCCCCGGCCCCAGCCCCGCCCCCGTACTAAAAACTCAGATTTCCCCCACACCCGCACCCGCACCCAGTTAAATCGGCTTTTCCCCGTTAAATTCGGGGCGGGGGCGGCCGGGGCTCGCGGGGGCGGTTTTAGTTGCCATGTTTACCAAGTAGAGTAAAAATCAACAACATTGTTTACATAAGGTTTTAGGCCAACATACCAAGTTTTTAGGTCTTAACAGATTTTTTTTGTATCATGCGTGCATGCTCAATTGTGTCAAAACATCGAATAGAAAACATATCAGGAAAATGCTAGCAAATGGTCTTATGGCATTGTTTATAATCAAAAGTGGTAACTTTTACGCACTATCAAGACTTTGATTTCAAATACTCGTGCAAGATGTTTTGTGCATTCAAATCATACAAAATTAAGACTTTACCAAGACTCCTTCATTTGTATCCCACATGAAATAGTCAATCGTCTAGCTTAAAACCATTTCAAATATCCTTGATCTTTTCATCAAGTCAAACATATAGTTCCACCTATATTTTATAAATTAAGGCATTGATAACTATGTCCAGGGCCGGCACATAGCCCGTCGGGGCTGGGCGACGACACCGGGCCTCAAATTTTTGGGGGCCCATATTTTTTTTATATGTAAGGTCCTATAGTAAGTGTTATATAGAGGTAAGAGCGAGAACTTGATAGATTGTTAAGAATACTTCAGTGGTAAGTCATTACGTTCATGACTGCATGGCTAGGGGTTCAACTCCTGCTAGGTGTCTTTTTTATATTTTTTTTCCTTTACACTGCTTTTTTTTCGTGGAGCCTAATATATTTTTATTTTAATCACTTTTTTTTCCCAAACTAATTCATTTTGTTTAATTGAAGAAGAAAACCATTTATTTAATCTATGAATTATCTGTCACAACTAGAATTATTGGGATGTTATTATAATTTACTTTAAAAAATTGTTTTTTTTTTCTATTTTTATCAGGGGCCAATTTATAAGATTAAAACGGGGCCAACGAATTGTTTAAGACGGCCCTGACTATGTCATATTTTTATGATAGGACATTATCATTCATATATCTTTGCTGAATTAAACCTCACATACCAAGCATTTTTGCGAAAGCAACTTCTACAAATTGCAAAAGAGAGTAAGGTTAAGCATGGTAAGACTAAAAGAAAAACATAATGCAAGATAAATGAAATATGTGTCTCTTTGTAAGATACTTCTTTTGTTCCTTATTTGACAAAAATACAAGTTAATCCTTTAAGTTTTTTAAGTTTTAAATAAGTTTTTCTAAGTTTGAAATAGGTCCTTTAAATTTTTTTAAGTTTTCAAATAGATATTTAAAGTTGTTAATTTAATGCACCTATTTAAAGTTTTTAAAATTTTTAAGTTTCAAATAGATTCTTAAAAGGGTAATAGAGACTTATTTAAAACTTAAAAACTTAAAGGACTAACTAGATGAAACAAAAAATGTATTATGTCTTGCATACTAACTCTAGTTTGCTTCTGAACACTACTAAATTAATTCTTAGATTTTTTAATGTCACCGAGAATAATATAAATTTCTGGCGTTATATATATGTTTTGCTTTTTAGATACTAACTCTAGTTTCTCTCTCAAAAAAAAAGATACTAACTCTAGTTTACTTCTCAGCGCTAGTAAATATAATAATATAAATTCTAAATTCTTTAACGGCACCAAGAATAATTTTCTTGTTGGCAAACTATACTCATCTGCTCGCTTCTCATTTACTTGATTTGAGTTGGGTTAGTTAAAAATAGTATCATTTGATGATTTTTTTAATTAGGGAAGAATATTACTCTTAAATGAAAAGGAAAAATATTAGTATTACTAATTCCTTCAAAAAAAATTAGTATTACTAACGGACATAAATTCTTTTTTACTTAATTTAAAAAATATCACATCATTTAAAATGTTAAATAAATATGTAATTTATCAGCTCAAGTAACACATCAATATTTTTCCATGGTTAATTTCCAGCAAATACCAAAAGTCTTCTCATGGATAATCGCATTAGACTAAGAGTAACTACAAAGATGAAATTGACACCACATCTAAGTCTTAATCTTTAACGCATTAGGTATATAAATCATCTCATTTATATGTTTCTCACCACATACTCTTGCATCCAATATGAAGTTTTAACTCATATATGACATATTAACATAACTCCTTTACGGGTGAGACTTTGTACATTTGTAATCTGGTAAAATACCAAATAAGATTAGAGAAGTCATAACATGCTATAAAAGTGGTTTGATGGTGATTTAATGGATGAATGTTTTTATTCTTTTCATTCATGAGAAGAGTAAAAGTAAATTAGAAAAAGAAAGAAGACAAAAAAACAATTCAAACATGAGAGAGATGATAAGGAAAAAAAGAAATGTTTGTGCTTTGTCTATGAGAGTATATAGAATAGAGTGAATTTCTGGTGATTTACGGGTTTGTTGAAGGAGTTCAAAATTTGTTAGTATATATTTTACCAAAAAAATTAAACTAAATAAAAAAATGTCACATTGTTTTAATAATAAAAAAAACAACCCTTTATTTTGTCAAATTAGCAAAACACATGCAATTTTCCGTTGTCAAATCCAACCAAAGATCAAAAGTAAATAAATTTGAAATAATAGAGATTGAATAAAAGATATAGCATGAAAGTGAATAACAGCCAATAACTAAAATTTAAGATAAAAATTAACAAATGTCATCCAATACCTAACAAAGCAGATTATCATAATCTTGGGATAATGTTCGGACTTTCAGATGAGCCTGTATTGAGTTGGATCATCATGGTCAAAAGCAGTCATACAAGTGAGATTGTCACACCACATCTTCACAGAAAATCTTGAGTCATTAAGTATATGTGTCATCTCACTTATATGTTGTTCAAAATCTACTATTTCATCCAATGTAGAACGTCAACTCACACTTGATACATTAACATTTGTTAATCAAGTGTGTGACTATCCACATCCGTAAATATGTGACATAGTCAAATAAGGTCAATCAGAGGCACATCATGTTTAAAAAGGTGGGTTGGTAGTGATTTCATGGATGCAAGTTTATGTTTATTTATTTCATGATAGCAGAGAAAGGAAATTAAAAAGAAAAAATAGAATACAAACAAGGAATTTGAACATGATATATGTAGCATGCTTTATCCGAAAAATTATTGGGAATAAATTGAGTTGCCGGTAATTATATGAGTTTGTTGAAGGGGTTGAAGATTTTTGGGTAATTATTTTATCAAAAAAATTAGACTTAATTAAAAAAGCGTCACGCCATTTTCAAATGTCCAATAAGCATGTACTTTGTCAACTAACATAACACATATGCATTTTTTCATTGATCATCATATTATGCAAAGAACAATCACACAATGGAGATTGACACCACATATCGACTTAAAATATCTAATGAGCATGTATTTTTTCAACTCAGCGTAACACTTCTACATTTTTCAATTCTTAGATCCACCAAATACTAAAAGTAAAATGATTTGAAATAATAGATATTGAATTAAAAACAGCATCAAAGCAGATGACATCCCTAAACTATAAATTTTATGATGAAAAAATTTAATAAACGATATCCAAAACTAACTAAATAGTTCATCATAATATTGTGTCTTCTGAAGGGTAATTTTTTTATATAATCAGTTTAGGCTAAGATCAACCACAAAGGTAAGATTCACACCACATATTCATCTAAACTCTCAAGACAATATGTACATAAGTTATCTCACATATATTTTACTCACCATCTACCATTGAATTTAACATGAAACTTTAACTCACATATGACACATTAACATCTCTCTTAAATGTGAGACTTTTTGCATGTGTAATATGGTGACATATTTAAATTATAAGGACAAACTGAGACCTAACATGAAAAAGGAATTTTTTTACATGAAATAGATGATAAGGAAAACAAATAAGGGGTGTGTGCTTTAACCTTGAAAGTATAGCAAATGGATTGAGTTGCTTGCAATTTTGTAGGTATGTTGAAGGATCAGGAGATTTTGGGGTAATTATTTTACGGAAAAAATAGACTCAATTAAAAAACGTCGCAACATTTTAAAATTTCTAATAAGTATATATTTTTGTAAACTCAAAATAATACATTTATCTTTTTTCATTATCAGAATACACAAAAGACCAAAGTCAAAGAATTTGAAATAATGAATGTTGAATAAAAAAACAATGAACGTGAATGAAATTCAATAACTAAAATTTAAGATAAAAAAGTTAAACAAATGACATATAAAAACTAACAAAATAGTTCATCATGATTTTGGGACTTCTAGGGATTCTGCATAGAGTTTGATCACCATCTTAGATTAAGAGAAACCTCACAAGTGAGATTGATATCATATCTTCGTCCAAAACCTTTAGGCATCATGAGTCATCTCACTTATATGATGTTCAAAATCTATTATTCCATCCAATACAAAACTTTAATACACACGTGATAAATTATCATCTCTGAGTCAAGTGTTCAACTATCCACCTCCATAATTACATGACGTATTTAAATATGATCAAATGAAATCACAAAATGTTCAAAAAATTTGGTTGGCGGTGGTTTCATGGAGAGGGGTTTATGTTTCTTTCTTCCATGAGAATAAATAAAGAAAATTAAAAGCAAAAAAATAATCAAAAAAGGAATTGAAACACAAGGGAAGATAGGCGAAAGAAAATAAGTATTGTGCATTTTTTTCGTGACAGTATAGACTATAGAGAATAGTGTGAGTTGCTGGTTATTTTATGGTTTGATCGAAGGAGTCCGAGATTTTTAGGTAATTATTTTACCAAAAAATTAGATTCAATTAAACAAATGTCACATGATTTTTTATTTAAGGAAAACGTTACATGATTTTAAATTGTCTAATAAGCATATATTTTTGTCAACTCAGCATAACACATCGACAATTTACCATTTTCACCTGCCACAAAAGTCCAAAAGTGAATAAATTGAAATAATAGATGATGAATGAAAAAAAAATCATATGGAAGAGAATGCCATATAAAAACTAAACTTTAAGATAAAAATTAAACAAATGACTTCCAAAAACTATAAAAAAAGGTAGATAACAATATTGTGATTTCTAAAAAAAAATAAAAAATATTGTGATTTTCGCATAATTCTACATTGAGTTTGATCATCTCAACATACAAAAAGAATCCACACAAGTGAGTTTGACACCACATCTTAACCTAAACCTTAAGAAATTAAGTATATGGATCGTATCACTTATATGCTGCTCAACATCTACTCTCACATCCAATGTGGAACTTTAGCTCATACTCGACACATAAACGTATCTCACTTAAGTATAAGACTCTCCGCAACCGACATCTGTCACTGGGATTCACTCATGTTTCATTCGCAAAGTCGAACCGAGGTATGATATCATCGTTGGAACTTATGGAAAGACCCAACACTGATGTTGATCTACTCATTAGACATAGAGCAACCACATAAATGAGAATGATACATCTTCATCCAATGTTTTAATTACGACGAAATTCTAGAACGTGCTTGACACGGGTATTCATACTAGTAATATAAATTTCTGGCGTTTTTTATTTTTGAAGAAAAATTTCTGGTTATATATATATATATATATATATATATATATATATATATATATATATGTTTTGCTTTTTAGATACTAACTCTAGCTAGTAAATATAATATAAATTCTAAAAAATTTAACGACACCAAGAATAATTTTCTTGTTGGCAAACTATACTCATCTGCTTGCTTCTCAATTACTTGATTTGAGTTGGGTTAGTTAAAAATAGTATCATTTGATGATTTTTTTTTAATTAGGGAAGAATATTACTCTTAAAAAAATAGGAAAAATATTAGTATTACTAACGGACAGCACTCATGCGCTCATCTTTCCACTCTCTTTATTATGTTAACGCGTATGAAATTTTGATTAAAATTATAAGTATAGATATTTGTGACTTTTAAATTGTACCACCCAACAAATCATGTTTATACTTTTCAATGACGACAATAATATATCAAATATAAAATAAATTCTTATCTTTTTTAATGACACTAACAATATATCAATATTATACACAAATTTATTTAAGGAGATAATTGAAAGATTGAAAAGTAAGTCCAAAATTCCCTATTCATGGATAAATTATCAAATCATACCAAACAACCCTCGCAATATAATTGCCGGGCAACTCACCCAGGAAGGCGATAAAAAAAGAAAATCTGAAATTTCATGATAAATAGTTAAACTAGGGTTTTTTTTTAAGAGACTAAAATAATTTAAACTAGGATCTAAACTAAGATTGTGTTTGGCCATAGTATCATCAACTTGGTTGGCTTCATCAACTACTTGCATCCACTTGATTTTACCAAGACCATAATTAATCTCAATGAAACTCCACCATGAAATTTAGTAGTTTTTAAACTAGGAACATACTAATTATAACTCGTTTAAGAAATTCATAATTATGAGAAACTAAAATCCATAATAATTTTTTGACAAAATAAACGATATTTATTCATTCAAATTGATAGAGTACATCGACACAATACAAATCCAAATTCGCTAAAAACAAAAAAAATGAATATGTGAACAAATTCACAACATCCATGTTAATAACATAAAACGGCAAAGTACATATGCCTACAAATATGACTATATTCAAGTCTCCAGAATACTTATGTCTCCGGATCTGCAACGTTGACGACACCAAAGTCATTGTCATTGATCGGATTTGCACTTGCTCAAAGCTAATATTTCAACCTGAATCAAATAAACACCGTACTAAGACGGAAAATCAAAAAACACACCGTACAAAGACGGGAAATCAAAACAAACAGAGTTGTTCAGAGACGACAAAATCACAAAAACAAACGAAAGAAAACAGAAAATATGTGAAATCACTTATTCAAATAGGATAGAAGGAAAAACAACTCGGATTGACCCAAAAATCACCCCTCTGATAAGAAGAAGAAAAGGAAAGGGGTGACAGCTAGGGTTTGAGAAGGAGAGAAGAGAGAGAGGAAGAAAGGGGAGTTGTTAGTTTGATTTCCTAGGCGTCCCTCACAAAATTGGGGAATAGAATTTGACCCGTAAGTAATAAAGAAGAGCATGAGAAGAAGAAGGAGAAGAAGAAGGAGGAGAAGTAGGAGGAGGAGGAGTCATCTTCAAAATGCTACGAAACTTTACGGATTCATAAATTTTGATAGAGGTATCCGCAAACATTTAGCTCAAAATTATATTTTTAGGTTGAAGTTTCCGTTGTTTTGGTTTTTGAGTTTTTTGTACTTTAAAAATTCAAAATTAATTTGTCCCTTGTTGAAAAAATCTAAATTTATATGGGATACCTTATTTTAATGGCGTAAACATGCCTGCAAAATATAAGAATTTTTTTAATTTTATGTCACTTTTTTTTAGGGAAAAGGTAGTTATTTATTTCAGCCGTTCAGGATTCTTTTCCACGCTAGAGGACCAAAATATAGAATCTCAAATTTTAGGGGATATAATTTGTGTTTTTATTTTTATCGGAGTTGTTTTGAGATTTCGCGTATATTACAAAGCTATTTCTATAATTAACCATAAATAAAATTAAGGGACAAGACGAGGTGTACTACACCTTACTTACTATATGATGTGGTTTAATCTTCTTTTATGTTTGGGAGTAATCACGTAATTTATTTTACCTTTTGTATTTTTAATGTGTCTACATTATAGCTATATTACTTATTTTCATTTGATAACCTGATGTAAAAAATACTTCTTCTATCTTAGTTCTTAGTTCTTCTTTAATAAAAAATACTCTTTGAACTTGAGAGACTAAGCTTATGTTAATTTATTTCATTTTAACTTCTTTAATAAAAAAAACTACAATAAATAAAATAAAAAAAATTAAAAATAGATTTTAAATAAGGTAAAGTAAAAAACATCTAAAATGATATTATTAAATCAAGCGAATTGACTTTTTTTAATAATCAAGCAAAAAAATATTAAATCGGCCACCAATATGTCGGACGTAGAATTAATTTAATTTGTGAATTTTAACCGATTTAAAATGTGTATTATGTAGTAGTAGTAGTACAACACAAATTAAAAAAGTTTTGACCCTAATAATTGATAGTATGTGTGCGATAAACCTAGCTAAGATTCATATCATATTTCACATTAAAGGAGTAATCATATAGGTTCCACTACTTGAGAGAGCATGTTAGCAAAGGGAACTTATTATTGGTGCACCGTAAAAATGAAGAGCAAGTAGGAGACTTGCAAACTGGGGCAGTAGCAGTGTAAATGTTTCAAAAACTAAGAGATCAAATGAGAATTAAAGTATTCACCAACATGAATTAAAGTGTTTCAAATCCAATAGAATAAATATAAGAACCTTCAATTAAATCATGATTATGGCAAAACATAAGTGACCAAGTCATAAAGCCAATCTAATTTGTGAAAACACCAATTATGGCAATTTCATATATCGTATCCAAATTTTATGAGTCACACTTTTTACACATTCAAACATTAATTATACATTTGAATATTACGATTTTAACAAACTTTAGCATGAAAACTCAAAACATCACATAACCACGGTTAAATCATGAATTTAGCACATCAACATCATAGATTCATAATTAATCACATACTCAAAATCACAACAAAAAAATTAGAGCACGAATTTAACATGATTTCATTAAAAGAACATGAAAACAAGGAAGAAAAACACAAACCCTTCCCTACCTATATGTTCATACAACCCTTATGTGAATAGAGACTCTCCCTTACCTCTAGTTTGCCGACGGTCTACTCTCTCCCTAAACTCTTCTCTCTTTGTCTCTTTTCTCTACAATCCTAGTTTTTCTGTTGTCTTTGCTATTTTTTCTCTGTTTGTTGTAAAACTAGTTCTCTAATGCTCTCCTCTATTTATTACTACCATTTGAGTTTGTTTCTCACTTAAACATGTAAGTCATATACTCCACATACAATTAAATTTAACACAAATATTTTGATCTTAGTTATCATATAACTAATACATATATCATAAATTCATTGTGTTAAATTCAAGTTTATGTTTAAATATGTTCAATGCTAAATTTCAATAAATAATCACATAGAAAATTAACAAGGAGCCAAAATCATTATTATTCTTTATAAGTTTCCTCTATGAACATACGTCAACTTACAATAATTCAAAACATATCAAATCTAGGTCATTGGACAGATCAAAAGCTAAGATAACCAGTTAAAAGTTCAACATTAACACATACATGGAAGGTACACACATAAAAACAATTTTGCACTCAAACCAGAAACGGAAAATCAGTAAAAATAGTGTTCTACATATACCAGAAATTAACAATGTAGAGTTATGCATAAAACAAAAACGTACACTGCACTAGAATCACGATTATGCAGAAACACATAAACAAAAAATTGCGACAGGAACACATTTGTAAATGAAATATTAATGCAGAAACATAAATTGGATTTTCACACACAATAGTAGTGCACAAAACTAAACACATGTGAAAGTAATATACACATAGAGTAACAACAAGAATCAGAATAATGCAAAAATGAAATTAAAATCCAAATATATTTATTTATTTACTTAGGCACCATTCACATAAAACATTAGAATAAGAATATAAATTATCAACATGGATTCCTTTACAACCGCGGGCTCCAAATCTAATTTGTCAAATGATTCAGCATATAGTGCTGTCTCACCTTCAAAAAGTAGAAAAACATAAGCATTTTAAAAATTAAATTTACGGTCAAACAAAAAAAACTATGCAAAATTTGCTACAACAAATAGGATGAGTGTGAATAAAATTATATAGAAGATGAGTGTGAATAAAATTTACTTCAAAACTAACTAAGATTGTTGATAAATGAAGGGTCTAAGAAAATGGGGGAACAATATTTAGTTATGTGAGAAATGTTTACGAGGATAAAAGTATTTCATCATGATATTTCACCTCTAGTCAACTAAAATTTTCTAAAATTGAAAATCATTACTACACAATTTGGTCCACAAGAAAGGATGTTCCAACTTAACTTGTACAAACATATCAAAACAACATCAAAATCTGAAAACAAAATCTAAAATAAAATAAAATAAAGCCTCAATCCTTAGTGTTACTGATCAAAACATCGACTCAATAAAAACTCTTAAAAGCGATAAACAAAAACGAGAAGACTCTAACGTCATCCTTCAAGACTCGTTGCTACTAAGTTTCATCTTCCTGTGCATTTGTACCAAGCGAGGGTACAGTCCAAATAGAGGGTGATAATATATCCAACACAAGAGATGCATAAGCACATGTCTAGATTCAGAGTTATAACACATCAATTGCATTTAGGCATGTCAAGTTCTCTCATGCGAATTATCCTTCAAAACGTAATCACCTACCTGTGTTCTCATCATGAATGAAATTAAAGTGATTGGATTGTGTTATTAGATTAACTTTTTTCTTTTTGAAGAAGCTAAAATGAAATTTATTCAAACGTAAAGAATCCTAACTAGCACGAGGAATGCAAGGTTAGGAGACTTAAATAACAACATACAAAGGAAAAATGTGTCGTATATATGCGGAACACTTAAACAAACACCCATACATCAAATACAAACTTCTACAAACAAACCAAAAACACCCTCCACTGAGGGCCCCCGAAAACCAATAAAAACTAAACACCAAAATTCTCAAAGTCATCCCCCAAAACCAAAGTCTAAACGCCCTCCAAAATAACCATCAAACCTACCAAAAACCCGTGCAACCGCACCTTGCTTCTCTTCTGCATTTGAGTGTAATTAATCACATGTAAAATCACTACCTAGAAACTACATAGCTAAATTCTTGAAACAAACCCCAACAATAACAAACTCATAGAAGAAAACCCACAAAAAACATAACCACCACTAGCCACCACAAGCACAACCACAAAAACTAGCAGCACCAAAACTACCATTAACCACCACAAAAATCACCATTACTCCTCACCAAAAACCAGCATCAACCACCACGAGTATCACCACCAAAAATCAACACCACCCACCACGAGCATTACTACCAAAAAAACACCATTTTACATTCAAACTCCCGACCCAACAACAACAACCAAACATAAATGGGAAAATATTCTTTAAAAAAAATAGTGAAGAGAATTATTTTTTATTTTTTGAAGAAGCTAAAATGAATTATATTAACAAAAACACATGGTCTTCCTAGCACTAGGTGTGCTAAGGAAGAAACACCAAAGTTCAAACAAAATATGTACTTCACTAAAATGAATTATATTAGTGAAGAGAAATTATCATGGGTCATGCTAACATGAAAAATTTGTACTATGAACATAAACATAAATGAATAGTGTTTGGACACAAACATCAAAGTCTTTTTTTAATGATAAAAATGAAATTGATAATACAATAATTTTGTATGTTGAAAAAAAACATTTTTACACATGTGACCAAACACTATTCAATTGTACTCGTGACGATGGAAGAATGTCTCTCCTATCATGCTAACATTTAACCGTTGTGTTTTTTTTAGGAGCCTCTATGACATTGATGTGAGTCTTTTTTAGACATTCTTATGTTTAACTTGACTCTTTCTCTTTCAGTTTTTAAATAGGCTAAAATATGCATTTCATCCCCGCAATTAGGGGTCGTTTGAAATTTCATCTCTGAACTTACTAATCCTTTCATTTTGTCCCTGCAAATATTAATCATTTGAAAATTCGTCCATTAACCCACTTAATGACTGCCACGTCATTAAATTAGCAAAATGACATGGGAAAAGACAAAAATACCCTTTCTTAATTAAAAAATCTAAAAAAAAACTGTTAAAATTAAAAAAATTGAAAAAAAAGTGAAAATTAAATTTTCGAAAATTATTTTTTTATTAATTTGAAAATTATATACTATTTTTTTTTCGAAAACTAATTTCCGGATTCAAAAAACTAATTTCCACTTTTTTCTTCATCATTAAAAAATATTGGAATTTTTTTATGATTTTTAAATTTCTTTTCAGATTTAAAAAAAAAAATCAGATTTTTTAATTAAAAAGGGTATTTTTGTCTTTTCCCATGTCATTTTGCTAATTTGATGACGTGGCAATCATTAAGTGGGTTAATGGACGAATTTTCAAATGATTAATATTTGCAAGGGTAAAATGGGAGGATTAGTAAGTTCATGGATGAAATTTCAAACGACCCCTAATAATTGCAGGGATGAATTGCATATTTAAGCCTTTTAAATATATCATTTCGCTTTTGATCTCTTAAATTTTTTTTGTTAGTAAGATAATATTTTTAGCATTTCTCTTAAAAATGACACTATTCAAAAACTTTTAATTAATAATTTTTTATAGAAATATATATATTTAATACATTAAAAATTAAAATAATTAACTTTTTTATTTAAATGATAATTTTTTTATCAAATTACGAAAATAACCAAACCAAGTCATAATAAACAGAGATACGTAAGCTGAGACATTGATACTCGATAGATAGAAAGAATAAAAATGGTGGAGGCGTTGAAACTGATGAACCTAACATGGAACCCGTTCAAGAACAATTTCATTCACGCATTTCGTCGAACACCTCGCACGCTTCTTATCCGCGCCTCTTCTTCTTCTTCAACCACCTCCTCCGGTCGCAACCGCCGTAATTCTCCTTCCTCCTCCACCACTTCCACCTCCGATAGGGAGTTTATTCGAGCCATGCGCTTAAAGAAGGTACCTTGCTCTCATTGAGTGTATTTGAAACTTTCGTAATGTGAAAGTGTTCACTGTATAACTTCAATTGCGGATTATGTTTTCGTTGATTTTATTGTTTACTTAGTTGTTTTTGGTTTCAAGCTTCGAAATTATCTTTTTGGATGAAATTGCAACCGTATTTTACCTAGAATTTTGGTTTCTTGGTGATACGGTGAAAATTAATGAGTTGGAGATAGATAGAGATAAGATATATGGTAGAACATTATTGCGTTGTTTGTAAAACGTCAGTTTGATCAAAAGTGCCGCCAAAAACCACGTTTGTGTAGAAGCTACTATTTGGAGCTTCTAGAAATCACAACAAAATCGCTCGGGAGGCATGCAAAAGTGCGTTTGTGTGTTGTAAACGGGAAACCAAACACAGACTTAGTGGGATGGGACTTGATTGTTGTTGTTATGATGGCGGTGATATAGTAGAAATTAAAATATGTCAGCCCTTTTAAGATAAACAACTTAATCAAGCATATGAAGCTCGCATATAGACACGTCCATTGGACATGACACAAACATGTTGACACTAACCGTAATTTGAGAAAATGACATAATCCAATGCAATAACATGTGTCGGTGTCGGACACCGGATACACATTCGATCAGAAGTGTCGTTGCTACTATTAAGCGCTTATGGTATAAATACTTATCATCTAAGTGCTTATGTATAAGTTATTTCTTTAATAAAAGGAAAAAAAATATAGTCGAACTATTTTTATTTAAGCTTTAAGTTGTTTTCATAAGGTATCCTGGAGAGCTTATGAAAATAAGTTGAAAATATCATATGGGCAAGTTCACATGCTCTCGCAAGTAGTTGCGCAAGTGCTTATGTGAGTATATAAATTCAAATAAGTCAATCCAAATTTCAAATAGGCCCCAGTTATCATTGGTTGGGACTAGCTGGAACTTTCTCTGATTATGGTTAGTTTGAACAATGTGATGAATTTTGTTGTGTTTTTGTCAAAGGGATAAACTAATGGTCTTTATTTTGGGGAAATTGTTTTCTCACTTGAACAACAAAATTTGTAATTTTTGCCAACTCTACTTTGTATATTTGTAGGTTGAAGAACTCAGAAGCAAGGGGCTCGATCCCTATGCTTATGAGTGGAACAAAACGCACAGTGCAAATCAGTTACAAGATATATATAGAGATTTAGGAAATGGTGAAGAAACTAATAGTGAGAATGATCATGTATCTATTGCGGGAAGAATTGTCGCTAGGAGAGCATTTGGAAAGCTTGCCTTTTTGACACTAAGAGACGATTCAGGGGCAATTCAGGTTTTTTTACTCTTTTTACTGTCTTTGTGCACTTTAACTTTGATAAGATATAAATTATATTTGTTCTTTAGGATAAATGTTGTTGGTAGATTCTAACGGAAGTTAATATATATGTTTCAGCTCTATTGCGAAAAGGAGAGACTTGATGATCAGTTTGAGCAGTTGAAGGCATATGTTGATATTGGTGATATACTAGGTGCAAGAGGAACAATTAAACGCACAGAAAAAGGTATTACCTTGGAATTGGTTTTTTCGGTAAATTATTTTATGCATTGCAAATGCATGCTATATCTTCAGCCCAAAAGTCTATTGTTTCTACTGGATTTCCATCTGATTTTTGTGTTACCACCATGTAAAAAAACAAAGTATGGACTTGCTGTTGACCAATGATTTGTGTGAATTCCTCTGCATCTGCCTTGTTTTCGATATATATATATATATATATATATATATATGTGTGTGTGTGTGTGTGTGTGTGTGTGTGTGTGTGTAAATTAAGATAAGATACTGAAAGTTTGCTTCTGGCTTGATAAATACTAACTCTAGTATCTTAGTGAAGATGAGAGTTTTGGGACTTTATAATTTCATAAATGTTTCGCTTTTTAATTAAAAGAAGATCACAATGTAATATCTAAACATGTGTTTACTCCAACTGAAAGTCTTAAGCTGTCTCTGGTTGGATTAATTCAAACATTGTTTATTTGAGAACTTATCTCGGTGAATAGATAAGCTGATAGTTTTCTTACTAGACTTAATTTGCTCTGTCATCTTTGTTTTCATTGTATTTTTTACTTTTCCTTGTGCAGCGTTAGCTTCTATCTAAGTCATGCTGCAGTTACTCTTGCATATGGTTTGCATAAATTTCAAGATTTGACTTGAACTAGTTACGATAATGGAAAGTTAGTTATCGAATAGCTAAACTTTTGAACATTAACATCCTTTCTCTTCATTAATTAAATTACCTTTGACAAATTTAGTAGATAATTCATAGTTTTCCTTTGCCTTTGTTTACTTTGGTCTCCACTTTTTGGCAGTTCCTTGTATGTTGGTATGGGTTTTTAATTGATTAGGATTCATGAATAATCGGGAATCCATGTTTATTTTTTTTGGTACAATAAGCAAGGCCAATCAGTAAAGATCCCATAATTGGCTTAATGATCAGCACAAACATCACATTCCTAAAAAAAAATGTTGAATTTGCATTTTCCAAGGACAACTCATAAGCTCCAAAATCTCCATCGCAACATGAGCAAACATGCGGTAGCCAATAAACTGGCTCTCTTTGAACACATAAACCACATTAAGACTATCTGTCTCGCAAATGATAGACTTAAAACCATAATCCCAAGCCTGGGCTTCAATTAACCTTTGAGAATCTTGTTTCTCAGCACATTATTAATTAGCTCAACAAAAAGTCCTAACGATAAGGATATTATCTAACAGATACGCTGTCTAAGTTAACCTTTAGAGAATAATTTAAAGTTTATATTTGTGATGTTAGTAAATATTGTAATAATACAAACCTAGTGATTGCTACAACCGAAGATTGGAGGTAATGTACAGAGAAACAAAACAAGACTTTTAATTTAAATTGGAATTTCTTTTCGAATGTGCATTTTCCACCCTTAAAGCCCAAATGGATCTTGTGCCAGGGGCTTGTTATAGATGCAATAAAGTCAATCATAACCTCTTGTGAAAGTTGGTTGTTGACACAATGTTTTCTTCTTTATGTGCCTTTGGCAACTTAATAAGATTTTAAATATAGAATCTTGAAGAGGAATCAAGTTATTACATTGAATAGATATGTTAAACTCTGCCAACATATATTATACATGAGGAGGAATCAAGTCACTCCAGAAGTAACTCACTTTGAGTGGAGTTACTCTGCTTAATAACTCATTACATTGAATTCACCAATCCAAGGATATTCAACTCAAAAACAACCATCTTTACTACAATATCACTTGGCTATTATTTGGGACGGGCCAGTCCAGGGAGATACCGTTTTTAAAGTAAAGGGATAATTCATTTTATGTTAAAGTGGAATGTTCATTTCAGTTCCAAGAAATCTAGAAAACCACTCTAATGAGTGAGGACAAATTAAGTTGGAAGATTAACTGTACTCAATGTTTGACTTGCATCTTTGTGGTCTTTCAAGAATTTTAAATGTGGTCTTTATCTTTTTTTTAATATTCTTATTTACATGTTATTTTCCTTTCACTTTTTACACACTGTAATTTGTAATAATTCAAAAAGTGCAAAAATAGGGGGTATCCTTTTGAAATTTTCTTTAAATCCAGCTTTACAACCTTCTCATGTTATTTATTGTCTTCAGGGGAACTTTCTGTGTGTGTGCTATCTTTTGCAATCCTTACAAAATCTCTGCTTCCACTTCCTGACAAATATCACGGTCTAACCGATATAGATATACGCTATCGCCAGAGGTAAGCTTGTACCTCAATATTGTATTTGTTTTCCTTTTACTTGTTATCATTGCTGTTTTTTTTTTGTTGACAAATTGTTATCATTGCTGTTATATACTATTACTAATGCATTTGGTATTTTATCAGTGATGTTTCTTTCATTAAAATTCTTTTGTACTACATAGTTGTCTTCTTCTACCTTATTCTATTTTTGTTGGAGTATATCAAATCCCGTGTTCTTTCTTACCTTTTCATCTCTGGTAAATAGCTTCCATCTGTCATTCTTTTTAATGTTCTTTTATTTATTTACTTGGTACTTTTTTGTTCACAATCTCTGTTTTTTTGTGCTACTCTTTATTTTCCTTCATATTCCTACAGCATCTTCAGTTATCATTCTCACCCTTGGAATGAAAATCGGATAGCCCGTTTTACAAATATCTCTTCATGTTTGCTGTCTACTTGTGGTTAGGTATGTAGATATGATTGCGAATCCAGAGGTAGCTGATGTGTTCCGCAAAAGAGCCAAGGTAGTTTATTTTCTAAACTTTATCTGCTTAAGGAAATCATTGCTGCTTCTCTTAGTTATATATTAAAATTTTATGTTTTATTGTCGAATAAGAGAATCTAAAACAATAGTCTAGGAATCAAACTCAATGAATAACAAGTAGGTTATTATTGCAATTCAACATATATAGGAAGTGTATTTTTCGTTAAGCCAGAAAATGTCTAGCAGTTTCTATGTTTCTCTCTTTCACTTTGTCAAAATAAACTAAACTAGATGGTAAAAAGATGTAGCTGCAACTTAGTCTTCACATCTTTAAATGCAAGTTACCAGCCATGCCATATATCTCAACCTCACCCAGTACATGTGTGCCTGCACTAAATCTTTGCTATTATATAATTATCCTTCAAGTTTTCAATTAGGGCGATTAAGAATGAAAGCTATAAATAATCCTTGTATTATAATTTATACTATACTATTCTTCAAATTTTTGGTTTTCAAATTATGTTTGTATTAGAATGTATTTGGTCATCAATAGGTTGTAATACATTATGATTTGCATCAAGCATCTGCTGATATATCTCTATTATATATAATCATGATTGCTATAAATGTTTTGGAGTAGAATTTTGGTAAAACGATTGGGTATGTGCTAATTACCTTTGGGCTTTGAGGTTGCAATAAATTATGATATACATCAGCATCTTTATCTTGTTACTGTACGGCTACTTTTTTTTGCTTGTATGCTGTTAAATAACGGATATATGATTTGAACATTTATTACCGTAGCCTCACATTCTCTTCTTCTGCTGATATATTGTTAACAAGAGATACTTCATTTATCCATGACCGAGCATTTAGCTACTATCTGTATTATTTTTCTGATCAATTCAATTAATATAGGTTGTATCAGAGATACGGAGGACAATGGATTCTTTAGGTTTTGTTGAGGTTGAAACTCCAGTTTTGCAGGTTTGTGGATTTTCATTGCACCTACACATTTTTTTCTTTGTAGGAGAAGTACATGTGGGGAATCTGCTGGTTATTTAATTGAAATATGTTATATTATTAGCTATTATTTAATATTTGTAAAATGCTAAGTGCGTCAGTGTCTCGTAAGTAATTTTGATATTTTAACAGGCTAGTTTGGTAGGCATTATATACTCGTATGATTATTCTCATATTTATGCATTGCTCTGGCTCTCTTGAAAGTCAGATTGATATAAGGAGTGTTAGCATCTCAATTAAATGTCATTGTGCCACCTGTTACTATTTTTGTTAATTATATCATCATTAGTTCTGATTTTACTAAACTAACTATTTGATGATAAGAACCTTGACCAATTTGCCTCCTCCTTTTGCCTTCAGTGTTTTGTTTGACTCCTTGGCATTACCAATTTACTACTAACTTTTGATGATAGCTAAAATGACGGTGTTTCTAAATACTTATCAAGTAGCCATTCATTTTAGAAATCTATTTCATCACTTTGTTGCCATTTTTTTAATGTTCGCTCACATATTTCTTTCTGTTGTAATTCAGTACATTTTGTTTATGTTTAGAGTATTATGCCTTCTATTGAGCAATACAATTATATTATGTCTGTCAAAGCTGTAACTAGATGGCCTTAGGAACGAAGTACTGTATAACTAGGCGGGTTCATTATACAAAATGTTAGGGAAATGTAAACCATATAATGTTTCCAGATTCACTCTGAATATCCATATACTGTGGCATACACTTGCATTTTGCACATGGAGGTTTTTTTTTTTTTTTTCTCTGATTAATTTCATTGATCTAGGGAGAAGCTGGGGGAGCCGAAGCTAGGCCATTTGTGACATACCACAATTCTCTTGGAAGAGACTTATATTTGAGAATTGCGACTGAATTGCACCTAAAAAGAATGCTGGTGAGATTTTTATTTTTATTTTATTTGTATAGTCATCAGTTTACATTCAGAAAAGAGCTTACAACAGCGTTTTTTTTTAATGCAAGGAAATGTTGAGGAATCAACATCTTTTTATCTTATTTAGTAAGGATTAAGGATTTAATGCTATATTCATCACGAGTAAGGTTTAGTGTTTATCCCAAATGTAATGCAAAAGAATTAGATTAATAGTCCTAGATATTGATTTTAATTATTGATCTGTCTGTACAGTATAATAATCAGAATGCATCCTTTCCTTCCAAGGAAAACTTCATTTTCTATCAAATAATAATAAAAAAATAGAGAACTTCACTTGTTTTAGCTGCCAACTTTTTGAAAAACCTATGTCTTGATCACCGGACATCCTCTAGTAATAGTTTTGAGATTGTGCACATAAACAAGGTTATTGATTTAGTCAAGCTGTTAACCATTTTAAAGTTTTTCTTTATGGCAGGTGGGTGGGTTTGAAAAAGTATACGAGATTGGTCGAATATTTAGAAATGAAGGAATATCAACTCGTCATAATCCGGAATTTACAACTATAGAGGTAAATCAAAGTTTAAATTTAATAAGTGAGATTTTGAAGCTTCCATTACTTATAATTTGATGTTATTTTGGATATCACGCGTGGCATACCTATTGGAGTTGTTGCCTTGTGACTGGTGGTCATGGATTTGAGTCATGTAATTAGTCTCTTGCAAATGCAAGGTAAAACTACCTACAAACATGCAATTGATTTGTAATGGGAAAGGGTTGTGAATCCCACTATGGCAACATTGGCAAGCACTTGGTTGCCCTCTTTTATGCCTTGTTGCCAATCTTCACATATCTAATCCCAAGATCAAATAAAAAACAGGGTTGTTCAGGCATCCAACATTCCAACAACCGTCGTGAAACTTCTTCAAATCCTTATGTGAATCAACAATTGTCTTTTCAAATGTGTCCTGAAAATTTAAGTTAGTTTTAGTACTTGAGACGGGCATATATAATGTTTCCCTCCCCTAATTTTTCATGGCTTAGGCTTTCAAGCTAGTTGTTTTAACAATGTTTACATGATATTTTAATTTGTATTATTTTATAGTTTGTACTTCTCACTGTATCTTGAATTATATCTGAAATATATTCATATTAGTTAATTTTTAGATGTATGAAGCATACTCAGACTACCAGAGCATGATGAATTTAGCAGAGGAAATTGTCACTCAGTGTGCTCTTGCAGTTCACGGAAAGCTTACTGTTGATTATCAGGTAAACATTGTTCTTGCTAGAACTTCAACAGTCTTTTCTTGAAATTTCATTTTTTAATACCAAATTTGTTGAAGCGGGTGTAATGATTCCATACAGGGGGTTGAGATATGTTTGGAAAGGCCCTGGAGGAGGGAGACCATGCACAATCTTGTTAAAGAAATTTCCGGGATCGATTTCAATGAATTGGGAAATGATCTCGAGGTTGCAAAACAAGCTACTCTGAGTACCCTTGGAAAGAATCTTGATAAAAAGGATAAAGCTTCCATTGAAGCATGCCAATCTGCTGGCCACCTACTTAACGAGGTTGATTGGCTTCACATTTTATCTTTGATATAGGCAATATTTTATTCATTTTATTTGATAAAGCTTGTTATATTTGCAATTAATCAAACTTTTGAGGTGGTGATCTACATATTGACATCCCTTTCTGGCAACATTTTTTACATTTGTTATATTGTCCATTAACTTGCATTAACCTGCATACATTGACTAGTTTGTTTCTATTATGTATTTAGGTTTTTGAGATATATGTAGAACCAAAGCTCATCCAACCTACATTTGTTTTAGACTACCCAATCGAGATATCTCCATTGGCTAAACCACACCGCAGGTATACACATTTTAGAAGATATTGTGTAATGTTAATTATGTTCTTGCTGTTATTAATTTTGTTTTGAGTCTTTGACCCAAAGTACCATACAATTTGGATCTCTTATCAACATTCTTTTACAACTTTCTATTCCATTCCATTGAAGTTGAAATTTTCTGTTATCAATTGGCTTTGCCCCTTGTTTTCATCGCAAAAGTCAACATTTCTAATCAATTCATATTGTTCCTGGATTTTGATCACCATTGTTCACTACTTTTTGTTGCAACATTTCCTGTTTCTGGATATTATCCTTAATCTTACACTTGATCCTCCATTAGATCCACAGGTTTGACTGAGAGGTTTGAACTTTTCATTTGTGGTCGGGAACTAGGCAATGCATTCTCCGAATTGACTGATCCTATAGATCAGGTAAGCTTCCAAACTTTTCACATTCAGGCATCGCAGCTTGTATTGGTTTAAAACTGACCACAAACTAAAAACGATGTGTTTGTCGTCAACTATTTCTCATCGTATACAACGTGGGAAAAAGAAAAAAACCCTGGGAGGAATGAATATAAGATAATGTTATGACTTCTCTGCATGTTACGATGTGGGTTTATCTTCATGTCATTGTTAGTTTAGAAGAGTTTATCTTGTTCTTTTGTTGTATCTGCAATAACACCTTTGTTGAGATATTAATATTTATTATATTTAATATAGTATGATCTGTTGGTATCATAACTCCTAATGATACTAACAGATCATACTATATTAAATATAATAAATATTAATATCTCAACACTCCCCCTCAAGGTGGAGCATACATATCATATGCATCCATCTTGTCACATATGTAAGTTATCCGAGGATTTCGTAGAGATTTAGTAAAGATATCTGCGAGTTGATCCTTAGAATTGACAAATGAGGTTTTGATGACTCCAGAGAGAATCTTTTCCCTAATGAAATGACAGTCGACTTCTATATGCTTTGTTCTCTCGTGAAAAACCGGATTGGAGGAGAGGTGTAAAGTTGATTGATTATCACATACGAGTTCCATCTGACCTACCTCACAAACTTAATTCTTGCAGTAAATGTTTTAACCACACAAGCTCACTTGTAGCATGAGCCATTGCTCGATACTCGGCTTCTGTACTTGATCGAGCAACGACTGTTTGCTTTTTGCTCTTCCATGAAATGAGATTTCCACCCACAAAAATACAATAACCAGAAGTAGACCGTCTATCACTCGCATCTCCTGCCCAATCGGCATCTGAATACCCAACGATATTAGTGTGGCCTCTATCAGTGAAAACAAGTCCCTTTCCAGGTGCTCTTTTGATGTACTTAAGAATTCGAACAACTGCATTCCAATGACTGTCACACGGAGAGTTAAGGAACTGACTTACTACGCTAACTGGAAAAGATATGTCAGGTCTTGTTAGGGTAAGATAATTCAATTTTCCCACTAGTCTCCGGTATCTTCCTGGATCGGAATAAGGCTCCCCCTGGTCAGGAAGGAGCTTCACATTAGGATCCATAGAAGTGTCGGCTGGTTTGCAATCTATAAGACCTGTCTCCTCTAAAATATCAAGGGCATATTTTCTTTGAGAGATAGCAATGCCTGACTTTGATTGAGCCACCTCAATCCCAAGAAAGTAACGTAGAGGACCTAAGTCCTTAGTCTGAAAGTTTTGAAATAGGTGTTGTTTTAATGCTTTGATACCTTCATAATCATCACCAGTAATCACAATATCATCAACATAAACTACAAGATAGATATATTGATTTGATGATGAACATTTAAGAAAGACAAAATGATCTGATTCGCAATGGGTCATCCCAAACTGCTGCAAAACTTTGCTAAATCGACCAAACCATGCCCGAGGTGATTGTTTCAGGCCATATAAGGACTTCTGCAATTTGCATACCAGACTACTCCCCCCCCGGAGCAACAAACCCAAGAGGTTGCTCCATATAAATCTCTTCTTCCAAGTCACCATGCAAGAAAGCATTTTTGATATCCAACTGAAACAAAGGCCAACGTTTCATGGCAGCCATAGCTATAAAGAGGCGAACAGATGTCATCTTCGCAACTGGTGAGAAGGTATCACTGTAATCTTGACCATAGACCTGAGTATAACCTTTAGCCACTAATCGAGCCTTTAATCGATCAACTTGTCCGTCAGGTCCCACTTTGACATTAAACACCCACCTGCAACCAACAACAGATTTTCCAGGAGGAGGTGGAACGAGCTCCCAAGTATGGTGAGATAATGCTTCATGAACTGTCTTAGGAATTGAGACAGATGACAGAGCAGAAACAAAAGCAAAGTAGGAAGGAGACAGTCGGTGATAACTCAAAAAGTTGTAGACAGGATGAGGATTAGCAGTTGACCTTTTACCTTTATGAAGAGCAATAGGTAGTCATTAGAAGGCTCTGGTGGGACCACAACAGGAGAGGAGATTGGAACAGAAGCCGTATCACTAGAATCAGTAGTAATAGTCTTTGGAGCTGAATCACTAGAATCAATAGGAGATGTTTCTGGAGCTTCAACATGTCGACGCTCATAAATATTACCGTAACGGCAGAACTCAGGGTTACCTTGTAACTGTGGAGAACTTTGAGTAGAGACAGGTGGCTCAAATATTGGGTGAAATAGAGGAATAGGTATCACCTGGGAATCGGTAACATCTGTTGTAGAACTAGTTGTAGTGGGTGAAGCAAAGAATGGTGTATCCTCGAAGAAAGTAACATCTGCTGAAATATAAAAGCGACGTGTAGATGCACCGATACCCCTTTTGGGTTCTAGAATAGCCCAAAAACACACATTTGACAGCTCGTGCAGACAATTTATCGCGACCAGGAGTGAGATCATGAACAAAACATGTAGAGCCGAACACACGAAGTGGGACTCTGTATAAAGGGTCCTTAGGAAATAAGAGTGAGTGTGGAATCTCATTATCCAATATTGAGGATGGCATACAGTTTATCAAATAACAAGCAGTGAGAATAGCATCACCCCAAAATTTAAAAGGTGCATGAGCATTGATCAATAAGGTTCGAGCTGTATCAACTAAATGACGATGTTTCCTTTCAGCGACGCCATTTTGCTGTGGTGTGTGGGGACAACTGGATTGATGTATGATACCAAGAGAAGCCATGAAAGAGTTGAATGGTGCAGAAAAATATTCTTTTGCATTGTCACTCCGCAAAATTCGAATTCCTTTTCCAAATTGGTTCTTTATCTCTGAACAAAATGTCTGAAAGGCACCAAATAATTGCGAACGGTCCTTCAGTAAAGTGATCCAGGTGCATCTAGAAAAATCATCAATGAAAGTGACATAATATCTATATCCCAAAGTAGACATCACCCGACTAGGACCCCACACATCAGAATGAACAATATCAAAGGGAGACTTGGATCTTTTGTTGGGACTGCTTAGGAAAGATGCTCTAACATGTTTGCCAAGTTGACATGACTCACAATCCAATGACTTCAAATGTGAAAGTTGAGGAACCAACACCTTTAACTTATCAAAACTTGGATGACCCAAACGACGATGAATCATATCCGGAGATGCAGAAACACCACAAATAGTGGATGATTGACTATGAAGGTAATAAAGACCCTGTGATACAAATCCTGCTCCAATTGTCTGTCCTGTATTACAATCATGTATACAGAAAGACTTGGAAGAAAATGTTATGGAACAATTGAGAGAGCCAATAAGCTTACTGACTGATATCAAATTAAAAGGACAACCAGGTACAAACAACACATAATTCAATGATAGAGATGGCAGAGGTGATGCCTGATCAATACCCGTAACTTGTGCCTTAGAACCATTAGCAAGGGTAATACTGTGAGGTATATTTGGAGGTGACAAGTTAGAGACAAGAGAGGGATTACCAACTACATGATTGGAAGCACCGGAATCTAAAATCCATGATCCGACGCAGTGAGAAAGACAAGCTGTAGAATTACCAAAAAGAGCCAAAGTGGCCGGAGATAAAATTGGTTGGACAACCATCATACCACTAAACCAAAAACCTTTGAATGACGTTCAAAGACAAATCTGCAGCAACCAAGATGAATCACAACAAAAGTGGCAGACCAAAATGACCAGAGAATGACCCACGAAGCCTCTAAAAAGTGGGACCCAAGTGTTGTTGATGGTCCCAAACAACACAGAACAGCAAGGTGAGTCAGATGATGACAGTGGAGATTGAAAGCAGAGGGAAGGCGGCGCGTCGATTGACGTTTGATGGCGGAAAGCAGATCGGCGCCGTCTGATTCTAATTCCAGAGCATGTGTCTATGTCGGTGGCTCCGACAACTGTCAGCGGTGGTTGTGCTCTCACAGCTGACTTGAGACCAAACAAACTAAAAAACTAGGGTTAGCCTTGTCGGCAGAACAAAACACAGGAAAGAACCAGTGTCGACCAAAGTTTACTCAATCTTCTTCTTTGGCCTCAATTGATTGCTATGACCACACTTCTTCTTGCGGCAGTTCACAGCCCTGGGATGAAGACGAGCATAACATTTGCGGCAAATGGTTTTGTCTTGGTTGTATTTCCTTGCCAAAGCCATCAAAGAAGGTTCAATGATACCCCACCACGAAGCCTGAGAACAAGATGAAGAGTCGATTCCTTCTGGATATTGTAATCAGCTAAGGTGCGTCCATCTTCAAGCTGCTTACCAGCGAAAATCAATCGCTGCTGATCCGGTGGAATACCTTCCTTGTTCTGAATCTTTGCCTTGACATTGTCGATTGTGTCACTGCTCTCAACCTCGAGGGTGATGGTTTTCCCGGTTAGGGTTTTCACGAAGATCTGCATCTTTGCGGCTTCTTCACCTTTGTTACGATGTGGGTTTATCTTCATGTGATTGTTAGTTTAGAAGAGTTTATCTTGTTCTTTTGTTGTATCTGCAATAACACCTTAACAAGATAGATGGCATGGATAACAAAAAACAATCATTTACACATATTTAATGACTTACCAACATTAGCAATAGTTTGACGGTGAACAAAATGGTTGCATTTTTTTTACCTGGCAGCGAGGACGCCTAGAAGATCAAATTAGACAACATGAAAAGAAAAAAGCAGCTCTTTCAACAAATGGTGATAGAAAAGAAGGAATAGAAGATGAGGAGGATTCGTACGAAGTGACTCTTGACGATGATTTCCTAACAGCTTTGGAGTATGGAATGCCTCCAGCTTCTGGAATGGTACATAATCTGTTTGTATGTCTTTGTTTGGTTAATTTTTTTCCTTCCTTTTAACTTTCATTTACTAAGATTATATTCTTTTCAGGGGCTTGGGATTGACAGGCTCGTGATGCTTTTGACAAATTCTCCCAGCATTAGAGATGTAATAGCCTTCCCAGTACTTAAGGTCCAGCAATAAGGACAGTTTTGTTATTTAGCAGTTAATGTATAACAGAATAATAGAGCTCTCCATCATCATTATTTACTATTTCTAATGTCATTGTTTTAATTATTATTATCGTTATTAATTCATTTGAATTCTTTGTATACCACACGGAATTTGATTAATGATGAAAGTTTTTTCCTTAGTTGAAAGAGAATTATGAATTCAAAGGTTATCTTGTCTTGGCTTAAGTATTTTGATGGTTCCTCAAGTTTATTTTATAATATTTAATTTAGTTGTATGCATATATTATTTGATTTTTACAAGAAAAATACATGTTACACTAGGATCTTAAAATTTAATAAATATATAACAAAAGAATTTATTCACCAATGAACTAATTTGTTTTTTGCAAATTTAATCAGCATTAGTGCAATCATAATATAAACTCCAAGCATATTAAGAAATAACATTATTCCCAAGCATTGTTGTATAAACATTGACATTGTTTTTTTCCCTTTTCTAGTTAGCTTAATAAATAATACAGAATGTAACTTGGACCATCTCAATAACCAAACAAAATCAAAACTATATTCGTTTATTCACTGTAAAAATTGACATGAATTAGAACCAATATTTAAGAAGTCAAAAGGCAGCAATAATATGAATGGCTAAGAGGTTGAACTGATAATATCACCATGAACTTGAGAAGCAGAAAGTGAGATAATTTTCTTTTTCAGCTTCTCTACAGATTCCAATGTTGTGTCAAAAGTTGTAGGAATAATAGATACTTTTCCAGGATTTTGACTATTGTACACCGAGTAGACAATAGCTTCTTCAAAACCTTGATTGAGAATGTAATGGAACAAACCTTTAGGGAAAACACAAACATCACCAACTTTGAGAACATTTTGGAAAACTTGATTTTGTGTATCAATAAATCCAACTAGTAATACACCTTTCTTAACAAAGATCATTTCAGTAGCTCTAGGATGATAATGGAAGTTTACTAAGCCATCATTATCGATATCGATTCTTCCAATTGAGAGACCAAGAGTGTTCAGCCCTGGAAATTCAGCAGCGGTGACAAGTTTCACGGATGCGCCAAAAATGTCCGTAGAACTAGCATTATTTAATTCCGCGGTCTTGAAATCTTGAGCTGTTACATTAGCTGGATTTTTGCAGGGTAGACCATTGATGAATATGGTTTGTTTCTTTGGTGGAATTGATGGACATGTGTCTTGTAAGTTGTCACAATCTGCTAATGAAACTTGGATTTTGGTTAAGAGATTAAAAAAGAACACAAAGAAAATATTGTAAACAAAGGATTTCATCTTGAATTTTCACTACTTTGGTGACTATATTTTCTTGCACCTTATTATGATGGATTTGAATAAATTATCCACTTCAATTCATATCATATATATAGTATATAAGCGTTGTACACAATAAAGTTCTTGATGTGAGACTTTGCTAATGTGGATTGCAAGTAATGATACATAGTCTTGGAGTTCAATTCATGATTTGAAGTATAATGTAAGAAGTGTATGCTTGAAACAAAGGAAACATTGAATCATTTGAGTTAATTTGCACCATGTCCTATAGTTAAATTCCACTGTTATGTCTGAAACTTGAAGGTTTGTATGGTTAACAAGAAATTCCATGTGGTGATCATCAACGATGTTCACTATTAGTAGAAACTATTTGAGGAATAATAGGGATTTGGTTATCATTTTCAATGGTCAAATTCAAGTAAGTTATGCAGTCAAATTTTAGGCCATGTTTCTATTTTGGATAGGACATATTTTCTTGTTAACTGTAAGTTTTAATTTTTTTAAGGTAAATTTCCTTTGTACTCATTCACTCCTCCTATTATATTCATCTAAGTAAAAGTAAAGTGCAATTAACAGTACTTTAAAAGTATTAAAAAGTATCCAGTAGAATCTTTTTTATGGCAAAGTATTATTGACATTGACAATGACAATCATGTATGATTTATACATTTAGTGGACTTTGTGTACTAGGCAAACAGTAACATGATGACAGTATAGAAAAAAATTGATATATGACCAAAGCTTGGCTTATATATATATATATATATATATATATGAGAGATATTTTGACTCCAAGAGTAAGTGTTTTAACTTACTCCAAATCATGACCTTTAATTCCAATATCGATCAATAGCTTAGATTGATTAATAATAATTGATAGTGTAGACTTTAATTTCTTTCTCTATTGGAGTCAACACTCATCACCAAAAGACAACAAAATCATTAATGATTTTAATTGATTGATTTTTTTTCTCCCTTTGTTATTTTTTTTTTCATAAGCTAGGGAAGTTTAACACTCGCCAATTTCATAATCGACATGGACTTTGAAGAGTGGTACAGGATTTGAGCATGAAAAAAGCTACCAATTATGTGTTTTTAAATTGTTGTTAATTGTTAATGAAGCAGATAATTATTACTCACAATGGATGAATAAATTGATTAATATAAATAAGAAAGGTCATCATGATTATGGGTTCAATGGATTTCAATGAAGGTAGCATTTTATACGATCGTAAGTTTTTTTTCCAGCGAAAACCATGAGTTTAGAAGATAGAACAGAAGAACCTCATATTTTTTTTTTAAAGTAAAGGGAGAAGAATAAAAAAAAAATCAATCAATTAAAAGTAATTAAATGTTTTGTGGTGATAAGTGTTGACTCCAATAGAGAAGGAAATTAAAGTTTACCATATCAATCAATCTAAACCATTAATCGATATTAAAATTAAAGGTCATGATTTAGAGCAAATTAAGACAATATCCCTCCTTATATATATATATATATATATATATATATATATATATATATATATATATATATATATAGTGTAGGGAATTGATATATATACTCTAACCAGATTCTAGAGAATTGAAATGTCTATACTCTAGGGAAACTTATTCTCTGTGCATATTCAGGATTCCAATACTTGCAAAGCTTACCTAGTAATATATATATATATATATATTTTTGCCATGGACCACTTGATAAAGATGTCAAAAAATATTTCCATATATATGCAATGAAAACAGGGTTTGATTTACCACAATCACAATGAAAACTTCATAGTTCATGAAAAATAAGCTAAAGTTGTTGGAAAATTGTGTTTGGTAAAGAGGGATTTTAGTTGTTCTTAAAATTTGTATCAAAGATATAAAAACATATCAGTTGTTGCTCAAAGCATGAAAAATAATGTTATTATGTATTTTAGATAGATAAATTGAACATTTTTTCTTTTTATGAACTCATTGTTATATAATTATTTTTATGCATCATAATTTATAATCAACTCTAACTTTCTATAAATTAGCTAGAGAAGGATCTAAATAGATTTTGTCAAAAAAGAGAGAGAGTATAAATAAACATTAAATAGGAACTACATGTTAAGAGCGATGAGGGTTTACGAGCGAGAGAGAGGGCGCGCTGGTGGTGGTTACCGGCAGCCTCCACGTCGGTTTCCTTCGCTGGTGAGGCTCCAGGGGGGAAGGGCCATATGACGGGGAGGCAGAAACGGGGTGGGAACAAGGGGAATGGACCTGGGTGAGAAACAGGAGAAGGAAAACATTGGGACCGGAACGGGACGGACGGAACGGACAGTGGCAAGGCAACGGACAAGGAGGCTTGGATTTTTCACCGGAACGCAGAGGTTATCAGTTGGACAGGATCCATTATCGCAGTAGGCCTGTTAGCAGGGAAAGGTCAAGGTATGCGCCATCTAGGGTTAGGGTTATGCATGAAACGGATCGTGGAAGGTCATTGACGTTTCGCTATGGGCGCCCATTTTCATGTTCCAGAGAAGTTGGGGTTCAAAATAGGAGTGGAAATCAACATGATAATTGTGCGAGACATAAGGAAATTCAAGGTTATAACAATGGCAATGATTTGCGTTTGACAGGGAACAAAGGTGGAAACAGTGGCAACGTGTCTCCAGTAATGGCGGTGTTTTATATTAATAATTTTCCGATCGTCTACTGTTTGTTGAATTGAAGAAAGGGTTGGAGGTATGTGGAATATTATCAGATGTTTATCTTTCTCGTTTTTGTAATAGTCGTGGACAACGTTTTGGCTTTGCCAAATTTTTGAAGGTACGCGATGTTGACAAACTGAAAAAAGCTCTTAATAATGTATTCTTTGGGGACCTTAGGCTGTTTGCAAATGTGGCAAAATATGATAGATTTGTTGATGAGGTTAATGGTAGTGTAGGAGGAGAGGTGAGGGACGGTGTTAAGAGTGTTGAGGGAGAAAAAATTAAGGGGAATATGGAAGGAAAACATTCGAGGGAGTTGGAGGGGAGAGCGGATGAGAGAAGGGATAGTCGGAAGTTGGCTTTAGAAAAGGTGAAGGTGGCAGCCATTCGAAGTGAGTTGGAAAGGGAGAGGGAGAAGGTGTTTACGGTGGGGGATGTGGAATGTGGGGGGAAGAAGGTGGAGGTGAGGAAGGAGGAAGGCGTGAAGTTGGAGGTTCAAGAGGTGAAAGAGGATGGGAGGTCGAAACCAAGTGATCAAGAGGGGTTGGCATCCGTTTATGGTAATATTGGTTCAGAGGTGTTTTGAGAATATTTACAATATCATGAGGATGTAATTTGGGCAAACAAATGTATTTTGGCCAAAATTAAGGATGGTACGTGCATCGCCATAATTCGACAATCCTTTTTAGATGCTGGATTTTTGGACTTTAAGTTAATTTCTTTGGGCGGTGATAATGTTTTATTGCATCCGTGCGTCGAAGGTGACTGTATGGTTCTATTTAACTCGGCGGCGGACTTGATTGGTAACTTTCTATGTGAATTTCGCCCTTGGACGAAAGATTCAAGTGTGATTTATGAGCGGGGTGCCTGGGTGCGGTGCTATGGAGTGCCCTTACATGCTTGGAATGACATCTTTTTCCTAGAATTGGCCTCAACTCGAGGTAGGTTACTTAAAATTGATGATGCTACTGTGAATAAAGAACGTATGGATTTTGCACGTTTCTTGATAGCTACTCCTGAATTGAAAGAGTTAAATTATGTTGTTAATTTTTTGGTTGATGGGAGAGAGTACCCAATTCGTTTTATTGAGGATTTGGAGTTTGGTTTTGCTGAAGATGCATGCTTAGCTGAATTTGAAGATGATAATAAGTCACAATGTTCAGTACCGGGTGGTTTGCAAGAAGAGGAACCCTTAGTTGACACTCTTGTCCATTAAATGCAAGATGATTGGGTGCGACACTCTAATGAGATTAAGGGTGAAAATGGCGATTCAGATGTCTCTCAGTCTTTTAATGAGAAGGTGGAACGCTATGATGCTAAGAAGAAAGTGTGTTCTACTACTCCTAACTCTATTGCCGAGATTGCGTTAGTGAAGGCCGAGGAAAAGAAAAGCAAGGTGAATAAGAAAATGCGGTTAACAAAAAGGCACAAGGTAGCACCATCGTTGATTGGTCTGAAAATAATTGCACGTTTATCAGAGGCTGACAGGATTACTTTGATTAGGTCTCTGAAAAAACTTAAAAGTTCGAAAAGAAAGTTAGTGAAGAGAAATTCTTCTAAAACTTCTTCCAAAATTTCTTCTTGTAACAACAACGGGGTCTCATTGTCAGCAGGATCGGGACCTTCAACTAATTCAAAAGATTGGCAGCACTGGGTAGCCCTTCATGGGGATTCAAAGGAGGTGGAGGATGATGTTTTAGATGTGGGAAAGTCTATAGCTGTTCGGTGCAAAAACAGTTTTCAGGTACTCTCTAGAGGGGGTGTGAAAGGAGGGGAAGAAGGTGGTGGGGAGGTGAGGGTGAAAGGGGTGAGGAAGGTGAGGGTGGCTTAGGTTGTGTGGGAGCTGTGTGGTGGTGTGTGGGGGTGGGAGGTAGTAATGAAGATCATTTCCTTTAATATTAGGGGTCTAGGGGCGGCTGAGAAGAGGAGGGAGATCCGGAGGTTGGTGTCAGAAAGGAAGCCGACGATGTTATGTATTCAAGAGTCGAAGTTGGAGGTGGTGGATGAGTTCTTATGCCGTTCTTTGTGGGGGCCTAGTCTGATGGCTTATTCCTTTAAAGATTCAGTTGGTGCTTCTTGTGGTATTATTACGGTGCGGAATCCTAGTGTGTTGGATGTTTGGTTGTTAGTGAATATTGCAAATTGTTTGATTGTTCAAGGGACTTTTTTAATCAATAATGAAGTGTTTTGTTTGGCAAACATTTATGCTCCTTGTGATCCCAGGGGGCGGCAGGAATTGTGGGATGCCTTGTCCATTTTGTTTCAATTACATGGAGAAGCGGCGTGGTGTGTTCTTGGTAGGGCTGGCAACGAACCGAACCAACTCGAAAATAGTTCGAAACTCGATTCGGTAATTGATTCGTTGAACTTGGTTCATGAACCAAATGAGTCGAACTTGAGTTGAAAATTAAGCTCGTCAAATAAAGAGTTGAACTTGAGCTATGTATAGTTCGACTCGTTTGGTTCATGAACCAACTCGATATATAAATAAATAAATATATATATATATATGCGCGCGTTTTTTTTCTTTCTAAATCAATTACAAATATTATTTCTAACGTTTTTCTTTGTCAAAGTTATTTATTAACACTTTATTAGCAATATAAAATAAAAACGTTCACGTGAGTGGTAATGCTCATCTACAAGTTTTTTACTTATCGATGGGAAGAGGAGTATATAACAGAAACCATACACTTGAAAGATTAAAGCTTTCTTGTCTCAAAAAAAAAAAATATGTTTGTAATTTTATGTCCCACATCGAAAGTTTTGTGAAGAGCAGAAAGCAACTTGCCTATAAAAAGAGGCGTGTACAGTACAGTCACCTACAATGGGATTGGAGTTACAATAATATTAATTAATTTAATTAATAGTATTGTTACCAATTTACTTAAGTGGTTTTTAGACCAACTAAGCATTACTATAGTTGTCTTTGCCTCTTCCATGGTTCATTTAATTCGAGCTATTAAGCTAGCCGAGTTGTTCGCGAGCTTGACTCGAGTCGAGTTTGAACTTAAAAAAAGTTCATGAAGATCCTGAGTTGAGCTTCGAGCCCTAGTTATGTGATTTGAGCAAACAAACTGAACCTAACGAGCCGAACCGAACTGTTCGTGAACTTCAAACGAGTCGAACTCGAGCTCAAAAAAGAGTTTGTGTCGAACTCGAGTCGAGTTTCGAGCCGAGCAAATTCTTATCGAGTCGAGTCGAGCTCAGACAGGTTCGATTCGACTCGACTCATTTCCAGCCCTAGTTATTGGTGATCTTAATGTCGTTCGATCTAGTGAAGGAAGAAGAGGTCGAGTGGAAAATAATGTTTATGTTGATTACGTTTCTCTTAATCAGTTTATTGATTTACCGTTATGTGGCCGTAATTTTACATGGTATAGGGGAGATGGTGTGTCGATGAGACGCCTTGATCGGTTCCTTTTATCAGAATCTTGGGTTTCTATGTTCCCTAACTGTATTCAAGTTGCTCTTCCTAGAGGTTTATCATATCATTGTCCTCTTCTCTTAACCATTGATGAGGAGAATTGGGTGCCTAAACCCCTTAGAATGCTAAAGTGCTGGGCGGACGTGCCAGGTTATGTAGATTTTGTTAAAGAAAAATGGCAGTCTTTTCAAGTTCAAGGTTGGAGCGGTTTTATTCTGAAAGAGAAACTTAAAAAATTGAAAGAAAGTTTACGGAGTTGGCACTTGAATCATACTCTTAATATTGACAGTAAGATTCAGGGGGCTAAGGATCGGTTGGCGGTTTTGGATGCTATGAGGGAGAATAACATGTTGGGTGTTCAGGAAGTGGATGAGCTTCATATGCTATCGGCTGACATCATGGCTCTTTCGAAACTTCAAGTTAGTATGCAATGGAAAAAATCAAGGGTTAATTGGCTGAAGGAAATAGATGCTAATACAAAGTTCTTCCATGGTATCATGTCTTCAAGAAAGAGGTCTAACTCTATTATTTCTCTACTTGACGATGGTGTTAATATTGAAGGCGTGGAACCTGTGCGGCAAACGATCTTTCATCACTTTCAGAATCATTTCAAGCGGATTCAGCAAACGCGGCCGGACATAGGTGGATTGGTGTTCAACACTATTTCAATAGCGGAAGGGGCTGATCTCATTAAACCCTTTATGTTAGCGGAAATTAAAGCAACTGTGAGGGACTGTGATAGTTTTAAGTGCTCCAGACCAGATGGAATTAATTTGGGTTTTTTCAAAGACTTTTGGGACATTTTGAAGATCGATTTGCTAAACTTTTTTGCGGAATTCCATCGCAATGGTAAGTTAACCAAATGTCTTAATTCCACTTTTATTGCTCTGATTCCTAAGGTTGAATGTCCTCAGCGAGTGGCTGATTTTCGCCCAATCTCTTTGGTGAGTAGCGTTTATAAAATTTTATCCAAAGTTTTGGCCAATCGATTGAGAAAGGTGGTTGGAAATGTTGTGTCTGTTTCTCAGTCTGCTTTTATTAAGGGTGGACAAGTCCTTGATGGAATTTTGATCGCAAACGAATTAGTTGATGATGCGAAGGTTAAAAAGAAAGATTTACTCATGTTTAAGGTGGATTTTAAGAAAGCATACGACTCAGTTGATTGGGTCTACATTGATGAGGTTATGAACAAAATGAATTTTCCACGTTTGTGGCGGTCTTGGATTATGGAATGTATTACAACGGCAACGGCTTTAGTGTTAGTTAATGGTTGTCCAACTGATGAGTTTAATTTTGAGAGGGGGCTCCGCCAAGGGGATCCGCTTTCTCCGTTTTTGTTCCTTCTAGCAGCGGAAGGTCTTAATGTGATGATGTCAACGATGGTAACGAATGGGCTGTTTACTCCTTATGATGTTGGGGCGCAGGAAAATGTGTTGGTGTCCCATCTGCAGTTTGCAGACGACACACTTCTAATAGGTGTTAAGTCTTGGGCTAATGTCCGGGCCATGAAGGCAGATCTGTTATTATTTGAAGTTGTATCAGGGCTGAAAGTTAACTTTCACAAGAGTATGCTATTTGGTGTGAACGTTAATGACTCAGGGCTTCATGCAGCAGCTGTGGTAATGCATTGTAAACATGGTAGGATTCCGTTTCTCTATGTAGGTTTGCCCATTGGTGGTGATCCGCGGAAGCTTCATTTTTGGCAGCCCCTGGTTGAGAGGATTCGTAGACTATTGTCTAGGTGGAAATGTAAAAATTTATCTTTGGGTGGTCGATTGGTTTTGCTTAAATCCGTTCCGTCGTCCATTCTGGTTTATTTCCTTTCTTTCTTCAAAGCTCCCTCAGGTATTATTTCTACCCTTGACTCTTTATTTATTAATTTTTTTCTGGGGGGTAGTGAGGATTTTAGGAAAATGTCTTGGATTAAATGGGATCCCATTTGCTTGAAAAGGGAGAACGGAGGTTTGGGCGTGAAAAGGCTGCGGGAATTTAATATTTTTTTATTGGGAAAATGAGTGTGGAGGGTGTTGGAGGAGAAGGAGAGTTTGTGAAATGTGGTGCTTCGAGCGAAGTATGGTGAGGTTGGAGGGATGGTGCGGTTTAGTGAGGGGGAAGGATCAATTTGGTGGCGTCAGTTAAACCAAATTCGATCTGGTGTGGGTTTGGCGGATGCTAGGTGGTTGTTGGACAATATTGTCCGAAAGGTAGGAGATGGGTGCACCACTTTGTTTTGGGAGGATCCGTGGGTAGATGACATTTGGTTAGCTGTGTCGTTTTCTAGGCTATTTAAGTTGTCAGTTTACAAAATGACCACGGTGAGGGAGATGTTTATGTTAGGTGGCTGATGGGGAGGCGTGGCGGTGGAGGCGGAGATCATTCGCATGGGAGGAAGGATTGGACTCACACCTATTCGGTGCAATCAACTTATTCTTATTTAACGGCGGTGGACACAAACATTTCAGAAGACTTTGTTCAATTTTTATGGCTGAAAACGGTTCCGTTAAAGGTTAACATATTTGTTTGGCGTCTCTTTTTGAATAGACTTGCTATAAAGGATAATTGCGCAAAAGGAATGTCCTTGACCCTACCCTTGTGGCATGTGCGACATTGTATGGTAAGGAAGAGGAAATGGACCATATGTTTTTTCATTGCGATCACTATGGATGTTGATCTCACATTGACTTGAAATTTTTACGGTTTTACATGGTAATTTACACTCACATGATACCCAATTTTGTGCTCTTGGAGGTTTCTCAAAGAACTCTAGGACATGCTTTACTGTTATTTGGATTTCGGTATTATTTGTCATTTGGAAAGATCGAAATAGGAGAATTTTTCAAATCAATTTGATCATCTAGAAGCTCTTCTTGAAAGGGTTAAACTCCAAACGAATTGGTGGTTGAAAGCGAATTACATCATGTTCGATTTTGACTATCCCTATTGGAGGAAAAACCCTTTAGTTTGTTTACAGATTGTTTTGTAATGTCTGCTTTTGTTTTTTTAGGCTATTTCTAACCTTGGGTTGTAAATACTCACTCTGTCTCACAATTATTGTCTCTTTAACATTTTTTCTTTTTCTCAAAATAATTGTCACTTTACAATACCAATGCAGCATTTATTATTTTCTTCCACTATTATACCCTTATTTATTGAATTTCATCTAACTTAACCACTTTAATAACTATAATTAATAAGGATATTTTAGTAAATTCTACTAATTTTACCATTGAAATCAACACAATTAATCATTTCCTTAATAATCGTGCACAAACCTTGAACGACTAATATTATGAGACGGAGGGAGTAACATTTTTCAGTTCCCTTAAGCACGCCTTGTGCTTGAGGGTCTGCTTGTTTCTTTAATATATTTTGCTTAGTTTCTTCCCAAAAAAAAAAAAAAAAAGCTAGAGAAGTTCTAACTTTGTGTGGTCCCCGCTGTGTGATGTTCTTATGAGGTAAGTTTGCTTCCTTTAAAAGAAACAAATCATGTAAGAAAACAATATAATGCAGATATCAGTATAACATTGATTTCAAAAACCATTTGGAGTTCCTTAAAAAAAACCATTTGGAGATAATTCAATTAATGAAGAGTCATATTCCAAAAAGACAAACTTCTTCCATTAAAAAACTTATGGAATTTGGACATTATATATTAATCAATATCAAATATATATATATATTAAGAAAGTGATTCAACTCAAATGATTAATAAGGTACATCAAATGATGAATTGGTCGGAAAAATTCAAATTTTATTCTTGGGGTAAAATAATTGTTATACCAAACTTTATTTAACTACGTGTGAACTTTAAATTAATGAGTCATCTTCTCACAACCAATTGCAAATACGAGACCCTTCAAAATTCAAATTAGAGAAAAGACAAAACCATTGGAATTGTTAAACATATGGCTATTTGCCCCTTCCGATAGTTTCTTCTGTGGACCAAACTAACTCCCTCAAATTTTATTTGATTTATGTTGAATAAGAGGGAAAAGAGAGCCATATGATAAAATACCGTGTGTCTGAATTGTACAACAAAATATTTATTATGTAGAAGTAAGTAGCTTAGAGACTAAGCTATGATATATTTACAAAATGAATATTCTTCATAACATTATATCCTAAGTAACTTAAAGACTCTGAAATATATTTACAACGTAAATATAATTATTTACTATATATTTATACATTAACAATTTCTTTTAAAAAAATAAAAAATTACCCCTATAACTTAACATATCATTTCAAACCACACGTCAATCTAACGGACATTAATTTGAGAGAGATTTTGCATTTTCTCTAATTTGAGGAGTATTTTTTTTTTGCTATTTACTGGACATTAATTTTTGAGGAATGCTAACAACACATATTCTAATACACACTCTATTTGATCGGTTAAAATTCAAATTGATCCCACCAAATATTGTGTGTCCCATATAAATTTGGTGGGTCTTAACCAATCAAAGAGAATGTGTTAAAAAGTGTGTATGTTAGAATGTGTGTTGCTAGCTTTCTCTTAATTTCTTTAGGAAAAAAAAAAAAGGCCTAACCATCGTGTAAGGTTTTAACTAAGTGTGTGTTTGGTATAGCGGCGGTGAGAATTGATTTTGATAGAATTGAGTTAGAGAGAATTGATTCTGGTTAAAAGTGAGTTTGAGGTGAATTGATTTATGTTTGGATACACTCATTTAAGAGTGATTTTTATGAGTTGATGCTGATTAGATGATTTAAAGTGTAAATTACCAAAAGGGTCTTGACATATATAAAATCATAAGTACATATGAAATAAAATCACACACCCTCTTCTTTTTATGTGAAATAATGAACCCAATTGTTTTGTGATCTGTAAAACACTAACACTCCAACCCAATGGTAGAAACAAAAAAAACTCCATTTTTCCAGAAATTCGATAGTTTCATACTGTGCAATCAAATCATAATCGATAGTTCCATTGACATTTATTTTCAATTTCTAATCTCCATTTTTCCTCAAATCATAATCGATTACAGGGTGTATAAATATATCTGTGTTGATGTTGATTATCGAGTTCCGGTAGAAGGTATGGGTAATTTGGTAAATAAACTAGTCATTGAAAAGTTGAATCTTGAACTCACGTTTGGAGAAGAAAACTTACTTTTGGAAGTGGCAAACGAACGCCAAACCAAACAGGCACTAAACACTCTGAACTTATCACCAACTTCACGCGCCGGCGGCAACCGGCGAAAATGGAAGCATCAACTGAAACAAACAAATCCGGCGAAGAGGATCAGCTGGTGACTCCATGGGAAGTTGCCGGCAACGGAGACAAAATCGATTACGACAAACTCATTGACCGTTTCGGTTGTCAAAGAATCGATCAATCTCTCGTTCAACGCGTTGAGAAACTCACTTCTCAGCCCGCTCATGTCTTCCTCCGTCGTAACGTCTTCTTCGCTCACCGGTATCACCTCCTCTCTATGTACCACTTACATTTCTGATTGACACTGATACATGTAATTACATTGAACTTCTGATGGAAAAGTGTCCGGTGTCTAACACATGTCGGTGTCTCTGACACAACACTAACATACATAATTACATTGAATTATGTCATTTTATGGAAATTAATTATTGTGTCTGGTGTCTATACTTCATAGGTTGACTATGGAATTTTAGTTGATAATGTGAATTTTTTTGTTGTTGATTTGTGTGTGGCAGTGATTTTGCTGAGATTTTGGATGCATTTGAGAAGGGAGAGAAGTTTTATTTGTATACAGGACGTGGAGCTTCTTCTGAAGCTTTGCATTTGGGTCATTTGATTCCATTCATGTTCACAAAGTGAGTGTTTTTTGATTTTCTTTTCTTCATTTTCCATTAAGAAAATTTAAGTGAAATGTGTAAATCTGGTGTGATATTTATCTAATTATGAGTCCGAGAGTGTATTATTTTAGGATTAAGGGAGCGCTTTGGTAAAATGTCTAGTCAAGTACTTAAGTTCTTATTTAATAGCGTGTTAGGTAGCTCAACTTGTTTGAACCAACTAATTATCAACATTTGTGTATTCCAAAAAAAAGTTTTTATTCAATAGGGGATCAAACCTTTTACATTTGAAATAAATAGTTAATCGAAATTTGTATATGTGTTGTGTTTTTTTGTAATTATTATGAGTGTGAACAACTTTATTAAGCGCTTTATTTAGGTATAAGCTATTTCTATAATAAGAGATAAAGTAAAGTCGAACTATTTTCATATGCGCCGTAAGTTGTTTTTATAAGCTATTCTATAGAGTTTATGGAAGTAAGCCGAAAACAAATTATTTCTGTAAGCTCTTCCAAACAGTTTCACAAGTACTTATTATAGTAGATAAGTTCAAATAAGTGTATGTTTGGTCCTGCGGTGACAAGAATTGATTTTGAGTGAATTGATTATGTAATATTGATTCTAGATAAAAGTGAGTTGAATTTAAAGTGATTTTTGTTTGGACTTATTTATGTAAAAGTGAATTTAACAATAAATTTAAGACTAAAATCAATTGTACAAGCCAAAAGCTACAAATTCTAAACACTACCTAGCAGGCGAAACTCACACATACTAATCAGTGTTGAGACCAAACATTTTGGAAAGTCAAAAGTGATTTAAAGTAAACTCTCCTTTAAATTATCCAAACATGATCAATTTTACAACCTCTAGAATCACTTTTGGCTTTTCAAAATTGAAAACAAACATATGCTAAGCCAATCGAAATATGACCTTAAGTAATGTATTGTTAAAATATTTAGTTAAATACCTATTAAGTTTCGTTTTTGTTAATTCTATTCAAAGGCAGAATAGCTTTTGCTTTGCATAAGAAACACTAGAATAAAAAGTATCACACTAGTAAGTACAACTCAAATAGTAAAAGGCTGCAGGTACATTTGATATGATGGTGTGCGGGTTCAAACCCGCAATTCCCCATTTGTCAACACCGACTAGTATGTGTGAGTTTCTCCCGCTAGGTAGTGTTGTCAAATATCAGCTATGACAGCGTCATGATCGATGTCAGTCGTGGGTTTTTGCCCAATTTTGTGAAGGATGGTGGCGCCTTATGTTGGCTGGTATGTCGGGTTTTTGTCTCTCCACCATGGTCCTCCATCCTCCATCGATAACATTGCCGCTATTTAGAAGAAAAAAAAAAGGGGGCTGAAATCTTTCAATTACTTTCTTGAGATTTGTGACAGCTTATTGGTCAAGTTCTTCTAAACACTTACGCAAGTATTTATGTAGTAAGATAACCTCAATTAAGCTCTTCCAAATGAACTCAAATATGTCGGTAAAGTACTTTTACGTTATTGAATCCAAATAATCTATAATCTCTATTTAAAGTGAAGTTTCTATTTTGTTAATTTTGTCCAAAGGAAAAATAGATTTTGCTTTTCATATCAAATACCACAATAAATAGTATCACCCTGATGTTTTGTCCTTTTTTTAAAAATAACCACTCAGGTGCAAAATTCAAACCGACGTGAGTGTAGAAGTTTTCGTATATTATTGTTGGAAATCCCGCCTCGAACGTGAGGGGGTGTGTTGGTAATTCCACCTTAATTGCGATCTGCCCCTAGTTGCCTTATGTTTGCTTGTCTTTGAGGGGGTGGATTTAGTCCCACATCGGTTAGATAGGAAGCTTGATCAGAGTTTATAAAGAGGAGGCACTCCTCACTTTACAGGACGGCTTTGTAAGGATGAGTTAGGCCCCAAATTTCAACAATTATACTTCATTTGTGTTGCCATACGATTAAGAAAGTGAAATCTAAAGTTGTTACTACTTATTATTATGTGACATTCTTTAGTGCCATTGGAACAAGACGAATCAGAGTTCAATGTGTACCACCTCAGTTATGTGTAGACCATTACTGTCTCACATTCTAGCTACATTTTTATTGTCATAAAGTGCCCCCAAGTAATCACACTATCTTGTTCATCTTTTTTTAGTGATGTAGCTATGCTTAAATGTTCGGTTAATAGAATTAAATAACGCCGGTGCAGAATTAGATACTTAAATAGGTGAATTGTGGAAATGAACCCGAGTTCAAAGTTTGGGTGATTCCCGAGGATGTTTGTTGACGACTTAATGTGGTGGCAAATGCTGTGTAGGTATTTGCAAGAGGCTTTTAAGGTTCCTCTGGTTATACAGCTCACTGATGATGAGAAGTTCTTGTGGAAAAATCTTACTATAGAGGAGAGCCGAAGACTTGCGAGGGAGAATGCAAAGGATATCATTGCTTGTGGTTTTGACGTATCAAAGACATTCATCTTTTCTGATTTCGATTATGTTGGCGGGTGAGTCACTTATAATATAAAATATAAATGCATGTTTTCTCTTGAAGTTTCTTTTTCAAGCATGTTTGTCTATTATTTCTTGAGATTTGTAGAATTTTGGATTATTTGTAGTGACAGGAATTTTATAATAAAATATATCGATAGATTACTAGAAAATTGATCTAATAAGATCTAACTTCACCTGCAAACTTAAGAATGTGATTTAAAATGAAATTCCGAATTAGGAAATGGAAATGGTTTCATGCCTAGACAGTTGGTTTGGATTCTTGATATCTAAGTGATTATTATTTGATGGCGCTTAAGAACGAAAACTATAATAAAATTCTGTGCACAATTGTATTTTTCTTTGAATGTTGTTGTGTGTACAGACCAGCAATATTCTTCACTGTACTGGGCATTATTAACTTTTTGGGTCCCATATTTAGAAATAATGGTTGGTTTTAAAATTTAAATTGATTTGGGGCTTATATTCGTACACATCATGATAGGTAAAATTTTTACTGAATTTTGAATTCAGTTGTCTCTTCTAAAATAAACGTTGCTGGAGAAATTTCACAATCTGATGTCCTTTTAAATTTAAAGACACACACAGATGTTTATAACTCTCGTCATCTGAGAACCAATAAAGTTCTATTAAGAGAAAAATGGAAGAACTCTGATATTGTTTCTGATGAAAATGATTTTCATTGTATAATTTTAGTTATTGCACTTGTATTTATTGATTCTAATAGACTTAATTGAAACTATATATACAGTTGCAGCTGCCTAACAGTAAACTAACTACTACAACTGTTAGGAACAGAAAAACAATAACACTGATTGCATCGCTAATCGCTATATACTGAGTACTGACAGAGAAAAAATTCCTTTTCCAGTGCCTTCTACAGAAACATGGTACAGATTGGAAAGCGTGTGACTTATAACCAGGTTGTTGGCATTTTTGGGTTCATTGGGGAAGATCATATTGGAAAAGTTAGTTTTCCACCTGTGCAGGTATGTTCCATCTCTTCCCTGTGTAAAATGTAACTGCCATGGAATATTTCTGCTTAATTTTTAATTTATGTGATTTCTATAGCCGTGGGCTTGGACCATTAGTGTTGGCTTCCCATGTCACTTTATCTTCATTTTCACTAATACAAGATTATCATAATGTATTGTTCTAAATGTTGCATTGAGCTGTGAGTTCTTGTTAGACAGCTCTTTCATCTGGTTGTTTGTATTGTTCTTCAGATTAAGCTGTGCAGTTGTTATTGTCAAGTGGGGACCAAATAATATTTTTACCATATTATCTCAGGATTTTGTACTAACTAATCATTTTCCCTATCAATATCTATTGTTGCTATTGTCATCTTGACATTAAGGTATATGTAGATGAGAATATATTCTATGCTTTAGTACGAGTCTGGATAAAATTATAAATGGATTAGGATTCATGGACATGAGTGCAAGACTGCAATAAGTTCATGCAAAATGTGAAGATTGCATTCAACAATTTAATCATGAGATATTATCAAGTTGATAATTTCTTCTAGATTTCTAGTACTTCAGTTATTGGTGAGTCACAAATGAAATATTCAACAATTCTTATATATATATATATATATATATATATATATAGAGAGAGAGAGAGAGAGAGAGAGAGAGAGAGAGAGAGAGCATACCAATATTATGGTACATTAAAGAATTATAAACCTCAACTTTAGGTTTTCAGGCATCAGATAGATCTACATTGACATACTGTGAACTTATATGCAATGGTGGGTTTGTAGACTAGTGTTATATGTGTTTGTTTTTAACATATATGCATTGCATTAGTTTCTTTTTATGATCCTGTTCATTTGACAATGATACATATTTTGCGTTTGTTACTTGGAAATGATTGCATGTGCTTTGTTTTGTTTATGCAGGCAGCTCCATCATTTCCTAGTTCATTTCCACATCTATTTGAAGGCAAAGAGAATCTCCGTTGTTTAATTCCTTGTGCAATTGACCAGGTTTGTTTGTCTGATGCTTTTATATGAAATAGTTGATTTCATTTAAGATGGACTACTAGTATGACCATGCTGATATCAGGACTCAGGTTCCTATGTTTCTGTAAACTTCTTGCTTTGCTTTTGAGACATCATTATGTTCAATCACACCTGTAGATATTGAAAGGAAAAAGAAAGTCATAAAATTTATCTGTTTTAACCAGTGTTGTGTCAAATATCGGTGTTTTTGGGCTATCTGCTATGGCCGATTTTGGCTGATATGGTGGGATTTTCCTCCATAATCCGATGTGACGGCGCCACAAAGTGGCCCATATGCAGGATTTTGGCTCTCTGCCATGGACTGCCACCCGCCATCGACAACACTAGTTTTAACTTAAAGGCAATTGGCATTTTCTTCTCTTGGGTATTTTATACCTTAACTATGTGTTATTAAAAGATGGGATCAATAGCTGCTGCTAATATCTACTCAAGAGGTTCCCTATGCCCTTTGCAATGTAACCCGATGTTCATGTCATCTTTTCTTTCTAATATCTTCCATGTGGACATTGTCATGTTTTTTCTCGGCATATAATGTGATCTTGGATGCATGTGCATTTTAAACTTTACCTGTTCTCTTGTAACTGTGTTTCTTTATGACACTACTTTTAACTTAACTGCAATTGGCATTTTCTTCTCTTAGGTATTTTATACCTTAACTATGTGTCATTAAAAGATGGGATCAATAGCTGCTGCTAATATCTACTCAAGAGGTTCCCTATGCCCTTTGCAATGTTACCCGATGTTCATGTCATCTTTTCTTTCTAATATCTTCCATGTGGACATTGTCATGCTTTTTCTCGGCATATAATGTGATCTTGAATGCATGTGCATTTTAAACTTTACCTGTTCTTTTGTAACTGTGTTTCTTTATGACAACTCCAGGATCCTTATTTTAGAATGACATGATTGTAACTGTGTATCTTTATGACAACTGCAGGATCCTTATTTTAGAATGACACGAGATGTCGCTCCTAAAATTGGATACAACAAGCCTGCTTTGATTGAATCATCATTCTTCCCTGCATTACAGGTATTATTATGTTGCAAAAAAGTGTCAATTTATCAAATTTAGACAAACTAATATTGTTCAAGTTCGTGTATATATTTGCCATTGCATTTGCTTTCATATATTTAGCTAATGCAAACATCGGGGGTTATAGTCATTAGTCTGCATTTTCATGAATCTCATTTGGGACACAAATGTAGCCTTCGAAATTTTCTCTCTGAAAATAGTCTCTTCCTGTATAACTGTATGTTTTGCTCTGCCTGTTTGCTCAATGCTTTTTTTTGAATATAACTGGTTTGCAGGGAGAAACAGGAAAAATGTCTGCCAGTGATCCCAATTCTGCAATATATGTGACTGATTCTGCAAAAGATATAAAGAATAAGGTTTATTTCTGAATTAGTTTTAAAGCTTTGATTTATAATGTGTTGTTTACATTTAGGCATCGTAGATCTATTTGTACATTGTTAATTAGCTCTAGAATCTTCATCTGTAGATGTTGTTTTTACTAGTATGTGTATATGCAAGACACAAAAGGGTTTGCGTACAATCTTCCTTGAAATAAATTCAGTCTTGTTACCTAGCACTAGATCCCACTCTAGTAAATCTTGTGCTATAATAACGATGATCATAAAATCTATTAATTTGTGCACTTCTCCCCACTGTGCTTCGCACTTTCTTTCTGAGCAAACTCTTTCTCATTTTTTTTTTCCATCCACTTTGTAAGTTCATCACAAACTGTATACGCGTGGCTATCTGCAGGTAAACAGATATGCATTCTCTGGTGGGCAAGATTCTATAGAAAAACATAGACAACTAGGGGCAAATCTCGAGGTAATGTAAGTTCTTATTGATTTATTTTCATGAACAATATTCTGTTTGCTTGTAACAAATATGTAAACAAGAGTTAATGGATTAATTTGATATGTTTTAATCTGATAAAGCTGATATAATCACATGCTCCATTTATGGCCAGTCAATTCCTTTGTCTTTCTTTGGTACTTCTTAGTCTTTACGTTTTGTTATAGCTCAAGATTTCAAACATTTGATGGATGACATTATTCAGGTAGATATACCTATCAAATACCTTTCTTTTTTCCTGGAAGATGATGCTGAACTTGAACACATAAAGAAGGTCATATTTCTATCCTTTTTGCTAAATTCTTTTTACATGTAGCTAAATAAAGTCTTTGTTAATTTATTCTCTGACAAGTTTATCATTCTCTCGCAGGAGTATGGAGCAGGACGCATGCTCACTGGTGAGGTGAAGCAGCGCCTAATTCAAGTTTTGACTGAACTGGTGGAGAGACATCGGACGGCTCGAGCTAATGTGACTGAAAAGGTACCAACTTGTTACTTTGCAATTTAATCATATGGAATGACATTAAGCAGTAAGATTCATGTTATGTATATTAATATTGGTTTGTTGATATGACCAGATTTCAGCCTGTATGAAATTATTACCAAAACTAATTGTATGCTAGGTTGCTATTTTTCTACCTCATATCTGTAAAAGTAGCAGGTTTAAAGCCTTGTCTTCAGTTTATCTCTTATATGCTCCAAAACTTACATTGTCTCTTTTCCTTATTTCTTTCAGATGGTGGATGCATTTATGGCTGTCAGGCCACTTCCCCACATGTTTGACTGAAGAAGTCGCCTTAATTGTTTCTGACTGGATTTCATTTGTTTCTGAACTTCAAATTGATTTTCTGTGAACATTTTTGTACTATGATTTTGTGTAGACAAGCTATCATGATTTTTCCTATCAATATTTTTTAGTTCAAGGGACAAGAAGTTCAGTTTTTCCAGTTTTTGTACTCCCTCCGTCCCTTAATGTAAACTCCCTTTACATTTTTCACATTTCTTAAAAAAAGTTGTCAGTGTAATTAATGTGTCTGTTTTGTGTGTTAATATTACCAAATTATCCTTTGTTTGTATGTGTATTAAATTTGACTTTTCAAATTTCAAGATAAGTTAGTAGTATTAATTAAGGGTATGTTTAGGAAAAAAAATAAATACATCTAGTAATTTGAAAAAGAGTTTACATTTAGGGACAAAAATAAAATCAAATAGGTGGTTACATATAGGGACGGAGGGAGTACTTTGTAATTAACGGTTCAACGTTGAAATTCAAAATGCTGGAAAATGTCTTGACGGTTCTGTTAAGCATGCTCTGCAAGTGTTTTTTGATTAAAAATGTTAGGGATTATTCTAATACTCATCCTTAGACTTTGAAGGATAAATGCATCATGTTTTAATCTATGTCTCCTAAGATCGCCCAAATAGCTTTTGCCCACCACCTTTCAAATCTTTATATCTAATCCTAGCAAACATGCTTTCCCTAATTCCCTAACCCTAATCCTAAAAAAATGGCGCCCTCCCTCATATCTAATCCTAGCAAACATGCTTACCCTAATTCCCTAACCCTAATTCTAAAAAATTGGCGCCCTCCCTCTTTCAAATTCCTTCCTATCTCTCCTGCGTTAACAAGTTTTCTTTTTCCATGTGTTTTTTGTTTTCCAATGCAACAACAAATACAAATTGATTTATACAAGGTACCCACCTTTCTTCTTTTCGCGCACAACCTTCTGAATTCTAATAAACTCCTTTTACGAATCTCTCTTCTATGCCTCTGGCTTCATTGCAATACACCTATCTCTCTCACTTTCTCTCCATGCCAATGAAGAAAATTCCACTCTCCATGTCTTTTCTACTTTCACCGTCGTATTTCTCCTCTCATCCCTCACCGTCGTTGAGTCGACCGCCACCGTCTGTGGCACCATATCATTACAAGAAACTCATAACGTTAATTGCTACTGCCACAGTCAGTTCTCTCTCTCTCCACGACCTTTCTTCAATTGTTTAATCATCTTTTTCTTTCTTCAATTTCATTTGAGAGAGGTGGAATGATCGCATGAAACTAGATTCGGAAACGATGATGTGATAGTTGACTGAATCTCTTGATCGCAAAATCTGAAGATGGCGCCAGAAGGGTAATTGTCCGATGTAGAAGACCAATCGTATATGCGGGTTGCCAATGCAATGTTCTTTGGCTTCTCAAAGGATTTACATGTAAGGAATTGTTTCTAACCCCATTTTTTTTTAATTATGTGATTTCACAATGAAGATTCTTATTACTTATGAGATAGGTTAGTATAACTTGGTTGTTTATCCATTGATTTATTTGCATATTTGAGTTGATTCCCAAAAGCTTTGAATCAATTTTGTATACCATTTGTTTTGCACATTGTATTAATGAAGCTAACTATAATTTTTTTTTTTTGTATTTGTCCAATTACTTTGAAACAAATCATATGTTAGCAAGAGATACAGGCTTTACTAGAAGTCGGGTTAGCCAAGAAAAAAATGTTTTTATAACTAGATAGATTTTCTGCGTTTATGTTTGGTTGGACGGATAATTGAATTATATTTGTTGCTAAAAATGTTTAAGATCTTGAATTCCTTTTGTGGCTGTAAACAATATTTGGTTTCCCATATCTTATGTAATGTCATTATTAAAGTATTTTTACTTTTCATGCTTATGGTCCTGCATTTTCTCTGTTTATATTGCTTTCTTTAGAATGAAAAGTAAGTTAGCTTTCATCTAGAACTTATTTGGTCACTTCACTTTAATTACATTTTCATTTCACCGATCAACGGAAAATAAAATGGATTCAGACAAAGAAGATTTTGTTTTCTTTAGAACACTGATCAAATGTGAGGAAGGTTCAATCAGCCGCAAAAATAAAACCATTTATTCTGTAAAATTTAGGTAGACTTTTTGTAGTTATTGTGTTTGATTTCTATAGAATTTAAATTTCTAATTCAATACAAATAGAAACTATTTATTCTGTAAAATATTTTAAAACTTAAGTGTTCATATAAAAGCTTGCATGCAGGTAAAGAGCTCTATGAATGGACATTGACTGACTTCTAAACATAATTAAAAATCTATTCACTTTCAAACTATTAGGTTGTTGATTATCTACTCTTTCAATACTTATATAACTCCCGATTCCCCACTTTATCGTTGGTATAGTCCTCTTCATTTTCATTTACAATCATACATTCTCACAAATTTCTTCAATTTCTTTTTTCATTGAACTATTTTGGAATTGTTACTATCATAATTTATCGGTAGGTATAGTTATGATAAGTCATTAGGATCTCTTACTCCATTGAATTAATTTTAAATTAGCTCTAATATGCACTCTTGGTGAAAGTATGATAAAACAATTCAACTATCGTACAAGAAGAAATAGAAAATTTAGCTTGTTTGAAATGTGAGGTCCAACGTATGTTAGATATGAAATTACTGTTTTTCTCCGATGATTTTTTCTTCTAATTCGAATAATATAGTTTTAAGCCAATTTATGCCATTGAGTGATTTGATTTTCTGTTTCTTTTTTAACTCATTGGTTCTAAGTTGGATGACAAAAATGAGAATGAAATATAAGCCAAGAAGTTGGAGAACCTGATTGAAGGATATTCAAAGGATAAAGTTTTGACGCCAATATTTGTGCTGAAAGTGTCAAAAGGTTCTTCAATCCTAAAAATTTTCTATGCGAGGAGTGTTATTGGTCTCCTTGCTTTTTTATTATATATGCAACACCTGATCATTTTTTTATATACTTTTGAATGTTTCTTTTACTGCATGTATATATATCAACTCTTACAAGCAAACCGTGTATAACATTCAAGACAATCATTATTATTAGATTTGTGCACAGTTTAATCAACTACATGCAACAAATGTTTGTTAGTGTGAACCATGGGTCAAAAGCATGAATACACTTTTTTTTTTGTTGCAAATTTGGAACTGTATAAATACGATATATTATTGAAGTAGTTAATTAACATTTTTTCAAAAACTTGAATTTCTGCTGATTTTTTTTTAACTATTGTTTTCTAATACCATTTGAAGTGGTCATTGTTCTTAGATCATGTCATTGCCACAAAAATTTCTCTTGATAGGTTCATTTCGATTTTGATACGATTGCAAATTTGTGTAAAAACATCTGTATGCAAACCTTTGTTTATGAGCTATTTTTTGTTCCGGCTGTGTGTTTTTTGCGGATTTGCTTATGATTTGTGCAGCTACAGGTTTGTTACTTGCAAGGTTGTCTAATTGTGGTATGCTGATTTGTTCATTTTTAGGGGTTGAGAATGAAATTAGTTTGCACTCCCTTAGAAAATAGCTCTCTAAACTGAAGTTCCCATATTCTTCCCTAATTCATAGAAGTTCTTCTACAATGGTTTTTGATACATTCACATTGGATAAGAGGACCACGGCCATGGTGGTCATAGCACAATTGCGGCAACAATTGGAATTGCCCTCTTATTTTTGGATTTGTCGTACAATCATAATTGGTGGTGAGTGGAAGCGCATGATTGAGTGCAGAATTTTTGAAGGTGTACGTTTCAAGCTAGGTGATCCGATGGTCGGCAAAAGTGAAATTGTTTACCTTCATGTCTATCGAGATTTCAATTTTTAAGTTGGGGTCTTCATATCAATTTCTATTTTTAATGTCGTTTCTATTGTAATCTGCCAATTATCAGATTTTTTTGAAGAAATCAATTATCATAATTATGTTAGATAAGTTTGTGTCTAATGTGTTCAGCTCCACTGTGTGTAATCTGTTTCCGTATTTCAATTTCAATAAAATCCAATTAAAATAACTTATTCTGCTTCAAGCTATATGTGTAATTTTCTTTAAATGCTTGCTTAATTATCATCTCCAATCTGCACAAATGAGTAGCAGAGTAATACTATAAACAGGGTCTCATTTTTATCTACTTACATAGTCGATGTCCCATGGCGGTAGTGATGTGTGAAACTATCGGTATCATACGAGGAAGGTGAAGATAAATATATAACATTAAATTGCTCAAATGACATTGTCTACGGAAGAACTACCTTATATGCATTTGAAGATACAACACTACCTTATTTGAGCATGCCAAACGTCAATAACAGGTGTTAGTGTTAAATTGCTCACTTCTTTTAAAATTTAATTACTAAAATGTATGAAATTTCAATTATAATAGTGAAGATTATGATAAATTGACTATGTTCCATGTCACTATTTTTATAAATCTCATTGTAAACATCCACAAGTTCTAGCGCAACCGACAGAAATGTCAAAATTGTTAAGACTAGACACCCTGAACAGAGTTCAAACCTCGACACCTCCACTTATGTGTGAATTTATAATGGATTTATCGTTTCATTTCTCTATCCAAGAGTTACATAAAGAAATGGTATGAAAATTCTTAACTGATAAAAATTATAATTGCATTTATACGACTATAATTATAATATATAAAAAAATCTATAAAATGTGTAATCTAGTATATATAATATTGCATTTAAGTACAGGTTTAGGCCCTCATTATTATAAAAAGAAATTGCATTTAAGTTAAAAAGAATACATATGACCCGTGCGGCAGCACGGGTAGACGATCTAGTTACTGGTATCTTAATTTGCAATTTGGGTATTCCAGAAAGATATTTTATCTTCATATTGGAAATTGCTCATATTTTTGTATTTCATCTTCAGAGCATAACTGATGAGGACAAATTGGGTATCTCAAACCAAAAAGAAATTCAGTTTTATTGAAAAGTATTAGATTTTGCCTGCTTATCAGAATTATTGAATTTGAGTTCTTTGTTTTTTGGATCAACATGTGAAGAATGATTTAGGATATGTTGTTAATGACGATATCTCACATCAGGTTGCCTACTATTGATATTGTAATATGCTTTGAAAAAATGTAATACAATTTCCACTCTTTTATATAGAGATGACAAGTTATTTGCATACAATTTTCACCAGGAAATAATATTCTCTCAAGAATTCCGCCAGAGTTAATAAGGACAAGTCTAGTCAAGGCATATATATGCATCATGCAGGGTGTCTTTGAAACGAGGATTCAATATTCGATGGATTGGATTGGAGGCATTATAGACACTACTCTTCCAAGTTCAAACTTAGACATCATCTTCAACTCACCACTAGCTACCATCACACTTGACATTAATATTTTCATGAGTCAATACCTTGGGACTAACCACCAAACCATTCTCATAAAACTTCTAACTTTTTCAGGCACCTCTAGTCTGATGGATGACAATGGGTACCCAATGGGTAGGGTACTACAGTACTAGTACCCATCCCCATACCCGCATTTGTAAAAAATATCTGTACCCGGTCCGTACCCTCGTGGGTAACAACTTTAGTGTCATTCCCCATACCTTATGGGTACCTAAGTGCCCATACCCGCACCCGTTACCCGCACATTTAACTATGAAAAAGCAATAAAAACATCACAACTGAAATAAAACTATGGTCCAATTTTTTAAAAATTAACTCATAAAATAATATGAATCGTATTATTTAGTCAAATAAAAAACATCCAAAATATCCTTAAAAAATTGTACACCGGCAAGATGAAGTTGTTATTGTATTAAGTAGTTTTTTGATTTAGGTTTGGGTTTAGGCTTAAATAGCTAAATTAATTAATTAATCATACACAAAATAAATAATTATTAATAATATTATATAAATATGTATATGCGGGGTTGCAGGTCTGGGTAGTATAGTACCCTTACCCGTGCCCATACCCATTAAAATTTATGGATATTACCCGGACCCGTGCCCATACCCATGAAAGCGGAGTTTTACCTTACCTATTGTGGATATTTTTTGCGGGTACTCATTGAGTATGAGTCCAATTGCCATCCCAGTAAGTCTCCAAATTCTTTTCCAAATATCATTTCTTTCTATTGGATCATTGTTACTCACTAGAGTTTATGTACTAGCAACCATAGTCGCATAATTCTCTCAACATGCTTTGAAATTGGTACTTGTGTATCAGTTCGTACTACTTTTGCGATTTGGTTCGGACAAATTCCTCTGTAATTTATGGAAACTAACGAACCGAGACAAGTGAATAAAGATCGAAGAAAGATAAGGAAGAAGTTGAGTAGGAGAAAAAAGAGAGGAATTTTTTTCTTTCTATTGTAGCAAATAAATTTTACAGCAAAACCTCGATAAACCTTGGATAAAGATTGACAAATAGACAAATCTAATGGAGGTTTAACTTACCTTGTATAAAATAATTTCCACAGTAGAAACGAGAAAAAAACATGAACTTCATTAGGAAGACCAACCTGAATGAACTCAGGACACATAGAAGATAGTTCTCCAGAGACGCCACCTTGAACAAGAGCATGTGCAATTCCAAAACAAGCAAAAAAAGCGCATAATCCGATGAAAGTTCCAATTCCTCCTTTCCCTGATGTTGCTAGATCCAACTATCACACCCAAATAATTATTATATCATAGACAAAAGCGTGTAAACTCGAGAATAATAGAACATGTAAAAATGAATTTTACACCTTGAAAAATAGAACCATACATTCCCTACTTTACAAAGAACAAGCAAAATAGGTAAAGAAAAAATAATTGATGGAAACAAAGATGTACTTACAACAGTGACGAAGAACGAGAAAGCAAAGAAAAGTGCATATCCATATAAGTTCCGCAACCTTGTATTGATCCTTGACTCGTAGTGAGCCAATATCAATGTTGTTATAAGTGCAAATGGCTGATAACTGATTGTGAATGCTCGCATAGGATGGTATTTCTTCAAAAACAAAAACGGAATCTTTTATTAGAACAATAACTGCATACATAATCACATGATATATAATTTCATTTCATATATACAAAAATAGAAGGAAAGAAAATACCCAATAAAAAAAACAACATTACATGATAGATCTTTTGTGAGTTTCTCTATCGAAATTAGATTAGTGGACATTTTAGGAATATGAAGGACATTTTGTAGGATTATAGTTGGGGTTATTTGGACATTTCCTCTACCTGCTACGGTTATAAGGAAACCATATGCGGTGGATATTTTCTTGTTGCTAGGACAAGGTGAATAAGGGGATAAGTGTGTGGGTAAAGGTGTCATGTGGTCAGTGGCTTCAAAATCTAGTATTCAATATTGGTTATATGGTTTATCTGAAGCATTAAATCCAACAGAAAATTAAGACTTACTAAGTGGAAGTGGAGAAAGAAATGCAGTGGCGGATTCAGGACTCTGGGTCAGGGGGTGCAAACTTTTTATCGTATTTATTAATTATTATAATATTTAAATATATTTTTTCTTCTTATTTTACCATTTATTTAAACCACTAAATTTTGTCTTCCCTTCAAAAGAAATAAAGTGTCTTTTAAATACAACTCAATTGATAGATGTATCTTTATTTTATATGTTAGAGTGCATGTTCGAACCTACGATTCACCACTTCTGTAAACTGAATGTATGTGATTTTCGTCTATTTAACCCAATTTTTATTGTAAATAAACAAGTCATTTTTTTACATATTCCATGATTGTTTTTTTACATTATAAAGTTTGCATTTAGCTCATGAAAGTTAAAATTTTAAAGATAAATATCATTTATAATAAGCATTTTAATTTCTTATTAAACGTGGAAGAAGAATGAATGAGAAATAAAATAACAAAGGAACCCCCTCTAATTCCTAAAAAAAAAAAAAGGAACCCCCTCTAAAAAAGAATATAAAAATGGAGTGATATAGAAATGGTTTCATTAAATATATATACTATATTTGTGAGATAATAATATAACTGGCCTAGGGGTAGTGTTGTTTTTGACAACTAATATTGAACATGGTTCCATCCCATCTATCTTCATTTTGTTGGTATCAGTATACTAAATAAAATAAATAAATAAATGGGAAAAGGTGTAAGACAAACTTAGCAAAGGCGTGTGAAACAACGTTTGTATGTTCAAATCTGAAAAGTTGGTCAGTAATTGTATGTTTGTGTCAGATCAACCATGAATGATGTCACATATTTGAGATCTCAATGCAAAATCTAAAGGACTAAGATGCAAAGTAAAAAATCCAGGGTGTGCAAAGTGCAAAAAGTTAAGGATATTGGTGCCATTTTTGAAAGTCCAGGGTGTGCAGGTGCACACCCTCACAACACACTGGATCCGTCCCTGAAGAAATGTACCTGAGTATGCTAGAGACGTACATTTTGGTTTATCCAATTCCTTCAGAAAAGATATCACCTTTTTTCATTTCATCTTGACTGAAGGATTGTATCAATCCTCCTATTGACATATTGACTGATGTCTTACCAAAGAAAACACAACCACTTCAAAATATAAAAAAATATTAATTTGTTTATGATGAACAGTACCAGCGCGATGAGTAGTGGTTCAATGAAAAGTGCGCTCGAAATGAACAATACTTACGATGAATAGTGCACGGGGTGAATAGTGTTTTCTAATGAACAGTGCTTTTAAGATCTCAAAGATTACGTGATATGAAGGCGGAAACTCACAATAAATTGCAATGAAGGTGAAAAAAGTAAAAGTAACCACAAAGATGGTGGCTAGGGTTTATGCAGAAGCAAATGAACCTGACTAATGACTAATAATGAGTATTCTAACCTAATGAACCTGACTATAGACTAACATGTTATTTACAAAGTACTAATAATAATAGTAAAACTTCACTATTTACAACATTTACATACAAAACAAAAGGCCTATTTTAGCCCGAGAATGGAAATGTTAGTTTGTCACTAAGAGCATATGCCACATTGCGAAGTAGCAGGAAATGATTTTTGCAAAGAATTGTTATTTCAAATTTTATATAATTATTCCTTTCTTAGTCCCTATAGGTGATTTAATGTAGTATTTTAAACACTTAATGGCAGTCTCCGTATGAATATTATGTTATTCTTTTTAAAGGATTGAACTGAAATCGGCAAAGCTTTGTAAGAGTACTTATTGTCCCTAAGCTTTATAAAAAAGTGAATGCTAAGGAGAGTGTAGAAAATTGATTGTTGCTAGCATTCATGAAACATGTTACATATTGGATCTTTGATCTAATTATTGCAGTGCTCATACAGTTAAGAAGAAATGGTCATTGCAACAATTCAAATCCCTTGGAAGCAAAAGTGGATGATTTAACTAGTTGAATTACGTACACTCTTTCAAAGATATTGTGATCATATTTATTGCTAAATAAATATCTGAACACAATTAACTCTAAATCATACAAAACGTAAAGAATGAAAGATGGTTCATAGTTTTTGAAATAATGAGATTCTTACAGGGAACACTTTGTAATAGTAATCTCCTATTGTCCACAAGTTATTTAGTGCAATGAGGGATCCAGCTCCAAGAATGAAACATATTGACTTTTCTCGGAATTTCCCCTGCTAGTAGCAAAATGATTCTAGTTATTTTATATAATGCAAAAGAAAAGTTAATGATGGAAAGGAAATTGATTCATACTAACTATACCTCCATTTTTTACTAATGACCTGTCACAACAAGAATGAATTAAAAAATAGGGCCATTTAAACTTAAACCTATTATTCCATATCAATAATCTAATAAGATGGGAAAAGAAAAGCGATTGAATAATAGGGTTAGGGTTTAGTTACAATTGTGTTACCTATTAACTACTACTAATACTACTCTTTTTCACTCACTAGTAGTACTTTTTAAACTAATAGGGTTTAGGGTATAGTTTTTTTTATTTTGCAGACAATTTTCAATCCAGTGTGACAGCTCAAACAATTTTCAAATCACATTTGAAGCATTAGAAATTGTATATATACAAAAATGAAGAATCCATGAACATGAAAGTAAAAGCAGAAAGTAAAAAATGTTAGAAAGTGGACAAATATGATAGATAGAATAAAAAAGAAAGTATAACAGTGGAGAAAAGGGTTGAACCGTAGAGAGTAGTGAGGTAGGAGAGATAGAGAGAAGAATTATGGGATGATTTTGTGTTGTTGAATTGGTCTTACTCTTTCTCACGCAGTAACAACCAACCCTACTTCCCTCAACTTCTTTTTGTTGCTCACATATATAGCAAAAAAATAGGTTATATTCCTTCTATCTTTTTTTTTTTTTTTTTTTTTTTTCACTCCTCAGAGTAGGGAAAGAAAAGTTAGTAGCGTGTGTTGTTCGTATGCTTCACCGCGTTTTTTTTTAACTAATTTAGGGAATAGCGTTTTTTTTAACATAATAACCACCAATAAAATATAAATATAGTTTTTTTTTTTTGAAGGAAAATATAGTTTGTTTTTTCTAAAAAAAATATAGTTTGTTACATTGTGACTATATTTATTTTTGAAGCAAACATATTTATAATAACGGAATACTCCAATAATTGTGGCTATATTTACTTTGGATATTTGTTACGGCAACACAGTCCTTCGTAGGTTAGCCCTATTTATCTACTGAAAGCTTTCTCTACTCTTTAGAACTAGAATTGTGAAAAGGAATGGAAGATAATCAAGTAATTATTCCTCTCATGGGAGAAGCTAATTGCTCTGATCCAATTAACACAAGGTAATCCATCCCTTTTAATTTTTCAATCCTATAATTCTCTCTCTTTTTTTTTTTTTTTTTCAATCAGTATGTATCTTATGAACGTATGTTTTCGTTGTATATAGCTGTTGTGAAAAATGTGAAAAATGCATGAAAGAAGTGATTGTAATGGAAGAATCTCTTCGAAGGTACTCAATTCCTTAACTTTACCCTCACACAATTCTACTATTTTTGGTGCTTTTAAATTCACAAACCAATATATGTTAATATGAATAGGTACATAAATATCATGGCCTCGCTCTCAACAATACTATGCTTGGTAATGGTTGTCTTCCCTACACTAATGACAACTTCTGATGGTGCTAACTTCATGGAAAAATATCAGAATATCATCGGGGGCTCGATCTTCTTTATTGTTACCCTTACTCAATTAGAGTTATTTTCTATTGCGACAATACACTCTTTTAACAGCATCGTCTTTGGGATCATATTCATAATTATGATACCATTTTTCACTCCAGTTGTAGAACTTAGTCTTTTTTCATTCATATATTGCATCCTTTGGGCCATTACAATTGTTGTGTTTGTCATTGCTCTCTGGGGATGGATCTCTAAAGTGAAGATACTTTATTCTCAATGGAAATCTAGAAATCCATAGTTATTATATGTGTCTTAGTTTAGAATTTTATTTATCTCAATAAAGATTGGTTGTGACATAAATCGTTTATTTTTTTGTTGTCGGTCCTTTCCTAATCCTTCTTTGTTTTATAGAGAAATAATTATATTAGTTTGAATTTGAGTATTATAAAGAAAATCAGCTACAAAACGCATCTATAATCAAGTTCTAGCTGTTTTTTTTGCTATAATTTTGTCCATACCCTCATAATCATGATCAAGTAATTCAATCTCAGTACTTTACCATCTAATTCAAATATTTATATAATTAAGCTATTAATTGTTGAAATAAGAGATATCCCACTTTATGATTCTCTTGTACACTCACACTCTTTCTTATGTTTGGATTGAAAAAGAAGATTTAAAAATAGAAGAGAGAAGAATTTAGAGATTTTTGTGTAAAATTGAATTCCAAACTTGTTATCAATATTCACTTGACATGTCTTATATACACACAATGATCATTACTTTGTTCATATACACATAGAGAAAATCATATCTACCATAACAACCATATAACAGAAAAAACATAAAAACTGAAAACTAACAAAACAATTGCTTGCGCAACACAAAAGCTCGCTAATTGACTAAATTTGAATTAACTCTAAACACACCGCTTTAATTCATGTTAATCAATAATTCTTATTTGATCTCTTAGTTTTTGAAACACTTTCACTGCTCCTAGTTAGCAAGTATCCTACGTGCTCTTCCCTTTTACAGTGCACCAATGATAAGACACTTTGCGACTTTTAAAATGATTGATTGTAACCGTTACATTGAGACTTTATACCTTATAGATTGAAAGCCCAATGAGTGAAATTGGGAACCCAACGAATGAAAAAAGAGAGCTTAATCAGAAAAAGGAGCTTAAATGGAAAAAGGAACGGAATGGGTCGTATGAGAAGGAACGGAACGAGAGGGAACAAAATTGGAAAAAGGAACCAAATGAGAAGGAACATAATTGGAAAAAGGAACCAAATGAGCTTAAATGAAGTTTGGGGAATGCTTCGATTGAGCCACGAGTGGTAGAGATTAAGGTTTCAATTTGGGGGAAAGTGAGATTGTGGGTGAGTGGTGGAGATTTAGGTTTCAATTTGGAGGGAAAGTGAATAAAATTTGGTTTTAGGGTTTAGGAGTTGTGGGAGAGAGAATGAAAATGGAAAAGCTGGGGTGATAGATATTTGGCCAAAAGATATATTGTGAAGCGCGCTTGAAAAAAAAGCATAAAACATGTGACCCTTAAGACTAATAGTCGCAAAAGTGTAATGTGTGACGGTTACAAGCCAAGGGTCGCAGAGTAAGTGTCGCAAAATGCCAAATTTCTTGTAGTGGTAATTTGGATATTATTCATAGGTTGACTTATTCTCATACCTCCCATAAAATTTTACATAACTTAATTGCTTTGTGTCATTATTTCAATTACTATATTTTTCAAAATACATGAATGTTTTTTTTTAAGACATAAAAATGGAATATATTAACAACGGGAGTGAAACACCTAAGTACAAGATGTACTAAAAGTGCCACCCCTAAAAACAGTCAGAAATACAATGGAGAGACAAAAGTGAAGGTCAGTCGATACCCAAACATATTAAAGGGTCCGACCACCATCATTGAGTACCGTACATAAAGTTGGCATTATTAGCTTTAAGCCACCAAAAAGAGTGAAATTTAACTTTTTCTACTAGCTGTTCAATGGTGGTTTGGATATTATTATAAAGTCTATTATTACGTTCATTCCAAACCAACCAGACACAAAGTAACCAGATAAGTTGGAGAAAGGATTGACGAGCCTTTGAGTGACCTGTAGAGTGAGTAAACTGAATGAAATGGTCATCAATATTAAGGGGGTCGACACCTGACATTCCGATCCAAGACCTGATAAGATGCCACAATGTATCGAATGTGACGCAGTGAATAAATAAGTGTTGCGCAGACTCTTCCATGCTGCACCCTGTAGCACACATGGTTGCTTCGCCATCGATCACGCCGCGCCTCAAAAGATTATTCTTAGTCGGCAACCTGTCCCGCAACAACCGCCAAGCAAAAATGGAGACCTTCAGCGGCACGTGCTTATGCCAGTCAAGATCTCCCATAGTAACATCTGGAGGTTCAGCCTGGGTTGTCAGTTGTTGATAGACGCATCTAACAGTGTAACCACAATCAGAATCAAAGTCCCATTGCCACCTGTCAGAAAAATCAGACTGCAAAATGACACCATTAATTAATTGCCTACACTCCTATAGCATCTCCTCCTCCCACACCCTCAACCTTCTCCTCCAACCCCACGCCTCTTCGTCAACCTCCCCACCAAGAGCCACCATATCAGCCACCGTACTCAATTTATTACACGCTAAGTCAAATAGACGATGGAACCTAGTACAAAAAGGTACATCACCAAGCCACCTGTCACACAAAAAAAAGTACTAGTGCCATCTCCCACCTTTTTCGACACCCTCTCAAAATACATGAATGTTAGTTAGTGATTTCAAATATATTTAATTTTTCCTTTTGTGATTTAATCTTCCTAGTACAATATTTGGTTTTTTCGTCGTTTTGGTGCGGTGTTGATTTGTTTTCCGTCTTGTTGAGTGTAGATTCAATTGATGACTTTGACATCTTCAACGTTACAACTCTAGAGGCATGAGTATTTCAAACATTTTAATTTTGTCAGATGTCTAAGTTTTGCTATAATTGTAGACATTTTTCTAATATATGCTATTAGCATTGATGTTGTGAGTTTGACCTTTTCAAAAAAAGATTGATGTTGTGAATTTGTTTGCGATTTATCTTATTCGATTTTAGCAATTTTGAATTTTTGTTGTTTGATGTATTTCTATCTATTTAAATGAACGTCTCTTTTAGTAAAATAAAATAAAATAATACATGAATGTTTCTTGTTTTGTGGTTTTAAAGTATCAAAAGATAAGTTTTATAGTATTATGAATCGATTAAGAATATGTTACATGTAGTATGATTTGTTCATTAAAAAGTGTAGTGTGATTGAAATAAATGAATGATTTTTAATTTGATTATTGCAATTTAATATTAAATTAATTAAGATTGATCACGGGTTTCAATATCTTTAATGCAATGTTCATTCTCTTCTACTATAAATTGTACTATGAAAAAGATGCAAACAGATAAAAAAGAAAAAATTAGAAAGGAAATCGAGTGAGGAAACCAATTTTAGTATTTCTAAGGTGATATTATTGTTTTTTTTAGAGTAAAGTGATATTATTGTTTTTTTAAGGGAAGTAAGGTGATATTATTGTTATTACTATACTTTTTCATTATGCAAGCTTGTTTATTATATTTTCCCTTCATGAACAAGACCTTTTGTGAGATTTTTTTTTTTTTTTTTTTATAAAAAAAATATACAAAGCAAAATTTTCTACAATTGAACAAGTTTATTATATCAAAAACTCAGTATTTGACAAATTTTACAACATTGTTTTAATTTATTATAGAGGACTTAAAATATATTAATGAGTTGGAGTTTGATAAAATTACGATACTACTGTGATTTTGTTGGAATATTTCTTTTGCCGAAATTGCATTAACTCAACGTGAAACGAGCATAGTTGTTGCTTTCTGTTTTCCTTTTTTTTTTTTTTTTTTTTAAATATTGCTTCATGATTTTTGGTAGAAATATGGTATTTATTCAAAATATTAATGGAAAAATAAATTTGGATGTGAATGCAGATAATACAACCCAAAAGTACTTGATGGAAGGAGGAAAGAAGAGTAAAACGAAATCAATTTTTTCAAAATTTTCGAAATCCAAGAAGATTGAAAAAAAGGAAGATAAAGATGTTAGTAAAGACCTCTCAAAAAAGAAAGATGATAGTAAAGAAGTAGAAGAGTCTCCTAAAAATATAGTAATGGAACAACCAACATGTTCTTATACTACTACACCATTGTGTAACCAACCTACTCATCTTCCTCCTCAAGAGAGTAATTCAGATGATATTACTCAAATATTCAATGATGAAAACACAGATTCATGTTCCATGATGTGACTTTGAATTGAATAAATAGATATGATACAATAATAAGGAGCTTGATGAAGCAAAATAACTATCTAGATAGTTGTTAACTAATCATTATGTTAGTTTAAGGGATTATGTAGAAAATAATAAGCTATTATTAATCATTATGTTAGTTTAAGGGATTATGTAGAAAATAATAAGCTATTATTATTATAATAATAACTACTTTGCAACCAATATGTAACTTGAAAGTTAGTTAGTAATTCATTACTGAGTTAGCAATTACTTGCACGTGAAGTTATATAAATTAGTTTCCAATACAATGAATTCTAGCTGATTTCTCACTTATACGAGTGAGAAGCCATAAAACAACCTTATTTGGAAAAAACTGTACATGAAAAATATGCACTCATAGATGTAGGTAATCTCCTCCAACCAAGTATACTAATGAGCTCCATAAACATCAAAAACTTTTTCAATATAAAAATTTCATTTCAAGTATTTTACACTTGAACAGAAGATGCGCTGTTAGACCAAAATCAATACTCGTAAACAAAACATTCATCGACTTTAAAGACATGACATTGCTATGCATGATCTTTTGAACTGTAGAATGTCAACAATCTCTGATGTTAAGAAACTAAAAGTATTAAAAACATGTTGATTGTTATAACACACTTTATTTTTAAGATTAGTGCAAGTCTCAGCGTTTTTATATGATTGGCAAAAGTATTTACAAATATCCTATCAATAAAGTTCTTACACCGACATAAAAAATTGAACTGACGTTAGTGCATGATATGGACCAACTTCTTACCGACATAACCAACCATCATTGACAAGTGCTGTAAAACTGTAACCTCGTGCTTTTAACTAGAAAGTATAATGAGAAATGACTCTCAGATAAAAGAATAACTTTCAATATTCACAGGGGATAAAAATATATTGACCGATAAGCACACGTGGCCCACTCTATATCGAGTCCAAGCCATATAATATTTTTCAATAAAAAATAGATAAATCCAATAAATCTTGTAGCTAATATAAACAAATTACTTCACTCCACGGCATAAAAAAGTTTTTAAGGCCATCGTACCAAATTACTTGACTCCTCCTTGTGAGTTTAGTTCAGTTAGTAGGGACAATATATAATATATGTAAGGATTAAAGTTCAAACTCTGACCACAAAAATAAAATACCAACTTAATTTTAACTAATATAAACAAATATTTTCTCAAAAAAAATATAAACAAACATAACTTTTTAGGATTATATTAAATTTTATAATTTGCGTTAAATAAAAAATTAGTTAAACTTTTTTATGATTTAAATATATTGTTCTATATTAATTTTGACATATTCAAATAAGATGTCATGTAAATTTGGGGGGGTGTATTGAATTAGGATTTTAAAGGACAATTTTTGTTTAAAAAAGTCTTGAGGATTTTAAAAGACTTTGCAGGATTTTGATGACTTTGATGATTTTAAAAGACTTTGCAAGATTTAATTCATAAGATTTTAAAGGATTTGAAATGATTTTAATGGATTTCAATAGATTTTATGAATTTCAAGGACTCGTTGAAAAAAATGATCATAACACGCTCTCTTTCACAAAATCAAAAAATCGAACACACTCTCTTTCACAAAATCTCCATGCAGACTCTTTTATTTATTTTACTTTTTTTTTTTACGGGAGAGCTTGCGAGAGAGAGAGAGAGAGGGGGGGAAACAAGAGAGTGAGAGAGAAGAGAGAGAGGGGGAGGGAAGAGAGAGGGAGAGAAGAAGAGAGTGAGAGAGAGGGGATGCGAGAGAGGGGAGAGAGATATAAAATAAAAGAAAAAACAATCCTTAGAAATCTCATGTTTTCATGAAAGACTTTTTTATGCTAAAATTTCACTAGAAAATCTCTCAAAATCCATCAAAATCTGATTTATTAAACAATCCTTCGAAATTTGAATGATTTTGAATACCACAAGACTTTTTTTAAATGATGAAGAGTCTTGATTGAATACCACAAGACTTTTTTAAATTGCAAAGAGTCTTGATTGAATACCACAAGACTTTTTTTAAATTGGAAAGAGTCTTGATTGAATACCACAAGACTTTTTCATGATAAAAAAGTCTTTTAAAATCCATTAGAATCATAATCCAATACACCCTCCTTGGTTTTGTAAAAGGATGTTAGACCCCAAAATAGAAAGTAATCTCATTAACCTATTGACTTGTTAGTCTACTACAAAATCCCACTCTACTCGCCATCACTACAGTGAAAGTTAGTTTTTAAGCTACAAAATAGATAGGTTTCCATAAAAATAATTGTGAAACTAGAATTTAAGCTAGTTTTTAAAAAGGTAATATCGGACCTTAAAAACAAGTCTATAATAAGAAATAAGAAAAGTTCAGGCTAACAATTTTAAACTAGGTCAGACTAAGATGTTGCGAAGCTTAGCGTGTTCTACCCCTATCAGGCACATTAACAAAATAATGTAATAGATCAATGAATTAGCAAAGGATAACAATGAAGGAAAAAACTTGAAACATGTCAATCATCCTAACCAAGCAACTTTGTGGTTGTGCTACACTTTTTACAAGGATATCAAAGTGATTTTTTAAGGTATAATCACTACGCAGAATTTCTGCGAGGCGAAATGGACAAGGAATGAAGAATTTCAATGTAATCGGCTACGATAAGATGCATGATGCGTGCTATTAGTCACATGTCACGCAAGAATAAGGAAAAACATGTACATCTACGGTCCATGACACGACACATGCCTTGAGCACGCATCACGCCATAAAGATGAATTGCAAAGTGAACCACTATTGCCTTGTATATGACCTGATATATTTCTCAATTAAAAAATATGAGACACAATATTTGAACTTTTGAAATATACTCAAAATTTACAACATAATGAAGGCAAATGAGTTTAATCTTCGAACAATGTTATGAGTAGAATACTAAACCTATGTCTATATAGGTTAGAGAAATCATCAACAAATATAGTTTTTAAAAATATACTTGAACTTTTGTGTGGTTATTTGGTAACTATTTTAACATAAAAATCTATTAGCTATGTAAAGATGAGTTTTAAATTAAAATCAATTATGAATGTGTTATTTATATCATACACATGGTGGGATTGAAATAAATGAAAGATTTTAAATTTATTAGTGAGAGAAACTTAACTTCTCTCTAAGTTATCTTTCTCTTTCACTTATCGAGAATGTGTGGTTTTAGATCATTTGTCGACCTAGAATCATCAGTCTGCATCTTTTTTTCCCTTTCTTTTGATCTAAATAATTGAATTTCACATATGTCAGATTTTTTTCTTTTGTGTTTTTTCGTGATTTCGTCGTTTGGGTGCGACGTTATGTTGTTCGTCGTCTTGTGTTGCGTTGTTTGATTTCACGTCTTGTTGCGGTTTTCGTTTGGTTCATAATGAAACATGATTTGGATGTCAATGTTGCAGATACAAAAATATGAGTATTATGATGATTTAGATTTTATCATATTATTTATAGGTATTTTTTCGTTTATACTATTAATTTAGGTGTTGTGAGTTTGTTCGTTGAATTTTTTAATATCGTTTTTTTTTGTAAAATAAAATATTAGTGAACATTAAATAAAATTAAATTAGATAGATCACGCATTTGAAAATTTTAATGTTAAGTCCATTCTTTTTTTTTTGAAGTAAAATGTTAAGTCCATTCTCTTTTTGCTATAAATTGCTCTAAGCAAAAGATGCAATTAGGGAGAAAGGAATCGGTTTTAACAACTCTAAGGTAATTTTTCCATTATGCAAGTTTGTCCATGGTAATTTTTTCCTTCATGGAGAAGAGCATTTTCGAGATCTTCTTAAGTAAAAAAGAATGTCAAATTTAGTAGAATAGTAGTATATAAGTTACTTCAACTCTTTTGTTAAATAAAATATTTTAATTTTCACAAATTTGTTTTTTTTTTTAAATTATTCTAGAGGACTTAAGATCCATTCTTGAGATGATTTAATTCACCAGCATAGATAGATATATCTTCCTCTATCTTTTGCTTTCCATTTTTTTTTATATAGGTAAATATTTAGTAACCTCCGTTGGACATACCAACAATGAATTAATCTTCCTCAAAAAAATCAATGAATTAATCTACATGGTTTTCTAAATAGAAAAAATGAATTAGTCTAAATGGTAAATACTTTGAACTTATTGAACAAGTTGATAATGTTTGATACCTAACTCTTACTCATATAAAAGATTCAATTGAGAAAAAGAAATCACATTATATCCAACTGGTTCTCCTGCTAAAATTAGACATTACTTTTTTTCTTTCAGAAATGGTAAAAAAGAATATCAGCCAGTAAAAGTCCTTATTGAGATTTTGTTTTTGCGTTTTTACTACATTATTAGCAGTCATTATATTTTTTTTTGTGTTAAATATCTGGTTCCTGAGAAAAATGTCCCCTAATAATTCAGAGTTGAACCAGGAGATAAATAAAACATGGTGAAAATTATATCTATTAAACAAGAACAAAATAAAATTCATTAAAAAATTATTCATTCCATTTATGTGCAAAATCATCTCTACTATTTCAATTCCAATGACTGATGATTCAAGTCAACACAAAAACAATTAGTTCCCTTTTTTCTTCTCTTTTCTGTTCTGTCTTTTCTATTAATAAAAAGAGACATGTAAATATTTTTCCATAATAGGATGCATGATCTACATTAATTAATTAATTAAAGACTTATTATTATCATTATTAGAAATATTGATGGGATGTTAATTTGGATGTGAACACAGAGAATTCAACCCAAAAGAACTCGATGGAAGAAGGGAAGAAGACCAAAATCAAATCAATTATTCCAAAATTTTTGAAATTCAATAAGAGTGGAAAAAAGAAAGACAAAGAAATACCTAAATCATCAAACTCAAATGAAGATGAAAATAAAGAGGAAGGGCAATCTTCAGAGCATGAGAAGGTAGAAGAAGATGCAAATAAACATATAGTACATGAACAACAACCAAAGAGTACTTGCAACCCTATATATCAAGATAATTATAATATACAACAATATGAAGATGCAAATAATCAAATCATATGTACCTATGAAACGGTTGCTTCGTGGTTCAGTGACTGGAATACGGTTGCATCTCCCATTCCCAAGAATGGTGGATACAATAAGTGAGACTTACAGGAACTATTTCACTAATATAACATGATATTTTTAAATATTCAATAATACTTTATAATATATTTTAGACCTAAGACAGATGTTAGATTAATTAAGTATAGATTGAAAATAATCAATTATGAATTATTTTCAATATAAGTTATGTTCAATAATATATTTTCGAATATTCTGTAAAAAGATATATGTATTAGTTCTACAAAATAATATAGAGATTAATTTTTTTTGTCAAAGAGCCTAGTGTCCGAGATTTGAACCTCAACCCTTACATTTAACAATGCATGTCACTCCAACTGAACTATGCTCAAGGGAACATAGATTAATTTTATTTAATAATATTTGATTTGGTATTTGATAATATTTTTCTCGGCCAATATCCCAGTATTTGATAATTTTGAGATGTAGAGAATATATTCTCTAGATCTCTTGTATTACTCGGTTTTTTTTTATATTCATGTAACTTAGGAATCCTCGGGTTTTTTTTTTTGTATTCACGTAACTTAGGAATCCTTCTTCTTCTTCTCTTCTCTTCTCTTCTCTTCTCTCTTTCTCTATATATCCCTCTTGTTAACAATATTCCATCCCTATTTTGATTTTTTTTCATCAAAAAGAATAGGAGCGTGGACGATATGGGTGGAAAAATACTTTATAATAATACTTTGTAGTTGGCTAAAAAGATCTAATTTAAATTAGGTCAGAGACTCATTATGAGTATTCTTTTTAGTTTTTTTTTTTAGATTTTTCACTTCATCGATGATAATCATATTCGAGAAGAATTAGTTACCAAATTAAAATCCAAAAGAAATTGGATATAGTGGCACAGCCATAACATCAAATAGAACATCAATATTTAACGTGAAAAAATATCCTATAATGCCAAAAAAAAAATGTGACAAACTCCAAAAAGTATTCGACCATATCAAATAATATTATCTTCTCCCTATTATTTAAGTGTAATTTTGCAGCATGCATTTAACGTATCACAGACTTGGCAATTGTTAGCAGCAATTTGACTATGGATGGATAACTTATGATAGAACAATTGATGATGTTTGCATGAATAAAAACAATGAAAACTATGCACAAATTGAAGAATCTTGAATTTAGGGTTCTTCAAGTTTTATTGAGTGTGTGTGAGAGAGAGAGAGAGAGAGAGAGAGAGAGAGAGAGAGAGAGAGAAATATGAGAAAGACATAAGCAATTTATTGATGAATTGCATTACTAAAGTATTTACAAGGTTATGAAGTATATATACATCATTTGATGTAACAAACTCTCATAACAAACTTATTTCTTAACTTGCAAGTAACTTGAGTTAGTTACTTGTCATGCAAGTTTCTAAACAAACTTTTAAAACAATAAAACTAACTTTAACTAAATGATTTACTAAATCTATTACACCTCCTTAATTCATTTTGTTAGATGCTTCAGCCATTCCTAACTTCATCTTCAAGTAATCAAAGCTACTTGACTTCAAAGGCTTTGTGAGCAGGTCTGCTATCTGCTCATTTGTTGTGCAATGCTTCATTTCCAACTTTCCCTTGTTCACCTGATCTCTTAGGAAATGAAACTTAGTTTGCTATCATCCTGAGCTCCATCTTCTCATCCTTTACCAGTTGCAATTCTATTAGCAGCATGCTGATCCATTGAGCTTGGCATGCTGTCATAGAAGCTGCAATGTATTCTGCCTCACAAGAAGACAATGCAACTACTGATTCCTTCTTAGAGCTCCATGAAAAAGCTGCATTTCCAATCATGAACATATAGGCTGCAATGCTTTTTCTGTCATCCTTATCTCCACTCCAATCAGAATCTGAGTAGCCTACCAGTTCAGCACTTTGATTCTTAGAATACTAAATGCCATAACTGCTAGTTCCCTTCACATATCTCAGAATCCTCTTGGCTGCAACGAATTGTGAAGTGGTAGGTTTCACCATGTATATGCTTATTAAACCTACACCATATGCAATATCAAGTCTTGTATGACATAGATACCTTAATGAGCCCACAATTTGTTTGAATAAGGTTGAATCTACTTTTTTCTCATTATTTTCCAAACACAATTTTACTCATGTATCAACTGGAGTTGAAATTGGTTTGCAATTCAACATATTGAACCTCTTCAACACATCTTGTGCATACTTCCTTTGATGAATCAAAATTCCTCGTGAATTCGTCTCAAACTCAATTCCTAGAAAATATGTGAGAATGCCTAAATCAGACATTTCAAACTCCTTCATCATATTCTTCTTAAAAGCTTTCATTTCTTCTTCATTGCTTCCAGTAACTATAATATCATCCACATATAAGCATACAATGAGCTTATTTGTGGTGTTTCTGCAGTAAATTCCATGTTCATTTACACACTTCATGAAGCCTTGCTGAACAAGAAAGTTGTCTATCTTCTTATTCCAAGCTCTTGGAGCTTGCTTCAAACCATACAGGGCATTGTTTAGTTTATATACATACTTTTCCTTTCCCTTTATCTCAAATCCTGGTGGTTGGCTCACATACACTTCTTCTTCCAACTCACCATTGAGAAATGCAGATTTTACATCTAACTGGTACATTGACCAGTTATTTTTGACCACTATAGCCACAATCAATCTAATTGTTTCCATTCTTGCTACTAGAGCATACACTTCATAATAGTCTTGATCATACTTCTGTAGGAAACCTCTTGCAACTAGCCTGGCCTTGTGTTTTGCAATTTGACCATCTGGCTTCAGTTTTGTTTTGAAAACCCACTTAACATCAATACATTTCTTATCAGTAGGTAGTTGAACTAAACTCCAAGTTTCATTTTTCTCTATGGAATCCATTTCTTCAATCATTACTTTCTTCCAGTGATTTTGTATTATAGCTTCCTCAAAAGATACTGGTTCAGCTTCAGCAAGCATTGCCAGTTGCACAAGCTCACCTTCAGCTGTGACTGCTTGATCAGGAAATCTCTCATAGTCTCTCAACCTACTTGGTGGTTGAGTATTCCTTGTTGGCCTATTTGGAATTCCTGCACCTCCTTCATCTATATTTTCAACAAGTTCTTCTTGTTCTTCAGTTTCAACTTCTTCTGTCTCTGAATCAGATAGATAGAAGTGTCTGTCAAACTCATTTGATGCCTTGTCTTTCCAGTTTCAGCACTTTGTTTCATCAAACTTTACATCCTTGCTGGACACTATTTTCTTCTTTTTTGGATCATATAGTTTGTAGGCACCAATTGAGTGATATCCAACCATAATCATTACCTGAGATTTATCATCCAATTTCTTTCTCAGTTGATCAGGTACATGTCTAAAACATAAAGAACAAAAAAAACTTCAAGTGTTGAACACTAGGTTTTACTCCACACAATGTTTCTTCTAGTGTTTTGACATGCAGCTTCTTTGTGGGGCTTCTATTGATGAGATATGCTGCAGTAGCAGCTGCTTCTCCCCACAAGTAATGAGGCACCTGCTTTTGCTTCAGCATGTTTCTTATCATATTTACCAGTGTTCTATTCTTCCTTTCTGAAATTTCATTGTGTTGAGGTGTGTAAGGTGTAGTGACTTCATGATTTATGTCATTTGATGAGAAAAAATCATTGAATTCAGTGGAAGTATACTCACCTCCTCCATTTGTTCTTAGCCTGCTAATCATTTCTCCACTTTCATTTTGAACTAGCACTCTAAATTTCTTAAACACACCAAATACTTCATCTTTCTTAGCCAACAAGTAAATCCATAACTTCCTAGTGAATTCATCTATGAATGTCACAAAGTATCTATTTCTTCCTACTGATTTCATCAAAAGTTCCACATATATCAGAGTGAATTACCTCAAGTTTTCTGGTTGCATTGAATGGCATTATTGCATTGTATGAACTTCTGGCTTGCTTTCCACTGCAACACATATCACACACTTCTCTAGGTAGTTTTATCTTTGGTAACCCTTGTACCAACTTCTTCTCACTAAGCATGTTCAAGTCCCTGAAATTGACATGCACATATCTTTGATGCCAGAGCCAATTTTCACTCTTGGTTTCTGATAGCAAGCATTGATCTTCAATCACACTGATGTTGATTTTGAAAGTTCATTGCTTTGACAGAGGAGCTTTCAGAATCAATCTATTCTTACTATCATAAACCTTCATAGCTTGTGCTTCTATATTCATAGTGTATCCCTTTTGTAGTAGTTGACCAATACTAATGTGACTGTTACTCATGTTTGGTACATACAACACATCAGTGATGCAAGCTTTCTTGTCGTCCTTCCTATGAATCAAAACTTTCCCAATTCCTGCTGCACAAACTATGCTATTGTCTGCAAATCTTATTCTTCTATTGATTGAATCAACTAATTCAGAGAACCAAGATTTCTTTCATGTCATATGGTTTGAACATCCAGTGTCCAAGTACCATTCATCACTTCTTTCTTCTTCCTCCTTGACTGTTGCCATCAGGAGCAATTCTTCAGAGTCTGAATCCTCATCTTGAGCAAATTTAGCTTCATCCTTGCTCCTTGGAACCCTCTTTGATTTGCATTCAGATGCATAATGTCCCCACTTTTGATAATTATAGCACTGAATATCTTTCTTATCTTTCTTCTTCTTCTTATCATGCTTTACTTCTTCTTTCTTATTGCTTTCTTTACTAGATCCTTCACCATCTCTGTTTGAGTAATCAATCCATAGTTTCTTTCCCTTCTTGAATTTACCTTTCTTCACATGTTGAGCCTGCAAAGCTTGATCAGATGCTACACTTTTGCCTCTTTCTCTGTTCCTATCAATCAATCTCAGTTCATGTGCTTCAAGACTTGCCTACAATTCTTTTATCTTCATTGAATCCAAATCTTTAGATTCTTCTAAAGCCACCACAATATGATCAAATCTTGAAGTCAAGGTTCTGAGAACCTTTTCCACCTTCATCACATCAGTGATGGTTTCACCATTCCTTGTCATCTGATTTGTGAGATTGATCACCTTATCAAAATATTGACTAACAGATTCATCTTCTTCCATTGCCAATACTTCATACTGCCTTCTCAAAGCTTGAAGCATCACCTTCTTCAACTTGCCATCTCCAGCATACAGTTTCTCTAATGCATCCCATGTCTTCTTCGCACTTTCATAGTGCATGATCTTCTCAAAGATCTCATTGCTTACACTATGATCCATCAAGAACATAACTTTCCCATCTTTCTTCTTCAATTCTTTATGAGCTGTTTGTTGTACATCAGTTGCATTCACTGCTAGTGCTGCTACACCTTCATTCACAATTTCAAATACATCCTGGAACTTGAAAATCACCTTCATCTTTACATTCCATTGATCAAAGTTCTTGCCTTCAAATATTGGGAGATGCGCAGGAATATTGCCGTTATAAGTTGCCATTCTTCACGAATTCTCTAACAACAATGAACGAACCAGGCTCTGCTATACCAATTTGATAGAACAATTGATGATGCTTGAATGAATAACAACAATGAAAATTATGCACAAATTGAAGAATCTTGAATTTAGGGTTCTTGAAGTTTTATTGAATGAGAGAGAGAGAAATATGAAAAAGGCATAAGCAATTTATTAACCTGCACGTTGTGGGTCCAATAAGTACCTCTCTCTGTAGAGATTTGAATCTTGTTAAATGTTAATATATATGTATTGATGGAGAGTTAAATTTTGATGTCAACTAAGGGAACCGATCGAGCAATGGAAGGAAGGTGCAAAAAGAAATCGATGTTTGAAAAAAGTAGTAAAATAATATCAAGGTAGAAAAGAGAAAGACAATGCAACTGGATAGGAAGGTAAAACAAGGACCCATAGTCTCCGCTTATATTTCCTTTTGGTGACTGCGACCCATAGTCTCCGCTTTCGCATGCAGGGTTAACTAAAGGAAAGGGAAAAATAGGAAAAGAACACTTCTAACAAGGTTTATCAAGAATGTTGTAGAAGATTTGAGTAATTAACTTACTATTCTGTCACTAATTCATTTCATTTCAACTACTAGTTATTATTACTGAATCAGCTTCATGGGCACCTTTGATTCACCTAATTTTCCCTTAAAGTTTTTAATTTTATTTGATTTTGTTGTTATTTAAAGTTCTCATTTTTATTTGATTTCTTTGTTACTTGTAGTTATGGGATTTTGCTACCTATGAGAATTTGAAACGGGTTACTCAAAGTTGTTTAATTTATTTATACCCATGGTTGTGATATGTTTTTTCTTTTTCGTTTTCACTTTTCACAAAGTTTTGTCTGTACAATGAAGATGTTATGTTTTAAGAGTTTTTCAATTTGAGATCTAAATGTTTTTTTTCAATGAATGATGTCCATGAAGCTACAACCTAGAAGTAACAATTGAAAAATTGGTAAAATCTGTATCTACATTTGAAACCTTTTTTTTTACTACTAACCTTATCTTGATTGAGTCGATAAATGAGCTCAATCCTTCATGATATGACAAATAAGACTTCTTTATTTATCCACTTTTAAGTACTTGTTTCAATGTTTCCAAGTTTGGCTGAGTATGCTTCAGATTAACTTGGCTTGTTTTTGAATTAACTGTAGGAAGTGTTCCAAAGACAGTTGATCTGATGATCTCTATTGTGGCATCTTCGGACAGCAGTTTGTGCGGCCTGCCTTCTACTGCATTTGGATGGGATAAAGAAGTAGTGTTAGGAGTGGGAGTTGTATGTGGTCTGATGTGGCTAGAGTTGTTGTATAGATGTAGTGTTGTGATTCGGGTACGTGAGACTAAAGAGTAAAGAGGATGTGATTCTCACCCTTTTCTATGAATCACTGAACTTGTGTAATTTTGCATTGTTTCTTAATGCTTCCTTGATATTAGACTTCATAAAAATATCTAAGCAACATTTCTTATATGAACTTGATGAATGCGTGTTCTTGTTTATGTACTGATTTTCATGTTGTTTTGTTACTCAACTAGATCTTAACTTTGTTTCTTGAAATGGAGACATTTTGTTGTTCCTATGTGTTAAACTTCAACTAAACCTTAAGTTAGATATTTTCTCATGTCATTTATCTATGTGTACCTAAATTTCATTCTAATTTGGTTTTGTTGGCACAGGATACGCTACAGAATCTTGACTGAGGTGGATCTTCCTAAACCTATGTTATACCATCTTCCCGAATAGAACCAATCGCAACACAGTTATGCACCACTGATGTAAGTAGTTTCTCATGCTTTATTTAATGTCATCTAAAGTCATTTTGCTTCATGTATGACTAAGTCAAATTGGAAAGGGATAAATAGTGGATAATTTGCTAACAAAGCGGTGGTATCTGAGTAGAATGAAGATGGCCTCATGTCTATATTAAAAATGGAGTTTGGAAGGGGGAGTGGTCATTGGCTCGGTGGGACGATTTTTCTTAGTAGAATGAAGTTGGCCTCATGTCTATTTTTGTTGCTAGCTGCTGTTTGCAGCATGTCTGTAGCAGGTGTTTTGGACCCCTGCGTGTTTGGTTATTTGGGACCCTGCTGTCATGCGGATTTCTGCGGGTACTGACTTTGTTTTTTTGGAGTTTTTCCTTGCATTAGTACACGGAAGCAGCTGCTGGTGTGTCAGGCATCAGCTAGTTTGGCGGGTGTGCTGCAGTTTTGCGGCTTTGGGGGTTGTTTGAGAGGTCTGCTATGCCTTGAGTGTCAGCTGGTTTGGCTGAGTTCTGTTTGTGTTCCACTCCTCTGTTGAAGTTAGGAATCTTAGGGGGGGTTTTATTGAGTTTTTCTTTTGATGTTCAGGTGCCTACTGTTGTATGTCGCCTTTTGTACTCTTTTTCCTCCTTTGCACACTAAGTGCATCTTGTGCTAGTCGTGCTTAATAATAATATTCACTGATTCAAAGTCAATGACAGTAGTAATGGAACGACTTAGTTAGTATCACATCTCCAGATTCTCAAATTTGAATGACTGTAATTTATAACCAATAAGTGAATGACTATTATACGTTTATGTGCAGGTCATGGTTCATGCCACTATGCCATCATTCTCTTATAGTAATTGTCATAGTCTAATGCAATGTTATTTCCAATGTGCTGGTCATGGTTCAACCACTATGTAATTTATTTCCATGTAAGCATACTTCATTGTGTAATATTTAAATATATGAAATGTTGTTTCCAATGGACTACTTCTTTATAGCTTGTTCATAGTCCAATTGGTTGGTTGTTGTAATCTATATCAAGGAAGGGTTCTATCCTTTTTGTGTGCCAAATGAGTATCTTGTGTTTTGTTTTATGTTTGGTGACTTGTTTTGGATATGTATTGTCTTATTGTTTTGTTTTTATTTCAAAATCCGATTTTTGTAACCGGCAGTCTGTTGTAGGCAATGGCAAAACTAAGTTTTGTTTTTGTTTTTTTGGCTTATGTTAACCACGGTTGCACTGTGGCCAATAGTACTTATCACCGTGGCTAAGACAATGTTACCACAGTCTATTTAGCCATGGCTAAAGTTGGACTTGACCGTGGCCAATATTTTGTCACGCCCCTTTTTTCAACGGTTTTCAGAACCGTGGCAAACACAACTTTGCCGCAATTATGGATCTGTTTTGCCACAGTTTTGACCGTGGCTAAAAGCTGTTTTTTTGGTAGGAGGGACCAAAAGTGTAGATGAAAATTCTTTTGGAATTAAAAGTTGAAGAAATTACTTAGAGGAACTAAAACGAAAAGTTGACATATTTATAGAGGAAAAAAAACATATTTAACCCATATATTTATAACTTATTTGCTCGATAAGCTCACATCACATCTGTTCATTTGGTACAAGTGCAAATGGTAAAAAGTCAGTGTGTGTATGTACTGTTACTTTGTTCCTCATTTACTTCATCTCTCTCCAGAGCTTTCCAATCCGACGGGTTTTTCTGGTTCACACTCAAACACTGGTGACTCCGATTTCTCGCACGCCAGTAAATTCCCCGTCGGCCTCAAAACATGGTGCTCAGGTACCGACAAAGCTTCAACTTATGTGAGATTCTTTCACTAATGACGAGAAGAATAAATTTTATGAGTTGCTGAGAAGATATGATTTCTATAGGATTAGGTTGCCATCAAATGTTTTGAGCCGTCCCGGCAGGGAATACATTTCTTTAGTGTAAGGTGTTCATAGGGTTTGCCCTTATCCCCGGCAATTCAAGCTTCCTGCAAAGTGGTCTTACAAGTCACACACTTTGATCAACAGTTCAGAGGAGAGCAAATTATATATTGACATGGATAATACCTTATTTAGAGAAATTGTTAATGAATGAAACTTTGATTGACTTTTTCTTTAACATTTCAAAATAATTTCGTTACATATGTAAGCATGAATTGAAGAAATGACAACAAATATGGTGTCAAAGGCGTGGAGCTAAACAAGGCTTGTGACTGCATTGTGAAAGAAAAACCAAAAGAAATAGAGAATATGGACTATTTTTATTGTGAAAAAATGTGTGCTCGTTACAATTTTTTTCTTCAGCTCACTCAATCGGCTTTGTTTACCAGTTTAAAGGGGAAGAGAGAGGAGGGTTATAGAAGGAGAAAAAAAAGGGAGCAATTGAGAAAAAAAATAGAGAACTTTGGGAAGAGGTTGTTTTTGGGTTCATTTTTCTTCATTATACAAAATCATCTTCATTTAAAGGAATTCAAAATTTGCATTATTTTCATGAGTATTATTTCCATTTAAGATATGTTATGAATATTCTTTTTTTAACATCATCTCTAATACATATTCTAATGTTGAATAAAATTAGCATGAGTATCACGCTATAGAAATAGGGCGCTTCTATGGTGTAGTCAAGAAACTGACTTTTTTGAAAATGTCATACTGTTTTTCATCTTTCTCTTTTGCCAAAACACCCAAAACCATTGACCCATTTATCAAATTAGTAAGGTTGTCTTTACCATACGTAGAGCAGTTCCCACCATGTGCAGAAAACATCAAAACCTATTGGATTTTCTACGATTTTGGTACTGTTTGTTAGCACCAATAGCTAAAAGCCTCAACATAACTTATGTCCATTACATCATAACACCAGCTTGGAACATAAGACATACAGAATTACAACATAATGAATTTTGGAGAAGATGAATTTTGGAGAAAAATGGATTTGATTAAGCAGATGAATTTTGGAGAGAAATGGTTTTAGGGTTCAAGAATGTGAATTTTGAAAAAGATGAATTTTGATTAAGCAAGATAATATGCTGAAATGATTGGCTATAGGGTTAACTTCACCAAAAAAATCATTTTCATGACTTCACCATAGAATTTTCCATAGAAATAAATCTCAAATAAAATAGCGAAACTCAAGAAGAAGTTTTACCTAATAAATGAGTAAATATTAAAGAGAGTTGTGGAAAAAAGCTGTTTACTCATTCTTTAACTTTGTATATTATATTGGTGACGTGGATGATATTAATGCAAAGCAAGGTTACAGCGACGACCTAATTCAAAGACGAGACACCGTCTGAATCTAGAAAATTGAGCATACAACAATTGAAGGAGTTGTCCAATTGGCTTTCTCCACTCACAAATATAATTAAAATGGGTTAGTGATTTGGAGTACATATATTATGAAGAGCCTATCCTACAATTTATAGTGGTTGTGTGAAGCTGAATTGAGGAATTGCAATGTAGAGTAGAGATATTCAAATGGCTTCCCTCCTCTTTCCATGCTCAAATCGTTGCTAATTAGTCCTACTATTATGGGTATGAAAATATCCCCAAAGAAATTGGATATCCAACATCTCATCACTTCATCAAATTATGGTGGCCAAAATATCATCCTTGAGATTAGAAAGGCTTTTTAATTTTAAAAGTTAAATGGATTCCATTCTTTGAATGCGTATATATATGGCCAAAGAAAAGGGAATGAGGCAGATTGTTCATTTGATTATTATGTTTAATAATATTTATAGAGTACCGCAAATTATATGTGATAGCCAAAAGATGACAACATATATAGTTAGGATATCTTAATATGACGGACGATGCTACTACTGCACTTTTTTGTTTGCTTTTTAAAATTAAAATAAGAGTCTGATAGATCTACTCTAGAAATGAATGTTCCATGAGTAGTCTTCCTGTGCTGAGTTCTAACTGGTGGTGTATAGTATAGACATGAGTTTTGGCTCAATTGAGGATTGAAATACTTTGAGTGTATAAAATTACAATCCAAAAGAAAGAGGTATGTGAATTAAAAAGACCACCACTATAATTCTCAAAGATACAAGCTGAAGCAATTAGGACCTAACAAACCTGAGCAGCTCAAATGACTAAGTACAAATCCAACTTTGTTTTTTAAATATATTTCTCCCAAGTGATACGATGATCTACGTTAATTAATCAAAGAATTACTATTATTACTACAGTTGTTTTTGTATTGTTATGTTTCTCCCAATACACGTCTCTCTGCAAAAAAATTCCGAATTGGGATACGATCAAGGAGAAGTGTACAAGGGAATGTCAAAACCCTGGACGGAGTCGGGCTCTTCTAAAGATACGGAAAAACCACGTCCTGCTCTATTAGTTGTGATTAATCCATAATCATGTTTAGTAGAGTTAGTTTTGATTAGATTTACTTGTGGATAAGTTAGTTAGTTAGTTATATGACGACTTACTCTCCAAGTCATGTATATAAATAATTGTAAATCTTTTTTCATAACAAATGAAAGTCATAACAAACTTCCAACACTTTCTTCTCTCTCCCATAACAACTTCATCTCATTCTTTATTCTTCTCTTTCTCTCAATTTTTATACATAGATTAAGATTACTTGTGAAGCAAGAAAGCAATAGATGCGCTAATAATTGGCATCTAGAGCCCTTGTTTTTGATTCAGGGAAACACGAGAGATTTGTGAGGGGTGAATCTCTGGAAAGCAATAGATGCGGTAATATACACATGCTAATTTTTTTTTATATGGAATCTTTCTTAATATCAGTGGATATACTTGATCCTTCTTGGACTCATTATGTTGCATGAGATTAACGTTTACGAAGAAAAGGCTGCTACGAAAGCTGGGGTAGAGACACAACAAAGAACTGCAGTACAGAAGGGAGCAAATTAAACATTAACCTCGATAATACCTTATTTAGAAAAATTGATAATGAATGAAACTTTAGATTGATATTTTATTTAATATTTCAATATATTTTAGTTACATATGGAAGCAGGAATTAAAGAAATGCTGTGGTCTTTCTCATTGATTTGAGATCAAATACAAGTTTTAAATAACGGTAACGGTCGCGTTAAGGTTTTCACGGTTTTGGGCTGTTACGGATGTTGCGTTACCTATTGCGGTCCTTGGAGTGTGATAAGTAACGGCGTTTCAGTGTGATTTTTCTTCTCAGCGTTAAAACGGCAAATAACGGTAACGGTGGCTGCCTTAACCGTTTTGTAACGGCCGATATTCGAGCTAAGGTTCCTGGATTTAAAACCTTGATCAAATATATGCTGGTGTCAAAGGCAAAGGTTGTGGAGCCAAACAAGGCTTGTGACTGCATTTTGAAAGAAAAACCTAAAAAAATAGAGAATATGGACTATTTTTATACGCTGAAGAAAAAATGTCTCTCTTTAGTCTCAATCCTATATTAAATTTTAACTTCCAATTTATAGGCCTCAATGTCATAACTTATAATCCTTTGTGACCATTATAGACAAAACTGAGTTCTGATAAAAGGAATGCATGCATGGCTTTTAGATTACTTGTGTATTTAGACAAAATAGGGGTCCTTTTAAGAAGAAGAAGAAGAAGAAGAAAAAGGACAAGAACCCTATGAGCTGGTTTTTATCGAAGTGGTCCCTTTGTACTACGATTTATAAGATACCAAAACTACTGCTGCATGTAAATGGAAAAGGAAGAATGTAATAAGAGAAAGATGTTTGGTTGCATCAAAATAAGAAGTTGAATCTTTAAGCCTGTTAGTTGAGTCCACATTGCCATCATATGTGTCCAATTTATCTTCATTAACCCAAAATGTTAAAAGAAGTAGCAATAAATAAATTAAAAATATATTAAAATGGAATATGATATTGCAGCACTCAATTTTTATATTAAGGGTATGTGTTTGGACACCCTCACACTTGAGCTAAATTTTGATTAAAAAAAATACAAGCTTATTTAACGAGAGTTAGATTAATGGTTGCAATGTGATAACCATTTAACATATTTAATCCAAGTGTTTTCCTATTTGTATGGAAGGTAAATTCCATCGTTGAAAGCCTATATGAGATTGTGAATTATTTGTGATATATTATAATTATTTTTTTTAAGAAATTAAACTAGTCCATCAAAATTAATACATAATTGAACTTGAAAAATTAAGAGAATAATACTCCAACATTTCTAGTCAATACTACTAAACCAAACCAAATGAGTTTATTATATATTATTATATTCAAATGCGCCGTACACATTTTTCTTTTCTTCATATAACTTTATGCACACATACATCCATGACCATGACCTCCAAGGGCAAGGTCAATCTTAACGGGGATGTATTGTCACGATACCAATAAAAATAAGCTTAATCATCGATCAAATTAAAGTCGATAACTTGATTAAAGAAAAGAGATATATGTCGCTTGATCCAAAGATTGTTTAAATATGAACCGATTCCAAACACTATACCTTTTAAACAATTCGAATTCGGTTCAAAGGCTATTTGCCAAAGAGGCAAAGATGTGCTTAATTAATTTATATACGTAAATGGATCTTTTTTATAAACAACAAATTACCATCCATGAAACAAAGACTGAACTTCAGTATAACATCATATATAAATACATTCCCTAAAAAAAAAAAATCATATATAAATACATGACAATATCCCTCATATATTATATGAAAAAAATTCACAACTAATAATTAATTAAAACATAATTGATTTATTGGAACGACATTAATTGTTGGATCAAAAAGAGGTAAAACATTCGTGTTCAGAAGAATTAGAGTCGTCACAAGGAGAGTGATTATGTCTGCCTTCATAAGTGGTTATTACCATACGACAATCTTCTGAGAGTCGTTCAACTCTTTTTTTCACCCGACAATTGTTATGTGTGCAACGATAATAACTTCTGCATATATCACAAAAAAGAATAATATGTAATTAATTAATTAATTAATTAATATAGTACTATTAAATAGCTGAAATCAAGCATATTTAAAGACATGCATAAATTACAACCGAAAATAATAAGAAAAATGCTAAAATCCCACTGCACATATATTGGTTTAAAGTGTGAGTGATTAGACACGTGACTGATTAAGTCTCATCGTCTATAGTTGATTAACATGTTGGATATGTAAGAGATTTGATTCATACACCAAATGTTTTAAGGTTTTAGGTAAAGATGTTGTGTCTCATTTCTTTTGATCATTGAGCATTTGTGTCTGTTGTTTCTCCTATGCCCCTGACTATCCAACAAGTGGTATCAGAGTTCTGGTTCCATTTGATGGGAGAGTAAGGGTGGATCTTGTGTTGGGTCTTGTTATATGAGGTGAGAACTCAAACTTGTGGGAGAGATTGTTAAGTTTCAAGTGTGAATGGTTAAATTTATGTGTGATTAAATCCGATTTCACATATTCTTTTGAGAAATGTCTGTTTATATTTCTCTTCGTTTCCTTAAAAAAAATCTATTCTTCATAAAAAGTTTTCTCGGTTGTTGTTAACTTGCTGGTCTATGAAAAGTTCAATGGTCATTTTTTACACTTTCAAACACCTCACCGGCACGTTAATTTTCACAACTTATATATATATATATATATATATATATATATATATATATATATATATATATATTCATGTAGCGAATATCTTTAAGTGCAATCTTGTAATGGTGGTCTACAATTGAAGCAAATTAACCAACATTTTCTTGGGTTTAATAATTGTAAAGCATATAGCACTTCAACCACTTTGTATTGGTTCGTTAAGTACTTCCAAGTAAAACTGTTAAATTTTCTTCCATGAACGCAACAATATCAACACACATGTTATATGTGATGATCTCTCTCTTTTTTCGTAAATGGTTGCCAATGTTTTTCTTTCCCTTAATTATTATTAGTTCCATTCCCTTCGGTCTAAGTAACTTTGGTTTTCTTCTTACTATACTATACTATTTGTTTAACTTTACATGTTTCCTATCAGAAATCCTCACTAAATAATGTTTTATCAAGCTTGGCCACGTATAGCCTAATACATTTGCCTCAAAGCCTCAAAATATTTGTAAAGAAAACATTTTATCTTAAAGAAACAAAAATTGTTATTTAAGATCACAAATAGTGTTAGGAACGTACATACATACATAGTTTTATAACCCGGCTTGGACCGACCAGACCAATCGACATGAACCTTGAAATTTTTGTTCGTTTAAGGTTGGAGTTTTGCAAAGTATACTAGCCTTGACAACATATTTGAATTGGATTAATTGCCAAAATTTGATGTCAAAATTGTGTGTCCAAATAAGTATTTCAAATTCAAATAACACAACTCTAAAAAAATAACTATACGGATCATATAATTTCGACTAGGCTCAATGGTAAAGTTTCTTTTATTATTATTCTTGATGTCCCATGTGTCTGGTGATACTCCTAAGCATTATAGGCATTGTTTCTAGCTTTCGAATGATCTAAAAAAAATTCATCTCAAAATGATATTTATGACTCAAGATATATATTGCCATCGATGGTAGTTACCCGGAGCAACAAATGAACTATCACACCTTAAACTTGAAGTAGATTTTTTACAATTCAAGAGGTTGAATTTGATTTTTCTATAAACAATAGAGTTATAAATTTTTTATTAACTTTGAAATTCTTATTTGGATACTTTAGGTGTGATATTCTCTTTAAGCATTACTCAGCATATATGAAATCAGTTTTAAAAAAATAATGTTTTTATTGAATTTTATGAATAAAAAAAAGATTTTTTTAATAGAGATTGGTTCATGCGTTTTTTATTAATGAATTAAAAAATTTACCCTGAGTATCATATTAAGACACATCTACCCACCTTTTATGAAAGGTTGCAGAAGACTACACGATCATGTGCTCGATGATAGGTTTTGTAGTTTATCTATTAATAACTCAGTTCGATCAACAATATAGTGCTTTCACCTTCATTACATGACAAACTCAGAAGATTCCATTCCACTATTCTTCTTAGCTAATGAACACAAGCCTGTTTACTTTTATCTAAGCCTCAAAATAGTAACTTACTATTATCATGTCATATTTGAGAGTTTAATTAGTTAAGGTCAATTGTATTTGATAATTTAAGAAACCATTATGATGTTTGGACGCCTCAAATCCTCCTACATTCATTTAAAACCTCATTTAAATGCACAAAATGCATGCACCCAAATTTCATTTAGTTAAGCGCTAGGATTAAGTGAAAAAAGTTGGGTGTTTTGGGAACATTTATGTACATAGGACAAAGGAGAGGAAAGAGGGGACCCTATAGTGTGCTCTATTGTCAAAACTATAGTAATTATATCCACTAGAGATATACATATATTCTAACCAATAATATCTTTCTATTTTTCTTCAATCAATATTTTGTCTGAAAATAAGCCCAATGCTCAGTCTGTACCATATCAATCTTCACTATAGTCAGAAATATTCTATTGAAAGTAAACATCTTGATCATTCCTTTCTTTCAGTTTTAGCTGGAGAGATTCTCTCTCTAGTTGTGAGTGTTTTGTTGACTACCGACACCCTTATTTTTCCCAAAAAAGACATTCTACCTTCATTTCTCCGGGTATAATGCCTTTGATGTAGCCATGTACTCGATTATAATATAGATTTAACATTTTCACCTCAAACTTAGGTTTTCAAATACTGCACCAAATATTACTCAAAAAATACTACACCAAATAATCACACACGCTACTCTTCTCTTCTCCTTCATCCTTCAAAGAGATACATAGGTGTTGTTTTGTTCACCATATATTGATGCGACATTGTTTTATTTTCTTTGTTGAGTGTTCATTATAAATTCAAACGGTGATTTGGGTTTTCAACGTTACAATCTTGAAGCATTTGAATTCTAAACACTTTTTGTTTTGTGATATTTGTAGGTATTTTGTCGTTTTATTTATCTACAAACTTAGGAGTTGTGAATTTGCCCACATGTTTATCCCTTTTATTTTAGCGACTTTGAAATTTTTTATTGTTTTCAGTCGATATGATTTTTACCAACTTTGAACAAATCAATGTTTTTTAGTAAGAAATAAAATGCCAAAAATAGGAGCAAAATTCTCACTTATGGATATATCATCATATATAATCTAGTACCGATCTACTGAATTTCATTTTTTCTTTAACTCGCCACTTCTATAGGGAAATGAACCTTGGTATAATTTTAAAGTCCGACCAACCATCGTTCTAGTGAGATTCAATTCGGATTCTTTCAAACAATTTTAACCGAAATTTAACAACTTTTGTTCAACCACAACTAGTATTAACCTATATATTATACTTGATAATCATAACATATTTAGTTTTCTCAAATTAAATCATAATACAGTAGCGGTAGCAAATTGAAATATAGAAATATAATTTTAATGAAGAGATTAATTAAGCAAGAATTATATGAATGAAGGATTAATTACCTTGGATGAAGGCTATTCTTGACAACTTTCTGACCATACTTCCTCCATTTGTAACCATCATCAAGCACATCTACATCACTTCTTGTCTGGAAACAAAACCTTGGCTCTCTAAGTTTCCTCCTCACTTTCACCTTGCTCTTCTCTGCTCCTCCACTCCTCCACCTATCATCATACAAATCAACATCTTTTTCCTTATTTAGCTTAAGACATTATTAATGAATATATTATATGAGTCTACAAATAAAAAACCAAAATAATATATGAACCAAAAAAGACTTCAAAAAAGAAAAGAAAGAAAAAGACACGATGATTTTTTTTTTGAACGGCAAAATTTACAAAAACAACAAAGCAAAGAGTGTCATATATAGACGGAACACCTAAGAAAATACATACACCGGACATCTTAAACACCAATAGAAAAACCTACAAAACCAAATCAATACTAAAACCAAGTTAAACCCCTGCAAACCGACATAAAGCGACGATGAATTGTTTGAGTGAAATATATATGAAGTCTATTACGTGCATGCACTTATAGAAAGAGAGCAAAAAAAAAACATGGAAATTGGCAATTAACTTTTGGAGCTACCATGTGTTGTTGCCATCACTAGTATTTCCAGTGCAATTCTCATCACTCACAGCTTTGGGATCTAGAGTTCTCACCTGATCAAAAAATCACAAAAGTTTGATTCATTCATTGTATCATCCACATCATTAGTATATTAATCATCATTATCATCTTAATGAATAGATATGAAAACAATACCCTAACATTGAAAAGGACATGACAACACACAAATAACTAAATAATTACACCAAAATAAACAAAACTCGCAAATTAATCATAAACTTGAACATCGTAGTTTTAGCTTCAATTGTATCATTCATATAATTAGTAAATCAATTACTATTAACTAAATAATTACACATACAGAAGAAGAAGAAACTCAAATTAATTATGAAGTTTTAGATTATAGTATAAACTTCAATTTATTTAGTCAGAAAATTTAATTGATGTTAAATTTGGACAGATATTTTATATACAAAAAAAAAATTGCAGCAAAGAACGATATTTCATTTTTTTATAATAATAATAGAAATAAATTATTCCTTCAAAAAAAGAAATAAATTAAACCACCTGTTCGTTGTTCCAAGGAGTTCTAGTAGTGACAAGATCATTATGGCTAAATCCGGCAGCCACGGTGGTAGTTGCGACGGCTGCACCGGTAGTGGCGTTGGTGGTGCTACGACCGGAATTTAGAGATTGAGAAAGTTGAGAAGGTTGGGATTGTGTAGAGGGTGACAAGAAGCTAAGAACTTGATTTTCTTCAAATTGAACAAAACCCATTTCATGGATAGCTTGAGGGGTATTTGTGAATGAAACTTGGAGATCATAATTGGGAACATCTCTTTCTCCTTCCATACCCCTTTTTTATGAAATTAAAATCCTAAATATTATTTAGGATTTGGAATATCTTAGCTAGCTTTTGATTATTTTTTCTTTCTTTTTGTTACTTATATGCTTGCTAGCTTGATCTTCTAATAGCACATACAAGTTCTATGACATGTGAGGGTTTGTGTGTATAGTTTGGTCAACTAAGAGTTTTATTCTCTCAATGGAATTCTAAAGGGAATGTTTTTCTTGAAAACTATTCTTTATCGTCTTTCTTAAGGGATAGAGAGTCTCTATTATTATTCTAGTCTTGTATACACACTCTTTCTCACTCGATCACACGTGCAATGTCCTAAGGTGTGTTTTTTTATTGGAATTAATTGGAATCTATCTGATCAAAGTGTGAGAACAATGAAACTAAGTATTGTCGTTTTTATATGATAGCTGAAATGGAGGGTTGTATAACTCAATTGGTTTGAGTTAATGGTTAAAAAATTTAATAATTATTTTTTCTTTTATCAAGTAGATTAGTGGTTGGGATGTATTGTGTTCTAACCACGAGCCTCTTATTAAATTAATTAATTAATTTTATAATTAATTACTAACATTGATTATTTTAAAATATATTATAAGTGAAATTGAATTCCATACGGGTCACTCTCTAGTGTCCAATCTTCATTGAAAGATACAAAAAATGCAAATTATAGTTTTTCTTTTATAATTTAAAATCTAGATGTTGAATTTAGAATAATCGATCTAGAATAATGACAACAAAGACTTGAATGCGTGAATACATGAACGACAGGGGGTTGAAATTGGATTCCCCGCAATTAACATGCATAATCATGCATTTAGAACATTGATAATCATCCGATCTTGATCAGATTGTTTAAATAAAAGTAAATTTTACTTTTTATTTATAGTATAATATACTAAGCTTAAATTTGAACCATTTGATTTAAATTAAACAATCATTCGATATTCCAAATGCATGAATACCTTGAAAATTAACTACAAGGATTATTTATACTTTTTTTAACGGAGTTTTATTTTTACTTTTTTTTAAGGATTTTTTACTTGTTATTCATGTATGCATTTTTAGTTTTTTTTTCTACGTCATACTTAAATAAAAAAATTAAAATCTGCCTATGACTTAGCAAAAACTCATTAATTATTAGGACCATTTATATCTATTTTTAACTTTTTTATAGACAAATGTTAGTAATTAAATATTAATTATTAATTATGTTATTATTTCCTACTTCGAGAGAGTTTGCATCCATGTTCTTTTACTCCTCAAACCCCTCTAAACTTAGCACAAATCAATTGTGCTACCCTATATATATATATATATAGTTTTGCTAGAAGCCACTCATGAAGGTGTTTTTTAGCAATCCACACTTCAAAGTGTGATTTCCACTTTTTAGTTATAAGTTTGTTAAAAGACACCTTCATAAAAATTAGTTGGTGTCTTTTAGCAAATGCTAATAGAATACTCCCTCCGGTCACATATATAAGCAAAAAGTAACTTTTTAGATTCATTGAATAATTATTGCATCTGGACACATTTATTGACCATGTACGTTAATCATTCAATGAATCTAAAAAATTACTTTTTGCTTATATATGTGACCGGAGGAAGTAACTTGCTAAAAGACACCTTCATAAAAAGTGTCTTCTAGCAAAACAAACAAACACGCACGCGCGCTCGCACGCGCGCGCGCACACACACACACACACACATATATATATATATATATATATATATATATATATATATATATATATATATATATACACACACATATATATAGACACCTTTTATGAAGGTATCTTTTAGCAAGTTATCATATTGACATTTGCTAAAAGACACCAACTAATTTTTATGAAAGTGTCTTTTATCAAGTTGTAACTAAAAAGTAGATAATCACATCTTTGAGGTATGGATTGCGAAAAAACACCTTCATGAAAACTAAAGATTGTCTTTTAGCAAAACCATATATATTGGTGATTGTCATTGGCTATTTTGAGGATAAATATCTATAGTTTCAAGTGGATAATATATATTTGGTGATTTATCCTAGACAAACCCTCTAATTAGTTTTTAGAGAACGGTGGTTTTTCAAAAAAAAAAAAAAAAAAAAAAAACTAATTAATTAGACTTTGTTTCTCAATAAAAGCTATGTTTTCATTGTCTTTCTATATGTGATGTGTCAAGTCATGCATGTTTGCGATCAATTTCCTTTAAACCAACACTAAGGACCCAATATTGCTAATGGAAACCCATATATTCAGCATTTACCAAAATGTTATTAATGTTTTCCTCTTATAGATAGCTTAAAAGGTAGGTTCGCTCCAAACTCATAGTAAAATGCAGGTCCAAAAGAAGGTGCAAATTTTAATGGTTCACAGTATATAGCACCACACACAGTCAAAAAAAATCCACGAAAGTATAATTGAATCAACATTGCTCAATGATATGAAAAAGACATATTGCATTAAAATAATTGTGTACCTAAGTCCTCATTCTTTAAAACATCATATTTTCATTCATTCATTTTAAGTAACCATGATTAGGATATCAATATCATCAACTGCTTACAAAATGTGGGAAACAGTTACAAACACCAAGAATAACATTTTGCAATTAGGTAAATAGGGAATATATATATATATATATATATATATATATATATATGTATATATATATATAATTGTCATTATCAAAAGTCATTATTAATTTGTTATGTTGCTAGTCTCCTGTCTCTAACAAAGGAGTTTATTTTCTTAGTTTCTTTCCAACTCCAAAAGGTACTATAGTTTAGATGGATAATAGTTGTTAAATGATTGTTAACCATGTTTATTTCTTGAAAAATTTGTATAGAGCAGTGCTATTTAACAGGAGAGATACCGTCCTGAACTCATCCCGAAGCACAATTCACCAATCAAATCTCTTTGGTGGGATATGGTTTTAGGAATATATCAAAGGGAACAATACTCGTGAATGATTCTTGAAAACAAAATTCGCATGTAAATAGCAATATTCTTTTAAATAACCAATCAGGTATGACAGAGATAATAAATGTTTGGTTCATTAATTAAGCATGTGGTCAGAATCTCAATCCCTTGCCGGTTTAAATTAATAAATATATGGTAGAAGAGATCAATCTTTAAAGTAGATCACTGTTATTTTGTGATATTTATCTATAAGATTATACATGAGTTTGTCCAAAAAAAATGAGAATAATGCCAAAACTTAAATATAAAAATTTAAAAAAAAAATACAAATTATCCATAATGACTAGCTATCAGGTTATTACTAGTCACTAGGTGATGACTTCCCATTTATAAACTTATGATTAGACTTTATGACATTATATTCAATACGATATTCTTGACACACCTTCCTTACACTTAAGATTAGATTTTTGGAACGTAGTCCAATAGTGATGGTGTGATACAGCAAATGGGTCAATAAATCTTAAATAGATTCGGATTTCATCTTATAATTTGAGTTAAGTATAACTCAGCCTACACAACCAACTTGTATATAAATTACTGCTCCACTTATAAACTTATCTTCAATTCTTACCTCTTGAACAATAATTAACAACTAGTTTAGCAGATTGATTATAATTTTCATTTGTTTAAAATATGATATGATTTTCTAATGGGAAATGGAAAAGGACATATAGAAAAAACTGAATAGGTTTTGAGATGTAGAAAGTCTAATGAAGAATAAGTGGTGGGGTTGTGTCCATGTCAAACATGTCTGAAGATACAAAAAACACAGCCTTTCAAATCTTTGCCAAATCATATTCCAATACGTACACATGTGTCCACTCACATACCCTTCTCTGAGAAAGGAAAGAAACTTGTAATTATAACTTCCATATACCACATTCACATTCTCTAGTTAATTTCTCCACTTGCTCTCACCAGTAACTTCAACTACAGTCTGTCTTACTCATGAAAAGACCCTCCCAACTCCCTCCACAATAGGGGTGTTCTATTTTGCATCCTCTTTTGCCCTCTTTCCTTTCTTTACCATAACATTTTTTGTGCTGTTCCTCTGACTCAATACAAGTCCTAGCACAAAAGAGGTTGTATCCAAAAAGTGAAGTAGATTTTTAATTTCCCTTTCTCAACCCTAGCTTTTGTTATTAAATAACAAATTAAAATGATCTCATGTGGTTCATCAATAAATACACGTGCACTTAATTTTATGTAGGTATTCTTAACATTTAGTATAGTGCCAGCATTCATGAAAAATTAAAGGGATCACACACAAAAAATAAGATAACTTCACACACAAAAAATGGGCTGAAATGTTACTAAAGAAATGAGATGGAATAGGTTTAGAAGCATGGTAGAGCCTAACAAAAATTAGAGAAATATTAATTTGGAATTGATGGAATGAAGAGGATGATTACAGTGAACATATGATCACTCTATAAAAAATTTATAACGTAGCAAATATAACCAATTATTTAATTTGCTCAAAAAACTAACTTGTAACTACTTTAAACAATATTGAAATAATTTTAACAAATCTCAAACCATCTCTAACAGAGTGAAGTGATAAATAGGTTGATGGTTCAATTTTCAATGGAAAATGAAAGTGTTGGGGGAGTTCGGAGCATCGGAAAAGGCCTAAACGTCCTGAACCACTAAGAGACTTAAACACCACGTTTTCATTCAAAATTTTATGGCATTGGGTATACGGGTCCTCTCCCTTGTATATCCAACATTTCCTTCATTTTTAGTCGATTAAGAACTTAACCACTCACACTTGAAACACAACATAAAGAAATATGCAACGTGAACTTATTTCAGCTTCACGAAATTTGAATGTTTGGATTTGATTAGAGACAAAGGCCTATAGTAGTCACTCATACTCTAACTTGAGCTATCATATCAATTCTTCACCCGCTCACTACCATTTAGTTTTTTGTCATGTAGTTTAGTGTCTAGAATTTCACTTTTAAATGATTAAGTTTAGAATTTGAGATTCGAACTCCGGTCCTTGAATATATAATACAATATAATGTCCCTATTATTAGTTTGTGTGTTTTAATCCATAATCATGATTAGCAAAGTGCTTAAGATTTAGCTTGTTTTGTTTTGGATAAGCTTGTTAAGTAGTTACAAGAGACTTGCTCTCTAAGTCATTGTGTATATATACTTGCTTGTAACTCTTTTCATTATCAATGTGAATAACAACTTTCCATCACTCTCTCTCTTTCATCAATCTATAACAAACCCTAACCACCATAACAACCTTCATCGTCTTCATAGAAACCCTAATGTGTGATTGCTTGTGCGTGAAGAAATCTAAGTTGTGTTAATATCTATCAACCGAGTTATGTTAACGGAACCGCTTGCTCCCATTTATTTGATTACACGAATTTCTAATTCTATTGAATCATATATTATTAATGAAATGAAGTGATTTTGTAAATATGTTAGCGACTATTCCTAGCAAGAGAGAGAAAGGAGTAAAAAAAAAGACAAAATTTGATCATTTAGAAAAAGACATTTATATATTCTAAATGGTGATATCATATTTGTACTCAGATTGTTAAATCTTTATAATGATTCTAATTTATCTTTATAATATAAGATTGTTAGGTTGATTTTTTTTATTATAAACTCTCTTTATATACATGTTTAAGATTTAGTGCAGGAATATAAATGGAATGTTAGATCAGCGATTAGTAACAAAAGATTAGTGTAAACGAAAACTTTGTCAAAAAGAATTAGTGTAAACAAAAGTAAGAGAAAAAGAACATGATTGATCTTTGTTAATACAGTTCGGTCAATTATGCATACTTTTACTACTATAAGTCGATTATAATTCCGTTTTATTTCTATGATGAATTAATCTTTACAGTGTTACTTGACCTAAAAAAAAAAATTACAGTGTTACAACCAAAATATAAGTACTACAATTCAGTTTGCACTTTACAGTAATATCTTTGAACCTACTGTGGAGGTTATCGCCATACACTCCCACCCATTTCTTAACGCTCTGTTATATATAACACACACATTCAACATGGAAGATAACTCGTTGGATATGTTCTAATAATATATTATGCAGTTATATTTGATATAATTCATTTATAAGAAGAACTTATAAAGTACCTAGGGTATATTTTTTGTATTTAATTCACACTTGATTAAATTTTTCTCAGTAGAATCCCGTGAACATAGCTAAATTAGTAAGAACAATGTATTCTAATATGCAGAGGTCCGGCTTCGAACATTGGACATCTCACTTATTTATCTTAAAATTGATGAATTTTGGTAATTAAACTACTTTAAAAAAAACAATTTCTCCAATAGATTACTCTACGTCAACTTTCACTATCTTTTTGTATCTTCCTATGTCTCCCTGTCTCCGTTTTATCATGGATGAGTTTAATAGCATCCTTTATCCTCAAGGAATGTATGAATGATATGAAGAATCTTACGTGTATGATGTAATTGGTCGGTCCAAGCATATCTATTTATTTTTCTTCTTCTTTTTCCTTTAGAATTTTGATTGTATAAAAGGTGGTATATTCAATCTACTTTTACACTTTTGGTTATTGTCAATATATACGGTGACATGATAAGGTGGAATTATTATTATTATGCTTTACCAAGGGTAAGTGCTGCTGTTTTTGAACATGAAATTTCAAAGTTGAAAATTGAAATTTTATGACTCTTATTATACAATATATACCCTACTTACATGATTTTAATTAAGTTTATACCTGCAGCTTATATTGTGTTTTGGATTTGGTTGACTTTTCATAGACCAAAAATTGTTGTAAACAATGAATCAATAATAATCCCAACATATAGAAGCAATTATTTCAAAGGCTTTTATATGTTGATATGGTTAGAACGTAAATTAGGCCATACAACATGCAGCATGTATTTGATTTGAAGGAGGAGAAAATAAGAAAGGACACATACTTACCCTACATCTTCATGATTTATAAATACAGAGTTCTAAAGTGTAATAAAAATAATAATAATCCGCAAAAGAGGGATACGATTTGTGGGTGTGAAAGAAAGTATATGAATGCACTGAATTCTATGAAACAATGATTGCCTCTCCTATCAAATTCCAAAATTACATGATGGTGGAGTGAAGCATCAAACATTTGATGGGTCCCTTTGTCTCTCTCAAACCCTTTTTCTCATTAACTTATATTCCTATGTTTCACAAATGACGGTGGGTTTTGAAAGCGTTCAAGGGAATATGTTCTCTGTTGTAGGTGTAACTTTGCCATCTTCACCAAACTATTTGTCTATAGGATAAAGTAATATTGTAACTATTGTTTAATGGAAAATATTAATAAGTGCCTTCAGGGGCAGAGTTAGAAATTTAAGGCTAGGGGGACCTAGTACAAGGAATTTTTTTTCAAATATTTTTTTTATATGCATTGTTATTGTAAAATATTTTATATTATCAATCAATTAAAAACCAACATTTGTATAATTTTAAGGTAAATAAGACGAAAGTTAATTATTTTTTAAATTATTTGACGGTATTGATTGGTAAAGGCATTGTCAATTTATATGAATTATTCTTTTGCTTACCAATTTCCATTTTTTGGTGTCTGTGGACGAAGTCGCAAGGACCATTATTCTTTTTCCTACCAATTTCCATTTTTTCGTGTCCTTGGACGAAAAGTCGCGAGGACCATTAAAATGTACACTCATCTGCGACGTTTCATATTCAAATTATAACGAAAGTGTCCAACCTTACGATATTGTATTTTTAGTTGAATTAGATATATGGACGACAATGTATGTCCGTTAAATCAGATTTATAACATAAATTAAAAAATGCATTTCATATCATAAGTTTTATGAAATATATTGTATTTTTTTAGGCATGTTATTTGAACAACCATTTATGGAACAACAAAAAATATATAAAGAAATGTTGGTATTGACACGAAAACAAACTCAATAGTGAGGTAGTAAGAACACAACGACTCAACGATAATATGAGAGAGAGAGAGAGAGTTGTTACATAATAGTTGTATAAATAACTATTTTTCTTTTAATTTATCATTTATTCTCTCAGAAGACTTTAAATCATAAAGTAGTATAAAACAGGAAAAGATAATTAACTATTGATTGATACTGAAAAATGATGTATAAATTGAGACATAATTTTTAGTTAAAATGTCTTATATGTTGTAAATTCTTTAAAAAACACACCAATAAAAACTTGATGTGAGGAGTAAATTAATCAAGTAACCAATATCAACGGGGGTAACATTTATAAACACAAGAAAAAGTTAAAGCAGCGAGAGAGAAGAGAAATAACACAAGCAAATTTATTTACCCAGTTCGGTCCAATACTGATCTAGTCTGCGGGAGAGAGCAACTATCTGTTCCACTATAATGATGAGTAACCCGTTTGTCCGCTCTTTCTACTGCGCTTACGCATGTAACTCATAAACAGTATGTTTTTCAACATTTATGTTGATTTAGTTTCTTTATATATATATTTTGGAGAAAATAATTAGATTTAAAAGAATGACCAAGCTTGATCAAAAAGAGAAGTATCAAGGTTGATTAAAAAAAATGTAAGATATGTAATTCATGCACTTCTTTGACATGGAGTTACTAAATATATATTTAGTTTTGTGATGTATGTTCATCTATCTATGGAGGATGAATATACATGAAACATGAGTGACATTTATGGGGTTGGGTTTGATGAAGACTTTAAATCTTTCTCATTGCTACCACAATTTACAGAAAAAGAGTACACATATGCTCTTTTATTATTTCTCAAGTCATTTGAGTCTGCCACATAATTTAAAATTTAATAAATCAAAGGAAAACCAGTAGAAGAAATACGAACAAAACTTCGACGACACATCCAAGTCTTGCAAAGGACGAAGACATTTTAAAAAATATGAAAGAATATTTACACATTAGTCACACTACTTATTCAAATTTTGCGATATTTTTTATTGAGATCATCCGACCCATCCTTTTGTTCTGTTAATCTGACCGAATATTATTTTTTTCAAACACACAAACAAAAACAAACGCAGAAGCGAACCCAACCCAAGATGCGAGTTAGTGGGAGCAATTGACATTCAATGTATTTTCTGGAAAAAAAATTGCACAACATGTCCTAGGATTTCTGGAATGATCCTGCTTGAAATAAGAAAAAATAGTCCTATTGTTAACCAAAAACACGCTTAAACAAATTGGAACGCCCAATGGGACCCTGTTTGTGAAATTTTTTGAAGTAACTTCCATAACTTTTCAAGATATTTTTTAAGTGTTCTTGTGAAAGTTGTTTCTAGAAATTTGTAACTATCTTTAGTAAACGTTTTTCTAGAAAAAATATTTGTTTGTTCATGAATTTAAGAAGTGGTAAAGCTTTGAAAGAAATGGATCGACCCACTAACAACGGTACTTTTTCATCATCACAATCTTCTTCACAAACACAATCAACACATGCATTTGCCCTTACAGTAGGTGAAGGTACGTCAACTGCCATGGGAGTAACTATTGTTATTGCCAATTTCAACAGATTTAGGAGTAACTGCTCCCGCAACCGTGTCGACAACTGTCGTTGCAGTATTCTCATTGTATTTTAATATCTCTCCCTCTATCCATATTTATTGTTTTTGTTCTAAAAGAATATAAAAGAAAAAGGTTATACAAATATCATTAAACGAAAGAATAAGCTCTATTATTTATATCAACTAACAACTTCGATCCATTATTTTCCTTTTCAAACCTTATACATCTATTATTCTCACACTTATTCAACATTTAATTCTCTCTATCTCTCTCTTGCTATCATGTCACCTATTCATAAAATTACATATTGAAAAGAGAAAAAAGAAAAAGAAGAATAAAGCGTTAGACTTGAGACACAATTAAAGGTAAAAGGTCAATGAATAAAATAAGGACCCTGTACAAAGTAATACATAGCCAAATTATATCATGGAGTGCTTAATTCTAAATGATTCCATATCATAAAGTTTGGAAGTTTCCTATTTTTTCTTCAAAACATGCATGCGAGCATATATTCAAATTACGTAAACTTCTATAACAAAATCTCTAAATTTAAAAGTATGCCCCAATCAATAAATAAAAAGCCCAAACCCCAAAAAAAGAACAGAGAAATAATCAAGGTTTGGTCATCTTCACCATATTCCATTTATGTCTTTTTGTTCTTGATCTATGCTTCAATGTATTTTAAACAAAGCCGACCCGAACTAAAATATTTATAGTCGTAATTTACGAACCAATCTCGAAGTAATCTGAACAAAAATTATTAAAAGAATAGAAACAAACACAATGACAACAAAAAAGATGAGGATAGGTATCAAACTAAATAAATATCCAAACTTTGTGACACCGTCGTTAACTTTTCCAATGAAGAACCAAAAAACCAAAAAAAAAAAAAGGTAATTTGATCCAAAAAAAAAACCAAGAAAAAAATGCACCACATTTTTTTTGCTTCCTGATAAGCATGGTTTCCACCATAGGTCTCTACCCTAACCGACCAAACATCGTCTCTACCCGTTTTCACGGTGGTGACCGCCATTGTTATTGGACTATGAACAGAAAGAAAATGATAAAGACTCTAGTGACTCACGCGCTAAACTTGATATTGTTGCTTGCTATCGTGTCTTAGCGTCGCAACAAATTTCTGATCACCATATTTAACCTTCCCATCTCTCCCCCTCTTTGTTGTTTATGCACCAGAGAATGAAATTCACAGTTGCATTTCCCTTAGCAGAAAGCTGCTTCCATGATCAGATTTTATAATTGTTGAGCAATATTAAACAGTAAATTTTAAAGTACAAATTTACTCACACTCAAGTTTGAGTTTGATTTGATAAGATATTTTTGGAATGCAAAAGAGAATACATGGAAAGGAGAGGAAGAGGCGCAGGGAAAGCAAAGAAATGAGGAAGAGTTATTGAGAATGGGTTGAAACTTTTTTTGGTACTATTCCTTTTTATTAATGAAAGTTTGCTCTTTTATGGATGATTTAGAAGCAATTTTATTTTATGAATACACATTGGATAAAAAAACTGCTATGAATCGGTTAGTGTGGGATGGGAAGTTAACTCACGTTAAAAAATGTTCATCGTGAGTTAACTCGCGTTCAAAAAATTAAATGTGAGTTAACTTACGTTGAACATAATTAAGAAAATGAGCAATTTTGAAAGAAAGAAAGCAATTTTCTACATTATAATGGCCATGTGGGTCAATGTTAAATCTATTGGACTTATTTGCTAGTTGCTCTCATTTTATTTTGAAAATTGATTTTTAGGCACCATCAATTGCTTACAGTGCAAGCACCTTAAAACTTTCAAAATACCTCCATCAGGATTGAGTTACGTCTCGTTCACTTCGGTTCATGAGTTACTAAAAGATACCACGATTGAGAATTAATTAGGATGCAGTATTAGGAGGCCGAATTGTGTGTAATTCATTCAAAATTTAATCACATTCAACATGAATAGATCTCCTCCAGTGAAAATCTCTTATGTTTTCTGGAGTGTATAATATGCATCATTAAATATCTTCTCTCTTTTATTTTTAAGATTTATTAAATTAATATTCTCATATGCATTCATTTTTAATGGACTATCATATGATTGGAGAGAATCCAAACTCACGTTCAACACACTCAACATTTAAAATATCATAAAAGGGACATAATTGTGTCGACGTATTAAAATTAAAATATTGACATACATCATTCATGTGAAGGAAAAAAAAATCAAAGTGCATATAAATACTGCAACGTAACCAAAGTTTCATTGACATGCTCCTCCATTATCTGAACCTCCACATTTGTTGGCCTTGGTGGATCTCCCTTGATTGGAGCCAATGTGATTCCATAAATAGACCCCTCATGTCCTAGGGTATAACATGCATACAAAAATATTGGAATGCCTAATCTATCTGAAAGACATTATAAGTGATCAATAATCATCCAAATAACAGAACATTCAAATTCATAATCATATTTATCAATTTCAAAAACTCTTAACATATAAAATGCGAAGTAATGTTTAGGCATAAATTTTTTGAAACTTACTTATTGTTTGAGTTAGTTGCTTGAGTTTGAACATTTTTGACTGAGGTTTTTTCTTCTTCTTCAGATTAGGGAGGGAAAATGTATGTTTGAGAGCAAATGGTGGTTTATGTTTTTTGATTCCGTAACTCCCAATAAGGGGTATTTTAAAAAGTTTTAGGTGTTTGTGAGTAAGTGAAGAAGTCTAAAGAGCAATAATCTTTTATTTCCACAGCGTCTCTTGTAATAGACCGGACCATATCTTGCTTTAGGCCTAATTTTTAATTGCTAATTAATAGTTTTATTAGAAAGGATAAAAAAATTAAAAACTAATGAATCGATATGTTTCAACATATACATGGCCACTATTTAAATGTGAAGTGTTCGAGCTTTTTTTCATCAATAATTGTGTACTAGTGGGCTTTAAACTCTTAAAGATAAACTAAGGTGTGATGAATCAAGTTTAATGATGTGATAAACTTACGGTGAGAGGTTAGTTTTGCATTAACCATAATGAACTAAATGAATTATACATACATAATAGAGGGCTTAGTTTTACGTTAACCATACTGAACTAAATGAATTATATATAATAGAGGGTTAGTATATAATAAAGATAACTCATATATGCAATGCTAGATTAAAGATTTTGGATGAGTATATAGTGAAAATATCTCTTAGGAGAGACTTGTTATTTGCATGATATTTTTTTTTTCTTTCTAAAATATGGTTTTGGTCCCTGCAAATATGCCTGATTTTGGTTTTAGTCCCTGTAATTTTTTTTTTGTTTTTGATCCCTGCAAAATATTTTACTTTTGAAAATAGTCCCTCCATATATGCAATGCTAGATTAAAGATTTTGGATGAGTATATAGTGAAAATATCTCTCAGGAGAGACTTGTTATTTGCATGATATTTTTTTTTTCTTCTAAAATATGGTTTTGGTCCCTGCAAATATGCCTGATTTTGGTTTTAGTCCCTGTAATTTTTTTTTTTGTTTTTGATCCCTGCAAAATATTTTACTTTTGAAAATAGTCCCTGGAGGGACTATTTTTAAAAGTAAAATATTTTGCAGGGACCTTTTTCAAAATCAAAAGATTTTGCAGGGACTATTTATCTAATAAATGGGTTCAGTCATCATGTTCCACGTATGCAAATCATCACAAAAGTGGGGTCAGGGACCAAAACCAAAACGAGACATATTTGCAGGGACCAAAAACAATTTTTTTTTACAGGGACTAAAACCAAAACTAGGCATATTTGCAGGGACCAAAACCATATTTTAGCCTATTTTTTTTAAGGTTATTTGCATGATATTGATTCTGGTACTCTCCCAACTCACCAACAGTAAATAATATAAGAAACTTCAAACATGTTCATTTTACTTTTAGTTAATTAACAAGACTCGTACAACTTATTAAAGAGGCACCCAATTCAGTTAATAGTCTATGCATTCAAATTTGTATTGCCTTGTTGTTTTATGCAAACTTGGATAGAAGTAAGTGTTCTCAATCCTTAATGCTTTTAAAAAATGTGATTGAATAGAAGAGGTATCGTTTAAAGGTGGTCAATCAAATTTTTCAACAGATTAATCACTGATAAAGTTGATAAATATTCACAACAATACCATAGTTATAAAAAATATACGGACTAAGAAGAGTAGCTTCATAGCATAATTGACCAATTAGAAAAATTTCTTGTTTACATTTTAATCCATTTATTATGCTAAAACTATAAAACTATGTACGAGTAAAAATTACAACTATTTTAGTCATCCAAGGACATATGCGATTAAAACTTGATAATGATAAAAAAAACTATGGAGACAAAAAATGCAATTAGGTCACCCAATCAAATCAAAACAATGACTCAACAATAACATATATTTATTGGAAAATGATTCCCTAACCTTGTTCTAGTAACATATTGCCTAAACAAAACCTTTATAAAGCCATATTCTTTATAAAACATATAAAGCCATATTCTTTATAAAACATGATTCCTTAATCTTTTTATGGCAAAATGATTCGTTAGCTTTATAATAACGTACTTGTCAAAACAATTTTTCTTGAGAGGTACCCGTCAAATTTTTTTTTTGCTTGGTCAAATAGTTTAGAAGGTAAAAGTTCAGTTTTTAAATCGTTTTAGAGCATCCATAATGAAAACCTTTAATTTAGAGTTTTTAAATAGGTCTCACATGAACACATTATTTTATTATCTTACTTACTAAAACTTATCCCCCAAAGCTATCCTTAACCCTAATCTTTTTCCCCTAATTTTTCCCTCCACTTTTCTAAGCCATTGGATGCTGATCATTTAGGCGTCATTCATTGTGAGCCATTGATCATCTACACTTAATGCTCTTCTCTTTGCTATCACACAACACATCACACGATGCATTTTCAAAATCCCCCCGTTAAACTTAATGCTTTTTCCCAACGTGACTTTTGTGTTCTCCAAGTATATTCAAAGTTTCTCTCTTTCCCATAACCCCTGAAATATGATACTAGCAATAAATATGAGATCCACTTCCAATAAAATCCACTTATTTTCGATGTATAGCATGTTTAAAAGCTATAATTTTGAATTCATTCTCCAATTCAAGAGTGTCACGGATGCCACTTCTCTGTTTCCTTATTCTTTGCTGTCAACTACAAGCAATCAGACATGAATGCCACTCCTCCCTCTCTGGTCAGCACCTACATCTCATCCCTCCTCTACCACCGCCAAAGACAACTCCGCTGTATTCTTCTGTTCTATGTCACCGCAAAAACCTTTATCTCTTGCTTAGTAGTTCGAGATCCAACGATCACCATAGCACGCCTCTTGCTTTCTACATCTCCCACCAGCCTCAGTTGTTGATTGAGGTAGTATCCCCTCTCGATCTTCATGTTTAACACATATAGATTTCTTGATATTCGTTTATTGTTTGTTTGCGATGGTATACGCTTCTTTCTTACACTTTCGTTTTTTATTTTCTTTCACAAAATATGATTAATTGTTGGGGTTTAGTTTGTTCTTGAGATTCGTTTTTAATTTTCTTCAATTTTGTTGTTGCTGAATGTGTTTATCAAAGACCAAAATGATGAATTTTTGGCGGTTATCAATTTCATTTTTTTAATAGGGTCACTGTGAACTTTTTCAACTCAAAATCCTTGGTTTTTCTTTTCATTTTTGAATTTTCGAACCAATCCATTTGCTCGACTGGTCGATTGTTAATTTTTGTTTTGAGAAATTTTGAGCTTTAGTTAAAAATAGTTAAAGAATTAAATGAGGTTGTTAATTTCTGTTTTATAGAATTTGTAACAAGAGACAATGCTTTGTGTGTTTTTCATGTTATTAAGCTTTGTATTTCACTTTTTTTTGGTTACTTATGCTGGTTATTTTAATTTATGCTCTAATAATGACAAATAATTTGAGTATGGTATTGCAAAGTGTGCTTGAAAATTTATAGAAAGATGCTATGAGAACATTGAACTCACTTCCTTTTTTATTTTTCTTAGAATTTGGTTTCTATGTTAAAACATTTTAAAACCACTACCATATTATGAAGCTGGAGTTTTAGAATCAAATGTTGTTTGATAAGAAGACATCTTTGTAGTCAAAGACGACTTACCTGATGCCACTGCGTTTGTTGTTATTTTATTTTACTTTATCAGATTCTACGATTAATTGTTTCCTTCTATTGATCTAAAATACACTTTCATTATCTCTTTTTGCAAGTTGAGTGGTTTTGCAGTAGCCAACTTCAATATTGTGAAGCTTGAAAGAAGAATGATTTTGCAGCTTGAAAGAAAAAATTTAAAATTAGAATATCTATGAAGAATTATATCAGACTTTTTAGTCTTTAAGTAAAATTTGGGTGATTGATATTGAAAGAAGAATATCTATGATGATATGTTTAATTAGATTATTCAGGTCATCACAAGTAAGATGAAATTAATGTTACATATCAGATGATCTCTAATTTTCATTAGACCATTTTGTTTTTGTTTTATGAATAATGTTGCTTAATTGATTGAATTTCCAATTGTTATGTTGTCATATCAGGTAAACAAAATGGCACATTTGGGTGAAAGGTGAACATGTTCTAGAGTGGTGTTGGGCTTGCTTACTGCTCTGCGATTTTTATTGCAGTTGCTACAGTGTGTTCGCTATGTTCTGGTCCAGTTATGGTGCCACCAGAGGTTATTTTTTTGCATTCTCTTTCGGTTACAATTGGATGCACGGGTATAACTTTTGAGGGTATTATATGCAGCTATTCTCGGTGGTTGTTATGGAGTAGTTTTTCGATGGTTTTGTTTTGCTTTTATTTGGTTTTTGAAGGTATTAGGACACATAGGTTGTGGTTGTTCTGTATTTGCACACAATTTTTTGATGTGATGTGGTTGTTCTGTATTTGCATATAGTGTACCCTTTGTGGGTTGTATTTATGCATTATTGATGAAGTTTGGCTGTTTAGAAAAACATATGCATGTTCTTAAAAAAAATTCAAGTTAGTATATATATATATATATATATATATATGCAATGTTTATGGTAAGTCCTTTTTATTGTGTTAGATTTCCATAAGTTTATTAGGATAGATAAAGTTTGTGTAGATAAAAGTGTTACTTCTCATATACATAGTAAGTACAAACATATTTGAGTTCCTCTTATTTTATCGTTTTTCTACATGGTTTATGAGCATAGTCAACTTCCAACAAACTTTAATTTTCTCTTACACTTATCATTTTTGGTTCTTAATTATATTGGTTCAAACAATTATTTATATAAGTTGAAATTACATAATTAAATAGTTATTCCAGCTCCTAAGACCCGTGCGGCGCACGGGTCATCAATCTAGTAATTTTTTAATAACAATACATGCACTCAATCACTTCAATGGAGACAATCTCACAAAAGATCTAAATGAGTCCCATCAATAAGCCTTCATCATTTATATTCCAATAATACAATAACCATTTTAATAAAAATTAGTGTGGGTTCACTTAAAAAAAAAGGTCTTAAAGAAACCATAAATCTCAAAAGACCGCCAAATATTTTTAGGCACCGGGTCTTAAAAATTAAAACCTCACCATTGTGATGATCTAAGTAAGAAATTTGAGGTCCAAACCTCAATCATTACATATATACAACCTCGATTTTTGGTAGTTGAAAGCACTCAATGTTAGTTTTGTTTTGAATTATCATATGTGGTGACTTAATTCTCTAGTATGTTTGAGATTACATATCTTCATTGTTCTTTTGCCTATGACACTCCTTTGTGTCGTTTAAAATGTATGGTTAATCTCCTTAATGTCGGTTATAATGTATTATTAGTCTTAATAAATTTTATTTTTACTTGTTAAAAAATAATGTGATATTTTATCGACGGGACTAGATTTACATTGTAAAAAAAAAAAAAAACTATATAATAACATAATTTTGTTTGATGGGGAAAATGATTCCTTAACTTTATAGTCCTCCTTAAAAAAATAAAAAAAATAAAAACTTTAGAATGTGGCGAATATTCGTTTTGTGAAAGTGAAATTAGGGTTAAGGTTGATATGCAGCCATATATAAACCCCCCTTTCCTCTTACTCTCTCCCAACACAGCAACAACAGTAACCGAACGGAGAAACCAAGATGGCCGAACAAACTTTCATCATGATCAAGCCTGATGGTGTTCAAAGAGGACTCGTATGTTTCCTTCTTATTCATTCGCTATTATTCGTTAAATTCATGTTTTTTTGTTGTTAATTGATGATTTTTCTTGAATTTCTTAATAAATCATCATTATCTGGTTATTATTGGCTGATCTCTCGTATCTAAATTTCGTTTTTTTGTACTAATTTGAATTGGGGTTTTAGAAATTTTGTGTTTTGAATTGATGGGGTTGCTTTGTTTGACTGTTCAGAGAATGGGTTGTTGATAGTTTTGTTGGTATTAATCAATTTTGTTGGTATGAATCGATTTTTTTAGCTTAGGTTACTTGTGTGATTTTTATGAGTTTTTATGCTGGCTCATGATTCATGCTGGAAGTTTGGTAATTTCTGACTGAAAATTATATTTATATTTCATGTTGACGAGATTACTTGTTTTTTTTTTTTTTTTGGGTTTTCTGTGTATTTTTTGTAAATATTTGAAGTGGGTATTTGAAATGTTGTGTTTTGAATTGATGATCTTATATCTTGACTGTTTAGAAAATGGGTTGATGATTGATTTGTTGGTATGAATTTTTCTGAATAGATAAATTTAGATTGGTGCTTCTTTGGTAATTTCTGACTGAAAATTTGTGTTTCAGGTTGGTGAGATTATCAGCAGGTTTGAGAAGAAGGGGTTCTACTTGAAAGGTAACCCTTAGCATACAAATTTTTAGTTGTAAGATTATGCCAAGTCTGAATCCTGTTGTTTTGTTCTCTGATCACAATGCAATAACTTTTTCGTATAGATAGATCTTGTTTTAAAAGCTGTTAGTACTAGTAAATCTATGATATGTTAGTATTGTTACTAATCTAATTCATAACATGAAATCCTTGATATGTTATTACTTAGTATGTTACCAATTAATTCATAACATGATTATTTGACAAATAATGAAAGATTTTATAGTATCAACTGTTGTAGATATTTGATATGGAGAAATGCACTCTCTTTCTTGGGTGAAACACTCCCTCTAACGCACACTCACTCTTTATTGGGTGAAACACGTGTGTCTCACCACTTTATGTGAGATCTGTTTCCAAAGTTTGGGATCCACAAGTTTCACAGTGATTGTTAGTGTTACAAAGAGAGTGTCACTAGCACTCCTCAATTAATATGTTAGTATGCCACTGATTGTTAGTTTTTGATACTTTTAAAATTTAGGAGCAATTATGGATTTTAAAATATTTGGATTTTCTGATTTTTAAATTGCATTGATACAAATTGCATCAGTCTTTTGATTTTGAAATTATTCGTGATGGTGAATGATTCTTGTGACTCGACTTCAGGTTTGAAATTCTTGAATGTGGAGCGTGCCTTTGCTGAGAAGCACTATGCTGATTTGTCTGCAAAGCCTTTCTTCAGCGGATTGGTAGAGTACATTGTCTCTGGCCCCGTTGTTGCCATGATTTGGGAAGGGAAGAATGTTGTGACAACTGGCAGAAAGATTATTGGTGCCACAAACCCTGCTCAATCCGAACCTGGAACTATTCGTGGTGACTTTGCTGTTGAGATTGGGAGGTATAGAAATTTTCTTACATAGTCTTACTATTGAAGCAAGCTGTTCTTTTTAAACCATTTGTTTTAAATTTTAACTGCATGTATATGAATATGAACTTGTTTCTGTTCTTATCTTCGTCTAGTATAGTGAATTGTAGGTTTATTTTCCTGTTCTTAAGACTTGATTTTACTATTCCTCATGAAAGTCACCTTGATATTGTTCAAAACAAAAAATCCTTTGATGTTTGAGTCAATCAAAACCTCATGTCTAACAATGATACTTTGATCGTTTTTGTTAAAGATAAAACTTGGAGAAGAGCCTGGTATCCTTACTAATAGGTGCTTATTGAAACAATGTTACTTTGATTGTTTTTCTCCCAACATCAAACATTGATGCATTACAAAAAAAATGCCATTGTTTGATTTGAAAACTCGCATTAAGATTACAATGAACTTGATCCAAGTTCTGTCCCTTAACTAATCAAAAGTGCTCTAATTTTAATCACTATTGATGCAGGAACGTTATTCATGGAAGTGATTCTGTTGAAAGCGCCAACAAGGAAATTGGTTTGTGGTTCCCTGAGGGACCTGCTGCATGGCAAAGCAGCCTCCACTCGTGGATTTACGAGTAAAGATATAAACCTGAAGTTGATCGTGAATTTGCCCTATTTTGATCCTTTGCTGGAATTTTATGAGTGTTTGATGCCTTGGTTCTGATGTGAAGTCTAGTTATGTCGTATCTGTTGAAACATGTTCACATTCTGAAAAATTTAATCTGAACTTGAAGTTTTGGTTTTCCTATTTGCGTTTTGCCATCATTATTTTAATCAACAGTTATATACTTTTTTTAAATACACATTTGCATAAACAGATCCCGTAAGTAGGAACTATCATTTTAACAAGGGTCATGTTAAAGAGTGCTGGTACTCTTTAAGGATCCAAACTTACTATATTTTGTCACTAGAATATTTATGCAACATTTATTTATTGAATTTCAATCCGTAAGTTAAACGCCAACTATAACATTTAGGAAAAAGAATTAATTTTAAATAAAGAAACTATACCCTAAATTTTGCAGTAAAGGACTAAGAGGGTCAATTACCCAACTAATCTTCATATTTAAATACCGTTGTGTATTTCATGGGTAGTGCACATAAGAGGGTCAATGAAGGAACCTGGCATTTCTTTGTCTATTTTTATTAAATTAGATGCTGTTTTGAATATGTATGTATAAATGAAGTGTCTAATTCACTTGCGTTGTGATTGCTAAAAGGCTATTATTGTTGATAAAAATAATATGTATATAACTATGTTAATACTCTTTCCTAACACTTTATCTCTCTGTCACAAGCCAAATAGTGCCTATCTCTGATTGATTTAGGCAAAACTACAGATAAGTAACGAATAGATGATAACCCACACAATGATTGGGTAAACTTTAATAACTTAATGAGTCCAAATAAGTAACAATAATAAAATAGTCATATCTTTAGAGTAGAATTTATTTTACGCATTTCCCTTTGGTTGATTACTAAAATTACTTTTTGAGAAAGATGGGTGGACTGTATGGTTGGATCCCATTTAAACACTTGATGACAAACCCTTTGCATGGACCAGTATGGTCTGAAGAAGCTTGTAAATAGTTAAAAGTTAAAAAGAGCACTTCACAGAAAATTAAATCATTTACAATCGTAAATATCCCAATCTAGAATGGTTTGTTACGAGATAGCTAGCCTAAACAAAATTACAAAGAAAAACCGACTTTGTATACTGTTATCAGACCCCAACCTGAGACCATACTCTCATCCACAGGTTTTGGACCTCCACGAGATCTCGAGACTGATTCAAAAAGTTTTTCGATCTCTGGTGCGCATCTTATGAAAGATCGGTTCCAGAAATTATACCTTAGGTTCTGCCAATGACAACAAAAGGATTTCGTTAATTGCAATCGACTAACAAGGTAAGTATCAAACAAACAAAGCAGCAACAACAACAACAAAAAAAAAAAATACCTTGATCAGCTCAATGAATGTAATGAGGTCAGTTTACAATGAGGCGTTCTAGCAAGACGTTCAAGATAAATTGAAAATAGAACTTAATTGGAAAATTTGAAGTTCATGCGAACCTGGTTTGATTCTGTAAATAGGTAAAGGAAGTAGTGTGTGTGAGTATTGGGATAACGTAGTTGGTTAGCAACATGTTACGAAATCTTTCAGATCATTGACTAAAGTTTATGCAAGTAAAAAATAGCAAGAGAAGAAAATTATAAATATGCACATAACAAGACGATTGCATTATGCTTCGTGTTTCATAATCAACATGCTTTTAGCAAAAAGTTAATTCTGAGACAACAATCTAAAAGTTCAATATCAGTGGAGAATATGTGTGATCATTGACAGGTTGAAAATATCTTAAGTTTCAAATTTACAGCACCTGCAACATACAGTAAAAGGGAGTTGATTAATGGCACATTGTAACGAGTGCCGGCAAAGGCAGCTTCATTGGGTGAAAAACAAAAGCAGAAAAGGAAAAAAGAATTAAATTGAAGAAAATGTCTGCAAACTCGCATATTATAGAAATGCAATTTGAAGAGAATGAGACAGAGTACCTTAAGGTATTCATCTATGTCAGCCTTCATCTGCTTTGCTCTCAATACAGCGTCAACCTCAGAAAGAATACGAGGGGCTTGAGTTATTTCTTGAAGCAAATCAATCTGCATACCAAAACACAAGTCAATGAGGCAATGTCAATTTATTCTTCCTTAACTTCAATGCAAATTTCAAGACCTTCAAATTTGGAGTTGAAGGATCTGGCAGCCTCATACTAGGCGGGAATGCAATTAGGATGATATTTCGCATCTGAATGCAACTTGGAGGAATAACATCACAAAAGGTAAAGTGACAGTCACATAGGAGATCTGGGAAGTCATGAAGAAGCACCAAGAGCACCCTAAGTGTGCATTTATAGAGAGCACGGACCTAATCATAACAAAATAAAAACAAATGTGCGTAAGAACTATTGGGCATGAAGACCGAGACCGGATCTCCTAGTTCGGCATGCCTCAGAAAAGGCTCCATAACATAAATTGGAACAAATCTACAAGCAACCTTTGGATATAAGGCCAGCCTTTTTGACCATTACTAGTCAGCATTTTTGGCAACAAGCTCCTATGACTAACCAACTCCAGCCAGGCAAAACTGAGGACAACCAATTATATATTATATAGTAAAACTACACAGGGTGTATGAACAAACGTACGATTAAACATATGATAGCAAATGATTTATCTGTGGTGAAATCATGCACAAGAAAATCAACCAGAAGGAACTTCAAAGAATAATTCTCAAATGCCAAACATACGATAAAAATAAGAAAGCACAAGATGTAATATCACTCAAAGGACAAAGATTGTCCAAGCATTATGAAAACTACATTGGCAATATATACTAAATCGATATAGGATCACAATTCTAAGTCTAACGCTAACCTGAATCCAGGAACTTTGAGCAGCTGTAGAGCATGAAATGCATTGGCATAAGCAGTCAAAAGTCACATACATATGACTGTTGTAGAGTGCATTTGGATTTGCTTATTTTGAAATCCCCAGTTTCACCTAACAGTGTTGTCAAATAGCGGCCTTGTCAAGATTGAGGTGGCTGATTTTTTGCAACTGCTATGGCAATTTTGTGAAGGGCAGTGGTGTCATGGCATTTCACCAAGGTCTGACATCCGCAATCTATAACACTGACTCAAAACTCACCAACCAAAATATCAAGTTTCATACAAAAAAATCCAAATTTTCTCTTCTTTCAACCACTACCCTCGTCTTATAAAATCCTACTTAAACCAAATTCCTAGCTAATAAATATCCATAATAATTTCATAAACTGCAAAATTTGGATAGAAATTGACAGGAGTTGATTGCAACAATCTTCAGTCATTTCATATCTCAATTTCATAAAACTCCAAATTTGGGTAGAAAATCAAAATGAAGGCAAAAGAATTGAGGAAGTCTTTTGATCAATGCTTGTTCCATTTAGATGATGTACCGTAAAGATGCACCGAAACTAACCTTGTTTTAATTTGGGAAAAATGTCATTTTATGGTGACTGAAGGTATAGTTTTGGGGCATAAAATAAGTGCTAAAGGCATAAAGGTGGGCCAAGCTAAGATAGATGTTATAGAAAAACTTTCCCTTCCTGTTAATGTTAAATGGGTAAGAAGTTTCTTAGGGCATGTTGGTTTCTACCAGCGTTTCATAAAAGATTTTTCAAAAATTGCCAAGCCCATTTGAAACCTCTTAGTCAAAGAAAATGATTTTAATTTTGATTCTGAATGCTTGAATGTTTTTTCTTTGATTAAAACTAAGTTGGTAACTGCACCAATAATCATTGCACCTAATTGGGATTTACATTTTGAACTTATGTGTGATGCAGTCTTAGGCCAACGTAAGAACAAATTTTTCCATGCAATTTACTATGCAAGCAAGGTTTTAAATGAAAATTAAGTGAACTACTCCACAACTGAAAAGGAATTGCTTGCGGTAATCTTTGCATTGGAAAAGTTTCGTTCTTATCTAATATGCTCCAAAGTCATTGTTTTTACAGATCATGCAGCTCTTAAATATCTTCTAACTAAAGGGGATTCAAAACCTCGGCTGTTGAGGTGGATTCTCTTGTTACAAGAGTTTGATCTTGAAGTTCGTGACAAGAAAGGAGTGGAGAATGTGGCGGTTGATCACCTTTCAAGACTGTATACCCTGTAATGTCATAAAAAAACACTACACAAAAGTCATAATGCCTAAACCCTACTGTTGTGGACTCATACTCCTCCTCCGTGGAACCGACATCTGCTCTAGCATGCTCCACTCAGACTGTATACCCTGCATCATGCGAAGAACCTCTGAATTACCAAACACATCAGGATGCCCCGTAGCACTATCCACTCTGGCTCTGATGTTGACGATGATCTGGTATGGGTCGGGAGGATGTTTGGCCCACTGCTGATCAACAAGAACCTCTTTGTAAGGAGGGACATGACGAGGGTGGGCCTGAGTTGCGTAGTCAGGAATGGCCTCAGGGGGGTTTACAATAGAATGTGATACTCTAACGAACCATCTCATGTACCCCCTACTATGAGCCCACGACTCGTCCTCTGGCACCGGATCACCCCTCTGCTGTTGGTTTAGGACATGTAGAGCAAACTCCGTAAAGGCCTGGGACGCGTCATCTGCCGCAATAAGCTCAACATCTGTAGCAGACCTGGGCCGTGTCTGGACATACCCGTACTTCCTAAGAATCCGCTCTGGCAAGTCACGGACGATCCTGTCTCTGCCGGCCATGATCCATCCAGAGTACCATCCTGTCTCGTGCCCCCCACTCTCCCTCGACCTCGGCCATGTAAAGGAGGGACTGCCACTTGCTTCTCCCTCTCTGCACTACTAGTAGACGTAGGCCTCCCTAGCCTAAGTTTGTCAGTCATCTCTCTCTGAGACATATCTGCACAACACAACATTTTAAAAAGCACAAAATCAATGACACATTTTCACACAGACATTGTGTCATTTCTAACAATTCAAGAACAACACTAAAGTTTCGATAGTGTCATTTCAATCCGCAATTTACCACATTGTAGTCAAACATTATAATCAACATTAATAAACTATATTCTAACTAATTTCATCATTAGCAATCCAAAAAAAACATAAATACCATTTTGACATTTTACATAACACATTGAGTGTAATTTTTAAACAACTAAGAAATCTAACAATTTATAAACCCTAAACTATCACATTTTACCATAAACAACAATTCCTAAGTTAAATCATCACTAACAATCATAAAAACTAACATGCAAGACAAATTTTTAAAAACCTAAAAATGTAAATTTTCTTCAAAAAATCTAAAATTTCAACCAAAAAATGCAAAGAAGTGGGATAATAATCACTTACTTATTATTGTAGATGAAATTTGCTTTGAATGACGCAAGAATGATGAAAATCGGATTTGGGGTGAAAATATTCGAAGTTGAGAAGTTTGGAAAATGAGGGAAATGACTTTCTGTTTTGCTGATAAATGACTTAAGTAACGCTGCGTGACTTAACTAACGCAGCGCAACTTAAGTTGCGCACAAACTAAAATATGCGTAAGTTAAGTCACGCAGCGTGACTTAACATGCACATGTGCATTATCGTCTCTTCAACTGAATCAGAGCGAAATGTGCAGGGAGAGCAGTAATCTAAATTGAGTATCATGATTGAAACATTTCTTTTAAAAAGAGATGGTATGAGACTCTCATAATTACTAGAATTGTTAGTACATGATCATTAACAAAGCTAGAGTCATTAACTTCATCGACTTTTGTGAAAATACGTTTTTATTTTGGCATCATGAGAATACGGCTTTTGTTGATTATCATTCTTGATTAATTTTTTTGTGGTCAAGTGATTTTATAATACATGATCAAATTAAATCATGTAGAACATTAATACATGGCACATCTACTTCTTTTTGGAATGACAATTTACTTGGTTACAAATTACAGGACATAAGCTTTTTTTTTGGCTGAGACATATATATGGTAAAGAAATTGTTTCCGAATGATATAAACATGAACTTGTGATCGTATAAAATAAATACTTAAATAAAAACGATAAGAAACAACACAATTTTCAAACATTAAATTTAAACAGAAATTATATAAAGGTTACAAAACAAACCAAATGTTCAAACATAAAATTCAAAACATCAAACATGTTCAAAATATTACGAATGATTCCCAGCCCTGCCACTCCCACGCCTACGACGATAAACCCGCCTCCATGAACCTCTGCCAGAATTGCTTCCAAATGATTCCATTCTTCACTCCCTTTCACCACTACACCACTACCCATGACAGAATAGATATGGTCTCTGATACGGTCCAACTTTTCGGTTAGCTCTAGGTACCCATGCTATCCGCCTACTCAGCAGCAACCTCATCAAGGGCCTCCTGCTCGGCTGGCCTCGACATAGGAACAACCTCGTCCGCAAATATGAGGCGTGGATGTGAGATGAAATAAAACCATCTTATGTATTCATGTACCGACTCAACACCAGTCATAGCAGCAAGCCCCAAGTCCTGACCTGTCAGCATATGATCAAGACGGTGCGCACAACGGTAGCTGATCTCCGATAAGGTCGTCAGGGGACGGTCTAGACAAACCCAAATTGGGGAAGCACCCGCTCCGGAAGATATCTCACGCTACGAGTACCGTATCTTAGCCATCTAGCGTAAAGGCTGACTCGCTCGGACGAACATATATGTCGATGTTCAACGTACATGGACATGATAACACCTGCAGATCCAGCTCACTCAGATGCTCTCTGTAAGGATCCGGTGCAACCAGACTCCTCAGCGGTAGAAACATCATGGCACGTGGATGCGGATGGTCCTCATATCCACGCCGTGCATCACTAGAACCCATACCCTTGAAGTGTTGAAATACCCAAGCCTGCAACAAAGTCCACAACATATAAGTATACAAGCGATCAAGACATACATATTAATAAACAGACAATCCATTATTATTTATTTATTTATACATGCAACAAAGATAAGAATCATGTCACATGTTTGGTCTTATAATGGAAGACATTAATAAGCTCCTTGTACAGGTGTGCAAGTGTAGCATCTCCCCATGTGTAATCAGAGACAAGCTTCAAGTCTCTGAAGTACCTAAAATAAGCGACATTCACATAGGTGGCGCTCTTGTCAGTGAAGAGCGTGATGCCCACCAAGTAGAGAAAATATATGCGAAAAGACTGGTCCCGCTTCTCCTGCATCTCAACTATATGACCAGCCTAGTGAGCTTTATGAGCCTCCCGAAGATGCTCCTTGAAAAATATCCTTCAACAAGCTAAATCGTTCATGGGCACCATTTTTCCTTTTCACCTGCTCCTATGCCTTGACCATATCAGCCCCCAACAACAGCACCATCATGTCAATAGCCTCAGTCTTGGGCACTAAACCCTCATGGGCCAAGATCTTGCCCTCAGTGGGGAGATGCAGCAAACATTACACATCATCAAGTGTCACCGTCATCTCCCGAAACGGAAGATGGAAGCTCGATGTCTCCTTGTGTCATCTCTTAACAAAGGCAGAACATAGCTCGTGGTCAATAACATTGTAGTTGGTATCCTGCAGCCACTAAAGATCGGTGGCTCTTAGAGCATCAATAAACCACTGCGCTGCCATCCGAGTGGTGTTTTCTTTATTGTGTATCGCCGCAACCTTCTTCCTGTTGTTTACACATTTTCAATTGCCACACCACAACAAAAATTTAATACCAGTTTCACAATAATCAGAATAATGCATGAAAAAAAATTAACAACAGCTTACAATAATTTAAACAAGGGTTAATATGTCTTTACCCCCCTGTAATTTGGGCGAGATCCGGTTTACGCCCCTGTAAAAAAAAGTTTAGATTATAACCCTATAATATAAAGATTCTCCACAAAACACCCCTGTAATATGAATATTCTCCACAAAACAACCATGATCTCATCCAAACGTTGACGTGGCACGTCACTATGTAATTTTTTTTTAAAACCTGACACGTGTGTAATGGACACTGACGTGGCACACGACAGTATAATTATTTTAATTTTTATTTTTTTAAAACCTGACATGTGTGTAATGGTTTAAAAAAATATTTTAAATTGATAAAAAAAACTGAAAATTAATTTTCAAAAATTTTAAAAATAAGAAAAAAAATCTTTTTTTTTAAAAAAAAGAAAAAAAATTGAATTTTTTTCAAAAAATAAATAATTCAGAAAAAAATAAACATTTAAAAATTAGCTTTTGTTATTTTTACGAATATTTTTAAAAATTTAATTTAATTTGGATTTTTTTAAAAAAAATTCAAAATATAGTAAGTTTAGAAATTTTTGTATTTTTCATATAATTTTTTGGGAAATATATATATATATATATATATATATATAAAGAAAACAACCCCTTTCACTTATTTTGGACCGATTGTTTCTTTTCAAAAATGCCATCAATTTTCAATACAAATACCACATGTAACAAATAGATAAGAATAAATTTAAATATTAAAAAAATCCAGATTTTTTTATTCTCAATTTTTAAATATTAAAAAAATTTCTCAAATCTGTAACACATCGTAAAAAAAATTCTGGAATAAATTTTCGAAAAAAAATCCGAATTTTCCTAAATTTTTAAAAATAAAAATATTTTCTTGATTTCTTTTGTTGAGAAAATTTAAAAAACTTATTTTTCGAAAAAAATTATCTGTTTTAAATTTCGAAAAATATATATTTCCAAATTTTCGAAAATAATTTGAAATTTTTTTTTTGAAATATATATTACAAAATTTTCGAAAGTTTTTTTGTAACATTATGGAAAATTAAAAAATTTTGAAATATATATTTTGCGTAAATTATAAATTTTGGAAAATATATTTTTCAAAATTTTGGAATATATTTTTCGTAATAAAAAAAAATCCTGAATTTTTTTTATTTTTACTAATTTTTTAATTGTTTTTTTAAAAAAATAAACAAAATGCCATGTGTACCTTTAAAAAAATGAAAAACAAAATTAATTATACAGTCAGTTCGCTACGTCAGCAATTCTGCACAGTCGCATGGGTCAGGGGCTAACATCAAAAAATCTTATTTTACAGGGTTGGAATCTAAACTAATTTTTTTACAGGGGGTAAACCTGAACTCGCCCAAATTACAGGGGGGGTAAAGACATATTAACCCTTTAAACAACATAGAAATTAAATTTACATTTAATAAAAGGTGTAGCGTCTTTCCATTCCATCAGCCGCCATCTTGGCCACGTGAACATGATACATGGTCAACACAGTTAAGCCTTGTTGGCCACCAAGATAGTCATCCAGCTAGCTCTGGCTCCACACCCACATGCTACTCAACATCACCCTCCACTTGCACTTCCATCTCCATATGGAGCTCGTATTGTGGCTCAGGATCGTTCCCCTAAGATGTTCCATCACCATCAGCATGGCGTGCCCTTCCCTTTCCCATGTCAATGCCTCTGCCATGCTTGGGCACCCCCCTGCTTCCAACCTCTCCATACACTCTCTCTCTCTCTCTCTCTCTCTCTCTCTCTCTCTCTCCTAACAGAAGCATGCATTGCATCTCTTTGACCCCTAGTGCGTTCAATATGTTCCATACTTGTAACATGCATAATAAAGTATACAAACAATTAACAGAAGGAAGGAAACTTCCCAAAAAAATTGCCCACTTGTACACTTAGGATTATAAAATTCGAACAACCACAATCAAGTTCGGATTTTATAATCCGAACATATGAAGTGCTGCAAAAGAAAAAATTGAACCATAACAGTTGCATGTAGAGGGAATGAGACCTAATTGTTAGTTTGATGTTTGATAAAGCTTCAAATGTGATGATATTGAGCAAAAAAAACTCCAAAATTCGACCAATTTGTGGATTTCGGTTTTTCAAACAAGGGAGAGAGAGAGAATGTGAAATGTAATTGTAAAGCTGTAGAATTGAGGGAAGTTACTGTCTTCGTTTTATATATAGACAATTTTAAGATTTTAGAATCCAAATTGGTTTCGGATTTTAAAATCCGAAGGACAGTTTTGGAAAAAAATAAGGTGCGTAAGAACCTCGTAGGGTGGGAAAAGTAATAGAATCCAAATTGGTTTCGGATTTTAAAATCTGAAGGACAGTTTTGGAAGAAAAAAATAGGGTGTGTAAGAACCTCGTAGGGTGGGAAAAGTAATAGTCAAAAAGAAAAGAAATTGTTAAAAGAGTGTGTGCGGGGTTTTCAATTGGGCCAAGCCCGTGAAACGTGAAGCGAAAGCTAAGAGAATTTTTTTTGATAGATAAAAGCAAATTAAAACCCTAATTAAGTGTATCATGTGCGAATGGCAGCCGCAGCAGCAGCAGCAACAACAACATAGTAGCTTTGAAACACTCGCCTATTCCAGGTTCTTTCTCATCTTTTCAACGTAATAATTTTTCTTTTGGATGTAACGTTTGCCAGTTTTTTTTCAACCTAGTACAATATCATACTCAGTGGCGGAGCCAGAAATTTTAGAGTCTGGGCAAAAATTATAGAGCCAGGAATTCTTGTGCCCGCGCGTGTGAAAATATTGAGTTTGCCCAAATTTTTATTTTTTTAAGTGGGTTAATGGGCAATTGAATTGGGCCAAATATAAATAAAAAAATATCGATTGATCCCGGGCGAGTGCCCGAGCTCGTCGGGTGGTGGCTCCGCCCCGATCATACTTATCAAATATATTAAAACAACCTCATGATTCTGTTGAGCTTGTCAATAAACCGGTCCAGTTATCAGTTATACTTAATTTTGGGATCAATTCCCTCTAAAACAATTGGGATCGATTTATTGATTTTCTTGATATTTGTTTTTTTTACCAACTGTTCAAACGCAAGAGGATAAACGAATATATTTTACCGCAACCTCATGCTTCCGTTTCACTTTTCAATGAATCAATCCGCTTATCAATGATACTTAATTTTGGGATCGATTTCCTCTACAAAATTGGGATCAATTCAGTAATTTATTAATTTTCTTGATAGTTGTTGATTTCTTTTTACCAATTTTTCAAACACAAGAGGATAAACAAAAATACTTAATCTATTTTGTTAAAAAAAAAATATGTTAATTTATGTCATTACCATTTTTTTATATGTCAGGTGTAGCATATTCTGGGCATGTGTCTGAGCTTCAACCGTGAACCATTAAATATTTAGTTCATGCAATAGGTTGCAATTTTTTATTCAATCTTTTTTTCCATTCAATGCTTTTTAATTTGAGGGAGAACTACAATTTTATTTTAGGATAGGAGAATCTACGGAGAAAAATTATGCATTTGTGGGTGCTGATACATATTCTTTTTTTTTCCTAAATATTGACTATCAATTAGTTTGCTATATAATCATCCCGTTTAATTTGAAAAAGATAATAAAAATAATAAAATGTTTAGTTTAATAAAAAATAAATACAATTAATTTCATTGAAAATGATTCTTTGAGTTCAAGAAAAATAAATAAATAAATATGATTTTACTGTGTTTGACTTTTGTACCAAGGGCATTGTATAAAAGTATTTTCCTTTCAAACTTAACATTTAGTGTATTTATCAATATAAAAGTAAAGGTTAAAGATAGTGTGCAAAATTGTTAAATCATTTTCATTGCGTTGTTACTCTATTTTAGTGTAAATATCTTTCTCTTGTTTTCAGATGTTAGAAACTGAGATGATGAATTCATATGTGTGGCTTCAAACTTGTGATGGTTCAATCCAACAAGTAGACCAAGAGATTGCAATGATTTCTCCTTTTATATGTGAAGAAATATGTCAAAAAGGCACAGGATCTTCCAAGAGTTCTCCAATATGTCTTCCTCAACAAGTAAGTCCTGCATTGTTTAGCTCAATTCTTGATTATTGTCAATTTCATCACATACAAGGCCACTCAAACAAGGAAAGAAAATTGTATGATGCGGAATTCGTTAGGATAGACCCCGACATACTCTTTGCGTTGGCATCTGCCGCAAAAAGCCTTAAATTAAAGTCATTGAATGATCTCACATGTCATGCATTAGCACAATTAATTGAAGGAAAATCACCGGAGGAGATACGCGACATGTTTATTTGGCCTGATGATCTTACAAAGGAAGAGAAATTGGAGTCAATTATAAACAAAACTTGTGACTGCAAAATCAGGCATTTGAACCGCTTAAACATAAATAGGCGTAAAGAGCGTGAAAGGGTACTGACGAATGTTCGAGTTAAACAAGAAGAAGTGGTTGTAGAAGATGAACGGTCCATTGAAGAGCTTCTGTCTTTTATTAATGGATCAAATGATGGAGAAACCAAGGGCAATAAAACTTGCAAGAATAAGAAAAAGAATAGAAAAAAGAAAAAAGACCGACAGAAGGATTCTTCTATGAAGGAAGAAGAGGATCATGTGGTTGATCAAGCCTTAACGGCAAAAATTGACAAGCAAGTGGAGAAAGACGATGATCCTAGGGTTGAGTTTGATAATGAGATTGATAAGACCTTAATGACAACAATTGACACAGAAGTGGAGAAAGAAGATGATTATGCGGTTGAGTTTGATCAGGACCCAATGACTGACAGAGAAGTGGAAGAATTTGCGCGCAGATTAAATTGTACTTTGGAAGAGAGAATAAAAGAAACTCTTAGAGTGTGTTCGGATGGAGAAACGTTTTGAGATTGTAACAATCACCGGGATATCGTTGCATAGTTGTTGTTGTGTTACATGTTATTTTTTTAGAGAAATTGTAATGAATGAAACTCTTCTCAACAATTATTAGCAAATCTTTTCTACAAGTTATAGTTATGTGACATTGCTTGGTCTTGTGAAGTCGGTGTATTATTGTTTGGTTTCTCAATGTTAAAAATGCTCAAGTTTGTGAAATTTTATTGATAAAATTTGAAAATTTATAATTAGTAATAATCACTCAAGAGCAAAGTTTGCATTGATTTCCCATGCTGGCTTGAATCATCTAATCTCATTGTTGGCATTGCCGATTCCAAAACTCTTTTTACTTTCTCTTTCTCAAATCCACACTTTTTCAATTTTCACTCACCTTCTTCTATTCCTCTTTCAAAATTCAGGATCATTATAGACTTGAGATTGTAGAAAGAAATCTAACGATAAACTTTCCATATCTCAATTCTCTATTTTTGTTATGGAATTTCAAAACCTTATAATTTAATCTTATTATTCGTCATGTGTATAACCATGGTAGTATCATTATCTAATCCTAAATATCGAGAGACGGAGTTATAGGTGAAGCTTGATATTAACTAATACGATTATATAATCATATGACTATATAGTTATCTTATCTTAGACATCTATATAGTTATCTTATCTTAGACATCAATTGATGGATGGAAAGGTGAATGTTGATGTGAGGCATAAATAAACGATAAATTGATTTGAATTTTTTAATTCAAATATATTTTTTATGAGAATAGTTATAGCATATATTTTAAATATAAGAAAAGAGATTTTAGTCAAGTTTTAGGAAATAATCATTTTTTTTATTTACCCTAATTTAATAACGTTTTTTGAAGGGGTAATCTATACTATATGAAAAGAAAATAGGTTGTGTTCGGGTGTCTTTTTCTCCTTTGAGTTATACCTTGATCAAATGTGAATATTAAAATGATATTTTGTTGGTGTCATTTAAAAATATAAGAATTTATATTATACTCCCTTTGTCCCAAATTATAAGCAAAAAAAACTCATTTTCTTTGTTCCAAATTATAAGCAAAAAAGACCAAATTTTATCATATTTAATTATGTTGTTTCAAAAAATTATCTTTTCCAAAAATACAAAGTGCATTCAAGTTGCTCTCTCTTTCATTTTTTCAATAACCAATAACCAATGAAAATTGTTTTTACATCTTCCTATAAAAACTTATTCCAAGAATAACACAAGAAACTATGTTTTTTTTTTGCTAAGCAAGGAGAAATGACAGACATCAGGAGACAACACTGACAACCCAACTAGGTTGGCACCCCGGGAAACCTCCATCCTATGCCGTCAAACTCTAAAATTTTATTAAAAAAAGAAAAAATATATACAAGAAGAGAGGGGATTAGGCCAAAACCCTCTGAAGAAAAAACAGAAAAAAGTGCAAACAGACTACAGCAGACTAAGGAAATCTGTAGCTAGGCAAATCAATTTTGTCATGAAAGAAATTCATATGCAACTCCACCGAAAGTGAATCTAACCAAACTGAACCCTAGATGGCAAGTCCCATATTCGTTAATCTATCAGCACAACAGTTATGGAGTTACCTTCACTATGGAAGGAAAGTACGTTGCAAACTATTATGTTTTAGTTTTCTTAATAAATGTGATTTTTTTTTCTTATAATATGGGACAGAAGGAGTATTTGTTATATTGTTTTTTTTTAAAGAATGTTTGGTATATTGGTGGTATCATTGAAAAAAATAAGTATAGTTTGTTACAATATGAAAATGCAAATTATCTATTATCTATTCATATAATTTTAATCAAAAATTTATAAAAAAATTATTGTTTGTAATTTATACACATTAATGCATTAAGAAGACATGACAAACGATAATTACAATCTTTTTTGTTACACCTAGAAGATATTTTATTTTATTTTTGGTTAATAGAAAGATTTTTTTTGTTACACCTAGAAAGATTTGTTTTAAAAATAAATCGAATATTATTTCTTTAAAAATCAAACATATTTTACACTATATATAAAATGAACGCCTAATCTATTAGGGCTGCAGCGAAAAAGAGAAGAATATTTACTATTCCTTGTTTTCAGTTCACTTTTGTGAATTCAGTTGTTATGATGAGAAGGGAAGAAATATCTGCAAGAAAGAAGTCATCATCGTCACTGCTTTTGTTTCAAAGGAATCCTGTTATGATGAAGAGAAAGGATCAAACATCTTTGGTTGATCTTTGTATTGAGAAAGCTATTGATAATGTAAAATACCTTTGATCATCATATGCTTGAGAGAATCTTGCCTCACTGCACACTTGACCCGTTGATGCATATTGAGAAGTCCACTCAAGGGATGGATTTGAGCCCTATAACAGATAAATTGTGGAAAAAGTTCTTTGAAAATCAGTTTGGTATAAATTGCACTAATAAAGTAGTTAAGAAGATGAAAGTAAAAAGAGTTTCATTCACATGGTTTCAGTTGTACGAGGGTAAGGTAAAAAAATGGCTCGGGCTGAGAATGAAGCAGTTGATGGACTCGCGCAACGCTACAAGGAAGAAGATGCAAGAAAACAAAGCAGGAAATAAAAACATGCACCAAAGTTCCACCTAGTAAAAGAAGATTTTGTGAAGATAATGGACCTGGATCAAATGTGAAGAGCAGCAACATAATGAAGAAGTCAAAGAAAGATTTTCTTAATAGTTTTGAGGTCAAAAATATCACTGCAATGAAGAATAATTGTATCCAAAAGAGGAGTAGTAATTCATCAGACATTATCAAAACTGGAAGCATGTGTGCAATTGGTTCAACTTCCAGATATATCACTTTTTAAAGGGCATGCGGCAATGAGGATAAGAATGCTATGTATCATTATTTACTGTTAGATAATATGCTATTGAGTTGATTTTGTTGGATACTTTAGGTTTTACTATATATTTTCATTTTCATTGTAACTCTTACTTTGATAAGTCATGTTCTATTGAAACTTTATTCTCTATATTGTTAACATGTATTCTAGTTTGGTCCAATCCTCCTTGAATGATTTCGCCGCTATTCCGCTGTTGAGTTCCCAAATGTTTGGGAATATGTTTGTTTTGTCTTTTTTTAAGATTAGTTAAGGGACAAATCTTGGATCAAATTCATTGTGATCATGATATGAAGCTTTCAAAACAATGACAAATAAATTTTTTCAATGAATAATGCAACATAATGATAAAAATTCTTTGAAAATCAAATGACAAGGTCTAAACTCTAAAGTATTGAAAAGAGAGAATATGGTTTGCATAACCGGTACATTTTTGTTCGTTTAGTCAAATTGTGCTTCAAACCTGTGATGGTTCAATCCAACAAGTGGAACAAGAGATTGCAATATTTTGCCCTTTTATATGTCAAGAATTAATATTACTTTCCAAGACATCTCCAATATTTCTTTCTCAACAAGTCACTCCAGCAATTCTTAATTAATCTTGATTATTGCCGATTTCATCACGAAAAGGCCGCTCAAACAAAGAACTAAAGTGTCGTATGATCAGAAAATCGTTAGGATAGACACCACTAGGCTATGTTAGGTGACGTCTGCTGCAAAATACCTTCAGTTAAATCCATTGTATGATCTCACAAGTCATGCAATAGCTCGAATAATTGAAGGAAAATCATCTGAGGAGATACGCGACATATTTCATTCACCTGATGATCATTGTATATGCCGTTATGTTAATTACTCTAAATTTAGGGTGTCTTTTGAATCTTGTATATGCTGCCATTCGTGATAACATATACTTATAAATTGAATCGGTATCATGGGTTCAAATTGAGTCTGAAAATACAACGTTGTTAAATCTTGAGGAAAAACTTTATCATTCATTGTGGCGTTCTATCCCGCTTAAGAGATTAGTCTATGCAATTGCACGCTAAAGATACTCAATTCATACTAAAAAAGTTTGCATGATCACGATCCACCTTAAAATAATTGAAGAAAAATATTTCCGTACTAAAAGTTGGCAAAAAATTTATAACTAAAAGTCGAAATGGGTAATTTTATACGGATTAAAATATATTCAATTCTTCCTTCAAAAAAAAGATATTCAACTCTTAATTTCATTGATTTTAGTTTATCAGTTTTTTATCCCTCAAAAAAACAAAAATTATCAGTTTTTTATAAAAAATTCCATCTATCTTTTTTTAGTCTTAATGGTTGTGCTACTGCTACCACAACTATGCAAAATAATTGATACAGAAACAAGTAAGCAAAAAGCAGCACTGTTGTATTACTCAAACAAATATGCACTCCTTCAGAAACAAATGAGGAACATTCGGTCACCTCAAAACCTGGCTGAAATACAATACTGCAAGCTGCATTTACCCGTTAATGAACCATGAACCGCGGGAGAAACCAGACAAAAGTGACAAACTACAATTCATTAAAAATCTAACACCCAACAATTTTACATTTAAGACTCCAGTAATCATGTCTGCCAACAATATCATCCTCAATTTGACTAAAAGCTTATCTACTGCATCTCAAACTTTGCTGACATCACTGTTTTGCGTTCAGGAGCCTCCCAACACCATTCTAATGGAAGCACAAGCAACAAATCATTCCTTTGGAAGAAATCACCTCCTTGGGAATTGTTATTTTCAGTTTGCGATGATTACAATCTTATCCAAACACACTGTAAGTCTGTGAGGCTTTTTAAGGTCACATTAGTGTTAGAAGTTTTGACTCGGTCTTGCTGAAATGTTATTGCATGCTGAATGGCAGGCACGGAAATATAATAGAAGCACAGCGTCCATGCACAAAGGCCTTCGAAGCTAAACTCTAGGAGACTGACAAGTTTCTTTAGACTGATGTCCTATCGTGAAAGTAGTTTGTATGAGGGTAAGTCTTCAAGACGCGATACTTCTTGAAGAAGCTCTTTCTCTAGCTCTTGACGTGTAGATTTCATCACTGTCTGCCAGAACATTAATAGTTATATTAGCAACGACAATCACTAGAAATCTAAAGCTAAGAAGTAAAGGTCATCTCATCTGCTAAGAAACAAGATCATGATTACCTCCAAAGACAATCTCTCATCTCTCTATTTTAATGATGATAAATGTTGGTTCTCCATTAAAATGTTTGTGGTTCCTATTCATGACACTTTTATTTGATTGTTTCTTATTCATGAAAAAAAATTACAATTTAGTCCCTATAAGTTCAAGTATTTTTACTGTTGTCCTTATCCTTGCATTTATTGCCATTTAACAGAGATTGACAAGAAATCATACGTATATGAACAAAATTAAAATAATTCTTATCTTAGTTTATAAGGAATGAAAGTATAAGGATTCCTTGTTTGATAAAATATTTTCTGTGTCGAGTAAATTACTACAAAAATGACATGATATTTTCACTTTGGTTAAGTTTTCAAAGATTTGTATAGGAATTCGGAACTATTTACATTACCTAAATATTTGAAAACAAACAATTAAGAGAAAGAATGTGTTACATTCATAGTCTGTGTCATGAATCATAACACTCATTTTTGCACTTGAAAAAAGAAATAGACAGTACTTTCTGAAATCAAATGTCTTAAATGAGTTTAAGGACCGAACTTACAACTTGCATATAGGAAATTAGGAAATAAATTACAAATTGTTTCGTATAAGGACCGGAATTTAAATGACTATCAATGTATATGGACCAAAAATATATTTTTCACCTTATTTCTCCCTAATAAATTTCTACATTTCAAAAAGAGAACCACCATGACAGTCGGTTACCCACTGACCTAAATTTTTTAAAACCTCTTTAGTCTTCAAATATACCTTCCCTCCGTATCAAGAGATTATGTCTTTCTAGTTTCAGTTTTTGTGTGCTTCTCCTTTCGGCCCTTTTTAACAAACTTATTTGAGTTTAAAGGGCATGTACCATAAACGTAAATCAAATTTACACTTACAAGTTACATTCAATAAGTGATCACTATTTTGTCACGTCAGTCGTCAGATCATCAGTTTCAAGATGCAGTTACAAGAGGGTGTTGGCGTGGCAAAATAGTGAATTATTTACACTGACAATGCATTTACTTTAAATTCAACTTATATATCCTTTGTTAAATTTGGTTGAGCCATACTATTTTCCCTATTTCTACGAGCTGTGATTAAGGATACTTACATTGAAATCCATGTATGAGGCACGCATAGAAAGCCATTGGTGATCCATCAGCTTGAAAGCTATGCAGTAGAGAAGATCAAAAGCTGATTCATTTTCTGCCAGACAAACATGAATAGATTTAGTTATTCAAAGTTGCAAGCTAACACTGCAACTTGCAAGTAAAATATAATTTTGTAAACACAAGTTTTTCAATATGACAATTTTATTCCTCTTTTGATCCATAAAAAAATCGGGGATGGAGTTCAGGCTACCTTCAAGAAACTTTAGAAAAGTTGCTCCCACCAGTGTGCGTGGCTTGACTGTAAATGCAAAAGAAATTATTGTTAGAAATATTATAATATTCTCACAAATATTATTAAATAACTGTCGCTGAGAGAGACTGATTCAATTTATGTCATTATTAATGATCCTGGCGTTGATTCGATGGTATTCCTTTCTGTACTGATCTATGCAATAGTAAAATGTCAGCATATGTAACATTGAAAGGTGGCCCTAATTTCAAAACAGTTTCATTATTTCATCTATCTGGTCCTCGTCAAAATTAACATCACAATTATTAGAAACAGAAGGGCTCATATATATATATATATATAAAGGCAGTAACACAATTATTAATTTTAGACATGATAGATACTGAGAATAATGAAATAGAGAAATTATAAACAGGAAATGTAACAGACCTGCTTCAAGATCAAGCATTTGCACCAGCATGAATGTGATGTTAACACCAGCAACGGCAAACGGGTACTCCCACACGGAACGATCTCCTTCTCGCTTCCATAACAGATCCTGGAAGGATTTCTACAAAGTACAAAGTATAATAAGTTTTAGGATATAGATATGTGAATGGTAACTGATTGGATCTAAGGATTATCAGAAATTAAACCATACAAAAAACAAAGAAATAAAGATGATCCTTTCCTTTCCATAGTAAACTTTGATTTCTGGCAACCCAAGTTATTCATTCGTTACAATTTCAAATTAGTGAACAAACCAAAAAATAAATCATACCGGGAAATTCCTAGCAAAGAACAGAAAATTCTCCAAAGAAATAAAACCACCACCCCTGACAAACACATATCAATAAAAATCATTAACGGTTTTAATTAAGATGAACACAAGACCTGGCAGTGAAAAAATAAAGATCAGTATCTACCTAAAATCTGTTGATGGATCCTTCCCTTGCCAGCCCATTTCCTTCCACTGCTCTGATATCAAGCCCCGAAGTTCTTCTTCGGGAAATGCAACCTTCCATAAAGCCTTCAGGGCCTCCTGTAATATGTACATTAAAGTCTCAAGACATCAACGATTGCACATATAGTAGTAAGCCACGGGAAGAACAAAAACTATGAATACATAGGTTAAAATCTTTGGTGTACATCATAACTGTTGCCACATTGCGTACAAAGAGTGTAAAATTGTAATAGAAATGATACCTGGTGCTCAACTATAGAACCATCATATGGAACTTCTATTCGTCTCTGTAGCCTCTCCAAGCACTCCTCCTGAGGATTGAAAATTCAACATTATGGGAAAATTTCAGCAATATATAAGTAGAAAGTGTTCCAGAATTTCATACGATAAAAAGGGAGCTCAAGTATATTGGCACCACTAAACTAAAAAGTGATTAGCAATTGATAGTCAAGTATTTACTTGCATCCCCCAAAACCATATACACAATATGAAAGAAAAACAAGAAAAGGAGCATATAACTAGAAATACATTTAAGATTTATTTTTGGTTATTTGGTAAGAAGGCCTAGATTGCAAAATGTTCCTTGTAATCAGTGTAGACAATGTTTGTTGTTTTTAAAAATTTGAAAAATTCTTACTCCAAACATAAATAAAAAGGTTGTTGATTAATTATAATTATAAAAATATCACCTGGGCTAGAGTTAAATCAAAAAAGCTACCCGCATCGCTATCTCTTCTCTGTGCACAGACACAAGAAAGACCTCTACCAAGCCATGCTGCTGATCCTGCAACAGCCTCGGCTGCAATAAAACAAAATTTCCCATGAATGAATGAAGACTCTAAGAAATTTTATGCTTGTTTCACTTAGTATTGAATTTCTGTTTTCCTATCAGATTACATAATTTACACATTCATTCCAATAAAATCCTAAAATAAAAAACAGAGCATAGGTGGAATTTGATGGTAAACGAGATCTACGGTGATAAAAATAGTAAATGTAAATGTTGACGAACCAATGCAAGTTAGAAGAATATTATTATCACCAATCATCAGAATAGATAATATATAGTACTAAGGTTTATGATGAATGAATCTAATATATATATATATATATATATATATATATATATAGAGAGAGAGAGAGAAAGAAAACAAAAAAAAAAATAAAAAAAAATAAATAAAAAAAAAGAATAATTACCAGAATTAGAATTGCAGGTATCGGTATGAGGATTGGGTCTTCGAACAGCAACGAATGAAGCACCTCTATCATCCATTTTGTTGGAACAGCAACAGCAACAGCAACAATAATATATTATTATTGCATGATTAAACGAGAAAGAGATCTGAGAAGAGTTTCGATTCAAATGGAAGACCTTGCTACTTCACAACCGATATTATATTATGTTGTTGTAAAACTAAAACTATCTTCGAATGAAAGATGCATTCTCTACTCTAGTTAAATCAAAAGGCTATCCTAAACTCTAAACGAATTGCGCATTGAAGAGTCATAACTTGTGATCTAACGGCACAAGTTATTTTCCATAATAAATTAAAATTTTATTTGAAGTAAAGTTGGTAAAAACATCATTTATAAAGTGCTAAACAAAATAGTACTCTTAAAGTTTGGTTTATTATGTACTCATCATTATTCAAGTATGCAATGACATGTCATATTTTTGTATTAGTTTATTTAAAAATAAAATCTACTTTTGTTGTACCCCTAAAATTTGATTGGGTGTGTACTAATTATCCAATGATATGTACATATTTTTGTATTAATTTTTTAAAAAAATAAAATCGATATTTGAATGAGTTTTGCCTACAAGATACCGGTAGACACGTACCCAACCATACTTCAAATATCTAAGAATTCTCCTTGTAATTTTGGTAGAGAATCTAAGAATTCCCTTATAAATTTTCAGCAAAGTTAGCATAATTTTTACGATGGGCTAAATATAAAAAAGAAATAAAATATATTTTAAAAACCAACATATTAAACTTAATCAATAAATAAAATAAATTTGCAATAATTTTCACTTATATTTAATGAAATGACAACGAAGAAATAAAATCTAACAATAGCGAATTTGATTTTATTATGTATGCTTATAGATAGTTGTTTGAGAATAGTTTTCAAAACTCTCATGTTGAGTTCAATATGAAGCAAGCTAATGTTCAATATGAAGTAAGCTAATGGGATCGCTCATGAATTAGCAAATATAGTCACATCTAATGTTAACTTTCACGTCTATGATAATGTACCGTCATGTATCTCCTTTTTTTATAGCTAATAAAAAGCAATAAATTTCATCTAAAAGAAAAACTATACTAATTATTTAAGATCTTTTTCTCTTGGGATAGCCAATGCTACCCCATTCATATGAAGCCAGTCGCCGCTGTTATAAATAGAGATTTGGCTTTCCTTAAATAGAGCTTATTATAAATAATGAGAAAGGTAATATAAAGATACGGGGGTGAAGAAAACTCACAAGTGAAAGAGACATAAAAATTGTAGGATAAGTAATGTTTAAGGTGCAAAATCAAGAATGGTCGAATATGAGCTAATTAAAAGTGACAAGAGTGCTTAGCACTTCATAGAATGGATAGATATATGATAAAGTTATCGATAAGGGAATTAAGTTTCACCATCAACTCAATCAACCAATATAAGGTCAAGAATATTTAGGTTAAGTGTCACTAATCCTTGTTTGAGCTAGTCATTCTTTTGTCAAACCAAACACCCACTTATAAACAGAACAAACTTCCTTTAACGAGCCACAATGTATAAATATGGTCATGTTAATCCGTGCTTCCGGGGCACTAGTTAAGAAAGTTAAAAATAAAAAATTTCAAATAAAAACAACTTTTTTACTTTCATAAAGTGAAACATTCCACTTTTCATAATTTTCTAATGCAAAATTTCTATAATAGTCTTCTTAACTAGTGCTCCGGGGCACTAGTTAATATTTCCCAAAAAGTATTTAGACTAAACATGATCTATCCATTAATATTAACCGGCTATGGCTTAAGAGGATGTTGACTATGTAACTCTCTTTTGAGGACGCTTCAATCTACATTACACAATTTCAAGATACATGGCACCTAAAATCAAAGCAAATACGCAGTCTAAATTGATCACAAACTGATTATGAACACCAAACTTGATGGGTAATATTTCCTTTTTAGTTCATTATATCTGCATAACATAGTAAGATTGGGTCGTCAACATAATCTCTATTTCATAACATAGTAAGATTGGGTCGTCAATATCATCTCTATTTCATAAAACAACTTTTATTATCATTTTAGGTGTATGAAGGACACATTTATAAATTTAGTGATATGAAATTTTCGTAGGTATTATGGTTATTCAACTTTTTTTTCAAAAAGAAGAACTATGAAATTAGTGGAAAAGTAGAATATTCATCTAAAAAAAGTCATTAAAAATAGTTCATATTGAGAGTTACTAGTACTTTTCATGAACAAATGAGAAAGCAAATGTGTAGGTATATAATTGGTGCTCAATGATAAAGAGTGTAACCTTTCAAGTTTCATCTAATGCTAGTGAAAACATGCTTTAACACTTTGTCCTAGAATTTTGCTTTTTGAAGACTTTCTTATCTTATGTCGCAAGTGGATGTGTTGGAAAGATAGCCCCCTTAGTGGTCTCACACATGTGAGTTCCACAAACTTTATGACCTTCCTAAGTGATAGAATCAATAATTTAGCAGATCTTGCATAAATCAATGTTGTTAATCTAGGTATATTGTAATGAGTTATGAATTGGTCTTGGGAAAGGAAAAAGAACCATCCATATGGAATGAACCTTTCAAACATCATGTTTGTTAGAATATTTTAGAAGTATTTATGTATCTTTTTAGTATAATTTTTATATTTGAAATAAATTAATGATCAATAGTTTCATTAGTACATCAAACTTTGCAAAAGGGCTAGTTTCTCATAATTTAATGAATCGATGTTTGAACACCGATTGAAATTTGAAAGTACTCATAATTAATAATTGAACGTGTTCCGAACAAGATTACCTTTAATGAAGAAAACGCGGGAAAATTTTTGCAAGCATAAGAAATGCTGCATCATGCATGTGGTTTTGTAAATTTGGGTCGACATTGAAAACAGGGGGCACACATATCCACATTCCCAATCACATGGAATGTTGCCAAAAAAATGAAATTAGGTGGACAGTGGACTCATGGAGTGTAATTTAACTAGTGAAAAAGAATCCAGAGATAATGTTCATGAAAGATTCAAAGCTATATGTCATTCTTGTAAATTTTTATCATGGAAATGTTAACTAGTGTCTTTGAGATACTAATTAAGGGTTTAAAATGGTAAATTTTTATGAAAGTTGGTATAATCAGCGTATTGGAAACTAAAAAGTTTGCCATTTAAAAAAAAATATTTAATTTAGAAAACTTAAAGAGTGTTTTAGAGACATTCGTTAACAATTTTTTTTTAATTATTGCACATTATCCCCAAATTAGAGCTATTGTTTACGGTGGAATTTTAGAGATTTTAAATTTGGTGATAGTTATGGCTTTTTAGTTTACTTAATCTAGACACCACCAAAACAAAAATAAAACCACCACAAAAAAAAAGTTTATTTAATGAGTAAATAGACAATTACCCTTCTGAAATTGTAAGTTTCGTCAATTACCTCCTGATATTAACAAAACTTCAATTACCCCTTGAAATTGCACAACGTTAATCAATTTACCCCCTTCGTCAGATTTTTCTGTTAGTCAACATGACGTTTTGCAAATACCTCCCCTGAAGTTTTGCACTTATGTGCAAAATGTCCCCCGAACTTGAAAATTTATATTTTTTTTCTTCTCATTCTTGACTTAGGACCTATGAGTTGTATGCTGAATGATTTCCTTGGTATGTGAACTGAACTGAACTTTTCAGGCACTACAAAACAAGAAAGATGATGAGGAGGCAAAAATTTCACAAGATTATTCAAACTCTGATCCTCTCTTATTAATAGTGACCACAACCGGTAGTTAAAGATGCAATTCAAAAATATGATTTTTAGATACTACTAGTTCTAATCTTATACCGTGTAATAAGGATTGATGAAAGAAATTGATATTGGTAAAACTACAAAAGTAAAACTAGATGATCATGGAACTCTAATAGTAGAAGGAATGGGAAATGTTGAAATTGAAGAAATGAAAGGCAATATGGTTTATAACAAGTGTTATATGTATATGGAATGCATTCAGTTCACATACACTCATAGGTCTTAAGTCAAGGATAAGAAGAAAGAAAAAAAAAAGTTTGGGGGACATTTTGCACATAAGTGCAAAACTTTGGGGGGTATTTGCAAAACGTCATGTTGACTAACAAAATAATTTGACGAAGGGGGTAAATTGATTAACGTTATGCAATTTTAAAAGGGTAATTGAAGTTTTGTTAATGTCAAGGGGGTAATTGACGAAACTTACACTTTCAGGAAGGTAATTATCTATTTACTCTTTATTTAATCTAGTTATGCTGATGATACTCTTTTAATTGGTGGGGTTAGTATATAATTTGTGGATCTTTAAATGCCTTAGTGATACTTAGACAAAAAAAATGTCTATGATATTTGAAAAAAAGGATGGTACGTAAGTTAATTCAATGATAAATGAGTGATTTTTTGTGCTAAAGAGATATATGGGTGTCGTAACGCGAAGTGAGTGTTTAATGCATGTTTGGAGTCGCAATCATAGTTGATTTTTGCTAAATCACAATAAACCACCTTAATTATGTTGTAGACCACTAAACCAAACATGCATTTGATAAGGTATATTGTAATTTTAGATTGATTCCTCGTTTAACCGATTTAACAAAGTAAACAAGTGGGATGTCACCATTTCAAATAGTGAGGTATGGCATTTTAGAGTGGTTAAACGTGTAACGATCTAAACTGCCTTTCGGAAACTTGTTAATTCATTTTATTTTTAATAAATTATAATTTCTTAGTAAATAAATGAATTTCTCCCTATAGAATTTATCATTGAAATAGCTCATGGCACATATACAACAAGAAAAAAAAAAAAGAACATCAAAACCAAGAAAAATTAAAGGGGAGCCGATCTATTTTGTTAAATTGGTTAAATGGGGAATCAATTTAAAAAGTAACAATCGGAAGTTATTTCTTGATCACAAACAAATGGAAATTAAGACCCGATGAAAGTATTTTTCTATTTGCATTTTGAGGTGTTTGTGAGAAATTGAAGGTGTCTAAAGAACAATCTTCATCTTCTAGATACTTTGGCAAGATAAATTTCTTTTGGACTTTCTATCTGCTTCATGTTGGGCTTATTTCAACTTCATGCATGTCCTTGGCCTTTCTCTCATAAAAAATATTTGCACTTTTATCATTAATTATTTTATAAATTCACATTTAAATACAAAGGGTATAAATATTGAGTGTAATAGGTGTGCAATGACAAAGTAAAATAGTTTTAGATTATTCATCCAACAAAAATCAAAAATATTTTTGTGATTTGACAAACACAAGATGCTTATTGAATCTTTTTTTTAAATGTTTTTTATGGGATGGTGAGGAAATTAGGAAAATAAGGTTGGTGGGTTGGAGGTGAGGAGAAAGTACGAGTTTAATAAAACTTTGTTAGCCAAATGGTTTAAGGTGTTAGAGTCCAAATATGGTAGGGTAGAGTGAGAGAAGGAGTGCACATGAATTCTTCATAGTGGAAGGAGATTGGCAGAATTAGGTGATGAAATGGGTTTGGGGATGAGTATTTGTTTGATGACAATTTGGTAACAGCGGTTGGAGATGAGACTAAAATGTTTTTCTGGTTGGATTTGTGGTTAGAACGAGGGCTATTATGTCATGTGTTGCGTCGTCTTTTTTATTTGACGGAGAACCGACTAGGGTCAGTTGCTGATATGGGTAGTTTAGGTTGGAAAGTAGGAGGAGATGTTTGGTCTTGACGTCAGAGGTTACTAGGAAGGGAGGATGAGGGAGGTGAGTGAGTGTTGTAGATTGTTGTATAATATATATTTTTTTGTAGGAGGAAGTAGATGACAAATGAGATTAGCAGCTAGACCCTGGTAAAAGATATACAGTTTGCAGGGTATACAATATGTTGACAAACATTGATGAGTTGTCTTGGTATAAATTCACAAACACATTATGACAAAATGTATCTCCTTTAGAGGTGATATTGTTTGGTTGATGGATGTTAGAAAACAAGATTCTTACTAAAGATAACATGCAATATCAATGAGTATTAGCCCTAAGTAATATTCTTTCTTTGGGTGGGTGTGACATTGAGGAGATTGTTAATCATCTTTTTCTTAGTTGTTCTCACTTCGGCGGTCTTTGGCATTTGGTTATAAAATGGTTAAGGATGCATTACATTTGTCCTTACAATATTCTTGAGCATGTTGTTCAATTTGGTAACTTAGGAAGGTTTTCGAATAAATTTCAGACGTCTTTGAATAGAATCTAGCTACCGAGGGTGTGGATTATTTGGAAAAAGATAAACTCTCGAATTTTTCAACTTAAACATGTTTTAGTTATGCAGCTTGTTCATAAAGTGGAGTTATTAACCTTTTTATGATTGAAATCGAAAATCACGATTTTGTCTTTTGATCTTCATCTTTGGTGGCATAGCCCAATTGGTTGTACGAGTTTTGTTACATAGTCGTGAACTTTTTTTGTTTTATGTTTTGTTCCTGCTTCTCAGTTTGATGTACTTTGATACTTTAGTGTTGTTTCCAAGCACGTTTTGTGTTGGTTGACACTTTGCCAATTTAATATATTTCCTTTTGGTGTTTTTGAAAGAAAAAAATAGAGCTCGTAATCTTTTGTTTTCCTCTTGCCGCACTACAAAATACATATGGAGTCTATCTTTAATTGACTCATGTTGAATTCGTCGATTTGGGGGATGAGGAGGTGAAAAACTTTTTGTCATTCAACTCTCTTTTGAAAGGGAACAAAAAGCACATGACATCTCTTCTCTTGATTTACAACATGTTGATGCATTTGATTGGAGAGAAACAGTGACATAATTAATAAAAAAGTGGTTAATACAAAGAAATTGAAAAAGAATACTAAGATATCATTGCAAATTTGACTTATTAATTAAGAAGGTGCAGACGAAAATGTAAATTTTTTAGAATGGTTTAATAATATTTTCTCTTGTATTCAAAGTTTGTAACAATGCTATTTTGTAATGATTTTGAGCATCCCTCCTCCTCTATTCAACAGATTTGCTTATAAATTAAAAGGCAATGATATCTAGTTCCATTTTTTGCGATAATAAAACAATAGAGATTATAACCCTGTGAGCATAGTAAATTTTAACCACTAGGCTATTTGACAAACAAATAGAGATTATTGTCCAAAAATCCTTATCCAACTCATAAAACGTCAAAAAAATTTGGTTAAAAATCATGATCGATGTTCGAATTTCGACTTTTTCTGAAGAAATAAAAAAACTAAATATTTATAAAAAAAATAAAAATGATTTTTTTAAAAGAAAAGCTGAAATACACCACATATACTATGAACACAAAAAAGAACACAAATTGTACTTTCGAAAATCCTCAAACTGGTTTTGTGTGTTCCGTTCTATCCGACCAAATTCAAAACATGCAAACTCCATCATTCTCTCTCACCAAAACCTTCCTCCACACACTCTCTTCAACCCACAATCCTCTTTCCTTTCTATCTCTCTCTCCAACCCTCCCAAAACCATCTTCCACAACAAGAATCATCACAGCCCAGAAACCCAATCACAACAACAATGGAAGTATAAGAGTGAAGGGAAACAAGGAGAATGTGTGGAGTGTTGATAATGAACCTGCTAAGAAAGAGAAGAAAGGAAGAGGGAGAAGTAAGAAGGTGGTTAAGAGGAATAAGAGTAAGAAGAGTGGTAGAGTTGTTGTTACTGGTGCTATGTTGATGGAAGTTGAAACTGTTCTTCAGACTCAGGTAATGTTTTTCTCATCTGGGTTTGTTTTAAATTGATGTAATTTGTGTAAAGTTTTTGTCTTTTGGTTTGTTTGGGGATGTGAATTAACATGGGTCAAATTCATTAGGGTTTAATGTTTTGTAGATTTTTTTTAATGAAAATTGAACTTTTTTATTTTATGAAATTGTGTTTAAATATGTGGATTGAATATGAATGCTGATATTTTGTTATATACTAGTACATTGTATGTGCAAATATTTTTTACACTATCAATCAACCATAATTGTTGGGTAAGGTTTTAAAATATGGTTTCTTACCACAAAAACAACCAAGGCAAAACGGTATGGGTAGTGTCCGTATACGTTTTCACCGTTGAGTGAACAAAAATCATGGAAAGGCGACGAAATTCGATACGGCCGCGGCTGATTTAAATATGGAAACATGGAAATTGTTATAATTTTTATGCAGTTTTTGTCGTTTGTTTTGTTTGGGGATGAGAATTAACAAGGGTTAAATTGATTAGGGTGTAATGTTTAGTAGTTTTTTTTAATGAAAGTTGAACCTTTTTTTTATGAAATTGTGTTTAAATGTGAAGTGAATGTACATGAATGCTGATATTGTATCGTATACACAGCCAGTGTAAATATCTTTTACACTATTAATCAATCATAACAGTTAGATTATTAAAAATATTTGATTTTAATCATAGTTAGTTACATGTATGATTGGTTGCGGTGTTTTTTTTTTGAATGGCTGATTGATTGCGATGTATTGACAGTGTAAAACTTTTACAGCTTATTATACATCAGAATTAGGAATAAGTAGGTAGTATATAACTGTGAACATGGAATCATGAAGAATGCTTGGTGTCATACTGATATTCCTATGCCTTTGAGTGAGCCTACTGGTTTAAAGTGGTGGATATGTGCTAGTGGATAATCATTGCCTCATTGGTCATTTATTTTCATTGATTAGGATAGCGACTAGGGATTGCTTTCTCTGCTCTTACTTTGTACTCGTGCATTGGCTTTACTTTGTCCGAAGACAACAACCCTTTATGAAATAGTTAGTTGAAGATGTTGAGTTGATAAAGTTGAGTCAAATTGATTGCAGTTTGATATTTAGTAGTTTTTATTTTAATGAAAATTGAACCTTCTTTTTTATTAAAATTGTGCTTAAATTTGTGGATTGAATGTGAATGTACATGAATGCTGATATTTTGCTACATACACCATCATTGTAAATATTTTACACTATCGATCAATCATTGTAGTTAGATTATTAAAAATATTGGACTTCAATCATAGTTACTTCGAAAATCATATATATGATTGGTTGTGATGTGTTGATAGTATAAACCTTTTGCCCTGACAGTGTATGCAAAGGAATAAGTAGGTACTCCGTAGTATACAGTTGTGAACGTGGAATCATGAAGAATGCTTGGTGTTATATTCCTATGCTTTATTAGTGAGCCTACTAATTTAAAGTGTACTATTGTGCTAGTGGATAATCATTGCCTCATTGGTCATTTGTCTGAAGACATTGAAATTGATAAAGTTGGTTTGAAATAAATGTATAGTGTGTTTGGATTTATAGAAAATTTGTTTCAAATGGCTCCGATTGTGTAAGTAAATGAACGCGAACAAGGCCATGGTCAGATTATTATTGGTGAATGGTGGCCTAAAGCATATATTAGCTGATCTGAGGAATGAATTGAGTTTATTGTGTGGAACCTGAACTTTGTTTAACTAAGTGGAAGTTCGCGTGTCTCTCTAGAAACTTCTCCATTCAAATTTTATTTGAAGATCTTGACCGAGAGTCTATGTACAGAAGTTTGGACTCTTGCTTTTGAAAGTAATTTAGGATTGTTAAATAGCGCCACTATAGCGTGAATAGAATTTGAACAAGTCCTTATTGTTCCGCAATAAGCTATTTAGAACTAAATGTTGTCAAATAGCAGCTGTAGCGACGCTATAGCACTGTTGTGTAGTACTGCAGCGGAATTTGAAGAAACAATTAGTTTCCATAGTTTACAATTGACAACACTGAAGTAAATGATGCATATAAGACTTCAGTAGTTTCTTCCATTTTCCAAACTTTCTTGTTTGAATCAAGTATTGTGAAAATAATTAAAAAAAATCCATCCATTTTTTTTATGGATAACATTCAACTTCAAGTATGGCATCACCAAAATTCATTCCTACTTGTTAGTATCTATTTGTTGCTGATACCTGCACTAAACTGTAGAAGTGATTAGTTCAAATTGCGACGGACATTATACTGATTGAGTGGACACTCTTTCAGGAACCAGTAATAAAACCAGCATGGAACACATTTGCTAGCAGTCTCTGTGGAATTTGGAAAGGTGTAGGTGCTGTTTTTTCTCCAATCACTGCTGAAATGGAGCCAATGGAAATAAGTGTCAAGAATGAAAACCTTTACGACTGCTATACTATTTCCCGTATAGAGGCAGTGCCGTCGCATTCGGAGGAACGTACGTCTCAAATCCAGAGGAAGGTTAATTGGGTGACTTTGAATCCTTATGGTGAAATGCCGCAACAACTTGAAGACAATGACATAGCTAAGAATGGTTCCGGTGATCTTAAAGCTCCTATAGTCGGGCTGCGAAAATCCGGTGAAAAGATAACAAATCGTGTTTTGCCTACATTTGAATCCTTTGACTTCAAGAAAAGTGATGTGATGGAAGAAGATGTCATGGGCTGTGAACCTGGCCTTGTTTACTTTGAAGTAAGTATATGCTATAAGTTTTTCCTAATGCATTTATTTTGTAGTTTTTTTGTCAGTGACTGAAGAATTGGATTGAAAAAAAAAAGAGAATAATTTTATCGAATGAATTGAAGACAGAGAGAGCATTTGTTTAGTATTCAAGTGACCAGCATAAACTACCGTTGATTGTTTCTTTCTCTTTTTTTTCCTTTTATCATTTATAAATAACTGCATTTGATAAATTGCAGGATGGATCTTATTCTAGGGGCCCTGTGGATATTTCAGTGGGTGCGGATGATGATTCAAAGTACTATATCACACCAACTTTCAAGTTTGAACAAGTAAGTTGTCGCATGCTACTTACAAAATCTTAGATTTGTTGATCTTTCCATATGAAATGATGACACAGACTTGATACTGACATGTTGACACGGTAATATAAACATATTTGTTGGTGTTGGACTTCGGACACGGATCCCTCTGTGGTGTCAGTAGCAACATAGACCATGCATTTGTTATTTCAAAACATCCCCCTCCCCAGTTTTCTCCTGCATACCATAAAATTAAAATTTATTTCTACGAAACAAATGAAAATCGATTGGCTGTGCACTAGAAATTTCCAGTTTAGATAAAGGTACTCACTATAAAATCTATGTTTTCTGTTGGTATTAAAACTAAGCTCTTTAAAATTTGAATTCCTTGTTCAAGCATGGAATTTGTAACACACAAGAGAAGATATATGTTAGATTAATGTTTCGCTTTCACCAATAAGAGTTGCAATACTTTTTTTTTTATATTACAACTTCTCTTTTTCCAGTGTTTGGTTAAAGGCTGCCACAAAAGGATCCGCATTGTCCATACTATAGAATTCATAAACGGTGGTTCAGAAATACAGATAATGAGAGTTGCTGTGTATGAAGAGGAATGGGCCAGTCCTACCTGTGTTGATGACATGAGGTATTTGTGCCTTATTTGCATTTTGTGCTAAATTTACTATGAAGAACTTATTTACATTTTGTAAACTCAATAATACCTTTAAGTATTCATTGCAGAGAGAAAAATGTGTAGAATGAGATGATAAATAGTTAAGGGGGTATTGTAGAAAAGTCAAATAATTTCATCAAAAGTAACAAAGCGTATTGATTTTCTAGCTATGTGTAAATAACCTTAAAACGGTAACTAAAAAGAGACAGAGAGAGTAGTTAACATAGTACTAAATGCAGTATGGCATGGACATTTGGTGTGTGCATGTTCTTATAGCTTCTTTTATTGCACTTCATCAATTCCTTTACCGTGGTATTTTCCTTCATCATCTTAGGGGACGTTTGTTTCACGGGTTACAAAATTATTCCTAGGAATACAATAGTGAAAATTTTATTCCTGTATCTTTGTAGAAAAAGTGTTTGGCTAGTGTTCTCAATTCCCAGGAATCTTTTATTTTGATTTTTGAATTCCCAGGAATAACTAATTGATGTTTGGTTTCAAAATATATATTCCTAGGGGGGCGTTTATTTCACGGACTCAAAAATTATTCCGAGGAACAACATACCCGGGAATATAAAGACAGGAGTTTTATTCCTGGGTATTTTAAACATAAAAAAAACTGTTTGGCACACTCTTGAAACATGAAGACATATTGTGATAAATAAATAGATTGAATATTCATATACCACCTTCAGGGGAAATAATACCTTGATGTGCAGTTAGTTCATAAATTCAACACGTTCAGCTATAGAAAAAGTTTTCAGGGAGTAATTGGCGGTTGAAGAAATGCACAGGCAGGGGATAAAGTGGGATTTTCATGTAGCAACGCAAATGCACGTTCCCAGGAATAAAACTTTCCCTCCCCTCCATTGTGGGAATAAAAAATAATAGAGAGATCATGGGTTAAAAAGTTTCCGGGTATAATCTGTTCCAAGGTATATTTTTGTGTTTACCTTCTACCAAACACGGGAATGTGTATTCCTGTTCTCATATTCCCAGGAATATGATTTATAACCAGGAAACAAACGCCCCCTTAGTGTCATTCCTAATAATTAACAATAAGGTACTAAGACGTCTTTTGATTTATGTAGCCAACCTCACCTAGTTGGAAAAGATTTACGTTGTTCTTCTATTTTCATTCGTCCCTTGATTTCAATAAATTATTATTGCCTTTTACATTTAAAACAGTGATATGGACTTCGATTTGAAGCCATTTTCTCAAAGAAAAAGAACCAAGCCATCAGAGTTGACAGGGTCATGGAAAGTCTTTGAAATCAGCGCTACTCCGGTCTACGGTGAGGAGACTAAGGTGGAAGAAGAAGGCATCGCCGCTCCGTATGTCTACCTTTGTACAGAGACTCTGAAGAAGAGGAGTTCGCCGGATAGTGCCAACTACTTTGGCGAGGAGGAGAGGCTTGACATGCAGGATATGACCGTTCTATGGCTTCCGGGAGGTGTGACATGTTATGTTGATATCAATAAGGATGGTATTCTGTGCATCGGAGTTGGTTGGTACTCTGATGAAGGAATCAACCTTGTGATGGAAAGAGATTATGGGTTGGATGGAAAACTTAAAGATGTGAGATGGAAATCAGAGATGAAGAGAAGGTGGTCTAATCCACCTAATGTATAAATTATGGGGATTATCAGCATGTAAATTTGTTTAGTCAGTATTACAAAGAATATTCAATATTGTACGTATTTCACAAGTACAACGAAGTTCGAAGTTGATGCATGTAAAAAAGATTATTGCCATTATCATTTTGATCATATTTTGCTGATGCGTTTGGATCGAGTATGATACACCATAAAACAAACTCAAAAGCCTGAAAAAATCACGAATGTTGATTTGTCATGTTTTGGCAATTACTGTTTATGCAATCTATGTGGTTGCAGCTTGCATGTGATGACAATAACCATGTAAATGGAATTTACAATGGAGAACTGGAAAATATTGAAGGTTTGCTTGTTAGAGGTTTAAAAATTTAAATCAACGAGGCGGACCGAAGACTTAACATGTACATGGACGTAAATAGATATTTCAACTATTGGTAGTTAATAAATATGGAGGCAGATTTAATTGTATGTGTATTTATTAGTAAATTAATAAAATTACCAAACTATGTTAAAGATATATTATTTTTTTTGTCGGAGAATATTATATTACGACCAAATGAAGAAATCATAGAGTTGTAAAAGGAGAAAGAAATTCTACGATTGTTGCATGATATTTTTGTTGTTAAAAAGATATGGAAATTCTATATATATATATATATATGTATATATATATATATATATATATATACACATATATATTTTTTTTTTTAAAATACATTTTTTTTAAATAATTTAGGCTAAAATGCACTTTTGGCCCCCTAAAAGTTGCGATTTTGACCCCCCTATTTTGAAAAGAGAAATGATATTTATACAACTATTTTTTGACAACTTTGTGACAACCCCCTCTCTCTCATACTCATATTTTTTCATTCTCTCTCCTTTTCTTTCTCTATTATTTTTGTCCAATGAGAATAAAGAAAAAGTGATTGTCACAAAGGTTGTACAAAATTGGTTGTACAAATATCACTCATCATTGAAAATAGCATTTTTGACCCCCCAAGTTTTAGCTCATTTGCCAAACCATGGCCCCTCTTGATTTTGACTCAGGAAAAGCTGACTTGGCGCTTTTTTATTATTATCTTGTGACAACCTACATGAATTTTTGCTACAAAAAAAATTAAAAACCCTTACGTGACCATTGTACAACGGTTGTAAAAACATAAAATCCAGCGTGGCCATTGTTTTGCAAAAGGGCCAAAAATATCCAGGGTGGCCAAAAATATAAAAACAAACACGACATGTCAGCTTTGACTGAGTCAAAATTAAACGGAGGCCATTGTTTTGCAAAAGGGCTAAAACTTGAAGACCAAAAGTGCTATTTTCAAAATAGAAGGGTCAAAATTGCAACTTTTGGAAACTTGGGGGACCAAAAGTGCATTTTAGCCAATAATTTATAATATTTGTAAATATGTGCAACAGAAATACCTGCAGATACGGAGATATCCGGTAATTACATGAATTGCGGATATTCACGTGAATATGAATGTAGCAAGTATCATTTATATCCATGACATACCAGCTAGCTGAAATCGCAGGGTTTGGTGGTCCAGCAAGTTCATAAAAAAAAAAGATTTTTTTCGAAGAAAATGTTCTCCTAAAAAAATGTTGAGTTCTAAACTAACCACAGTTTACATTATGTGCCAGTTTCTCTGCAATTAGTGGTATATACATCTATCAATGTATGGAAACATTATTTTTTGTAGACCCTCTTTAGGTCAAACAATATTGTAACACAACACCTACAGTTCATGAAACTGATATCAGACTGCTCTTGAATCTGCTGCAGTTTCTAAGCCGAGACCTCGTTGAAGCATCCTTGTCTTTCTCATGATGTCATTACACGAGGCAAAGAACTCATGCCTGAGAACCTCTTCAACACTAATCCTATTCCTTGGGTTTACTGTTAGACACTTCTCTATTAAATCAAACAATGATTTCGGGACTTTATCAACAAACTCTGGTCTCTTTGAGTGCATCTTGCACCAGGTTTCTATGTCATATGATTGCAAGTATCGGTCATCAAATAGTTCCTGTAATCCAATGGAGGCAATCATTAGCTTCATTTACCTTGTTCAGAAATAAGAGCTGCTTTTTGTATACTTCTACATCTTATTGAATTCAGAGCCACAACAATTAAAATCATAATTTCTATTGTTGATTGCAAATGGGAGAAAAACTAAGATCAAATCAAATTTGAGCAAGCAACCGCCATCTTCAAACAATAATAGAATCAACTAAGGGACCTCTTTTTCTTCTTCTAGTAAACTAGTGAACTTATCAAACTTCTTACTGAAAAAAATTCAAGTCTCATTGATTTAGAGATAAAGTCTAGTTAATTCTCAGTTAATTTTGTGATTATGAGCTAGACTTAAAACTTAAAATGGTGATCCAAGGGATGTATTGTGAAAAATCCAGAACACTAGTAAAAGAATTCAACAATGCTTGAAATCTCAAAAACGAAACGTAATCATTTATAAATAATTTTTTGAGTGAAACTTAATAAAATAATACAACAACCAAGCAGTATCCCACTAAGTGGGGTCGACTACATGGATCAAATTACGCCATAATGTTCTATCATAAACCATATTTGAGTGAAACTTAATAAAATAATAAAGAACGTTTTAATTCACTCGAGGGAGGATATTTTCATTTCCATTTTTTCATGCTATTTAATTATAGGTTCTCAAATTTTGTCAAAAATTATAGGTTCTCAAGTAAGGATTAATAATGTAACCAAAAGTAATAATAACGATTAATAGGAATGGCCAGAGTTGCTAAAAAAAAAAGGAATTTACCACCGGAAAAGATGTTTCACGGTCATGCAGCTTGGCCACTTCCCAAAGCTCTTCACTGCCCCGCAATTTGGCAATTTCTTTTAAACTCCTGCACCAAAACATAGTCAGCACGGAAAAGCAAAGGAAGATAAAATTACAAATGAATCTGAAGTTGATTTTTACTGTTCTGGTTCGCCAGGGAAAGAAGTTTTCCCAATCAGCATGTATAGTAGAGTGACTCCAGCCGACCAAATATCAACCTTAGGTCCCTGAAATTGAGACCTGAACAAAACCTAAAGAAAAAATGAAACCGTGAATTAAAATTATGGAAAAATAAAGTCATCCATTAATTGTAGGAAGGTTATCTGTGAAATAAACTTTAAATGATACATTTTGAAGGTGTGGATGTGATATCCAGTTCAGTAATGAACACACAGGTTTCAACAGTGTTTTTCTTTGAATGACAATAAAGGAAGCCGCCAAAGACCAATAAATTTTAAATCATGAATGCTGTATACAAGACCAATAAATTAAATATTTGACCATATAACGAATATTTCCTTTCTTCCCTGCCCAAGATGAAGGAGGTCAATTTGTTAAAAAAAAAGAAAGATGAAGGAGGTCAGTTAAAACTTGGAAAACAAAACGCTCAAAAAAGGGGGAAACATATACCAGGTCAATTATCTGGAAATATTAATTAATTTAAAATCATGGAATCTAGTTGGCTGTACAGACTGTGTTTGATTGGAAAGGGTATCTTTGTGATACTCAAACTCATAGATAAGTCTCACCAGTCGGCAGGAAACAACAATTTGAACCCCCCACCCGAACCATATCTAAAATAATGGATAGAGTAACCCACACTACAATCACAAAACTAACCTATTATATGATTGTAGTAAACCATAGATAAATAAGTAAAAGGAAAACACAGTATCACTGTATTCAAATATTGATTTCTTTTTCGGCACGGAAGTCCTATGTTTGCAACCTCCACAGCATTGTAGAATTTCCAACGGTTATGTTAGATGCTTTTCTACAAGCATCTAAAATTGAACACTTCCTGTGTCAGTATTCAGTATTGAATTTTTTTATGCGGTCAAAAAACAAAAGTATTAAATTTATAGATGATATTTGGATCAACAAGATATAGTACCTACAATTGCAAGAAAAAAATGCAAGTGAATAGAAGTGACAGCAAGACTTTACCTCTGGGGCACGGAAACCCTTTGTTCCAACACATGGACCCTCTCTTTTATGTTTTCCGTCTCCTGAATAACACAATAGCAGTTAGTAAGGCACAGTCTTAAAGGTAGCAATACCACTCTTCAGAACTCAGAAGCTTTGAATTTAGAATCACACCTTTGCTTCTTAATAACCCCAAAGCAACCGTAGATGAAAGTATAGGCATTGGCGTAAGATAAAGTGTCCTGCCATCTACCTTGCCTGAAGGAGCAGTAACCCTTTTCCTCTGAGAAGAAGGACTTTTCATTGAACTATTGTTTGCACATTGCATAGAATTCTGCACGAGGCTGATAAGCTCCTTTCTTCCTTTGAAAGGTATGGGTTCACGGAGCCTATCGGCAGAAGCAGTCTTAGTGCTAGTAACATCTCTGGCAGAGGTTATACCTGAGCCATCTGCTCCTTGTGCTCTACGTAAATTTGCAACAGCCTTATCAGGACAATTTTTCAGAGGACCGGCATCAGCTTTTGCCTTCATATGCTTACGAATTTCATAGTATTTCCTACGATCTGCCAGATCTGGCAATTCCCTTTTATTGGATGTTAGAGACTTGATTCCTCCAAGATTCTTGTCTTGGACCACTGGGGAAGGACCAGAAGGGAGAGGAATATTACTGGATGCATCAAGCCTTGGTTTTGATTTACCTGAGTAAATGAACAAATTAACTGATGAAACTAGGCAAATTATATAATGAATTTATGATGACCGCATTGAGGAGTGTTATAGACACTCTTTCTAACACTCACATTCTTATTTGGTGAGACCCATGCGGGTCTCACACTTTGGAAATGGATCCCACATAAAGTGGTGAGACCCACATGGGTTTCACCCAATAAGAGGAGTGTTAGGGAGTTTTAGAAAGAGAGTGTTCCTAGCATTTCTCTGACCGCATTTCATAAAACTTGGCAAAGTGAACTAAGGATTAATTGAATGATGCATGCAAAAGCAAGCAAAATGTGTTTCTTTTCTTCTGGGAGGATATAAGGCTTATTGCCTGAGATTAATATACAAGTAAGTAGCCAAATAGGTCAGAATTATGAGGCTTACTTCCGATGTTGTACTTCTGCTTTAAATCCTGAAAAGAAATACAATACACCAGATTATATTTGGAAATAATCACAATCAAAACTTATTTAAGAAGCAAGAGAAGCAACCTAACCATGGCAAGGTTGAAGTCAATAAGGTAGCCTTTCTTTAGCTTTCGAGAGAAAAGGAAGTTTCCAGGTTTAACATCTCTGTGTATGACTCCCTACATAAAAAAGAGTTGGAACTTCTCAAAAAAATGTGTATGTTATCTTGAAGTCAAAGTAAAAGAGAATAAGCAATGGGAAATTACCTCTTTGTGCAAGCACGCAAGTGCCTTGAACATGCAAAACCCATACCACTGAAGCTCACAGATATCAATTTCTTTTTTCAAAACCTACACATTGTGGAATTTTCATTACAAAATACAATACAGTAAAGAATGGCTAAAAGGTAAATCCATTTCCCACAAAAAATCAATTTCTTTTTTCCAGAAACTAAAAATTGAGAAGCTAAAATTAGCTTCATCAAAGATGAATTCCAGAGAAAGGATGGTGTTATGAGCAAATCAGCTTAATGTTAAAAGAGGTTGAAAGGGAAATATATCTCCTGAAGATTGATTCGTTGATCAAATCAAAATGGTGAAAGCTCTTAAACCAACAACAGTTATTTTTTCATACGAAGAAAAATTTAAATTACAGACAATTTCAACAATTACCTCAGGTCTCTCATGCTCAACATGTTCTAAAACAAAGCAGTCACTGTTGCCACTTTTGAAAGAACCTTCAAACTTTATAATACAGTTTTTACCCCTGAATCATGAAAAGTTAAAGGACAATAGGCAGCATGCGTCGCAGTAAAAAAAAAATATACAGGATCATAAGTCAATACTTACCCAAAACGCTCAAGCATGTTCCGCTCATTATTTACATGGTTTTTATGAGCATTGCTATGAGGACCTGTAAAATTACATGTACAAATTGTAGAATCAAGATCAGCTTTTTAAAATCAATTACACCGAAATGTTGTATTGCAGATAATAGAAAATAGTGGTTTGTTCATATCATGCTATTCAACAGTGCTGTACTGTTGCTATAGCCGCTATTTCACAATATATTGTACTAAATAGCGTATCAAGGAACAATAGCAATTTGTTCAAATTCTGCTACGAAATAGCGGTATAGCGCTGCTATAGCCACTATTTAACAACACTGTTACAAACGAAGAATTTTAGTAATATAAGAACAATTACAAACGAAGAATTGTTTCCAATTTTATATTTTAAGTAGGAAAAAGGGCAAGTAACTGGATTCTTGATTACAAATAAGCAGTTTTGTTTTCCAGTAGAGTACAAATAAAGGACCCTTGACCCTATTCCTTTCCGTTTTCTTAGCATAACACTTCAGGAACAGTAGATACACGTTTAACATAAAAGATAGGCGTTACTTACATTTTATAGCAAGTCTTTTTCCATCAGTTGTTCTATGAGCACGGTAAACAATGCCATAACCACCTAAAGAAATATCAACGCAATTTTAGTAGGGATTTGTTTTATCAGTTTGGAACTTGATGAAAAACAAAGTCCTAATACTAATACCTGAACCTTCTTCTTCCTCTATTATAAAAGATTCAAAAGATGGAAATGTTTTTTTCTCCACCTGATTCAACAAAATAACCAAAATGGACAACATCACATGTATAATACATCTCAGGCAGATAGCCAAAATGATTTACAGAACATTATAAGTTATATCGTATCAAATATGTTAACAGAAAGAACTCACCTTAGAAGTCATGAAGTTGTCTTCTGCCACGTTTTCTTTACGACTTTGTTTTAGTTTGTTTTTTGAAATAATACTCTGATCATGACCTTGATCAATTTTTTTTGGAACATTATCAGATTTATTACAGGCTAGTGACTCGGTTAGAATTTGAGTCATCGAGTGTGGATCATTTTTCTGTCCATCCTTCAACATGCGAGAAGATTTCAGAAGCTGCTTTGGATTTGAAGAGGGCTGAGCTGCTTTATTGGAAGACTGGGTCACCATGTTCTGATCCTTACCTTCATCACCTTCAATAATGGTCTGATCATTACCTTGATCAATTTTTTTTGGAACATTATCAAATTTGTTACAGGCTAGTGACTCGGTTAGAATTTGAGGCTTCGAGTGTAGATCATTTTTCTGTCCCCCCTTCAATATGCGAGAAGGTTTAAGAAGCTGCTTTGGATTTGAAGAGGACTGAAATACTTTATTTGTAGACCGGGTCACCATTTTTCTCACTGTCTTGTTTGTATCCAAATCTAATACATGCATGCCCTTTTTCAATTCCAAAACTTTTGTTGGCTCTTCTCCACATACTACAGGATTGACCCTCTGAGCAACATCTTCCATCTCTTTATTTTTGTCACAGTTGGTCATTCCTTCCTTCAAACCACTTTCCTCTTTATATTTTTCAATACATTCTCTTATTATACCTTTTTCCAATTCCAAAACTTCTGTCGGATCTTCTTCGCATGCTACAGGATCGACCCTTTGAGCAACATCTTCCATCTCTCTATCATTCTCATAATTAACCAATCCTTCCTTTGGACCTCTTTCCTCTTCTTTATTTATTTCATTAGATTCTAGTAGTGAATCTCTGTCAGTATTATTTCGACAAACATTTTCACCATCCACAGTAGGGGTTATGTTTTGTTCAGGATATTCATTCCCAAATGAGTCAAAGCAATCCATTTTGTTCTCTGATCCAATACCAACAACATCACCATCATTACACAAAGATTGATCTTGGACACTAGTTGGTGGAGCAAGGTTAGCAAAGGGATTATGTCCCACGAATCTATCTAGACCCTCGAGCTTCCTCAAGTCACTTTCACTAATGAAGAAACTCTCATTGGCTTTGATAAGAGAGCCAGATATCTCTCCTTTGACCATGCTTGTTATGCCGTCATTATCAGCTTCCCTGTGTTTGAAATTCGGTTCTGAACAACCTGAACACTCTCCAATTGAATCAATACGTATAGGAATCATATAATTCCCACCATTTACAAACCGAGACTCAAATTTCAATGCACAGAAATTTCTTCTCATAAAAGCCTCTGCAGTAGTATCAGCAAAACTCTGCAAGCAAAAGAAAATATTCAAAACTTGACACCAAATTCAGCATGAAATACAACAGTTGACAAATAAAAGACATAGCATATCACTGCTACCAAGCTTTTGAAGAAAAATAGAAGAGATCAAATTATACTACAAGAATTTGATATTTACAAACAATGATGAGTCCAACTAAATGGTTGCATTTTTCTTTCTTTTTTATACCATTCTAAATGCCAAAAAAATGATAACAATACTACAAGTGAACCTTACTGTCACTGTCACTGTCAGTGTCACATATTAAAGGTAGTACACAACTCAATCAAACAATGTTATGAATCATGGTGCACAAAAAATAGCGGTTTGTTCAAATTCTGCTACACTACAATGCTATAGTCCTACTCCTACTATAGCCGTTACTCGGCAACACTTTGTACAAAATCACATAACAATAACGGTTAGTTTAAATTACGCTACGCTGTAGAGTCACTGTAAGTTTGCAGTTGCTATTTGACAACTCTGCAATCAAATTCATTAACATTCAAAATTAACACCAGAATCTTGTGATTCTACGTACATAATGCACAAAATAATTAACCTACACAATTAAATTATCAACAAATAAACATCTAGAAGTGAAATCAAGTGAAAGTCACTGTCAGTGTCACTTATCAAAGGCAGTACACATTTCAATCAAGTCCATTAATATTCAAAATTATTATGACTCTATGCACAAAATAACCTATAACTAAATATTTAACCCAACGCACTATAAAAATTACTACAAAAAAAAACTAGACCGAAATCAAGTTCATAAACATTCAAATTAACACCAAAACAGTGTGATTCTACTACAAATATTCACCTAAACACTAAAAATTATATAAAAAAATATAGAACTAAATCAAGTTCATAAAGGTTCAAATTAACACCAAAAGAGTGAATAAGTAAGAATACCTTAACGAAAATTTCCGGAACTTTATCACCAATTGCAAGCCGTTTCGGATTTCTTCCACCTGTTTGACCAAAATCTCAAATCAAGATACCACCAAAACACACACAAAATCAACATATAATTACACAATTAAAGAAATAAAACTGAAAATTCATGTTACCTTCAGTAATTGAGCAAATTGACTTGCGTTTACGGGAATGAAACGGAGTTGAATTTTGGAACTGAAATGAGAAAAACCTAGCCATGGCGAAAGCAGCTTCAACGGAAGGAGTTAGAAATCCGTTACTGTTAACGGAGAGAGGAGAATCAGGAAGTGAAGCAACGTAGCGAATGAAATCCGGCGAAGCTTTGAAGAAGATGCAACGAGAGGAAAGATACTCGGCGTCGACGGGATGGCCGATCTGGAGGAGGAGAGAGAGGAGGTGCCAGGAATGGTCTTCGAGGAGTGGAGTTGGATCGGCGAGTTGCGGTGGTGGTTCCGGCGGAGACATTTTGGATCGGCGGTGTGAGGAGAGAGAGAGAGAGGTGTTGAAATGGGAAGAGGATGAGAGAGAAAGTGAAAAAGAAGTAGGAGTGGAGCGGGAATTGTTTGATGTGTTTGTTTTCCCGCTTCTATGAATCCCTTCTTATTTCATCAAGTACTATCATACCATAGATTTTTCGCAATCACGCGGTCAACACATCAGTACGTGTAATCTTCATCTAATGATTCAAAATAAATTAGATTTAATTGCTATTGTATATTTTGAAAAATACTAACTTATCAACTTTAAATATGAATCATATGATTTTGATCAAACAGATACAAGTGTGTGACTGCAACAAACTAATGCCATTTTTTTTTATAAATGAGATTTGTTGCGGTAGTCAATATTTGACGTATTTAGTGCATTTGAGGTTGTTGGATCAAGATCGGACATCAAAGGTTTTAATACACTTATTAATTTTATAAAATAAAAAGATATCGAATTTGAAATATAGACAGATCTTGATTCAACGATCAAGTATGTCTGACTTCGTGAAAGCGTGAAACTTGTGAATGAGGCAGATGTGGTCCCTCCTTGTATGCATATGGATAAAAGTTGAACCATGATTGGTTGTCGCCAATTCTTCAAGGCATTCACTTATTAAGACTAATATGACCGTTGGATTTAGATTGAACGATCTAAATTTTTAAATAAAAATCAACTTTTTATGAAAATGTTGACCGTTTGATCTTGATCAACGACGATTGTTGTCGCGAGTGCATCAAAAAATTGACAGCTGTGAATTTGATTTGATCGATAGTCTCAATAGGAAAATTAAAATTTGAAATGGTAGGCAAGTGTCAAAATAGGCTAAAGTTTTTGAATTTATAAATACCTCCTTAAAATTATAAAATATGATTTAAAATAGTCTATCTATTAGTAATTTTTAACTTTAGAAATTATGTTGTGGCATGTTAATTGTAAAATGTCACTTTTGAAAAGAAAAAGTAAATGTAAAATGTCACTATCGACTAATTTGTCTATTGAATACAAGTCATTATTTGTTCATATCTTACGCCGAATAAGATTAGTAAAATTATGATTTACTTAGCCTTTAAAAAAGAGAAAATGCTAACGAGTGTTCTAACGACACTCTTTAAGGACTTTAGAAAGTAAGATTATATAGAAACATGTGACTTTAATGTATTCTTTTTAAACAAACAAAGGCTTGAACTTGGGTCACACATTTTTGAAGCCTGACTTTATTGTAAGCACATGTTCAAGAAACAAACTCTAATCATTCAAAATAAGCAAGCAAGATACATACATTATATTATAATCATAGTCAGCTACAAAATTAAAGCCATTATAGCCTAGTTGATGATATCATGACAGAAATAGAATGACTACATCTAAAAGTCTAGCTCTGCCAAGTCCAAATCTGGAAACAAAGCCTGCACTTGTTCAACTGCTTTGTCAAACCCAGCTAGATGTTGTACAGCCATATCTAATTTGAGTTCCTCCCAGTTTTTGTCACACTGCGAAATCTTTTCCTCCGTCAATGCAACATTCTTATCTGCATTGTCACATTCGCTTTTTAATTGCTTCAGCTTTTCTTTCAACCTTGCTATCTCTTCTTCCAATTCGGTCATTTGGTCGAGACGCTTCTCTGAACTCACCAATTTTTCCTTCATCGCTTCTAAATAATTTCTTTGATTCTTTTCAAATAATTGAAACTTCAAAAACTCATCTTCAACAAATTGGCCAAGGAAAGCAGCTCTCAAACTAAACGAACGCAGCACGGAGTATGCAGTTGACAAACCACCTTTTTTAACCTTTTCCAAATCCTTAGGAAAGGATAAATGATCTTTTACCATAGCAGAAGTAGAAAACATCGCGTCCCAAAGAGAAGAAACTTCATTTTCTCCTTGGTAATCCTTTTGAACATCACTCAAATCGCTCTCAGATGGAATCATCTTCTTCTTACGAGGGGAATCAATGCTAGGAAGACTAGGAATACTTTGTAAAGGCACGGCATTAATGGAGACCGTCTCAGAAGGACTGTCATTATCCTTGAGATCAGCCTTCTTGCATTTCCGAGTTTCTACCCCACCTTGAGGTATTTGTGAACTTCCAATGGGCTCACTTGCCTTTTTCTGTCGAGCCTTCTTTAGGTATTCCTTCAACTCATTATCGCTTAAAGAGGCTTCTTTCCTGTAAAGGCAACATAAACAAAGAGAATTTGGTTCGTTACTCGGTCATAAATCTTTGTTTGAAATTTTTGTAAGAACATAATGCAGTCAAGAGTTCTTTCCTTTGTATAACTATGGATATCCAATTACCTATTTCAACACTATGTGAGAGCATAAAAAAGGGACAAAAGTAGGATGAATATTTAAGCCTTCACACGGTATTTGGAATCCACTTGTAAAACCCCAACTATTATTATGAATTTGCGTAGTTGCCACATTCACAGCGCGCATTAAATCACATTCAAAACGAGTGAAGGGAACCCAGACATTAAGATCCTTCAATCATACAAGCATACATGCAAGTAAAATCGGACTTTACCCCAATGGACCCCCAAGCACAAACAGCCCCCCCCCCCCCCCCCCCCCTCCCTCCCTACTCGGTATGATTGTATGACATTTTGTGAGGAGCGGGGAAAACTAGTTATACTCGCGAACATCTGAATAATAACCTTGTAACAAAAACCTACTGGAAAACAACCAAGTACGGTTAACAAGTTAGCATAAAAGAATGTCCTAGCACTCGTTTGGTTTCACGATGGCAAGATGTGATCGTAAGTCTACTACAGTGATTGTGGTTTGACAAAAAAATTGGTGTTTGGATACAATAAAAGTGAATCAATTCAATCCCAAACTTGAGTTTACTTCTAGGCTTTCACGGTTACCGAAGATCAATTCTAGAAATTTGTGGGTGTCACATACCTCTTCCCTTTATTACACATTCAAAAACAATTTAGATCTAAAGTATACAAACTATTGTTATGATTCAAAATGGCACATAAGGAATTACACTTGAGATAACATAATTGGTTGAGGCAAATGAACATGTGGCTAATGATCCTAAGATCAAGCAAGGTTTGATTGTGCATAAGGGAAATGATGATCAATAATGCTTATGAAGAAAAGTCTTCTTCTCCCCTTGGTACTCTCTTCGAGAGTACTTGGTACTCTCTTCGAGAGTACTGGCTTTAAGTCTTTGGACTAAGTCTTCTTCTATCTTCCTACTAGTTCCTTAAGAAGACATAGGAGAAATATGTCATTGTAAAAATAAAAATTACATAAGAGAATGTCTCTAATTTTAGTGTCATTTGATCAATTTATGTTATACTTTTCATTTTACATAACTTGTGTTAATTTACCAAGAGACAAACAAATGAGATTGATTGTGACTTAGTGTTGCCCTTAATCACATTTATTTTTTCAATAGATTTCCTTTCCTTCATAGAAGATAATTATATTCGAGGTGTGCTGGTACCGATAAACATCAATTCGTCATGTCGTGAATTATTTATAGCCTCTTTCACTAGACTAATTAGCTATTGTTGGTACCGATAAACATCATTAGTTAGTTCACATTTGTACGCAGATGTTTTAACATGTATTCTCCATATTGGTCAATGAAATGATTTATTTCTGCCAACAAAAAGAGGTTACAACCAACAAATACAAAGAAATCAACAGTGAGAAAAAAAGAGGGACAAACACAGGGAAAACACTCAAACCACAAATTACTTATTGATATGCTTAAGTTACATAATGCACACAACTTTGTACTAGCATTGTGCAAGCATATATTATGAACTTGGCATTTATTCCATTACAATCGTCATCCCCTAACTTGTAGTGGCAAAAGGGAATGTGATAGTTTCAAGAAGTGGTCGTCCCAATTTTTCCATGATCAATTTCTTTTTCAGACGAAGCTGTTTCTCTTTGTATAAAGTCTCTGCCAACTTTACAAGAGCCTCAGCATTTGTACCTTGGTTTGGTTTTTCCTCTGGAACATTGGTATCTACATTCATTTTCAAAACTGGTTGGCTCAGAAGGCTCACTCCTACCTTTGCAAGATTTTCCAAGTTTGCTTGCGTAGCATTATCCATGGAATCCATAGATGGATCCAAGTTATATTCCTGCACATTAAGATTGACCATTAGAACGTTTTATACATGGGAATGTAACCAAAAGAAAAAATTACATTCTTTATAAAGTACTAGTAATTTTTTTATCGAAACTTGTTTTGTCAAAATAAATTTTGAATTGATTAATAGGTATTTTGATTATGATATGATTAAATATGATGAAATTAGTTTGAATATGGTTATATTTAGACCAACTTAGCTACCAGACCTTTTTTTGGGACTTACTTTGGTGCATAGGAGTGCTAATGATGCAAGAGAGTCATGAAATATGGACTATGATTCTTGCAGTCAATTCTTTTCATGCAGTTAGGACAAACAATGGTTAGATTGAGATTGGACGGTCCAGATTTCAAACTCGGTATCTTTTATTCTTTTAATAAAATAAAATTTGTAATAGAATTTGGATTGTTTGATCTTGGTCATTGGTCCAATGACCACAAAATTGACCGCAGGGAATCCGATTTGATCAAATATTTCTATACTATACCTGAATTCTAAGGTAGTCGTCAGAAGATTGGAGGCCTGGGAAGACTTTGGCAAGGTAATATTCAGTCATGTCTTTAGCAGCATTATCATAACTACCAACTGCAAGACCAGATGTTGCCCAAAATGCTGCTGAGAAATGAATTGCATCTTCAGCATTAAAACCTGTAACCTTTTTAGCTCCACATCCTATAGACAACAACAAGATTTTGGTATCCTTCCCCTTCTGCTGATTTATCACTTCAGTCGCAGCAGCCAACGTCTGCAGGATATGATAGTTAGGTCAAAATTAATAATGCATAAATTTAGATTACATTAATTTTTGTGACATTACAAGCTATAATTTCTTAGAAATGATTGTCCTATAACGTAGAGTCGTCAAATTTCAAAGTCACCAAGTGAAATCTTTACCGGATTACATGCAGCCACGCCACCATCAACCAAATTGAATTCAGCACCATCATTATCAAAGTAATAGGGTGGTAGATAAGTTGGTGCAGCTGAAGTTCCAATGCATATATCTGACAATTTTGCATCTTGGCTGGGAACTTCCTCTAGCTGCATGAACAAAGTTTTCACAAAACAATTGTAAATATAATCAGTTATTTAAATATATATTTGATTCAGGAAAAAATAAATTAAAGATTCTAGGTACATGCTGACCTTAAAGTTTGAGAATATAACTGGATGAAATTTCTTGATGTCAAAAGTTGGGATTACCACATTGGTCAATGTCTGATGCAGTTTTGTATCTTTCAATAACTCACGTGCTATAGTATGTAAGAATTTGCCGTCATACTTTGGACCTGGGTATGTAGCATCCCAACCACTGTATAATGTTCAACATGATTAAGCTTTTTTTTTATTCAATTTAACTCATTCTTGCATAACCAATTTGTAAGATGAAGGATCAATATCTTTATAAACTCTAATAAGACATCATTGTTAATCTATGTAGGGCTTGTTCTTTTCAATACACCACTTGCATCTAATACTATTGAACTTGATGCGGAAATATAAATTGATTGTGATCTGATAAATATGACTAGATAAATTGATTGTTTTCCTTACTACTAAGCAAAGTGCATGTAATTTTAATTGGAAACGGGTTTTGCAAAAACTAAAAGACTTTCAACAAACTTATGTGACATACTTATGATGTGAGATACATGTTTGAATAACAAAGGGTTTATCTTGTTATGTTTTTGTCCATATGGAAATGGCAATGCAAAAGAAAATTACTAGACAAAAAATGCTGAATTAGTGACGGGCCAAGGGTCCCCCCTTAATTCAAGAAAATAAATTATATACATAGTGGGATTTTGGTGAGCCAAAGATTTGATCACTTTAATATATATTGGCTCATGGATTCGACCATCTTAAAATTGGTCCCTTTTTTCTGCGTACTTCCATGTATTTTTGTTTTGGTTCACTTTTCAGATCTTATCACTCCTTCCCCTTGTGTACTTAATTAGATTATGATCAAAACTAAAGTCGTATTGTCACGTCTACAAATACAGATTAATTATTTAGATTTAGGCAAAAACACAAATAATAAATAGTAGTAAAATAGAAATATTATTATAAAAAAATTAATTATTTCCTCTTCTATTTTTTTTTTTATCATTTGTCTGTATGTATAAATCCAAATTATTTGTAATTGTGACCATACACGTCGTGTTGTTCTTGGTCCTTGGAGTATAGTCGTATACCCATATTTTAGTCTCTTTGAGGAAAAATATCTACATGGTCACAAACACAAATAAAAAAGGTTTACGCACACACTCATAAATAAAAAAAAAAAAAAATAATTGCATGATGTGATTTTTTTTCTCATTTTCTTTTTTCTTCATTTATGTAAGTGTCCCCAAAATTTTCTTATTTGTGCTTGTACCCAAGTAAGACTTGCTCCTTTTGAGACAAATTCTACAATTTCATAAAAAAATCATGAGATTTGTCCAAATATTGATAAATAACTACTTTCTTTATTTCATTTATAGATCTTTTTAATCTGTATATCTTGATTATCGTAGAACGGAAGGAGTATGTACATATATATATTTTTTCCCCTTAGTTTAGAAAAATAAAAGTGCATGATTATAGATGTGACTGTTTTCATTTTATAATATATATGTTAGTTTGAATATGTATATTTAATTTATACCTAGTTTGATTGAATATCGAAGGACCATATTCGTTGTAGAAGTTGATTACTTCTGCAGGAGTAAATAGAGGACGAGTAGGGTCATTTGGGTGAGGAGTAGTGAGCAAAGCAGTCACAAGCCCTCCAGTACTAGTCCCAGCTATCACATCAAAATAATTTGCTAGAGATGCTTCTTTATCCTTCTCCTGCATGCAATTATCAAGTGGTGTTATTTAGACATACGATTTTCATATCATATCTGAACAATTTTGTATATAAAAATCATCTGTGACTTTTTCTTTCAACCTAGATAGTGCTTGTACACTTTTTTTAGTAAAAAGGAAAGAAAAAGAAAGATAGGGCTTGTATAAACAGTAGCATGCAAAAGGTGGTATATGCATGCAAGAAGTCCATTTATTAATATTATTACATAACCTTGAGATATATTTGAAATTTCACATGCAACAATTGTAAAATTGTCATTAGTACGATCATTATTAATAATAATTTCTTGTCTTCAATTTAAAAATAAAATGAAAGTTAGATAGAATATTCATATGAGTATTGACCTTAAGAGCCTTTTCCAAGTGGTCAAGAATTATTGCTGGAATAATTCCTCTAATACCACCACCATCAATACTGAGAATGGTGATTACATTTCCATATGTTGGAGGTGGTAGCTCTTTGTTGAATCCAACAATAAGCTGACTAGCAAAAACAAACACAAACAAAAGGAAATTAATAGCCATTATATTTGCTTCAAAATTTGATTGAAGGGCTTGCATTATTTGTTACGAATGTGAAGGGTATTTATAGGCAACATATCGATGATGAAAATATAAAAAAAAAGAAGTAAAGTATGGACACGTTTTGCATGAGTGACATTGTAATCCTCTAGTGTAGAGTGTCTTTCGAGGGAGCAACTTTTTTTTTTCTTCTTTTTCCTACGTGGATTCGAGGGGTAACTTTGTGAGATACTTTTATTTTTTAAAACTTCGTATGATACTTTAGTCCTGGTAGTATCTATCCATGCACGTTTCTTTGTTTTTGCCTTGAGTATATGTTGTCCTCCTCATTCATTATATGTTAGAATTTTACTATAAAAAATGCTATTTCTAGCGAGAGAGATAGACATATCAAAATTTATCCGACATAGCTGGAAAATATTTATTGCATTGTTTAATGTTCACTTTCTATTTTTCAGCCACACATTCATGTACCATATCAAATAAAAAATGTTTTAGATTGACATATCTAAAACAAAATTCTATATATTGACAAACGCAATTGAAATAATGGACATACTTTTAGCCATTAATCTTGTGTCAAAACGTTGAGACTTTTTTAAACTTTTTAAAATGATGTAAGTGTTTGAAAGAGAAGACTTCGGTACTAAAACAATGAATTGCACTCCTATACACAAACTTTTAATTTGTCCATCAATGAATCAACTGATTTATTAGGGGCGAAATCCTTGGCAAAGGGAAGTTTGACAGGGTTTTGCAAAAGGTAGAATATCTGGCAAAACAACCCGTCACAAATTTAAAATTAAGGGTTTAACCCTTAGGAAATTTGTGAGCGGTGGAACCCTGTGTTAAGCCTTGGCATAACCCCTGAACCATCCCCTGTCATAGCCCTTGTAACATATTATGATTGACTAAATTTGCCAGGAACATGCCCCCTCTCAAATCATTTTCATTTTTATAAAAAATATTTAAAATTAAATAAAAAGTTTATCAATAAATAATTTTAATTAAAAATTCAAATTAATTTTTTAATTCATTTATAAAAATTAAAACACAAATTATATTTTTAAAAAAGACTATTTAATTTTTTTAGGGGAAAACAAATTCATTTATAAAAATATGTTTTCACAGCCAAAATAATTCTGAAAAATAGAAACACATGTTAGTAGGTTTCAAAATAATCTACAATTGCACAAATTAATTTCAACAAAGTAGAAACACAAACCACTATACATATTACAAAGTTACAAGATATAAACAGTTAGTATAACATCATTCAATTAGGAATAAAACAAATTATTTTAAACAAAGACACCAAATATATTTCTAGGTAACTTCATTAGAGTTTGAGCTAATAATATACGTTAAAGACACCAAAAATATTTCACAACAAGAAAAGGATAAAAACTTCCTCACATCAACAAAATCAACACTCATTCGTGCTTCATTAGTTGAAACTAAAAACAAAAATTGAAATCAATTCCTTAAAAAAATAAAATTGAAATCAATTGTAAAGCTACACGGAGTAAAATGCATGAGTATCAAACTTCAAAGTAACTAAGCAATTCAGGTGACCAATAAATGCATTCCTATTGTTCCACTCTACATAGATTCCTTACTTTCTTTCTCAAACTCTAAAGTCATCTTATAACTATATTATTTACATAACCCCCTCTATGTTAGACAACTCAAATATCATCAAAATAATTTAGAGTCTTGGTATTTAAGCCAAATCCTAATTTACGTACTAGAAATTCTACTAGCTTGTTATCGACACTTATTCTTCAAATACCTTCACTGTTCTTAGTCTCAAGTAAAACAAATCTTTAGCACTATAATATCAATTTATTATTTTCAAAATAGCATCAACACTACAATCTATATCAAGAACTTAATACTCCATCCGTTTTAAAACGAGTGCAATTGCACACAAATTAAAGAATATAATGAAATAATCATTAGACATAACACTTTTGCTAAACTGTCCAAGAAAAAGACAAACTTAAAACTGCATTGAAAATTGTGTGAGAGAAAAGTTGAAGTATTTATTGAAGGTAAAGTTGGGAGAAAAAAATTAAAGTTGTATTGGAAATGTAAAGTGACATTCATTTTAAAATAAATTTTTTGACTAAAGTGACACTCGTTTTAAAACGGAAGGATTAAAAATTTAGTATCATTCATCATCAAGAATCATTACTCTCAAAGACTAATTTATCCGGTAGTTGTTCTTAACTTCAATAAATTGATTCCTTACCTTCTGTGATCCATAGATATGCCCCATTAAATATTATAAAATAACTCAAATTTCATCAAAGTCTAATTAGAATCGCAATTCTCTTTGAAATCCTATATCTAACATGATTTCCAACTTATCCAAAACTCATTCTCAAGAGCACCAACATTATAAACTATAATTATTATACATAATCTGAACACAATCCAGCAAATCTCAAACTAATAATCCTATAACTAATTTATACTATAAGCAAAGAGTTCATAACTAATTTCCCAAAAGGTTGCTAGGGCTTTGCCAAGGCCTTGCTCCTGACAACTTTGCCACATATTGTTGCTCTTGGTAAATATCCTTGTGAAATAAGCATTTTTCTTGTAGTGATAATGAGAAATAAAGCACATGGATCATAGAGATAGGTCATCTATGTTCGAGTATTATCTTTAATGTATCATATTAAAATGTGTCTCTAATAAAATCATATAACTTATATCATTTATGTTTATTCGAGTTCCAAAGTTAAACAATATTACTCAAAAATCAAATGTGTACACTTTAAAGATTAAAATATGGAATTTGAGGGTAGATGCCAATGAAAATTGGGCTTAAGGTGCCAATAAATATGATTATTGCTCTCCGCCCGGCACAAAACACTTATGTCCTGTAGGTAAGACCAAAATGCCCCTGCGCTAGTTAACTAACGCAAGTATAAAATTATGCGTTAGTTAACTAACGCTGCGTGACTTAAGTCACGCATGTGTTAAACACTACGCAAGTTAACTCACGCACAGATTTAACACATGCGTGAGTTAACTAGCGCACAGTCTGTGCAGATTACCAGAAGAGGCAGAAACCTCTCTTTTTCCTGTTTTTTTCATTCCTTCTTTCATACATTCATCCATTCATTCAATTGCATGCATTTTTCATTATTCATTCAAGCATTCTTTCAAGCAAGCATTAACTTATAAACAAATCACGAAAAATAAAGAACCAAAATAACGAAAATTGTCATAAAAACGCTAAAAAGCGCAAATGTATAGGATTACATCCAAATCCGACAAAAATATCATAAACAAAACTACACAAGTCATAATGCCTAAACCCTACTGATGTGGACTCCTACTCCTCCGCCGTGAAACCGACATCTGCTCCAGCATGCTCCACTCAGACTGTATACCATGCATCATGCGAAGAACCTCTGGATTACCAAACACATCAGGATGCCCCATAATACTATCCACTCTGGCTCTGATGTTGCCGATGATCTGGTATGGGTCGGGGATGTATGACCCACTGCTGGTCAACAAGAACCTCCTCGTAAGGAGGGACAAGATGAGGAGGTGCCTGAGCTGCGTAGTCAGGAATGGCCGCAAGGGAGTTCACAATATGATGTGATACTCTAACGAACCATCTCATGTACCCCATACTATGAGACCACGGCTGATCCTTTGGCACCGGTTCACCCCTCTGCTGCTGGCTGAGGACATGTAAAGCAAACTCTAAGAAAGCCTGTGCCACATCATTTGCCGCAATAAGCTCAACAGTTGTAGGAGACCTTGGCCATGTCTGGACGTACCCGTACTATCTAAGAACCCGCTCTAGCAAGTGACAAACCATCTTGTCTCTGCCGGCCATGTTCCATCCGAAGTACCAACATATGTCCTGAAAAGGCGTGATGTGTCATCGTCTCTTGTACGACCTTCAGATGACATGAGAATGATCCAACACATCAATGACATCTCTATAGTGTCCAGGGTCCGTAAAGCCCTTAGGAGGTTTCCACCGACTCACAAGCGGGGCAAATGCCGGGTCGTACACATCATTAAGAACCCTCAGAATGAGGTTCCTGAAGTGCGCCAAAGTCCATCCCTGCAAACACAAAGAACCAAATATATATCAACACAAGTATTATACAAACAAGGTAAAAAAGAAGAAAAACAAGTTAAACAAGGCACAAATTTACGATCCAATAAGTAAAGAAGAAGAAAAACAAATATTACACAAGTAGGGTCATGTAACCACCACAGAGGGCCACTGGTGAATCGGAGGTTAGAGAGAGCTGCTCGTACAAGAATGCTAACCCCATCTCACCCCATGACCAATCGTCCATATCTTGCAGCGCAAGCAGCCACATCAGATTAATCTTTTTGCTGTTCTTGCGGGAAAAATGGTCCATCCAAGCAAGAGCAACAAAAACGCCTTAACGCAGGCCAACCTAACTTGAGCTCGCTCGATTTCCTCCTCCTCTGTGTCAACCTCAACCAGCTGATTACACCTATTTAAGAGCTCATCGTAGCGCCTCTTCAGTACACCAAAACTGATATAAGGACCACCTTGTCTTGCCACCTCCTTAGCGGCAGCCTCCACTGTAAAAAGTAGGTCCACCTGCATCATCTCCATCCCCTCATCACGGGTTAACTCTCTATCAGGAAGGAGTCTCCCAGTGATGGGGATGCCTAGGAGACACGCCACATCATCTAGTGTGATGGTCATCTTCCCAACGGGTAGATGGAAGCTGCTCGTCTCCTCATGCCATCTCTCTGACATCGCACAAACGAGCCCATGAGAGATGTTCTCGTACCCACTACTCAGGAGGGGAGTTAGAGTGGACAGATTCACTACATCCCAAAACCAATCGTTTTGTGCTCCCGGCTGAGACACCATCAAGTTTTTAAGGCTCAACTTCTTCCCGTGAGAGATACCTTTCACCCTATGTTTTTTTCGAAACTGAAATATAAAAACAAAAAACAACAAACAACACCATTAAATAAATAATAAGTAAAATAAACATTAAATATATTCTAACATAAATTTTAATTCTAACATTAAATAAGTAAAATAATAATTAGAATAAGTTGTATAAATAGGAAAAGAAGTAAAATAAACATTATAATATACTTACATCGGCATCGACCCATATCCTACATGCCACATGTCCACCAAATCGAGGTAAAAGCGAGAGGTTAGAAGATCCCCCTGCATAGCCGTCTGGTCCGGCCTCGTACACCACCCTCGGCACCCCCTGAAAATGACCCCCACCATCATCGTCCTGCTGAGGCTGAGCCTGCTCCTGCTCCTACTGCTGAGGCTCCTCAATATCAGGCTGCTCCTTCTGCTCAAACTGATACTAGTGAGGCTAAGGATCCTCAAACCGATACACTTGAGACTGAGGATCCTAATAAACTTGATACTGCGTTGGGTCCATCGTCTGGGATGGACCAGTCTGTGATGAAGAGGGCCCAACATCATCAACACTGGCAAGTCTCGTGCCCCCCACTCTCCCTCGACCTCGGTCATGTAAAGGAGGGTTTACTGCTTGCTTCTCCCTCCGTGCACTACTAGTAGAGGTAGGCCTCCCTAGCCTAAGTCTGTCAGTCCTTTACCTCTGAGACATATCTGCACAACACAACATTTTAAAAAACACAAAATTAATGACACATTTTCACACAGAGATTGTGTCATTTCTAATAATTCAAGAACAACACTAAAGTTTCGACAGTGTCATTTCAATCCGTAATTTACCACATTGTTGTCAAACATACTATAATCAACATTAATAAACTATATTCTAACTAATTTAATCATTAGCAATCCAAAAAAACAAAAATAACCATTTAGACATTTTACCAAACACCTAGAGTGCAATTTTTAAACAACTAAGAAATCTAACAATTTCTAAACCATAAACTACCACATTGTACCACAAGCAACATCTAAACAACAATTTCTAAGTTAAATCATCACTAACAATCATAAAAACTAACATGCAAGCAAAATTTATAAAAACCTAAAAATGTTAAATTTCTTCAAAAATTCGAAAATTTCAACCAAAAAATGCAATGAAGTAGGATAATCATCACTTACTTGATATTGTTGACGAAATTGACTTTGAATGGCGCAAGAATGACGAAATTCGAATTTGGGGGTGCAAATTTCGTGTTTGAGAGAAGTTGGAAAATGGAGGTTTGTGTGTTGCTGAGTTGCTGTTAAATCACTTAAGTAACGATGCGCTACTTAAGTCACGCAGCGCTAGTTAAGTTGCGCAGCGTGACTTAGCTAGCGCAAGGCTATTTTGGTCTTTTCAACTGGGTGCGAGCGAAAAGTGCAGGGTGTAGAGCAGTATTCATAAATATTGGGCTTAGTTTGACATTGATGGTGCTAATGAATATTGGACTTAGTGCAGATAACTTAATGGTAATTACTTTTCTCCCATATGCTTTTGCTCATTCCCATCAAATAGCCAAGCATGAGTTAACTCATGCATATGTATTTTTAACGTGAGTTAATTCACGTCAATGTATTTTTTAACGTGAGTAAACTCAAGTTGAACGGGAATGAGAAAAACATATAGGAGAAGAGTAATTCTCTAAGTTAATTGGAAACCAAAAATATGTTAACGACTATCTATTTCAAGTACATGAATTAACTATAAGTAAGTCTCAATATATAGAGGTGGAAATATGATTTAATTTAGTTAGTTGTTGAAAACGTTATTAAGTGGTAAGAAAAGTCTAGACAATCGGACAAAACACTTGAGAAATGTGAACAGGAAACTGGATGATAAAAACTAACTAAATTAAATGCGAAGTGGAAATTTGAATAATTCATCAACATCCAATAAAAACTAGTCACATGATTAAATTTACAAGTGACACTCACAAGAATTTTTTTACTCACCTTATAAATATATTTACGTGACTAGTTATTATTGGATGTTGAACAAATTATCCACATTCTCTCGAAAATAAACTGATAACTTAATCAGGTAAATAGACCTTCAACCAAATACGTTTTTTTTGCTCAAGCAGCTCACGAGAGGATTCTGATTATTTGTTTTTGATATGTGACTTTTTTGAACAAATTTGGTATGAAATTTATAATTGGCTCAAAGTGGTTTCAACCAAACCAGCTCGAGTAAATGATCACTTTCTTCAATTCTGATCGTTGGTGACTTCTCAAAATTTTTTTGTTCTTGCGTTTGAATTATTTGACATGACAAGAATGCTCGTGTTTTTCAACAGAAGGAATTCAATAATTCAGCTTATAGATAAAATTAAGCTTCAAATATTCTAGTGGTTGAAGGCTAATCATCCTAATTTTGCTTTTAATTATCACATGTGGTGACTTAATCTCCACTTATGTTTGAGAGTTATCACTTAATTTATCTTAACTTATGTATTTCGAACGTGCCTGCATTATGACTATATCGTTTTCTTTTTCTTTGATGACCTGATGTAACCGATATTCTTTCTAAGTTTTTCTCTAGCACTCCTTATATTGAAGAGACTAAGTTTTGATTAATATGTTTTAGCTTTCTAAAAGAAAAGCTTTTTCAAAGTAGAACAGGAGGGAAAGAAGTGTTGTGTGGTTTACAATCATGATGATAAGGTGGGCAGAGTGAGCCAGTGACCACATGCCATGCGAAGGTGTTGTGTGTAGGTTGTGAGAAAGAAGTTTCAGTGTCATAAAAACAAAGTCTTTATAAACTTTTCAAGCTGGTCCTTCATATATCCTATTTCAGAGCCGTAGGTTTTTTAAACAATTATTTTTGGAATATCAAATCATTTGTACACCAACTTGTTTTCAGTAACAAAATATTACTACATGTTATTCGTAACAAAGTTTATGCCTACTTATTATTGCAGGCAAGCAAATTTATATCATGTTATTTATGCTTGTTGGATACCACTTGGAATAAAATCAAAGACTTAATGAGTACCAACCTATTTACTTGTGTCCTTAATTTAATGTAAGTTTGATTACTTGCACCCATTTTGGCATAAATTAATATAACTTTTAAAAAAAATCGATAATTTTTTTATTTATCATATTACATTGTCAGTCAAAATAAGACTTATTTCATATAAAACAATATTAAAAAAATACCAAAACCTACATTGAAATCAAAGCCGTAACATGGTGGTGGCAAAACTTAGCATTGAGTCATTGACAATGAGTTAATGCAGGCACATGTTGCATACTTCTTTCAAGGAGAGGAGTGGCTGGATCCAAAATTGTATTGTTCTATACATTATTTATCGGATTTGATAGATTCAATAGAGGGAAGGAGAAGCTATGGAATGAGATATATAGAATTTAAAAATATTTCTATTTACTTCGATGAAGAGAAGTTAGAGATTTTAATGAATGAAAAATATAAAACTACATTTTATACAATTATAATATTTAAGATGACACTAAATATATGGGCACTTTATCTTGTAAAAGAAAAAAATATGACACTAATTACATGATACCCATATGATTTGGTGGAACTCGTGTGAATTTTAACCAATAAAAAATGGTCTGTCGAAAAATGTGTGTTGTTAATATTTTTCTAGTATAAAATGACAAAATGCCTCAAACATGACAAAATCAAAGTGATCATAATATCACTGTCCACTACATTTGTTTGTTGAGGTTCAATTCATTGATTGAGTTTATAATTGATTGAAATATATGATTTGTCAATCTAAATTAAGCAAACACCAAAATAAGACAAAAAAAATCAAACAACGTCGCAACAAAACGACGAACAAAACAATGTCACACTCAAACAATAATATCACGAAATGCGTGAAAGAAAAAACCAATTTATGAAGGAAAAAAAACTTAAATAAAAGATCAAAAATAATACAAATGAGGGACTTGAACTAATTTTTTTTTACCAAGAATGACCCTCTGATGGGAAGAGAAAAGTTGTACAGAAAGTGAAGTTTTACTCTCTAAAATTTAGAACTGGCTTGTACATTACAAAATCTTTCCATTAGAAGGGAGATAAAATTGACTTAGGAAAGATTTTACTCCCTTCGTTTTTCTTCAATTTCGTACAAATAATTCAACTAAAAAATGCTGAAGTCTAGACAGTTATTTTTGGGCAACCGTGATGTTGTTTCAACATTTGTCAATGATACAAATAGGTCAAAAGAAATTAGCTTAAAAGTTCACAAGAAACAAACTCAAATTTCTATACATTTTTTAAGTCCCGCACACTCACAATGAATCATAAGAGAAAAGATTAAATGAAACTTTTTGATCCTTCATCTAATGAGACCGCACTACATAAGGTGTTTACAAATATTTCCAAACCCAAAAAAAAAACTCTCACCAAAGACACTCAACCCCAAAAGTTCTTTCCTTTGGTTTCTCAAGTTTCTCTATCTTGAAACTCCCTAAAAACATGAAGAATGAAGTCTTAAATAGTACACAAGTCACGAGAAAATCATGTCACAATTTCTCTCCTTCATGTCATGATTTGCAATTCTTACACAAGACATGAATTAGCCATTATCCACTAAATTGTGCCACAATTTCTCCACTTCGTTCCACAAAATTTGCCGAGCCTGAACAAACCGCGATACAATTTCACCAAACCGCGACACAATTTTTACTAAATCTTTAATCAACAATCGAGTCAATTACAACACGTGATATTTGTATGAAGTTTCCACCACCATTTAACAGTGATTAATCTCTATCAGAAAACTTGTGAAACATACAAGGTGGATTCTTCCTTCTCAACCAATTTTTTATACAATTGTTAGAAATCAAACTCATAATCACATGCTTAAGATGTCCAAATTCCTTAACACTTTGATCAATCCTTTTTTTTAATCTTCACAGTCTACTATCACAATGTTGTTGTTGCGTTTCGATGGACTTTTTTTATTTTTTTTTATAATTTTATTTTGATAGAACGAGGGAGCCGTGGCTCCTCCCTGTAATAATATACTCCACTTTTGACTATGGATTAGTATTTTTTTTTTTGGAACGTGTAGGTATCAACTCTTTCTTTATTTTGCTCTAAAAGAAAACTCTTTCCTTAGTTTGTTTCTCGATCCGTATACAATTTTTAGTACTAAGGTATTCATCCGCGCGATGCACGAGTTATATTTAAACTATTTAGATCCTTAAGAGGATCTTATTTAATAGATTTAAAGTCTTTGTATGCAAAGCACGAAACATGTAATAGTGAACAAACGTTGTAAAAAATGTAAAATGTACAATATTGTTCAAAGCAAATAATCAGTAAGATATGTTATCCTATACATGGATGGATGTGTAATCTAGTAGACTAATTATACATAACAGAAATGAACTCCTAACATGGAGAATGGGTCTTTTATTTATAGAAAAGAGAAGAAACTAATTTAGGTTTTGCATGCATGATACACGTCTTCTTAACTACCTACAAACTTCTTCTACAAGTTTCTTGGTCTTCAAATCATGGTATCTAATAATTTCTAAGAAGTAAATCCATCCACTCTAACAAATTTTAAATACTTATCTTTTTCTCTTCTAATCTGATAATTATTTGAGATTAGAATACTTATAAATCTTCGAATATTATTAGAATTGTACCTTTTCGAACACGCCCAGATGATCTTTGAAGGAATCTTTCAAGTACTTATGTTGAACCAGAACAACAACCTTATTTCGAGTGTGGTATTTCAAAGAAATTTCAAATGTTTTTTATTTGTCCTATCAGATAACTCAAAACGAGTATTTTAAATTTTGCATATCACATGCTCATACTACAATAGCAAAAAAAGTACCTCGGTTTATTTATGTGGTATTATATTTGTCAAAGTAATTTTTTTAAAGAGGTTTATCAATGTAATTTTGGGTAATTCGTCGATATTTTATAAAATAAAAAATGCAAGTATGTGTTTTTTGTTTGTCAAAGTTGTATAATGACTAGAAATACAACTTAAGCCTTATGATGAATTAGTGGGGTGTTTGAGATTTAAATTTAGACTCTTGTATATATTATGGAATGTCCATATCAACTAAAATAAATTCTTAAAGATTTTAAATTTTTTAATTCACGAATATTATTTGTTAAACGGAAAGAATAACTTGTCTAAAACATTAGGTCAACCCTTAAATTGATGACCAGCTCAGTTAAACACATGCAAGTTATTTTCTTTCAATGGCTAAGATAATATAAAAAACACATGCACGTTGTATTTAATATTATTCACGTGATCCTATACTATTCGATATTTGGTGTCATATAAGGCAATAATTAGCATTTGTCAAAATTTTGGGTCAATTGCTTAATTTTTGATATTTTTATCATGAACCCCATGTGTGCCTATAAATACCCTTAACATTTGGAAGGAAGAATGCAATCCCTTCAAATTGTGTTCTCTTAGAAAGATTAATTAGTACATAATATATATATATATATATACATATAATGGGTGCTTTTCTTTTATTTGTGTTTGTTTTTGCTAGTCAGGTGATTGGTGGATTCAACACAAAGCTACCACCTCCTGCATACGGAAATTCAATAACCATTCTCAGCATTGATGGAGGTGGTATTAAGGGGATTATTCCCAGTGTAGTTCTTCAGCGTTTGGAATGTATTCTTAAGGTCAATGCTACTTATCAATACTTATATGTAAAGATGATGTACGATTATGGTGTGACTTTTTTTTTTTCTTTTCTATTTTTGCTTTTCATTATTTAATGGGTTAGCTAACAAGTGCCCTAAGAACACTTGTTAAGGAAACCAAAACTAGTTCGTTTGCATTGAATTCAACAACATTTTGATTTTTAAAAATTTAAACTCATCATTTTTCATCATTTTCCAATACAATATTTCTATTTTTATTATCTTATCCAATGGCTCAAAGACACTTTTTACCATTTCCTTTATTTAAATTATTAATTAAAAAAAAGTTAAACTCCATTAAAATAAGAACTAATCTACTACTAAGAAAAATATTAGACATTATTAGAGTGAAATTCAAGTCACTTAAAATGACATCAAAGTGAGATTAATGATAACAATATAGGGAATAAATTAACCACCTCAATCACCATAATCTGTGTTGCACGGGTACGGGTACGACATACAACATTTCTCAAAAAACAAAGGTTAAGATAATATTTTTTTTTAATTTAAAATAACATAGCATGAGTAAGGTTAGCAAGGAGAAGTGAGAAGTCAGAACAAAAGCTAGAATAGAATACAAAAAAGGAAGATAAGAAGATACAAGAAAAGGCTTGAGTGCTAGACTTTTCTACTTCTGCAACTATTGACAGACAAGAGAAAGTAGACATTAAGTATGTAGCAACAGTTTCAGAGTATAGTAATTGTTGTTGTGCCTCTTGAACCATTTGAGTTTATAAAAAAACAAAAAAAAGCTATAATTGCTATTAATTATCATGAAAATTCTCATTTTATCAAGAAAAAACTATTATAAGTACCCTGAGAGTACCACCGCCGTATCGTAACCGTACCAACGTTTAAAAAAAAAATAAAAATTATTGGTGCGTCACAAGTGCGTACCGTACGAGTACCGGTACCCGCGTAGTACCCGGGTACGTTTTGCAAAATGAAGTACCTGTGTTTCTGAGACCATACTACATTTGTCAAAAAAATTTCCAACCTTCCATTTGATAGATTTTTGGGTGCGTCTGTGATTGTTGGATGCATATGTGTGCTTGAACCTACACACACTCAACATTGGTCTATTTATTAGCAGTTACAGTACCCTAGAAGAAAGAAATTCCTAAATCATTTTATGAAAAATGAGCTTCTTAAGGTATATTAACGTTTTCTTCTTTGGCTTATCATTCAGGTTGTGTCAAAAGATGAAAAAGCAGCACTGGCAGATTATTTTGATGTGATAGCAGGGACAAGTACTGGAGGACTCATTGCTGCTATGCTTGCTGCTCCTAACGTGAATGATACTTCTCGTCCTGCATTTAGTGCTGAACAAATCTTACAATTCTACTTGGATTTTGGTCCTTCCATATTTAACCAAACTTCTGCTATGTAAGAAGTATTTCATATTTATATCATCGTTGCAGTTTTCAAATGAGTTGGCACAACGCAGCCTCCTCTAGTCCTACGGACCTTACAAACCCAACTACGTAATAGGTCAGATGACCCACTTGTTTTGGGTTAGAAAATTCCTCTTCTCCCGACCAAAAACGTTCACTCCCATTAAACTGAACAAAATACTCTTGAGTTAGTTAACTTACATTCGGTAAATTATAACCTACGTGAGTTCGGTTAACTTACGCTGCGGTTATAACCTACATGACTTAACTCATGCTGAAGTTATAACCTACATAAGTTAACTCACGTTGGGGGTTATTATAACCTACATGAGTTAACTCACGATACCTACGTGAGTTAAGTCACGCCGACTTAAGTCAGGTAGTAAGCGTGACTTAAGTCACACCGCGTGTTAGCGAGTTAACTCATGCAGGAGTATTTTGGGAAATTCAGTTGAGAATGAACGAAACTTGATGGGATAAGAGCAATTTTCTTTGGGTTATACAATATTAAGCTGACCCATCCATTGTGGTCTATGTTGGCTAATGGGCCGAGCTGACCTTTTTTTTTTTCTTCTCTCGTGAATTTACTCATTTTATTTATTTATTTATTTCACTTTGATACATTATATTTCATGATTAACTATTTGATGAGATATGATTAGATTATGCGAGTGAACATTCTTTTTACATATAATATTAAATATTAAGCTCAACATTTATTCCTTAAGATGAAGCAAATTTTTAAACTTTATAATTTTAATTGTTTAGCTAAATGTATATCTTTTTTTATTAAGTTTTCATATTTAACTATATTTTTATTGATAAATTTTAAATTTATTATATTTTTAATGTTTTTGTGATATTATTTTTCTAATGATCACATGGAGATATTTATAGTTGGTGTTTGGTTCTCTTTTTGTGTTTAGCTAGGTTTAAGTTCCCTCTATACTCTTTATAGTATAATACACCCTGCTCATATTAAGTGATACAATTGACTTTATCACTCATATCAATGTATTAATTTTGATCTTTAATATATTCAATTATCTAAATTTTGCAGTGGTTGGAATCATGATTCCCGACGTCCCAAGTTTGATGGCAAGTTCTTACGTGCTAAAGCACGTGAGATATTGCAAGAAACACGATTGCATGATACTTTGACCAATGTTGTAATCCCAACATTCGACATCAAGAAAGTTCACCCAGTCATTTTCTCAAGCTTTAAGGTTATCATATTTGCATAAACATGATAATTAAGTAACTTTTGATGGATAAGACCAGTTACATGTATATAATGGGGATCCGGCTATCACCGAATCCCTTTACATTCCTACAGTTGGTTCATTCAATCAAAATTAAAAGGTCCATATTGAAGTTCGGTATTTTTAAGTCATAACAGTAAAATTTGTAACTTTTGGACCACCCTAATTTTGACGAAATGACCATCGATATCTTAACTGCGTTAATGTGGGACCCTGATTCAACTCAGACAATCGAAATCCGAGTTAATATAAAAATCAAGATAAAAAATTAAAGTCAACTGATAAAAGGGAAATTTTATAATTCAACAATTGATTGGTTCTATTTATTTATTATTGTTTGTGAAACTTTGTTCATGCAGGTGGAGGAAGTTCCCAGCCTAGATGCAAAATTGTCGGATATAGCCATTGGGACTTCAGCTGCACCAACTCTACTACCACCCCATTTCTTTATGAATGGTAAAAGGCTATTCAATTTAGTTGATGGAGGTATAGCTGCAGGCAGTCCGGTAAGTGTAATTGTTAGAAGTACAATATAAAAACCACTTATATGTCTTTACCTAATATAAATATTTAAGGTCTATCCAACACTTATTGTGATCTATGTGAGCTCTAAAATAAGATCGGTATTATAATATTTTAATTGTACTTAATTGTTTTGTAGGCCTAAGTTTACGAGAAATTTTCCTATGGTCACAAACATAAATGAATAGTATTTGGACACATATACATTAAAAGAGTTTTACTAATAATTAAAAAGAAATTGATGATAAAATGATTTAGTATTTTGAAGAAAAGTCTTTTTATGTGTGTGACCAAACACTATTTATATTTGTGACCATAGAAGAATACCTCCAAGTTTACATGATAAAACAATTTTTTTGGACTCCAAATCCATTGCTTTACCATCATGGACTTTAGGATGTCCTACTACATTTTTTTTACTGTTTCTTTTTACATCCTATGAGTTTTTCACGTTTCCTATGTTGTTCGGATTATAAAATTCAAACGGCATAAACACCCTATAAAAACTTTCAAAAATACGTTGAAATATTTCGAATTTTAAAATCCGAATATGGCACACGAGAAACTATAGGGTTAAAATAATAATAATGATATTTTTTTTCAAAGGAAAGGCCGGCCTAGTAATTGGCTGAATCCCTTTGCTTAAGTAGCAAAGTTGAGAGAAAGACTGATTTAGGTTTGGTTTTTTTTCCTCCTAATAATTTTTTTCATGTATTATTATCCAAACCACTTCAACCTAAAAAATAACTTGCACGAGTTACGTGTTAGAATTTACATAAAACTAGTAGGAACCTCAAATAGAAGGTTTCAGTTGCCAACTTTTTTTAAATAAACTGTAGTAGCCTTTGTAAATATAAAAATGGGAAAAGTAAAATGATATTTTACTAAAAATGGTGACTGTCCAACTTTAGATTTTTTTAGGTCCATATTAGAATCACCGACAACTAGTTATGTATTTAATATATCATTAGTCATGTTACATATGGATGCACATTAATGTTCTATGAAGTTTCACGTGATAAAAATTGTATGTACATTCAGGCATTGGTTGCAGTAAGTGAAGTGATGCAACAACTGAATGAGAAGAATCCTAATTTCATTCCTGTGAATCCAAACGAACCTACCAAAATAGTGTTGTTGTCATTAGGATGTGGAAGAAACGAGATTCCAGGGTTTGGTGCTCTTCTTGCAGGAACCTTCTCGTATAATTTTTGGATGCGCAACATTATTCCTTTGGGTCTTGCAAGTGCTGCTGCAGACATACATGAATATCACCTAGCATCAGTGTTCCCAGACATCCCTTCTTCACACAACTACTACCTTCGAGTTGAGGTACATAAATGGTTGCATCTAGAGTTTTTTTTTTATCAGTTAGGCTAACAAGTGCCCTAATTAGGGCACCCGTTAAGGAAACCAAAATTAATATATTTGCATTGAATTCAACAATATTTTGACTTTAAGAGATTAAATTCATCACTTTTTACTATTTTCCAATACAATATCTTTACTTTTATCCTCTTAACCAATGTCCCGAGAGGGCATTCTTAAACATTTCCCTAATTTATTTAAAAGAATTTACTTTTTAAAAAAGATTAGAGTTGTTATTTTTTAATTTCTAATTGTTTCATGTAAATAGTGTTTTTCACAATTTCTTTTGAAAAATTGAGGAAGAGAAATATCATTATTAATTAGAGTAATACTAATGACCATTTCATAACTGTTCTTTTCAAGGGATTTAAAATATTTTCTTGATGTAAGAAGAGCTAATCCCTCAAAAATAAAATAATGTAAGTTTCATTAACATCAAGAAAATATTCTAAAAGTCATTTTCATTTAATTCTACCAAGCCGACATCTCTAGAATTAAATGAAAATTACTTTTAATTTAAATGATACTTTTAGGGCATATGTTAAGGTATTAAAGATAGAAATTATATGTTGAAAATTGGATCCATTTGGATTGTCTTATATTTAAATTTATGCAAAACTACTTATGCAAATAAATGAGTTTTTATGGATTATTTATAAGTTCATCAAAATAGATTATGAAAAAACAACTTATGAAGATACAAATTTCGTTAATGAGAACTTTTGAATTAACATACAAGCTTATTTATTTGCATAAACTATTTTTCATAAGCTCAAAAATAAGTCAATCTAAATAGATCCATTGTGCAAATTTATTTCTCACAAGATTGAAATTTAATGTTTCTTAATAAACGATTGCTCTTTAGGGCACATGTAAGAATCACCCTACTTTTTTTTTTTGAGCAAAGCATGACCCTAGTTTGAAATATATAGTAGTACTTCTTTATAATTCTAAAATCACTTTATCGTGATGTGATTTTAATGATCATAAGCTGCATTGATTTTGAGAATAAAGAGGATACCAATTACCAAAACAACATAATCTGAAAATTGTTGCGAATTCGATGAAAAATCACACCAATAAATACTTGATGTGTGGAGCAAGGAATAATCAAGCAACCAATACAAGTGGGTAACAGTTATAATCACAAACAAAAGTAGAAAACAAGGAGAGAAAAGAAGAAGAGAGAACACAAAAGAATTTGTTTACCCAGTTCAGTCCAAATTGACCTAATCTGGGGGAGAGAGCAGCCCTCCGTTTCACTATATGATGAGTAACGTTACAAAAGAGATGTCAATGAGTTACAAGAATAAGTCTCCCACCTAATTCTACCCAAAGTCCCAATCTCTTCCCGTAACCAAGAGACTCAATCCTAATAGTGTTTCCCAAGGTGAATCAACCCTCAAACCCTAGTGTTTGTTCCAAAGAGACAAACTCTATACAAACCCTAGTTTTGTTGTTGCCTTTCTAAACCTTGTTTCAGCCCCCTCTATTTCTCTCTCTCTTATAGTTTGCTATGATACAAAACCTATATTTATAGTAAAAGTAACTCCCATATTGTAACAAATTGTAACAAATTTGAGTCATAAAATACGTAACAAATTGTAACAAATCTGGCCCGTAACAAATTTATATTGTTACGACACATCGGGCCCCGAATTTGCTCTTCCAGAAATCCAATTTCTCCAATTTTGAGTCACTTTCACAACAAAAATCAAGATTATAATTAGTTCTAATAAATGGATTTTTTTTAATGAAATTTGTTTTATTTTATCATTTCATTGAATGAAACATGTAATATCCGGGTATAATGTGCAGGAGTATAACTTGAATCCATCTATTGTCAATGTTACACAAGAAGGCATGCAAAAACTTGTAAAGGCAGGACAAGACTTGTTGGAACAACCTGTTAAGATCCAAAATGTTACTTCTTTTGTCCCATACGAAAAACCTAGTGAGGGTACAAACGATGAGGCTCTTAAAAGGTTTGTGCATTCTTTTAACATTTTTATTATATAGTTATGCATGCTTAATATAGAATTGAATTATTCTAGTGTTCGTCATCTCCTAAACAAATATGAAATGCTAATTACGTGATGATTATGATTTATGAAGGTTGGCTGAGATTCTATACAATGAGAAGCAGCTGCGTTTGAAAACCAAATCAATGGAAAAAAGGGAACGGCCATTTATTGCTATGGAATAATTTCCAAGTGAATATTGCTGCAAAATTAAGTGTTTCTAGTTTGTTTGTTTCCTGTCAAATGTATTCAGTCTAGCTTGTTATTTGTGTGGGTGTGATTTTATACTAGAATAAAGGATTGAACTGCATTTTGTAGTCCCTGTAATACCTTTGCTTATAATAAAGAAGAATTTGGTTCTTTCTGTTTTCTTGTGTGCCTTTTATTGAATTGTTCCTTTATTTTTATATTTAAATTAATATTTTTAATAGGCAAAATATATTTAAGGAAAACATGTGTATCTTCTTATGTGCTTTATGTGCTTTTCATATGATGCTAAACTAAATTACTTTTCCTCAAATCCATAATTTTCTTAAAATTTGTTATAACCACGGAGGATTATCTTTTAGTCCAAAAAATGCACCTAAGTGTTATCCTATATTTAAATATCACAATAATACACAACTGGTACAAGATGGGATGTATGGATAGTGTTGGGTGTTGTTCGAAATGGATAGCTTAGACAAAGGCATGTGTGTTTGAGAAGAGAGTGTCTATTTATGTTAATGGGAGTACTACGTAATGAGGAATTGAACATCCAAATGTGTCTAAATAAAGGGGACCCTCAACCTCCGTTTTTTTTTCTTTTGATATAGCGGAAGATTTTAATGAATTGATTTTGAATGTCGCGAACCTTAACTTGTTTAAGGACTTTGTGGTTGGCCGGGAAGGTTTGCTTATTTCCTATCTTCAATATGTCGATGACGCTCTTTGTATTGGAAGCGATAGTGGAGAATCTTTGGACTTTGAAGGCGTTGGTTGGAGGTTTCGAAATGGTGTTAGGTTTCAAGGTTAATGTTTTCAAAAGTTGCTTGATCGAGATTAATTCCTTTCAAGTATTTGGGGCTACCGGCGGGAAAAATACGAGAGATTTATCTAATTGGGAGTCACCATTGGACCAATTAGAAAGTAGACTAAGTACTAGGGAAAACAAATATGTTAGCCTTGTTGAAAGCAAAATCCTTTTTTGATGTTTTAAAGATAACAAACAAATTTTATCTTGTTATCTACTAATGAATTTTGTGAGCATGTTTCATAAGAATAATTCTGAGAACGTTCTTGCCTTGCAAAATGATTACCAAGTATTCACCATCGAAATAGCAAAAGCAAACAAAAGACAAATGGAAACTTTTTGTACACATTTATTATCTGCATCAATGGAAATTGATTCTCTTTGTCTCACTAAAGATGGGAATAAAAGATCTTTAGGATAAAGACTCTTTTAAAGCTCTTAAAGGCAAAAAATAACTTAATGCAATCTTTGACAAATATGAGCACTTGTACCACAAGACTACAAAGGAATAAAATCTGATTAGGCCCCATGAGATTTTCGACCCATTAAGGAATAAATGGGAAAAGGTCCATTAAAGAATGTTTCTTCAAAAGATCATTTCATATGACATCATCAAAGGAGTCACTTTATGACATCATACAATGACATCAACACTACATCATCTTAAGTGGCCTCCAAGTTTTTGAAAGAAGGCAAACAACTCATAAACATCTTGCAAAGATGTGTTGCTTCATGCCCAAGTTTTGGTTGTTCACTGAAAAACGTTCTGAAGAACGATCTCTGAAGACAGCTTGCACACTTGTTCCCCAAGCAAGAAGTGGAGCGTATTTTTTGAATTTGAAATGGATTCAAACGGCTCTTTTGTGACCAGTACTCAAGGCTATTCGTGCTCTATAAATAGAAGAGCTCACTGAAGGTTTAAAGCAAGAGTTTGAAATACAAAAGCACTTATCTCTCAAAAGCTATTATTCTCTCAATCAAACTCTTCAACAAACACAACTCCATAATCTCTCACTATATTTATTTGTATCATTATCTTTTTGAGTTTGTGTTTGTAAAAGCTTCATGTGTTGAGATATCAAGTTCAACACAAAACCAATCTCCCTACAAAGCGAAATTCATGTTCTCAAGTCTATTGGGCTTAATAGTTTGAGATAGAAAATTCCAACCTTTCTTTTGCTAGTGCAAAGAATTGTAAAAGCCTGTTGAGGTTGATAATACAGAGGTTACGGATTGATCTGGTGTGATCAAGATCTTATAGTGTTGGTTAGAAGTTTCTACCAACTGAATACTATAGTGGATAATCTCACACGAAGTGTGGGGACTGGAAGTAGCCGGATTTGGTGAACCAGGATAACTCTCCTGTGTTATTTTCTCTTCCCTACTCTTGTCATTTATTTTCATATCACTATCCAGAGTGCTCTGGTCCTGATTTTTAATCTTCAATATTATCTTGCTATTTAATTAAACTACTTCCAGAAATATTCTGGTCCAAGATAAAACAATTATATAAATACTTAAACTAGAGATAAAATCAGCTTAATCATAATCTTTCTCATTCTGCTTATATAATCATTCTTTAGTTTTAAACTATATCATTTATTGAAACTAATATTTAACCAAGAACATTCTTGAGTATACAAACTTGGTTTAAAGTTTCAGGAATAATTTTAAAAGGGTCACAATTCAAACCCCCCCTTTCTTGCGACAATTATTGCTACTTCAAGCCTTGGTGGTCAAATAGTGCTCCTAAACTCCGTGTTGAATGTGGTCCCTATTTTCTTTCTTTCTTTTTTGAAGAAGCCAATGAGATTGTTTAGAAAAGCAGTGAGGATTGAACAAGAGATTCTTAAGCTGGAAAGGGGGTGTGTTTGGGAGGGAGGATAGTTAGTTAGGTGAAATGGATGATGATTTTAAATAAAAAAAAGCAAGGGACGGTTAGGTGTGAAAGATATCTAAGTAGTGAATTTAAGTCTTTTGACAAAATGGAGGCGGTAGTTGCTACAAAGTGGTCAAGCACTTTGGAAGGAGGTTCTTGAGAGGCAAATATGGGGATTTTAACAAAGTGGTTAAAAAAGGTGTATTGTCTTGGCCTTATTATGGTTAAAGGTGGTGGAGGTCCCTATTTCCAAAAGTTTCCCTCGTTTGTTCTCTTTATCCAACCAAAAATAGTGTAATATTATTTAGGCGTAGGTGTTGTGATGTAGTATCAAAAGTAAGTATTTTTGTTATCATCTTCACAAGGACTGGTGCGATATTATAAGTCGTTCAACAATCGATATCGGTATGATCTAACGGTTTCAAGATTATTTTGTTTCATACGATATAAAACTACGAAATTATAAAAGGTTTGGGAGTTAACAGGGAAATGATTATGCTAGGATTAAACTTCATCAACCTACTAATACGTATTCTCGGATTAGTGTTGCAGATTCTAATTATCAATTGATATTATTACATATTGCTCGGCAACATCATCCGTGTCCAAATGATGTCGTGATTTCAATTGATTCTTTCAATCGTTGATTTCCCAAACTATTAAACGATCCAATAGTCGATTATATTGTTGTTTAACTGATTTCCCAAACTATTAAACGATACAAAAGCTTTGGATTCCAATATTCAAAGTGATTATCAAAACCTAAATTCCATGTCTAGAATAAAAGCTTTGATAGAAGATTATTCCAACCTAGATTCAAAAAGTATTTTTCAATATAAATCAAATCCATAAGATTAAAAACATGGAAAACAAGAATAACCTCAACATCATGAGATAATTAAAATCAAACAGCATCATAATGAAAGGGAATACATACTAGTAGAGTTGATTACATTTAATCCCAACAAAAAGAGTCTAGCTACTCATTGTCATGGTAACCTTACAAGGAGAAGAAGAGAAATGGAATAACCAAGCCATGATGTCTCAATGATCTTGCAAGTCCTCTTCAATCCTTGTAGCTCCTTGTTCCTTGATGTTCTCTCTGGTTTTCCCCTGTTTTTCTCTCCCTAGAGTGACATAAAAAATCTGTTCTGAAATGACTAAATGGATTTTATACACATTCTGATAACATACTGCTCGCTGTGGCGAGTGGAACTTACTTCCCAAGTGGGTTGCCACGTTAGTGACCTCCTGAAACCGCCTTAGCTCGCTGTGGCGAGGTGTTGCTCGTTGTAGCGAGTGTTGTTACTCCATGTGGCGAGGTAAACCTGGTCTTTGGAACTACTTCTCGCTGTGGCGAGCTTACCTTTGCATTTCTTCATGTTTCCTTGCTTTTTGAGTGTCCAGGCATGCATTTTCCTACACAAAAGGTTGGTCTTTGATGTAAAAAGCATAAATGAATAATTCTTTAATATTTGTGAGCTTTTCATTGGATAACTTATAAAACAAGTAATCAAAGTGTCTAAATTATATATGATATTTACTACTTTCTGACACTTATCATGTTGGTAGAGGGTGGGATTGGTTGTTGACTTGGCGTAGAAAGTTGTTTGTTGGGAAGACCCATATGCTTGCTAATTTTAAGGAGCTTATATATGGCTTAGTGGTGTCTTTAGAGGAGGATAGTTGGATGTGGAAGTCGGATTAAGGGGGCTACTTTACAGTGAAATCGACTTACAAGTTGTTGGAAGGCTTGATGGTTTATAGCATAACTTGGGAACCATAAATGAAAAGATATTTGGTTACCTTTGGAAAAGTGGTATTTTTTTTCATGAAAATTCATCCAGGATTGTATTTCAACTAGAAACAAATCTTTCTTTACGTAAGATAATTTCTCCGGACGTGTTAAAAAATTGTGCTTTTTGTGATGGTCATATGGAAACCGTTATTCATCTTTTCTTGTATTGTTAGGTGGCGATCAAGGGATTGCAAATGGTTATATGTTGACTTGAAATTAATTTAATCACTCTGTCAAATTTGTTTGTTAACTTAGAGTGTTGAAGTGAGGAAGCAATAAATAAGAATTTGTGTAATCGTCTTTGGTTAATTTGGCATGCTAAAAGCTGGGCCATATGGATAACTAGGAATCAAAGGATGCTTAATAATGGTATCAAATGGGATGATTAAATGATTGAGGACATTAAGGTCTTGTCTTGGCGATGGAGTTTACTTATATTGAAGAACCTTTCTTGTCTTTTTACGAGTGGTGTTGGGACCATGGCGACTGTCTGCCGCGGAGGTGAGGGGTGTAGGGTATATACTCGAGTTTTGGATTTTTGGTCGCATAGGGTGTGAGGTCTCGGATGGCTACTACTTTTGCTATTGTTTAGGTCGCCTTATTGTTTTTTGTCTTGGGAGGTTTTGGTTGTGTGTTTTTCTGATATCTGTTTTGTTGAGTTTTTGTGGATTGGGGAGCATAACAATAACTTCTTAGCTCTGTTGTTTTCTTTTTTTAGGGTCAACGGTTTTACTTACAATTGAGCTTTATGTTTTGGATGTGGGAGGTTTTATGCCTTGCCTTCTCTTCTTGTATTGTTGTTGATGTTGGCCATGTTAACTAATGGTCGGATTAAACAAGTATACCAAATTGTTTACCAAGTAATAAAGTGATAAGTGAAGTATCACATCCATATGGATTGTCATTTCAATAAAAGAGATAAGTGTTAAGAGTTTTGCAAAGTTAATATGTTTGTAATAAAACAAAGTTTACGTAATTTAATTGCATAATGTTAGTGGCGGAGAATCCTCTTTATTTAGTTGTTGGAATTACTTAACAATCAAGTCTTATTCATGTTATTAATCATTATCTATCTAACTGATGAGTTTGTGGGGTTTTGCTACCTAGCGGTTGTCAAGTTACACATGCTGATCACACGGTGATCCTTATGTGTGGGGCCTTACCCTCTCAAAGATATGGGCTCATTCCCCTCCAGTTGTCGAGCTGTACTTGATGATCACAGAGGCGTACGTGTGGGGTCTTACTTTCTCATAGGTAATTGAAACATAAAGTTAAGTGGGCTTTCCTAAATGCCCATCAGTGTAGTCCAAATCTTCTTAAAGGTTCGTCCATCTATGAATCTTAGAAGCACGTAACACACTATCCTTCTCGGTAGTTCTACAAACGGGCAACCATATCAGCGTCTACCTTACCGAGGTGAAAGAAGAGCGGAGTTAATGTGCTGATTTATGTCGTGAAGTCATCTGTTTCCGTAATTACTAACTAGTTACTTCCTGATTTTAGGTATGGCACCTTCCTAAGTACTTACTTTCAGGGTTCGCTCGCTTTCGGCTTGTTTCCCTAGTTACCAATTAATTACTTCCTGATTAGATAAATATACATCAATATTAGGTAATGTCACCTACCTAAATTCCTAAGTTAGGGTTATGCTTCAGAGGAGACAAATCTTACGCAGCAACAGTAAAACTAGTAGTACAAAGGTAAATAACTAAATAAAGACTTTAAATTAAATAAATTATCCAACAACCAGAGTAGAGGTTCAACTTAGAACCTTAGCCTAAAAAGATTTAGTTACTCATGGTAACTAAAGATAAATTACAAAAGAAATAAAACATACTCTAAAGAAACTTGGAGTTAGGAGATAAACTCCTTCCTTGAAGCTCCTAGTGCTTGCCATCCTCTTGAACTGCTTCGTTCTGAATGAGAAATTGTGAACGAGGAACGCAGTATTTATAGGGAAAGTTTCCACTTGTACTTGAGCTATAATACCGAGCTTTTTGCACCAAAAACTCACAAAACAACACCTTGGCCTGCACGGAACAGGCTAGGCGCTAGTACCATGTGCCAGGATAATGTTTTAGCAAGGATGAGAGTTTTTGAGTGTCATTTCGTTTTTGAGGAAAAACAATCTTATTAAGCAACAAAATAACACTCAAATATGAAACAGTTTCGTTTACAATAAAAAGAGGGAACACCTAATGATATAGAGCTCAACAAAGTTTATTCTAGCTATATTGTGGGCAAACTATTTGAGAATTTCATTTTAGATCCCCTCAACATCTCTTAAGCCGTTCAAAATTCTGTTGTTACCCCTATTATATGCGTCTGATAATAGATATGTCCTAGAGAGTTAGGGAGTTATCTCCTAGATGACTGTTTTTTAGGACAGTACAATGAGCAAAACAGTCAGTTATTTTATTTTAGCGTTTCAAAGTTTCCAAACACCCCATTTGCTCTCCAAACCTACTTTTCATCGATTTTGGTGTTTCAGGGTTTCTAAAAGAATACCCATTCATCTTCATCCCTTCCTAATTTACGTTTCTTCTCTCATCATCTTATAACCTTTTTATTTCTTCCTAAAACTCTTTTTTACATTTTTTTTCTTTTGGAATTATGATTAAAAAATTCAAGTTTTGGGAGTAGGATCTAGTTAAACATCCCAAGTATGAACGAGGGAAAACTTAGAGACCAAGATTGCTAAAACACTAGAGATTAATTCGCAGAATCACAATATTTAGAGATCAAAAGTGAATATACACTTATACTCCTTCGATTTTTAAATACATTTCGTAGTTGTACAATTTGTATTACTCATGTAATTTTATCTGACCATAATTTTTAATTAATATATACTTTGACCGTATTTTTTAAAGGGATCAAAAACATATCTACACTTATTTAATTAACAAGTTTCATTTCATTGCGCAATGCACACACTCTTTTTTTTTTTTAACTTCAAAATTTATTAGATAATGAAAAAAATACAAAGAGTAATTAACCCACAATTCGGGAAAAGTACAAGGGTGCTCTGTAAGGAAATAATCAGAAACCAAAGAAAGAAAGATGGTTTGAATACCATTCGTATTACAGGCATGAACCTCCTATTTTCCTATCTATAAACCACCTCTAAGAGATGACTTTGATGACCTCTACAATCTCTTATGCCTAGAAATTCTTAAAAGAAAAAATAACCTCATTCCGAACTTCCCAAATTTTCTAAATTGTTGCATGCCAAATAAATGTTTGTTAAACCCTTCTGATGCTTTGTCAAAATAAATAAATTTTCATAAATAAAAATGGTGTAATCATTACTTAATAAATAATAACATCTTATATTTTCAAGAATTTTTTTCGATTTGTAGATTCTTTAATTAATGCCTCAGGATTCTGGTTAACAAAATCCATAAATAAATGATGTAAAGTTAAAAATCTAAGATGTTGTGGATATGATAAGAAGAGAGAGATAAAAAGAAAAGAAAAATGTTCCTTGAATGTATAAAAATGTTCAAAGATAAGAGTTGTAATTTTTTTTTAATATAAAATAAGATTGAATCAAATGATATATTTTCCAAATATGGAAAAGAAATCAAATTACATATGTTGGAGTATACAGGCAATTTTAATCATAATCTGTCTATCAATATAGTCTTTTTTTTTTTTTTTTTTTAAATATTCATGACACAGAATCTGCCAAAATAGTCTTTCTTAAATCTGCCAAAACAAAATAGTATTTTAAACATAAAAATTAAGATGCCGGAACAGTAATTTGTCTTCATTAACATGTTGCTCAATAATAACATAATAAATTTATACACTTTTATATTTGTCAATAATTGAGTAAAGAAACATATTTGTCAATAATTTGATGTACAATATTATAGGCCAATTATTCATGACATAAGATGCCAAAATAGTATTTTCAAAAGAAAAATGAAGCTGCCAAAATAGTAATTTGTCTCCAAATGCTTTTTTGTTTTGGTTCCATTAACATGTTACTAATTCTTTCTACTATGCAAAGGCGATACACATTTTTTTCTACTGCGAGTAATTTAACCAACATCATGTGACACTAATAAAAATCATCCATATCAATAAGTAGGGTTCATCAAATTAAATCAGCTTCTTACGCTCTTAATTAGCTAGAGTTGGCCGCCACTGTGTCTCTTCTAGGGTTTTTCCATTGATCATTGTTGGATTCCCATTGTGAGAGTGTTGTTGTCGATTCGTTTTAGTTTCACCCCATATGTGTCTTTGAGTTGTTCTTTTATGGTGACTGCATCTTGCGACACTAGAATTCCGATTAGAAAACCTTTTTGCATAGTAGGAAGGCTTGCAATATCAAAGTCTTTTGGGTGATAACACGAGCTTTACAATTTATTGATTATGGAAGGTTGACATTTGAAATCCATGTATTATTATGATCTTTTGGAGCATAAGTTTTTATCAACAGTTTTGGAGCATTTGCAGCCCCGATGTATTCCAAGAATGTTGTTCTTGGATTGCTAAGAGTCAATTCTAGCAACTCTAAATACTACCAACATTGTGTTAATTACAAAAGGTAATGAGAAGGAATCCATGCAAGGTTCGTGCGCCATAGCACTATGTAATGTGCTACTCAATCTTATCTCCAAAGTCCTTGAAAACCAACAAAAGGATGTTCTCCACAAATGTATTTTAAATAAACAATCAACATTTGTTCGAGGTCGGTCAATCCTTGAAAATGCAATGGTTGCTATCGAAGTGGTTCATGATGTGAAAGTTAAGAGTAATAGTAATGAAGGTAATGCTGCATTAAATTTGGATATTAGTAAGGCGTCTGAATCAAGGCCGTTTCTAAGATTTTGGTGGCCTAAGGCAACTTACATTGCGTAGACTTATTTAAAAGAAATCATGCTCAAAATGGGTGTTTGTCAACAATGCATGAACTTGATTATGTTATGCATGGAAACATTTGATTATTTTATCATTGTTAATAATGATATGTTGGCCCAGTCATTCTTAGGAGATACTTGAGACAAGAAGATCCTTTATCGCCGTATTTTTTTTTATCTTGTGTGCAGAGGGTCTCTTCGCTAGCTCCAATAAAACATGCAGAGGTATGTGAAACTTGCATGGTGCCAAAAAAAAAATAGAATACATCCATCATTACTCATTTACTGTTCATATATGACTGTTTTTGTGGTTGAAGACAATTAGCAAGGTCGGTCCAACACATATTGAAGCTCAGTACGAAATTTAAAATGAGGGCACGAGGCCTTTTAAATTATTACTAGTTTGTGCAAAAAAAAGTATTAATAGTATTTTTACGAATGTAATATTTTCATTTAAAATTTCACTTTTCAAAATTTTTAGATGCATAATCATTCATTAAATAGTTGTAATTGATTTTGTTTAACAACTCTTTTTCAATCAACAATCAAATAAATTCATTTAGTCGTTGTTGACACATTTTTTAATCTTAAATAAGATATTATCAACTTTAATTTTGATAAACGTTTTATGGCAGACACAACAATTATATTAATTGTTAACATTATTCTATAAACAATGTACGCATTTGAAAAAAATAATAAAGTCTTTTTATATAAATAAGTATTCAATTAGAATATCATTTTCCACTTGTATTATTTTTCTTAAATTTTTTGTCTCCACAAATAAATGAGGTATTCGGTATAATATGTCAAAAAATTGAATATTTTTAGGCCTTAGAAAAAGGCCTAGTTTTCCTATAGCTTGGGTCGTCCCTAAGAATAAGGTGCAAGTCATGAAGAATATTTTGACGATGTACGAAGCAGTGTCAGGGGAAGAAATTAGCCTTCCCCTGTCATAAATCTTCTACAATGGGAATGTTTCACAATCCATTCAACATTCTATTACCAACATATTGGGAGCACATGCAATGCTCCGTACATGTAAATAGTTTGTTCTATCGTCCATGGTTGGAAGGAGCAACAAGAGAACATTCATCTTCATAAACTAATGAAGTAGTAAAATGCAAGAGAGGTGTTGATCAAATTCATGCTTCAAACAACCTTATCTGTTAAGAGTAGTTTCCTTCTTCCGACTACTAAGTTTCCTTCTTACGACTACTCTTATCGATGCAATTGAAAAAATGATGAATGCACTTTAGTACGGTTGTGGAGGAGCTATGAATAAAGGAATGTGTTGCTTGTCTTGGGACAAGCTTATTGTTCATAGAAATCATGGTGAAATGGGTTTTAAATACCTTACGACCTTGAATTTGGCGATGCATGGATTGAAATTCCAAACACAATCTAATTCTTTGCTTTTGAGACTTTTTAAAGCTTATTATTTTCCTTAAAGTACTTTCTTAGAATCGAAACTTGGACACAAATCAAATTTTGTGTGACGAAGTATATATTTTCAGTTCGAAAATGGTTAAGCAAACTCTCGAAAATTGATTTTTTTTATCCAAACAATTTGTAAAAAAAAATTCAAACAAATCCAATATTTGAATTAGCCTTCGGATTTAATTTAAATTTGTTTGGATATGAATACCCACCCTACTAGTAGCTATACCAACAAGAGTTGACCAGAGTCATAATGCTAGGTTTTTTTAATATGATGTTTGTCTCGCATATTTATGCACTTTGTATTTAAATATTACTTAGGTGATCCGTGACCATATACTATTCGATGTTATCCAAGCAATAGTTAGCATTTGTAAAAAAAATTAGGGACCATTGCTTAATATTGATATTTTTATCATAGACCCCATGTATGCCTATAAATACTCTTAACATTTGGAAGAAAAAATGCAAGCCTTCAAATTGTGTTCTCTTGAAGCATCAATTACATAATATAATAATGACTCCTTTCTTTTTATTTGTGTTTGTTTTTGCTAGTCAGGTGATTGGTGGTTTCAATACAAAGCTACCATCTCCTGCCTATGGAAATACAATAAGCATTCTCAGCATTGATGGAGGTGGTATTAAGGGAATTCTTCCTACGGTTGTTCTTTGGAGCTTGGAAAATGCTCTTCAGGTCAATGACCTACTCATTAATATAAAAATTAAACTCATAAACTTTGCATTTTGAGTAAAAATATTTTCTTTAATTAATTGTATTTTTCAATTTTCGTTTTGATTCATTGAAAGGAAAAATTGATGGACACCCCATCCTCCCAACTCACACTTCTTCTCTCTCTTGATTTTGTGTCTTCTAGGATGAGAATGCAGGATGGATGTGAGATGTAGATGAGGTGGATGAAGTGTATAAAGAGTAAAATTATATAATGCAAAACAACACCAAAATTTCTTTACCCAATATATATATTTTTAAAAGAACACCTAAATTGACCAATTATATGATGTAAAAGTAAGACAAATTTTGTATCATTCACAAGTTGGTTTCCACCATGAGATGAATAAATATCACAATTAAATTAAATGAATTATCGTGTGGCTTTTTTATCTGATGGTTAAAAAGACATTTGTGTGTAGTCCAAAATCCTTTTTTGCTTGTGCATGTTAAATAGAACGTCCTAAATTATATTAACATTTTGATTTGGTTGTTCAGACGGTTTCAAATGATAAAAATGCAGCATTGGCAGATTATTTTGATGTTATCACAGGGACTAGTACTGGAGGACTCATTGCTACGATGCTTGCTGCTCCTCACCTAAATGACTCCTCTCGTCCAGCATTTTCTACTCCAGAAATCTTAGAATTCTACTTGGAATTTGGTCCTGCTATATTCAATCTAACCTCTGCTAGGTATTTTACTTAAAACAAAAAATAATAATTTATGTTATTAGATCAATGTACACCTAAAGATTTGGTTTTCTAAAACATACAGCGGTTGGAAGCCATTCACCCCTGGTCCGAAGTTTGATGGCAAGTTCTACCATAACAAAACACGCGAGCTATTGGGAGAAACACGATTGCATGAAACATTGACCAATCTTGTAATTCCAACCTTTGACATCAAGAAAGTCCTACCAGTTATTTTTTCAAGTTTGAAGGTCGGCATATTTTCTTAAACAATATACTTCATCCGTCGTCAATTATAAATAAATTTTAATTTTTTAGATCCATTCAATTAATGATGTATGTGATCTATATTATAAATCACATTCATCATTAATTGAATGAATCTAAAAACCCAAATTTTGCTTATAATTAAAAACGAAAGAAGTATTTAGGGGGGTGTATTGAATCGAGAATTCAAGGGATTTTAAAAGACTTTTTTATAATTAAAAAGTCTAGTGGTATTCAATCAAGACTTTTATAAAATGTAAACAAATCTTGTGGTATTCAATTAAGACAATCATGACTTTTTTTTTAAGGCAACAAAATCCGTTGGTATTCAATTGAGATTTCTCATGATTTATGAATTGTCTATTGGTATTCAAAAGTCTATAGATTTTGATGGATTCTTAGATGGAATGAATTTTGTGAGACTTTTTAGTTAAAAATATAAATACTACTCTCATCCAACAATCTCACACAAACCCTTGAGATTTTGTGATTGTCTGCAAACCCTTGTCTGCCGTCATCTTCCATGCCAGGTTTTCTTTTCTCTATCAAATTTTTCAACTTTCATTTTTTTTTTGTCTGCCGTCATCTTCCATGCCAGGTTTTCTTTTCTCTATCAAATTCTTCAACTTTCATTTTTTTTTTTTGTGTTCAATTAATTACTCTTTTTTGGGATTGATACTTTTTTTGTCTGATTCTGATTCTAATGTTTGGGATTGATACCATTGACAGAAACAAATACAAATTATGTTTGGGATTGATACTGTTCAATTACTTTTTTTTTTTCTTCAATTTATCCTCTAAATTAATAATGTTTGAGATTGATACACATTAATACTTTTTTTGTGTGATTGTTGTACTCTTTTGTCCATGTCGATTACCATCATGATTACTATTATTTGTTTTTTTGTTCGATTACTTTTTTTTTTGTTTGATTCTTGTATACTTTTTTGTCCATGTCGATTACTATTATTTGCTTTTTTTTTTGTTCGATTACTTTTTTTTTTGTCTAATTCTTGTTAATGCAATTTTTTTTTGTCTGATATAGGTTCAGATATGTGGAGAGATGCTACTTAGGAGAACATGAAGTTATAATACTACAATGTAGAAAATAATCAATCTCTCTGATTTTTTTTTACATAAAAACATTAATCACTTTGCTAGTAAAAAAGAATTTTCTATTGGTTTTATTTTTCTTTATTCAAGCGCAATTTATTTGTTTACTATTTCTATCATTCACGGTTGTAAGTTTGTTCTTTTTCCCCTAAAATTCATTGAATCCTTTGAAATATTAAAATCCCATAAAATCCTTTGAAATCCTTAGAAGTCATTGTGATAAATCCATTAAAATCTTGAATGTATAAAGTCTTTTCCATAAAAAGTCTTTTAAAATCTCACAGAATCAATACAATCTCACAAAGTCTTTTAAAATCTTGAAAACTTTTGTTATTAAAATAGTCTTTTAAAATCATAATCCAATACACCCCCCTTAAATAATTTGTGTTAGCTACGGTCCCTCTCAACCTCCTTATCATTAAATTCTCTAACAACTTACGGGGTGTTTGTTTCAAGTTTACAAAATATAATCCTGAATTTTTTTTTTTTTTTTTTTGAAAAAATGTGTTTAGTTCAATATTTAAAGTATTCATGAGAATGACGGGTAAATCGATATTTATGGATAATAATTGATTTTATCCTCATTTTCATGAGAACTTTATTCCTCCCAATTTCCTCAGGAATAAACTAACATTCTCAGAAAACTTCTACTTCCAGAAATAAAATTTAAAAAGTTTGAAACAAACATAAAAATATAGCTTTCATGTTATCATATTCTCATGAATCTCTGGATACGACTTAAAACAAGCGTCCCATAGATAAAAAAATCAAAGTCAAACGAGAGAGAAAATGAAAGCGTGGTATCTATAACGTGATAATTGATTATATTTAGAGCAAATTGCACTGACTTCCCCTTAGGTTTACTTAAATAACACAAACACCCCCTCTAGTTTTCAAAACTCATTTACCTCCCTCCTTTTTAAAGGTGTCAAACTTCTGTTAAATAAAGAATATGTTCTATTCCGTTGCAGCACACATTGAAACAAAAACTTTTATTCACCAATGGCTCCTGATTATTCACCAATGGCTCCCAATTATTCACTCTCAAACTACGACAATGAAACAAAATATTGATGTCAATTATTCACCAATGGCTCCCAATTACTCATGAATCATGGTGGATTCAGATTTCAAACCAAAAGTTTATCTTTTATCGTTGCTCTCAGGATGTAATGATTCATCTATTGTAGACTCGCACATTTATGGAGGACGGGTTGTTAGCCTCAACAAGAATAAAAATCTAGTTTTGTTTATGTGCTTATATTTTGAAAGATATGTTTTGGGATTTGAATATGAAACATTGGAGGAACCTTCATACTCCAGGGATCTAATTCTTAACAGTCAGGTGCTAGAATTATTATTTGTATTGCACGATCAAAAGTGAACGTAGATGATATTTATGGTAGATTGTTTCCGCATTTTTTGTTGTGAACTGTGATCAAATATGAAATGAGTGGAAGAACCTTATGGTTATGGGTGGAAGCTACTGCCTACTGTCCACATTTAGAGGAATTAAACTAGAGGGAAACAGATTGGTTTGATATTTTAATCTTTAAGATTTGAAGCCAGATTCCATCATCAATGGAAAGTCGGTGTCTTTCTGTATACAAAAATGTTTTTTGTTTTAACTTTTAACAGGTATGTAACAGTGTTAAGCTTTAAAGGGAGGTGTTTGTCTATTTTAAAATAATTTAAGGGAGGTTTGTGTCTACTATAAAACTAGAGGGGATGTTTGTGTCATTTAAAGAAACTTTAGGGGAGGTTAATGTAATTTTCCCTTATATTTAACTATCAATATTGTTGTTTTGCATTGTGAAACTTTTTTGTTCATACATGCAGCTTCCGAGCTTAGATGCTAAATTGTCGGATATATGCCTTGGGACTTCAGCTGCACCAAGTGAACTACCACCCTATTACTTTGAGGATGGTGATGATGAATTCAATTTGGTTGACGGTGCTTTGGTTGCAAATAGTCCGGTAAGCTAATTAATTACTCCATCTTATTATAAGGTGGTTCATTTGAGTCTTAAAAGATTCCCAATAAAATGATTATTTTATGCTGATTTTAATGATAAAATAAACGTATTAAAGGTCCATTTGATGGAGAGACAAGATATGGTACATTAATCATATTCTGCTTAAATCTTATGTTTGATGTATCATTATCAAAATGATATGATAAAATAAACCATTTTTCCATCCTATCCTGACTTTCCTTTGTAATTTCTATCCTGACTTTCCTTTGTAATTTCTATCCTGAGTATAGACTACGTTAGAAATTATCATGATGAGATTAGAAAATCATTCCTTAATTATTATCTTGATATATTATTATGCTATTTTTAAAATATTGTCATTTTTAAAATAATGATAGCATGTATTTTCTATTGTACTCCCTCCCTCCGTTCCTTTTTAAGGTGAATTTTTCGTTCTTATTTAACTGTCTGTTTAGTATTTTAATGGTACGAGTTTTCAATTACTCTTATCTTTTTCAATAAAACTAATTAATGCTATCTATTTGGAAAACTATTTTTTTTATTTAAAAAGTTTATTTTTTGTTATCTTTAAATTTAAACAAAATTTTGTTACAAACAATGATTCCAAGAAGGGTTAAAATTCTATAAATAAGATAAATATCAATTGTTTAAAATAATTTCAAGTGCAAAGTAAAAGAACAAATTTGAGATAAGAAAAATAAAAGACTCATGTTCAAAAGGAAGAGAAAAAGGAAGACTCATTAGAAATTGACAATTGTTTGTTACGAGAGAAAGATAACATATTAAATTTATTAAAAAGATAAAGTGTATGCAAAAAAATAAGAATTTATATTAAATTCATTGAAAAATAAGAATTTATTGGTGGATTAAAATGAGGGTATAATAGGAAGCAAATGTGCAAAAATACACATCGCTATTTTAAAGGTAATTTTCTAGAAGACACTTAAAAAAGAACGGAGGGAGTAATTAATAACATGTCATTTTTATAGTATTTAATTAATTATGAGAGCAATTTTTTCATTTAATTATAATAATATCATGTTTGTTATTATGTGCGCATCAAACACATGATAGGATAATGTTTATCATGTCCTTATCATATCTTATCTCTATTCAGCTTTATATCATATCATGTCTATATCATATCCTTAAAGTAGAATAAATGAGATTATAAATATCAGTAGATAAGTTTTTACCAGAATATGCCCGTAAGTTTTCTTTTAACATCATCCATAATTTTTTTTAAGGTCATGTTAACAAATACCTAAAAAAAAATACCTTATAATTTTAACATTTGTGAAAATGATGTTAAATCAAAACAACATGAATGATAAAATATAAGGTGTTAAAAGAACAAAATTATTGCTAATTTATCAAAGTGCCTTAGTTCTTTTAACTTCATGTTGTTTTGAGTTACCAGGTGCCTTAGTTCTTTTTTGTTGTTTTTAATGAATGAAGTTGTTTCTTAAACTTTATCAGGCGCCTTAGAAGGTGGATGTAACATTTAGGAAGATGTCTTATACAATAGACAATGTTCAATTTGATAAAATATACACTTTGATAAATTAATGAATTTTTACAAGTCTTTAATACAATTGCTACATAAATATAATCGGATCATACAACATAAAACAACTTCTCCTGATTGTATTTATGTAAGGGCGGTATTATATGGCACGACACAAGCTCACACACGATCTGCACATAATCTTCTATGTAAATGGGTGCTAGCTTATCATTTTTAAAACAAATGATAGACCAAGATAAATAAAACATCTAGGGAAGCGGTGCCTTGGTGGTAACATCCTAGGTTTGGGGTGCTACAACTGATTTTCACCTTGACAACAAGCAAGATTGAGTTGGAAAAACACCACACACAAAAAATCATTCATTTTGCATATGGATACACATTAATATTCTATGAAGTTTCACATGATAAAAAGTGTATTTTCAGGCATTGATAGCATTGAGTGAAGTGATACAACAGTTGAATAAGAAGAATCCTAAGTTCATTGATTTGAAGGCAAACGAGCCTACCAAAATCGTGTTGTTGTCGGTAGGAACCGGAAGTACTGGTGAGACTCCAGCAACAAGTAATAATGTTAGCCATGCACAAACATGATCGTTTCTTCAATGGATATCCATTTTCGCTGGGGATTTTGCTGTTTCTATTGGAGCGATGAATGAATATCACCTTGAATCAGTGTTTTCAGGTCTTCCATCTTCCGACAATTATTACCTTCGAATTCAGGTACATATATATGCCTCGTCTAAAGACTCTCACATAGAACAAAATATGACTTGAACATGTATTTATAAGTAGGGGTAATCTTCACCTCACAAGCTAGTTTTGCGCTGTTGTGTTAGGCCCAACCACACTTTCTAAGATGATATCAGAGTCTTCTTTAAAATCTATTAGACCACTTGCTATTAGGTTTTCGCTTTCTAACCACGATTTCTAAGAGCCTCAATATAATAGTTTGCTTCACATAAACCTATAAATATGTTTTGAAAACTAAATATTAGTATCTTTAGGACTACTTGTTATTAGGTTTTCGCTTGCTAACACGATTTCTAAGAGTCTCAATATAATAGTTTGCTTCACATCAACCTATAAATATGTTTTGAAAACTAAATATTAATTAGTATCTTTTTGCATCCTTCAAAGAAAATGGTTCATTTTTACACATTACTTGAAAGTTTAAAAACTGTATAATGTTTTGAAAACTAAATATTAGTATATTTTTACATCCTTCAAGAAAATGGTATCTTTTTACACATTACTTGACAGTTTAAAAACTATATACATGGTTCGATCAGATTTCTCTGTGGTTTTATCACCTTAATTCGTAAAAGAAAAAAAGTTAACATGTTTATTATGAGTACTTTGGTTAAGAAAGCAAATATAGTAATAATATTTTGGAACTTGTTTTGTCAAAAATAAATAAATTTGAAACTTGTATAAAAAATTTTTTAAAAAATTAATTTTAATATAATTTTTTCTTTTAGGTTTATTAACATATTTCCTTTGAGTTTGACAAAAAAAACAAAATACGTCCTTTAAGTATATTTGCTATCATGACCCCTAAAATCTACAATGATATTTGTATACCTAATTTTTCTAACAATTCATTTTGTATATGTCTATTCTCTGTAACATTATCAATCTCTCATATCAATATCTTTTATCTCTTTCTCTCTTGCCGTATATACACCGACGTGTGTGTGCACAACTATATATAATAGTATATAAAATAATGTGCAGGAATATAACTTGGACCCATCCCTTACCCCTGAAAACACTACCAAAGAAGGCATGGAAAATCTTATAAAGGCAGGAGAGAAGTTACTGGAAGAAACTGTTAAGGTCATGAATGTAACTTCTTTTCTCCCATACGAAAAGCCAAGTGAGGGTACAAATGCTCAGGCTCTTGAAAGGTTTGTACAATTTTATATATATGCTTAATTCCATAGTTAGATAATATGAAATTTGTCTATGCTTAATTAATATATGGTAGATTAGTAATTGGCCCATCAAGATAATTTTTCATTTAAAAAGTGTAAACGTGTTATACACAAATTAAACTAAGTTAGCCATAAGCACATGTGTGTATTCATTTTTGAATGCACGTAATCATTTAATTAATTAATAGGAATGTTAATTATGTGATGGTATTTTATGAAGGTTGGCTGAGATTCTATACAAGGAGAAGCAGCTGCGTTTGAAAACGAAATCAATGAAGAAAATGGGACAACCATTCATTGAAGATGTTACATCCCGTATGCGTGGAATGAAATAAATGCCAAGTACTATGTTGCAATTTCTCTATCTATGGTGTGCAATAAATAAATAAAACAGTGGATAGGTGTCTCTAATGAGTGAGTGTTTCTAGTTTGTTGTTTTCCTTTTAAGTGTTTTTGTCTTACTAGAATAAGAGTAAGGATTTGACCGTACTTTGTATTCCTTGTATACATTTGCATATGAAGAAGAATTTGGTCCTTTCCTTTATCTTATCTTGTGTGCCTTTTATTCAATTATTCTCTTTTTTTTTTTAATTGTGGTATTTAATCAAAACTTTTATAAAATATAAATTAGTCTTGTGGTATCAAAATTCTCTTTTTCATTGCAACAAAATCTATTAGTATTCAATTGAGATTTTTCACAACTTATAAATTGTATCTTGGTATTAAAAAATGAGGGGTGTTATATAGCACGATAGAATTGCCAACGGATAGCAACGAAGCAGAAATCACGGAGTGTGGGCGCATGCGAATGGAATACAATGCATGGGGGGAGAGAGTACGTAATTAGTCAAATGATAACACACTCATCCATCCAACAGCTTGTAGTTGTTCGTCGACATGGTTGTCGTACCAACCAAAATTTTTCATAAAAAATATATAGATTTTGATGGATTCTCTTCTGGAGTAGACTTTATGAGATTTTGTAGTTAAAAATATGAATACAATGTTCAGTGAACAATCTCACAAACACTTGTGACACTTTGTGAGACTAACAATTATTTTTATCTTCATTCCCTCTCATTAAGTAGATGGGGGAGACACTTTATGATGCATGGGAGAGATTCAATCTCCTACTTAAATTTGAATAGAGATTAAGTAGTTAAATTATTAAACTAATTATATTTTAAGGTATTGAAAAGAAAAAAAAAAGAATGGCAAAAATCAAAGCAACTATTTAAAAGAACTAAAAACATATTTAAACCAAGTAAAAATGAAAGGATTTATCTTTTTTGTTTTATTTTAAAAAGATTTTAAAAAATTGTGAGAAAGATTTGAAAGAATTTTTCATTTTTTTTAATAATTAAAAAAATTATTTTTCTATATATAGTATTTTTTAAGGGTGTGTGCATATATATATATATATATATATATATAGAGAGAGAGAGAGAGAGAGAGAGAAAGAGAGATAGAGGAACGTAGTATCAACATAAAAAGGTTTTTTTTTATCCTTCAAACAAAATAAAAGGGTTTCTTTCTATCTCTCTTTTATGGCAAATACCTATTTCAACCAAACTTCTTCAATCTCAATAGGTTAATACGTCGACGTAAAAGTAAACTCTAGAATGTCATAATCCAACTTCAAAGAGATGATTAGTAGTTTACTAGACGATGTGCTCAATGCAACCACATCCTGCCTCTCTACTAAAACCGTCGTTGCCATTGACCTTCTGTCTCGCAGGTGGCGACACCTCTGGCAGCATGTACCCGTTCTTCACTTCACCAACCCTAAGGAAATAATTTCCCAAAAGCCTGTCAAACATTTAGACGCTTCACTCTTTTAATCAACGGTGTGACAACATTCGGAAGTCTTATCTCCGCCCGGCTCATTCTGAAGTCTTAACTCCGTTGTGCTCGCTCCTTTTTCAACGATAAGTTCCATGTCTGTTCAGTTGACACATGGGTTCGTTCCGCCATTGGTTTATCACTTCCAAGCCTAAAATTAGTTTCCTCAATCTTGCAAATAAAAAATGTCAATTTGTTTCATCTTTCTACTCCTTATGATCTGATTCCCTTTATCTTGTATATTTAATTAATTATTTTGGTTTATCACTACGAAGCCTACAATTAATTCCCTATATTTTAAAAATAAAATAAATCAATTTGTTTCTTCGTCTTATTATCCATTTCTCTTTATTTGTTAAATAAATTGCACAAAAAATCCTCAGTTAGAATTCTAATATCACTAATTTAGTGAGTTTCATGGTAAATTTTCTATTAAATAATAAGAAAAAAACAGTGTATCATAGCATAAATATAGGAAAACTGTTTATGTTACTCTTTTTTGCCATAAGTATAGAAAAATAGTTTATTCTAATATATTTTAATCTCTTAATCTTACTAATTTGCTTATAAAAAAATATTAAAAGAAACGATACATTAATTTCTTCAAAAAATAAATTTCTTACTCATTAGTTTTCAAAATTTAAGCATATCACCTTTCTCATATCGGTATACTTAAAATTTGATTTTGGAGTAATAAGCACATAAATCTTACGATGAGTGCGGTGTAAATATTTAACGATGTTTTGGAGAAACAATACAGTGATGTTGATATTTTGAAAATAATCACGAGTTTTCCAAATTTTATCATATCAACTATCACATATCGTTAAATAAAAAATTTCTTCTGCATATATAAGCTTATAAAATCTTCAACGAGTGCGGTGCAAATAATTATCGGTGTTTTAAATATAAAATAAAAAGTTATTTAATAGAAACACTACATTCATGTTGATATTTTCAAAATAGTCACGAGTTTTCAAAATTTTATCATATCAATTTTCTCATATATGTACATAAAAATTTATTTATTCCTATATAAGCACGTAAAATCTACACGGGTGCGGTGTAAACAATGAACAATGTTTTGCATATAAAATAAAAAGTTATTCAATAGTAACACTATATTAATGTTTATATTTTGACAATATTAATGAGTTTCCACGAATTTATCACATAAACTTTCTCATATATGAAAATTTGTTTCTGCAGATAAAACACGTAAAATCTTCAACGGGTGCGGTGCAAACAATGAACGGTGTTTAACATATAAAATAAAAAAAGTTATTTGATAGAAAATAAAATCTACAACATACACGATTCAAATATTTAACATGTTTTTCTATATATAAGAAAAAAAACTCAATAAAAACTTTTATTAATATTGATAATTTTCATTTAATATTTTTAAAAATTCGACGATATTAACGATGCAATTATTTTTTATCTGATTATCTGTTTGTGGAACCGACTTGAATGTATGAGATATTAACAATTGGGTATAGAAGGTTCAACTGTGAAGAGACATGTTTTAATTTTAATTTAATTTTGTTGTATGATTAGTGCAATTGTATCTTATATAATTTATGAAATTAATAAGAACTGTATCTTCTATAATTCATATTGATTTATAACAACTGTATCTTTTATAATTTATATTTTCCAATGCGTTGAAGTGCATTATTTACTTTTCTATTTAAATAAATCGATTCCCTTCGGATTTTCTATGGATATATTCGCAGGAACGAATACAGGCAGGAAAATTCTTTGAACACTCACAAATATTTCCTGCGGATTGTTTTACATTTACTGCGGATGTTAGTTTCCTGTGTATCCTAGTAATATCTAACCTAGAAATCTCTCCTTGGCAAAATCCGCAGGAAATCTATTTTTTGCGGAATTTTCTCAAAAATCCTAAGGTTATTCCGCAGGCAAATGGAGGATTTCCGGTAGTGTCATTACATGCATATTATTCAAGTCTTTTGTTGCCTGCGGTAATAATCGTTTTTACTAGGATGGGCTCCAACGGGTGAAGATCCTCTCCATTTCTTAAATAAAATGGAATGTTAAATAAGTGATCCTCTGGTCACATTTATAAGCAACTTTTACTTTTTCAGATTCATTAAATAAGTGATGTATCTGAAACATAATATAGTCTAGATACGTCACTTATTAAATGAATCTGAAAAAGCAAAAGTTGTTTATAAATGTGAGGAGTATAGCTTTGAAGTAAATATATGATATAAATGTACGCATTTCAAGAATTAAAGACATTAATTATACATGTGTTTCTAATTGTCTCATATCACACCTAACTTTTATGCAATTTAAAGGATTATAAGGATTTTGAGAGGAGTATCATTTGTTGAGTATGTTTTACAAAAATAGACTTTTTCTAAAAGACAATGATTATTGCTGATATGTCGTTGGACCTAAAGAAGTACGACATTCTCAAAACTTTATCTGATGTGCCAAGAGCCTTTGGAATGTGTCAACTTAAATTTGACTAAACCGTATCTCCGTACAATATATGTATCTTGTTAATTTCTAATTTAGATGCTATCATCCTATCCTACCATCCGTATCTTATTTTATTTATAACAGTTTTTAAGTCTCTTAGACAATTTTTTGGAGGAAAAAAAGTTGTTGCACATTTTCTTCATAATTATTTTTTATATATATTTTTAGAAAATGATCTTGTAACTGATGTATAAAAGTTCTCAAGTCTCTTAGACAACTTTCTGGAGCTAAAAAAGTTGTTACATATTTCTTTCCTAAATTTTTGTTGTTTCTTTATGTTTTTAGAAAATGATCGCGTATCATATATCTTATTTATAAAAGTTCTTAAGTCTCTTAGACAACTTTCTAGAGTCAAAAAAAATTGTTGCACATTTCCTTCATAATTTTCCGTTGTTTCTTTATATTTTTAGAAAATGATCGTGTGTCTTATCATATTTATAAAAGTTTTTAAGTCTCTTAGACAACCTTTTGGAGCCAAAAATGTTCTTGAAGTCTAAATTATTTTAGGGGTTTTATTCTTTGTCTTTTGGAAACTTTATCAATGATTTTTTCATAACAAGGATTGGACCAAGGGTCAACCTTAATCCCTATCAATGATTTTTTCTTAATAAGGATTGGACAAAGGGTCAACCCGAATCTCTTATCTTTTTACATTAGTTTTGGATGTAGTTACAAAACACATCCAATAGCTAGCACCAAGATGTATGCGTTTTGTAGATAATGTAGTCTTAATTGGAGAGTCTAGGGACGAATTTAATAGGATGTTGGAGACTTGGAGACAAGTCTTAGGAACGTAAGATTTTTGTTTGAGTAGAAGAAAGACTAAATGTAATGTAATTTCAGCAAAAGACGAAGTAGTTCGATCTTAGAGGTGAAAGTTAAAGATCATATCATACAAGTTACACAATTTAAATATCTTAAACTCATTCTTTCAACAATAAAAATATTGGGTTCATAGTATAAACTGATGGAGAAATAAAAGCATATGTAAATCATTATATTCAAGTTGGATGGTTAAAATGGAGAAGAGCATCAGGTGTTTTTTGTGATACAAATGTGTTGTTTAAGTTGAAGTGAAAAAATACCAGACAGTTGTCAGAACAACTAAGTTTTATGAAACAGAGTATAGGCAGTTAAGAACCAACACGAGAATAAAGTAAGTGTGTGGAGATGAGAATGTTGTGTTGGATGTGTGTTAAGACTATATGAGATAAACTTAGAAATGACAACATTGTAGAGATAGTTGGGGTATCACCTATAGTAAAAAAATTGTGGAAAATAGGTTTAGGTGGTTTGGACTTATTGAGAGGAAACTTGTAGATTCTATAGTAAAAAGAGTAGATCAAATTGAGGATAAACATATTACAAGAGGAATAAGAAGACCTGGAAGAAATATAAGAGAAACTATCAGAAAAGATTTATAGATTAATGAGTTGGATATAAATATGGTTTATGATAGAACAACGTGACATATATTTCGATACATGTAGTCAAGCCCACTTAGTGTGACAATGTTTGGTTGTTGTTGTTGTCGTCATCATTTAGAAGCATTAACTCATGCTCAACAACAACTATTATTTCATTTCATGATCAACTACCATATTTATTAGTCAATAAGATAATCAACTTTTCGTGCATCGCATATTTTCAAATACTGGTAAAAACTTTAAAATCCACTTACTAAATTTAAATGTATTATTCTAAAAGAAAACCTAAAAAGAAATAAAGAATAGGAAGGGAGTAATATTTAATTTTCAGCATCTTTTACTCATGCCAACCCCGCCAGTTGTATGTATATCCATCCATCATCCAAATTTCTCCATAATTTTATAGTGGGTTTAAATTTTGCGTATTGCTGGATCTCACGTAGGGATGGCAATTCGACCCAAGTCCATCGGGCACCTGCAAAAAATACCCGCAACGGACGGGTAAATATCCGCACTTACGGGTATGGGGACGGGCTCGGGTAATTACCTGCAAACTTGAACGGGCATGGGCGCGGGTGCGGGCACTATAATGTCGAGCCCGCCCCGCAGCCTGCATATATATAAATATAATATTATATATGTATATATATATTTAAATTTATATACCACTAAAATTAATTCATACAAACTTTGAATGCTTTTGATTTGGCAAAATACTATTATTTGCAAAATTTTATGTATTGATTTAAATTCAGTTATGTTTATATTCTTTTATTTTTGTTTTTTTAATTAAAGTGCAGGTAATGGGCGCGGGTAAATGCCTATAGGGCATGGGGACGGGCATTAAAATTCTTGCCCACGAGGGTATGGGTACGGGGACGGACATCTTTTATAAACACGGGTACGGGGACGAACATTATAGTACTATAGTACCCTGCCCATTGAGGCCAATTGCCATCCCTAAATTCTCACGAGAAGCAGGATCACGAATTTGTCCCCACATTTTCAATTTCTCTATTATGTTGACATTTCTGTCTCCTACATGTTAATTTGACAATACCTTATTCTCCGTGAGTTCGGAACAATTCCTTTTCCTTTAAATAGCATTGCTCTTAAATCTTTTCCACCACGACTATCACACAGGACCACAACGACGTAAACCGAGTCAATTATTTTGAGAAATTTATTTTTATAAATGGGTCGGTTACTTTTTTTTTTATCACTGTGGGTTGATTACTTTGAGATAGAGGAGTATCAAATTTCATTTAATTTAGGGTTAATAGAACTTTACCCCTATAATATAGAGTATTTTTGGATTTGCTCCCTGTAAAAAAAAAGAAATTGGATTCGGTCATTGTAAATTTTTTTTGTTTGTTTTAGAAAACTCCCCTAGACCTGTTGGGTGTGCAATTCGGATGATGTGGCGTCCTGACTGTATAATTTTTTTTATGGGTACACGTGCATTTCTGAATTTTTTTAAATAAAAAAAACAAAAAAATGAAATAAATTTTGGAAAACTTAGTAAAAATGAAAAAAAAAATCTGAAAAATGAAAAAGTAACAAAAAAATAAAAAAACTCTGGAAAAATGATTAATTTTTTTTTATAAAAATTAACAAAAATGAAAAAAAAAAATCTGGTAAATTAAAATATAATGAAAAAATGAATATATATCGAAATTTTCGAAAAAATTATTAAAAAAAATCTGAATTAAATTAAAATTATAAAAAAATTTGAAAATATAATATTATCTTATTATTTTATTTTGAAAATTAATTTTCAGAATTTTATTTTATTCGAAAATATAATCTAGATGAATAACAGGATATAATGAATATTTATTAACACTAATATATAAGTATATATTAATTATTCCCATACTTTTTTCATTTTTTTCAATTTTTTTTTACTTTTCCGTTATTTTTTTTATTTTTCAGAATTTTTTTATTTTTCCAGAATTTAATTAATTTTTTTTATTATTTATGATTTTTTTTTCCTTTTTTAAATTTTTTTATGAATTCTTTTTTATTTAAAAAATCACAAATGCCACGTGTAACCCATAAAAAAAAATTATACAGTCAGCACGCCACATCTTCTGAAAAAGGTGCCACATCATCGAAATTCAGACCTAAGGGGATTTTCTAAAACAATTTTTTTTTTTACAAAGACTCAATCCATAATTTTTTTTACAAGGAGCAAAACCAAAAGTGCCCTATAATACAAGGGGTAAAGACCTATTAACTCATTAATTTAATAGTAAAACATATTAATTCAGTTTAGACATTAGGTATTACTATATCAATAAACTTCCTTCAGCTCTAAATTTTATTCGTCTCCAAAAATGAGTATTAACAAGGCAATTTCTATGGTACACCCAAAAATTTAAGTGTATTGGTATACCAAATTAATAAATTAATAGTTAAATGTGTTATTTTTTGAAGAGAAAATTTATTTTCTATCACCTATAATTAAACCTTATTTACCAAAAACGTTAACGAAATAAAATTTAATTTTTCTGAATTTTTAGTACTCATAATAGAGAATTTTGATTATTTTTTACAATAAAATTTTAAAAAAATTAGTATAATTTTTATAAACAATGAAATGATGTTTTTTCTTATGAAATAACATTTTCTAAAATATAAATATCAACGGTTAGCTCTTTATTCCATAAAAATAATAGTTAATTTAAAGATTTTTGAAATAGGAATACCGATACACCTTAATTTACGGGTCTTCTCAAATTAACATTTCCCCACCTTCTACTACCATTTGTCGATTTGTTAAATCCATCGATCCAAATTCCTCCTTATTATTTCACCACTTTTATGCTTGGCTTTTAACAACTTTAGTTCTTCCTTAATCTGTAACAACTATATATAATATAATTATTTGCCGTCTATCTTATAGAATATTTCATTTTTCACCATTTTTAACTCATGCCAATTCCAGTTCCACCACGGTTATCACAATTCACACATGCATGCAGGACCACAAGTCACAACGACGTACGGATTACACCGCCAGTCATTGTATATCCATCATAAGCCTAACTGCACCCATTTGGAAGTAATTGTTTGGTTATATAATGTTCTCTATTAACTTAATCAGAACAGGTGAACTGAATCCACTATAACATCCGAGACAAGGATACATGCGTGTTTAATATTAAGACAAAGTATACATTACTTATTTTTCTTCTACAACTACAATTGGCACGTTAAAAATATACTATATCTTTGTGAATTTAACTCAGTTGATAGAAATATTAAATATTATATGCAGGAGTTAGGGTTCGAACCTCGGACACTCCACCATCTCCACAATTAAATTGTGTGAGCTCTAACCACTAAGTTACTTGACAAAAAAATACTATAAATCTAGGCGTTAAATAGTCATCGTGGTCGAGTTAAGGATTTCACGATTGTAGTTGTTACGTTGTAGATTGCAATCGTAATGGTGTGAATTAATCATAATATTGCATAAATTTATTAGAATGACTCACATTATCAATTTAATTTCTTAATATTTCTTTATAATTTCATAAGTGCAAGTCTTTTCATAACTTTAGACAGAGGCATATTTACCACCCAACTAGCTTGGGCACACGCCCAGGCTCAACCCATACTTTATTTGTATCACTACAAAAAATTTACAAGAAATTTGACTTTTACTGACCGCCACTATAGGGAAAATTTCCGTGGCTAAATCTGTCTATCATGGCCAAATGGCTATCACTGCATGTTTTCCACATTTACCTACTGACAAAATCGTAGGTAATTCTAAGGAGACCATCTTAAAAATATTATCGACATTTACTTACGAATACGGCTGTCACTAAAACTTATCATTGTTTTATTTTATTTTTTATATTTTCTATTCTACTATAAATTATAAAAAATGAATAATTCATAAAATTACCACTAAAATTAGTTTAATCAATATAATAAAATATTATAATTAATATCATTAGAATTTGAAATTGATTACTATAATCAATTTTTTTGATTAATTCTTGAAGTGGTTTAACTAGAATAATTCTCCCTAACTATGAACTACTATACCATTCACTCAAACCAATACTTGATACTCATAGAAATATTCAATACTCACATAAATCAAAATCTATATAAACTCCATTGCTCATTTAATTTATGGTAACAAAAATTGAATAACTATTCATAATAGCTTATTATACAAAATGACATACTATGAAGTTACAACTTACAATCACTTCTACAATCACTTCATACCTAATAAAACTCACAATCACTTCTACAACAGGGCATAATAAATCAGATTTTAACTTATAATTTGTGGATCTTCAACAATAGCGGGTGCACCAAAACTATTACCAACATCAACAAAAGTTGGAAGTCCACCAGTTGTCAAACCCTATCAATAATCTAGTAAAATAATCTTATAAGCTTGTGAGAAAGAATTATTACCAACAAGATCAACGATGTGTGGTTCAATAACTTGATGATATATTACACTGAACGGGAGATATTCAAGTCACTTGATGATATGTTTCGTCTCTCTTATTAAAATTGTACTTTTATTGACAGAATGATGAGCCTCTTTTATTTCAATTTATGACTATTTATATATTATGTCAGATGTTAATTTGAGGTCAAAATTTTGACTAGGCTCTTCAAAATTTTTGGCTCCGCCATTGACTTTAGAAGAGAAGGAGCATAAACTAAAAATTAAATGATACAATAAATTTGTTCCTTAACGCTTGCACAACATAATCATATTACGTCGTGGCATAACGATGTTTTGTCGCATTTGTTTGTGTGATTTTTGTTCACAATGTTAAAACACATAAAAATGGCAACAACCTCAATCTATAACTTTATGTCGCGGTCATTTATGCAGTAACAGACTCGTAATTAAAACCTTGTTATAAATGTTCATTTAACGCATTTTTTAGACCACATTTTACCAGACTCCAACCATTTTAAATAAGTGTCATTTTTTTCTTTTAAAAAAAGTATTGTATTTTTATAAACAAATTTTTTATTAACAATACTGCAAGGATTACTCTAAATTCACTAAAATAAATAAAATCACCAAATACTATGAAGATATTTTGTACCGTCATGGTATCTGATGTATTTGGAAAGCACGGAATGCAACGTGTCTTGGTTATGAACATGTTAGTTATCATCAACCGCGACACAATGTTGGGAGTTATCTTAGTTCTCTTTCAACGTCTTTAGGTGGAGGTCTTGTCTCTCGCCCGCAACAACACTGAACTTCTTGGCACCCCTCTCATATGCAAGCTACAATTCTTAATATTGATGGGAGTAGTTTTGACAACTCTGGCCGTTCTGACTTTGGGGGTGTTCTTCGTACTTCGGACATGACTTGGCTTTGTGGATTCTCAAGTTTTTTTTGGCATTTCGAATAACTTGCATGTGGAACTACTTGCGATCATGCACGGTTTGAAGTTAAGTTGGGAGAGGGGGCCCCAAAATGTGATTTGTTATTTTGATTCCTTCTATGTTATAAACTTAATTCAAGCTCCCCTCAATGCTTGGCATGTTTATGCCACTATCATCAGAAATGTTAAGGATCTCCTTAATCTCCCTTGAAATGTGCAGTTGACTCACACCCTTCGAGAGGCTAATAAGTGTGCGGATTTTCTAGCTAAACATGGTGCCAATCACGATTCTTCTTTGTGCATCTTGAAGAACCCCATTCCGAACTTTAAAGATTTACTTCTTGCTGATGCTTCTAGAGTGCAGTTCTTAAGGCTATAGCCTAGTTTCATTTTCTTTTTCTCCTTCTACCAACAAACAATGAAGATATGTGAGTGAGTTAATCCATCGATTTATGTGAAATATAGCCAAATGTGATACTCATATTAGGATAGCGGAGTAGTTGGCTTAATTACTCCAGTAAGAGTTGGATATTTATTTATGGATTCATATTTTTAGGAAATTTATGGTTTCATATTAGAAATTAAAAGAAGAAAAAAATGATATTTATCGATTAAAACAATAAAGAACCCAGGCATATATTTGTGTGTGTGTGTGTATAACACAGAACACATTCCTTAAAAAAAATACAACAGAACACATGCACATTGATTGTATTTAAATATTATTTTTTTGAGAGGGATTGTATATATAATAGTTCTATAAAAAAATATTATCAAGTTGACCATATATTATATACAAGCTATCATGGGTGGTCCTGAGTATGGATGGGAGGGACAGACGGTCCAAGCCACCATTTGTTTAAGGGTACAAAAATTATTATTTTTATTTAATAATATATACATATATTTCTTTTTAACTCACTTTAATTAATTATTGAATATATTTTTAAAAAACTTAATTTAAGAATGAATTTTTTGTAATAGAAAATAAAAGAATAAAAACATTTGAATAATTAAAATCGAACAAATTTATTTAATCGTCCAGAACACTAAAAAATTTAAGATCGGCCCTACAAACTATAATTAGCCTTTGTCAAATGCTTGGGGTCATTCCTTAATTTGGATATTTTTATCATGGACCCCATGTATGCCTATAAATACCCTTAATATTGGAAGGAAGAATGCAAGCCCTTCAAATTGTGTTCTCTTGAAGCATAAATTAGTACACAATATATATACATATAATGGGTGCTTTTCTTTTATTTGTGTTTGTTTTTGCTAGTCAAGTGATTGGTGGATTCAATACAAAACTACCATCTCCTGCCTATGGAAATACAATAAGTATTCTTAGTATTGATGGAGGTGGTATTAAGGGAATTCTTCCTACCGTTGTTCTTCAGAACTTGGAAAGTGCTCTTCAGGTCAATGATCTATTTTCTTATGGAGTCCAAACAAACTTTGCATTTTGAGTAAAAATATTTGCTTTAATTAATTGTATTTTTTATTTTTGGTTTGATTCATTAAGATGAAAAATTGATGGACACCTCACACCTCTTCTCTCTCTCAGTGTTGTGTTAAAATCACGAAGTTGATTTTTTTTTTTCTTTTGTGAGGTTTAACATTTTTTCTCTCTCACTTAATTTTACATTTTTTTTTTCTTTTTCTTCTCTAGTAGTGATGGTTCACAATTCTCATAGTCCAAAACCATTTAGCTTGTACATGTTAAACATATAACCTCATAAATTATATTAACATTTTGATTTGGTTGTTCAGAATGTTTCAAAAGACAAAAACGCAGCACTAGCAGATTATTTTGATGTTATAACAGGGACTAGTACTGGAGGACTCATTGCTACAATGCTTAGTGCTCCTCACCTAAATGACACCTCTCGTCCAGCATTTTCTACTCAAGAAATCTTAAATTTCTACTTTGAATTTGGTCCTACTATATTCAACATAACTACTCCTAGATATAGGTATTTTACTTAAAACAAAACAAACGAATTTACGTTATTAGATCAACATACACTTAAAAATTTGGTTCTTTTAAAAATACAGATGGTGGACTAAAATCGCCCCTTGGACGAAGTTTGATGGCGTGTTCTACCATAACAAAACACGTGAGCTATTGGGAGAAACAAGATTAAATGACACATTGACCAATCTTGTAATCCCAACCTTCGACATCAAGAAAGCCTTACCGATTATTTTCTCAAGCTTGAAGGTCAGTTTATATTCTTAAACATACTTAAATAACTTTTGTTAGCTATAGACCCTTCAACCTTCTTATCACTAAATTCTCTAACAACTTAGATACAAAAATCAAAGTCAAAAAATGAAAGCTTATATCTATAACTGATAATTGATTCTATTTATTTATCATTGTTATGTGAAACTTTTTTATTCATACATGCAGCTTCCGAGCTTAAATGCTAAATTGTCGGATATATGCCTTGGGACTTCAGCTGCACCATCTGAACTACCACCCTATTACTTTAAGGATGGTGATGAGGAATTCAATTTGGTTGATGGTGTTTTGGTTGCAAATAGTCCGGTAAGCTAATTAATTATAAATCCTAGGGTCATGCTAACTTGTGTCTTTAAGACATATGTTAAAGATTTTATAAGTGGTAAATATATTACAAAATATTACTCATTTTCAATTTTTAGAAGAATACATTGGCTCAATTTCCTAGTTAAAATGAATATCGTTGATAATATACACGAGTTAGCGTAATAAAAAAACGAAAAAGAAGGGCAAGTATAATAAATATTTAATCATGTAAATTGGGGACGTTATTGTGGGTGAAGTCTTTTTTTTTTGTGTTCGGGGTTCGAACCCCATTCATTACATATATTATACATTGTTTTTATCAACTAAGCTAAGCTCACGAGGACATAGGACATAGTGGGTAGAGTCTTCCTACACTCATGACATGATGCATCAAACGCTTTTATTAATATGGAAAGTTCTCCATTAATCGGAAAAAGAAAAAAAGAGACATGATTTGTAATTCTTTCACGTTGCTTGTGGTGGTTTATTAATGCATTTCTTTCTTTTTTTATTTTTTTTTGGAAAAAAAACATCATTCATGTTGTATATGAATACAAATTTTTTTTTTGGAAGAGGCATATGAATGCACATTAATATTCCATGTATTTTCAGGCATTGATAGCATTGAGTGAAGTGATACAACAATTGAATGAGAAGAATCCCAAGTTCGTTAATTTGAAGGCAAATGAGCCTACCAAAATTGTGTTGTTGTCATTAGGAACTGGAGGTACAAATGAGCCTCCAGCAACTAGTATTAATGCTACCCAGGCAGAAACCCTCTCGTTGCTTCAATGGGCTCCCTTTATAGTTGGGGATTTTGCTGTTTCTATTGGAGCAATAAATGACTATCACCTTCAATCAGTGTTTTCAGGTCTTCCATCTTCCGACAATTATTACCTTCGAATTCAAGTACATATAATACTTTGCTTCACAAAAACATAAACATGTAAATATGTTATAAAAAATACATATATCCTTCGATCTTCATGTATTAAAAAATGACTATATGAGTCATGTATGTCATATGAAAATAAATATTATATATATATGTTAAGAATACAAACCATAAGTGCTCTTTCTCGCGATAAAAAACATCCCGAACGTTTCACAAAACATTGAATCGTTGGATCCTACGTAGTTATTAGAAAACACAAATAGATGAATGGGTTATAATAGTAAAATATGAAGGAGGGTAATCAACCACAAGTATCGTGATGTTTTTGTCGGATAATTTTTCGCAAAAAGTAGTTTTTCCAAATACAAAATAATTGTAAATTTTAAACTTTTTTTACATTGATGTATTATGTATCTATTTTATCTATCAACGAACTGTTTTTATATATATATAAAAACACCACCTTAAATTTTGTAGTTTTATACTATTTTATAAAAAAAATATAAATAGATAATTTTTCACTTTAAAATTATACGAAAAACATAAACAACAATGATTATTTATTTAATCTCTCATTTCTTTTCATCTATTTTTTTGTATTTTATCTTTTTCTTATATTCTATTTTATATAATAATACGCAGGAGTATAACTTGGACCCATCCCTTACCCCTGAAAACACTACCAAAGAAGCCATGGAAAATCTTAAAACGGCCGGAGAGAAGTTACTGGAAGAAACTGTTAAGGCCATGAATGTAACTTCTTTTATCCCATACGAAAAACCAACCGAGGGTACAAATGCTCAGGCTCTTAAAAGGTTTGTACATTTTTATATATATGGAATTTGTCTATGCTTAATTAATATGGTAGATTAGTATTTTTTTTATTTAATCATTTAATTAATAGGAAATGTTAATTATGTTATGATATTTTATGAAGCTTGGCTGAACTTCTGTACGAGGAGAGGCAGTTGCGTTTGAAAACAAAATCAATGGAGAAAATGGGACGACCATTTATTGAAGCTGTTGTGTCTGGAATGAAGTAAATGCCAAATTCGTGAAAGTTCTCTATATATGCATGCATGGTGTGAAATAAATAAAACAATGGATCCGTGCCCTTAATGAGTGAATATTTCTAGTTTGTTGTTTTTCTTTCAAAATGTATTCGGTCTTCTTATGTGTTGTGTGGGTATGACTTTGTTTTACTACAACAAGAGTAAGGATTTTAACTGCAATTTGTATTCCTTGCAATACTTATAAAAAGAATTTGGTTGTTTCCTTTATCTTGTGTGCCTTTTATTCAATAGGTTGTGATATTTGAACAACTACTTGTGTGACAACTTATGAGATAACTTTAAATTTACTCAAAAAAATTAAAATATCGACACACAGATGGCAACAGAAAATATAAAAGAATCATCCAACACCTTGAAAAACCGAAAATGCCGAATGTGGCAATAATTTTGTAAAAAAAAAAGAGGTCTCGTAAAGTCCAAACAAAATCAAACCGATAAACGGCAGGTTGGTTTAGATCAAATTGATCGGGCATACTAGTACTAAGAAATAAATGTACAAAACCTTTGAGAACATATTTAAATATGAAAAAAAAAAACCTAAACTTAAAATACTTCAATAACCTAAATCTCACATCAAATTAAAAATAAATAAAAAAAGGTACAACCAAGTCTTACATATCGGTTACCATAATACAAAGTGTATGTTCAATCAATCAAAATATTACGCCTTAATGTTGTCAAACAAGTGTTGAATAGTATTTTGTGAATCCTTGCATTTCTTTCTTTCCATAAAACACAAACCCGAGAAAACCAAACTAAATGAACAACGTCTTTCTTGCATTTTGAAAGCCTCATAAGGAACTAAACTAAACTAGATGATCTAAAATATTAAACGACATAACTAAGACAAAACCTAATCAATCGTACACAACAAACCAAAGTTGACGAAAAAATTGCAATAAAGAAATAGATGGGCTCGCGCTCTCTAGATTACCCCCCAAATTGTTGAGAAGTATCCGGAAGCTTCCATCTCTTCACCATTTTGTCTTATTCTATCTTATTTTCCTATATTATGTTCAATTGTGAAATATCTATTTCATTCCACTCAGTTCGACTCTATTCCATTTTGTCTTATTTTGTTATGTTATGTTCCATGAATCCAAATAGAGTCTTAATGATTTTCATTTTATCATTACTCCGCAAAAAGATTAGCCGGTGGGTGATTAAGTTTAGGTTAGTGAAAACTAGGAGTGTTCAAATTCAAACTGCAATAAAATGAATATTTGGGATGCGATTGGACGTTGATTTGATAAAATTGCTGATATTGAATCAAATTTCATATCACTTTTTCAAAGTCGAACCAACCGAAAAATTAAATTTTAATACTTATTTATTATTTTATTAGTATTATATATTGCATTGATCTATCACTCGTTGGTTTTTAATGTTATATATTGCATTAACTTGATATATATTACTATTACTTTATATGTTTCGAACATAATCAATAATTTTTATTTTCTAAAGTTAACATTTTAATATATTTTACATTATACATTTCATCAAACCTATTGTTTTTACTGTGTTTGTGTAATATTAATAAGAAAATAATGTTATATTTTAGATATCCAAAAATCGATTCAAATTAAACCACATATATTTAGATTGTATCAGTTTTTTTTTTAAATAGTCATCCAAACACAACCACATGTAATTTTTCTTTTGGATCAGATAACTGTTGCTTTTAAAATCGATCCAAACCACATCACGAACACCTTAATGAGATCGTTTATTAAGAGCAAATAAAATTTTCTAACCAAACAAATATGAGTTGTGCTTTTTCGGCCCCTCAATATTTCTTTATGATGAAAAACTTCTTTCAAAAGTTATCTTCCGAAAGTGTTAAATAAAAGTCTTAAATGAGTTATCTCTTTATGAACAATGGGATTTTTTTATTAATCGTAATATAGGATTTATAATGCATAAAAATGGTTTATTTTGGAAGGAATAATGCAAGCCCTAGAGAACAAAATCAAAGGGTAACCAATGGAAATGCAACAAGTCATGACGCCAATTAAAATAAAAATTATCCTATAGTACCTGAGTTCATCAAAACATGCTTCACAAGTAGAAATTAGTATCACAAGGCAAATTCTTGAGAACAAAATCAATGATGATAGATCACTCAAAACATGGAAAAAGGGACATATTTATACGATGAACGAAATCCATAGTAATTGTCCAAATCTCGCATTTATAAGTTTATCAATCTAGAAGAATAACACGTGTTCAGAAAAATTGCTAACTTATCAAACTGGAAATTTCACATAACGTGCACAAAAGAGTAGTTGCCTTGTCCTTTGGCCCCTACATGCACAAAAGTTTTGGCGTCTAATCGGTGGCGTATCCAGGACCCTGAACCAAAGGGTGCATTTTGTTTTAATAACTAATATAATTTTTTAGGGAATTTAATATTTATTACATAATAAATTCTTTAATATCAATATTGGATATTAGAGTAAGATCAGCCTTAAATCTAAAGGGTGCGGGTTTGAGTCACTACTATTTTTGAAATAATTTAAAGAATAATATATGTGTATATATAAATTTATAAAGAATTTAATAATCCTCTTAGCGTCGTTGTGGCAGTAATTTTATATTTATTTTTTACATGTTTCACAACTAAGTGTAGTGATATTTAAACAATCATTTGAGACAATTTTGGTGACAACTTCATTTTTCTTTCTTTTTATTGGTAAAAAACATTAGAGAATGAATAAGAACAAAAAGCGAATATAAGAGCTTTAAGTTGATATGTCTAGAGCTGAGTTGTAAAAAAATTGTCACAAAATGATTGTATAAATATCATTTCTCCTCAACTAAAGCTTGTATAACATTTACCTTTAAAAAACAAAACAAAAAAACTTATATAACTTGGTGGTTTTTTTGGTAAGAAAGGATAAAACAACTAATGTAAGTAAAAAAGCAAAAACTCAAATCCATGATTTATGCAAACATGTGGCCCAAGCACATGATAACATTTCCTTCTTCACGTTTACATAACCCTAAATCATTTATGCTCACGTTTTATATTAGCCGCCGAACAACTTTTACTCTTGTTAACCATTCTTCCTCTTAACCTTCTACCACTTCAATGCTTCTTCTTCATCTTTTCCTTTCTGCACTTGCTCTCTCTGCCGGCTCTTTTCCCTCTTCTCATGACTATGTGTGAAAGATACTGATTTAGAGGTGCAAAACTAATTATCCAGGGTATGCAAAATAGCAGAAGTGAATGGCAGTATATGCAAGCTTTCAAAGTTCAGGGTATGCAGGTGCACACCCTCGACTGTGTGTGGATCCGCCCCTGCTTCTAATCAAAGATGTGGAAAAAATTTCATCAAACTTAGAAAATTTCATCATGCATGGAAAATTTCAATTCTTATTGTTCCTAAACAAAATTAAACTGAAAGAGACTAAAATCTAAGAAGACAAATAAAGTGAATTTGTCATGCTTAAATGGGATTTTGTCCTCAATGTTTAAATATATATTAAAGCTGGCGAAAGGGGTTAAGAAAACTCATAATTTAAGTTAAATTCATCATTTCAATCTAAGTCGTTTTATTTCCAAGTAAAATCGACCTTAAACGTTTTTTTAGTCAATTTCGATTAATTAATGAGTTTGTCTATTAACTTGTTTGAACTCCCACAGTTGCGTTGTGTGTTTCGAATTTGGTTGACTTTTCTTAGTCCAAAACATGCATCATTTTTAATGTTTTCTAATAATTTGAATGTATACAAAATTATATTTTAAGATGTACTTTTTCTAAGATATACTTTCTTGATCAAACTTTCAAAGGATATATCATATTATAACTAGGTAATTGTAAATATGCAGACTATTTAAATTGTTTAACTTATGAATGATGTAAAAATTAGTCAGAGTATACACAATTTGACACAGTGATGTATTGATAAACAGGGGCGAATTTACCATCCAGCTAACCTGGGCACACGCCCGAGCTCAACCTATATTTTCTTTGTATCGCTACAAGAAATTTGACTTTTAGTGACGGTCAAAATCCATCACTATAGGGCAAATTTCCGCGTAGCTAAATCCGTCTTTCATCGTCAAATAGTTGTCACTGCATGTTTTCCACCTTTATCTACGGAAAAAACCCGTAGGTACTTTTAAGGAGACCATTTGAAAAACATTATAGACCTCTACCTACAGTTGTGGTTGTCACTAAAACTTATCATTGTTTTATTTTGCCCAAACTCTATAAAATTCCTAACTACGCCACTGTTGATAAATGTGTTGGCATTTGTTTTAGGGGATTAAAATTGGGTGATTTTGGTGGCTTCGGATTTCTCTTTTAATCAATGCTTCTCTATATTTAAATAGTTTATTTTAATCATTCATTTAATTTATCTTCTAAAAAATTTATAATCATCAAAGTTTTTTTTAAGAAGCTAAATTATCTCATAAATTGGCACCAAAGTTTATCGAACTTGATTGAACACACTCCAAAGTTCTAAGTCAACACCACTAAACCAATTCAAATGGGTTTTAAAATCATCAAAGTTATTAAATAGTAAAGTCATATAATCCATCCCTAACTTCCTTCTAGATTCTTTGCCGAGGTTTTTTGTAGAAGCTTGGTAGCCACATAACGTAGCTTGTATTTTCTATTTTGCAGTGGTTGAAATTAACATGCAACCATTTGTTTTTTCCCTGATGTTTTTCTAAGCAGGTTTGGCATTGTCGAGATGAGTAGTTGCATGTAGGGTATCTAAGATGTGTGTGTTCAACATAGAAAAAATCATAAAAGGGAGGAAGGAAATGAGAGTGCTATTTAATTTAGTTGACACTAGTTTGGTAAATCTTGTCAATGAGGCAGGTTATTATTATGTTAAAAGGCGGGAAAACATATAAAAATAGGATAATTTGTTGTTAAGAGTTTCGTATTGGATGAGACAAAGTTTAAATATAAGTTTATAAAAAGGGTTACTATTTACTTAACAAATCAGTTTTATAAGAGCTGAGTTATGTCCAATTCAAATTTTAAGACAAGTTTATTTAAGATTCATTTGAGAATCACCACCTTATTGGTCAAATTGAAGTATCATTGTTCTTGTTTATAAAAAAAGATTGTTGATAAAGATAAAAGTGAAAGCAAATGTGAATTAGTTGCAAGATTTTCACTTCAATCTTGTGGTGTTAGGTTCGAAATTCGGCGATAGCAAGGAGAAATAAAATTGAAATTTCAATAATTATATATAGAAGTAAATTCGGCTACAAGACACTATATAATACATAAAATTATTCAAATAATTTACTCTTTCTTAAAAGAAATAATTAGTTTAAAACAATTTTCAGTCATCTATTTTCTTTTTCATTCGCCATTTTGGTCCTCCATTTTTTAAGTCCGCAATTTTGTTCCTATATTTTTTATAAATTACAAGATTTTGGTTCCTCTTTTAAGTTGTGGATTTACAACAATTCTACATCCTATCTAATTCATTACCTACCTTAAATACGCCATTTATAATTCTATTTGTTTTTACACAAACCAACAACATATGAGAATACCTAATATTGTCATCATTTTTTTCTTTGAAGATGACAAAATGAATCATATTAATCAACCAAACAATCCTTTCACCACAAGATGTGTTAGAGAGACGAATAATGTCACAAAGTTACAAAATAAAAAAAATGGAAACAAGAACATAAACAAGAAAACTAAGAAACAACTAAACACTAAATATGGCTAAGTCTTATGATTGTGCAATAAAAACACACACTAGAACCTTCAATATAATTTATTTATTCAATATACTTTGATACATACTCCTTTCATTAGACACACCAGAACCTTCACACACACACACATACCATAAAACCATGAGATAAGGCATGCAGAGACAGAATCACAACATTTATTCATTGTATAATATATATATATATAATAATAATAATAATAATAATAATAATAATAATAATAATAATAATAGTAGTAGTAGTAGCAGTAGTAGTAGTATTTCACCAGAGCGGAAGCAGTGGCGTTGCCAAGACCTTAGGTTAGAAGGTTCAAGTTTCTGAACATTGATTAATAATTAATATTATATATATGTTTCGTGTGTGCGTGCACGCGCATGCGCGCGTGTGTATTATGGAATTATTTTTTACAGGGTTTCGTGTCTTGAAATCGTTGAATAATCAACTCATTATCAATGTTGTTGAAAAAAGTGGCTTTGGGGGCTAGTGATGGTGACTCCAAAGCCAACGGGTGGTGGCGACATCAAACACATAACTTTAATTGATTTTATTGAAAAGGAGTAAGTACGATTAACTGAGAAAATGTATAATTGATAAATTGTACTTTAAACTATCAAAACGACATTTAAATTAATGGAAAATTCTATGGTGAAATCATTAGAATGACTTTTCTGATGAAGTTAATCATATGACCAATCATTGAGCATTTGTGTATTTAATGCATGTCATATCAAATTATATGGTGTATTGTACATTTGCTCATAAGGTGTGCCACTAGATTTTTGCTTATTACAATTATATCCTGATTAAATCAAAATTAAATATTTTTATTATTATTTTATTTTTTAATAGTAAAACCATCAAAATTGGAAACAAAAAACTCAGGACATGATGATTTAAACCATTGATCACATATTAGTGAGCAAATAAGATTAAAATTCAATTTTCTTTTAAGAGTTTCACCTCACAGGTTTACAAATTGTGGATCTGAATTTTGGTTTCAAGTCCAATCCCGATTCACCTTCTTGAATGACACATCCACACCACACTTACCGTTGTTAAACTGGTACTGGTGACGGTGCCGCATCCATGATCATTGATTAAATTCAACGTTAATTGAAATGGAAAACAACCCCAAAGGAACAAAACCTTCGGTGTCAAACCCAGAAAACATCGTTACGGTTTCGCCAGTGGATTGTCAGGCGGAGAGAAAAATTAAATTAAAGGGAAAGTAATGAATAATCTTGTTCTGACACAAAAATCAGATGGAGAATCTGACACAGAAATCAGATGGAGAAAGAATGATTACAACATAGATGGAAGAACGGTCCCATGAATTCGATTTTGCGACGAGTGATGATGACAAGATGCGGTGGTAGATTAATTGAGAAGAGTCGGGGGTGGTTTGATATACAAATTGAAAGAGAGAGGGTGAATGAGTGGTGCCCATGAAGACGTACAGAATTAGAGGTGAGTTGGCGATGAGACGCGGTGGAGAGCGGCGATCGGAAAAGAGATGAAGTGGATTTGGTACAAGTAGGTGTATGTGAGCTTGACAAAAACATCACAAGTAATTTTAAATAAGAAGTTGTGATGAAAAACAAAAATGATTTTATTTTAAATAAAACAAGTTAATAAATCAAAAGCAATTAATATTTTGTATAAGGACTGATTTGTAATAAGGTAAAGTTTAGTCTTACGGTAGTCTCCCAGCAAGTCAGTAGCTGACATGGCATCAACAATTATGTTATTTGCTAACCAAAATAACTTTTTCAAAAAAGTTACTTTCTTAACTACACCACAGAAGCACCCTAAATAAAAATATAAATTTTATACTCAAACGACAACATAAAATCATGAGATAAGATATGCAGAGACACAATCACAACTTTTATTCATTGTATATATAATAATAATAATAATAATTCACTTGAGCATAAGCTAGTAGGAGGCAGGCGGAGCGGAGGTTGCTGCGGATAGTGGGATATCAACGGTGGTGGTATCATCACCACCACCACCGTTGGCTGCGGTGCAATTTGAGTAATAAAGTGGGCAAAATAGTGGAGGATTGATAAACTGGCACAAATATTTCAGATATCCGCAGCTTACCACGGTTTTGACCCCTTTGAATTCTTCCGCTCCGCCTCCGGTAATGATAAACTGACACAAATATTTCAATCAATTTTAAGCACTCGTGCATCTTAAAAGTCAACCTTAAAGATCATGATTCAATTTTGTTTGAGTTATTATTGAGTAACAAGAAATTGAAGAAAAGAGAGAAAACTAGAGAAAGAATATTGAAGGTAATGTAGAATTTTTCATTGAATGAAAGTTAGTTACAGAGTGTTTATATAGTTTGTTATTGCTTGTACACTACATGCAAGTGTGTACTAGCTTTACTATATCACAACCTAACATCCCTTAGGGTTTCTGTAACTTGTGGCGCAAGCAACTGAAGTTCATTGTGTTTATGTTGTTGACCTTTTTAATAGAGAAGCTTATATTTCCTTTGTGTAGTGTTTAACAATTATTTTTTTGCTTAAGCTTGTTAATTTTCACGCATAAAAATCTTCTTCAAATCCTAATTAAGGTTCATATAGTACATCATTATGATTGTGAAATAAAAATAAATACAACACCTGAACCTTCACACAAACACCAGAACCTTCAATATAATATATTTATTCAATAGTATAATTTGATACATACTCCTTCCTTTCATAGACACGCCAGATCGAACCTTCACACACACAAAAAGAAAAAAAACACACACCATAAAAGCATGAAATAATAAGCAAGACATGTAGAGACACGTACAATCAAAACATTTATTCATTAATAATAATAATAATTCACCGGAGCGGAAGCTAGTTGTTGGAGGCAGCGGAGCGGGAAGAGCGGAGGCAGCGATCAATAGTGGGATATCAACGGTGGTGGTATCATCACCACCGCCACCATTAGTTGCGGTGCAGCTGGAATAGTAGATGGGGAAAAAGAGGGGAGAGTTTATGAACTGGGAAAGATATTTGAGATATCTGTAACCACGGTTTTGATCTCCCCATTGAATTCTTCTGCTCCGGCGGCAGCGAAGCCGAGAGCGAGCAATTCGAAGATTAATGCGCATAACTTAATAAATTTAGACATTTGTTTGTTAATTTGTTAATACAGTCACGGATGGATCCAAAAGTCTTGAGTAGTGAGGGTAACACACGCACGCACATACGCACACACCCACCCACACACCCACACGAGTGCACAAACACACACTACTTTAATTTTGAAAACATAAATATTCATCATAATTCTTTCCAAAAAAAAAAAAACATACTTCATAATTGTTCTTTTGGGATTCCGTGTTCAGTTTTTAATAATATTCGTTGTGGATAAAACTCTTTCAACAATTATAGCTGACACACATGCGCACGCACGTGCGCACACACGCGCCTGCACGCACGCACGCAAATATTGAGCCAAAATATGAAGATCTCATGCAAAAATATCTTTGGAGCTAATTTGTTCTAAAAATATGAAGATCGTGTACAAGAAAATATATTGTGCAAAGAAGTTGGAAGATCCTTCACCAAAATATACAATTGGTGCCCCATAATACCCTTTTGCTGCTTTTGCTTCTTCAACAAGCTGCCTATTTTAGTTTATTTCTGACCAAGAGACCATGGTTTCTTGTGAAACACTTTAGTGATTTATTTCTTAGAGCTTAAGTCATTGTTAGACTATAAATAGAGCAACCACTAGACTTGTATATACATCTTTTGTTCTTGGAATAAAAGTTCACCTTTATTTTATTTACTTTTATGTTCTTCTTCTTCTTCTTCTTCTCTTCTATGTCTACAATGAACGTGTGTGAGTAGACTCTTCTTGTCATGGGATTGTTGGATAAGTCTTAATGACATAATGCTAATCAAACCAAACCATAAACTCTAATTTTATATAAATCTACCTTCTAATCTAATTTCACCGTTTTTATAATGAATTAACAAATACCAAACTCATAAAGCGAACGCGGAGGGATAGTATTTGTTAATTCATCATCATAAATATCAATTCATAAAGCGAACGCGGAGCTTTGATATTGGAACAAGTGAAATTAGACAAGGATTGCGAAACATGAGAATAGTCTAGCAAACCTTGAGACACATAAAATTTCATTCTTCAAGGATTCTAATATCAATCAACCATGAGAATAGGCGTGGTTGCTAGAGGAACACACTCAATGACTTCGAGAGAAGCTTTGACACGCTTAAGAGAAACTTGTCTTTAGAAAGTGGGTCCAATATAAAATTACCGGTTTATGGTTTGTTTGTGAAAGACTTGTCATTAAGATGGACCAATAATCCCAAGACTCTTTTATTTTTATTATTTTCTTTTAATTAAAAATCCAAACTTTATAACTCAAAAATCTTTTCTAATCATTGTTGAAAGTTAACTGAACTCATAACTCCCTGTTGGAACGATACTCTATTTTTACTACTTCAGTAGAACCGTGCACTTGCGGTTTTACTCGTCAATTTATTTACATTATTATTGTTCACTATCTCATGCATTTTAATTCATTTTAATTCATGTCATCATCATTAATTTGTTTAGTATGTATAATAGGACTTGATGTAAACATTGCATGCACTTTATTGTTTTCGTCATTTATTTTTTGCAAGACCTTATAATGTATTTAGGGTATGTAATATGTAACTAACACAAGCACCGACACATGCACTGACACTATCACATTTATTTTTTTACCGTTTTATGTATGTCGTAGCCGTGAGCGAGGACCAAAATGAACTAGTGACACCCTAGGTTAATTATTGGACTTCAAATTATCTTCTTAAAATCAAACCACTAGTAACTTTAGGTTCATTTACTTGAGAATTAACTTGGGATCCATTATCCTTTGTAAACTTCTCCCCTTTTTTTTGTTACGTTGTTGCACCTAATTTCTTTAGTTTACGTGTAACATAGAAAATCATTTTCCCAAAAAAATCAAAAATGCAAAACTACAAACAAAAAAAAAAATTAAGAAACCTTGAACTTTAACCCAAGTGGTCTTTTTCCTTTTATTTTTTAATTAAACTTTTAATCAATTTTAATATATATTTAGACTTGCTTTCTTGTAATTAAAATCAATCAACTTCACTTCTTTTTATCCTTCTATACCTTGAGGTCTTGCAACCCTTCTAAAAACCATTTTTAAAAACCTTAAAATTAACTCAACCAATAAAGTGAAATTTATGAGGTGAACTACTTGATTTTGATCCCATTTAATTGGGTAAGTAGACAAAAGGCTTTGGCCTTTCCAAATCAATAAAATAAACAACAAACTTACTACTTCTCCCTCCATTCTTTCACTTTAACTTTTAAGCACCATTTTCAAAAATAAGTAATAGATAAGAGGTTCCTATGTGATACCATAGACGCTTAGGATGTTAAACCCTTCCTTTCGCGTAACCAACCCCCGAACTTTGATCTCAAAATGATTTTTATCTCTTTTCCCTTCCCAAGAATAAAAGTAAAAAGTTCAAAGATTGACGATTCAAGACCAACTCAATGGGTTGATATCCGAAAATCAAGAACACATAAGTCATTGATCGACATTGAAATTAAAGACCATGATTTGAAGTAAGTATAGTCACTTACTCTTGGAGTCAAAATATCCCTCCTCTCTCTCTGTGTGTCTATATATATATATATATATATATATATATATATATATATATATATATATATATTAATATATTAATGAGTGAACAACGTATTTTCTTTTCTTGTCTCCACTAACGTTAAGATTGTTATGTATATAAAATAAGAAAATACTAATAAGCGTCTTTAGGATATTTTTTAAGCAATCTAAAGTGGTAATTTTTGCATAAAAAATTATATAATATTACTAAGTATTTTTAAAATAAAATTTATTTTTATGAAATTATTAAATAACACCCTTAAACACTTGTTTACATGACCATATATAATATTAACCAAAATATCTATATATATATATATATATATATATATATATATATATATATCATATTACAAAGATGATTATTTGAGTTAAAAACAATACAAATACTATTCAATTTTTTCTCCAAATGATAGTTAGGGTCAACGCCCACATTCTCTATAACTTGGGGCCGTCCCTAAATACAATATATTTTAATCCGCAACGGTTTACAACATTATCTATTTTGTTATAGATAGTGTTGTTAACCGTTGCGGATTAAATTCCGATCAACATTCTCTAAAAAAAAAAATTCAGGTCAACATGCTTGTTGAGATTCCTTCAAAATAGAATTATTATAAGTCATTAATGAGTCAATAATATAGCTTTAGAATTGAGTAACTTTTATACTAATCTTAAAATACACATTCTGGTTTAAATTGTCTGCGCGTCCAAAGTATGACGGGAAGTTCGTACATGATAAAGCAGGTGAAATATTGCAAGAAACAAAATTGGATGATACATTGATCAATGTTGTAATTTCAACCTAGGATATCAAGAAAGTCAAACCAATTATTTTTTCAAGCTTCAAGGTCAACGTATTAATTTACATGCGCGTATAATCTTTACTTTTTTTTCTTGGTTTTTCTATCATGCAAATTTGCATATGTTAAGAAATTTAAAAAAAAATAAGTTTGCATTAAAATTTATGTATTTAATAATAAATATGTATCTTTTTAATAAATAATTGATGTTTTTAATAAAAAGTTTCCATTTTAGCTATATACTCCCTCCGTCTCCGTCCGTAAGCCTCTTTTGCTTTTTTCACATTTCTTATAAAAGTTGTTAGTGTAATTAATGTGTCTATTTTGTGTGTTAATATTACCAAATTATCATTTTTTTTTATGTGTATTCAATTTGACTTTTCATATTTTAAGATAAGTTAGTGGTATTAATAAAGGGTATGTTTAGGAAAATAATAATAAATGCATCTAGTAATTTGAAAAGAGGTTTACATTTAGGGACAAAAATAAAATCAAATGGGTGCTTAGATATCGAGGCGGAGGGGAGTATATAACAGAGGCAATGATGTTTTAAGCTAAATTCATACTATTACTTAAACTCCTCACAATCTAGATACATCTAATTACTAATCATTACTTTAATTCTATGCAAATCAATCAAAGCGTATTTGTGATTTGATCATAGAAACATATTTATACATGATGCAAAAGTTATCTTACTTATGTACGTAGAGGTGACACTTTTTATTTACCATTAATGTTTGTTTTTTCTAAGCAAAAATATAATTAACTTGAGTACAAGGAATACTCTAACTCGTGGCCGTTAAATGTGAAACTTTACTCATTCATGGGTGCAGGTGGAGAAATTTCCAGGTCTAGATGCAAAAATAGCCATTGGGACTTCAGCTGCACCAACTATACTACCTCCTTACGGCTTTAAGAATGGCGATGCTGAATTCAATTTAGTTGATGGTGCTCTAGTTGCAAGCAATCCGGTAACCTAATTATATATGTGTGACAATTATTTTTGAAAGAAAGAATATGTGTGACAAATTTTATTTTTTTAGAGAGAATGTGTGACAATTATTATTAGTAGGAAATTAACTAATGTATGGTTAGAAATATAAAAATACCCCTCACATACTCTCGTAAATCCTTTAACCGAGAGATCCACTTCATTTTTTGAGAAATGAAGACTCCATAAATGAGAGAGATTGATGCATACTAGAGATTTTTTTTATTTAATTTTTCGAATTATTTAAGATCAGAGAGTATCTAATTTGAACTCAATCCAAAAGTGGACTTTATTAAATTTTAATATAATCGGATTCATATTAGACCATCCCTTTAAAGTTATTGTATACATTTCTCTTTTAAATATGGAGTCTTCTATTTCTTTTGAAATATAGAAAGAAATACTCTTAAGTTATAGTGTTTATAGTATATGATAAAGCAAATATTCAAAATAATATGTATATTTAATTTCACACGATAAAAACTCGTATATGCAGGCATTGCTTGCAGTGAGTGAAGTGATAAAACTATTGGAGGAAAAGAATTCTGATTTCATTTCTGTGAAGGAAAATCAACCTACCAAAATCTGTTGTTGTCATTAGGATGTGGAAGAGATGGAGAGGATAAAGGGGTTAATGCTACATATGCAGAATCTTTCAGAGCATTAATAGAATGGCCACTAATGCTACATATTGCTGGTGCTGTTGGAGAATCAATATTTCCGTGTTCTTAAAAAAATTAATACATTTTGTTACGAATTACCTGTGGCTTACAAAGATTTCTTTGTGGTGATTATTTTATTTTATTTTCATATAATATAATGTGCAGGAGTATAACTTAGATCCATCCATAGGAGGCGATGATACTACCAAAGAAAACCTGGACAAACTTGTAAAGGCAGGAAAGAATTTACTGGAAGAAACAGTTAGCAAATATTCTTACACTTTAACAAATATTTATTTAACATCTATTTCAAGAGGTATTTTATATATTCTTACACTTTAACAAATATTTATTTACCATCTGTTTTATTATTTATATTTTTAAAATTTTAACTTGTGGCATGTTATGAATTTTTAGTAAAGTTGTAGGTTGAAAATTTGAAAAATACTCGCAACACACTTTCCATAACACATTTTTCAAAACAATATGGTAGAAGAAGAAGAAAATCTCATTTCCATGTATTTTAGAAGAAGAAGAAGAAGAAGAAGAAGAAGAAAATGTGATAAAAGTAATTTTCTTAATATGGTAGTGATAGATTTACCAAACTACTGGCAACCAAATTAAATGGCCTACTCTCGTTTCCCTTTCATGCCATGCATCGTCACTGCCCAGCACTACGTACACTGCACACATTACGTGCATGCATATCTTCAATGACAAGAACCACGTACACATTATTATTAATATTCAATGCCCAGCCAAACTACTCACGTCACTCCATATATCCTTCCAAAACTGCTTAGCAAAACATAAACTTGCATTTCAATACTCACTCCATATATTTCCAAAAAAGAATACACCTCTCCTATACAAAGATTCTAGCAAGTCTATTAAAGTTAAATACGTTTTTTTTTGTCTATGTGAAATTATTAAGTTTCATTTTTCATCTCCATGAAATTTTTTGCTTTAACATCTTCAAAATTATATATCTTGCAAACAATTTTAGTCTCTGCTATTTAGTTAGCATATGTTCTCAAATGATTTTTTTTTTTTGGCAAGTTTATAACATTAGTAAACGTTTCTCTACCAAAATTTTAGAATTTTAAAATATTTAATGAATTAAATATGAATATTTAAAATGCCAAAATTTCAAGATAAAAATGACAAATACCTCTTTTTTGAGAGTTACATTAAATAAATAATCACTTGGTTATCTGAACTTTTAATTGGATAAATAGTGAAATAATTAATATGGATTTAATATGAATGGATGTCATGTATGCCACACTCTTACCCAAAACCTTAAGGCAATAGGTTTATGGGTCCTCTCATTTATAAAGTGCTCAACCTCCACGTTTCTATCCAATGTGGGACATATAACTCACACTTGCACACAACACTCCCCTAAAGTGTGAATTTATCAATTCATCGTGCTCTCCCTCAAGCGAAAGCTTTTACTTGCTTGTATCGCCAATGTTGTTTTCTTTGCAATGGAACCGACACAAGAAGCTTGTACCGTCGTTGCTGCTTTCTCAGCAACGGAACCGACTACCTCGGTTGTACCCTTCGTCGAACCGGGGCTCGAGTATGAGTTCATCAATTCATCGTTCTCCCCCTCAAGCTGAAGCTTTTACTTACTTGTATCGTCGTTGCTACTTTCTTCGCAAAGAAACCGACACAAGGAGAGCTTGTAACGTCGTTGCTGCTTTCTCCGCAACAGAACTAGCTGCCTCGGTTGTATCCTTCGTCGAACCGGGGCTCTGATACCACTGTTGGGTCATGAAGGGAGGAATGGAACCGCCCACATTCAGACTAGAGCAACCACACAAGCGAGAGAGATGCCACACTCTTAACCCAAATCTTTAAGGCATAAGGTTTATGGGCCCCTCACTTATAAAGTGTTCCACATCGACTTTTCTATCCGATGTGGAACATATAACCTACACTTACACACAACATTCCCCTTCACGTGTGAGTCCATCAATTCATCGTGCTCTTCCTAAAGCAGAAGCTTTTACTTGCTTGTATCGTCATTGATGTTTTCTCCGCAACGAAACCGGCACAAGGTGCTTGTACAACCGTTGTTGTTTTCTCCGCAACAGAGCCGGCTGCCACGATCATACCCATCATTGAACTGGGGCTCTGATACCATTGTTGGGTCACGAGGGGAGGAGGGGGACCGCCTACATCTAGGCTAGAGTAACCACACAAGCGAGAGAGACGCCACACTCTTACCCAAAACCTTGAGGTAATAGGTTTATGGGTCCTCTCACTTATAAACTGTTCAACATCCATTTTTCTATATGATGTGTGACATATAACTCACACTTGCATGCAACACTCCTCCTGAAATGTAAGTCCATCAATTCATCATACTCTCCCTCAAGCATAAGCTTTTACTTGCTTGTATCGTCGTTGTTGATTTCTCCGCGACGGAACCGATACAAGGAGCTTGTACCGCCATTGCTGCTTTCTTTGCAACGGAACCGGCTGCATTGGCCGTACCCTTCGTTGAACCATGCTCTGATACCATTGTTGGGTCACGACGAAAGCGGGGGGACTGCCACATCAAGGCCTTAAACAACCACACAAATGAGGGAGAAGGCACACTCTTACCCAAAACTTTAAGGCAATAGGTTTATAGGTCCTCTCATTTATAAATTATTCAACCTCTATTTTTTTATATGATGTAGGATATATAGCTCATACTTGCTAACAACAATATATAGAATATGATCTCTAAATATACCATACATTGAACATCCCATTTGAAGAGTGTCTCTAATGCATAAGAAGTCTTCATTAAGAAAAACAAAAACACAAGTCAATGGATGCTCGTTACTCGTCCCTCATTCTTTGTGTTCCAAGGTTACTAATGAGAGAGTATTAATGATGAGTTCATATATTTAAAATATGTTTGATAAATAAACATGTTATAGATTCTAGGCTTTTATATGTGTTTAGTCCCTGTAAATATGAGTCATTTAAAATTTTGTCCTTGAATTTGCTAATCCTTGTTTTTGCCACTGCAAAATTTAATCATTTAAATTTCGTCACTCTCCCCACTTAATCACTGTCACGTCACTGATTAGCAGGTGTGTCACATATGATGACGCAAAATGACAAAACTACCCTCTCTAATGCTAGCAAATTCATGGACGAAATTTTAAATGATTAAATTTTGCAATGGCAAAAAACAAAGATTAGCAAATTTATGGACCAAATTTTAAATGACTCCTATTTGTCGGAACGACTAAACACATGTAAAAGCCTAGATTCTAAGGCCGTTTATATGCATGCTCATATGCTTATTTGACTTATCATATTTACAATATGTATATTGTGCATGTCCTTTTATATGTGATTAATTGATTATTAAATTACTTTAAACAAAATCAATGAGGTTTGATTCTAACCGAAGAAAATAGACTCCCACTATATAATGAATCATGTATTGAATTTTGATTGTGAGAGATATTTTATTTAAGTCTCGAATAAGATGGTATAAAAAAAAATCTATGTAAAACCTAGAAGAAGAAAAAAAATAGAAAGAATACAATTGTGCAATACACATGCGTAGTTTGTGACTTTGTGGGAATAGGTTTTGTTTTATATTATAAAAAGTTTCTTCACTAAAAAGAAGTTTAAAATTTGATTTCTTGGTTAATTTTTTATCTTGATTTTTTACTTTGAAAATTTCATATTTAAATTAACAATAAAGACTAAAATTATTTGTATGATAATACTATAGAGATCAGTGCAATTAGAGACGAAAAATGAAACTTAATAATTTAATTGAAACTTAAAACATATTTAACTCAATTTAATTGAAACTTAAAACATATTTAACTCTATGTATTGGCGTTGCCGGATAGACTTCCTACTAGAGATATTTTGCATAAGAGAGTTATATATGTTGCAGGAGCCTACTAATTAACCACATAATGTAGCTTTTGTTTTCTTTATGCACGTAGTTTTTTTTATGGCAAATATATATATATATATATATATATATATATATATATATATATAGAGTCTTTCTAACGAGTGTTTTTGAGATATTTTTTAAAATTTTAAATTAAAAATTATATTTTAAGAAAATAATTAAGAAAATAAAATATTTTAATTTATAATGTATTAAATACATAAATTTTTATAAAACTTTCGATTTAATATCCTTAAAAATATTCCAAAAACATTCGCTAGTATTTCCCATGCATACATAAAAACAAGAAAAAATAACATATGGAGTGAGTAGCTGACATATGTTTTGGTAAACAGGTTTTTTCTGTTTTACACGTGTGTGGTTGAAATTAACATGCAAGCATTTACTTTTTTCCCGCTCTTTTGCTTAGTAGTTGGTTGGGCATTTAAGCTACATACTTTGTCGGTAATGTGCCTAGTGCTTGGCATTGAAGATACATGTCTGTATTGTCTGTGTACGTTGTGCTGGGCAATAAAGGTACATGGAATTGAAGGATAAGGATAAGGTAAATCTGGTTAATGAGGTATGGTATTGTGTTCTATTCCAAGGCTGGAATACATATGAAAGTAGAATATTTATAGTTAAAAGTTCTGTATTGAAAGAAACAAAACTTGAATATAAGTTATCAATATTTCTTTTAAACGGGAAAATTTATTTAAAACTAAAGCTCTGTTTAAGATAAATAGGGTCATGTAAGATTGTGACAAACATAGCAAAGGATGTCGCACATAGAAGAAACACTCAAAAGAGAATCTATATATCCAACACATCAAAAACACCACTCAAAAGAGGGCTACCGTCTGAAAGCAATTAAACACTAATGACTAAACCCCAAAATCGAAGCCAATTCTCTAAAGAGAAATGCTTGAATGCACGACTTGCTTTGTCGTGGGGTATGCACGACCGTGTATTCCACTAAACACTATTCAGATTCTTTTAATTTGTTTTAATTAAAATTTAATTTAAAAAAAGAAAGTGATGCCACATCACCTATCGTGTTGGTCGTGCGTATGAATTTGTTTTGTGATTTAGCAATGCTCTTCTCATAAACCAAAGTCAAACCCCCACACAACATAAACAAATTATTTGCCAAACTCTCAAACTCCATCGCGAGCAACCCCCAAAAACAACATTTAAACACATACGGCTCGCCCCCAAACCCCTCCAAAATAACCACCAACCTGCCTAAAAACCACTACAACATCGCCTCTACTTCTCTTCACAGCTAAACACCCAAAAATCACCTATAGAAACAACTTCAGAATCCACCACCATTGGAAAAAAAAACAAAGCAAGGCAGTCCCCACTCAATAACTCTAGAATAAGAGCATACCAGACAAAAGCATCTAAAGAGCCGACGACGGATAACACATTTTACCTAAAAAAACAAAGACTACCTGAAGGTCCATTGTGGCACAAGCTACTCCCTATAACACCCTAAACCAACGCACTTTCGAGACACCACTCAAACAACGGTCTATCGTAAAAGACACCATAACAAGCCCAAAATTTTTAAGCTAGACTCTAACTCCCAATCTCGAATCAAATTCATCGACTCACCAAAACCCATATATAAACAAAAAAACTAAGGCAGTCAATTGTGCCCAAAATCTTGAATTTAGATGTTGACTTCCGTTCTTGAAACAAAAAAGATCGATCCACCAAAACATAGAAATTGGATTAGCCTCAGCGTCGGAGTCACTATAGACAGAGGTGGGCCATGATCCATCCCTAAATTAAAAAAAAAAATTCATATGATAACTAAGAAGAGATTTAAACCATTTAGAGGGAGTTTCAAACCAATGTAGAATGGTTTATGAGTTTTTTTTTTTTAGTCTCCCATGTCTCATATGATAACTTTGCTCAATTTTTTAGAGGTTTGCAATCCCCTCCCTCTTTTTTACAGGGGTTTCTAACCTCCCTTGTATAGTTCTACGAAAACAAATTCTCCCTTATTCATAATTCTACTGTGAAAAGAATTATCCCTTCTGATATTTACAATTTCATTATTTATAGCAGTCGTAAACATTATGGTCATCTTGCATATAACTGACTTGCTCATTTACAACATTAATTTCCTTAAAAATAAAATAAAGGAGAAACAATTAATCTACATTTAAGATACTTTTAGTAAAAAAATTGTATACCGTATCTAACATTAATTTTTTGTAAACAACTAATTCTTAGAGTACCTGAGCCATATGTAACAAAAAAAGAGAGTACCTGAGTCAGTCCAACACGCTACGAAATTTGGCTTCCCTTAGGAAAAAAAGGAGTAAACCTTACTAATATTATCTCAATATGAACATTCTAAATAATAGTAGATCTTTACTAGTTTTAATGAGTAAAAAATATTTAAATTATAAAAAATGAAGACCGGTTGTAATATTTTATTAGAATTTACTAAAAAATAGTAAGGTCTTCATTTGGAGCAGATGTAATAGTATTTTTCAAGAGCATACCTTTATAAGTCTTAGTTCAACTTATAAAAATATCAATAATGTAAGACGGGACAACGACTTCATAACCTACGTTTATTGTTTTTTAAATGAATAATCTTCATAACCCACGTTGAACTCTGATTCTTTTCAACTCTTAAAATATTTCAAAAATCATAGCGTCCAAGCGCACACACATTAAGAGTTTTATTTTATTATTTGAAATATTTTAAGAGTTGAAAAGTAGAAAAATGTGAATTTGAACTAGCATCTCTATAGCCTCGATCTTAACATCTAAGATATATTAATGTTTATGGTAGAATGTCATTGTCTTTTTCTTTCTACATAATGATACCATCGTCCTATATATATATAAATAACTTCAATTTTGAACACATATGCACGTATCTTTGAGCATGTGTCAAAGACTGGATATTGGATTATCTACAGTCATCGAAATGTACGTATACATATGGGACATTGATAACCGCTCGGTCAAAATTAAAAGAGCAATGATAAGTTCACTACTATTAAGTTGTGCACTTTGTATCAATTTGGAAAATTTCAATTAACCAAATATATGGTATGTGTGACAACATTTTTTCAATTGCGTGACCACTATTTTTTTAGAATTTAGAAGCTGAAAAATGATCACAATGACCATATGCATTTTGGTGTACCATAGCTTGCATTTCGTCGTAAACGACTATTTTATAAGGTGCGATTTTTTCACGCCTAAAAACAGACAAATTCTAAATTTTGGAAAAAATAGTGGTTAGCAGCCGAAAAAATGTGATCACACAGATATATATATTTGATTAACTGAAATTTTCTAGAGTTGTATAAAGATGTACAAACTAAAAGGGTGTCAACATATCTTTTTCAAATAAAAAAGACCAAGGCTGGATAAGCCTATGTATACGGTGGGTTTTGGTACCAGGGCCACAAAAAATTTGAGGGTCAAAATTCCTTCAGAAACATTAAATAGAAATATTCAAGGTCCAAATTTTAATAAAATTTAAAATAATGAACTTTTTTTTGTAACAAGAATTTAAAATAATGAACTTAACTATAATAATAAGTCCTAAATTTTAAGACATCGAAATTGTTTAAGCAAATTCCTACATATACTAAATTTTAAGAGTTCAAATTCCTACGTATGCTAGCTTAAGTAATAAAAAAAAAAAACTTGCATATACTAATTTCGGCATCCGAAATTTTGAGGGTCCAAAAATAGGACATCTCCAACATGCTAAAGACAACTCTCAAAAAGACAAAAATATAGAGCAATGTTATATCTCAAGAAAAATAATATCAAGAATTCTTCAAAAATAAAGCGTAGTCAATCACAATGCACTATTTGCCACAATTCAAGAAGGTGTGACTGAAAAATAGGAAGTAAACAAATAAATCATGCAATTAAAACTTGTCATGTCTTGAAAAATTCTTGATGCTATTTTTCTAGATAAATAGCATTTTCCAAAAATATATTCTAACTTTTTATAATTGAAAATATCAAACTTGAATTTTAACTATCCTATCATGCATGGGGAGCTGGATTCTAAAGATTTGGGGGGTCATTGCGTAATTTTGATATTTTCATCATGGACTTGAAATCTCTATAAATACCCTTCACATTTACAAGAAAAATATGCAAGTTCTTCATATACTGTGTTCTCATAATATAATGGGTGTTTTCCTTTTATTTGTGTTTGTTTTTGCTAGTCAGGTGATTGGTGGACTCAATACAAAGCTACCACCTCCAGCTTATGGAAATACAATAAGTATTCTTAGCATTGATGGAGGTGGTTTTCAAGGGATTATTCCTGCAATTGTTCTTCACCATTTGGAAAAGGCTCTTCAGGTCAATGGTCTACTCATTCATATAATAATTACACATATTTAAACTTAGATCTTATAACAAAAATTACTTTTTAAATTAATTATATTTTTTCTACTAAAAAACAAAAGTTTATTATATTTTTTATTTTGTATTTGATAAATTAATTGATGAAATTTATAAAAAAATTCATCTTTAGGCTGCAAGAGATGAAGGGCTATAATGTTTCTTAAGATTTTTTTTTTGGTAACATGGATTGGTATGTTTCTTGTTTAATGTAACATGGAGATATAATATGTCTCTTTGACTTGGACTTTATATATTAATTTTTTTTATTCAATTGGTTGATCAGATTGTGTCAAAAGATGAAAAAGCAGCATTGGCAGATTATTTTGATGTCATAGCAGGGGCTAGCACCGGAGGACTCATTACTGCAATGCTTGCTGCTCCTAACCCAAATGACACTTCTCGTCCTCTACTTTCTACTTCAGAAGTCTTGCAATTCTACTTGGATTATGGTCCTTCTATATTCAACGACAATTCTACGTCTGCTAGGTATTTCATAATGATTACATACTTATTTCATGAAAATTTACTTGTTTTGGATGTTTAACTCGTATTCTTGAAGCACTAGTTAGCGTTCTCCTTATGGTATATATTCATACACTGGTTATATGATTTTTTAATGCAAATTGTGGGTTAGATGACACTAGATATTTATGTATATGGTTCGGTTTTGAGAATGCAATTCAAAATCCGATCCAAACGATTGTTACAAAAGCTCATTAAATAAATTTTCGTTCTGTATTATTTATTTATTTTTTGATGGATTTGAATATGGACAACCCTACTATATAGTAGGGGCACATTTTAATATATTTATTTTATACTCATTTTTAAAATATATTTTTTTTTTCTACTAAACAAAATGCAGAGTCTGGAATTTAATTCCTGATTTAGCGCCTCTTATTCTCCCGTTTCCAAAATATGACGGGGAGTTCTTACATAGTAAAGCACGTGAGCTAATGAAAGAGACAAGATTGAATGATACATTGACCAGGGTTGTAATCCCAACCTTCGACATCAAGAAAGTTCACCCAATTATTTTCTCAAGTTTTAAGGTCAGCATATTAATTTGCATATCTAAATATCAAATAATGTCTAGGATTTGAACCACGGTCCTTGTACCATATGATTTTTGTATTGGCGAATTTTTGTATTGGCAAATTCTATACGGTGTATAAGTAAATGAACATTGTAACATCTAACTTGATTCTATGGTGGAGACAAATTTCTGAATGATGCAAAACTTATCTAACCTGTGTACAGTAGATTTGGCTAATGTTTGTTTAATTTACAAGCAAAGTATTTTTTTTATCGGCACAAGCATAATCTTATTATTAACAAGGGTACTCTATACCCATGGATATGATGATTGTAAAACTTTGCTCATTCATGGATGCAGGTGAAAAAAGTTCCCAGCCTAAATGCAAAAATGTCTGATATAGCCCTTGGGACTTCAGCTGCATCAAATACTCTACCACCCTATTACTTTAAAAATGGTGGTGCTGAATTCAATTTAATTGATGGTGCTATTGTTGCAAGTAATTCGGTAAGCTAATTGTATATGTGTGACAATTATTATTATTTATTTTTTTGAAAGGATGTGTGACAATTAAATATTCAAAATAATATGTAAGTTTAATTTCACACCATAAAAAAATTGTTTATATACAGGCATTGCTTGCGGTGAGTGAAGTGATACAACAATTGGAGGAGAAGAATTCTGATTTCATTTCGGTGAAGAAGGAAAATGAGCCTACAAAAATCCTGTTGTTGTCAGTAGGATGTGGGAAACAAGATGGGAAGGGGTTGATGCTAAAAATGCAACACATGACATAGGAATAATTTGGATTAAACGTATACTTTCAAGTATATACGGTTCTGTTGAAGACATAAATGGATATCACCTTCAATCAATATTTCCAAATATTCAGTCTTCCAACAATTATTACCTTCGAATTCAGGTACATCATATATACATGCCTGCTCCTAGGTCAATTTAACCGTAAAGTCTGAGCCATTTTAAACAAGTGAAATGCTAATGAATGCCCTAATTGCACTCTTTAAGGACTTTAGATAGTAAGTTTCAACGCAATTACCTATATTGCTAATTGCTTGCGCATATTTGTTTGCGGTGATTATTTTATTTGATGATATAATGTGCAGGAGTATGACTTGGATCCATCCATAGACGGCAATAATGTTACCAAAGAAAACCTGGAAAAGGTTGTAAAGGCAGGAGAGAAGTTACTGGAAGAAACTGTTAAGGTCATGGATGTAACTTCTTTTATCCCACAAGAAAAACCAAGTGAGGGTACAAATGCCGAAGCTCTTGAAAGGTTTGTGTACTTTAATCACCATTATTAATGTCATACAGCATGGTAATTAAGGATTAAATTAACCTAGTAATTAAATTGGTTTATTTCATTTTTTTAAAATGAAAAAAGAAATGTTAATATTGGTTTTCTTCAAGTTAATTGTTGAGGTGATGAAGCTTTCTTTTGTGATGTGTACGTCCTTCATTAATATATATTTTTCTTCAAAAAAATAAAAATGTAAACATATACTACACAAGTTAAACTAGGTTAGCATAAGCATGTACGTGTATGGTTGAGAATAAGTCAAACTGACCTATAGGGACCTACGGTCTGATCTGTTTTGACCTGGTCTGGCATGTTTAGTAGATAGACTTATACTTAGGCTTTTTAAAAAGCTTGTTTAGTTAAATAGGTCAGGCTTAAGTTTTCAGAAAAGCATGTTAAGCCTGATAGGCCGGCCTATCAATACCTATTTATTAAAAGTGATTGTTTTATAAAAATAATTGCATACATTAAAAATATAAACACCGTTTTCTCTATCTATTAGTCTCTTAATAGGCTTTGTTGTTATAGGCTTTTAAGTAGACTTTAATGTTAAAATTTGCTTGCAAGTAAAATAAGTTTTTAAGTAGGTTTTAAGGCATGTTTAGCTTATTTAGTATGTCAAATAAACTATTTGATGATATTAATATAAAGTAGGTCTGGAAGTAGGCTTTCAGGCCAGTACAGACTTTTAAATAAATCATTTCAGGCCAGGAAAAATGACATATGATAGACCATAGGTCAGACTCAAGCTTGTAAAAAATTTCGTAGGCCAAGTTCAGGTCTATCAAAACCTGATTTGGCCTGACCTATTCCCATCCTACGTACATGTGTATATATATTTTTTATTTAAATTTATTCATTTAATTAATGATGCTAATTATGTGATGATTATATTTTATATGAAGGTTGGCTGAAGTTCTATATAAGGAGAAGCAGCTGCGTTTGAAAACGAAATCAATGGAAAAAAGGGGACGACCATTTGTCGAGGCTATTACAACCCCTCTCCGTATGTCTGGAATGGTATAAATGACATGAAGTACATGCATTTATAATATGTACTATGTTGCAAGTTCTCATGCATGCATGGCTTGAAATAAATAAATAAAACAATGGATATGTGTCTTTAATAAGTGAGTATTTCTGGTTTGTTGTTTTCCTTTTAAGTGCATGGGTTATTTTATGCCTTTGTTTTTGTCTTGCTAGAATAAGAGTAAGGATTTGACTGTACTTTGTATTCCTTGTAATACTTTTGCTTATTAAAGAGAATCTGGTCGTTCCTCTATCTTGTTTTGTTTGCCTTTAATTGAATTGCTCCCTTAATATATATTTTTTGTAATTTATATTGAAAAACGATCTAAACACTCTTCCCTAATTTTTTATGATGTGTTGTTATTTGTCTTATAAAAAGGCTGAAGGTAGTATAATTCAATGAAAAAATTTACCATAATTTTGCAAAGATAACTAAAAAATATTTTAAAAATGGATCGGACCAATCCAACCACACAACTCGGCTCGCTCGGTTCATATATTGTAACACTATCATCTGTCAAATGTTGCGATTTTAGTCCTCTATTAAAAAAATGACAAATTTAGTCTCTTATAAATATTAATCTTTTTTTTGTCAATTTTGACTTTTTCAACGCCTATGTATCAGGTCATTAAACTATTTGGCGTAGCACGTGTGAGATTAACCATTTTAAAAAAAAAAAGTTGCCACGCGTGTATTGATGTATTAAAAAAATAAAAAAGAAAAGGGAAAAGGAAGGGGCACGTGATGTAGCAATGACAAACCCAACAACTTTCATAAATCTCCTCATTCATCTTCTTACCCCAATAATCTCATCAACCCCAGCAACTTTCTTCCCATCTTTTGAAAATCATCATCCAATCCAGACTAAAATTGATCAGCAACATAGAATAATCTCAAATTAAACACATACAAACCCAGATCTAAGCAACAAATCAATATTCAAAAGAGTTGTTTATGGGTTTCTTGCTCTTTATCAAATATTTATGAAATTTTATTTAAGTTTGTAGGTAGGGAATTTGAAAAATACTAACAACACTCTCAATAAGGTACATTTTTCAAAACCCATTTCTATTAGATGAAATTCATATTAGCTGGAAAAATGTGTTGCTGGATTATTATTTTTTTCCAAATTGTCTAATGACTAAATTTGTAAATATTAAGTGAGGAGAAGTGAGAAATGAATCATGAAACTCAAACTATAATTGTTTTATAAGGTAAAAAGTCATGCCAAGACATGCACTAAGACCAAGAGTAAATTCAAAAAATAATAAAACTAATAATTGAACCAAATGCTCTAATGATAGAAGTCGTAGTTGTAATTATCAAAGCTCGGTCGCAACAAATGCTAGGAAACAAAGCACACTATAAAGTATTAAAAATCAATTTTCATGCTCTTTTTTTATGTTGTATATGTAGAATGATAGTTAACTATCGTCGGAAAGACAAAACGGTCGTTAAGTACCGTTAGAGACAAAAAATTATATTTCATGTGTTTTTTAGAAAGTTCATACATGTAAAAGGCAATTTTCCATGTGTTTGGGATGTAAGTTATGAATTGGGCCTAAGATTAATGCCGACCATTTGTATAACCCAAAGTTAAATTGAAAGAATCATGCTCTCCCCCTGTAAAATACACTTCCGCTCTGCAGGTAGGACGAAAATACTCCTGCGCAAGTTAACTAGCGCACGTGTAAAACTGAGCGTTAGTTAACATGCGCTGCGTGACTTAAGTCACGCATGTGTTAAACATTGCGTGACTTAAGCCAGACACTGCGCAAGTTAACTCACGCACAGATTTAACACGTGCATGAGTTAACTAGCGCACAAAGGAGATTTTGTTTTTTGTTTTGGTTTGGCATTTTTGCTAGCATGTATGTAATGTTTCCTCTCTTTGATACCTTCTAGACACACCTTGTGCTTAGAAGCGAGCGGGTTTTTAAATCTATTTTGTTTTTGGCCTCTTAAATGTAATTTTGATCCCTCTATTTACATATTCTTTAAATTATAATCCTTATATTTCTAAAACCGGTTTTTTGATCCCTATGTTAATAGTCAAGATTTTTATTTTTTGTTATATTTCATTTTTCGTTATTCATTCAAGCACATGTTAACTCATAAACAAATTACGAAAAAAATAAAGGACCAAGATAAGGGAAAATGTCATAAAAATGCTAAAAAAGCGCAAATGTAATATACATCCAAATCCGACAAAATATCATAAACAAAACTATACAAGTCATAATGCCTAAACCCTACTAATGTGGACTCCTGCTCCGTCGTCGTGGAACCTGCATCTGCTCCAGCATGCTTCACTAAGACTGTATACCCTGCATCATGCGAAGTACCTCTGGATTACCAAACACATCAGGATGCCCCATAGCACTATCCACTTTGGCTCTGATGTTGGCGATGATCTGGTATGGGTCGGGAGGATGTCTGGCCCACTGCTAATCAGCAATAACCTCTTCGTAAGGAGGGACAGGACGAGGAGGTGCCTGAGCTGCGTAGTCAGGAATGGCCGCAGGGGGGTTCACTATAGGATGTGACACTCTATAGAACCATCTCATGTACCCCCTACTATGAGCCCACGGGCCGTCCTCTGGCATCGGATCACCCCTCTGCTGATGGCTAAGGACATGTAGAGCAAACTCCATGAAAGCTTGGGTCACGTCATCTGCTGTAGTAAGTTCAACATCTGTAGGAGACCTGGTCCGTGTCTGGAAATACTCGTACTGCCTAAGAACCCGCTCAGGCAAGTGACGGAACATCCTGTCTCTGCCGGTCATGATCCATCCGGAGTACCAGCATATGTCATTAAAGGGCATGATGTGTCGTCGTCTCTCGTACGGCCTCCAGATGACATGAGAGTGATCCATCACATCAATGGCATCTCTGTAGTGTCCAGGGTCCGTAAAGCCCCTAGGAGGTCTCCACTGGCTCACAAGCGGGGCTACTGCCGTGTCGTACACATCACTACGAACCCTCGGAATGAGGTTCGTGAAGTGCGCCAAAGTTCATCCCTGCAGACACAAAAAACCAAATATATATCAACACAAGTATTATACAAACAAGATAAAAAAAAAACAAGTTAAACAACGCACAAATTTACGATCCAATAAGTTAAAAAGAAGAAAAACAAATCTTACCACAAGCAGGGTCATGTAACCACCACAGGTGGCCAATGATGAATCGGAGGTCAGAGAGAGTTGCTCGTACAGGAATGCTAGCCCCACCCCACCCCATGACCAGTCGTCCATATCTTGCAGCGCAAGCAGCCACAGCAGATTAATGTTTTTGCTGTTCTTGCGGGAGAAAATGGTCCATCCAAGCAAGAGCAAAACGCCTTAACGCAGGCTAGCCTAACTCGAGCACGCTCGTCTTCCTCATCCTCTGTGTCAATCTCCACCAGCTGATTACACCTAATCAGGAGCTCCTCGTAGCGCCTCTTCAGTACACCAAATCTGATATACGGACCACCCTGTCTGTTCAGCTCCCTAGAGGCATCCTCCTCGGGAATAAGCAGGTCCACCTGCATCATCTCCATCGCCTCGGTACGGGTGAGCTCTCTATCATAAAGGAGCTTCCCAATGATGGGGATGCCTAGGAAACACACAACATCATCTAGTGTGATGGTCATCTCCTCAACGGGTAGATGGAAGCTGCTAGTCGTCTAATGTCATCTCTCTGACATAGCACAAATGAGCCTATGAGAGATGTTCTTGTACCCACTATTCAGGAGGGAAGTTAGACCGGACGCATTCAGTACATCCCAAAACCAATTATTTTGTGCTCCCGGCTGAGGCACCGTCAAGTTTTTCATGCTCAGCTTCTTCCCGTGGGAGATGCCTCTCACCCTATGATTTCTCCGAAACTTAAATACAAAAACAAAAAACAACAAACAACACCGTTAAATAAATAAGTTGTAAAATTACCATTAATATAGTAAAAAAGAAGTAAAATAAACATTAAAATATACTTACATGGGCATCGACCCATATCCTGCATGCCACATGTCCACCAAAGGGAGGTAAAACCGAGAGATTAGAAGGCCCCCCTGCAAAGCCGTCCAGTCCGGCCTCGTACACCACCCTCGACACCCCATGAAAACAAGCCCCAACATCATCATCCTGTTGAGGCTGAGCGTGAGCCTGAGGCTGCGCAATATCTTCCTGCTGCTCAGGCTCCTCAATATGAGGTTGCTCCTCCTACTCAACAACAGGCTGTATATGATGATGTTGTTGATGCTGATACGCCTCAAACTGATACTCGTGAGGCTGAGGCTCCTCAAAATGATACTGGTGAGGCTGAGGGTCCTCAAACTGATATTGCGTCGGGTCCATCGTCTGAGATGGACCAGTCTGTGATGAAGAGGGCCCAGGCCCAGCATCATCATCACTGACAAGTCTCGTGCCCCCCACTCTCCCTCGACCTCGGCCATGTAAAGGAGGGACTACTGCTTGCTTCTCCCTCCATGCACTACTAGTAGAGGTAGGCTTCCCTAACCTAAGTATGTTTGTCTTCTCCCTTTGAGACATATCTGCACAACACAACATTTTAAAAAGCACAAAATCAATGACACATTTTCACACGGACATTTTAAAAAGTACAAAATCAAAAAGAAAAAAAAGATATGGCAGGTGAGAAACCAATAGAATAAAAAAAGTAATAGTTAATTGAAAATGAGCTATTCTTTTTTTAGATATCATCAATGTCTCTCATTCCCATCATAAAATTCGGAAAATAACTTTCAAAAAGTTTTTTTAAAAAAATATTATATTTGGTAGATAAATCATGAATAACCTTTTTCAGTATAATAAGAAAAGCTATTAAGAGTGTCTAAAAACAATCCTCATTAGAATTGATACTCTATTAATCCATTAAAAATATCATATCAATCCATGTGAATAAAAGTGACCCCTGTTTTATTTTTAAATACATTAACAATCAATGTCACCATCCAATGATAAAGAAACTTTATTAAGATAATGTTAGACATCTTTTGCTAGAACGTGTTGGTGTATGAGTTGTACTTCTCATTAAATAATTTTTTTTCTTTCTACAAACTAAGATATGGTATAGAAGTAATGTATGATATGAGGGACTACATTAACTTGTATTATTTGTAAAGTCCAAATTATTTGATTGGAATGACAGCTCAATTTTATAATCCACTAGCTGTCTCATAGCCATTTTAAATTTATAAACTATATCTTAGTTATATAATACACCAAGAAAGATACTTTAACATACTTGTTTAACGATGAGTTAGTTGAACTTTAACATTTAAATTGTATATATCATTCTTTAATACGGTTTTTAATATTAGGAAAATGTGTTAACTAGTGCACTAGTTATAATTTTTTAATATATTAAATTTTTCAAGGGAAGGTTTTTTATTTTAATTTTTTTTCAAGTAATCTAACTGATTGAATTCACATTTTTTAAAAGAATAAACAGGATACCTGAAATTTGAACCTTGATCTCTGCATATAACAATGCATGTTTCTGTCAGTTTAGTTATGCTCACGGGATGGGACGGTTTTTTATATTAATAATACTTAAAACAAATAATAGTATATCAAAGTATTATGATTTCTTTCTTAGGGGTAAAGTATAATGATCTTAATAACTGAACATGTGGAGGCGGCTGCATGTGGATAGTAAGTCTTTGGTCAACTTTGCAATTCTAAAATGATTTGATGCCAGACCCTATAGCACAAAGTAATTGGTGATACTCACATGTAACTACATATTTTGACCAAAAAAATATAAGTTACACTATTTAAGCTTGAGTAAGTTGAAATCAAATTTCAAATGCTCCAGGGGAAATTAGCCTTCTAAAACAATTAATGTTAAGCATGTTGCCCGGAATAATTTTTTTATGAAGCATATAGCTAGAAATTAGTTTAATCAAACCGATGCATATGATAGAGTATTCTTAAGAGATATCAACTTTATAAATAAATATGATCTTAGTGTATGTTTGAAATCTCGATAAATTTGATAAAATCACTCTAATATTGTAAGTTTCAAATTTAGTGTTCATCTAAACATTTATTTAACGTGGGTTTGGTATGTCGTCATGATTTACAAAATCGTGACCACAAACCATATTATTGTGAAAGTTAATTAGTTCGACTTCTCTTTTTTCACGGACATGACTTGTTGAGATGTTGATTTGGCATTTCCACCATTAAACCAAATATATGCTTAATATTTTGACCTATAAGACTTTGTCGTTGAAGAATAAAAGTGTATAAAGTGGCACATTTCTTTTAAGAAATAGAAATATTTTCCTAGTAAATTCTTATTTGAGTGAATATATAGTTGTTTCCATTTCAATTATTGGCAACCAAACAACAAAAGGAAGGAATTATACACATAAAAATGCCTATAAAAGAAGAAATGTTTTCTTTTTTAATTAAAGGCTCATACACATCAAGATGAAATGAAATTCAAGCAAATTCAAGAAACCAATAGTACATAAATTATGGTGATTAACAATTGCACTGTCTCTTCCCTAGCCCATCAAACCCAAAATAATTGCTGAAACAAAGAAAGAACCCATCAAAAGACTAACACCATTGGAAACACCAACAGCTCCATTATCCTTTGGTGGTGATGGAGAAGTTGAGTTTGTCCCTGAAGGAGTTGATGGTGTGGTTGATGGAGTAGTTGATGGAGTGCCACTTGGAGATTTTGTTGGTGGGGGGGTACCACTTGGAGTTGGGGTGGTGCTAGCAGCAACAACATTGACTTCAAGCTTCATGCCACCAGTACTAGTGCAATGACCTAGAGTAGGGCATATGAAGTAAATTTTTCCTGCTTTTGTCAATGCAACCTTAGAATCTCCACCAGCATAGTTCTTTATGGCGTTGCTTGAAGTGCAGCTTTTGTAGTCACTTTCATCAACTTCATCCACTTCGTGGGAGGATCCATATTTGAACACTGTTTTTTCAACACACACAAAAATTGTTAGCTCTATCATGTAGATTGCAAAATACATTTACAATATTTCTATATTTTAGATTTCATGATGTAATAGTATTTTTAGACCTCAAATTTAAGATTTCATTTTTTTTAAATAAGAAAAAAATTTTAATGGAGAATTAAGCAAAGGATGTATACATACCTAAGTTATCACCAACTTTGAAAGTTTTTCCAGAAGCCCATTTGGTGTAATCAACTCCTTGAGTCCATCCACTGGCATCACCAACAGTGAAATCAGTTGCAAATGCATAAGGAAAGGCCAATAAAAGAACAAAGAAAGAAGCTTTCATTGATGTATTCATGCCTATAAACTTTAATTCTCAATGAAAATGTTTGTGAGAAAGTGTTTGTAAGAAAATGTTTGTAGTATATTAGAATTAGAGAACTTGTGCCAATGATAGATAAGGTTATGGAAGGAGGGTTCTATATATAGTACTAAATGTTGCTTTGTTTGTTATGTCAATTGTCACCAACTACTCCACATTGAATTTTAATTTAAATAATATGAGAGTAGTTATGCACCCAAAAAAAAAAAATATAATAATAATAATGAAGTGGTTATTGACAATTTGACATTGTCTTCTAATTTCTAAAGGCAGCTTCTACCTAATGCATTGAGATTCTTTTTCCATAAATAAAATGTGACTTGGCAAGCTAAAACCAAATTGACAAGTTGTATATTACACACCAGGAAGCACGTGTGGTATGATATGAGGACACACGCAACGTACGCGGAAAAATAGTTAACCAATGCGGGACTAAAACTTCTTTTGTGGGTTCCTTAAAATTGACATTGATAATCATTAGCAAGCCCTAAAAAGTAAAAACAAATAATTAAAATTACTTCCTTAAAAAAAAAATTATAAGTACTATGATACATTTTACTCGTTATGTTGAAAAATAAGCTAATGTTTTATGTACACTTCTAAGCTAGACAAACCGGCAGCGAGAATCGAAGATGAAGTGGTGCGTAATAAATGCTCAGTTGAATTGGTGCAGATTTTACATCCGGTGTTCGAATGGCCTAAATAATACATTTTCAGAAAGCCACGTACCTCACGAGCAAAACACATGGCTTTGCTATGATGTAGGGGTTAATTTAATCATTCGAGATAGTTTGAAGGTTCGAAACCGTCTTTTAATATTTCAGCATATTCTATTTTATTTTGTTTTGTTATTTTTCGGCACATACGGGTTTGTTATTTCTTTTAGTATTTAAACAGAACTTATGCAGCATAAGAGACACTTTTTTATTCAATAAAAATATTCGAGACTTTTCTCTCAAATCTGATGGATTACAGAAACATTTATTTGATAGGTTTGTCGTTTGCAACCTATCTATTTATCTTTTAGGTTTAACACTTGTTAAATGTTCTACGTCATGTTTATTATTTTGTTGTTAAGACAACAAAAATATTGTTTTTGTTGTTAAAAAATAATTGTTCTATAAAATATTGATAAATGGTCTGCCTTTTTTACCTCAACCTATAAAGAGTTATTTTGAACTCTATCTTTAAATGACTCATTAATCTTTTTTTTTTCCTCAAAGATTTTCATCTCTAGAATTAATCATATTTAAGACTTAAGACGTATCTGTACTAAATTAAAATATACAAATACTTGTTTGTAATTTTCTGATAGAGTATTTTGTGATAAGGCATATTGTCCAACCCTTGTGTAAGTTTGTAAAAAAAATAACTTCTTTAAGAATGCACGAGTAGTTGAAGACTTTAAGGGGTTTCAATTATAGTCAATTATTTAATTTTTTTTTTTTTTTTGAAAGGACAGTTATTTAATTTATTGGAATGTTTGTTTCTGGAGAAGGGAATAACTAACTAGGACAAAACTAAAAAAAATAAAAAATATCATTTATATATTTTTTATTCTTATCTCACGTCCATGTCACAAAGGTTGGCCTCTTTTTCTTTGTTCCAAAGCCTCAATGTTGAATAGATTAGGTAATCTTTTGAAAGAAGCATATGATGTGGCATGTATGTGATGACCAAAAGAGTCAAACAAACGTAGCCAAAAAAAGGGACGAATAGTCAGTTAATGTGTGCTGCAAATTATTACTATCATCTTACGTGTGGAAGGTTCCTAGATGATCATGATTCATGAGATATATTTTTTATTTTGGGTCAAAGATCATGAAATATATTTCATAAAAATTAAATTAAACGTTTGATTGTTTTAACTTTTTTTATTTTCATTTTTCACTTTTGTTTCAAAATTTTCATTTGGTCTCTTCTCATACTTGAGACTTTTTTGTTCCTAAATATGTTCGTTATATGTTCTAGTCATTTCTATCGAGTGTTTCCTTTGATTTGTCATGTACTTCTCTATTTTAAGATGATTGATCTAATTACGGTTTTGAATATGTTATTGTATAACTTTAACATTTAATATCTTTGATTATTTATCAGCAAAAATCATTAAAAAAAAGTTGATAATTTAAAATATTCATTGAAACAAAATCAATATCATCTTATTTATGTTCTAACATTTTTTCCACCTTAATTGATCAAAAAAAATGAAAATTGAGGTCGAGAAAAAACATTTAAAAAACGTAAAACATATCCGCGTATGAAAATAAAGTGTTTGTTTTTGTGTTCCTCAATCATTTCTACATTTCTGATGATTCCTTCTTTTTGCTACGGCAAACGCCTTATAATCAAAATGAGACTAAGAGACCAAAGTGTTCAATGTATGTAACCGTTTATCATTGTTTTTTTTATCATCTAGATCCCCCCAAAAAAAACTACCGAACATGTGCTTGTACTTAACTTATGACTGCATACTATAAATATCACATGCACTATCCTACATGCTGGGTCACACATTCAGTACAAGAAAACACTTGATTTCTTAAGGAACATTTCCTCGGAAAACACACCTATTTCGTCGAAGGAAATCAGTTGTAGGAAATTTTGGATCTATTCCTACAAATTTTTCGAAGAAATGTTGTTTCTGAGGTATTTACCGAGGAATGTTTGGTAGGAAAGCATTTTTGCAGTCTGTGAACACTGACACACGCTTTACGACGAAACTTTCCTAGGAAACATTTATATTTAAAAACATTTATATTTCCTTTTCCCCGGATATTTTCTATCGTACATCCAACTACGATGAAAAATATGTTGATCCGTTTTTTGCGTCACTGCATTTGACTCAAGTTAGTTTCATTTTGTATACTTAAATATTTTTCTAATATAAATAACAATTATTTTTCTAATCACCTAAATATATAGAAATTTGTACATACTAAACATGCTATCGGATAAAAATTATATAATATTTTATATTTTATGACTAAAAAATATAACATTTTTTAATCTATATCACATTTTCTAAAATTACGAACCACAAATAAATGTTAAAGGCGGACACCAAAATTAATTCCCACAAAATAATTCACATATGTCATATTAATTAACTTCATAATTTTTTTTAATAATGTACATTATTTTTCTAACAAACTTTATTATACATATTTCTTTACTAACTTAACCTTTTTTTAAAGAACTACGGTAACATTTTTACTAACTACATTTTTTTAAGTAAAACAAATTTTATCTAGATAACATATTTACTACAATTTAATTTTACTAACTATGTTTCTAATAACTAATATTTTTATTACTAATCCATTGAGTTAATTTTAAATAAATAAAAGATACTAACCTCAAATAACAAGCCAATGAATAAGTGGATGCCAAAAAAAAAAAAAGCAACAACCAGCCGGCATCAAAACCAACCTCAAAATGGATCGAAAGCAAGGAAACTACAAAAAAAAAATGCAGCATATTTTAATAACTAAATTAACAATATAATTTTACTAACTATTTTTCTAATAACTAATATTTATTTCTAAGAACTAATATTTATTTTTCTATTTTTCTAATAACTATTTTAACTAATTAAACTACAAGCTTTTCAACAAGATAACACTTTTTTTATTATACTCTCTAACACTAATAAGTTTTTTTTTTTTTGAAAGAAACACTAATTAATAAGTTGAAATTTAATTTAATTTAATCCCACTAATTATTTTTTTGATGAAGTTAATCCGACTAACATTTTTTTTATATATAAAAAGCCCAATAACATTTTTATTTACAATATAATTTTACTAACTATTTTTCTAATAACTAATATTTATTACTAATATCATACCATTGTAGCAATTATTTAAACTAAGTTAGAAATATACCAACCTCAAATAATAAGTCGAGGAATTAATTGGAGGCAGCAAAATCAACAGCAACGATCAACAACACCAACCTCAAGGGACTTGGGAGTGTGCTCCTCCTCGAGGTCTCAGGTTCGATTTCCTCCAATGCCAATATAGGGTAGGATAATTTAGCTTCTTCAAAAAAAAAAAAACACCAACCTCAAAATGGATCGGAACCAACAAAATTATAAAAAAGAAAACGTAACTTATTTTAATAACTACATTAAAAATATATAAATTCAAACACAAAAAATTGAAATCAATTATAAAAAAAATAACAATAATAACCTGTGCTAGAAACTTCAACAACGATAGTAAAATGATGAAAAATAGTGTAAATAATGAAGGATAAAATTTGAGTGATATTAAGAAAATTTGATTGAGAATTAAGTGAAGAAAATGGTAAGGAAAATATTTGAAATTGGTATTATGAGATAGAATGCAGAAGCATGTATATATATATATATATATATATATATATATATATATATATATATATATATATATAGACACACACACACACACAAGCTGTCAACGGTAACAACAACGGATATATGTACACAAGCCAATTACAAGCTGCCACGTACCCTTCTTTTAAATGTTATTCGGCAGGTGGGTCCCTTGCTTTCCTACGAAACTCTTCCTCGGTAAATCCAGCCATTCACAAGCTGCCACGTACCATTTTTTAATCATCTTTCTGCATGTGGGTCCCTTGCTTTCCTACGAAACTCTTCCTCGGTAAATCCATCCATTCACAAGCTGCCACGCATCACTTTTCTGTGTATATGGGACCCTCTTTGACTGACAGATGCTTTCCTACGAAATTTTCGTCGGTAATTCCTCGGTAAACGGTTCCTAGAAAATTTCGTCGGAAACTTTTGTAGGAAATACAGGATTTTCTTGTAGTGATTTGGAATTAATCCAATTAGTAGTCATATTGCAACCAAATGCTCAAATACTTTACATCATGGCATGATAATGTAAAATTATTTCATTTGCTACAAAATGTTTTCATGGCAGATATTGCTTTCTTGCTATTGAAGTAATCTTAATAATGGATTGTTGGAACACGGATGAATATTAGAGAAGGAGAAGAATGGAGAATGATAAATGGTTATGGAGGGAGAAGAAAGTGTTAGAAGTTTGTTATAGTTTTCATTAATTAATGAAAAGAGATTTACAAGTTATTTATATACATGACTTGAAGACTAAGTCATCTAGTAACTAACTAACAAACTTATCCACAAGTAAAGTTAATTATAAAATTAACTCTACTAAATGATTATGGATTAATCACATCTAATACACCTCCTTTAATCCATAATCCTAACAATGAATGAGACTTAGCTTGTCCCTCAAGTAATCAAATTTGTCAAGCTTCAGAGACTTGGTGAATACATCAACTAGCTGCACTTCAGTTAGACAATATATCACTTCAATCATGCCCTTTGTCACTTGTTCCCTGATGAAATATAACTTATTTTCAATGTGTTAACTTCTTATATGTGCTATAGGATTCTTAGCTAGATTAATAGCTGATTTGTTATCAAGTTTCAGCTTCAAAGGCTTTTCCACTTCACAATTTAGCTCTTTCATCACTATATCCAACCAAATTGCTTGACAAACTGCATATGTACTTGTTATGCACTCAGCTTCATAAGATGATAATGCAGTAGTTGGATGCTTCTTAGTACACCATGATATTGAATCATTGTTGAACTTGAAGTCATAGCCATATGTGCTTCTCCTATCACTTATATCTTCACACCAATCTGAATCAGAGTAGCCTGTCAGTTCAGCCTTTTCTCGATTGCTTTTAGTTAGAAATAGCAAGCCAAGCTTCATTGTTCCTTTCACATATCTTAGCACTCTTTTAGTTGCAGTGAGATGAGACTTCCTAGGATCATTCATATATTTACTGATGATACTTACCACAAAGCATATATCAGGTCTGCTATTGCATAGGTATCTCAGAGATCCAACTATCAATTCGAATTTTACAGCTTCTACTTTCTCTTCATTGTTACATTCATCCAGCTTAGCATTTGTTTCTGAAGGATGTGTGACAGTGTTGCAATTTGTCATATCTAACTTTTCTAGCAGTTCACCAATGTACTTCTCATGATGCATAATCATTCACATCTTGCTAGATTTAAACTCCATTCCCAAGAAATAAGAGTTTTCCTAAATCAGTCATTTCAAATTCACACTACATGTGTGTTTGAACTTCTCAATCTCACTTTGATTACTTCAAGTTACCAATAGGTCATCCACGTATAATTATAGTATTGTGATATCACTTAAACTCAAGTTCTGAACATACATACCATATCCAGCTTTGCATCTTTTAAATCCAATTTGAATCAGGAACTGGTCAATTCTCTTATTCCATTCTCTAGGAGCCTACTTCAATCCATAAAGTGCCTTATGCAATTTGTATACCATATGCTCTTTTCCTTTTAATTAAAATCATGGAGGTTGAGTAACATATACACTTTCTTCTAATAGTCGATTTAAGAATGCAGACTTCACATCTAAATGAAACAATGACCATTTCTTACTACTATCTAATGCAACAACCAATCTCACAGTTTCTAATCTTGCCACAGGTGTAAACACTTCATTATAATCAACACCATGTCTCTGCAGGAAGCCTGTAGCCAGTAGCCTTGCTTTATTTTTTGAAAATGTGCCATCTGAATTCAGTTTTACCTTGAAAATCCATTTCACATCAATGGTTTTCTTCTTCTCTGGTAATTCAACTAATTCTCAGGTGTTATTCTTCTCAATAGCTTTGATTTCTTCTATCATAGCTTTATTTCATACACCTATTTGCATTGCTTCTTGTAATTAAGTGGTTCAACATCAAGTAGCAATGCAAAGTGAATGAGCTCTCCTTCATCATTCACTGCACTATCAGGTAGCAGCTCACAATCTTCAAGTCTACTGGAAACTTGTCTAGTTCTCTATGGTCTCACTATAGGTTGAGCTTCTTCTTCATTCTCAATTACATTATTTGTCTCTTCAATATCTTCATCTAAATCTTCACTTTGATTTGATTCAGCGAATATATATATATATATATATATATATATATATATATATTCACATTTCTGATTTCAGATATGTTTTCCCAATTTTGTGTTTCATTATCATTCATTATCACATCTCTATTTATTTGCACCTTTCGAGCTTTTAGAACATATAGTTTGTATGCTCTAGTTGAACGATAGCCTATCAGTATCATTTTCTCACTTCTATCATCAAGCTTGCTTCTCTTTGCATCAGGAATGTGTCTGTAACAGATTGAGCCAAATACTTTCAAATGTTTCACATTTGGCTTTCTTCCATTCCAAGCTTCTTCTAGTACCTTGTTTTTCAGGTTCTTTGTTGGACAGTTGTTCAGAATATAAGCAGCAGTACTACTTCTCCCCAAAACTTGTGAGGCATGCTCTTTTGCTTGAGCATGCTTCTTGACATATCAAGTATGATTCTATTTCTCTTTTCTACTAAGCCATTGTGTTGGGGAGTGTAGGGAGAGGTGACTTCATGAGTTATAGTTTCTCTAGCAAAAAAATTCTTCAAAGGAAAATGCTATTTATCTAGAAAAATAGCATCAAGAATTTTTCAAGACACAGTTGGCAAGTTTTAATTGCATGATTTATTTGTTTACTTCCTAATTTTCAGCCACACCTCCTTGAATTGTGGCAAATAGTGCATTGTGATTGGCTACTCTTTATTCTTGAAGAATTCTTGATGTTATTTTTCTTGAGATATAGCATTGCTCTTCTTCAAAATCCTTTGAGGTATACTCCTTATTACCACCAGCTCTCAAAATCTTAATTAATTTTTCACACTCTTTCTCAACTAGGACTTTAAATTTCTTGAATACTTTTAAAGCTTCACTTTTGATTTTGATTGTTTAAATCCACAACATTCTAGTATGCACGTCTACAAAAAGTATTTGCTCCCTCCTATAGCAGGTACCTCAAATGGCCCACATGTATCGGAATGTATGATTTCTAAAGCAGTTTTCATCTCTTTTTTAATTAAAGGCTCATACACATCAAGATGAAGATTAGATATACATCTCAGATCATTAAATAAAATTCAATCAAATTCAACAAACCAAGAATACATAGATTAAGATGTTTAACAATAGCACTGTCTCTTCCCTAGCCCATCAAACCCAAAATCATTGCTGAAACAAAGAAAGAACCCATCAAAAGACTAACACCATTGGAAACACTAACAGCTTCATTATCCTTTGGTGGTGATGGAGAAGTTGAGTTTGTCCCTGAAGGAGTTGATGGTGTGGTTGATGGAGTAGTTGATGGAGTGCCACTTGGAGTTGGGGTGGTGCTAGCAGCAACAACATTGACTTCAAGCTTCATGCCACCAGTACTAGTGCAATGACCTGGAGTAGGGCATATGAAGTAAATTTTTCCTGCTTTTGTCAATGCAACCTTAGAATCTCCATCAGCATAGTTCTTTATGGCGTTGCTTGAAGTGCAGCTTTTGTAGTCACTTTCATCAACTTCATCCACTTCGTGGGAGGAAACATATTTGAACACTGTTTTTTCAACACACACAAAAATTGTTAGCTCTATAATGTAGATTGCAAAATACATTTACAATATTTCTATATTTTAGATTTCATGATGTAATAGTATTTTTAGACCTCAAATTTAAGATTTCATTTTTTTTAAATAAGAAAAAAAAATTAATGGAGAATTAAGCAAAGGATGTATACATACCTAAGTTATCACCAACTTTGAAAGTTTTTCCAGAAGCCCATTTGGTGTAATCAACTCCTTGAGTCCATCCACTGGCATCACCAACAGTGAAATCAGTTGCAAATGCATAAGGAAAGGCCAATAAAAGAACAAAGAAAGAAGCTTTCATTGATGCATTCATGCCTATAAACTTTAATTCTCAATGAAAATGTTTGTAAGAAAGTGTTTCTAGTATATTAGAATTAGAGAACCTGTGCCAATGATAGATAAGGTTATGGAAGGAGGGGTGTATATAGAGTACTAAATATTCCTTTGTTTATTATGTCACCAACTACTCCATATTGAATTTAAATTTAATTAATATGAGAGTAGTTATGCACCCAAAAAAGAGAAAGAAATAATAATAATGAAGTGGTTATTGACAATTTGACATTGTCTTCTACCTAATGCATTGAGATTCTTTTCCCATAAAAAATTGTGACTTGGCAAGCTAAAAGATATTGAACCAGAGAAATTATTTGATGGTCACAACCCTAAATAGAAAATATTTAGAAACACTCATATCAAATCAAATGGAAAAATTAAAACAAAAATAATATAATTACATTAATCAACATCATCTAGTTTTATTCTCATTTAAATTTTTTTATTTAATGTGAATGTGCTCAAATATTTTTCATTTAGGGTTGTATCCAAAGAAGGATTTCTCTATTGAACAAATTGGCAAGTGGTATATTACACATTTACCAGGAAGCACGTGTGGTATGTAATTGATATACTTAGGCTTAATACATGCTTTGGTCTTTTAACTTATATTTGGATTTTATTTTGGTCCCCTAATTATAAAGTGTCAGTTTGGTTCCTTATGTCTTTTGTCGTTAACTCTTTTGGTCATATCTGTTACATTTTAACCATAAATATCTAAGGTGTAACAACATTGCAGGTGTACAAGGGTTAGCTGTGTTTTGGTCATATCTGTTACATTTTTCTAACCCTTGATCATCAATCTTAAATGACATGTGTACAAGGGTTAGCTGTGTTTTGAAAAAAAAAAACTAACGGAGAGGACCAAAATAGTAAACTGCAGAAGATTTATGGAACCAAATTAAGACACTTTATAGTTAGAAGACCAAAATGAAATCTAAAAATAAGTTAAAGGACTAAAACATGTATTAAACCATATACTTACTATACTATGATATGACGAACGCGGGAAAAAAAGCTAGCGAATGCGGACTAAAACTTCTTATTATGGGTTCCTTAAAATTGACACTTCATAAGAAGACTCTAAAACAAATATCAAAATTACTTTGATACCATTGAAATATAAATTAGAAAATTGGTTATTTCATATGAGTATTATGTATGTAACAGCCCGATTTTCGTTAGTATTATTTAAATTGTTTTAATTGTGCCTTGTATGTGATTAATTGTCTCTGTGTGCATTTTGCTTGAGATTATCGAAATTCGATGTTATAAGGGTATTTTAGTCATTTTATACTAAGGGGTATTCTGGTCATTTACTAGGAGAACATTTTTAGTAAACTCAGAATTATCATTATTTTAGTATTTTGAGGGAATGGTTTCTTTTTTTAAGACTAAAGGCACTTATTAGCAATTATTTGGTTATGGTGATAATTAGATATTTTACTAAGTTAAATGAGTAGTAACATTTCTAATTAGTTGGGAGAGTGTTAGGCCCATTAAGAAGAGTTATACCCTAACCCATTTAGATGGTGACTATTAGGGCTGACAATGAACCGAACCAACTCGAAAATAGTTCGAGACTCGATTCGATATTTAATTCGTTGAACTTGGTTCATGAACCAAATGAGCCGAACTTGAGCTTAAAATCAAGTTCGTTAAATAAATGAGTTGAACTTGAACCATGTTTGACTCGACTCGTTTGGTTCATGAACCAGCTCGATATATATATATATATATATATATATATATATATATATATATATATATATATATATATATCAATTGACACTCTCTTCTTTTGAGAGATTGTAAAAAGATATGGTATTGTACTATATCAATGGTAAAGTTCAAGAACTAGTAAAATATAACATTGATAAACAAGGCAAGACCATTATTCTCTGCCTTCCATTACATATTTACATTTATAAGAAAAATGCAATCAAATTTCATATTACTTTTCCCCAATTGTTGATTAACATGCCAGATGCTTCCATTCATACTTGTTTTGGTTCCTCTCATACCATGTTCAAGATTTTATGTTTAGTTTTCTAATTGTTTGTAATTTTCAATCGAGATGCTATCTATATTTAAAGTGGAGGCTTGTTATACTTGGCTTCTGAGAAGAAAAAAAATCAAAAAATATGGCCATATCTAATAGCAAACAAGCTTGTAAATATCATAGTAGCAATCCTTTGTTTTCATAAGTCTCATATCGGAAGTGGGTAAACAATAGAGGGCAAGCTTTGCCTATAAATAAATGATGCATATACTACACTGTTCAAGGTGGTGGTAGGGACCCAATTTCACTACGGTGTCTCTCTATCAATTTATTTGTTAAAATTGTTTTTTTTATAAGTATTGAGCCATAGTTTTGCTATGCTATGTAAGAATTATGATAGCATGTTATGTATGGAATGGGGAACGATATTCATGTGATGTTAGTATTCTAAGAGAGATGGATATGTATATATGTTGTGCATGAATTTCTTGAATGCTTATGTTTGTTTATTGTCGATTATTATTGATGTAAAGCTAACCCCAGTGGTTTTGACCGCCTGCATTTCCTTATGGACGGGTAGACAGAGTGCAGGATTAGTTTGCTTGCTTTGTGAGTTGATTCGAGGATAGCGGATGCTTCCTCTGCTTTTTCTATCGAGTCTAGATTTAGGCTCTGATTAGGACGTTGTCTTTGTGTTTATTGTTTTGCTCATATGTCGAGACTTGGAGACTGATATATTTATATGTTGGATTATTTGTTGTATGATTGATACATCTGTTGCGACTGTTGAGAATTTTACATAAGCATGCATGTTGTTTTGTATATGATTGAAGATGTAGCGTCTATTTCTTGAATATTATTTATATTCGCGTGTTTTATCGCTTTAATAGAAATAGGGTCTTACAATGTACACTTCTAACCTAGTGTTTACTCTCTCCGTCCTAAATTAAGTGAGTCTTTTACTTATTTTATACATATAAAAAAATGTATAAATGAAAGAGAGAGAAAAAATTATTTTGAGTGCTCTTGTCAAATATCGGTGCATTCACCATTATCATAAATAAAAATGAAAAATATTGAATTGGAAGTGATGAAATTGGTATTAATTAGAGTTATAACTAGAAAAAAAAAAGTAATTAATATTACATTGAAAAGTGAAATAGATCAGTTACTTTAAGCGATATATTTTTTTACAAAAGGTTAACTTATTATAGAACGGAGGGAGTATTATTTTAGTTTGTTAACAAAAAAAAATATTGTTTTTGTTGTTAAAAATGATTGTTCTATAAAATATTGAAAAATGGTCGTAGAGCCATCTCCAACAACTCAGAGGCTCCGTTGTAATTTTGACAATTTCAATTTAAAAAGTATTGAAGAAAATTCAACGCCAGTTAGAATGACAAACATCTACGTTCTAGTTAAATATACTAGCAATGGTTCAAACATGACTTTTACCCACATACAAATAGACATTTACCTACGGACAATATATAAATGACGGTAAAATAATTGAATTTTGACAGTAAACTGAAACAAATATAACAAATATAAGATCGAAATGCCCTTCGACAGTAAACTGCCGAGGAAAAACGAACCGGCTGCAGTTAACTGCCGAGGAAAAATTCAGCAGTTAGCTGCCGATACAAATGTTATAAGAACATAACAGCCATAGGAGTTTTCAAAACTCTATTGTTGTGTTTTTGATATTGTTAGGTGCGATTTTCAGCAAGTATAAGCCATTCGAAGTCAATTTCAATCACAAAATCAAGTGTTTTGAATCATATTGCATTGGTTTTTTGTTATTGAATTGTTAGATTTTTAGGAATTTTTTTGACATATTTAGGTTATAGAAATTGTATTGATTTGATGATGATTTTGTATTGATTTGTTATATGTTGTTTAGAATAGAATTGTGTTAGAAGATGTTAGGAATGGTTAGAAATTGCTAGGTATTTGAAATGGTTAGAAATTAAAAATTGTGTTAGATAATGTTTTGATAAACATCGTGTAGAAATGTCTTAGAAACACAGCGATGTTGATCAATTAAAAAAGGAAGGTGAGAAGAAAAAATAAAAATCTCCTATGAAATGGCATGGAATCGATTGTGATGGTTCCGGGAAAAATAATGATTCGAAGGTGCCAGTGTACAATTATTCCAGGTTGAGGAGGAGCGGGAGGACATGCTATTTTGGTCCTCAACCAAAAGCAGGTGCCGCAGGGATAGTCGAGGACAACCCGATTGACTTGTGCGACAAGGAAGATGACAGAATGTAGTGGCTTGAAATGCCTAATTGTCTTGGATCTTTTTTTATATTTCGCGCGCATTTTGCTACGTTTTGCTTGACATTAAGATGCTTTGAATAAAATTGTGTTTTGAATAATTTCGATTTAAGTCGCGTTTTGAATAATTTTGATTTAAGTCGCGTATTGAATAATTTTGATTTAAGACTAATTAAATCTAACGTGAATTCGAATAAAAATTGCGTAAATTCGAATAAAGACTAATTAAACTCAGCGTGAATTCGAATAATAAAAGTTCCTAAATTAGATTACATTACATAAAGTTCCTAAATATGGCCTATCATTACATTACATTACATTCGGAACTGCACATACCAACTACAACAATTATCTTACTTTTAAATGGGGTAAATTCAAACTTGTCAAACAACATCTCCAGCATTCACCCGGAAGTTCTATTGTTTCATTCAAAAGATTAAATTCGTGTTAGCTTGGTTTAAATGATGGTATTCAAGTGTCAACAAGATGATTATTGTAGTTGGAAGGTGCATTCCCTACCTAATCACGACCGCCACCTAATCACGATATTTTGACGGAATCAGACTTTTGATGATATCTTCAGTTGATCTCACCAACGTTGCTCGCATATCGATCCACTGGAACATGTTGTGCTCCCAAAACATGGTCGTCACGTTTTCGTCGTTCGTCAATTTCACCCAAGTGAATGATATTCGTCCATCGTCGAGCGTTGGACGTTTATACCGAACGGATTCCACCTTCCTTGTGTCTCTGGGGTTGACTCCTTGGTTGAATTCATCCAGCTGATCCTTGAGACCTCTTAGCGTTATACCAAGGCACTGAACCTTCAACCTATGAGGTTCTCCGCCGTTGAATTGTGCATGAACGTCGATCCATCCGGCCATTGTTTCAAATATACACAATAAGAAATTAAAAGCAATCAACGAAAAACTCGTTCAAACATTTCATCAAACACTTTATTTTACATAAACCCTAAAAATCATAAAAATAACCCTTAAATGTTTTACCCTAAAAAAAACAAAATTATTCAACTTATATCTACTCTTAAAATAAATCATATAATCTTACATGTAAATCTACTTAAAAACTAAAATAAAATAAAAAAATATAAAACACCTAAATAAAAAATAACCCTAAAATTTTAAACTATAACATAAACATCATGCAAACATTTTAACTAATTTAATCAACTAACATCTACTCTAAAAATAAATTATAACATGTAAATCTACTCAAAAAGTAAAATAAAATAAATCTACTCAAAAACTAAAAATTAAAAACATTTATAACAACTAAAATGTAAGTTAATAGCATTATAATTACTTACTTGTGATTTTGTTTAACAAACTTGGTTGGATTTGGTTGAGTTTTTTAGAGAGATTTTTGAGAGAGATTTGAATTTTTTTGGTAAGAAGATGGGAGTAATTATGGATGAGAGAGCTTCTGCCAGATTTGTAGCAGGATCACATCGGCAGTTAACTACCAAAGAAACCTCGGCAGCTACCTGCAGCCGGTTTTGAAATTCCTCGACAGTTAACTGCAGCCCGGTGTTGAACTTCATCGGCAGTTAATTGCCGTCGAGGCTTTTCGTCTTTTATATGTGTTTCTCAGCCTTCTCAAATGTGTCATCAACAAATTTCCAGTTTCGACCCTGAATGGTCGGCCCTTGTTACCTCAACTCATAAAGAGTTATTTTGAATTCTATCTTTAAACGACTCATCAATCATATTTTATTCTTAAAGATTCTCATCATTAGAGTTAATCATATTCGAGACGTATCGGTACTAAAATAAAAATATACAAATGCTAGTAATTTTCTGATAGAGTATTTTGTGATAAGTCATATTGTCAACCCTTATGTAAGTGTGTCAAAAAATAACTTCTTTAAGAATGTATGAGTGGTTGAAGACTTTAAGGGGGGTTTCAATTATTTAATTTATTGGAATGTTTGTTTCTGGAGAAGGGAATAACTAACTACGAAAAAACTAAAAGCAAAAGAAATAAAGAATTATCATTTATATTTTTATTCTTTTCTCACATCCATGTCACAGAGGTTGGCCTCTTTTTCTTTGTTCCAAAGCCTCAACGTTGAATAGATTAGGTAATCTTTTGAAAGAAACATATATGGCATGTATGTGATAGACCAAAACAGAGTCAAACTAAAGTAGCCAGAAAAGGAAAGAATAGTAAGTTGATGTGTGCTGCAAATTATTACTATCTCATCTTGCGTGTGGAAGGTTCCTAGAATATCATGAAATATATTTTCTCTTTTGTGTCAAAGATCATGAAATATATTTCATAAAAATTAAATTAAACGTTTGATTGTTTTGACTAATTTTTATTTTCATTTGTCACTTGTTTTCAAATTATTCATTCGTTATGGTCTCTTCTCATGCTTGAGACATTTTAGTTCCTAATAATGTTGGTTCTATTTTAATCTTTCGAGTTTTTTTCTTTACTTGTCTTCAGGGCCGTCTTAAACAATTCGTTGGCCCTGTTTTAATCTTATAAATTGGCCCCTGATAAAAATAGAAAAAAAACAATTTTTTAAAGTAAATTATGATAACATCCCAATAATTCTAATTGTGACAGATAATTCATAGATTAAATAAAGGGTTTTCTTCTTCAATTAAACAAAAGAAATTAGTTTGGGCAAAAAAAGTGATTAAAATTAAAATATATTAGGCCCCACGAAAAAGAAGCAGTGTAAAGCGGTCATGAACGTAATGACCTACCACTGAAGTATTCTTAACAGTTTGTCAAGTTCTCGCTCTTACCTCTATATAACACTTATTATAGGACCTTACATATAAAAAAAATATATGGGCCCCCAAAAATTTGAGGCCCGGTGTCGTCGCCCAGCCCCGACGGGCTATGGGCCGGCCCTGTTGGTCTTTTATTTATAATTATAAACGTTAGATATTTTAGTCATTTATATTGATTTTCGTTTGAGTCTATTATTTACTTCATCTATACTAAAATAGTTGACCTAGTTGATTGTTTTACATATGTCAATATATAATTTCGATCATTAATATTTTTTATAATTTATTAGCAAAAAATATAAAAAGATTATCCTTATCCTTATTATCTAATCCTAAACTACAATGCACACAACTAATCTAAAACCCTAATCCTATATTTAGAGCGGGAAACTTATGCTTTAATCTCATTTAATGCTATTTTTGAATTTCAAATCCAAAACCCTTTAACCCATTGCAATTAAATGTGCATTTTAATTTTTCGAGTCTCTTAACTCCCACATATGAATATGAAGAGTCTTATTTGAAATTCAAATCCCACGCTATATGCCTGCAATGAAACGAGTGCAGCCACCAACCATCTGTCTTCCAACTGCGATTAATGTTTTGTGTCTTTCCAATGTGCCCAATACTTATCTTTTAATGATGTATATTTCCCATGCAGCAACTACTACCCATGCAACAATTACCAATGCACCTAATCTCTGCCTCTATATATATGGAACAAATGAGTTCCTTTTGTTCTACCCGCATCTCTCACAACAATCGTAAAACTATGGCTCATTATAACTTCCAAGATCTGCACTCTTACTATTGTTTAACCGATGAATAACTATCTTTCATTCTATGTGTGTTTTAGTTATCTTATGTGTGAATGTTGTCTTATGGAGACAATTCCTGTGAAGACTATTATTCCTTCAACTTCACTCACTCACAATCATGCTTTCAAAAGGAAAACAACAACAACTCACATAACCTCTCCTACAAGAATTTCAAGTTCAAGACTTTTACGCTTTTCCTAATTAAGTTGTGATGCTCCTTGGCGTGTCCTCCCTTTTCAACAACAATCCGACCAAGCAAACCGGCTTTTCCTCCGTCGCGATTCGTCAGCGCTGCGTCCACCTTGGCCTGGATCTCCTAATGCTAAAGAGCTTATTTGTGATGCATATGGTAAATGCAAACATGCAATGGAGAAAGCAAAGGATAAAGCCTCATAAACAATTGATAAGAAGAGAGATATTGTTTATTCAAACAAAGAAGCAGTGAAAGAAGTTGGTAACAATGTTGTTGATGCAGTTGATAATGCTAAAGAGAAAGTTTATGATAAAGCTAATGATGTTTATGATAATGTTCAAGATTCCACAAAAGGGTCATTGGAAAAAGGATAAGAAATGGGACAAACGTTTAAGGAACATGTTGATGACGTGACCGAGACGAAAGACGATGTGAAGAAGTTTGTGTCATTATCTATGGAGAGAGTTGAATCATTGACGAGTTTGTTGAATTTGTTGGGGATTTGCAAGTGGTTATGGAATTTGTTTTTGAATCACTTTTAATTGACACGCGGTTTCTTGGAGTTCATCAAAAACGCTTTAGATGAGATGTTGGTTTCAAGCATTAGTTTATATTTTGGATTCAATCTTTGTTCTACTTTAACCTTTGTTTTATTGTTGCAATTTTGTACTCCAGTTACTTTAATCCAGTCCAACTTTTAATGAATGGTGTTTTTCTCTATAATTAGTTATTATAATAGCATTTGAATATTTTGTTTTTTTACTACATCATACATTAATATTATATTATTATAGCATTTTTACCAAGAAACTTATACAGGTAAAAAAATTAGTTTTATAATAGAATTTTAATATAGTTTTTTTGATAGAAATGGGATATAATTTGATAGTATCTATATATCGCACCCTAGCTTGAAAATTTTTAATTTAATTTTCTATTGATACCTTATTTAATAATATGAGCATATGAATATGATCATAGCAATTTAATTCTGAAAACTCAACTCAATCTCTTGCATGTTTTCTATCAATTATTGATTGCTCTAAGATGTTAATATTGCACCTAATGTTAATATGAATACCTGCTATAATCGGCCACCATGCCTTGCCAGCAAGGATTCCTGAAATCATTGACACATATAAGTAACAAAAAATCATCTACAACTACCAAATTGTCTATAATAATTTTATTAATCTTGATTGATTCAAATTTTTCCTAGAGCTACTTCAATTAATAAATTCGATGCTTTAAAATATACTCAATCTATTTAGTTGCTCAAAGTATACTATACAAGGATACCATTTAAATTCCAACGTAGGCAGTTTCCTCTATTTGTATGTTTTGCAATGACAATCAACAAGAGTCAGGACTTTCAGGAGTGGTTTGAAGATTTTAATGACCGATGAGAATGGTGCTAACATGGATCACACTTCGAATGTAGTTTACAAGGAAATTTTCCATAATCTACCGACCTAAGGTCTTTTTTTCATTGTAATTTCATTATCAATATTTTATTTTGTACCGCAAGCACGTTAATTTCAATATATTTGCATGTTTTCTTTCCAATCGATATGACCCGTGCGGCAGGGTGGATGGTCTAGTTATTATAAAATCTTTACAACAACACATAAATGCTACCATTTGTCTTTCCACCTCAATTGGTCAACACATAAATCCAAGTCGAGCAAAAAATAAATTGAAGAAGCTACACTGGTTCATTCAAATTAACATCAGAAATGAATCGATATTGAGAACCTTAAAAGAAACAGACTTTAAATCTCACGTCAAATATCACCGCTGGTTCAACCTAAATGGTCGAGTAAACAATATTTAAAAAGCATAAAACATGTCTGACCCGTTTGTTTTTGTGTTCCTCAATCATTTCAACATTTATTCTTATGTTTCTTCTTCTTTTTGCTAAGGCAAGTGTATAATAATCAAAACGTGGTGAAACATAGAAAATAATTGACGATCTCAAATTTAAAATTAATAGAAATTAAAAAACCAAAGTATCTAATGTATGTTATTAAAAATAGAAGAAAGTAAATTTAAGATGTTAAAGTGAAATCTAAAAATGACTTAGGAGGCGAAAAATTGTGATTTAACCTAATATATACATGTTAAAAATTAATAAATTTCTAAAAATCTATTTTGCAAAAGGAAAATTCCATTAACGTTTACGAGTTTTTTTTTTTTTTGGGTCTTGCGAGTTTATTTCTATTCTCTTTATTAAAGTACTCAAACTTAGATTGGAAAAGACAAATATGGAACTAACAATGATTTCTTTATGAACAAATAAATCATTTTCTTTTAATATATTAATATACCGAAAATAGGGTTCCATTTATCTTTGTTTCTTTTACAATCTGGATCCCCCAAAAAAAATACCGAACATGTGCTTCTACTTAACTTATGACTGCATCCCTAAATATCACATGCACTATCCTACAACATATTATACCGTGTCACACATTTGGAATTAATCCAATTAGTAGTCATTGCCTCCAAATGCTCAAACACTTTACATCATGGCATGGTAATGTAGAATTATTTATTTTGCTACAAAATGTTTTCATGAGTTGGATTGCAATGCACACGTGAAACCATACATGTCTTAAGGCTTAAAGAGTTAAGCGTGGAAACCCTCACGCACATTAAATATAGAGAAGCAGAAAACTATTTTCAAATCGCCCTCCTTAATATCAAATATTTATACAACTTTTTACCGTATGAGTTATACGTATGAGGCTCGTTTGAATAGCTTTTAAATATAATTTTATAAATCATACAGTAACTGAGTTGTCTAAGCTAGATTCAAACGTAAACCAAGTTGCCTCTTTACTAACTAGACAATAATTTCTTTGGGGTAGAGAGTTTGAAATATGATGAAAAAACATTCTTTTCCAACGGTATAACTAAAAAGACATTCAAATAAAAAAAATATTATATCCCTTGCAAACTTATCTAGGGTCACGTTTCATAAATCAGCATTAATTCGTATATATGTTGTAACGTCAGTTGTTAGACCATCCACAATGGTGGCTGCTTCACCTATTTAGCACCACATTAAATAGGCATCCATATTGTGGAGTGTAACATATGAGTGCATACGAAGGAGGCTGGCTATGGAAGCACCATCTCTCTCTCTTCATTTTTCATGGGTCTCATTTAATATATCTTAGTAAAATGAGTCAATTTTGTTAGAAATGTAATGAGATAGATTTATTTGTGGGGCCTATTTAATAATTTCTGTTGAGGTGCTAGGTTGGAGAGAAATTGTGCTTATTAAGTATTACTTTAAAATTAATGATGTAGACGTAGGGGACTCACTTAAGCATCTAATATTGGGTGCTCTATTATGGATGATCTTAGATATAGTTTGTTAAATCATATGCGCATATATATTCATACGAGATATACTATTTTGAGTTTTGATCCACAAAAACTCGATCGATATCATACATATATGATAAAATAATGATAAAGAAATTGACATTATAAATTTATATGAGAAAATAGTCACTTTAGTCCCTGACTCTACACATTGCTGTCACATAGGTCCCTGACTCAGGATTAAATACAAAAAAGTCTTTGATTCTGCAGTTTTGTTATCACTTTAGTCTCTGGCGTTAAATAATTTTGTTAAGTGTGTCACATGGACTAAAGTGAAAGTAGAAAATGGTCACTTTAGTCCCCGAACAAAAAATTAAAATTCCCAACTTGAATCTCAAATCCTTAAATCTCAAATCCCTGATTGTCATCCCTAAAAAAAATATACACTAATATGTGACTTTTTCTAAACATTGTAGACTTTTTTTTCTTCAAATATATTGAATATTGTATATTTTATAAATTCTATTGAATGTTTTATGTGGTTTTTTTAGGCTTAACGGTGTAAAACTTTATCCACTGTATTAAACAACAAATTGTGTAACAAAATAAAATAATGTTGATATTATTAATCTCTATTTTTTAATTTTAAATAAAAGAACACTATATTTTGACCAAAAACACACAGTATTAAACAATCAATTGTGTAACAAAAAAAATAATGTTGATATTATTAATTTTTATTTTTTAATTTTAAATAAAAGAATGTTATACTTTGTCAAAAGAAAATGTTATATTAATATTGTCAGATAAGATAATAAATTAGGGATTAGAGATTTTCAATTTAAGGGATTTATGGATGACATTTAAGGATTTAGGGATTTGAAATTCAAGTTGGGGGTATTGATTTTTGGTTCAGGGACTAAAGTGACAATTTTCTACTTTCACTTTAGTCCCTGTAACATACTTAACAGAATTATTTAACATCGGGGACTAAAGTGATAACGGAAGTGCTGAGTCAGGAACTTCTTTATATTTAATCTTAAATCAGAAACCTATATGACAGCGAGGTGTAGAGTTAAAGACTAAAATGACCATTTGCTTCGATTTATATTGACATGCTAGCCTTTCGAAATAACATTGTTTTTTTAAATTCAAAAGTAGTAAGTAGAAGACAAGTAGAAAGTAGAAGACAAGTTGGATTAGGTTAATAGTTTGACAGGTCGATTGCATATAGTAATTGATAGGACCACACTTCACTATTCTAATTTTAAAATGATGAATGCATTAATCCAGAAAACAATTGATAACTTTATATTCCTTCAAAAAAAAAGTGATAACTTTATAAATAGGAGCTACGATTTTTATTTTTTTAAGGAAAATAGGAGCTATGATAAATATGGTTTGATAAACAAAACACCGTATTAAACAATCAATTGTGTAAAAAAATAATGTTGATATTATTAATTTTTTATTTTTTAATTTTAAATAAAAGAACATTATACTTTGTCAAAAGAAAATGTTATATTAATATTGTTAGATAAGATAATAAATTAGGGATTTGAGATTTTCAATTTAAGGGATTTATGGATGACATTTAGGGATTTGAAATTCAAGTTGGGGTATTGATTTTTGGTTCAGGGACTAAAGTGAGAATTTTCTACTTTCACTTTAGTCTTTGTGACACACTTAACAGAATTATTTAACGCCAGAGACTAAAGTGATAACGGAAGTGCTGAGTCAGAGATTTCTTTATATTTAATCTTGAGTCAGGAATCTATATGACAGCGAGGTGCAGAATTAAGGACTAAAGTGACTATTTACTCCGATTTATATCGACATGCTAGCCCTTGGAAATAACATTGTTTTTTTAAATTCGAAAGTAGTAAGTAGAAGACAAGTAGAAAGTAGAAGACAAGTTGGATTAGGTTAATAGTTTGACAGGTCGATTGCATATAATTGATAGGACCACACTTCACTATTCTAATATTAAAATGATGAATGCATTAATCCAGAAAACAATTGATAACTTTATATTCCTTCAAAAAAAAAAGTGATAACTTTAGAAATAGGAGCTACGATTTTTTTTTTTTTAAGGAAAATAGGAGCTATGATAAATATGGTTTGATAAAAAAAAAAAATGGTGCAAGGCTAACTTGTTAAAAGTTCTCTATGCTAGGTTATAGAATGGTAAAAAAAAATTGAGAAGTTTTTTTTTTTGAAAGGAAATATATAAGGTTAATAACCTATATATATGAAGACATATTTCATATTAATTCATGTATTTAAATAAAATAACATTATGAGTGTTTGTGGGCTCTTACCTCAGAAGAAAAGCACACGACTACAACTAAACGGAACACAAGAACACCAACAAAGAAGAGCAATGATGTGGCTAAAAAACGACTGCTTCTTTGTGAGAAAATTGAAGTAAAATGAACCCTTGGTTTTTAGAGCAATGATATTTATATATCTATTTAATAACAACTTTGATGATAACCATGTTTTTCTCTCTATTTATTGGTCAAAAACAATGGAAAGTGAAAAAGAAAGTGAGAGGATAAGAGTAACATATGAGTATGAAAGAAAAAATTGTCAAAAAATCATAAAAAAATGGTTGTACATATATCATTTCTCTAGTTTTTAATTTTGGGTGTATACTATATACACGGGTATTATACGTAATAGTTAAAAAAGTAAAAAAAAAAAAAAAATAGGATGTAATATGGCATACATATTATTGAGTTAATATTTCAAAGAGATTAAGTTTTAATCTGAAATTCAACATAATATTTAAAGGGCGTGACTACATAATAGCATATTTCAATTAACTATTTTCATTCAAAAATAAAAAGCATATTTCAATTATGTTTTATTTTTTATTTATAAGCAAAATTGAATAAGGAAGTACAAGGGACACTCCAATCCACGTAAAAATGTTGCATCAAAATACAATCAAGGTCTCATAGGGTTATTAAACCAATTTGCAAAAACGATAGCATGATTCCTATTCACTCTATGCATAAACCAAACCAAACTCATGACAAAGTCTTAATACCACCAATTAAGGTTTTCTCCACATTTCCAAAGTCATCGTTAAACATGTCTTTCTCATAATCCAAATACACCATGTTGTGGCAAGCCAAATCAATGTCTCAGCCTTGTTACAAATCTTTCCGTTAATCACCTTCTTGAACAAGAAATTTGAATGCACAAAGTTACCAACATATCACGCAAATTCACGTGAGGAAAATATGAGTGTAAGATTCTACCTCACTAAAGCATAAAACACAAGGCAGATCTATGGATATTTGAAACTACACCTCCCTTTGCAAACTTACCTCTAGTTGGAAATCTAGATAAAAAATAATCTCCATCTAAAAGAAACTAATCATTGCAAAATATAATGTTGTCAATCGATTCACAATTTACTTAAATCAATTAACATAGGAAATCATTTTAGAAACCTATCGTTTTGTTAAATACATTTTAAAAACCTATCCAACCTTGACGAATGCATATTTTATATATTAATTAAAGAAAAGAAAAACACAATTAATGCATTATTATTTTTAAATTATAAAATCAATTTTGAATAAATAAATCAAACATGATTGATTTTCTCTCATTCTCAAGAATTAAACATGACCATTGAAGTCATGCATTTCAATCACAAATAACAAGATCAACTATACATGCACAAACCAATAATATATCTTACAAAGAACATGTATCTACCTAATCTTTCATGTATTAAATATGACAATTTAAGTCATTTATTTCAATCACGAACAACATGTCGCGAACTACATGCACGAACTATCAATACATACATCATATTCTTCGTGTATTAAATATGACTCAAAGTCATGCATGTCATGTGAAAATAAGTATTATATAATTAGAAAATACAAAGTAGTTATAATTTTACATCTATTACATTTATGCATTATTAGCGAAAAGATGTGCACTCGCGTGTCCGTCTTTTTGCTTTTTTAATTGCGCTAAGATTTGAAAATTATTAACTTTGTTTTTTTATTTTATGAAAATTTGATTTTGATTGAAATTATAAATATAAATGTTTGTTGCTTTCTAGTTATAACAAACCATTTATCAAAAAAAAAAAATATAACAAACAAAACTAACCATAATTATCTATTTCAATGACATCAACAATATAACATAAAAATAAAATCTAATTTTTTAATGACATCAACAAAAATCTTTATTATAGAAAAAGTTATTTAAGGGTATAATTGGGATAATGAAAAAGTAGTTATAAATATACTCATCTAGTATAGATATATAGTATAATATGTGTATATATATTTATATAATTTTAACATATATTTCTTTAACATATACATATTATATATGTAATTAAGTATTTTTTCTTTAATAATTTTTTTTTTTGATTCTCTATAATTTTATGGATAAGTTTTAAATTAGAAAAGGAATATCAACAACATTAATTAAATATTTGGTCTCATTTTTTTCATCTACTCTGTTGTATTTTCAATTCTTCTTTTTCTTGCTTTCTTCTTTTTGTACAAATGCGTAAAATAAAAAAATAAGAACAGGTTTGCCTAAGGTTCTTGACGGCGGTGACAAACTTTCCTACAACTTGATATCAGCGATAAAAGAAACAAACCGACATTGACACCTCCAACGGACCTGTTGGAGACAACTACCTTCTTCGCAATTAATGATCTTCATGATATAGCACTTCAACGCTGACAATATTCGCATTCTTGTTTGTGATGGAATTGGAATCCCGATCCTTTCTTCCGGTTCAGCAGAATGTGATGAAAAGAGCGGTTGGGGTGTTGAATGATGACTTTTGTTAGTTTTTGATTGGTGGTTGGGGTGTTGAATGATGACTTTTGTTAGTTTTTGATTGGTTTGACATTTCTTTCTTTATGGAAATTAACTAGTATTTTTGTTTGATGGTTATGAGTCGTATTCACATAGATGGCTAAGATTCATTTATAGGCGGTTGTTAGACAATATATCTTTTGTCATTTCAAAATTTATCCGCATTAACAATGTTATGCATAAAATAATAATATTATGTTTTTTTTTTGTTTTAAAAAGGTGGGAACAACATTTTGTTAATAGTTTCAAAAAAATTGTATTTAATCCATTAGACTTATTAATTATGTCATATACATAAAGGGTTTGATTGAAAAAAATATTAACGAGTGTCTTTATAAGATTGATTCATCCCTCTTTTTAGAACTCCAAATTTCATAATACAGGTTCTTATGATATTTTAAATATTCCTAAACAAAATTTGTTCAATTAGTATATGCCTACTCAGAATAAAATTGCAATTTTAATTTGTATGAAGTTCTCTTTAGAATGCTATGAAACTTTGAATATTGTTCTATGTGTTTTCATTGCCAACCACACCCAATACCTCATTAGGAACCCTTTTGAAGATAGACCCTAAAAAAATACGTAGAAGGTATCAAGTAAAAAAGCATATGACAAGTTTATTCTTAGGGGATGAATTGTGTATAAGGTATCAGGTAACATGTTTTAATGCTTGCAGAGTCTTATTTGGACTTAGTTGGTCATATCGCTAGCTTGTCTTGATTTGGTGAAGCATTCTGGTGCGGTATGCCGAGAAGCGATAAGGAGTTAGAATTCTCTCGATTTTTCTTCTTCATTACTATAATTTTAAAGAGATTTGAAGTGTATATTAAATGATTAGACCCACCAAACTTTAGAAATAGAGAGGATTTTGACTCCTTATAAAAGAAAGGTCTATTTGGTTGAAAAAAGTAAAGAAATACTTAAACCCTTATAACACGATTATAAAGTCATTTTTACACCAATGTTTAGTGTATAATCACAAATCCATTTCATGGATGAACAGATATTTACTTATATGCAGGAACTTCTTTCCACTTGGGGAAAAGGTAGAAAAAAAAAAAAGCTTCTTCATACATAAATAATCAAAATGGGACTCCATGTTCAAGGCAAAGTACCACATATTCCTTGCTTTGCTGTTTCTGTATACTTTTCGAATTTTCACATTCCAAAGCACCTCACTGGTTCAGTTCATTCCTCTATTGCAAAACTATTGTCCAACCTACCTTACAAGCTAATTATCATCAACATTCATAATAAAATTAAGAGTAATGGTTGTTCTTACCAATTATCAACCCAGGAAAGCAAAGAATAGAATAATGTCCGCTAATTTTGATTTCAACTCCTCCATCAATTTCGCCCCATTCCTGTTATTTTGACTTTGTTTCCTTTTCTTGCCCATTTCATTCATACGAAATAGCACAACTCGGCTGCCAAAAGTGAGTTTCTAGCCAAACCTGCCGTGCAAATAGGAAGCTAGAAAAACAAGCTTCCCCGTTAACACGATTTCTAGCCACAATTTTGAAAAAGGCAATGTCATCGAAAACACATACTAATTGTCTATAATATTTAAATACTTCTGTTTCAAGGCATAAAATTTCAAAATTTTGACAAAAGTTAGACATATCTGGCACATCACCCTCCCCACCAATTAGGATGTTTGAAAATAACACTCCATTCTTGCACTTCTTCCAAGGGAAACTAACTCATCACTCAATACAAAAGATCGGCATAAAAAAAAAGTAGAAGCAGTACAAGAAAAGAAGTAACCAAATACAAATATATTATGAAGGAGTAAGGAGTTAATCTAGCAGCGTCTTTCAATGACTTCACAAGAAGAAAGGAACTACATGCAACAACATTGATTCAACACAATTACTAGGTTACAACAAAATGTGATTGTAAGTGAGACAGATAAATATCCTTACATGCTACTTGAATTTGGATTCTAAGTGATGCAATGGAAAAAAGCAAATACATCGGTAGAAACAAGCCTTGAAACCTAGTAAAATCTTCAATTCACCACATCAGCACTTTCTTCTGCGTCTGGTCCTGTATCCAAATAGAAGAAAGCACCAGGTCAGAAACCTATCACTAAAACCTATCTTAAGCTCTTCCACAATAATAAGCAACTCAAAAGTTACAGAGCGGATGTGCAGTTTAAGTTTAACCCAACTAACAACTATCAAAATGATTCAGTGAGATTTAGGTGACTCTACTCTGTCAGTGCACAAACATCATTTCTTTTCAATAGTATCAAGAATATAATTTTTAAAGTTACCAGCTCCAAAGTTAAGGCTAAAGCCAGTGACAAATAAGATTAGACAATGCAGATACAACAAGTTGAGCAAACAACAGTGTAGAACTTTAATCTTATGACCATAGTTGATGACTCCAAATAAGTTAAGGCTAAAGGTCTGTGACCGAGATTTGGGAAGCTACATGACAGTCTTTGATATTGTCAAAAATGCAGTGCGACTACAATTGAAGCCACACCGGCCGTGATAAGATTGTGACCACTATTTAAAACTCTTATCGTGGCCAGATTTGTGATCACAACATCCATATTTGTACTTCTCCACAACCACAATTGCATCAACCAAATTTGACCACAGTTATCAACATATCAACGATTGCACGCAACCATAACAGCGACTTCAATTTAAAAACTTGACTACACCTATGACTACAGCACAGTAGCACAGACGCTTCTTATGAAAGGCATATCTGGTATCAGAAACTTGTCAATATCCAAATACTAAGAACATCAATGAACAATTCAAGATATAGTAACAATTAACAATTTTATCACTAATCATCATTAATACTACTATAATACTAATGATTTACCTTCTTTACCATCTTCTACTACAACTACTTCTTCATCATAATCACCTTCATCATTTTATTCACTATCCCCATACCTACCATTCAAATAATCCACAGCACCAGGAGTAAAAACAATCTTATCGGCATGCAAAACATCATACAAATTCAATGTCCTCGGCGTCAAAATCTTCAACGTCCCAATATTCCTACTAGCCAACAACACTTTCTCCTCCACCTCCATCATAAAAAACGTCACTCTCTTCGTCGGATCCAATCCCCACATTTTCATTGCCGTAATAAACCCCTTCGTCACCTTTTCATCAACTTTCTTCCTTACTTGCCATCTATTCCTTCTCAAATCAATTACATCCTTCAACATAAACCTCACCCTAGAAGATAAATTCTTGTTATTTGATAATATTTTCAACCTTTCAAAATATACATCCATATGTTCCTTAGCTTTGGGATGGTCAATCATCTCCCCGATAGAACTCATCAGCTTAAACAGCGCCTCAACATCTTCCTCATCAGAATCCTGACACAGACCTGGTAACTTCTTTATACACTCATGCATTATCCCCTCTGTCAACATTTTCTTCTTATATAGTTCTCCAATAAATCTGATGTTTCCTGACATGCGTCTTCTTGCCTTGGTTCTTCTCTGCTCCCTTTCTTCATTTGACAGCTTGACCTCACCCTCGACCTCATCAACCTTATTTTCCTCTTGTATTTCTCGTTCACCCCTCTCAAATTCCTTCTGGCATTTGTTTAATAATAACCTTTTAAAAGTTATCTTTTCGTTGTCCACACTCAAATCAGGCAACTGATAAGCCAAATGTGAGCAAAAGTTGGCATACATTTCACAGAAGATAGGTTCCATCAGAGCCTTCTCGAAGATTTGTGAGACGACGCCACTGAGAGTGATTGCATTGTCAATATTAACTGCTTTTACCTGTTCAAGAAGCCTGTTGAAATTCTGAGGAGTTAGTTTGTTCAAGATAGCTCTCAGTTGCCTCTGCTTTGCCTCTTCTGCATTTGACACTTTACCTATTTTGTACTTCTTCTCAACCTTGTGCATCATCTGTAAGACATACTGAGGAGAAGGAATCAAACCCCTCTGCTGGAAGCTAGTAGAACGTTGCCACCAGGGACGGATCAAGAAATTTCAGAAAGTGGGGTCAAGCTCATGTATTATAAAATTTATACAAAAATATATAAAACCATAACCATTAAAATGATGAAGTCATTATCATTAAACAAAACATTGAAGATTACAAAAAGCTAAAATTTGACAGAAGAGTCTACATGCATGGTCAAGATTAACTCATCTCATGCTCTCAACTAATACGAGTATACATATGTACATACTTTTACGTGTGCATGTTGTGTATGTGTCGGTATCCGTGCATAATAGATAGTAACTATAATCATGACACTCAAACTTTCATGTGACAAATCCCCAACAGCTACACAATGTAACAATAAAAAATAAATTTTAATTCAATCGAGCAGAGCAAGTAACTTCCCATATACCTCCTTTCCTTATTCAAAATGTGTGTAGGACCTTTCACAGTCTCCAACCATTACTATTCTATGATGTTCGTAAGTTAACAGGCAAGGGAAATTTGGTCCTCCGAGGAGAAACAAGGAAGACAACACAGACCAGGGGGAACTGCATTTAACTCCTTTAAATTTGCTTACTATTTTGTAAAAAAATATCATGCGAATAACCGATGTTACAGACCCTGATCACTCTGAAGTCTCGTCTAATGTGTTGAACTTCATGTCATGGAATTGAGACGTTTGGATTGGTTTGGGTGTTTGGGAATTAATCATATTATTAAAGGCTATGAAAGAATGAACTTAATCTAATCATGACCTATTTTTGTTTAAACAAAAGGAGATAAAAGTGGTAAATTTGTTTTCCCCCTAAATCAAACAACAACTAATTAAAATTGTTAAGACTGTAGTCCAAAAAAACAAGCAAGTAAAACAAAAGATTGATAAAAGAATGAAACATCATAATTGGCACCAGCAGATTAACTGATGTGATACACCCTCTTTAAGTGAAAGCTCAATCAAGTCATAGACGAGCCCAATAGTGATAAGGAGTCAGATAGCCCAACACTTGAGAAGAGACAAACCAACTAATGCTTTGATCTTTCTATTATTTTTTAGTTCCACAAATTAAGCATGTTTGTTATGTTACACTTGCATTATATAATATGTACTTGAAACCCTTTATGCTTATGATGAATGATAAGAATATTCTATTTCTCTCCCAAATTTCCTCTTCCTTCTTCCTAATTTCTCAAGGAGTAGACACTCACTCGAACAGTGCTTCTATAATTATACGCTAGGGTGTATCATGATGAGACGGTATAAAGCTCAATCCTAATAATGATAAAAATCCGAATCCTAAATGAAATAAAATGGTAAGATAAACTATAATAAACATTTGTATGTCTCAACTTTCATGAGATAAACTGTAATGAACAAAAAATGTAACCAAAAAGATAGACAACACAAAAACAAAAACAAAACAGTACCTGTAATATTTTCTGATTGCTGATAAGTGCATGTCCCGAAGTCGTTCATCTGAATAAGCATTTTGAGAGACAATTGGCCCTTGTGACTGAGTGTGAGGTGAAGTTGCAACAGGCATGTTGAGATTCCGATCAGCATTCCTTAGCATGGGGTTGCTTCTTGCAGATTGATTGTTTCCCATACCACGACCCATGCTACCAGCTTGTGCTTGAGCCTGCCTCTCTTGCACAACATCTCTGTGTACCTCCTCAATCTTCTTTGGACCATCAACTTTCCTCCTTACTTGCCATCTATTACTTCTCAAATCAATTACATCCTTCAACATAAACCTCAACCTAGAAGATAAATTCATGTTGTTTGATAATATTTTCAACCTTTTGAAATATACATCCATATGTTCCTTAGTTGTGGGATGGTCAATCATCTCCCCAATAATACTCATCAGCTTGCACAGAGCCTCAACATCTTCCTCATCAGGATCCTGACACTGACCTAGTAACTTCTTAATACACTCGTGCATTATCCTCTCTGTCAACATTTTCTTCTTATATAGTTCTCCAATCAATCTGATGTTTCCTAACATGCGCCTTCTTGCCTTGGTTCTTCTCTGCTCTCTTTCTTCATTTGACAGCTTGACCTCACCCTCGGCCTCGGCCTCATTAACCTTATTTTCCTCTTTTTGTTCTTGTTCACCCCTCTCAAATTCCTTTTGGCATTTGTTTAAGAATAACCTTTTAAAAGTTATCTTTTCGTTGTCCACGCTCAAATCAGGCAACTGATAAGCCAGATGAAAGCAGAAGTTGGCATACATTTCACAGAAGATAGGTTCCATCAGAGCCTTCTCGAAGATTTGTGAGACGACACCGGTGAGAGTGATAGTGTTGTCAATATTAACTGTTTTTACTTGTTCAAGAAGTCTATCGAAATTCTGAGGAGTTAGTTTGTTCAAGATAGCTCTCAGTTGCCTCTGTTTTGCCTCTTCCTTCTTCTCAGCCTTGTGCATCATCAAATAATACAACTCTTTACCCCTTTTCCCGGCACGGCTATTTCTTTCCATTTCTAGCATATTATTCAAATAATATAACAAAATAATTGATTACTTGATTCCAATACATAATAAAAATTAGGGCAAAAATAGTAACTTATTTTTTTTTTTTTGGTCAAAGCAAAAATAGTAACTCTAATAATATATTAGAAGACAACTTACATAGATTAATATTTGTTAACAAAATGACAACAATAACTTCACCTTCAAGTATGATCTCAAGACTCCAACCCAGTTGATGATTGAAATGTAGAACAATAGAAGTGAAGTGAGTGTCGCCTACAGTACAATTTAGCTTTAACTTTTCATCTTCTACTAGATGGTGAGTCACTTTAGCACTAGTTTTCTTTTAATCTGTTTTGGAGCATTTGTTTTTTCTTTTAAATAAAATATGTGTCTTGCTAAGGATAACGAATGTCTAAAAACAATTTTAAAGATTTTTAATTAAGAAATATTTATTAAAAAAGTCTAATACTTCACTTTTCCATACAACTTTTTATAAAAACTTATCAAAAGTTCTTCAAAAATATTCTTAGGACATATTCGTTAGCATTTCTTATAAATTTAAAAATCGGTTAAAATCCTAATCATCTAGTAGTACTAATCCACTTTTTCAATGTATAAAGTAAGTAACACTACTATTTTTAACAAATATTTTTTCCATTTTAAAATTAATTTTGTTTCAAAATGAATGTCATGTTCACTTTTTAATGTAAACTTTTACAATTATGCCTCTATTTAATTTTACAATTATGCCTCTATTTAATGTTGCGTATACTACTTCTATTTGATGTTGCGTATACTACTTCCAAAGTAATATTCTACTTTTATGGAAAACACACCGATAGTTAAAAGGGATAGTTTAGTAAAATGGTTATGTCTTCTAATATTTTTTTTGCATTTCTTAATATATGTGTAGAAAATCTTAAACGGTATTGATTTTAAAATGAAGAGAGTGTAATAGTAAATGTTTATAAATTTATTTTATTTTCAAACGTTTTTAGTCATCTATTTCATTTTATTTTAATTATGCTTTTATCATGTTCATCTCCATACCCATTTGTTAAGCAAACAAGAAAAAGATAGATACATCTTTATCATGTGCCTTTAAATTTCATATTAAAGATAGTATACCAGTGTTGTATGATATGATTTATAATTCTCCGATTAGCCGTTTTAAAATGCATATCCATTTTAGAGAAATTGTAGTAACCAAGAAACCAAATAAATTTTGTTATTTTTTATGAAATCATGTGTGTGTTTTCAATAACAATAATTAATGTTGCATTAAAACTTGAAAGTGACAAATATTGTGAAACAAAATTATTCTTCAAAATGGACAAGTATTTTGAAACAGAAGGAGTATTATGGAAGGAAGAATCACCAATGAAGCACTATGACACCAACGGTGTGAGGTAAATAAGCTATTAATTTTGCTATCAATACGATCTTTAGTTTTAATCGTTAAGAAAATGTAAGCATCACATGTTCTAGATTTTTGTCTATCCATTAAGTAGAAGCGGTACAAGAAAAGAAGAAAACAGATACGACTTCTTCAGAAGAAAGGAACTACATGCAACAACATTGATCCAAAACAATTGACTTATCCATATACATGCATTTGCACAAAAGAGACTACAAGCAACAAAATTGATTCAAAAAATTACTAGGTTACAACAAAATGTGATTGCAAGTGAGATAAAATCCTTACATGCTACTTGAATTTGGATTCTAAGTGATGGAATGGAAAAAAGCAAATACATTGGTCCAAACAAGACCTCAAACCTTCTATACCGTGTTTGAGCAATATCCTCTATAAAATGGTACAATACAACCGTACAAAGAACTTTAAATCATCAATTCACCACATCGGCACTTTCTTCTGCGTCTGGTCCTGTATCCAAATAGAAGAAAGCAACCAGGTCAGAAACCTATTACTCAGACCCATCTTAAGCTCTTCCACAATAATAATGTGCAGTTTAAGTTTAACCCAACTACCAACTTGAATGTCCAATATACACACACACACATGCACAATACTAAACATCTACCAAAATGACTCAGTGAGATTTAGGTGCCTCTACTTTGTCGGTGCACTAACTTCATTTCTTTTCAATAGTCTCAAGAATATAATTTTTTAAAGATACCACCTCCAAAGTTAAGGCTAAAGCCAGTGACCAATAAGACTAGACAATGCAGATACAACAAATTGAACAAACAACTTTAATCTTATGACCATAGTTAATGACTCCAAATAAGTGAACTACTAATAATCTTCAAATTAGAACAAGTTCAGAGCATTAACATATATGTAAAAAATAAACATTTTCATCAGTAGTAACATCCTTCATTATTCAGAATGTTAACTTGAGAATCTATTTAGCAACTTAAACCAAATTTGAATTGATTTCTACCTAAAGGAAACATTTCAATTCAAATAAGTTAACTTTCTCTCATTTCACAAAAAAAAAATTACAAGCTACTATAATGCTTCAGGAATAAGCTTTTTGCAAAATTGGATGATCATGAGACATGGAAACAAATTTCAACTTATTCCAGAAGCTATTATTTAAAAAACTCAATTATTGTCAAATTCTTTTAATATTTCACTCTCAATGTTCAATATAAATTTATCCAAACTAACTCTTATCTAAAGTGCAATGCCCAAGATTTTAAAAGATCTGCAATTATAGTTTTAAATAAAGGTCTGCGACCGAGATTTGGGCAGCTACATGACAGTCTTTGATGCTGTGAAAAATGCAGTGCGACTACAATTGAAGCCACACCAGCCTCAATATTCAGGATCTCTATTGTGACCACTTTTTAAAACCCTTATCCCGACCACATTTGTGATCACAACGTCCAAATTTGTACGTCTCTACGACCACAGTTGTATCATCCAAATTTGACCACAATTATCAACGATTGCAAGCAACCATAACAGCGACTTCAATTTAAAAACTTGACTAGGCCTATGACTATAGCACATTAGTACCGACACTTCTTATGGAAGGCACTTCCAATGTCTAACACAGGATTCAAATAGTACTATACTATTCAGAGAACATCAATGAACATATCAAGATATAACAATTTATCACCAATCATCAGTAGTACTAATATAATGCTAATGATTTACCTTCTTCGCCATCATCTACATTAAAGGTGTGTCCAATATTTGATACCAGCACAATACCAACACATTAGTTGCATTCAATCATTATTTGTGTCAGTGTCGCGTCTGGTGTCGGTATCCCAATATACTACACTATCTAGACAACACAAAAACAAAACAGTACCTGTAGTATTCTCTGGTTGCTGATAAGGACATGTCCCGAAGTCGTTCATCTAAAGAATTTTGAGAGACAATTGGCCCTTGCAACTGAGCGTGAGGTGAAGTTGCAACAGGACTGTTGAGATTCCGATCATCATTCCTTAACATGGGGTTCTTTCTTACAGATTGATCGTTTCCCATACCATGACCCATCCTACCAGCTTGTGCTTGAGCCGGCCTCTCTTGAACAACATCTCTGTGTACCTTCTCAGTCTTCTTTGAACCATCAACTTTCCTCCTTACTTGCCATCTATTCCTTCTCAAATCAATTATATCCTTCAACATAAACCTCACCCTAGAAGGTAAATTCATGTTGTTTGATAATATTTTCAACCTTTCAAAATATACATTTGTATGTCTCAACTCTCAGCTTTCATGAGATAAACTGTAATGAACAAAAACTGTAACCGAAAAGATAGACAACACAAAAACAAAACAGTACTTGTAGTATTCTCTGATTGGTGATAAGCACATGTCCCGAAGTCGTTCATCTAAAGAAGCATTTTGAGAGACAATTGGCCATTGCAACTGAGCGTGAGGTGAAGTTGCAATAGGCCTGTTGAGATTCCGATCACCATTCCTCAAGTCTCTGCTACCATTGTTTATATTATGAGCTGGAGCACTTAAATGACCATATCCAGCTGGACTTGAAGGTCTGTCTGACATATATCTTGATGCAAGATCCTCTCTAGAGCCATATGGTGTGCGCTCAGATAAACTGCCATAACCATTAATACCGCTAGGACCAAAATCAATGGGGTTCCAACTTGTAGATTGATTGTTTCCCATACCACGACCCATCCTACCAGCTTGTGCTTGAGCCTGCCTCTCTTGCACAACATCTCTGTGTACCTCCTTAATCTTCTTTGGACCATCAACTTTCCTCCTTACTTGCCATCTATTCCTTCTCAAATCAATTACATCCTTCAACATAAACCTCACCCTAGAAGGTAAATTCATGTTGTTTGATAATATTTTCAACCTTTCAAAATATAAATCCATATGTTCCTTAGCTTTGGGATGGTCAATCATCTCCCCAATAATACTCATCAGCTTGCACAGAGCCTCGACATCTTCCTCATCAGGATCGTGACACTGACCTAGTAACTTCTTTATACACTCATGCATTATCCTCTCTGTCAACATTTTGATCTTATATAGTTCTCCGATCAATCTGATGTTTCCTAACATGCGCCTTCTAGCCTTGGTTCTTTTCTGCTCCCTTTCTTCATTTGACAGCTTGACCTCACCCTCGGCCTCATCAACCTTAGTTGCCTTTTCTTGTTCTCGTTCACCCCTCTCAAATTCCTTTTGGCATTTGTTTAAGAATAACCTTTTAAAAGTTATCTTTTCGTTGTCCACGCTCAAATCAGGCAACTGATAAGCCAGATGAAAGCAGAAGTTGGCATACATTTCACAGAAGATAGGTTCCATCAGAGCCTTCTCGTAGATTTGTGAGATGACACCAGTGAGAGTGATTGCGTTGTCAATATTAACGGCTTTTACCTGTTCAAAAAGTCTATCGAAATTCTGAGGAGTTAGTTTGTTCAAGATAGCTCTCAGTTGCCTCTGCTTTGCCTCTTCTTCACCGTACTTCTTCTCGGCCTTGTGCATCATCTTTAAGGGATTCTGAGGGGGAGGGATCAAACCCCTTTGCTGGAAGCTAGTAGAACGATGCCACCAGGGACGGATCCAGAAATTTCAGAAAGTATGGTCAAGCTCATTTATCATAAAAATTTATACAAAAATATAAAACCATAACCATTAAAATGATGAAGTCGTTAGCATTAAGCAAAACATTGAAGATTACAAAAGACTAAAATTTGACAGTAGAGTCTACATGCATGGTCAAGATTAACTCATCTCATGCTCACAACGAATACGAGTATACACTATGTACATACTTGTGTATGTATGATATGTATGTGTCGGTGTCCGTGCATAATAGATAGTAACTATAATCATAACATTTAAACTTTCGTGTGACAAACCCCCAACAGCTACACAATGTAACAATAGCAAATAAATCTTAATTCAATCTAGCGGAGCAAGTAACTTCCCATATACCTATTTTCCCTATTCAAAATGTGTGTAGGACCTGTCGCCATCTCCAACCGTTACTGTTCTATGATATTCATAAGTTAACAGGCAAGGGAAATTCGGTCCTTCGAGGAGAAACAAGAAAAACAACACAGACCAGGGGGAAACTGAATTTAACTCCTTAAAATTTGCTTACTGTTTTATAAAAAAATATCATGCGAATAACCAATGTTACAGACCCTGATCACTCCGAAGTCTCGTTTTATGTGTTGAAGTTCATGTCCTGGAATTGAGACGTTTGGAGTGGTTAGGGTGTTTGGGAATTAATCATATTAAGGCTACGAAGGAATGAACTTAATTGAATCATGACCTATTTTTGTTTAAACAATAGGGGTACAAAAAGAAATAAAGTGGTAAATTTGTTTTCCCCCCTAAATCAAACAACAACTAATTAAACTTATAGACCGTAGTCCAAAAAACAAGCAAGTCAAACAAAAGATCGATAAAAGAATGAAACTTCGGAATTGGCACCAGCAGATTAACTGATGAGATGGTTAAAGGTACAATCCTAATAACCGATAGAATCCTAATCCTAAATGAAATAAAATGGTTAGATAAACTATAATAAACATTTGTATGACTCAACTTTCATGAGATAAACGGTAATGAACAAAAACTGTAACTGAAAAGATAGACAACACAAAAACAAAACAATACCTGTAGTATTCTCTGATTGCTGATAAGCACATGTCCCGAAGTCGTTCATCTGAAGAAGCATTTTGAGAGACAATTGGCCCTTGTGACTGAGTGTAAGGTGAAGTTGCAAAAGGCCTGTTGAGATTCCGATCATCATTCCTCAAGTCTTTGCTACCATAGTTTATATTATGAGCAGGAGCACTTAAATGACCATATCCAGCTGGACTTGAAGGTCTGTCTGACATATATCTTGATGCAAGATCCTCTCTAGAGCCATACGGTGTGCGCTCTGATAAACTGCCATAACCATTAATACCGCTAGGCCCAAAATCCATGAGGTTCATTCTTGCAGATTGATTGTTTCCCATACCACAACCCATGCTACCAGCTTGTGCTTGAGCCTGCCTCTCTTGCACAACATCTCTGTGTACCTCCTCAATCTTCTTTGGACCATCAACTTTCCTCCTTACTTGCCATCTATTCCTTCTCAAATCAATTACATCCTTCAACATAAACCTCAACCTAGAAGATAAATTCATGTTGTTTGATAATATTTTCAACCTTTCAAAATATACATCCATATGTTCCTTAGTTTTGGGATGGTCAATCATCTCCCCAATAATACTCATCAGCTTGCACAGAGCCTCAACATCTTCCTCATCAGGATCCTGACACTGACCTAGTAACTTCTTAATACACTCGTGCATTATCCTCTCTGTCAACATTTTCTTCTTATATAGTTCTCCAATCAATCTGATGTTTCCTAACATGCGCCTTCTTACCTTGGTTCTTCTCTGCTCCGTTTCTTCATTCGACAGCTTGACCTCACCCTCGGCCTCATCAACCTTATTTGCCTCTTCTTGTTCTCGTTCACCCCTCTCAAATTCCTCCTGGCATTTGTTTAGTAGTGTTTTTTTAAAACTTATCTTTTCGTTGTCCACACTGAAATCAGGCAACTCAAAAGCCAAATGTGAGCAGAAGTTGGCATACATTTCACAGAAGATAGGTTCCATCAGAGCCTTCTCGTAGATTTGTAAGACGACTCCAACAAGAGTGACCGCGTTGTCAATATTAACGGCTTTTACTTGTTCAAAAAGTCTATAGAAATTCTGAGGAGTTAGTTTGTTCAAGATAGCTCTCAGTTGCCTCTGCTTTGCCTCTTCCTTCTTCTTAGCCTTGTGCATCATCAAATAATACAACTCTAAACCCCTCTCCCCGTTAGGGCTATTTCTTTCCATTTCTAGCACATTTAAATAATATAACAAATTAATTAATTACTTGGTTCCAATATACAAGCACAGGTTTAGAGACATGGCAAAAATAGTAAATCTAATAATACACTAGAAGAAGAAAAATAAGAATAAAGGTAACAACTTACATCGATTAATATTTGTTAACAAAATGACAACAATAGCTTCAGCTTCAAGTATGATCTCCAAGACTCCAACCCAGTTGATGATTGAAATGCAGAAGAAAATAGAAAAGCTTAATTATTTTTTGATAGAAGTGAAGTGAAGTCGCCTATAGCAGAGTTTAGCTTTAACTTTTCATCTTCTACTGGATGGTGAGTCACTGAGCACTAGTTTAGCTTTAATCTTTTTTGGAGCATATGTTTTTTCTTTTAAATAAAATTCGTGTCTTGCTAACTAAGTAATGTTATTTCTTTAATACTTCAATTTTCGATACATTAAATGCACAATTTTTTATAAAAAATTACTATCAAAAGTCCTAAGGACACTTGTTAGCATGACTCTTTTAACAAATACTCTTTCCGTTTTAAAATGAATGTCTCTTTAGTAAGAAAATTTTGTTTCAAAATGAATGTCATGTTCACTTTTTAATGTAAACTTTTACAATTATGCCTCTATTTAATGTTGCGTACATTCCTTCCAAAGTAATATTCTACTTTTATGGGAAACACATCAATAGATCAAACCTTAAACGATACTCATTTTAATGTGTGCAGAAAACCTTAAACGATATTCATTTTAAAACAGAGAAAATATAATAGTAAAAGTTTATATTGGTCAAACATATAAAAATATGCTATTAATTGTTTAAAAAAATGCAAAGAGTTGGGTCAAACGTTTTTATTAATCTATTTCATTTTATTTTCATTCTGCTTCATCATGCTCATCTCCATATCCATTTGTTAAGCAAACAGGAAAAAGCTAAATACATCTTTATCAAGTGCCTATAAATTTCATATTAAAGATAGTATACCAGTGTTTAGCACGTAAACAATATTTTAACTCTGATATTATTTATAATTCTCCAATTATTTAAATATTTTTTCTCTATGCTTGCTATCAATACCATCAACATAAATGATAATATGGAAGGAAGAATCACCAATGAAGCACTATGACACCAACGCTGAGGTAAATAAGCTATTAATTTTGTTTTAACTAAATTAGGAGCTGATGCTTGACTGGGAAATATGTTTCTTGACTTCATTTGTTCTTTGTTTTTCTTCTTCTAACTTGCAAATGGTTTCCTTTTCAAAGTGTAAAACATGGTAGAATGGGAAGAGTTTATGAGGTATATGGCAGGAAAGTCATTCAAAACAGGCTTGAGAGTTCCACAAACTTGTTTTTAGTAGAGTGCCAAAAGTTGAGACACTAAATCAGCAAACCTCAATCTTGACTTAGGTTTGACTAAGTCAAAATTAAGGTTTTGCAAAAAGAGCCAAAGGAATTTGGCTATTTTTTGTAATAGGGAGCCAAAATCGCTATATTTTGAAAGTTAAGGGGTGAAAAGTGTGTTTAAACCAAAGTAATTTTAATCGTTAAGAATATAGCACATTTAAGAATATGTAAGCTTCACATGTTCTAGATTTTTGTCTATCCATTAAGTAGTAACCAGATACAACTTCAGAAGAAAGGAACTACATGCAACAACACTGATTCAAAACAATTGAATTATCCATATACATGCATTTGCACAAAAGAGACTACAAGAAACAACTGATTCAAAAAATTACTAGGTTACAACAAAATGTAATTGTAAGTGAGATAAATAAATATCCTTACACGCTACTCGAATTTGGATTCTAAGTGATGGAATGGAAAAAAGCAGATACATTGGTACAAACAAGACTTCAAACCTTCTATACCCTGTATGAGCAATATCCTCTATAAAATGGTACAATACAACCGTGCAAGGAACTTCAAATCATCAATTCGCCACATCGGCATTTTCTTCTGTGTCTGGTCCTGAATCCAAATAGAAAAAAGCAACCAGGTCAGAAACTATTATATTACTCAGACCCATCTTAAGCTCTTCCACAATAATAAGCAACTCAAGTTACAGAGCAAATGTTCAGTTTAAGTTTAACCCAACTACCAACTTCAATGTCCAATACACACACACATGCACAATACTAATCAACTATCAAAATGAGTCACAGTGAGATTTAGATGACTCTACTCTGTCCGTACACTAACTTCATTTCATTTCAATAGTCTCAAGAATATAATTTTTTAAAGATACCACCTCCAAAGTTAAGGTTAAAGCCAGTGACAAATAACACAATGCAGATACAACAAGTTGAACAAACAACAATGTACAACTTTAATCTTATGACCATAGTCAATGACTCCAAATAAGCGAACTAATTATTATCTTCCAATTAAAACAAGTTCAGAGCATTAACAATTTCATCAGTAGTAACATCCTTCATATTTCAGAATGTTAATAACTTGAGAATCCATTTAGCAACTTAAACCAAATTTGAATTGATTTCTAACTCAAGGAAACATTTCAGTTAAAATAAGTTAAGTTTCTCTAACTTCACAAATAAATTTACAAGCTACTATAATGCTTCAGGAATAAGTTTTTTACAAAATTAGATATCATGAAACATGGAAACATAGTTAAAAACACAATCATCGTCAAATGCTTTTAATATTTCATTATCCATGTTCAATAAAAGTTTATCCAAACTAACTCTTATCTTAAACGCAATGCCCGAGATTTTAACAGATCTGCAACTATAGTTTTAAATAAAGGTCTTCAAGCGAGATTTGGGCAGGCTACATAACGGTTTTGATGTTATCAAAAACACAACGCAACTGCAATTGAAACCACATCAGCTGCAATATCAAGAATCCCTATTGTGACCACTGTTTAAAGCCCTTATTCCGACCACATTTGTGATCACAACGTCCAAATTCGTACCCAGGACCTCAATTGTATCATCCAAATTTGACAACGGTTATCAACATACCAACGATTGCACACAACCATAACAGCGTTCAAATTAAAAACTTAAGCTGCGCCTATGACTATAGCCCAATAGCACAGACACGTCTTAGGAAGGCATGTCCGGTGTACGACACATTTCAATATTCAAATACTAAGAATATCAATGAACAATTCAAGATATAGTAACAATTAACAATGTTATCACTAATCATCATTAATACTATTATAACACTAATGATTTACCTTCTTCACCGTCTTCTACTACAACTACTTCTTCGTCATAATCACCATCATCATCTTGTTCACCATCACCATACCTACCATTCAAATAATCCACAGCATCAGGAGTAAGAACAATCTTATCAGCATTCAAAACATCATACAAATTCAACGTCCTCGGCGTCAAAATCTTCAACCTCCCAATATTCCTACTAGCCAACAACACTTTCTCCTTCACCTCCATCATAAAAAACGTAACTTTCTCCGTCGGTTCCAATCCCCACCGTTTCATCGCCGCAATAAACTCCTTCGTCTTCGCATTCCCCTCAAACTCATCCCCAAATTCCTCCACCACAACCGTATTCACCGCCGCACTCGCCACCGCAGTCGAAATCGCAAGCCTCTTCTCCTTCTTATTAATCTTAATACTCCAATCCCTCGGTTTCGGACCGAAAATCACACCACCGCCGGGTCGGAGAGGTGTACGACTGGAACCCTGACGTGCTCGGCCGGTTTTCTTTTGGTTGTAGGGTTTTCGGCCACCACCTCTGACTTCAGCGCGTGTTAAGGTGGAGGCGGTGCCGCGACGTTTGTTTTGAAGGTCGTGGATGATAGCGCGGTGGACGACGGCGCGTGAGGTGGAAGGAGAGGCGGATTTGACGTCGAGAGTTGTTTCGCCGATTTTTTCGCCGGAGAATGAGAGGAGTGGGAGAGTGGCGAGTTTGCAAGAAATGGAAAGTGAATTTGAATGTGTATTTGAGTTTGAGTTTGAATTTGGATTGAATTTGAATTTGGAAATTGGATTAGAGATGAAAATTGAAGAAGAGAAAAAAGAAAGAGAAGTTGAAGTTGGTGTTAGTGTCGAAGAGAGTGAAGCCATTTTTGTTTGGTTCAGTGAGAAAAATGAAGAAGTTTTGCTCTATCTGCTTTTATTTTATCTTCTTTGATCCTATCCCTTCAAAATTGATTGGTGTGGGTAAGGAATGTTTATGCTCACTATTTTTTTCTTTTTTATATCAATCAATTCAATTAAATAGAGGTGAAGTGTGAGTTTTTTGATGGACCAACTTTATATTTGGATTAAGTATAAGTTTTTGGGTGACAAGTAATTTTTTTTTTTTAAGGGGAATAAATGATGTGTTTGTAGTTTGATGTTGACATTTTATAACATTAATGATTAAAATAGGAAAAACAATATAAATGGCGTAAATGTTATTTGAAATTATGTTAAGAGATAAATTGTGTAATATATTTTTTTACAGAAAAAATCACATGGAACCTATGACATCTCAACTATGTTAACACCCCAAAAGTTTCAATTATCATTTTAACGAAAAAAATTGACTGCAAAAGAGAGACAAATGAATTTTCAAAAAGGTGACAAAGTAAGCACTCATACTCCTTTATATTGGCGTCAAACGCCTGGCTTGGGGAAATTTGAATGTCTTACATCAATTAGATAAGATAAAAGTATAAGGAAGCACATTGATCTAACGAACCAGGTTCAATAATCGAACCGGGACAATAAACAGTCGTAAATCAAAGCCATGATCACTTCCTCGAACACACAACACATACAATTCCCATATATTATTGTGTCAGCAAAGAAACATAAGTTCACCTGAGTTCAAAAAGTGTCATCTACTTACCCAAACCCAAGGGTCACTTTAGCACATTCGTCAACCAAAGTCATACATGTGTTCGGGCCCTAAGCGTTTCTATAAATTTAATAATGTATCTCTAGAAGGTTGCATGAAATTTGTTTCTCAAAACAACATGCATTGGACTTGGAGCATCAAGAATTCCATCCTGAAGAAGGTTGACTAAGGGGTTGTGAAGGAACATCATTAAGGTCTGAAGAGGGAATTAATCACATGAACGTCTTACATAAGCCATTATCTGACGGAGTCAGGTAAAGGGTGGGGGACGATTATTTTGAACTAGGTTAAAGTTCATCCCTTAATGAATTGAGTCCGACCAAGTCACTAGCTAATGTAACGCCCTATTTCTATTAAAGCGATAAAACACGTGAATATAATAAATATTCAAGAAATAAACGTTACGTCTTCAACCAATTTCAAACAACATGCATGCATATATATAAGTTCTCAACAGTCGCAGCGGATATAAACCATACATCACAAAATTCTCATCCAATCTGAAATCCACTGCATTCCCACCCTTAGAAATCACATGACCAAGGAAACTCACTTCCCACGACCAAAACTCACTTCGACAACTTAGCATACAACTTACTCTTCTTCAAGACTCGCAACACAATCCTCAGATGTTCGGCATGCTCCTCCTCCGACTTAGAATACATCAAAATATCGTCTATAAACACCACCACAAAACGGTCCATATAAGGATGGAATTTCCTATTCATATATTCCATAAAGACACCTGGGGCGACACTCCAAATGGCATCACAGAATACTCATAGTGTCCATACCTCGTTCGGAACGCGGTTTTGGATATATCTTCAAACTTCACTCTTATTTGGTGATATCCTGGCCTCAAATCAATCTTACTAAACACTTCCGCACCAACCAACTGATTCATCAAATCATCAATCCTCGGATGCGGATACCGATTCTTAATCGTCACCTTGTTCAACTGTCGATAATCCACACACAACCTCATACTGTCATCCTTCTTCTTATCCAACAACACTGGAGCACCCCACGGAGAAACACTCGGTCTAATGAACTGTTTCTCAAGCAAATCTTCCAACTGCTTCTTCAACTCACCCAACTCATATACAGACATCTGATACGGCGCAACTCCACCTCTCGCTCCGATGGTAATTCAGTAATGTCGTCCGGAAAGACTTCTGGAAATTCTTGCACTACCGGCAAATCACCACTTCTTTTCTCACTACTTTCCTTCAACGATGCAAACATTATGAACACGCTGGCTTCACCATCCAAGGACTTCTTCACTTGCTCTGCGGTTAAGAACCTTCCACCTACCTCAGCTACCGGCTTCAAAAACGTCACACTTTTGGTTAAACAACTAATGCTAACACCAAAAGACAACATCCAATCCATACCAAAAATCACATCCATATGCTTCAAAGGAAGACACACAAGATCCAACTTGAAATCAACAGGAACATTAACACTAACAACAACCAACTGCCTCTGCAGCCAAAGATACCTTCCTTGTCAGACAAACACACTAGAAGCAACCTGCTACTCCCCCACTACGCTCAAACCCACCTAAAAGAAAGGAACAACACAACAAGTACCGACAGTAGTTTTGTACATGTCGCATACAACAAGAAATTTACCGAATACTAGTCCGGACAAGACTGACCACGGCTCTGATACCAACTTGTAACGCCCTATTTATATTAAAGCGATAAAACACGCGAATATAATAAATATTCAAGAAATAGACGTTACGTCTTCAACCAATTTCAAACAACATGCATGCATATATATATATATATATAAGTTCTCAACAGTCGCAGCAGATATAAACCATACATCACATAACTCAACATGTCAACATATAAAAATTTCAAAGTCCCGACACATCGGCAAATACTTAACAACATAAATAATCTCAAACGAGTAAAGACAACGACGTCCTAATCAGAGTCTAATCTAGACTCAAAAGAAAAATAAAGGAAGCTTCTGCTATCCTCAAGCGACTCACCAAGCAAGCAATCTCACTAATCATGCACGTCGTCTACCCGTCCATACAGATAGGTAGGCGGTCCACCACATACCAATGATGGTTAGCTTCACATCAATAATAATAATAAAAATAAACAAATATATACATTCAAGGATTCATGCATAACACATATACTTAACTATCCCTCCTAGAATACTAACATTACATAAATATTGTCCCCCGTTCCATATCACAATCCTAACATAGCATAGCAAACATGTTCAACTCTAATCACGTCATCAACATAAGCTCGTCGTTTATCAACATCAATCAATGAAAGGATTACTCACCTTATTTCATTTAGTCTAAACAACTCAACAAATACAATTCATCATTTCAAGTATAAGCAAGAAAGTCATCGTCACCAAAAGATCATAAAGTCACATTCATATAAATTACACTTCATCATTCTCACCGAAATAAACATCATCAATTAAAATCATCAAATGTACAAGTATCATCATTAACAACAAACATCAACAAACACACGTCTTCACATATTCAACAAATATCACCAAGTGTATAATACACCAAATTTACCAAACATATAATCAATATGAACAATTGAATATATAATCAAATCAAGCTTCAATTACTTAACAAGAGCATTCAATTCTCAACACATACATCAACACAACAAGTCCAGTTATCACAAGTATGCATTCATCAATCATATTTATCACATAATAATAATCAATAACACATATCAATTACGACTCATGCAAAATATGATATGTACCTATACTCGACACATATATGCATGTGGTACCAATCTCCTCAAGGTTGTCACCTTATGATGAAACAAACACATCATTGTCAACGGCTATATGGATACAAGTATCCGGTCAACGACAATATGGATATAACATCCGACACGACATATGATGCATGAACATATGACTCAATCAATCATGCATATGTTCACAACAATTCAACGACTATATTCAACGACTATAATCAACGACTATATGCATATACATGCATTAATCACCAATCACATCAAACTAGCATATATGAATTCACCACCAACAATCAACATTAATTAGATAAATGAATTCACCAACAAAATCACCATTATACATTCATCAACAATTCAACATGTATACATTCATCAACAATTCAACATCGTTATAAAACGATAACTCCATACAATTTCTCATAATTCAAGTAAGGAGAAAATACACCAAATCATGATAATCATCATATTCAACACCTAGCAATCATTCACGTATTTTCATATAATCATATCAAACTATTTACAAAAGATTTCCGAGATGATCGGTCTTAAGGATTAAATTCGACCAAGTTCGTATATGTTTAAGCAAAACAACCAACATATACTTTTTCAAAGTAAAGTAATTCATTCAAGTTTGAAAACCTACAATTCGATCTTAATCAATCATGTAAGCATGAACATAGGCCTCTTATAAACTATAAAGTCTTAGTTCAAAGATTAGTCTAAGTCCACATAATAAATCCCAAGTTAATCTATCATTTTACAACTTAAAACAATTGAGATGAGGGAGCTTCTATGAAGAAGTCAGGAAAATGACTTCTTCGGTGCAGTCGTTCGAATGGGCCAATGAGATTTTAGCCCTAGACACGTCAGAAAACTGCATTATGTTACAGTGCAGGCGGTCTACAGTACCGTAAATAGGAAAACTTTATTTGATGATCTTAACGGTTAGATTTACTTGGTCTCTATGTTATTGTGGTACACCATCTACACATGATTTTTTTTCTAGTACCAATTCTCTCTCCTCTTTATTTCCATTTCTTTATTTATCCATATTCTCTCTCTTCCATATTTTTAATTAAATCAACATCTTCATCTTTCCTTCATCTTCTTCACCATATCTTCATCAACTTATTCATCATCTTCATGAGAGAAAAAAATCCAGAAAATAAAAAAAAAATGAAATTACATAATATAAAAAAAAACATTACAGTTAAATACATTTCCATAAAAACACTTCCAATTTCATCCAAACACACACAAAATCTTCTTATTCCTTTGCAAATTCGTTTTCTCCAATTTTGAGTATCTTTTGTTGAATTCAAATTATTTATTTTTATTTTGAATGTTTAAAGTTGCAGAAAATTATTTGAAATTAAAAGGAAATGTTATTGTGTTCGAATTGAGTTAAAAGGTAAGGTTTTTATTTTCGGGTCGCATGGGTTCAACCGGGTCGTAACGACCCGTCTGGAGGTAGAAGATGAAGTTTAAAAAAAATAAAAATAAAAATTGGCCAAACACAAGAATCGAACCCACAACCTCTACAATCATAAAATCAAGCTTAACCAACATAACATCAAATACATTCACAAAATATTTGCATTATAATTATAATTAACCACTGTACAAATTTTAAAAAGTAATAAAGTATTATATAATTATCATTAATTTTATGATTTGTCAAAAAAAATCATTAATTTTATGATGGGTTACTTTAAGATATTAACTAGTTAATCAAGCACTAACGGTATCAATTAATATTATGTATTCTTAACTAGTTCATAATACCATGGCTTGAACATAAAGTATATGACATCAAATTTTATTTTTTAGTGATCCTTCCAATTATAAATTTTAACGTTTAAACTTCTAATTAACATGTATGATGTTTTTTTTAATAAAGACTAAAAAATAGAAAACAGCTTAGGCCATTCCAATTGTTTTTTTTTAACGTTTAGATTTCCAAATAGTTCTAATTATAAATGTTTTTTTTTTAAGTTATGCTGCACTAATTGGATTGAAAGTTATGTTGCACTATTGTTTTTGAATGGTCATTAATTGGATTAAATTTCATCAATTTTTCATGTTAAATTAGTAGTAGTTTTCTATGTCATTCCAATTGCACACTCCAATACATTAAATAAAGATTAAAAATTATTCATTGCTTTGACTTTCTGATATTTTAGAAATAGAAAAAATTAAGAATTTGAAAAAATAGGAGCTTGGAGTATCGAATCGAACCATGTACATCTATGTACATCAACATACCAAAATATAGACTTTACCACCACACCGTCAACATAATTTTTATATAAATTGGATTAGTTATTATATATAACCATATTACATTATTATAACATTTACATAATACACTATACTCTTTTTTTTTTTAAATGTAGCTATACAAATATTAATATACATATTATATGTCAGTTTTTTAATTTTTAAATGTTCGAGTCATCTCTGTAAAAAAAAAAGTGTTTGAGTCATCGGTTCAAACATTTATAATTTGGTCTATTGATCACATTCATATAGTAAAGATACAAGTCTAATCAAGGATAATTTGGAGAAAATGGTGGTGATGAATTTTCTCACAATAGTAGTAGATATATACTATATCAATTTAATTAATAAAAATATTACTAATGACCACATTCTTTTTTGACTAAAATGATCACATTTTTAAAAAGTGAATGGTTATTTGACAAAATATATTACAAATGATCAAATTTAAAAAAAATATGAATTTTTAAAATTTTATCATATCAATATATAAAATGTACAACAAGTGCAGTGCAAATATTTAACGGTGTTTTCCATATAAAATAAAATATATTTAATAAGAACGCTTATTAATTTTAACATTTTGAAATAGTTATGAGTTGTCAAAATTTTATCATACGCCTTTCTACTATCGGTACATAAAATATTTCTTCTTTCAAAAAAATAAATAAATTACTTTTGGAGATATTTTTAAAATAATAATGAACTATTAAAGTTTTATCTTCAGTGTAAGTCGATCTGACAAACTATCACATTTGAAACCTAGTCAACATGGAAAGACATTACTCCAACGATCAAAACAGACCAAAACGACTTAACGATATTTAATATAATCAATCGGACCGTTGAATATGACCTTATGAGAATAAGAACAAAGTAGGAACTGTAATTTCAGAAATCGGAATCTTCGGTGTAAGTCGATATGACAAATTATCACATTTGAAACCTAGTCGACAAGGAAGGACATTGCTCCAACGATCAAAACGGACCAAATCGACTTGACGATATCAAATATAATCAATCGGACCATTGAATATGACCTTATTAAAATAAGAACAAAGTAGGAACTGTACTTTCAAAAATCGGAAAACTTCGATGTAATTCGATCTGACAAACTATCACATTTAAAACCTAGTCACCATGGAAGAACATTGCTCCAACGATCAAAACGGACCAAATCGACTAACGATATCAAATATAATCAATCGAACCGTTGAATATGACCTTATTTAAATAAGAACGAAACACGAACTGGAATTTTGGAAATCGGAATCTTTAATGTAAGTCGATCTGACAAACTATCACATTATAAACCTAGTCAACATGGAAGGACATTGCTCCGACGATCAAAACGGACCCAACCGACTAACGCTATCAAATATAATCAATCAAACCGTTGAATATGACCTTATTGGAATAAGAACAAAGCAGAAACTGGAATTTTGGAAATCGGAATATTCGATGTAAATCAGAATATTCAATTGGTGCAGTTCTTTTAAATATGAATGAACGAAAATATTATTTTAGTATGTTGTTTGATTAATAAAGCTAATTTAAATATATTAGGTGGACTAATATTGTAGGTGATCCATCGCAGATCTTATTAAAATTTTAATTTCAACCCTTTGATCTTTTTTTTTTAAAGTGACGGCTAAAATTTGGAGGTCTATTGTTTCTAACGGTGCATCACCAACATCCATTTTTTTTAACATTTCTTCATCCTCTTCCGTCCTCATCTTCATCATTTTCTTCAAAAGTTCATCAAACACACCAGAAAATAAAAAACAAAAAACCCATAATTTTTTTTTCCTTTATTAGTTTCTATATTTTCTAAAAAAATGATACATTATTTTAGAAAAAAATATGTGTCCTATGACATTAATAAATGAATATATAAGTGGTTAGTTTTCTAGTTATTTGCTTTTATATACACGGTTCGAAACCTTGATCCTTCAATTTTTTCAAATTCTGCTTTTTTTTCTACTACAACGGAATTGCATTTTTATTGCAGAAAATTTTGTAGGGACTAAAAAGTGTGATTTATTTTTATAGGGACTAAAAATTAAAATGCAGATATTTGTAGGGACTAAAAACTTAATTAACCCTAAAATAAAAATATTTAATAAGAAGACTTATTGATGTTGATATTTTGAAACAGTAATGAGTTTTCAAAATTTTATCATAGTGACTTTCTAATGTCAGTACATAAAAATTTTCTTCTTTCAAAAAAATAATAAATTTCTTCTACAGATGTTTTTAAAATAGTGATGAACTATTAAAGTTTTATCTTCGACGTAAGTCGATCTGACGAACTATCACATTAGAAACCTAGTCAACATGAAAAGGCATTGCTCCAAAGATCAAAACGAATCTAACCGACTAACAATATCAAATATAATCAATGAGACCGTTAGAGGAGAGATGATGTGATATTACTATTATTGTGTAAATAATATACTATTTAGTAATGATGTACTAACTTTGTCTAAAACATATTACCTACTTAAATATATTTCAAATAATAACACCAATAAATAATTGTTGTAGTGGTTAAGTTTCTACCTATTCTTTTTAATGTGCAAGGTTCGATTCCCATAGTCCCCAACTTTTTCAAATACTGATTTTTTGTATTAAACCCCATAAAGGGGAATTAATGGATTAAAAAAACTAATTAATGCATTAAAAAAACTATTAAACCGGATTCACTATTGTTTACAAATTTTACATAGTGAAAATCGCATATTTTTTCAAAATGATATATTTTAAAAATGATTTTTATAAAAAGCTATTTGAAATAGCTTTTTTTTAGAGATTTTTTCAAAATTTTAGTAACCAAAAAATTATAACAAATAATGAAATATCTAGAATGACATTTTAAGATAAGCTATTCAAACCGGTTTTTTATTTGAAGTTTTCCTTAAAAATTTCTTTATTAATTTTTTTTTAACAAAAATATGTTACACTACAAGAATCTATTTTTATAAAAAACTATAACAAACGGACCCTTATTCAACTTGTCTAAAAAATTTAAGATTTTCTTAATAAAACTTTTAAGTGTATCAATCAAATATGTTTAATAAACTTTAATGTTTAACGGTTACTCTTTATTTTTTATTATAAGTCATTTTGCATAAAATGTGGTTAATTTTGTATAAAAAAGTGACATAATATAACACAATACTTTTTTTTCAAAGTAATAAAACATAAGTTTAAATTATAATCAATTCTTTTTCACCACAAGTCATTCATTGTAAACGTACAAGAGTCTTTGGAATTCCTCTTAAATTAAAAAAAAAAAAAGGTCTTTGAAATATCCCTTCAGAAACCTAGTCAATTGCGAAGTACGCTTGTCCGATGACTGAAAAAAGTCTAGGCGACAAACATAAACAAATATAATCAATCAGACCAGTGAATATGACTTTAATAGAGTAAGAAGGAATCAAGAATTGGAATTTTTCAGATCGAAATCTGATTGATAAGTCGATCTGACAAACTATTCTTCCAGAAACCTAGTTAACTTGGAAGTACGTTAGTCCAGCGACTGAAAAGAGTCTAGGTCACAAACGGAAACAAATATAATTAATCAGACCGTTGAATATGACCTTAATAGACTAATAAAGAAGTATGAATTGGAATTTTCAGATCGAAATCTGGTAGGTAAAGTCGATCTAACAAACTATCCCTTCAGAAACCTAGTCAATTGGGAAGTACGTTTGTCCGACAATTGAAACAAGTCTAGGTCATAAACGGGAACAAATATAATCAATCAGACAATTGAATATGACCTTAATAGAGTAAGAAAGAAGCAGGAATTGGAATTTTTCAGATCAGAATCTGGTAGGTAAGTCGATCTAACAAACTATCCCTTCAGAAACCTAGTCAACTGTGAAGTACGCTTGTCCGACGACTGAAAAAAGTCTAGGCGACAAACGAAAAAAAATATAATCAATCAGACCGTTGAATATGACTTTGATAGAGTAAGAAGGAATCAGGAACTGGAATTTTTTCAGATCGACTTAGACCGAAGATTTCGATTTCCGAAATTACAGTTCATACTTCGTTCTTATTCTAGTATGATCATATCCAACGGTCCGATTGATTATATTTGATATCGTTAAGTCAGTTTGGTCCGTTTTGATCGTTGGAGCAATGTCCTTTCATGTTGACTAGGTTTCAAATGTGATAGTTTGTCAGATCAACTCACACTGAAGATTCTGATTTCGGAAATTCTAGTTCATAGTTCGTTATTGTTCTAATAAGGTCATATTCAACGGTTTGATCGATTATATTTGATATCGTTAGTTGAACCACTGAGTCACTGGTTGAACCGCATGACTGAATCAGATGACACGATTATATAACTCGGTCTTTATAAAAAAAATATCTGTGTTAAATTGAATTAAATCGGGTGCTCGACATATTAAAAAAAAACACTTATAAAATGTCACAAATTATTGAACTCCAAATTTCTAAATAAATAAAAACACGTTTTTTTAGTGAATATAAAATACCTTACATTTGATGAGAATGACATTATTTACCAATAAACTTTTTCAATATATATTAACAAAATATGTATGTTACTAATTATTTTTCTACAAGAAATATCTATTACTAATTATGTTAATCTAAATATAGTAACAATATATTCAACGGCAAAAATATATATGTAATCAAAATATTTGATTCTATCAAAAAAAAAATATTTGATATGTAAATAAAATTTAATTTACAATATACTGTATCATGCTTCAAATTTTTTAAAGTTTATCAAAAACATGTTTATGGTGCAGTGGTTAATTTACCTTTCTTTAATCTTACATTACGGTTCGATCCCTAGAATTACTTTTTACCTTCCATACTGAATCTTGACAGGGCTGTCATGGGAAAATGTCGAACATTAAAAACGTACTAATAAGTAATAACTACAGTTAAAAACTACCATTAAAAACGTATTAAGAGTGATTCTGCTATTGAATATTGACTGTTAGATTCAATTGAAATTATTATAAGAAGTTTATTTCATAAAAAATAAAATAAAAGCGTGGCTTCACTATTTCAATATCTCACGTAATGCTTTTTTTTTTTTTTTACTAAGTTAAAGGTAATGCTATTACTATTTCGTAAAATGAAAAAAAAAACATAAAGGGAATGTTAATTTTAGAACTCATCATTCGCTTTAGTTGTCGTTTAATTTTTTTTCTTCTTGGAAACCCAATGGAAAGTAGAGATTAACTTGGGATTTGTAATGTGTAATTATTACTGACATTGAACAACTAATTCAACTAAATTAATTAATAATACTTTAAACGCAAAGTTTACTGCACATTGTTTCACTAATTCATTCATTTCCTTTTTCCTATATACATTACATGAATGCGGTTTTATAATTGTTTTTCTTTCTCTTTGAAGTTTGACAAAAAAAAAATCAGTCCTTAACAAATTAAATTGTAGTGTTACCCTTAAAACAGAAGATAAAAATAAATAAAAAATATTTCTAATTGTCATAACAATTATATTTATTTTTCATGAAAAATGATTCTCTCTCTGTCTTATTAACCATTATATTTATTTTTTGCAAAATCTTTTTTTTTCTTTGTTTTTGTCAAAGTAATCTTTTTTCCCTTCAGAAAAAAAACCATATGCTTTATATATGAAATGTAAATAAACAAAATGTCATAGATGATACATCAATATAATAACGAACATAAAAAAATAATTAATTAATTTTTTCTTAAAAAACAGTTTGTCAAAAAAACATTGACAAAATAATCAAATTAAGTACATTTTTCCAGTATTTATGTAAGGATCAAATGTTCTCTCAAAAAAAAAATGTTAGGATCAAATGTAAACACAATCTCACATATCAACTATAAAACAAAAAATCATATTAGCCATTTTTTATACTGAAACAATTAACGGATCAAATTTCCCAAAAAAAAAATATCGGATTAAATTAATGGCTGGATGATAGAATTTCATTCTATATACTAAGAATATATTTTTACGAATTTTTTTTAGATGGAAGAGGAAAAACATTTTACAAAAAATAAATAGGGGACGAGGCAAATAATAAAGATGGAACCTTGTTTTTTCACAAAGCTTCAATTGTTTTGCCAAGGGTAAAAGAGGGAAAAATATTTAATTATAACAATGTTCACAAAAGTTAGAGGTTTCTTAATATTTAATCTTTTCTACCTATAATGTTATTTTTTTTTTAATACTTCATCTTCTACCTTCAGACGGGTCATAACGACCCGTTAAAACCCATGCGATCTGAAACAAAAAAAATCATAAATTTAAACCATTTTATCACCAAAAACTCATTTTAAGGGTAATGCTTAATGTTACATGAATGTCAAAACAAGAAAGGCATGAATAACTCATGTCACTATAGTTTAAACAAGGCTGTGATTTTCATCTTTCACGTAACTACCCTTTTTTCAATTTAATTAAAGCCGAGCATGTATGCATTCTTGCTGTTCTTGTGAAAATTGTTTCGTAACAATTAACGATGCTCTTTTTTAATTTTGTAATTTTAATTTTTTTAATTTTTTAGATTTTTTTTCATATGAAGATGATGAAGATGAAGAATGTATGATGAAGATGTTGAAGAGTGACATAGTTATTTGATAAAAATCTGGAAAAGAGAGAACATGATGGTGATGGTGGTGGGGTATGAACAATTCATATAGTCACAAATTATTGTGCAAAACAATAAACAAATAAATAAATTAGAATAGATTTTTTGTTGAAAAAAGAAGAGGAAAGAAATAAATGTAGTGAGAAAGGCAACATAATAACATTAGTGAGGTGTTTAATCTTGATGGTTCAAAATATCTAAGGGTTAAAATACAATTAAATTTGACTAGAGGTAAATGGTACATACGATGCATCCGCCAGTATGACATGACATAACTAACACATGTGGTGCATTCTTATTAGCTGTAGGGTTACTTCACCGAAAAAGTCATTTTCGCAACTTCACCATAGAATTTTCCTTGAGATGAATAAATCAAAACCAACTAAACAATATTCAATGCCTCAACTACGTACACACCTAGATCACATATGAGTGCAGTAGAGTATACGTGTGCGTCTCACCGGCCATATACAACGAAATCATAAAAATTACAAAGTTCGTCTCATATTACTTCATTAAATGTCAAGCAACAAGAGAACTCATTAGACCCTTTATACAAGGTTATTTCTTTCATAAAAACACCCCTCGATGGTTAGGATAAAGTCCCTACACTTAGGCATAAGTTTGGAAGCAATTGGATTGAAGAAAAATGAATTTTTAAAGTTTATGGTCAGGCAAAATTGTAGCACGATTCTTCTCCATCATAGTACGATTTTTCCAGCATCAAAACCACTCAAAACCTGATCAAAATCGTAGTACGATGGCTGCCTGACAGACATCATCAGATATTTTAACTTTCACGTTTTCGCGTGTAAAATTCCAATTTTCGATCCGTTTTCGATTTCGATTTCACCAATGCGTTCCAAACAATTAGACCATTCAAACTCTACTTGAAGACATGGTTTCTACAACTCAAATTAACTTAATCCAACCCATCCCAAAATGTCTTATATATAAAAGTGATTAAAGCGATTTTTGACACGAAAACTCAATTTTCTCCCAAACGACTCGACTAATACAACTACAACATGAAAAGAGAAATTATAATAGTTTTAACTCATCCAATAACATCAAAAACTCATTTAACAACCTCATATATCAAAAGTTTATTTTGGTCCTTCACATGAACAACTTAACACAAACTTCACAAATTCAAACCACAACTTCACAAAATGGAATACCCATAGTGTGATTCAACAACAACAACATGCCCAATTCAACAATACCCAACCCATGGGATCATAACAACAACAACAACTAATCATAATCACAGCTCACAATTCATGTATACTTCCATAGTTCAACAACAAACATCATAATTCACCAATTTCACAAATAACCAACATCATAACATAGAGCATGTAATTTTCATGTTAACAACTTAATCAATCAACAAATTCATATACCCAAACATATCTAGTTTATATAAACAAGAATTCAACAACTTAGGTTCATGAAAATCACTTAATCAAATAAGCACTTAACATAGAATTAGGGAAGAAAATAAGTTAAGAGATTATTATTGAAATTTAACTCCCTTACATTAATTCTCCACAATCCTAAGCTATTGCCTCACTTTAGCTCCAATCCTTGAGCCTCTAACCCTTCTCTTGCTCCCAAGCCTTTTCTCTTGAAACTCTCTCTCTAGCTCCTCTTGAACTTCTCTCTTTAGTTTCTCTTTCTAAAACTTTGAAATGAATGGAATAACCCTAGGTTTCTCTCATCATGGGTTTATAAAGCCTATTCTCTTAATGGGTCTAATTTACCAAGTTTCTAATTCATTAACTTAAGACTTCTAATTTACTCGCGGTAAAATATAACGACCAACGACGGTTCTAATTAATTATCTCAACAAACATAGTAACTTAGCATAATTAATGATTCTCACTTGAAACACTAAAAATAACTCTTATCGTGAACTTACTAAATTACCCTTCATCGCTAATGACCAAAATACCCCTAAGTCCAAAATGACCAAAACACCCTTCTAAGTTCTAACACCGAATTCTACGAAAACACGCAAAAAGACATTTAATCACATACGAGCACAAATAAACACAATTAAAATCAATTAAATTAAATCTAACGAAAAATTGGACTGTTACAGCTAACACATGGACTATAGTATAGACTTGCCCTAACAAACACTTAATCAAGGCTACCCAAGGGAATTCAGACCGTTCATTCTAAATCATAACCCAAATTGTTCTAATCTTCTCATAGGTGTTTCATGGGACAACTGTCTAATCTAGGTTTTCGGGTGCTGAAACCCTAATTCACTGCTATAAAGACTAATCCATAGCCTTTATTACTCATATACACAATTTTTTTTTTTACCATAAAAATCTCACATGTTTAATTGCATAAGAACACTTTGGATGTTTAAGTCTACCGCCTTTATTCCGTCACCATCGTTTTAAAGATTGAAGATCTCGTCCGGACGAATTATCTCTAATTATAAATGTTAAATCATTAATTATGTTTGACTTTAAATATATTTGTTTTTATAATCAACATATGAATGATTTGTTGATATTATAAAATATAAAATATTTCACGAGTGTATCACAATTAAACTTGTATTTCATTTCATATTATAAAAAAAATTGCAAATAAAAAACAAGTTTTGCCCTACTTTATAAATCAGTTTTTTGAAACAAATTTATAAATTAGTTGAAAGCGTGCCCTAGCTACTTGAATCACTTTATCACCACAGTTCCACATTCTCGTCAGCACCTCTTCAGTTTTTCCCTCGATCTCCATAGTATACCGAAACTGTGCCCTACTTTTCATCACTTTCTCTTTCTCGTTTAAATAAATAACAAGGTATAATTTTCAATTTGTCTTCATCTATCTTTTTAACTATATATTTCTTTGCTGATGTTTGATCTACAAAGTGCAACTGCATGTTTTAGGTTTTCAGTATCGTTTGTAGCATGAAGGGGTCTTGTGTGAAGAAAGCGAAAGGTGAGAGCACAAGAAACCCTAACTGGCTTGAACTTCCAATAGACTTGATAAGGAACATCCTTCAAAGACTTGCTACTGTTGAAATTGTAACAAGTGCACGTAATGTTTGTTCTTTGTGGTGGAACATTTGCAAGGATCCTCTAATGTGGCATACCATTCACATTAGTAATATCAACGTTATTCCATTAGATTATCATTATTTACATAAGATTTATGGTCATGCCATTGATCTAAGTTGTGGTCATGTAGAAGATATTTGTCATGAGTTATTTTGGGACCGATGACATTCTCAAATATACGTCTCCTTGGTAATTAATTTTATCTTGTTCGTTTAATTAATATCATTCTTCTCATAGCTTGAATAAATCATATTTTTTAAGATCTTATTCATAGTATTTTACAGGGCAAGTCACTTGAGACGATTACGAATTAAGTATTTCATAGAATTTTCTGATAAAAGGTTGAGTGAATTTGTGAAGGAGTTTCCACTATTAGAGAAGCTTACCATTACATTTAAGAACAACACCTTATCCAAGGATTCTCTTGAAGTCATTGGTCGATGTTGCCCTCATTTGAAATCCTTAAATCTTCGAAGGCTGATTTACCCTTGCGCCAAGTATAAATATAATGATGTGGCATTTGCTATTGCAAAAACAATGTTCGGGCTACAACATCTTAAATTGTCCGGAATTTTGCTCAAGAGTGTTGAGTTGCTCTCCACTCTTGATGATTTCCCTCTTCGTTAATCTCTTGATTTAGGAGGGTGCGTTTGTGCTTCTTTGAGTCCAAGCTTAAAAAGAAGGTGTCACGAGCAAATTAAAGATTCAAGACCTCGAAAGTACTTTTTATAGCATGGTGGTGACGCGGTTGAATGAAATTGATGATGATTATGAGTATTAGATTGATTTTGATTATGAATTTATAATTCTAGGTCTTGAAGAACGATGAGGTGATTATTATTTCTTTCTTAGCCTAAGAAATGTTGATGGTGTTGCTTTAAATTAATTTGGGTGTAGACATTTGAAAGTTTGATATTTTATTTTTGAATAGTTTACTTGAATTTCTGAAGTACTTGGTAACTGGTAAGCATGGTTTGCATGTTTTATTAATCAAATTATCTTTTTTAATTTTGTTCCTAAATAATTTTCAGTGTTGTTTTTTATTTCACTGATGTTGGAAAGGTCAATTGTTTATTGTTACTAAATATTCCGATTACAAACTCAGAGGAACTAACTTGATCAGCCTAGTTTGGAAAGACAATAAACACAATTTGTTGTGTTCTCTGCTTCTGATTACTGGAATGCTATTGTGATCCAAATTTCTATCTGTTTCACTATGAGCAGGTTTTAGTTAAAAAAAAAAAAAAAGTTAGCCCAATGTGTATGGTCCACACGCAAGGTTTTCTGATAAATAGTTGAAAATGGACTATACGGTGTTGATTTAATCTTACATCTTTGGATTCATAAAGCATGTACTTTGGTTTTTATTTCTTTGGTCATGAACACGGAAAACTAAAATGTTGTTAATTAGTTAAATGAATCTAATGAAAAATGTATTTAAAAGAAGCAGTATCAAGTTGTTATAATTGGAATTAAAACCTATTGACTTGAATGAACCGATGAGCTTCTTACAAAAAAAAATTATTATTTATTATTTTTTTAATTAAGGGACCAAAACTACAAAAAAGACAATACTTATGAGCCTGTATTGTATTTTATTTTATTAAGGAGCCAAAATCATAAATTCCTAATACTTAGAAAAAAAAACTGTTATTAAGTTTAAGCCTCTATTTATATTTAATTAATCAGGGGTTAACTTAGCTTAATGGGAACACATAGAGTAGCCACCACCTTTGTCTCTATCATCATTCATGAATAATGAATATTGAATAGTCAATCCAAATCATTCATAATACGTCACCGTATTAAAGCTTTAATTCAACACTATAACATCCACACAAATTTTAATTCAAAACACAAAAAACAATTTCACATTTTCTTCTCCTCCTTCTTCTCTTCTCCGTTGGTGCCCAATTCCAGTTTCCACGTGTACCACCGGATCCGATCACTCTTCCTCCACACTTCACCTTCTCCGTCATGAATCCTGAATAGTATGTACCTTTTTCTTTTTTCTATTTTCAATTTTCAATTTCTTCAATTGTCATAAATTTTACTCCTTTTTATGATATTTGTTCTTGTTTTTCAAAAGGGTAGCTATGATTGTGATTAATTTGTGTGAATTGTTGTTTTTTTTAATTTGGGTCGAATAGTATTTTTTTTCTACTTTTGATTTTTTTTAATTGCATAAATTTGACTCCTTTTTGTGATTTTTGTTATTGTTTTTCAATAGGGTATCTATGATTATGTTTAATTTGTGTTGTGATTAATTACTTAATTTGTGTTGAATTTTTGTTTTTTATAACCCTAGATTAGATCAGCTTTGTGAATTACTCAGATTGATTTTTTTTTTATTGAATTTTATGTTTTTAAAAAGATAGATGGCATGATTTTATATATATATATATATATATATATATATATATATATATATTATTGATTGATTTTGAAAGTGATGAGTTTAACTTGATATTGTGTCTAATTGGTTTTGAATTTCAATTCAGTAACTAAAGCATGCATGTATATGGCTCTGTTTTTGTTGCTTCTTGTTTCTCACAACAATTCAATGTAAAAATGTTTTTTTAATAGCAATTCAACATAAAAATGTTAAAATTAAATTAAAAAGGAGAAGCTTTTTTGCATGATCAGAAACCTTAATTTAATGGATTCATGGTTTGAATTATTTGAATTGGAATTTTATCATGGAAATCATCAAAACTATGATAGTACTATTGGCTCGTGCTTTCTTTTGAGTTTAATATTACTTTTAAAAGTTGGTGGAAAATATTTGTCTATAACTTGACATGTCTCATTTACTTAAAATGTAAATTCTAAATACATCAATTTGTTGATTTATGTATTTGCATTATAATTTGAATGTAACGATTTGACAAAATATTGATTTGTATTTTAGAATTTTTAATATTCATGACTTCCATTGATTTAAGTTTGATTTGCTTTTAGTGTCTGAAGACTTTTGATGTTAGAGTTTTCATTGTCGTTGTAATAAATGTATATACTTGTATGCGTTGATGAAGTGATTGTGTTTGATATTTGGTTGATTTTGTACGTTTGATTATTATTAGTTTATCTCTGTTGAGAAATGGAGTAAGTATGCTATGCTTGTCCTTTGCAGTGATTATCTGTTCAAGCTCCTTCTTATCGGAGACTCTGGTGTTGGTAAATCATGCCTTCTTCTAAGATTTGCTGTAAGCTATCTACTGTTTGTCTTATCCTATATTGCAGTATTTTATTTTATTGAACAATATATTGCAGTATTTTATTAATTTCTTCTTCTATGTTACCATGTTTCTCCATCCTTTTATACTGGTTATTTATTTATCAAACGGATTTATTCGCATTTTGTTTCCCCATTGATTTTGTTGTTATGTCTAGATTATTAACATTGAATGAGTGTAATGGGGTTCTTGCTATTGGGCCTGATTAGCGTCCAATAAGCGGTTAACTGTGAACGAAGAAAAGGACATGACGGGACAGAAATTTTATAGGAGAAGTGTGTAAGGTAGGAATAGAATCTACAGGTTGCAGAAGTCTGCATGACATCGGCTGAGTAGGCATTGATGACATGGAGGTGGAGGGAATATAATGGAGGAAACTGGACTAGGGGAGGGGGTTGAATTAAATCTATGAATGGGATTTTTGGAGGCTTAGGCTTTGGTCTAGAATTAGAGCAACCTATGCTTCTAAGTCTATCGTTTTTCTTTTTCCATTATCATCTTCTATGTCTTGCTTTATTACTAGAATTAAAACAGTGCTCTATAGTTTCTCCATAGATCTTGAGGAAATATCAGGATCTATCAATGTGCTTCTTCCCTACCTTTGTTCTTCAGTGCCTTGAGTTTATGATTTAGCAAAATTGTCTTATTTGGTTGTGTAAGCTCGTGTCTTGTGTTATTTTGTGCTGTGTATTTCTGGAAGGTTTTAACTCCTAACTTGAACTCCTTTACGCTTCCAAAATACTGCTGCACAATACAGTAATTTAAATTATTAACTTTATGATATACTACAGGATGATTCATACATTGATAGCTACATAAGCACCATCGGAGTTGATTTTGTGAGTACAACATTTCAAATCTGATTTAGCTTGAACTCATTTGGAATTGCGTCTCCAGTCTGAACTTATAATATCATGTTCTTTTGTGCAGAAAATTCGAACTGTTGAGCAGGATGGGAAGACAATTAAGCTACAGATTGTATGTATCTTAGATTGGCTCTGTTCTTCTGCTTCTTTATTTGTTAATATTATACTTTTAGTAAACCTAATATACACTACTATGTTTTGATCTGTTCTTGTAGTGGGACACTGCCGGGCAAGAACGATTTAGGACAATAACCAGTAGCTACTATCGTGGGGCACATGGAATCATTGTGAGTGATGTTTTTACCACAATAAGAGTTTAAACATGGAACACTCTTGTTGTGTTTTTTCATTCTCTAATAACGTGTTCCTTTGGCAGATTGTTTATGATGTGACCGATGAAGAGAGCTTCAATAATGTGAAGCAGTGGCTCAGTGAAATTGACCGCTATGCCAGTGATAATGTTAACAAGCTTTTGGTTGGAAACAAGAGTGATCTGACAGCAAATAGAGCTGTCTCATATGATACAGCTAAAGTATAAATTTGATATATGTCACATTTTTTTCTTATTAAGAAAATAGTTTTTAGTGTGCCTGTGTGTGTCTGTGTTCGTGTTTACTTCGGATAATGTGCATGCTTATGCTCCAGAACACCTCACACTCTTTTTTTCTCTCTATGGCAGGAATTTGCAGATCAAATCGGCATACCTTTTATGGAAACAAGTGCAAAGGATGCTACAAATGTGGAAGGAGCATTCATGGCCATGGCTGCTGCCATCAAGGATAGGTGCTCATTATTCCTGTTTATTATTGAATAGCTGATATTAAAAAATTAAATTAAATCACCAAGTTTAATGTACCATACCTTTGAAGTAGGCTCAGCCATGAAACTTCTAGAAAGAATAACCAAACTTTATGATACCAATATAATTTTAGTTATAGCAGTCTACTTGACATTGTTAGACCATCCCCATTGGGGAGAAAAGTTTTTGGGGTCTTAAGACCCCCAATGTTAGGTGTCTTCATTGTGGATGCTCTTAGTTTCCAAAGCTTTCGAAAAAATCGACTGCAAATGAAGTTCAAATGTCAAATCATATTGTCTTTTTTATACTGTGAACTGATTCATAATGGTTGTTTCCTGAGCTTGATTTTAAAAGTTTTGCTTGATTTCTTTTGAAATGTACTATGATTTTTTTGGATTTGGATTAGTTTCTGTCAGCAATCCATACATTCATGCAGTCAGGGACGTTGACGGCTGTTGGATCGATATCTGACAGTTTAGATTTCAATGCATATTTTGGTTTTGTTTAAAACTGACATACGGGCTTGAAATCTGGACCGTCTAATCTCGGTCCAACGGCCACCGACATCTCTGACCGCGTGAATGTGTGGATTGCTGACTGAACAAACCCGACTTTTTCACTACTGAACAATTTATTTATCACCTTGTTCTGGCATTGATTCCATCGAAGCACGTTTTCTGATAATAACTTCATCGTGAATGTAGAATGGCGAGCCAACCATCCGCAAACAATGCAAGGCCTCCAACAGTGCAGATTAGAGGACAACCAGTTGGTCAAAAAAGTGGGTGCTGCTCTTCCTAACTAGAAAGTATTTTACTTGGTCTGCTACTTTGCCCTTTTCATGTAAGATTTGTTATGTCACTAAATAGTGGACCAATATTGCATAATCCACCGTGTGGTTTGGGAATTGGTTTAGATGATGATCCCATTCTTTACTTACACTTTAATGGTATGCTTGTCCTAAGTATAGTACTTGTGTTAATGATAATTCTATGTTTCTGCTCATATCTAATCTACTTTTTTACTAAGATGATACAAGTAGTTTTCTTTTGCTCAGTTGTTTTGGAACGTGTTGTCTTGAACTTGCTGTTCATGACCAGTAAATAACAAGGGTGATTAAGATTAAGCCATACGAACTTCATGTATACATCAAGTAGTTTTGCTTATTAGAATTGAGAGTATACATTAACCACTTCATGTATTCCTGCCATGTAATCTTATGACTATGCACAACAAAAATATAAAGAAAGAGGACATAACGAACCATCACAATAAATTATGCAATAGATTATAGAAAGACCATCATAAAAATTATACTAGTACGAACTAAAAAAGTGACAATCCTATAAAAAAATGTGAGAAATATCCTATAAAAAAAAAAGATAAATTGTGGGTTACATGTAAGGATTTATTAAACTATCAATGAATGTGACCATGGCTGCGAAAATGACCGTCAACACTCACCACCGCTGTGATCGGGACCTTGATGTACTGTGACCGACATTTGCATCTAGTGATGATTCACCATTAGAAATCAAAGGAACTCAATACGACACTGCACTAGTGTAAAACGACTACTCTTGATCCATCCAAATTTTGGTTTAGTTTGAAGATATAAATCCACAGCAAGTCATTATAAATCCCTTGTGCGTCTCTACGTTATATTGATCAAGTTGTTTAGGTTTCAGGTTGATCAAGTAGTTCCCTTCAAACACTATTGGTTCAAGTAAAATAGGTTTCAAACTCACCCAAGCAAAATCATTATCTTTGTAATGACTAATGAGCTTCCTATAATATATTACTAGATCGCGCGACCTGTGCTATCACACGAGTCAATATTGAGCACAATATATTAGTAATTTAGGATTGTAACATCATATGAAAATAAACTAAAACAATGTGAAATATATAATAATTTAAACTTCATTGCAAGATCACATGGAACATTTTAAAATGCTTCTTTGTAAACTAAATTAGATATAACATTTGTATCTTCGTCTTCTCATCAGTTAATATCTCTAACCCTTTTCTTGAAGTAACTATGGACTTTTGATCCGTGCATATTAAAAATCATTCTAAAATGTCTTTCAAGGGCAAATATCGACAATTTTTTTTAATTTTTTTTATATGATTAGGATTTCTATTCAAAACATCTTAAATTGAATTTATTCAATCAGCCAAACTTATAAGCAAATAATATGGAAGTTAATAAAATGATAGATTTGGATTGAAAAAAAAAAGATAGATTTGGATGATGATGTTTATCAAAGCTTAGTATTCAACAAAGTATAGAATCAGATATTGCAAGGTATAGTGACAACAGAGAAATAAAGCTCATATCTTAAGTTGCAGGAAACGAAAACATTAGCATCAATAAAAGAGCTAATTCTCAGCAACCACATATGCATTTACTAATTACTTGCACTTTCAACAGTCAGGTACATTCATTGTCTTGCAAATAGAACAACAAACTTCACATATAGCAATGAGCCGCCAATCTTGCAAACCATGCGATTGTCTTCTTCAACAAATTGTATAGTACACTTCCGGTTAAACTTGCTTTCTTCAATCTTCATTATGACACCATTGTTTTTCAGAAATGCATCCCGGCAAAAGCCAAACCATGACAGCATCTGCGCAAAATGCAAAAATAATTAACACCTCTGCTCATATATATGCCATTGGATTCTTAATCTACATACAAATCACAAAGCATCACTTACCAAAACACCGGACTCGATATCAGATGAGTTCAATATATGAACCGCACTACAACTAAAGCTCATAAAATTACCAACAGCATGTGGACTCATGAGCTTTAATATAGTTGGAGGAGTGTTGTTGGGATACACAATCTCCACACCAGACCTGTTTCCAATAGACATCAATATCAAATTTGGTTCTGTATAGGTCAGTCTTATCCATGCCCCAAGGTCAACGTTGTAGATTTTTTTTAGTTGAAACCAACCCTTCCTAAGGTAAACTTTCCCATTTTTCTTCCTAAGGTATATATATATTTTTTTGACAGATGAAAGGCATGTACATAAACATATGTCTCGTATATTTTCTTAAATAAAAACACAAAAAGCCAGATCAATAGACATAATAAAATATAACACTAGTTCATATCAAGAAGAAATATATAAGACTAGTATGCCTTCTAAAAACTAAATATATTTTCTTACTTTAGTGAGTTGGATCATTAAACTCGTCAAAGCAAGACAAATTTTAAGGTTCACAAAACGGTGAAAGAGATCCGCATACAAATTACTCATCAACGAAATCTTTATATTGTTAGAGGAATAGAACTCATGCACATGCATTAGTTATCCTCAGACAATTTCTGACTAATTGAACAAACATCTGCCAATTGAACGATTCGTAGAGACAGTGACATTATTTTTGTCTTAATTTTCTCTTATTTGGGAGAATTATTGAAGCTGTATTTGGATTGGTTGAATGAGATAGATTGTGATCGATAAAGTTGAACGGAATGGACTAGCTTCCATTAATTGGATATTAAAAAATGGAATGTAATAGAATTCAAAGTATTTTAAAACTGGTTTTGAAAGAGAATCTGTATTTTATGACAAACCGGGTTTGAACTGGATCCAAACTATATCCAAACTGATTTAGATAAGAGGTTTCAGAAACCAAACTAAAACTAAAATTTGGTTTGGTTTTGGTTTGGATTCTAACCGTGCACACCCCTAACAGGAACTTCAAACTTTTGACCGATAAGTGGCTGAGGTACATGTGAACTCTGGAACACGAAATCCCCTTTCTGTGTTCAGCTTCTGTCCACAATAATTATTTTAAAATATATTGATGTTTTGACAGATAAGCTTGATTGATGTCTGAAGTATGAGTACATGGATGAAATATGTTCAATGAGTTCAACAAACAATTGAATTTCCAATACAACATTTTTTACTCTAGTGCAGGATTTGTAACCCTAGTATAAAAAAAAAATGGTGATAACACCAACCCTGGCTTCAATAAATTCTGCAATGACAGATTGATATTCATCCAACCATTCAGCCTTCACAATCTTAAAATCATCATTTTTAATATGCGGAACAACTGACTTATGCCTGCGATTAAAAGTCAGAATCAGATTCTGTGACAAACAGATATTTTGGAAGCTGCCATACCAGTTTGTTATTATACAATTCAAAGAATAATCCAAACATAATTGCGGTAACGAGAAATTAATCAAGATGCTAAAAATCAAACAACCAAAAGGAATAAGAAAGCACAAGAACACAACACTTGAAATCACACATTCAAGAGAGTTATAAAGCTTATTCTCTCCAAGACTGTTTTGCACATACTCTACTTTCCATTGGGTTAAGATTCATATTTATAGGAATCCTTAACCATAAAAAATTTCATACTAAATTAAAATTACGGATTTAAATGGAATGGTTAAGTAAAGCCTAAAAGTGTCTCCACAAACAAAGATACACTCTATGCAGAGTTGCAGCATATTTTTTCAAACTAAAAACTCTCTACCAAGTACCTGTATCTCAACCAAAGCTCAAAGAGTAGTAAATTAATAGCTGGTCACTAGGTAGCTGGTCAAATCTGATATTCCAAATCTATATCATGCTCTTCATTGATGAACTGATTACAAAGATTCATTGGTGCTTCCACCCAGCAGCATATCACGATTCCAAATTTCTACCTCTTAGTACTAAATTCTCATGTGTATATATGTTCATCTCAAGCAGTAGCCCATCACACCACTTTGAAATCTGTTCTGCATAAGTCCGCAGCACAATTGTGAAATTTCTGAGTAACATAATATTGTAAGAAAATTTACGTTAAAAAATGTTGAAAACAGTAAACACTAAAGAAAGGATGAATTATAACTTTGTGCCCCAGAGCCTCCCTTCACGCAAGCATTATAACTCTTGATGGCGCAGCGCAGAATTCCTTCATTTATACTTCACCAAACAAATGACCCTGGATGTTTTTTCTCAAATGAAACACTTTTGAATTGGTTATCTGTCAAATTCCTGGAGATTCCTTTGTTAATTATATCCTGAAGGGATGCAGAAAGGAAATAGCTTCCAATTAAATTAAACACAAGGTAAAGTCTAATTAGATTATTAGCATTTTTTCATTTATTTCCTATCTGTTTCAAACAAAGTAAATCCAATCCAGGGTGCTTATAGAAAGGACCATTGCTATATTTGTTGTGCACGTCAGAGACAGAGAGCTCAAATTTGAACTTAAACTTTTATGTTTACCAAAAACTAAAGATAAATCCGAATATAACATTTTGATCTATTAAATGTCAAATAAACATTTTGATCTATTCTGAATATAACGCCGAAAGATAATGTCAGATTATTGTCTGAAGTATGAGTACATGAGTTGGTGCCATGCAATATCAGTAAGTAAGAAGCATCATGATTCATCAAATGGAATTAGCAAAACAAAGAAATAAAAAATTAGCATGTGATAAAAACCAGAACTAAAACCAATTTGATTTGCGAACTTACATAGCAAACATGAAAATAACCTCTGAGAAAAGATTGAATACTCATAGTAGCCCACCTATCGCTGCTTCCACTAAAGTCTATATGACGTTTGTTTCTTCTTATTTTGTATCAAAGTATTTAACGATTGACTTGGCTATAAGAATATTTAGTTTTCATTATCTTGTCGATGCTTGTCTTTTATCATATATCTACAGTTACTGCCTTTGGTTCTTCTGTAAACTACTATATGTAGGTCCTTTGGAGTAAGATATTGGTCCTTATGTACTTCCTTTCTTACTTAAATGATGTCTATTCTTATTGTGTGGGTTAATTATTAAATTAAATTATCATACCCTTATTTAATCTTTTCCCTCCACCTGTTTGTCCCTCCAAATTTTAAGCAAAGTACTATAGTTGTTCACCCCATTCTAGGATACAAATGACACAATGTAATACATCAATTGAGAAATTTCAGCAATTTATGCATTGTTCCAAACAATCCAGCGGCTTGCATAAAAGCAGATCATTCTACACAATCAAAAACAAGACACAGTTGAGGATTATGCAATCTATAATTTCAAGTTTTTACACAATTTAATCCAACCAAACCAATTGTGTGGTAGTGGCTTCAGTTGTTGCATTCTTCTATTTTGAAACATCACAAATATCCATCCAGCGTCTCTGGAAGATATACCTATGAATGAGCTATGCCACACTCTGTGGTGATGAAAAGTAAGAACTAGAAGCAGTCTGGCTTTTCCTCGGAGAGAGCATTCGGGTGTTTTTCTCAACAAGTTTCATATCAACTGTGGTATTTTGAGGACGCTGAAACCAAATAGTCCTGGTAACCTTCTGTCACATGATCTTTAACATTACTGTCTCTTTTAGAGATAGGAATCTATTCAGCTGCAAATGGATTCAAAGAAGAATTTCGTGGCTTGATGCTATTAATGTTTCCATTTTTTACAAACTGTACAATTCAGAAAATGGCATCAGCAAAAACATAGATAACAAAAATTACAATGTGATTTAAACCAGTACTAAAACAAATTTGATTTGTGAACTTTTATAGCTAACATGAAAAGCTAGGCATACTTAATAACCTCTGAAAAAGATTGAATATTCGCAAGAGATAGTGTATTAAAAAATCCAATTACAGAATAAGATATGCTAATATTAGATCACCAAAGTCTTTACATCACATCCACAAATATCATTAGTATTAAATGTTCATAAAAAATTATAGTCTTGCTATTATGATGATACATTACAAAGATTCATAGGTGCTTCCACTAGCAGCATATCATGATCCCAAAGTTCTGCCTCTTTGTACTACACTCTCCCACCAATTCTCATGCACATGTTCATCTCTAGCAGTAGCCCATTGTAAGAAAATTGGGAATTGATGTCCTCCCTATGTAGAAAACATAATATACATAAAACATAAAAGGATCAATAATACCTCTGCACGCTACGGCCTCCCTTCAAGCAAGCATGATAACTTTTGATGGCACAGAAATCCTCAAAAAAGCTTTTAAAGATAGCCTGCTTGTTTTCTGATTTCTTAGTGATGTCACCAAATATATGCATAACATATTGCTAACTATACATGCAGATATCAATTCATGAGATTCAAATATCACACTTACCATGTCTAGAATACATTTCGTTTTTTGCTTTTTAAAAATTAGAATGTTTAGAAAGATTAAGAGTTTGTATCAACAATTCAGAAGTCTCGAGCAGTAGCCCATCACACCACATTGGCATCTGTTTGCGTAGTTTTGCAGCAGATTTTCATGACAACACAATTTCATTCCTAATGCACTGGAAAGTTTTAGTTTGACACCGTCCACCCAATAAAAAAGAGGCAAAAACTGAATTTCAATTGAAGCACAAATTCAATTCAACTACCGGCTTGTAAAATTCATGTTGATAAAACTTCACTTGTAAACTTACCAGCTTGTGAGAAATATGCAGGACAGAATTAGATGTTCTTATAAGCTCTAAAAGCTTAAATCTATTAGTCTAACAGTTATGAGGATTTGTGGATCTGATGAAATGTATTAACCAGATTCTTATATATCCTTAACCATGATGAGAATCAGGAATAACAACGTTAGGGCTTCCCTTCATAGAAAATCAGGAATAACAACGACAGGGCAAAAAGTCACGAAACACCTAGTACAAATATAGAAGAGAATGAAATTGCAAGGAGAATGCATGCAGTGATGTAATGTGAGGAAAATTGGGAGGTTGAAGCCAAAACTTCCAAGAGATATTTTACAATGATGATAAAATACTTGCAGCATAAGAAGCAAATTGTACCGACCAATTTGTTTTGCTTGCCATGATGATCCCAACTTCAACCATGAAGTTGAAGGATCATGTGACCACTGGTATTCAATATCTTTGTTGTTGGCGCTTGGCTCCTTCCGAGGTTTGGAGCTCATTGTAGAGAGAAGACCATGATGAGAACACTGCATTAGGTTTTAAAAACCCCTATTTATGATCAGCATCATTATGTAATTCAATTATGATGAAACAGAATATAAACTAATGAAAGTAGGAGAGAGAAAGAAAGTAATGTTACAAACCAAATATGAAATATTTTTTTGGAGGAGAAGACTTAATCTTTTATTGCTTGGTTCTATTAAGAGTGTAACATATAATCCAAATTCAACCAAGTATCATATAAACAAAATAATGTCCATTCTTCAAGGATATTATTGCATTTCATCTGAACAAGCATTTCTCAAATCAAAAAAATTGATGTAGATTTTGATTTACGGAGAAGCTAGCTAAGGCAACATGATCATGTTATGATACATGTAATATTGTTGTAACATTATGAAACAGTCAATACACGTGTAACAACCACCTTGATTTCATGTCATCGCTAAACTTGATGCAAAAGTTTCAACTGAAAATTACGGTTTTGAAATTGTTAAATTCAACCAAATCCAAATATCAGGAAAAAAAATACCATTTGAATCGACGTTTGGTTTGGTTAATGTTTTTGTTTATCAAATTTTGAGTATAATTGGATAAAGTCACCACCGATTCAGAAGTATATCACCCATAGGTAAGGTACTACTCCTTCATTAATGCATAACTATCAATTATTTGTGCAATCCTCGCAACTGAGTTCTTCAGGAATTCATGCAGGATAAAATTTGAGTTTTTAAGTTCTTTCGAAACAACTATACACAATCAAATCAATTCTTTGTGCAGTCCTTCATGATGCATCGCTGTTAAATTCTTTTAAGAATTCATCGAAAATAAAAATTACTTCTTCAAGAATTATATACTAAATCTAATCTTGATAAAATAAAATATAATAAATTTAATCGATTCATTTGTGAAATCCTTTAGGGATGTATACTGCAGGGATGCATCACTGTTGAATTCGTCATCACGGTTGAATTCATCATGAATTCATTAGGGAGTAATTGAGTTTTTGTTCAAAATCAATCATAAAAATTGACAATCAATCATTTATTGTACAATCATTCATGGTCACAATTGAATTCTTCAGGAATTCATGTAGAATAAAAATTGAGTTTTTAAACAATCTTTTAAGAATTCATCATTGTTGAATTCACCAGGAATTCATTCTTGACCTTTTAAGCAATCTTTCAGGGGTGCGTTCCTTTTCTTTTTTTTTTAATATAGTTCTTCAAGAATTATATTATAGATGTGATCAATCTCTTATGCAATTCTTCTCGATGCAATGTTGAATTAGAAATAAATAAACATTATATAATTTACAAAATAAGGATATAGTGCGTATCGATAAGACACTGATTCTAATTGATGGAATTGTAACAGTAGTCTATAATCATCGATACAAAATTACACCATATTTATATATTATGGTTGATTAAGAGTCATGTGCCTTCGTAACAAATTATAACTACCGATTCAAAAACACAAAAATTATCATATACGAATTCATTTATTATTAAAGTAGCGTATATGGATTCATAAGAACAATTAAAGAGGCACATAGATACCATGAATATCGAATACCAAAAGAAAACAAAGAAACCAATTTTCAATGATTCTATGCAATCACGTTAAATAGAAGGAAAAAAACTATGAATTAGTTAAATAAATTATATTAATACCTTATCTTCTTAGATGATAACGTGTTATGAAAATAAATAAATAGAGACAAATAAGGAGAAAGATTAAGGAGAAGTATTCGTATTCATTAATGTCCAAAGAGAAATTTTTATTAATTCCCTAAAAAAAAGAAATTTTTATTAATTCAAATTTCAAATGACATTAATGACCATTTTATAATTGTCTTCAAGATGATTCAGAGATTACAACCGTAAGCTCTTCTTAATTTGTCAAAGAAAAAAATATGTAACTCTTCTAGCAACTCGAGTTAGTATAGGTCAAAATGATTAAATTCCATTAAAAAGGAGGACTAAATTAAAATTAAAAAAACTACGTCAAAAATTAATATTCCTTTTATACATTAGGTCTAAATTCAATTCCGTAAAAAGCTAATGAAGCAACTAGATCATCATTATACCGTTAGGCATCATTTCCTTTGCTTTGTTGGCTTGTCTAGAGTTGATGATTTTTCTAAAAAGGCGTGGGTAAATTTTCTAGTTGAAAAATCTAGTGCATTTGATTCCTTCAAGTATTTTAAGAAATGTGTAGAGAAAGAGACTGGTTTGGAAATTAAATGTTTGAGAACAGATCGTGGTGGGGAGTTTACTTCATATGAATTCAATGAGTATTGTAAGAATAATGGGATAAAAAGACAGTTAACCACTGCCTATACACCACAACAAAACGGTGTTGCCGAAAGTAAGAATAGAACAATAATGAACATGGTGAGATGCTTGCTATCCGAGAAGGATATTCCAAAGACCTTTTGGCCTGAGGCTGTAAACTGGACTGTTTATGTATTAAACAGATGCCCCACATTATCTGTGAAAAATATAACTCCAGAGGAAGCTTGGAGTGGAGTTAAACCATTTGTTGACCACTTTAGAATTTTTGGAAGTGTTGCACATGTTCATATCCCTGATGCTAGAAGGACAAAACTTGAAGACAAGAGCTACATGTGCATTCTTTTGGGAGTAAGTGAGGAATCAAAAGGGTATAGGCTTTATGATCCGATTTCAAAGAAAATTGTGATTAGTCATGATGTTGTGTTTGAGGAAGACAAGAAATGGAAATGGGACAAAAGCTATGAGGAACACATTCTATTAGATCTTGAATGGGGAGATGAAGAAGAGCATGATGAATTAGAAAAAGAAATTGCAGATTGTAATGAAGAAATTGATGACGCACCTCCATGTAATGTGAGTAGTGAAGGATCTTTGGATTCTTCAAATTCAAGAGAAAGTAGAAATAGGAGAGCTCCCATCTGGATGAGGGATTTTGAAACTGGTGAGGGTCTCTCTGATGAAGATATTAATGTCAACATGGCTCTTTTTTCTTGTGCTGATCCAATTAGTTATGATGAAGCAATGAAGGATGAAAAATGGAGAGAAGCTATGAATTTGGAAATGGAATCTATTGAGAAGAATGGAACTTGGTTTCTCACTGAATTACCAAAAGGTGCGAAAAGAATTGGGGTGAAGTGGGTGTACAAAACCAAGTTGAATGAGCTCAGAGAGGTTGAGAAGTACAAAACTCGCTTAGTCGCTAAAGGTTATGCGCAAGAATATGGAGTTGACTATGAAGAAGTGTTTGCACCAGTAGCTCGAATGGATACTATTAGGATGATTTTTGCCCTTGCTGCACAAAGGGGATGGAATATCTACCAACTAGATGTCAAATCGGCTTTTCTCCATGGAGAGCTAATTGAGGATGTTTTTGTTGAACAACCAAAATGGTATGAAGTGAAGAATGAACCTGACAAGGTTTATAAGCTCAATAAGGCATTGTATGGACTCAAGCAAGCACCTAGAGCTTGGTTCAGCCGAATCGAGTCCTATTTCTTGAAGGAAGGTTTTGAAAGATGTGATAGTGAGCAAACACTCTTCATCAAAATCAACAAGGAAGGCAAACGTTTGGTTATAAGTTTATATGTTGATGATTTAATTTATACTAAAGATGATGAGGTTATGATCAGTGAGTTTAAGAGTTCAATGATGAAGGAATTTGATATGTCTGATTTAGGGAAAATGAGGTATTTTCTTGGAATTGAAGTGATGCAACTTAGTGCAGGGATCTTTATAAGTCAGAAAAAGTATGCAATGGAGGTTCTAAAGAGGTTTGGAATGGAAAATAGCAATGCAGTTCAAAGTCCTATTCTTCCAGGTTTTAAGATCTTTAGAGATGAGAATGGTATGCATGTCAATGACACAGTTTATAAGCAAATCGTTGGAAGCTTGATGTATCTCACCGCTACAAGACCAGACATAATGTTTGCAGTTAGTTTGATTAGTAGATATACGTCACAGCCAACTGAACTCCATCTTACTGCAGCTAAGAGGATTTTGCGTTATTTGCAAGGTACAACTGGTTTTGGTATTTTCTATAGAAAGGGAAGAAATAAAGAGTTAATTGCTTTCACAGACAATGATTATGCTGGTTCATTGGAGGATAGAAAAAGCACATCTGGCTATGTATTTATATTGAGTTCTGGAGCAGTTGCTTGGTCATCTCGAAAACAACCAATTGTAACTCTTAGTATTTATATTGTAGCTGTTGCTGCCTACTCATGTCAGGCTGTGTGGATGAAGAGAATCCTAAAAAAACTTGGCTATGTAGGTAGTGAGAATACTTCCATATTTTGTGACAATAGTTCAACTATTAAATTGTCCAAGAATCCGTTGATACATGGTCAAAGCAAACACATTGATGTTCGTTTTTATTTTCTGCGAGATTTGGCTAAGGAAGGAATTGTACAACTGATGCATTGTGGGACAAAAGAACAAGTGGCTGATGTGTTAACCAAACCACTTAAGCTGGAGTCATTTGAGAAGCTGCGAACTCAATTGGGAGTTTGTGAAGCACCTGTAAACTAGTTGCCTATGCTGTCATGCAATCTAGTTTAAGGGAGGGAATGTTATGGCTTAGAATATTGTTTTTCTATTGAGTAAATGTTGTGCTGATTTTTAGGATGTAACGGTTATTGTTTTTTCCTTTTACTTTGTTACCACTTACCACGTATTTGATCAATAGACAACGTGAGTTGCAGTTTAGTTTCATTTTGTAAGGCTAATATATAGTCAATACTTTCTATCAAATAAACTAAGTCATTCCTCCATTTTTGTTATTTTCTGTAACTACCTTCTAGTGAGTTGCAGTTTAGTTTCATTTTGTAAGGCTAATATATAGTCAATACTTTCTATCAAATAAACTAAGTCATTCCTCCATTTTTGTTATTTTCTGTAACTACCTTCTAATTCATAACAGACTCAATAATTCAATCTTGATCAATTTCTCTATACCTACTGAGAATTTCATATTGAAAACCTTCGATCAATCTTATTTTCATTTTCATGACTCAACTAAGTCTTCAGATATATTTGTTACTAAGGGCCATCATGTTCCTTTTATTTCCTTTCCCCTTCTAGAAATATTCTTTCAAAAGGGATGATGTCATGTGAGTTGTATTGTCAGTTAGTCTTTATTTCCTTTACCATAGGAATAGAAGAAGAAAAACGACCAAGGAATTCTCAAGTTAGTCTATCGAAAACATGCATTCTAGGGAATGAGTCCATCAAATGCTTGATTGCATTTGGTCTTTTCTGAAGGATTAGAATTCTATATTAGGTGGCATTGACCCTATAATTCAATACTGTCGAATGCTAACGAAACAATTGAAACATTAAACAACAATTTTAGTCAATTTGGGCACAACTAACACGTAAGGTCCTCTGTTTAAGGTTTAAAAAGTGCTTATATTTTGGTGAAATTCAAGAAGCATTTTTGGTGTAAAAATATTGAAAATTTTAACAAGCATTTTTATTAAAACAATGTAGACAGGAGTCACTCATACATCAAATCATGATCAAATTTCTTATCCAATGTTGAAGGCGGACATTTGCTGGAACCCCTGTTTGTCCAAAAAATGATAATCGACCAAAGGACCTCAGTTACAAGGAAATAAACTCAGGTCATCTCATCCAAGAACTCTTCGGTTAACGTATTCACGCAGCCATCTCGCCATAAAAAGTTTCGTCAAATCTAACATATACTATACCGCATGGTTAGCTATTGTTCTTGAGAAATTACCAGGTTTTGCTCATTGCTAGAAAAAAAAGTTTTTATGGGATCCCTATTTACCAAAATTTTGACTTTTGGTTCCGGCAAACGAATAATCATCGGGTCCTCTTTCCGGACAACACATACAAAGAGACCCGGATATATTTGAAAAACTCTTTTAACAAAACTGAGAATTCATTCAAACTATAAAAATAAAACGAAACTGAAAACATTTGTCTTATCCGCCACCATATAACCCCCTAGAATGTCAAAACATAGTAAAACAGCAAAACATAATAAATGAAAAGGTTACAAAGGTAAAAAGGACCGTATGAAGGACAACCTAAATTTACAACAAAAAAAGTTAATAACCGATCTTCTAACTGATGATAATAAAATTCAATTACCAAAGTTGTTGTCTTAAGAAGTTCAAATCAGAGAGAACCCAAAATTGAAGGTAAATAAAGGGGGGATAGGGGAAATGGTACTGAAATATCTCACTTGCCACCACCCAATGTTGGGAATTGCCCAGGGTCCTCAATAGATGGGGCTGAGACATTGCCATATGCATTTCCACCATAACCTCCTCCTCCCCTTGAACCACCACGGCCGCCACGTCCACCACGGCCGCCACGTCCACCTGGGTTGTAGTACTTCTCTCCTTCAGCAGGCTTCAGAAACTCGTTAATGCTCAGGGCCTAACAATATCAAGTCCAATAAATGAAAGCACATTAGTTATGTGAAAAGATGTATATTATCAAAGAAAATAAAGACATTGTTGCCATAATCAATAATAAAAGCAAAACGACTTATAAAGACAATGATGCCATAATCACTAATGAAGCAATAAGACTACGGCATGGACGTGACTTAAAACAAATTAGAGAAAAGTACTAGAGTCTCTACAAGTAACATAAACACCAACTCGAGTGAAAAAATCAAGGAATGATAAATTAGTATTCCACAAAAAGACAACGCATCACATTGTAATCTATCGATTATAAAATAAAATGAAGTATGTATTATAACCATTTTAATTTGAAACAAATCAATGGAAAAGTTGGAATATGAATTAACTTCACTATAACAACCAAAACAGCAACAATTGCAAGAAAATAAGAGCACAGATATCAACAAGGAGGATAACGACAGAACATATACGTCAAGGACAATACAATGTAGATAACTGTGATCCCTGTACAGGATACAAAAATTAAAAGATCAGTTTTAGTGTTCTTCAACCAACGGAATGGATGTTTTTCCTCGCATTTTATCATCTCATATATCCACTATTATAGGTTTGTAACGTAGTTCAAACCCTTAGGGAATGTTCACTTTTCTTTTTTAAACTACAGACTATATAACATGTTTTTCTAAAATAAATTAAGTGTGAATGAAGTATAATATGATCGTTTATTATGTTAATATATTAAAATTTTTAAAAACATTTCATAGTATCCGTAATTTAAAAACGAAAAGTAAACCATCCCCTCCTAAGCCCTTCATCCAAACACACCCTTAAAATCACAAATGAAAGCAGTAAATAACATATTATAGGAATCAGATAATTATGATTATGGAGCAGAAGAAATTAGAGCTCATAGAAGTAAAAGAAGCAATGGAAGATTAAAAATATCATAGTTCATACCTTCCTTGCCTTCTCCTTCTCAATGGCATCTTTGCGCCTGTCCTTGTCAGATCCCTGAGGAGAAAATTGAAAATTGGAAAATGTAAATACATTTATAGAAAATATCACTAAAAAAACTTGGAACTGCAAATTGGGAGTAAAGAAGGGTATAAAAAACTAACCAGTTTAGCAAAGATCTCGTCATTCTCTTTCTTGCATGACAGAGGCTTCAAGGATTCAAACTCCTTAGTATCCACCTTTCTTCCTCCATCAGTCTTAACATTCAGGGCTTTCCTTTTCTCCTCCAGCACTTTCTCATATTCTTCCAGTGTCATCTCCTGTATCACATAGTTCAAGTTCAGTTCGGCAGAACGATAAACAATAGCATATACAATATTACAAGTTTCACATATAAAAAGAATTTAAAAAGTGATTCCAATAAAGGACAAAATCATCAATTCACAATGACTAAGCAATTCTTTTTTAGAATAAAGCAACCCAAACAATTCAGCAAGATTCACTTAACAGACAACTGTAGCTGAATTTGATTTTGAATGATTTATCATTCAATCACAAGACGAATCATCCGTTTATCTCGTGATCATGAGATGCAGAAAATTAGTAGCAATTGCCGATTCAAGACAATTGGAGAAAACATTAATTGAGTCAGTCATTCACCTTATCCTCAGGCTCCTTTTCTTCAGCTTCGGTTGCAGGAGTTTCCTTGTTTCCATCAGCTGCTGCTGCATCTTCCTCGCCAGCAGGCTTGTCCTCAGCAACATTCTTTTCAGTTTCATTTGCCACTTCGTCAGTCACCCTATACAAAATTAACAATAGACAGAAGATATAAACAACCACCACAAATAAAAAGAAAAAATAATCTACAAAAGAAAGCTCAGAACTAAGTTTTCAATAAAATGATTATAAATACAGATAATCAATTGATTATATGCTTACTGAGCAATTTCATCAGATTGAGTTCCCCAATTGCCTCGTCCAGCGCCTTCGCGTTTGAATCCACCACTGCAAATTGAGAAATTTAAATCAACAAAGATAGGAAAATAAGTTGAAGAAAAATCACTAATAAGGAATAATATATCAATGTTACCCTCGTCCAGTCCCACTGTGGCGATCAAATGTCCTTCGTGGGCGTCCTTCACCAGCTTCACCATTGCTAAAACCTCCACGACGATCAGGGCCACCGCCAACACGATAAGGAGCACGGGGTGCACCATACCCACGTCTCTCAGTGGCATTCGCAGAATCTCCTTCAAAAGAACCTTGATTTGCAGGAGGAGCAGGCAATGAGTTGTCATCATTGGAGAAATCACGACGAAAGCCACCATCACCGCGACCACGTCCAAATCCACGTCCGCCTCCACGGCCCCCACGAGAAGGCTCATTTCTGGACTCCCTAACTAGCAATAGTACAGGAAACAAAAATATCAGCATACAATGGAAACAACACAAGAAACATTATCTAGATAATTACAATTTAACAATCAATGTAACAGCTCATCAAATTCCAACAGAAAGTTAACCAACACAAAAGGAATGAATAAATACATCAACAAAGCAGTATGGAACAATTTCATCTTCCAATTCTGGTTATCACAAAATTAAACCAATTTTCTTTTGCATTTATTGCCTCTCAACAAAGAAACCTTACTTTTCAATTAGTCATGGACTAAAGTAGTAAAACACCAACAACCTAGGTTTCAAATACACATCAGATAAAAAAAGTATGTTCAACCACACACAAATACGTGAAAACAAACAACGCTTATGGCATCAGATTCAATAAGAATCTCTCTCACACACATTACCTAAACCAATCATTGACACTAATAAATCAACCAATACATTAAACCCTAAAACACATTGGTCAAAAGTCCATACATCAAACACAATCAACAAAAAGAATAAATCATTCAAAACCCACATTTTCTGGAAGTATATAATAAATCACATCAATCCCATTAAAACAACATCAATCTTCATGACTAAACATACAAATTGATAAAAATTCCAAACATCAAACACAATCAACAAAAAATAATCAAAACCCACAATTTATTTTGTAAAAGTAAATAATAAATCTCATCAAACCCAATCAATAAACATATAAAACCCTACAATACAAATTGGTCAAAAGTCAAAACATCAAACAAAATCAAAAAAATAGAATAAATTAACAAATAATCAAAACCCACATTTTGTAAAAGCAAATAATAACAAATCAAACCAAACCCATTAAATTAAATGAAAAAAGCATCAATTTTTACATAACCCAAAAACGTGAAACTAATAAAGATTAAAACTTTATGCAAACGAAATAGAAAACTCACCAGCCTGAGAAGGAGCAAGTGGTTTGGAAGGTAACTGAGCAGGCTTTTTGGCAGCACCAGTTTGTTTGCCTTGGTCCAGCCCTTTCTTGGGCGCCGCCGCCGCTGCAGCCGCCTTCTGTTGCTCAGCAGCAATCAACTGTGAAGGGTCTTCAGCATCATCACCCAACAAATCAAAAGGGTTAATTGTCGCCATTTTCAAACGATTTCACAAAATCAACAATAACCCTTTGTTATTCTTTATTTTATTTTTTGGATTTTTTTGATGATTAATGTTAACAAGAGATGAAATCCATAATACAAAGATTAAGATCAGAAGGGTATAAAGGGAATTGAGAGAATTGAAAGAGAGTGAAAAACCCTAGCCGCAAGGAGGATGAAGAAGAGAGAGTGAGTGAGAACAACAACCTAATCTCTTAACATTGGGATTTATTTATATTTGTTTTTTTTTGCAAGTGGTGCTATTATTGTTTTATTTTATTTTATTATTGTTGATCTTTGTTATGATATTATTTTTTGGTTGAATTTAACATTATTAGTTAGATACAATAGAATTCAATTGATTCTAGTTATTAATTTTAGATAAAAAAAAATTTTTACAAAAATAAACTATATTAATTTATTCAAATTGATACAATACAAATACAAATTTGTTAAAAACCAAAAGGATGAATAACTCACATCATCCGTGTTTAATAAGATAAAACTACCTATGTCTATAAATATGACTATATCTAAGTCTCCGAAATATTCTTGTATTCAGATCTGCAACGTTGACGACGCCAAAGATCATCATTGATCGGATCTGCACTTGCTCAAAGCTAATCTTTCAACCTGGATCAAATAAACATCGCACTAAGACGGGAAATTAAAAACACACCGCACAAAGACGGGAAATCAAAACAAACAGAGTCGTGCAGAGACGACGAAATCACAAAAACAAACGAAAGAAAACTAAAAATGCGTGAAATCACTTATTCAATTAGGATAAAAGAAAAAATAACTCGGAGTGCTGATTTTTGGGTCAAAATTGACCCTAAATCACCCCTCTGATAATAATAAGAAGAAGAAGAAGAAAGGAGTGACGGCTAGGGTTTGAGAAGGAGAGAAGAGAGAGAATAAGTATAATGAATTTCAAATAATTATTTAGCACAATCTGAATTTGATTCTTAGGTGAACCAATTTTTGACTAGATTATATTTAATATTGCGATTGTACTCATTCGTCTGAGAATCATATAGCTAACACCAACAAAGACATGAAATAGTAATAAACTTTGAAAATTCGCACGCATAAGTAAAAGAGTCAGAGTTTAAATCTCGATCATGATGTTCAAATTATAAATCTTGGACTTTTTTTTTATCAGTTGATCTAAAAGACTTGTGTACTTAACATTAATATTACCAGCAGAAAATTGTTCGTCTATATTTATGTTTTTAATTTTTTTTAAGATATATTAAATTTTTATGGGAAAATTAGTAGAAAAAATTCAACTAAAAGATAAGTAGTTTTCAAATTTCATATGGTTTATACATGGAATTAAATTTAAATATAATTTTGAAAAGAACTAAGTTAAGAGTAATTTTGTTTAAAATAATGTGACAAAAAAATAGTTAATCGGTGGTTCATAAAGTTGTCTTATAGATTGTTAGAAACTAACATTCATATGGACACAGCTCTTCTATCGGACATAAGGAGTGACATTTATTGATGATAAAAAAAATTCATGTTAACATTGGTTCCTAAGGAAGATGAATTGATAATATGGAGTTCAGTCGTGACAAAAAATTGTTCATCCTATGAATCAAATTTGAGTTCTTTTGAACAAATTATCTTTTGATAAAGTTCATTAATCACTAAGTTGGTGATAGAAAAACCTATACTCTTCATCGTCTTTTAGATTTCTTTTAAATTTTGGGATTAATCAAAGGCGCATATATATATATAATGAATTTAAAAGTGAAATTGTTTGTTAGATGGTAACTTAGGTAGTCTATGCAAAACAAATGTGTATATCCTTTATTAGTAGTATGGAAGATTAATTGTTGTGCTAAGGTAAACTTTGTCAAGCATGCATCTAATGATGTCATGACAATTAGATATTTATAGATATATTTTAAGACTCCACCTAAAAATACAACATCATAAAGTGATTTGATCGAAAGCAAATGCAAACTAATTTTGTAAGGTATACAAATGAAATCCTTAATATTATTGATCTTGGTTTCTTCATATTTCATTTTATTGGTCTTGTGCATTTTAATATAGGGTCAAATGTATGAAAAAAGTTATTGTTTTACTTTTATTAATTTTTTTGAAGTAGAATTTAATTAAAGATAAACAAAGAAGACTACAAGAGGTCTTACAATAGGCAAAAAAACAAAGAATTGTGCGGACGATTAGAACCCTAAATATACATGAATGAAATGAAGTCGTATGATCTAAAGAAGCAATAAAGTCAGCACACCTATTAGATTTTTTGTTGATAAGTTGGATCATAAGTTTTCAGTCCGAGAGTTTAAGAAGCTCATAGCCACATCAAGAAAGCATTTTGTTAGATTTCTCGTTGATAAGTTGGATCATAAGTTTTCAGTCCTAGAGTTTAAGAGGCTCATAGCCGCATCAAGAATTGCATTTTGGGGAGAGAGAGAAATCTTGCATGAACAAAAGTATCCATCATAGAAGAATCAACCTAAAAAACAACATGTTTGATGGAAAGATAATGGACAAGTCACATTCCATAATTCAAAGTTTTTTGTTTGACAATATTCCATAATTCAAAGTTGTCATCTCAATTGTTAACACTTATAATAGAAATATTTAATCAGTTTACCAAACTTGTCCCCGATAATTCCTCCAATTAACGTGCTGCCATCATAAAAAACAAACGAATCATCAATATTAACCTTCATTAATTTATTTCAACTATATTTTTGCAAAATGAAGATATTTAAATGATTTATAACTATTTGATCTTTTTAGTCAAAAAGTTGATCTTTTGGATAAAATAACACCATTTAATATTTACAAATATTTGTAGCCACTAAAAATATTTAAAATTATTTCCTCTTTTTGGCAAAGTACTTTTTTTAAGTTGGCAAAGTACTTAACGTTGATTGACATGCTTGTTTGACGACTACTTTTAATATTTAGCCATAAAAACTACAACTGAATTGTCACAAACAAACATTTCAATGGAACTAGAATTCCACAATTTTAGCTAAAGAAACAAAACTTTTCATCCATTATTCATTGTAGAAGTTCCAATCGAAGTTTGTTTTGCAATTCTTCAATAATCAATCTCATTAGTTAAGATATAGATTCTAACACAACCAACAAATTTAAAGTTAGAGTAGCCAATGACTTCAAAACCTTCAATTTGCATGTATCACATCTACAAATCCAAAAGGAATTACTTTATGAAATTTCAACTACCATTGGCATAAAGTTTGTCCACGATATATATATATGAATTTCTTAAGCTTACACACCATTTGACTCACCACGTCACTAGAAGACAATCTTCTTTATCTCCATATAGTAAAGTGATTTGAAGAGAATCCTTTTTAGATATAAATAGCCAGTATCTCTCTAGTCAATTATTTTGAGTGAAGTCTTTAACATAAGTCTTGTTTTGTTTATTTTTTTCATTTGTAAATGAATCTTGATTGTCTCAAAGACTCATTAAAACAAATGAACAAGACTCCAAATTCCATTAGATGCCAAAGGAATTCATTTCATACTTCATCCTATCATACCATAAATTTCACTAGTTAGTGACCAAGACTCTAATTTGATGGCATGTGACCACTAGTTAGTAATGATTTTTCCCTCTAATAAATTTCACTACTAAAAAAAAATGTGAGTAAACTGAGTAAACTAACTGCACGATAAGAATAAACTGAATGGATATTTTTCCAAGATTCGAAAAAGTTTATATTAATTTTTATTAGTTGAATGAAGAATGTTACAAACAAATTATATAGTACATTAGTACAAATAAATAAATAAATAAAAAGAATTATATAGTACATTGGTAAAAATTTGCATTCAACTAGACTAAGGGGAAAAAATTGAACCAAATTATTTCAGACCTTCAAGGTATGAAAAAAGATCTATCTTATGGGAAATATACAGATGATTTTTCAATCTGCCCCCTATATGCTCAGATATGTCAAAATACACTGCCGGATGCGTGCTTCCGATAAAAGGTCGCGTTTAGGGGGGGCGGATTGAGAAACCAATCAATAAATAATCTATATGCTTGCCAACCCTTAAAATCCTGGTAACAATGTAAGGTCTGCAATTCCTTTAGGGAGATCGGCAATTTCTTTTAGCAGAGCTAGCCTGTTTTTTCTGATCTTATCATCATCCTAAATTGTACAAAAAACAAAATTAGAGTACTATTTTTCCATTAAATATTTCAAAATGCAAACATCGTTGAAAGCAAAAAATATAATAAAAAAACAATTTTAAGCGATATGATTAACATACCACCATTACAAAGACGTTACTAAAGAAATCTTCGAGTGGTTGTATAAGCTGGGATGAAATTTCAACAAAATCATCGATGTCTAGACCTGTATAGAGAAGAAAACTTAGATATTATTGGTTCATAAGTAAAATGAAGAAAAAAATATAAATGTTCCATGTCGAGAGAAACTAGTAATATTGAAATAAAAAACCAAAGAAAGTTGGAGAACAAATTATATTGCATCAACATAAAATGAAACTATATTACTTCCTTTTGTGTTTTTTTAAGAACATTTAATTTTACCCCAAAATAAAAAAGTGCAAAAACTAGAGATGTAGAAAGTACCAGGATTGACACTCTTTTTAACTGACAAAAATGTGTTCCACAAAACTCTCTCTTCATTTGTCTCAAAGGCAGCCTCATCCACCTGATACTGTAATAGGAAGGAAAAAATGCAATTCGTATAAGATGTGTAAAGATGTGTATACTTCTTTCAAGATTATTAAAGACGAAAAATGGCAAAAAAGAAAGCATTCATTCCCCTTCTATGTCTTACATCTATAGTCTTTTTGCCCTGGTGCATCTCTTTTACATTTAAGAAAAGTCTGGAATCTTGGATTACTAATTGGTGGAATACGAAACAATCCGAAATTTTCTTGAATATTATTCAAGAAAAAACAATTTTAAAGAAATTGATAGAGTTCGAGGAAGGGGTCAGATTTATCCCGACGGGAGCAAGAGTAATAATAATGTTTATAATATTATTAATTTGTCCAAACCAAACCTTTTTTGGGATAAAAATTGCCAAATGAGAAATGAAGAATTATACGTACAAATTTATGACTCGTTTTAACAAATTTTTGTTATGATGTATGCTATTCTTTGGAATGAGTAAAAGCAACAATTCAGAAATGCACGCCAAAACATCTTTGGCTTTATTCTATGTATTTATAACTCATATTTTTAGGGGACTAGATTTAATCTAAACTAGCTGTCTCTATACATTTGTAATTGATGAAATTAAGAAGAGAAAAAAATACCTCCACATCAAGCTCGTCTTCCTTCCCACGGACAATTCTAGTTGGCCGAGAGTATGCTTCAACAACTTTAGGGAAAAGCTCGCCTTTTGATAATTCTTCCATCTAAATCAATCATTGAAAATCATCAGGAATACATATATACTCTTCAAAAGTACTAAAAGTTAAAGGTGATTCTATATGTCAAGGAAGAAAGACTCAGAAGTTTAGAAGCCAAAGAGGCCGGAAAAAGAATACTCGATGAAAAGGCTAATCGACTTAAAGAATACTTTTTATAGTGAAAATCTAAGCTAAGTGAGAAGGACTGGATGTATCCTGCGTTTTTTTGGGGTGAAATAGTATCAATTCTTGAGTGCTCTTATTTTTTTTGTTTTTACCTATCTTCTTATTAACATCAACAAATCAAAGGGGGCAATTTCTGTAGCTAAAAGGTTTTTAAAGATCAAGTGTTTGACATAGTTGTCTGATTTGATTCAAGAGTCAGGCTTTCTCAAAATCACATGAATACTTTAAAAATTCAAAGGTTCCGCTTTATACTAACGATGTATTAAAGGAAATTATGAGGTAAAATGAAAGATGTTTGCTTACTTTATATGCTGATTTTGCTGCTAGACCGGGAAAATTAGCCCTCTCTGCAAGGATGGAACGAACAATTTCTGCACTCACCCCCTTATCCACCTGTTAACAAAATACAGCGGCACGGTCAAACTCACCTGACGTTTCTCAAAGTATATATTTCATCAAGAACATTACAAAGCATTATACACACATAGAAAAGATAAATATTAATCACACAAAAAAGATTAAAGAAAGAATATCCTATTAAAACTCACTGATCTGCAACTAAGGTTAACTTCATAGCTGTCTGTAAAAAGTGCTAATGAAAATATGTTTCCATAGATCATACAATAGTCTATATCCGTAAGCATCACCAATATGATGCTTGTTAAAATATCTTGTAAACAGTAAAGTGTAAAGTCATTGGTGCTGTAAGTAACTAAGGAGCAGCTTTGGGAGCTAATCATGCTTGTAAGAATGGTTTAGGCTTTAGGGCTTTTTGACATGCCAAATGGCATGATATCATAAGCAAATACAATAGTTATCATTTTATTGATTGTTTGGTGTGAGTATTGTATAAGTTTATTGATATCAATTAATCCCCCCAAAATATCAAAGTGATGATTAAGTTAAAAAGACCTTTGAGACTGGGATTAAACTCCACCAAGGTTTATCTACAAGGTTATGTAAAAAATATTAATTTTCAATTTTCAACCCTAATCTCCAGGATTAACCATTCTTTTAACTTAATTTTGCTATACAATTGACTGTTGCAAAGAAGATTCACTCAATTAAAAGATGGTCATAATATGAAATGTCACATAATTGTAGTCAAGCAGAGAATTAATTATAAAGAACAGAATGCATACCAGAAATTGCTCTAATCTTCGAGTAACAAATTGAAGTGCCTAAAAACGACGATCATCAGCTCTAAATCCCAAAAGAGATGTGAATAATGATAACAAGAAGCAACTGGAAATTGAAATATATACAAGATGAATGGACTTACTTCGTCTATTACTTGAGGATTTACTTTAATTGGCTGGACATCTGCAGCAAGTTCCAGAGCCTCTTTAAAATCTAGGTTTTTATTATTTTCCACCAACAATTGCACCTGAGGAATATAGTGCAAAGTGTAAGACTTTGTGCTTAATGTTTCTTATGGAAAACAAATTCTAAGAGAAAAAAGAACAGAATGTGAAGGAAAATTCGAGGATATAATGCAATGCTATACGTACAAGACCATATGAGATTCTTCGCAGACCAAATGGATCATTTGTAGAACTAGGTTGACAGCCAGCCGAGAATAAACCTACCAAGCTATCTAATCTGCAGACATTTATCACATCATGTAAGATGTAAAGCCATGTTGTTAGACTCAGTTAGGAAAAGATTCAAATTAAAAGGCACCAGTTTCACCTATCAGCAATTGCCAAAACTATGCCAGCGTCACTTTTAGGAAGTACGTCCCCAGAAAATCTAGGAAGTGTGATCTCATACAAGGCCTCTGCAGTCTGCAAGATTTGAAGTGACGATGAAAATAAAAAGATTGCAAGATAATAAGTAGCTAGTAACCAAATAGAATGCAGTGCTAAGACTGCAAGGGGCCGTGATTTCTAAGATTACAAAATAATAGCCAATAAAAATTTAACAACCTGTTCTGAGTATCCATCTCTAAGGGCATAGTGACGCCCCATTACTCCTGAAAGTGCGGTAAATTCAGTGACAACTGATGTGGAAAGGTCAGACATGGCAAGTGAGGCAGCTTCCCGGATAATTTGTTGTGTCTCTTCATTAATATCCAGGATGCAACTTAGCTTAGGAACCATGTTTTCAACACGAGTCATTTTATCCAGCATGGTCCCAAGTTTCTCCTGTTTCATTCCATGTTACCAAAATAAATAACCAATATTGAATGATAAGCACTGTCTTTTCAACATTTTTCGCTTGTTAGTGTTATTCTCTGAAGTCTCTAACCTTTACCCTTATTTTCTTTTATTTTCCACAATTACCTTGTGATAATATTTTAAAGGTAAAAAAATTTCACAACTAGTGTTACTCTGAAGTCTCTAACCATTCCCCTTATTTTATTTTCAGCATCAACAGGAAAAATTATTTCAGCCTCATTTACAAGAAAATAAAAACACTAGTGAAGGATAAATGCTATCATCAAGCATTTATCTAAAGCTTCAATATACAACTTACATGAAAGAGAATATTTTTCAGTTGCTCTCGGAACTCTGAAAACCTTTTACGAGTGTCCAACTCGTAAAAGAACTTAGCATCTTCATAGCGAGCCCTGCAAAGATAATTAAATTTTGGTTAACGTGGAGACCCATGAAACAGCAAACAACATAAAAGTTAGTCATTTTTTTTAAATTAGTATGTAGCTTACTCTGATACTTTTTTATTTCCCAGTTATCAATATATTTGTGGTTACTTGTTCACACAATAAATGTCTGGAGTCTGGTATAGGCACAAAACATACATAATTAATTAACCCACTAGCTGAAGCTTTTGGAGTGGTTGATCCTTAACATGATATCGAGTCTCTTTGAATATGTGGTCAAGAGTTTGATGTTTGTCACTCCAACTCTTTTAAATTATATGTAAACACGATAAGAAGTTAAGAATACCTGAGCACAGCTTCATTTCCTTTCCTCACTGTAGCTTCATCAATTGCTCCATTTGCAACCTAGAAGAAAATACCATGTCATTCAACAAATAGAAAGTAAAAAAACATGTAGTTATTCTAGGGCCTTAAATAATTGGAAAGAACTTACAGCAATAAAGTAAGGCAGCAATTGTCCATTAGCATCACATACAGCAAAATATTTCTGGTGTTTTTGCATAACCTGCACAAGTACAATTGTCAGCTTCAATTCTTCAAAACTTGCAGGTTTATATTGATAATGATTCAAGCAGTACAATACACAAAAAATTAAGTTCAAAGATCCAAAAACCCCATTAGTTTAGTTTTATCTTATATTGATATTGATTGCGATATTTTCAATCAGGGGCATTTTGATATTTTTATTAAAGACATCGTGAACTTAGTAGAGTCTATGTAAGGGATTTAGCTTGGCCAGCATTGGTGGGTTACTAATGTTGTTTAGGCTTTTATTTGTTGTTAATTAGCAGAAAATTATTAACTTGTGCACTACTTGATTCTCACATTGGACTAGTCCTGTATAAGTGGTGTGACCAGAAGCTGACAATAACAGAGAAAGCGACAGAATAAAATATTTTAAAAGGAAAGCCTAGTCATCAGGTATCTGAAAGCATCTTTTGCCTTGTAGGTGATACCTAGGTTACTCTTTTGGAAAAAATCAGAAATGCAAAGCTTCCCCTATGATCAAACGACTGCTGTTCTTAATAGGATTAGCACTAATGGCATGTACAAAATCGAAGTATTTAATAATATTTACTGAAAATTTACTCTCAAAAATGCCGATTGAGATTTTTTATGATGAATTGGTCTGCCTTAAGGACTTGAATCAATTTTTCCTTATTAGATGTAGAGGCTTTGGCTTTCATGAACAAGCTATAATTCTGTCGCAGTGTAGTCCTTTGCAGTTTTTCGGTGTCATTGGCTTGAAAGGAATGATAGAGTTTTGAAGTTCGCTTTGAAATTGCTTGACAACATTTGGGACAGGTTTATTTTCTTGGCTTGTTTGTGGTGTTCTGCTCTGGAGGCTTAGAGGTGTTTCTAAGTTGCCTCGTTACATTACTCAATTTCTTAGTTTCTAAGGGCTTCTTTCTAATTTTCAGTGAGAATGTCCAATCATCGATCTTTGTACTTCTCTTTCTCCCTTAATGAAATTTATTTTTCGATAAAAATAGAGGCACTTGCACAATTCAGATATTACAAAGAAAAACGAGATTAGAGCAACTTCTGGACTCAGTATTCCCAAAATCAAATAGATGTAGGAATATAAATCATTCATTTGAACTAACTCAACAAGACATGGCTATATCATATGAACTAGTCAAATAATCAACATGGAAAGGAATACTTTAAACAAAAGTGCTCACCATAGTCAAGAGATCCTTTGGAAGATCTAAGAAGGTTTCTTTAAACTTTCCAAGCACTGGAATAGGTGCCTCAACAAGATTTACAACCTAAAATCAAACGCAAACGGAAATTCTTAGAAACAAAATATGCAATAATATTGAGCAAAGGGAATATCCAAAACTTACCTCGTCAAGCAAACCTTTTGGAATCAGGATTTCACCATTTACACTTTCTGCTAATCTATTAGATTGCTCTACAATTTTTTTCTTACGGTCCTGGCAAAAGTAACAATCTAGTCATATTTCAAAAATCAAGAATTTGTTTTATTTGCAAACTTATCTACTCATACATACCTCAAATTCAACATTCACTCCTGCATTTTTCATTGCAAGCGAATAGGATTCTGCTTTTTCTATCTGCAAATTAAGTATGCAGCTTTTGTCATATAAAAGAAAAAAATCTTTAAGGCAAGTCAAAGATGATTACAAAGAGTTACGAAGGGAAGAGATGTTCCTTAAGAAAGAATACAATAGAGAATAAACAAGAATATATTAACTTTACACATTCACACAAACACACGACTGGACTCAGTCGACACCAGATGAAATGTAAGAATTGGCATGCTTACACAGTTACACCCACTAGTATTATAATTTTTTAATCCAAAATTAGAATTTTTTTACTACAAAACTAGTGGAAAAAAACTTTAGTGTTATTCTTGGTAAATATTATCAATCCAAAAGCAATACTAATAAAGTTCTCGTGAAGTAGATTTAGTTTACAAAAAGGTTTATAAAATTCAAAAAACTGATTGATACTTCGTCAAACGCCACTTTAATGTATAATATGCTATCTAAAATATAAATAAATATTGATTATTAGACTACAATTACCAACTTCTAAATTATTTAAAAAATTGATATGCACAATCATCAACACACACACGTTGCAGTTGCACCAAGTATCAAATTGAAAGCATACAACCAATTGATTAAAAACATTTAAGCATGCACCTGGACAATGGCTGATGTCGTATTACGAAGACCGCAAGACAAGTTTCCACTGCATAATATAAACAAACATGGTAAGAGTTATTCACACAGCAGATAATAAAAAGGAAACCAAAAACCTAAAAGAACCTACTTAATTGGGCGTCAGATAGGCCCCTAGCATATGTGGACACGATATTATTCTCTACTTTCAGCTTTTGAAATGCCTTCTGTTTTTAATTGTTCGGTAGAAAATCTAAGCCTCACAATTTTATTATACAATACTTTCTTCTAGGACTTGGCTTGACGAATCAAACATATGATGTAGTTAGTGCACTGCCTTTTGATGTAGTTAATGACTTCTCTAATTCTTTGCATTTTAAACACATTGAAAAAACAAAAAATACTATTTTTCAAGAAAGAAAAAAAAAAAAAAACTCAAATATGTAATTTAATTTGTTTTAATAAGGATAACCAAGTATTTTATAGAATTAGATCTGCAGAATGAGAGAAAATAGATGCTACTTGCCGGAAGGCTTTCAATTTTCAAAACCATCTCAAGACACAATGAAACAGTTCCACATAGGCATATGACTACAGATAAAATATGAATCAAGGTCTTTTAAAATGATGGATATGAAGCAAAAAGTCCAGTACTAATACATGCTTTGTGGGCACAGCCGCACAACAAAGTGGATAACCATAAAGTAAATTACCTCGTTACCCCAGCAAACATAAATGGGACCACAACATCTCCATGCAAGGCCAAAATCCAACGGATTGGCCTGCTAAACATCACCTATATATTAAAAGTATGAAAACAAGTTAAAATCCTTGTGGCTCCCATTCTTCTAAATAGAAATGAGTATATTTCAGACTCAGGTTTTGTATCCATGTGTTTTCTTGCTTAAGTGAGCATGTTATATGAACCATTCTCGTGTTTTCACCAAACAACTTTCGGGAGAGTTGGTTCATAACATGTTATCTGTCTTTTGTTGTTCTGTTACATCTCTGGAGATAGAGTCAAATTGTGTACAGAGACACACTTAAAAAGCTAGCATACCTGAGAATTCCAACGCATTGTCTTTGGAAATGAAATTTTAGCAATAGTAGCAGGCAAATCTTCAGATAAAACCTAACACGAGTAGAAAAAATCATCACCAATAGCTTTTGTCTTCCAAAAGGGTGCAAGAAAGAAGAACAAACTAATAAACAAACCATAAATGACACAATGTACGTCGGGTTCAGTATAGTAACAGAATTGCTATTATCATGATTTGATGGGGCTGATCAACTGGTTGAACTTAAATTGAACAAAAAATTGTTAAGTGTCTAATCCATTTGACCAAAAACACCAAGTGATCTTAACGGCAGTAAGATTCAGTATAGAACCAATCATAAAGCTCCAAAACAAGTGGTGAAGAACCAATTTGAATTAGTAATTTTTTTCCATCTTAGAAGACATAATATGATCACTTTTTGAGAATGTAAAATTTGATGTTAATTTGTTGTTTTGTTAGAAAGTAAAATAGACAATAGAAGTGAATAAAATTTGTTTAGCGACTAAACTTGAAAGGCCGCGGTTTTACATGGACTAAAAACATATTTAACTGTTTTCTTAATCAAGAACGACACGCAAAGGCATCATTTTAGAGAGATGTCCCAACAAGCAACTTTACCGGTTTAGTGACTGGTACGGGTTTTCAAATATTAGTTAATATATTAGCTTATTTATTTTTGGTCCAGGATTCAAAGGTTCAAACGAGCACTTTTAAGAAACAAATACCACACTCTTAACTTTGAATTGATTTTTTAAAAATAATAACTGACTATGATGAGCAAAAAAACAAGCTTAAAATGGCTATATATCAAAAGGAAAGAATAGAAAACCTCCAAAGCATGTCTTGAAGACTCTTTTATGCGAGCATATACATATTCTGTTTTCCCTGCATTACCAAGAAAACACATTAAAGTACCAATAAGATTGAGCCGGCGTATGATATAGCAGCATATTAATAGGAAAATTGATGAGTTATACAAATTAAATTATACAGCTCTTGAAAATCAAGTTGAAAGCTCAAGCATGTTCTATTGGCAATTGTTCACTTTTTACAAGCAGCAACTCATCAAGTTAATATTTTTTCTACAGGATCAACTAGTTGGTGGTAATACAACTCGGTCATTTTTTTTTTCAATAAATAATAATGTATTAGGTAGGAAAAGTATAAACAGGGAGGATAAAAATCCTATATAAGCTGCAAATATGGCCTGATGAGCAGTTTCCCTGTAATCAGTTGCCAGTAGTGTACAATAAAAAAATAACGGTTTGATGAGTAGGACAAAAATAAGCACATCCGAACTCACTAAACATGTGGTTTGGCTATGGATACTAACCATCAACCTTTCTGTATATCAAGTCCAGTGGAACAGAGTTTTTACGGGAAAACCCCTCAACAGCCTGACATAAGAAAACTAAATCAAAGCAGCACTCTTTAACCACAATTCAAGATGTAATAAGAAAGATTTAAATCAAAATGAAACCTTTGTTGGATTTCCTTCAGAATCAAATGCTTTTGAAACAGGAGGACCTCGAACCTCAACCTCCTGTTCTGTTTGTTTTGTGAAAAGATTTTCAACAGAAACCTGTGGATTTTACAGCAGGAAACAGATATGATTACTGTTATTTCTTATGTGAGCGTTTCTAAAAGTTGAATTTTTTATAGTGTATGAATTGAAATGCATATTTCTTTTCAATCACAGATAATTTTGAAAGTCAAATGAAAAATATCCGATAATGTCCTCCTAAATGAAACTACAAGATAAGAGAAAAAACACATAATCAAAGATCAAGAATCTCTCAACCTGACCCCCTAAACAAAAACAAATAACTGCTAGCGGAGCACAGGAGAAAATTGAATACAACCTTATATAGAACATCACTAATGGAACGACCATTCTAATCAATACTCTTCCTAGACTAATATGTGTTGCTATTTAGATGATTTATATTTATTTCTAGCTAATTTATGTCATAATGTGAATCATATGTTTCTTTAACAAGTTATTTGTGTTAATTCTATCATGTCTACGGTCCAAACAAAAGACATGGACAGTAGAAGGAGCTTTGACAGTTAGAAATGAAATTTTGGAAGTAGAGAGCCTTCATCTGTTGGGTGATGAGTTAGCAGTTGGATGTTGGAATAGGGATTTGCAAGAAAAACTACATATTGATCTAATGTCTAAACTATCATATAAGAGTATATAATATAACTATATATGCTGTAGAGTGTATTACAAAAAGCAAAATTCCTAATATTTTAATTTTGTAAGGTTTCAAATTGTTTTCCTTGTCTACAAACTTGCAAGTGTAAAATGGTAATGGATCACTTTTATCTATTCCATTATTTCATACCTATATTTGTATTTTTCAGTTATAAGTAAGGAAAATCAACAATAAACTCATAAGAGTACAGAAAATAACACCTTCATCCTAAATCAACTATAAGAAAAATGAAAAACATCTATAAATAAAAATTATGCTCAGAAAGTATATTCCCGTACCACAAGTCTCCGTGCAGTGCCAAAAACCTGCACTTCACCATGCTTTAACCTCTGTCGTTCCAGTAATTGCAATATTAAATCTTTCAGCTACAATAACCAACAGAGTAGAATCAATATTGAACAATGATGGAGGATAATACCATTTTATTTTAATAGATAAATAAATAATAAGGGATAATAGTGAAGGGTTGAAAACAGTCTGTATCACAAAAAAAAAAAAAAAAAAAGGAACGAAGGTGCTTGAAATCCAAAACAGAGATATGAAAAAGGTAAAAATATATTGGTCAATAGAAGACAAGCTCCTTGATATATTGTAGGTAAAAAAAATCATAATTTTAATCAAATGAAAATGAGTTATACTTGCTTGCTTGCATCAACAACATCTTGAGGTGGAATCTCTTCAGTTCCAATTTCAAGAACAAATGTTCTTTCATTATCATGAACCTGAAATCAAAGAAATGCTAGAAATTTACATAAACTGGTGGATAATCACACAATAATCAATAATAAAACATGTACTCAAGCTACACATCCATATGATTTAACCCTTATCAAGTCTAGTAGTTTATTTTGAATTACTCGTAAGTAAACAAACAACATGCAGTAATTGTAAAATGAAAAACAAGATAGTAGTGTTCTTTAAAGCATTGCTACTGAAAATGCTTACAACATTGCTATTGAAAATGTGAATGAATTTTCATTATTTTAACTTTATGTTCCAGACATATTTTCAGAGGTAAAATTAGAATAGCTTTATAATTTATATGGTTTGATTACTCCAACTGAAGACACTCAAAAAATCATGTTTCATATATTGATAATGTACTGCTTTTGATATCCAATATGTTCAATGCCTACCCAAAAATCTAATCAAATCTGCATTGATACTACACTGGTAGCTTCCAAACAGGCAGCCATTACTTAGACTTTGAAAGAAACAAGTCACAAAAAACTGCATTATTTTAGTTGAAGCGAAACTTGTAATATATATGTTTTTGTTTATAGTAGTAATTCATGTCAAGGATTCAATTATGACATTATTAAAGTGAAATCCCAAAGATTGCTTCAATCTCTGATGAAAATAAACCTCACTCATTTTGTTCAGAAATTTGACTAGGAAGGGTGAATGCAAAGAGCGAACTCGAAACCAGATCATCATAAAGGCTCTAATAACATGCCTATAATCAGTGAATGGACCAAGACCGACTTCCCTATAACTGTAAGGTGAATGGCCAAGCATCTATATCTATACCACTGACAATTAACCCAAAAATGGAAGATCAGTGAATGAATCAAGATAAAACTGTTTAAGAAAAGCACCAATAACATTTCCAAAACATTAGCATCATCTAAGTTTTCTGCAAGATAAGGTCACTGCATGACCCATATATCCAAACTAACCTTCTCACGTGCAGCCTCCAAAACATCCTTTGGTATTACAGACTGATCAGGTTCCGAGATCAAACCAAGGGGGAAGCCAAGAGTCTCTCTGGTCTTCAGCCAAAGCTGGGCACACTGGCGAGCTAAACTGAGGAAAATAAAGATGAAGGAAAAGCATCATGAAATGCAGAAAAATCAAGACAACTCGTAATGAAGGCAGCAATTAAGGGATCACAATTGCAATTTTGGGGTGGATAGCTGCCTTCATTGCAAATGTATCAAAGATTCAAACTGATGTTGGGAAAAATACAGAATTATTTGGTTCTTAACAAATATAAAGTAACAATTTAGTATCAAAAACCTCAAATGTCAATCAAATAAGTCTTTAGATAATTTTTATGGACTTTTTCTAGTCTTCATCAAAGACTTTGACTTCAAGTAAAATTTTGAGGATAAAATTTGGTGTTTTTCATTTTGAGAGACTAAATATATTTCTATACAATAATTAGGGCGAAGAAAGAAGGTGGAGATGTTAAAGACAAAAATTGAATGAGAAGTGAGATGCATAGAAATAGAGTGAGAGTGTAGTATATAATTTTTTAAGGGAAGAAAAATAAAATTTAGTGGTAAAAAACAAAAAACATTAATTTGTGGTGGCAATTACCCCCATTTCTATGAGAGCAGATCCGCCACTATGCCCATGCCTTATTGAATTGCAAAACATAAGATTTGCAGATACTCAATCGAGATTAACTTTGTATCAAACTATCAAAGTGATGCAATTACATGAAAAATTCCTACATGTATTCAAGATATAAATCAGGCAAAAAACCTGCGCATGCGACCAAAATATCGAGCGCGCTCTGTTACTCCAACAAAGCCTCTGGCGTCTAAAATATTAAAAGCATGAGATGTTTTCAGAAGCTGATCATACCTACCATGTAGTCACAAAACATACGTCAGAAGTAAAGATTAGGTCAGAGAGAAAGCACATTAAATAGATAACGAGGCTAAGAAATATGATAGTAAATATGTAAAATGGCATAAACATACGCAGGGATCGCAAGGCCTGAAGAAAGTAAACGACGAGATTCCTCCTCAAAGAAATCAAAATGTTTTTGAAGATGATCAACACCGGCATGCTCCAAGTAATACGCACTCATTTCCTTTCTAGAATAGAAAACAAAATACTATCAGCATCATTAGAAAATGCAATCAACATTAACAAAAACAAAAACAAATAATAGATCCAAAGCTTTTAAGAATCTAAGAAAAATACTGCGAGTACACAGAATGCCCTGCGCTTTGGTGAAAAATGAAATCATGTAGGAATAAAAAAAAAGAGGAAGTGTAATACAGGTCAATTGTTTTCGTCTGTTTTTCTAGTAATAATCAGCGGGACACTAAGATTCTGATATAGAGGCCTTAGGTCATTAATGTAGGATTGGTCTCTTTTTCCCTATTCAGCGTTTAGTTGTTAATTTCATACTCTCTTATGCCTTTTCTATAATCTATGACTCTCTTGACCTAATGAGTTCGTTTTTTGTTTTGCTTGCATTCCAGTAGTTTGGTTGTCTTGCAAGGATGTATTATCCTTCACTGACCTCTACTTTGACTCAGTTGATTGAAAGTAATTGTTTGCTAAGTACTACAGTTGCCTTTTTAATTTTCCTTGCCCTTCTATGTACTTTCTCGTTTTTAGCGAAAAGAATGGTCATCCAGAAATAATTTCCCCTAGTTTTATTTTTTGTGTTATAAAATTAAATGCCAAATTGAAGAAAACATATGAAACAAATGTAACATTCTTGATGGCAACTCCAAACAATATTTCACCACAAAGAAAATACAAAACCGGTAGTCAGAATAATCACGTACTCATTCTCCAAGAACAGTTCTCCATAAGTAATTCCATCAGAATATTTGATCTTTTTGAAGTGATCAACTCCCTGTCACAAAATTTTACAAGAATTTAAGATATTTAATGGATGATAGAGATTGAGTGCAGGAAGAAAAACAGTAAACCCTCAAGTTGGTCCTCCAAAGTTAAATGTGTCACCAAATTAGTCCTTCAAGGATTTGATTGGTCATCCAATCTGTTATTTTTATATATTGTCACTTTAGCCCTTCGTAAGGATGAATATGGTGACATTCTAGATCTTTGAGGAACTAAATTGATTGCAAAAGTTTTTGGATGACTAATGTGGTGGCAGGTAAAACCTAGGAAGCTCAAACTGAGACTTTACTCAAAAAGCAAATTAACCGACTGACCTGCAGTAACATGAGGATACGCTCCAGGCCATAAGTGATTTCTACCGACACTGGTGATAACGGGAGACTTCCAGCCTGGAAAGAGAGCATGATGAAAACATAAAAGTAAATGGTATAATAGAGAACCGCTCAAAAGGCTTTCTTTTCTATTTCGATAATTGAATTGAACAGCCCTTAAAGGGTAACATGTAATGGAAATGTGATGATATCTATAAGATTTTTTTGTTTTCTTCTCTCCCACTCTCTCTCAGAAAGTTTCCACATTTGTTAAGCAGGATATGTTGAACTCTACCACTTTTATTATTTTTCTTCTCTACCACTTTTTTCCCTGTGCAAAAGTAATAATATTTCTCTCTGAGCAACAAAATATACCTGCTGAAAGTAGGTGAATTGAGTAATCTCCATTCCGTCCATCCAAATTTCCCACCCCAGACCCCACGCACCAAGAACCTACATACATTCTTAATTAGCATATCGGTGGGTAGATGACAACTTTACCAGCACGAGATTTAAAAGACAAAAAAAAAAAGGTTTAAATTACATTTCAGTAAGCATCACTAAAATAGTTATAAACCAAAAGAATAAATATTACCGGACTCTCCCAGTTGTCCTCTACAAATCGTATATCATGTGCAGTGACATCAATACCTGTCATAAATAAACTCCACAAGTTCAGACCCAGAGTTTTAAAATCAGGTAAATGATAACGTAAAGAACTGTACAGTATCCAGCTGTTTTTTCATTTTGAGTAACCAATTAAACTAAATGTGTTTCACCATTTTCACAATAAACAAAGTATACACATAATCTGGTTTCAATGGGAGCAAGTGTGAAGCAGCGAGGCAATTTATCACCTTTCCTGATAACTTTGGTGGCTGATGTATTGCTTCACTAGGCAACAAAAGGTTGCAAGCAATTTTTTATTAGAGGTCAGTCATTGTGTTGGATCAGAGAGAGGAGGTGTTAATCTGCGGTTTGCAAATTTAATTCCCCGTTTCTTCAGCAAGATATTCGGTCCTTTTTTTAAATGCTATTGCAGCTGTTTCGGGTCTTTTTTTACCTCCCAAATTTTAATGCTGATGGCAAGTTTCAAGCCTCTTTAGCTCGTATGGCTAAGGCAATCATTTGAAAACAAGACTGGTCCATGAATCAACTGAACCGGGACTGATCCATAAAACAAGACTAAATTGCTTTGTGGTATATACAATAGGTCAATAAAAGAATGAACATGATAAACAACAAAATATATCTGCTTCTTTGCTATCCCTGTCTATCATGTCTCTTTTAATATGTCAGTTTGTGGCTCAAAACATTGATGAGTCTGTGAGAATTTTCTGTTGACAGTAGTAGGTTCTAGGAGGAGAGTGGTTTAAGCTGATGAAGGACAGCTTAAAACCAGGGAATATGGCATCTAAAAGTGTTGTGCATTGAAATAATCATAAATCAAAATAAAAACAGAAATAATACAATGGAACAATATAGCCTATTTCTGGTAATTCAGAGAATATTAGAGCCAGTTACTACCTAAAGCTGAAAGGCTGTGGATAAAAAGGTCCTGTGAATTTCCAGGATCAGGCTTCAATATTACCTGAGCAGAAGTAACCAAGAAATCAATTACAGAAATCGCAGTATGTTATTGTAGAAAGTAAATTTAAGATTTCAAATTCGGAGTTCAAACATAAAATCAAAGTTGACCTGAAATTGAGTGTGTCTTTGGAGCCTATTCGGGTTTTCTCCATATCGACTGTCATCAGGGCGGATGCTAGGTTCCACATACCTTTCATCAGGAAAAACAAAACACCAGGAATTTCAAATTCAAAACCCTGACACACCCCATTCGTTATTAACAAGGATAACAAAAATTAATAAATAAAATGTTAAAACCAAATAGCATCGACTCGAGTCTCGACTCTAGTAAGCTTAGAGGCAATGGTTTTTCTCCTAAAAGACATTGTTGAGATTCCCTGGTTTCCTTATTTCGTTGTATATTCCGATTCAATTGCCAGTAAGCAATTAGATTAGGGCATACCGGATGGCTAACACAACCCCTTGTAATGTGGGACTCTTAACGGTAATATCAAGATATTATAAGATATCTTCTTATCATCTAACAGGACATACCCATTTCTTCTAACTTTTAGTCCATTTTATTAGGAGGGAAAGGAGACATTCATTCATTTCCAAAACTTTATCCCAGGAAACTTCTTTGATTCAACCAAATGGATATTTTTGGAAAATCTATGCACAAACCAATGAACTTACATCTAAAACATACTTACGCAACATTCCATGGTTCTGGACCAAGAACCCTTAAATATGTAAGAGGATTCATAGTCCCAGCTCCAACCTGCTCAACATAGACAAAAGAAAAATACATCAAAGAAAATTATAACGCAAGTACAAAGTAGTAAATATAGCCAACATGCTGAAAACTCCTTTAGAACAGCATTTGAAGATCAAAATTAAAAGTCACGCCTCTTGCAGCACATAAGAACAGCTTTAAAACAAAATTTTATCAGCAGCAGCAGTAGGGCTTGTTTGGATTGACTTACTTGAACTTATATACTAGTATAAACACTTGTGAGACTATTTAAGTTGTTTTTCGCTATTTCCATAATCTCTCCAGGATAGCTTATGAAACAACTTATAGCTTATATGAAAACATTTTGCCTTTATTTTATCATTCGTTATAGAAACAACTTACGCATAAGCACTTATATGATAAGCATTAATGCTATAAGTACTTAATTAAGTTGTCTATCCAAATAGAGTCATAGTAGTAGCAGTAACAACAATAATCATAACAAAAAACAGAGACAATAAGAGCATTTTACCATTACATGAGATTAACTATGATGCATAACAAAATCAAACAAAACTATACTATAATATTCTATCAAGTAAGCACTGATGACAGTTAAGAAAGTACTAGTTTAGAATACAATTGAATAGATGAATGAGGATTCAGCAAGTTAGTTAGTTACCTCAGTATTGCTGCATTGCATAATAGAACATCCAACAGAAGCCCAATATTCCTACAACAACAATAAAAGATAAGTTTTTTAACTTCAAAAGTGAAATAAAAAATGACCCTTTTGAAATTTAGTGCTCACAGACTTGAGAAAACACAAAATTTACTGCAAATTATAAGGAAAAAAAATGGTGAAGTGGGATTGTTGAATGTTTAAGACCTGAAGGCGTTGAATGGCTTGCTGAAAAGTGAGAGATGAATGGTTGTGAGGAGGAGAAGAATTGTTGGATTGTGTAGAAGAAGAAGAGGAGGAGTGTTGAGAAAGAGAAGTTGAATGTGAAGTACTGGTGGTGGCGGAGAGAGTGGTGAAACGGCGGCGGCGGCGTAAGAGTGTAGAGTGGAGGCGGGTGGTGGTAGAGAGAGGTTTGAAAACGGAGATGACAAGTGGTAAAGCCATGATACTGATATTACCCATCATCCTTCCTCAATCCAACACAACAGAGATAGGATTTTGTATTGTTTTTAACCTTTTTCCACTTCAAAAAACATAACACTCAAGTTTATGTTTGTTTGTTACACATGTTAACCTCAAACTCAAAATCTTTAAATATATTTCCCAAAATACCCTTATTATTTAACTTCCCCAAACTTACTGAATTGAGATTGCACGAAGGGGTGTGCAAAAATGTGGTTAACTGGATTGTATCCATAAACTGAACCACAAAAAAACTGCACCATATTAAATGGTTTATGAACTGAACCATAAATTTAAACCAATTCAGTTCAGTTTAAAACCAGTTCAAAACCAGTTTAATATATTTGAACCATATATTTCTTAGTGCACTTTTATTAAAACAGCTTATTAGGATCTCTTTAAAAAAAACAGCTTATTCAAACCAGTTTATTTATGGAAAACAACTTATTAGGATATCTTTTTCAAAAACTGCTTATTCGAAACAACTTATTTATGCAAAAAAAACTTATTAGGATCTCTTTTTATAAAAAAAACAGCTTATTAGGATCACTTAAAAAAAACAACTTATTAGGATCTCTTTTTCAAAAACAGCTTATTCGAAATAGTTTATTTATACAAAACAACTTATTAGGATCACTTTTAAAAAAAACAACTTATTCAAAATAGCTTATTTATGAAAAAACAAATTATTAAGATTTCTTTTTCAAAAACAGCTTATTCGAAACAGCTTATTAAAATTTCTTTTTCAAAAACAGCTTATTTATGAAAAACAACTTATTAGGACCTCTTTTTCAAAAACAGCTTATTCGAAACAGCTTATTCAAGCAAAACAGCTAATTAGGATCTCTTTTTATAAAAAAATAGCTTATTCGAAATAGCTTATTTATGAAAAAACAACTTATTAGGATATCTTTTTCAAAAACTACTTATTCGAAACAACTTATTTATGCAAAAAAGCTTATTAGGATGTCTTTTTATAAAATAACAGCTTATTCGAAACAACTTATTTATGAAAAACAACTTATTAGGACCTCTTTTTCAAAAACAGCTTATTCAAAACAGCTTATTTAAGCAAAACAGCTTATTAGGATCTCTTTTTATAAAAAAAAACAGCTTATTCGAAACAACTTATTTATGGAAAACACCTTATTAGGATCTCTTTTTCAAAAACTGCTTATTCGAAACAAATTATTTATACAAAAAAGCTTATTAGGATCTCTTTCTATAAAAAAACAGCTTATTCGAAACAGCTTATTTATGGAAAACACCTTATTAGGATCTCTTTTTCAAAAACAGCTTATTCGAAACAGCTTATTTATGCAAAACAGCTTATTCGAAACAACTTATTAATGGAAAACACCTTATTAGGATCTCTTTTTTCAAACACAACTTATTCAAAATAACTTATTTATGGAAAACGCCTTATTAGGATCTCTTTTTTCAAAATCAACTTATTCGAAATAGCTTATTTATGAAAATAAACTTATTAGGATCTCTTTTTCAAAAACAGCTTATTTATGCAAAACAACTTATTAGGATCTCTTTTTCAAAAACAACTTATTACAATCTCTTTTTAAAAACCAGCATATTTATGTAAAATAACTTATTATGATCTCCAATAAGCAGTTTTGCATAAGATAAGTTGTTTTTTTTTAAAAAGAGATCCTAATTAGTTGTTTTACATAAATAAGTTGTATCGTATAAGCTGTTTTTTTTAAAAAGAGATCCTAGAAGTTGTTTTGCAAAAATAAGCTGTTTTAGAAAAAGATATCATAATAAGTTGTTTTTCATAAATAAGATATTTCGAATAAGCTGTTTTTGAAAAAAGAGATCCTAATAAGATGTTTTCCATAAATAAGTTGTTCCGAATAAGCTGTTTTTGAAAAAATAGATCTTAATAAGGTGTTTTCTATTAATAAGTTGTTTCGAATAAGCTGTTTTGCATAAATAAGCTGTTTTGAATAAGCTCTTTTTAAAAAAGAGATCCTAATAAGGTGTTTTCCATAAATAAGCTGTTCCGAATAAGTTGTTTTTGAAAAAAGAGATCTTAATAAGGTGTTTTCCATTAATAAGCTGTTTCGAATAAGCTGTTTTGCATAAATAAGTTGTTTCGTATAAGATGTTTTTTGAAAAAGAGATCCTAATAAGGTGTTTTCCATAAATAAGCTGTTTCGTATAAGCTGTTTTTTTAAAAAGAGATCATAATAAACTGTTTTGCATAAATAAGTTGTTTCGAATAAGCTGTTTATGAAAAAGAGATCCTAATAAGTTGTTTTTCATAAATAAGATATTTCGAATAAGCTGTTTTTGAAAAAAAGAGATCCTAGTAAGGTGTTTTCCATAAATAAGTTGTTTTTGAAAAAAGAGATCTTAATAAGGTGTTTTTCATTAATAAGTTGTTTTGAATAAGCTGTTTTGCATAAATAAGCTGTTTTGAAAAAGCTATTTTTGAAAAGGAGATCCTAATAAAGTGTTTTCCATAAATAAGTTGTTTCTTATAAGCTGTTTTTTTTAAAAAGAGATCCTAATAAGCTGTTTTGCATAAATAAGTTGTTTCGAATAAGTTGTTTTTGAGAAAGAGGTCTTAATAAGTTGTTTTTCATAAATAAGCTATTTCAAATAAGTTGTTTTGGAAAAAAAAGATCCTAATAAGGTGTTTTCCATAAATAAGCTGTTTCGAATAAGCTATTTTTGAAAAAAGAGATCCTAATAAGTTGCTTTCCATTAATAAGTTGTTTCGAATAAGTTGTTTTGCATAAATAAGTTGTTTCGAATAAGCTGTTTTTGAAAAAGAGATCCTAATAAGTTGTTTTGCATAAATAAGCTGTTTCGAATAAGTTCTTTTTAAAAAGAGATCATAATAAGTTGCTTTGCATAAATAAGCTATTTTGAATAAGTTGTTTTTTAAAAAGATATCGTAATAAGCTGTTTTATAATTATTATATTATTCATTTAAATTATTTAATTAAAAATTAATATAGAAATCTGAAGAAAAAATTTGCACTAAAAAAAATATGGTTTAAATATATTAAACTGGTTCTGAACCGGTTTTAAACTTGAACTGAATTGTTTTTGAAAATAAACCAGTTTTTCTTAAAGTGGTTTTAAAAACTGAACTGTAACCATTAATGTGGTTCAGTTACAATGCAGTTTAGAACCATGAACACCTCATTTGCACGTGCTTGACAAATTTAGAATGTCTAAGTGGTACTTGAATGCGCTTGAACTAAATTTACTTGAACGTGTTTAAATGTAGTTGTACTTGAGATTATTAGATAAGATAACTCTTTAGAAAAGAGGATGTGAAAGTCACAAATAGACCTTATATAATCTTCTTTTTTTTTCAAAATGTGATTGTTGAAGAGCTTGTGCTATTTGCTAGTAATGTCACACATAACTTGTATTATTTTGTCGGTATTGTCATGTGTAACTTGTGCTAATGTACTAGGGGAGGCAGCTGTGATGATTTTAAAAATGATTCTTTATAAGAGAAATTTAAAATACTATATTGGAGGTATTTATGTATCTTTAGTTAATTGAAACTTGCTTCAAAGTTCTTCAGAGAAATTGGTTCTACCAGACGATCCAATCTAGCTCTTCAATCAAATCATTCGGCTATTTGAGGTGTTGAATAAATGATCTAATGTTCTTTAAATCAAAAAAAGAATGACCATCAAATGAAACAAATACCAACGAAAAAAGTGACGTTAAACTTCTTCAGTCTAGATCATTTGTTTTTCTTCATATGAAACAATATTCCATTTCTTTGGCGCAGACAAATTGTTTTATCATTAAGATAAACTAAAAAAAGTGTTTCTCTTTAAAAAAAATTAAATCAGCAAAATTTATTAAACACGCTAACCATACTCGAAGAAGTATAGACTGCTACAAAGAAAATACAATATGAGATGGGTCAGACCAAAACGCATCCTCCCCGATAACACACCGAAAGTACAAAAACAGAACCACCACGTGGTGATGGAGTTAGTAGAAAAGTCCATGGCCAACAGTAGCGCTAGAACAGTACACAACACTGCCTCTAGCGACATAACCACACCACTCCCATATCAAACAAAAAACAACTACATATAGAAGCAACACTCTAGTTCATAGCATGATAAAAAATCCACCGACAAAAAATAAGTCATAAGCACCAAAGCCAAACACCAACCAAAACACCCCCCACCCCCAACCCACCACTATCTTGATATAGACACTACTTCGGATTCGAACACCATTCATAATACAAACACGTTAGGACGCCAAGATAACACTTAGATTCCTCTACCATATCATCCACTATTTTTACATTATTTTTAAAAATGATTCCATTTATAGATTATCAAATCACCTAAATTGTTTCTGTTCCTCCCTCAAAATTCCAACATTCCCCATGAACAAGTTCAGAGGAATAATGAATTTTTCTTCACATCTAACAATGCTTTGATTTCCCTAAAAAAAACAATGCTTTGATTGGTTCCAATACTAAAAGTATGTATTGTACATCAGTACACACATTACACATCATTGTTCTTCACACAAACTTGGTTCTAACAAGAGGCAACTTCTCTATCTATGTCAACCAAAAGGTAGACAAATAAGGAGTAGTTGATGATTATAATGCATCATATATTTTGTTATGTGGTTATGTGTTACGTTGTTTAGGCTGATGTTGTTAATGTCACATGTATTTGAATTGTAATATTTTCCTCATTTTATGAGATTGAGTGTAATGACTCAATTTGTTATTTATTATGCATCTCTTTTAACGACTCTGCATCATTTGCATGTGTTGAAACTTGAGCCTGTCTTATTCTCGCAAAACTGACAAATTTAAGAATGAACAAAATCGATTATACTTAAAGTTAGAATTTGTAACTTTTGATTCTAAAATTGATTTTTACACGCAAATGTAAAGTTCAACTCACGTTTATATATATATATATATATATATATATATATATATATATATATATATATATACAAATACAAATCATTTTATTTTCAACTCATTTTTATTTAAAATCAATTTTACGTAATCAACTTATTCAAAATCAATTATCATTACCGCATAACCAAAATATATACTTTGAATATTATTTTATGGTAATCAATCAAAGGATCCAAAACTGTCTATATAACTCGGTTGACAGCCGCATAGACGTTAATGTCATATTCTCTATGTGTTGATAATTGAGAAATAAGAGAAGAATGGATTACGAAGAAGATGAAGAAGAAGAAGTAGGTGAAGAAGTTGAAGCTATGAAAGCTGTTTATGAAACCGATTGTGTCATTCTTCGTTCCATTCCTCCTCACTTTCATTTATCCCTCAAACCCAGAACCGCTGATGTTTCCTATGATCAGGTTGGTTATTCATTTTTCCTTCAATTTTCGATGACCCTTTATTGCAATTTACTATTTTTTAATAATTCATCCACCCCCAAATCAAAAAGTTCATTTTTTTTTTATTATTATTATCTTTCTCTGCAGTTTGTAGAAATTGTTCTTGAGGTAAAAGCAACACCAAAGGTATGTTAGAGTATTATTGTTTGCATTTTATTGAGTTATTTGATGTTATTTAGTGGCATAAGCACTTGTGAGACGGTTTGGAAGAACTTATTAAAACAACGTATCACATTGGATTGACTTATTTGAGCTTATTTACTCACATAAGCATTTGCAGAGACACTATGAGAGGACTTATGAAAATAGCTTATCACATTGGATTGGTTTATTATTTGAGCTTATTTACTGGTATAAGTATTGTGAGATTGTTTAAGAGAACTTGTGAAAACAACTTATTAAATTTTCAGCTAATTTGCATAAGCTCTTCGAGATAGCTTATGAAAACAGCTTATTGCTGCTAATGCAAAAACAATTTAACTTACACATAAACACTTATCATGGTAAACACTTGTGCTATAAGTTGCAAATATGTTGTTTGTCCAAACTAGGCCCATGTTATAAGCTATTTTAAGTTTATTTTCGTAACCTCTCCAAGATAGCTTTTGAAAACCGCTTATAGCTTATGTGAAAACAATTTAACCTTATTTTATCCTTTGTTCTAGAAATAGCATATACATAAGCACTTTCATAAGCCCTATAAGCTGCAAATTAAGTTATTTTCCTAAACAGGGTTTATGTTCAATATGTGATTGTTGAATTGAATCTCGTATGTAAATCACTAGGCGTATCTAAGTTACCAGGCACAATCTTATGTACTTTTTTCCTTCTTTCTTTTGTTATAGTATCCAAAAGAACCACCTTCTATTGCTCTTGTGGATTGCAAGGGTTTGGACCAACAGAGACAAAAACATTTATTGAATCACATAGAAAGTAAAGCCAACGAACTCTCCCCTGGATTAATGCTTGTAGCTCTCTGTGAGGTAATACAATAGTATTTTTTATTTTTTTTAAGAGGCACCATTTGAAACAGTACTAGTCATACTTTTACTTCATATTTGTATGTCCCTGTTTGTCGGTAATCTTATAATCTATAGTTAGGGCCTGGTTGAATTTACTTATTGAGTTTATCTACTGGCACAAACCTGTGAGACTGTTAGGAAGAGCTTATGGAAACAACTTATGACCTGCTCATAACTTGTTTTCAACTTATTTCCATAAGTTCTCCAGGATTGTATATGAAAACAGTTTGACTTTATTTGATCTTTTATGTTTCTGGTCCAATACATAGTCTTTTGCTTTTTAGTTTTTTTCTAACACCTTGGGATAGCATGGTGGAACCTGGGAAATACATTTAGCATGTAAAATATAGATTTTTGTGCAATAACGATCAATAATTGATTATTGAAATGTATTTGAAGGAAGCGGTAGAGAAACTCTCAGCCATGAATCACCCTGATGGCGATTGCCCGTTGTGTTTATTCCCTTTGGTCACAGAAGGTCACCAAAGTGAGACCTTGCCTTTTATGAAGTTAATGTCTTGCTTTCATTGTTTTCACAGGTAGGTTCCTATTAACTTTCTCCTATTCTATGTTCATTATATTAGATTCTTTTAGAACCTTTATCAAGTTAGTTTTATCGTGGTTTACCTTTACATTTTCAGTATCTAATTCTTCCTTCCAATTTGTCTATAATTGGCAGTGAATGTATCTTTAGATGGTGGAATTGGATTCAGAGTTCTAAAGAAACAGGCTCTGCCAATTCCGATAATGCAACTGTTCATCATAACCTGGGTATGTATAATTTTTTTTTTGAAGGAAACCAGGGTATGTATAATTGTAAAGTTAGTTTTGACGACAAGTATAAATGCAGTTTTCAATATGAAATTATTCTTTTGTACAGTTGAAGTATAGAAGCTTGAAGGACTAACAATATAATATGCTGTGAGTCTGTGACTGAAAATCTTCATAAAACATGTTGGATCCTAAATACATTCATAATTTTCCAAATTCAATTTGAGTTCAATGAATTGGTTGAAATGTAATACCAGTCCAAAATATTTTCCTTTTAAAAATGAAGATCTTGGGTATATTATTTTCAACAATTGTGCAATGAAATACCAACTCTCGGATATGTTAAGTGATTACATCAATACCAAGTTAGAAAAGATAAGGCATAACGTCGACCCTTAGGCTTTGTTTGCGAGTTTGGAGGGAAGGGTGGGGAGGGCTTTGGATGAAATAGAGGACAATGAGAGGGGAGGGCTTTAGGGGGTTCATTTTTCTTCAAAATCCTCCTCATTTGGGGGGAACTCAAAATTTGTATTGGATGAAGGTTTTGGGAGGGAGAGGATTGGATGTTTGGAGGGTTTATATGAATTCTTCAAGTTTAATCTATGTTTCCTCTATATTTCCCACCCCCAAAGCCCTCCCTTCCCTTCCCCTCCAAACTCCCAAACAAAACCTTAGTATACTCTTGTAATTACAGGAAAATTTTGTCACTTATTACTATTTTGGCCTATAGCTTGAATATAAGCATGAGACAAACTCTTCCTTTTTTCCAGCTAGAGTCTTCCATAGTGTGAATCCATTTGTTTACTTTAGTACCTCTCCATCAAACTTTGGGATAAGTAGATTACAATTTACAACCATGTTAGGTTCTTTGAAATGTGTCTCTTGTCCTAATTTTTTTCAATTACTCCATTCCACAGTCTCATAATGTAGGTCATAGTTACTGGGTTCTCTCAATAACACTGCATATTGCATATCAAATTCACTTTTCTGCAAGTTATCTTCCGGGTTCACATTCGAATAATAATAATAATAATAATTATTATTATTATTATGATGATGATGATGATGATGTAATAACTGATGACCAAATTACTAATATAAAGTATGAACTATAGTATATACTTGAACCTGTACCACACTCTTTGTAACTTTGACGTGGCTTACAAACTTAATCCATCTTTCTCACACACTACATCTGATAATATAAAATATGGCTTGATGTGTTGCCCTTTCATATTTTGGTATGAATGGCTTTAGGTTAGCAATCACATTGACAAAGTTTTTTTGGACATTTTATTTTTATTTTTATATTTGGAAATCTTCTATTTAGGTTCTAATGGCTCAACTTCATTACTCGGAGTTGGAGCTCTTCACAAATTTATTTCAAATGCCCAAAATTTGATATTGTTGTTTAGCGTTTATCTTTACCTAGGATAGCAGCTTTATACTCTATTCTCATTGTGGGAAATCTGCGTCTACCGTCATGCTTTATTGCAACCTTAGTAAATATCATGCATATACATAATATAATATTTGTCATGAGGAATTTCTGTGGTATTATTATTAGATAATCGTGAAAAATTGGAAGAGGGTGTTGGAAACTGCCCTGTCTGTCGCATGCCTTTTCATGCCAAAGATTTGGACCATGTGCTTGACCTAGTTGGCTCACATTCTTCCAGAGTGGTAAGTTATCTAGCATGAAATGAAAATAAAAAATTTATTATTGGTTTATGCTTGTTTGGTTCATGTGGCCTAGAGAGTAGAGTCAGATGCCAGTCATAATTGCAACCTGGTTGAATCTGCCTTGATGATCCTATTTGCAGTCTGATAGAGTTGCTCTTGTTGCTGCATATAGTAGATGCATTTTTTTCCTAGTTGAAGAGAGCCTGATGATTTTCAATGATTCGGAAAGATGATTTGGATATTGTGATTTAACCTATGATCATCTCAACTTTATTCTGTCCATATTCTCAATCCTGATTTCTCAGAGTAAGGAGACTTATGATATAGAAACCGCGTATCTTTCAGGCTCCTGTCATTTCAAAGTTACAACCTTAATTTATTGTTAGTGTGTAATACAATGCTCAAAAGAAACAGACCTGAATAAGCTATAACCTGCTTACTCCTTTCAAAGAATAAAAGTCATTCTCTCACATAAATTACTTCAACCTTCTTTTTAGGCATCCAGTATTACCACCATCAGAAACTTCCTATGCAGTTTCTGTTACAATGCACACTGGTAAAAATGCATATGCTACTCCTCAAGTCATGATGTAATATTATTTCAGTTATTTTGACCTGTTAATTTTTTTTCTCACACGGTGTTTCTAACCGCTTCCTTGGACCCCACACATAGCATAAACATTATAGCACCTGGCTGTCCTTTAATGCATTGAATCTGATATTGAGGTTGTAGAATGGAATAATTGAAAAAACAAACATAAATATATATATGCAAAGGATGTTCCTTGTAAGTTGTATTGTTGAAAACGAAAGTGATGTTTTTCCTATCTTGTACAAATTATAGATTATAAGAAGTCTTAAAGCCGAGAGTTGATTTTAGTTGTAGTCTCATAAGGTTCATGTTTGGAATTGTATGGATTGTGTTAACACTGAACACTTGATATTAAGGCAAAAATTGGTTGAAGAGTTGAAGCATATAATATTCATGTTTTCAAAATTAGTATATTTTAAGTTACTATTGAAGTTAATCCCTGTTTTCTGTTGGAATTCAGAGTTTGAATAACGACGAAGTCGATAATGATGAAAAATTCCTTCAATCGGAGAATGAGATCATCAGAAAACAAAGGTTTGAAGCCATCTTAAGTTTACAGAAGGAGAACAATGGTTTGATTGAACCTAAAAAAGATATAGTAATATTGCCTGGTATGTATCTTCAACAACCGGTTGCAGCGCCCACGTCAACCAAGGAACCTGACGAGATTGAACAACAAGAAAGAGATCCACCTGCAGTTGGGTCAGGAAGACATGTCGGTGGGACCTCAAATGGGCCTAGTTCAAGTGGTAACAGGAATATCGGTGCAAGAAGGAATAGACCAAGAAACGGTCATCATTCTAGTTCAACTGCAAGACATCCAAGAAAACCGGTCCAACAACAGTGGGTTAGAAGAGATAATCCTAGCAATAAGCAATAGAAACGATTTGATATATTCCACTGCTATTGCTCATATATATATATAATATCATATGAATATTTAGTTTGCAAAGAAATGTACCAAAAGAGTAGGAAAAGACAGGTAGAGTAGAGGTAGTATCTTTTGGGTTGGAAAGGAGTATTGGAGGGATAGAATGATGCAAAATAAGGAAAAACAAGCACAATGTCATAATTTTTGTTTTCATTTGGAATGGTCCATGTAATTTAGTTTTGATACAGCAACAATCAAGCTATGACATGACATTCTGCATGTTCTCATGATGACATTCTCTTCTCTTGATGTTGAAGATTTTAATTTGAAGTTGTGAAATGATGCTTTCAAGTAGCTATGAGTCATTTAGTGTTGCATTTCAGGCTAAGCTTGGTCAATTATTATTACAATTTGGAGTGAGTCATTTAAGCATATAATGTACATACATTACTAGAAAAACAACAAAACTATGTGAAACTTGTAATGTTTAACCAAATCAGGTGAGATGCATTGCAACCAACTGAATGCAGGTTCTGTTTTTCATAAAGAAAGCCAAGGAGCTTGCCTTTTCTAAACCCAAAATTATATCCAATAATAAAAGTTAAATTTTTAGTTACAGTACTTTTGACCATCTATGATTCCTCGTTTTGATTCACCAGCCTCTGTTAATTTTGCTTATATAGAGTCAAACAATGATACTTCCAAAAAAATTGAAACTCAATTTATGCTAAAAAACACTATCATTACAAGGGATTCAACTCCTCTACTGGAAACAATTTACGTTAATATTAACAAATCAAACATAAATACGATAGGTACATTACGAATAGACATATGCTTATTGTTAGATGATTTTAACCTTTTTCTTAGATAAGCACTATTTTTCTTTTTTTGAAAAAAATTGTTTAAATAAGCACTTGTTAAAAACTAGTTTATTGTTAGAAGTGTGATTTCCAAACTATGGAGCTAAAATTGTTAGTTTTGGAAATTTAGAGGGTAAAAAATGCATTTTCGTCTAACTTTAAAAATTAATAAATAAATTGAGTAAACCACCAACTTGATCCATATCTTTGTAAGACACTCTGAAATTAGTCCGTGATTATATTAATATTTTAAAATAGTCTTAATCTTTGTAAAAAGTTTCTCAATTAAGTCATTCGTCATGTAACAAAAACATATAAACAAAGATCTAATGAAAAACTTATGATAATATTTCAAAATAGTCATTGTCTTAGTTAAAAGTTTCTCATTAACTATCATAGCGGAAAGCGTCCTAAGAATAAAGCAGCATGTGAAGAAGAAGAAGAAGAAGACTTGTTCTACAAGTTAACTGAATCACTTATAACTCACATCATCTTTTTTCTCTTACCAGAGCACTGCTTCTTACTCGCATGGAAACAATTTCCCTTTCCCTCTCTGGTCAATACGACCCATCCCTTCTTGATGCATGGTTCGGTATAACTTTATTAGACGAAACACTAAAAAATCTCCGAATTCATTCACATTTTAAACTTCCCTTCTCTGCATTTGCATCTAATTCTCTTTTCAAAAACACTATATTGTTGGAAAAATTGGAATTACACACTGAGTCAATTTCCCGCATTAAAGTTCCCTCAAAACCTGATATTCATTTTGGAAACCTAAAACATCTCAACTTGTGTCAAATCAAATTTTAGACCGACTCAACCATATTGACCTTAGGTTCCCACACCTAACAAAATTTGAGGCTGAAGACTGCTCTTGGTTTCTTGATTCTAGAAAGGTCTGCGCCTCTACTTCAAAGCATAGACATTCAAATTTTGTAAGTTCTTTGCATCTGCAAGAATTCACTTATGTGGGTTATTGTATACCACAACGTTCCCATGTTATGCTTATGCTAAAATCACTATAGATAAGGGTCCAGCTTATTTGCCAGATCACTCAATACTTGCACTATCTAAGGGTTACACCTCGGTACCAAATTTCTTTCATGTATTTCATAAGTTTGTTATAATCTATAATCTAAGTTTATTCCTCTATTGCAATATAAATTAGTTTCTTTGTGTTACCCAGGATCTGGTACCACCACCACCACCACAACTACGTGTATTTTCAATGTTGACGAACTTAGAGGTTTACTACATTCTCTTAGCTTTACTTCAAAAATCACCTGTTCTTAAGATACTAGCTATCAAGGTTGGTAATTAGTTTTTTATCCACTTTTCTTTTTGCTCTCTTTGCGTCTTATTTATACTTTGTTTGATGGTTTATCATTAGGGAATACATGAATTTGCGGAAGAGCGTTTGAATTCTGATGTTGTGCCAAAGTGTTTCACATCTCTTGAGGATGTGAAATTTGTAGACGTTGTATGATGCTACAACGAATGTCTTTCGTCGTTAATGGTCAAAGCCAAAGCACTCAGGATGCTGAGGTTTTGAAAGAATATGAGTTGAAGTTGTACTCATTTGGTAGCCTCAATTTAGTTTTTGTTGAATTTTATGTATACAATTTTTAAGAATTATTAGTCTCTTACGTGACTGAAAGTTGTTGTCATGTGACCGAAAGGTTACAGGTTCAAGTCTTGGAAACAACCTCTTATGTAAAAACAGGGTAAGGCTGCATACAATGTACCAAACGGTAGGACCCCTTCCCGAACCATGCGTATGCGGGAGCTCTAGTGCACCGGGTTGCCCTTTTATTGTTGTCTCCTATGCATTATAGCATTTTAACGAATATACTCTTTTATTGTATTTCCTTGTGTAATACTGATTTTGATTAATTTACTTTTGAATTTTATTTATTTTGTTGCACTTATTTTTATTTTTATTTTGAAATCAAGGACACAAACGGATCATGTGTAATGTCGTATTTTGTTGCACTTATGAAATCAATATTTTTTATCTTTTATTTATGATTTAGCATTTTGTTGTAATTTTATTTGTTAAAATAATTTCAATGACTCAGTAGAGAGTTCAGGCTTTACAAAAAATATAGAACTGGTGACTTGTTTCATGGTGCTAGTCTGCTAGAAATGATTTTTAGCAATATGGAAGTTATAAAAATGTTTTCATATGTTTGTTACAAGAGACATTATCTTTTGACACAAGATGATGTAATCTGATGATATTTATCACTTGATATTACACCGTGTGTATCCCTTCTTTTCTAATTTATTTATCTTCCTTATTCTCTCTCATTTTCTCTTTCATGATGGAGTTGTTAAGCTTCTAAGCACTCTGTCATGATACTAAAAATATTGCCATGTCCTTAATTTTGTGCTCAATGAACAAAGCTTGTAGCTTCCGTATTGAACAGGAATTGTGCCACAACCTTTTTTATTTGGGTTTGTGACAAATCAAAGCTTAAGGAAAGAGATGTCTAATCAAATTTAGTCCCGTCCTTAATTTTGTGTTCACACAAAAGTGATATGAACTAAAATAGTTAATGCAAGACATGGCCTTAGGACGCATTAAACATAGCAATACCAAGATAGATGATAAATTAGGAAGGAAGGGATACCCATGGTGAAATATAAAGTGAACAATTGAAATTTGACGTAAGTCATTTGACTTGGATATGATATTAATGGATCCTATCTCTTATTACAAAGTTATGAAATTAATTCCCGAATATGAATCGAAACATTTTTGAAATAAATTGACTTCCATTTTCCATGCTTTCATTTTCAAGGAATGGGTGGGAATAAAATTTAAGTAACCACCAATGAACCCATATACCAATGTTTACAAATAATACCATGAAAGTGGTAAATATTAACCTTTTTTTTTTTAATCCGCAATTTAGCACATTTTCGGAAACCTTTTATCCAATTTTCATATTTAGAAGTCCTCTTGGTTTGCAATAGTTGAAATGAAAATTTGAAAATCTTTTTCCAAGAATACAGGTTTGCAATCCAACCTTAAACCTCAAACCCTTGGTACATTGGTTTAAGTCCGATTCTCATTACCATGATAATTTGTCATTAATAAACCATGTGACCTCAAACATGCTTCCTCTTTTGTGCGCTATCTTGGTGATCCACCACTTTTGCATAATAGTATCAAAGATCAAAGTCTTAAATAAACCTTTTCACAAAATCTCTAATAAAGCTACCAAATAAATCCACCATCAAAGTCTCAATAAAACATATCACCACATAATTTATCTAATAACCCAGGTCAAATCCAAGTCAACTAGCATATATATGCATTAATCTTACATTTGTCTTGACTCCCAAGATTCCAACGACCTCTTCATCAGCCATTACCTCTGCATATCACAATTGAAGTGTGTAAAAATTAAGTTTACAATTGTGAAGAAAATTGTAATAATTAAGTTTGCAATTGTGAAGAAAATCATAGAAAACTATTGGAAACATGCGTTTGAATTGACTTTTTTTAAACTTATGCAAAACAAATTATGCAAACAAATAAGATTGTGTATGCTTGTGTCAAGGTAGAAAAACAATTTATGCATATAAATAAGTTTTAATGTATTATACATAAGCTTGTCAATGTAGTTTATGAAAAAACAACTGATAAATATACAATTCTAGTCTCGTAAGTGAGAACTTTTACCATAAAGTCCATCATCGTCATGCCACCTAACTGCAATTCCAAGCCGGGGCATACTTGCTTCCTAATATTAGTAAGTTCCGATTGCCATAAAAAGGAAAGTTTGAGTAGCTTATATTTCTTCTTCACCGGTTGGATCATCTTCATCGATGCTTACTGGGTAATAATTAATGTTAAATATGAGAAAAATAAAAGTTGCGTTATTATTGAATGAAAAACAAATAAGGAATTAATATTTTAGGTGATTAACAAAACAACCTACTTAACAGGGTTCATTAGCAGAAAGCAAAAGTTAGAAATAAAATTTGCTTAATTAGTTCGTGACATGTTATGTTTTAAACAAAAAAGAATTGAATTATCAACTTTTATGTTGGAAAGTAAGACCTTAACGTAAGTGTGATCACTAACATGTATGTGAGTTTAGGGTTAGAGAGAACTCTTATATATCCTTAATGCTATATGGCCTTTGCTATTTTGGGCCAATTCGTTTAAAAACAATTTGATTACTGCTCTCCTCCTGCAAAATACACTCCCGTCTTGCAAGCTTTTCAAATTTACTCTTGCGTAAGTTAACATGCGCTGCGCATGTTAACTAACGCTGCGCAACTTAACTCACGCAGCGCGAGTTAAGTTGCGCAGGTTACTGTTTTTGTTCACACAGTCCAAACTCCAAACACCATTTTCTTTCCCTCCACCTTCAAAAACCCAAAAAGTGCGATTTTTTGGGTCAAAATCCTCATCCCAAATCATTGCAAATCGTCAGGAAGCAAGTTTCTACGCTCATCAAACACCAAATATCAGGTAATGTATCATCAAAACTCATCTCATTTTGCTGGTTTTTGAGCTTGGTTAGTCTGTTTTTCGTAGGCAGTAGGCATGGTGCGCAAGTTAACTTGCGCATGAGTATGTGATGCGCTAGTTAAGTGGCGCAGGTGTTAATGTGCTGCGTGACTTAAGTCACGCCACTGTACACAGTCTAGATTTTTGAATTTTTTGCTTCATTTTTATTCTTGGTTACCTTGTTGCACAAGTAATTTATTTATTCTTACTTTGTAAATTATTTTATTCAATAGATATATAGGGAGATGGTTGACAATGTCGCGGGTGATGACGTTGAACCAAAACCGGCCAAAAATGAAGCTTCCGACGATGCTTCCGGCAAAGGTTTTGACGATGTCAAACCGACCATTAATGTCAAACCGTTTAAAGTCAAAATTTCATTTCAAGCTCGCATTGGTCAAATTGAAGAACCTAAACTGGTACCTATTGGTGTTCTTTGCGAAGGTCGCGACACCGCTTCTTTTTTTACAACAAATGCAAGATGGAGAGAGCGAGAAGAGTTACTTGCCTGGGTTCGCCGACAAGGGGTAAGGGCCGGATTTAGTGTTGTATAGATAAATCCGTTTTAGAAAGACCGTACTTGACGATGCAATGTGAAATAAGTGGGATATACAAGCCACCTAAGACGAGGAAGAAACCGAACATTGAAGGCATCGGCTCAAGGAAATGTAATTGTCCGTTTAGGTTGAAAGGTTTCTTTGATAAAGAGACAAATGATTGGTGGCTTGCAATGCTTTGCGGAATGCACAACCATGACTTGGATGAGAAGTTAAAGGGGCACCTTATTGTGGGAAGACTTAGTGCGGAGGAGAAGAAAAAAGTTATTGACATGACAAAGAGCTTGACGGTGCCTCAGAATATTCTCACCAATTTGAAGCAAAATAACAAAGAAAGTGACATAACTATCAAGCAAGTGTACAATGTGCAAATAAGATGGCAAAAAGAGGAAAGAGGTAACATGACGAATAGAGAAGAGCAAGGTGAAGAATAGCGAAGTTGTTGAGAAAGTTGTGATCGCTTGGAGTGAGTTGGTCGAATCACCTACGGATGAATCATATGCAAGTAATTTATTGAAATTCAAAGAGGTATGCATGTCATTTCCGGAATTCATAAAATATGTTGAAGAAACGGTTTTGAACCTTAAGGAAAAATTTGTGAGGGCATGGACGGATAAAGTCTTGCATCTAGGGGTAGAACCACCAACATTGTTGAATCGGCTCATGGAGTGTTAAAAAAATATTTGAGGAGTAGCGTGGGTGATTTGGCATCATGTTGGGATGAAATAGACAAGATGTTGGTCGTGCAATTTGGTGAGATACAAGGAAGTTTTGGGAGGAACAAAACGGTCTTTGAACACAAATACAAAAAAATCAAGATGATGGGAGAGTTGGAGGGTTATGTATCTAGACGCGCATTGAAATTTATCTATGATGAATTGCAACGCTCCGAGACATTCGGCTTTGAGAAGGAAGATTGTGGTTGTGTGCAAGCGACATCGTACGGGTTACCTTGTGCGTGTATTATTGCCATGAGGTGCAAGCAAAAATTACCTCTTGTCTTTGATGATATATACCCTCATTGGAGAAGGTTAAGTGTACAAGGAGAAGAGATTGATGATGATTTTTCCGTGGTGGAAGAGTTGAATGACATTCAAGAACGTCTTAAGACAAGCCCTTACAATATGAAACTCCACATCAAAGAGATGATGCGTCAAATAGCCTTTCCGGAAACCACAAATATGTGTCCACCTTCAAAAAAAGTGGTAACCAAGGGAGCACCTAAAAGGAAGAGGACTACACTCAAAGTGTCATCAACGGGTCGAATCCCCTCTAGATGGGAGACTATTGATTCTCAAAATTCGGATAGTCAACCTTCACAACCCAAGAGGTCACTTCCAAAGAGAAAAGATGCACGCCTTGGCACATACTCCCGCTCATAAGCTTCATCCTCTACTTCAAAACCGCTTCGGAGCATCCCTTACATTTCACAAATTCCAAATCTCACGAGACCTTTTGTTGAAGACAATGTGAATGTTAAAGGGGATGGTCATTGTGGATTCTGGGTCATAGCTAGGCACTTGAGGATGGATGAGGAAGATCATGTATTGATTCGTCATCAACTTATTCATGAGTTGAGAACTCATAAGAGTGAATACATGCCGATATATGTCACAGAGGAGCGTTATAACAAAATCTTGAATGGTTTACACCCTCCAAAATGTACAATTGGTATTGCGCCGGTAGATAAGTGGTTGACCACTCTGGATATGGGTCACATTAAAACTACTTGCTACAATAGATCCGTTGTTCTATTGACATTGCCCGAAAGGGGTGGTGTATGTGAGACATATTTCCCAATCCGAAGTGCTCCACCACTTAATCCACATGCCAACATCATGTGTCTTTGCTTTATTCCCGGCCACTATCTTCATGTTACTTTGAAGGAAGGGTGTCCGTTACCACCGAGTTGTACGAAGTGGATGTCCAACAAGATCGGTGAGGCGGAGAAATGGTATTTTGAGTTTTTGGATTGAAAAGATGCCTTCAATGAGCTCATGTCCAAGGAGCCGAAGCCGCCAAAGAAACCAACAAATGAGCACAATCCAATATTTTGTGATAATACTCTTACTCCGCAAAAAAAGGAACAAGAATTTGAAGCGATGGAAGACATTGAAGTAGAGGAAAATCTAGGAGTGTCACTAGAATTCTTAGATAGGTTATAGGTTATGACATTTTTAGGTCGGTCGGTGTTCGTCCTATTTTTTGGTGGTATTACACCCCGACGTATTTTTGGGTGGTCGGTTATGTACTTCTTTAGATATTCGTGGCCAATATGTAACTAATATTATATATTAAATGAAATGAATTATTTTTTTGGTGGCCGATTATGTCACACCAATTATTGCTCGCATTTACTTTGTCACTAATTATTCAACTATTTATATTTTTTGAAGTGAAACATGTATGAAGATGCACAAGGTCCAGTTAAACTTCATGTCTGTTATGTAGATGTGCAAATGAAGGCTAGGTTCTTTGTAAAGCCCACCGACAAGTTGAACGATTTGAAGACAAAACTTGACAACTTCTTTATCCATATTGGTTCAAATCATAGAACATACGATGTAATGTTAAATGCGCCAGACATGGACTTGGGGGAGGATAAGGAAGAGAATTTTTCGAAGACGGTGTATTTTCCACAACGTGCCGAAGATGATAGCGACGTCGCTAACATGTTTTACGTAATGGTTGAAGATAACGCTTTACATCTTTATGTCTGACCCGTTGAAGTGTAATATTTATTAACGTGTAATATCGTAATTTGTTCGAATTTGTGTCCGTATTATTGAATTTTAATGAAGTTGTGTTTATGGAATTTAACGATGAATTTCGATAATTGTAACCGTTTATGTGAGATTATGTGATTTTCAAGATTTATGGACAACTTGGTGTAACTTGGATCGTTTACGTGTCATTAAGTGTGTTTAAGTGATTACGGATCATTACCGGCGAATTTGTGAAATTTGGACTGTTTGGATTGTTATGTGTGATTATGTGATTGTGATAAAAACGATGTTTTTGTGTAATTTTGACCGATTATGTCGTATTATCCGATAATCTTGTTAAATTAGCGTAATTTGGTTCAATTATGAGCGTGTAAAAATTACGGGTCATTAATGACATTCAATGCATTGAATGCATATCAGTACAACATTAGTTGTTGTACTGATAAACACTGCGTTAGTTAACTGACGCAGGACTTGACACTAGCGTAGCACTGCGTGAGTTCACTCACGCAGTGCGTTACACTAGCGTGACACTTAACTCACGCAGTGTGTTACACTTGCGTGAGTGTGCGTAGCTTAAGTTACACATGCGTGACTTAAGTCACGCAGCGCATGTTAACTAGCACACACTTTTACACGTGCGTTAGTTAACATGCGTAGGAGCAAAATCGTCCTGCCTGCAGAGCGGGAGTGTATTTTGCAGGGGGAGAGCAACATTCAAACAATTTAGCTTTACTATTCTGAACCTATCATAGACTCGCGCGTCCTACTTTTTATTTTTTTCTTCTTAAAATACCATATGAGTTTTAGAATCCCAAAAACAAAGCATACTATAAAGAATATGTGTTGGGATCAGAGTGAGCATTGCTGGAATATGCAGAAGCTTAAATGATCTCTTTTTGACCTTTCACTATCACAATAACGACAATAATGGTAACAATCAATGTCTTCGTAAATCTCTATATCATTAAATAATCATCAACCATAGTGATTCTAACAACCAGAGAGTAAACCCTAATAGATATCCCAAACAGACACAGAGAGAAAACAAAACTACTTAGAAGAATTACCCAAGCAACGAATTAGGTAACAAAAATAACATACTCAAATTTCAGACAAAACGGAGATCGTTTACCGAACACACGTTTATCAGTGGAACCCAAAATCATCTTCCTCTTTGTCGTACTGCTCTCTATCAATCTTTTGTTACTGTGCGGCTATACTTAACCCTACTTAAACACTAATTCGAATCTAAATTTTTTTCTCCTTTCTTTGAAGGGATTTGAACCGAGCCTTGATGACTTCTTTTTAAGATTTTCACCACTAAGCCACTAACAATTTTTTTGATTTAATTTTGCTTCCATTAATTGATATCCAATATCAAACATCCTGCTTTTTTAGGTGATATCTCTTATTTATAAATGTTAACCCGTCAAATTATACTTAAAAAAAATACGTTTGTATTTTATTAAGGTCTCTTTTCACTTATAGAGCCGAGCCTCCAGATTCGTATGAACAACTCTGATCACTTTCAAATAGCTATGAGTCATTTAGTTTTACACTTTAGGCTAAGCTTAGTATATATTTGGAATGTATATTTGAGTCATTTAAGCATATAATGATCAAGAGCATGTACATACACTACTAGAAAAACAATAAAACTATGTGAAACTTGTTTAACCAAATCAGGTGAGATGCATTGCAGCCAACTGAATGCAGGCAGGAGCCAAGGAGCTTGCCTTTTCTAAAGCCAAAATGATATCCAATGATAATAAATGAGTTTTTAGTTCCAGTACTTTTTAGTGTCACGTGTACTTGTAATGACGTGGATTACTGATCATGCAGTTAATGATATTAAACTAGAATGATTGCCACATGTACTATATGTTTTGTGCAAAACATTTGTTTATTATATAGTCAAGACTTTATTGACTTGAAACTTAAAGAATAAAAAGTGAACTATTTTTATATGAGATTTTCTAATATGTACAATGTTTCATAGCTTAAGATGTGACCGATATTATTTTCTTCCTAAAAAATTGAAGGAAATAATCAATCCTTTATATGATTCTTGCTCCGGTCCAAAAGAGAACCCTTCCAAAAGAAAACTTTACTAACATATATAGGGGGTAACCCCCTACTAATCTAAGTAGGAGGTAACCCCCTACTAACATAAATAGGGGGTAAACTAAGTAGGGGGTTAACCCCATACTAACATAAGTAGGGTGTTACCCCCTAGTAACGTAAGTAGAAGGTAACCCCCCTGCTTATGTTACTAGGGAGTTACCCCCTACTTATGTTACCGAGGCAGAAAGCAAATGGATTTCCCTTTCTAAAGAACTCAGAGTTGAAGTTGAAGCTAAAAGGTCGTTAGCTGAAAAGACGAAGTGTGAATTAGATGCTGAGAGGAAGTGTTCCAAGGAACTGAAGGATGCAATGCAAATAGCTATAGAAAATCATGAGGTAAAACTAAGCTCTTTTTAAGGTTCCTCTTTTATGATTGTTGTATCAGATGCTTAAGACTCACTATAAACATTCAACAACTTTTGAAGGATAATTATGAGCATCATCTAGAAGTTCTGAAGTTGAAGATAGAGTTAAAAAGAGTGCAAGATGAGCTACAAGAGTATCAGAATTTCTATTAGCAGGAAAGAAATCAAAGGACTGAGGCAGAAAGCAGGTGGATTTACCTTTCTGAAGAACTCAGAGCTGAAGTTGAAGCTAACAGGTCGTTAGCTGAAAAGACGAAGCGTGAATTAGATGCTGAGAGGAAGTGTTCCAAGGAACTAAAGGATGCAATGCAAATAGCTATAGAAGATCATGCACGTATTTTAGAACAGTATGCAGATTTGAAAGAGAAGCATGTCCTGTTGCTCGAAAGACATAGAAAGATCCATGATGGAATTGATGATGTCAAGAAAGCAACTTTCGAAGCAGGAGTAAGAATTGATGATCCAATAATCTTAATAGATGAAGAAACTGAATTGAAGGATACTTCTGAAGTAGTGCAAGCTGCAGAGTCTAAAGAAGAAGAAAGGATAATAATCTTAATAGACGAAGAAGGTGAATTGAAGGATCCTTCTGAAGCAGTGCAAGCTGCAGGTGAACGGCTTTGTCTCCAAAAAGTTCAACAAGCCTTTATAGATCACCTTGGCTCTATTACAAACTATGTGGACTAAAAGCCTTTATAGATCACATTGGCTTTATAGATCCCAAGTGATCTATGTCTACAAAAGACAAAGTTCAACTAGACTTTATAGAGCACATGTGTTCTATAAAGGCTTGTGATCTATGTCTACAAAGACAAACTTCAACTTAGACTTTATAGATCACATGGGTTTTATAGCAAACTATGTGGGATGCAAAGACACTTGACTATGTCTGATTAATATTCTTGCTGAAGTAGGGGATTAACCCCATACTAACATAAGTAGGGTGTTACCCCCTAGTAACATAAGTAGATTAACCCCATACTAACATAAGTAGGGTGTTACCCCCTAGTAACATAAGTAGGCCCCCTACTTATGTTACTAGGGGGTAACACCCTACTTATGTTAGTAGGGGGTAATAACCTTAATATAAGTAGGGGGTAACTCCCTATTAACATCAGTAGGGGGTTAATCCTACTTATCTTATTAGGGGGTTAACCCCCTACTTAGTTAGTAGGGATTTACCTTGTGTTACTAGGGATTTAGCTGGGTCACAACGTCAGAAATCAACAGGTGCAGCAGGAAACTGTTTGAAGGAAGCTGGCAACATTAATAGATCACTTTCACAGCTTGGGTGTGATTTAACATTCTTGTGTATTCCATTGTTATGTTATTGTTATGAAAAATTCTTTGTTGCCCCTCCAGATATTTGTACTCTAGTCGTTGCTCCATTGTAGATATCCATTATAGTTTGAATATTTGCAACAACCCCCTACTTATGTTAGTAGGGAGTTACCCCCTACTTATGTTAGTATGGGGTTAACCCCCTACTTAGTTTACCCCCTACTTATGTTAGTAGGGGGTTACCTCCTACTTAGATTAGTAGGGGGTTACCCCCTACATATGTTAGTAGGGGGTTAATCCCCTACTTATGTTAGTACGGGGTTAACCCCCTACTAACATAAGTAGGGAGTTACCCCCTAGACCCTATAGATATAAAATGTTTATATCTAAATTTTACATTAATACGTTTTTTGCTCTGAATCTCTTCATTTTTAAAGGGGAGTTGAACTTGACTAATTGAAACAATCCCACAAAGGCAGGTGGTTTTCAAGCCCAGAAAAGTTTGCTTCAAGCCCAGAAAAGTTTGCTTCAACTAGTCAATGACAAAGGGTGAATCAATCTCACCAGTTCCAGGAAATTCGGGTAGGAAAATCGCCTCTTCTTCACTTTCACCAATTTCAAAAAACTCGCTAGGGAAGTTGCCTCTAAGAATTTGAACTTCGAAGACAATTTTCTCTTCACTGTGTTCCATGAGCTCAAAAACGCACGCGTCTCCAAGCTTCAAATTATTATCTTTAGCAAAGTTTCCCCAACCATTGGAATCAAATTATTTGGTTCTGTTTTGGCCATTATAAGTCAGGTCCTAGCTCTTACCACGACAGTTGAGAATAGTCGGAACTGCTACAGAAGGAAGTGTTGAGCATATATTGCTAGACGGCCCCTATATACACAAACAATACAAGATTTAAATGACCTTTTCATCTACCTTTCCAAAACCTTCGTTAAATGACAGATTGATTGCCTGCACAAATACGAATTGTATCTTAAAATGTGCTCCGCATTTCAATTGAAAAATGAATTTCCTATATGATAGATACAGACCTTTTTGAAAAAACAAAAATGTACTAAAAATGAATATCCTCTTTGGTCATTCCAAGCATAAAACCAAATGTGCTAAAATCATGGCCATAAATCATAGATGTAATAGTTAATTGGACAAATTAATGCATCAACAAAGCAAATGATGGCATTTTACTGCTGAAAGTGTGATAGTATATATATCCTTTTGTAAAATGAAGTATGAAATTACTTATATTTGTTATGTGTTTTAACTATAAGCACCTTTCACTAAGAACAGTAGGTGCAACCAATGCAAATTCTGAAAGCTCCCGTTCACATACTGTTTTTACTTGTGTAGTTGAATCTCGATCCAAGGTAATATACTAGTATTAGAAGTATTATATCATGGTTCAGGTGCAGATAGTAAGAAGTTTCAATAGTTAGTGATCTTTAACTCATGTCCTGTTTGCTAAGTTAATTTTAAGTGATTTTTTTTTAGAACCAACATTTTGTGATCACCAGTAAACGAGGCAACTACTTAGCTAATGGAAGTTTAAAAAACTAATTGTGTAATTGATTACAAATTTAAGGTGAAGATAATGTCCAAACAATATTGATTAGAGAATATACAAGACAACTACATTTTCTAAATATAGACATAAAGGACCTAGAAATAATGAAATACAACGTACAAGTTGATATACATGTTATTTATACTACATACACACCCTTTTTAACACACTTTGATCTCACCAAATTTAAGTGAGACCACGTGATTTAGTAGGACCTACTTGAATTTAAAATGAGAGTTTGCGGAGAATAATGTGTTATATAGTTTGTTGTTAATTCATTTATAAAGAGTCATTCAATACACAGCTCATAACACAAAAACTACTTCGTTCATGTTCGTCAACAGCGAAATGAAATACCTATTGAAATTTTATGGTATAACAACAATTTGAACTGTAAATATTTACAGCCCGATAAATCAAAGGAAAGAAGCGGCAAAATTCTATGAAACAAAACACTGTTGTTATGGGTTCAATGGTATCCTGAAAACTAGGTGACAACAGCATTTAAGCACGTTCACCTCTACTTTTTCCTGCCTGAGTCAGTACCGTATGCCAACAATAGAATTCTAATAAATAAATTGAAGAAAAACTGCATAACTGACGAAAATAAGAACCTGCAGTTCAGGAAAAACACGACCATCAGCAACAAACACCATCACATCAGGTTATATGTATAACATGAAATAAACCAACATGGAATGCAAGCAAAATGGAAGCATTACTTCTATAAAACTATGAACCCCTTCGATACTCAAGTTGCTTTGTGTTCTCCAGTAAAATCTGTCAACCAATAAAAAAATTGGGAAGTCAGCTATGAAATGAATATGAACCATGTTTTTACTACTATATCAATCACATGAATGAGACAGATTCTTACTTCTCGTATGTAGTTTGCAATTGCTTTGCATCCTTCCGTAGCCAGTTGCATAACATTTTCCAATATATCAATTGGCAGTTTAGAATCCATCTACAGTAAATAACAAAATAAATTAGTGCAAACAAAATTTGATGTCCCCAAATCCAAAAATGAAGTAAAAGCCACACCCAACTGAATGCCGCTCAATCAAACTACATGATTTCCTTTCTAAATTATGAAGCACGGCAACTAGTTTGTATGCAAGGGAAAATTACAATGAAAGAAACTGGTGAAGAAAATAAATGCACTGCCTTCAACAAAATATGTTACAGTGATCTACTTCTGTTAAAATGTTCAAGTTCTCAAATTTTAATCAGCTTTTATGATAACAAGTGCACACTCTGAAGTCAATAGAGGCCGCTATAGCGGCGTTGTGTATTGTACATTTTTAGAATATCAGTCTAAATTCAGAGAGCTGATGAAAAATATGCAACTAAGAAAATAAAATATGTTGCTTGAATCACGAAATTAAGTGTCAAGAATCTTAAGAATGAGACGACGAGGGAAAATGAAGTCTGTACTTGACTGAGCATTAGCTGATGCTAAACAAAAGAACTTCCGAGCAACCACTGGAAAGTAAAGGTTCAAGTCACCCTATCAATGATGTTCATCAAAAGCAAAATGGAGGTCTAGGAAGTTTTAAAAAGTAAAAGAAAAAGTGCAGAATCTTTGTATTTGGTCCTCGGAAGTGAGGGACGCACTTCCATAGTGGTATAGTATGGGAGTTATAAAATGCAATATCACAGTATTTGACTTTCTAACAGGACTAAAACTCCTATTTTTTCCCTCCATAGTGCAGTTCTCACTTCATAGGAGTCAAATCAATAATCTAGGTCTAAAGATAAGAACTAGGGGTGGACATCGGTCGGTCTCGGTCGGATTTCGGGCTCGGAATCCAAAACCGAGTAAACCGCCGGTTGGAGTTTAACAACCCATTTTTGTCCGTTTTTAATTTCGGTTACGGCGGGTTCGGTTTCACGGGTTCGCCGGTTAGATGGGTGGTTTGAATCGGGTACAAAAGATCCAGAAAATTTCCTCTACAAAACTTTGAACATATCCAAAAATCCACACAAAAGTTTACATGCAATTGGATAGATCTAGATCAAATTGAACAGATCTGGAACAACAGTTTATTATTTGATGATATTATTAAAGCTTCTCAAACTAAGTTAAAAAGAAGCATTTGATTTTGATAAATAACTTGTGTATAGATATGAACAATCCCACATACATCTTCACAAGTAACAAACCCAGCACAACATTATCCAATAAACAAATTTAACCATCAATAGAAAGAACAAAGATGGTAGAATGATGAGTGAACGAATCAAACATCAATTGTGGTAGAAGAAATGAAGAGAAGATCTGTAGCTTGAAGATACTCATGTCCCCATTGCATGTATCATTCACATCTAGTGCTGGAAACATCATCTAAGAATGACATAAGAGAATAAATTGAAAGCAAGAAGATGATTATGTGTTGAGAGAGGGGAGAGCAGTTGTCTTTTTAGAGAGAGAGAGAGAGATAGGTGATTAAGATCTGAGAAATGAAATGGGTTTTGTGGTGACTGGTGAGTAAGCCATTCTCAAACGATGTCGTTTAGGTAGTAAAATAAAATCTCTGTGCTATCTACGGTCGGGTGTGGGTTTCGTTGGATTGGTTTTATTAATCCGAAACCGCCCATCTGAAGCCACTTATAATCGGTTCATTGGACCCGTGTGAGCCGTTTAGACCGACCCGTGCATTGACGGACCATTCGGCCCGGACGGTTTGGGCCGGTCGATGAGATTTTGTCCATCCCTAATAAGAACAATTTTGAAAGGAGGGACGGGAAATGCCAACAGCCTTTATGTGACTGCTAATTGCCAATGACAGAGAGCAAGAGAGAGAATTGATAGAGAGATAGGTCCTAAGGAACCTAAAGCCTCTATAAAAAAGGTAAATACCTGCAGTAAGGACATAAATAATAAACTTTCACATTTAAGCAAGACACTACACAATCCATAACCTAGGACCAGGTTACAAACATAAATAAACTCATTTTTTCCAAGTTAATTTACTTCCCTGACTACAAAACAAATATGGAGAAAATTTACCTGAAGAAGGGTCACTTTATCTAACTTCGGCAGAATTCCTACAGTTACATCAGGACCCCCAGCACTGTCTTCTACATAATTCAAATCTGTCCATATTCATTCAGCAACTTTCAATTATTATGACAAACCGTGCAGTACTAAATCGAAAGTTCATTATTGCAAAAAAAGACAAAGCACCCTTGTTAAACACCCAGTTAAAATTTCCAGTAAAACATATACATACCAAGCAGAGGGGTGCTATTGAGGTATCCAGCACTACAGGAAGTTACAAGATCAAGCATAGGGATCCCAGCATCAGCTAGGGCCAAAGTTGCAGCATTTATACAAGCAGACCTAGTTCCTACAAAAGGCATGCTACGAACAAAAGTTATATAAAAGTACAGAGACCGACCCGTTTTAAATATTGCCAAAAATTAACATGAGATTTTTTTTAAAAAGAGCACAAGAACAAAAATAAAATAAAATAACAAGATCAAAAAGGATCACAAGATCCCGATATCAGGCATGAATTACCTCCATCTGCTTGGAGAACTTGGACATAAATATCTATCTGCAAATTAAATAGCCAAATCATTGCAAAAAGAAAATACATAATTTACAATGATTAAAAAAATAAGGTCCAGAGACTGTAATAGAACCTGGGAACGGGGCATTAAATGTGTCAATATGCATTCTTCCATGGTTTGTCGAATAACCAGAGAAATTTCGGTTGATCTCCTGTAGCATGAGCAAACTTCAATCAAATATATAAGAAACAAACAAGAGGTTGTCCCATGCCAAGGGTTATGGAACCTTGCAAGAACAATCAATCTAATAAACTCTGAATGACAAACAAAATGATGGAATATTTATGTCTAAATAAAACATTGAGCACCGAGTGCCGAGTTTTTAGGAACAAAGGGAAAGAAATGAAAAATTGATAGAAAGAAATGAAGAAGAAAAAAAAAATTGAACACATTTTATTTTAAAAATGATAATAGGAGATGAGACTCGCTTCTAATGGTTTCACTTTCACAAAACTCCTTTCACAATACAACAAACACGTGTATTGGATCCCTCTCCCATCCTTATGTCTCCTATGCGTACTTGTCCCTTTAAACTACTTAACTTCTCTACTAACTAACTATTTAGTTAATCTATATCCCTTCTAACTAGTTAACTTATCTTATTAATTAAATAACTATAATGATAGATCCTAACAATACCACTCCCCAAAAATCTACCTTATCTACAAGGTTCGTGTATTCCAACAGATCATCTCCTCACCATGTTTCTGGTAAAGGTTCCTTCAAAATCAGCTGGTCCCTGGTAAGGTTCTCAGAATTCAATGATCAGCTGTGCCTGTTTCAAATAAACCGATAATATTTCCAGCTAAGCTCATGTTATTGAGCCGCTCAACTAGAGACTTTTCTGAAAGATGAGCTGCTAAACCATAATAACCCGTCATACAAGCAAGGTTAGTAGCACTTTGTTTACCAGGGTTTTGTGGAGTTAAATCCTTGACAAATAAGGCTTTACGTTGACGATCAACAGGCTTACTACCATTTCCTCTCTTAATACGCTACTCTATTCACATAGAATTTCAATCAAACCAGAATTTACATTTCATCACAACAACAACCAAGCCTTACAAAAAAATCCCAGCAGAAAAGGAACATGTAATACAATTCCTAAATTCCACACCTATTTCAGACACCTCTTTCGTAGTTTAATTCCTACGTGTGCAAAAAGATGGAAATGACAATTTATAATTGAAAATTATTCTCAAGAGTGATCATATTATTTCTAGCTCACTCTCGTCCTATCAGTACAGCAATACTATATCAATTAAGTATGAAGTATCAAGATCAGGCAAAAAGACTGGGAAATTAAACAAGTAAATAAGAAATAACCTGTCGCCCTTTGGTTTCCTCATGCGATCACCAGTGCTAAAATTAGCCATGCTGTATTCACATCGAACCTAGACATGGAAAGAAGAAAAAACATGATTAAATTTTCAATACAATGCATATAAATAAACTAAGAGTACATTACACCCAATGTATTATATTACAACTTAATAGAAGAAAGATACCAGAGCCTTGTCGCTCATTTGCTGGCTCCTATTTTGCACCTGAAATATATAGAAGATACTATAAAAACGGCAAACATCATCTAAAGCTCAAAACTTTTGTAAACAGAAAAATTGATTATTCCCTAAGAAAATATATGAATCCATCTTGAATTTACAAGAATGACGATGCATAAGCAAGAAAAATGATTATAAAGTACCTCTCTAGGGCCATAAACAGCAGCAATGACTTTGGTATTACCCATCTCGAAAATGGCAGAGCTGGTATTAAGTTTATGGTGAAATGCTTTGAATAAATATATAAAAAATAAATTGAGAAAGATAAAAAGTATCTACCCATCAGCTTTGGATACAGCACCAATCTCTGCTCGAATTTGTCGCATCTAGGATTGCATAAAGAAGAGAAAAGATGGTAAGTTAAATTTGATACGAGAAAGAACGCATGTGAAATTGAAATATAAAAAGGAAAAAGGGGAAAACAGCAGTACTTCCATGGGTCGGCGACCATCAGAGCGAAGTCCTTCAGGGCTGACGTACTCCATCTCTCTGTTCTTTGCTTCGGAGAAAGAATAAAATAAATAAATTAATTAATAAAATCTTCCAAAACCCAAGTTATCAATACACAACTCTACATCTCTTCTCTAGAATTGAAGCAAATACACATTCTCTACATTGCTGCTTTAGATTTCAGACCTGTGCTCTGCGACGGCTCACGGCAGTCGGCGGCGGTCTGAAACTTGCGTTTGCGTTTTATTTGGTGGAATCAGAGTTCAGTTCAGAACAAGAGACTCTCACTATAGAATCTTGGGCCAAGTTTTCAGAATAAACGCTGTCGTTTTATTCATTTCAAAATAAAAGGTCAAATATTATTATCGAGCAATTAAAATTTGAGAAATTAATGCTATCCCTACGAAAAAGTAAAAGCTTTCCATCTGGTTATTCCCTAGAACCGCATAATCAATCATAGATTTAGAAACTTTCTTGAAAAACCCTAGTTTGTACGATAACAATCCAATCCACAGAACTTGCTTCCACAAACAAAAAAAACACGACAAGTTTATCTTTGAGAAATCAGAAACAAAACAATTATTACCTGCTGCTGCTGCTGCAGCAATTCTCGGAACCTAGAACAAGGGCGGCGGCGGCGTGAGGATAACACTTGTTGAAGAAAGAGATCAATCCAATTCCGACAGAGATTTCGAGGGAGTTTTTGTAGAATTTATTTATCAATAGTTTAGTAACATTTGTGATGCTACATCGCTTTCATATTTATTCTTAATATTTTTATTTTTTAAAACTAATATTTTAACAAACTTTATATATTATTTCATTTGTTTTTATCAACTAAATATTTTATTTAAGTTTTTAATATTTATTTAGCATAAATATCTCCACAAAGGCACAAACTACTCATTATCTATACTTCTCTATTATATATAAAGAGAATAGAGGATTTTGAGAACATGTTGGGTTGACTTTTTTATTATTCCAATTATACCCACAAACAACAAAACTTATAATAAAAACTTATAATGATATTTTATTTTATTTTTTAAGAAAGATTATAATGATGCTATATTTTGGTATTATTAAAAAGATAAGAATTTTATTATATTATTAAGGTTAAATACCACTTTTGGTTCTTTTAGTTTGTTAGAATTCTCAAGTTAGTCATTTAAGTTTCGAAAGTTTCAATTTGGTCCTTTTATAGTTTGACAAAATTCTCAAGCTAGTCATCTAAGTTTCAAATATGTCATTTTAGTTTGACAGAACATATTTGGGTCCCAAGTTAGTCATTTAAAGGACTAACTTGAGAATTCTGTCAAACTAAAATAATCTAATTGAAACTTTTGAAACTTAAAGGACTAACTTGAGAATTCTGTCAAACTAAAATGACCAAAAGTAATATTTGGCCTATTATTAATAAAACTAATGCAAAAAAATCGGACTTTTATGAGAATATGAAAAATTAAAAAATGGGTCGAAACGATGAAATTTTGGATTTTGAGAGGCAGAGTCCCGCAAGAAGTCCCTTCTAAAGGAGTTTTGGTCCGTTATTTTTTCTGATTTTTTGATAAGTTTCGGAGCAATCCGATCAAGTTGCCTGAAAACCAGATTTTTGACTAAGAAAAGTTAACAATGATCCGAAACAGAATGATGAGAGTTAGGAAGATTAATATTGTCCATAAAATGACTATCCATGTTACAAACATGTTTAGAATTTGTGTTGATACAGTTCGGATTATATAATCCGAATTGTTTTTCCCTTAATAAAATGGTGTTTATAAGGTGTTTAGATTATATAATCCGGAGAAAAAAAAATCAAGTAACGCGCTTTATTTTTTTGAAGTTTTCAAATTATAAAATCCGAATTGGTGAAGAATTCATTTTTTTCACCCAATAATAAAGTAGAAAACTCGGTTCGGATTTTAAAATCCGAAAATCACAGGGACATTTTTGAAAAAATCATGGGACGGGTAAGAATGATATAGGTTAGAAAAAGTAATAATCTAAAATGGTGAGTAGAATGTTAGCAGCCTTGACAAATCGAAAGTAATCATACTTGGACCGAGAATTGCCAAAAGAAAGCAATGTAAATGTCAGCTTACGTTGATGGTTTCAATGTCATTGTCTTGTTTAAGTCCATACATGACTTTAACATGTTGATAAACTGATTTTAGAGTGGTTAATTAAATAAGCTCTCCAAAATAGGTTAAGAACAAGGACTTAATTAAACTCGCATAATAACTTATTGAAAGCGTTTTATTCAATTGTTTACCCAAACACACCTTTATTTTAAAACGACTAAGTTCATATACATAACCACTTTCAATAGAAATAGTACATGACATGAAAACTGGACGTAGCCCACATGCAAGATTCTAAGGTAAAACAAACATCAATGATCTTTACAAACAATCAGTCATGTATAGCACATATACTAAAGCAGGATGCAACCGAAAATTTGAACAAAGTCGGATCCTTAAGTTGTAAGTTGGTTAGACGAATGCTAGTCCTGTAGGGCTAGCCAAAAAAATCTGCAATAACCATGGTTGTTTCTGTGACGGTATATAGGTAGATTCTTTCAAAATGTGTTTGAAGATACATTAAGCATGCTTGAACATCTTCATGCTGAGCCAATGGAAGTACACAGCAACCACAATTATAGGCAGAGTCAATGGCACTAAGAAGCAATAGTACCTATGAAATGAATACAAGTCAGGAAAATAAGGAGGGTTCCTTCCTTTTATGGGAGAGGTACGAGTAATAGCAATGTTAATGTTGATGATGATAACATTTACAGAAGAAATAACAATAATAAAGTATAGTTCCTGAAATGATTTTCATTGCCATATCATTCATCACTTGCATAAAGTTTAATTTTCATTTCATCATAGTCCAAACTCCAAAAGGGGGAGACTGGTGATAGCAGGCTATGTGAAAAAGTGGTTAACACCAGTTACCAGCACAATGATACCAATCGCAGATCACATCAAGATGCTACATAGCGCTGCTGCCACCACCGTCATTTGACAACACTTTGTACTAAATAGCATATCGTAGAACAATAATGATAAATTCAAATTCCACTGCGCTTTAGCGCTGATGTAGCCACCAACACTTAGCAAATTGCACCCCTAGCATTGAAAGGTGGACTTATGTGTGGACTTCAAATGATCAACCATATTTATCTTTTTTAATGACAACAATAATATAACAAATATAATAAAAATTCTTATCTTTTTTAATAACACTAGCAATATAACATTATTATAAGAAAAATAGTTTAAGAGTATAATTGGAATAACAAAAAAGTCAGCCCAAAATCCTTTCAAAAGGGGTTATTTTCTTTATATATAGTATAGATTACTGGCTTTCATATGAACGCCCGTATATCCGCTCTTTTATTATACTAAAACGTATTTGTGACTTTTGAATTGTAAGAAATTATGCTTATCTTTTTTAAACACCAACAATATAGTAAACATAAAATAAATTTTTAACTTTAAAAAATGACATCAACAATACAATAATTTTATGGACAATTTATTTTTTTGAAGAGGCTAAAATGGAATATATTACCAAATCAAAATGTTCTTTCTAACACAAGGTGTACCATGGAAGAACAAAAAGTCAATACAATATGTACAAACAAAAAGAATGCACCAAAGACCTAAAAGCAAGAACCAAAACTATGTAGTGCCCAGTATAGTTAATGGACTAAGCCGCCACCCATGAAAATTTAATGGAAGAGAGACAAAATTTGCCTTCAATCACACATAGGAAAGAGCCTTAATCTTATCCACCACTTATAAAATGGAGCACTCTTTTGCATTGAAACTCCTGTTGTTTCTTTCCTTCCAAATTTTTCACACGGTAGCAAACCAAAGCACCTGCATAATTGATCGTCGTGCCTTAGCCCCACCACCAGCATAAGTAAATTGATTAAAATGATCCACTACATAATAAGGAGTAACCATAGAAATTCCGATCCACCTATAAATAAAGTTCCAAACAGATCAAAAAAATGCGGCAATGCAGAATTAAATGAAGATGAATTTTCCAAAGAGTCACAGCCAAAAACACACATCCGAGAATCATAATCAATAACGCCACGGCGAAATAAGTTATCCTTTGTATGTAACTATCACGAAACAGACGCCAAGCAAAAAGCACTACCTTCAATGGGATATCCTTATTCCACATTGATGATGACGCCACTAACACAAAAATTCTCCAAAGACCAATGCCACATATCATCTTTGTCAACCTGCAAATTAACATTTTGAAGTAAAAGAGTAAGCTCCCCCACCTGCTTTTGCACACAAACAACTGCACCGATGGGCTCGCTGGTAAGGTCTTCGGAGAAGATTTCCTTCCTTGTTACATGTTGTCGATCAATGTTGATCTTCAGTGGTCAATCGTCGTCGTAATTGGCAGAGGAATTCCGATTCTGTTTTTTTGATTGAGAAGAGGTGACATAAGAGATAGGGTTAATCGTAGACATTTTCTTTTTTTTAATCGATTGACTTTTTTGGTAATTAAATAATTAGATCAAAGGTTTAAAAAGTAAAGTAATAGGGTAATTGGATGTGTGTTTCTTTGTGATAGGCTAGTAGCAAAGCTCACACGGATCGATGACATGTAATAATTTATTAAAAGAGCATATTCTATTGATCGTTGTGATGCGGATAGGTACGTCGCAGAGATTCTTTTATTTATTTATTTCTTCTTGCACTTCCTTGTTATGGAGAGACGAGTGCACACCCCACGTTTCAATACAGATTTGGAATTTCACGTGAATTCAGAAGAAATTATCCACTGATTAATATTTCTTTGATCTTTTAATGTAAGAAAAAAAAATCATTGAATAACCATGTATCTAATCAATATTATAAATCACATATATTAGATAGCTATTCAATTGATAGGAAAAATAAATCTTTACTCATCTATGTACAAATATGTTTAAAATTTGTGCCGATACAGTTCAGATTATATAATCCGAAGTGTTTTTTCCTTTGAATTTTTTTTGAAAAAAATCATAGGGCAGGGTGAGAATGACATAGAATGGAAAAGGTAATAGTCTAAAATGGTAAGTAGAATCTTAGCGGCCTTGACAAACCGAAAGTAATCATACTTGGACTGAGAATTGCCAAAAGAAAGCAATGTAAATGTCAGTTTACGGTTGATGGTTTCAATGTCATTGTCTTGCTTAAGTACTTATAAAGACTTTAAGATGTTGATAAACTGATTTTAGCTTGCTTAATTAAATAAGCTCTCCAAAATAGGTTAAGAACAAGGACTTAATTAAACTTACAGAATAACTTATTGAAAGCGTTTTATTCAATTGTTTGCCCAAACACACCTTTATTCTAAAAGGACTAAGTTCATATACATATTTTCAATATAAATAGTGCATGACATGAAAATTGGAGGTAGCCCACATGCAAGATTCTAAGGTAAAACAAACATCAATGATCTTTACAAACAATCAGTCATGTATAGCACATATACTAAAGCAGGATGCAACAGAAAATTTGAACAAAGTCGGATCCTTAAGTTGGTTAGACGAATGCTAGTCCTGCAGGGCTAGCGAAAAATATCTGCAATAACCATGGTTGTTTCTCTGACAGTATATAGGTAGATTCTTTCAAAATGTGTTTGAAGATACATTAAGCATGCTTGAACATCTTCATGCTGAGCCAATGGAAGTACACAGCAACCACAATTATAGGCAGAGTCAATGGCACTAAGAAGCAATAGTACCTATGAAATGAATACAAGTCAGGAAAATAAGGAGGGTTCCTTCCTTTTATGGGAGAGGTACGAGTAATAGCAATGTTAATGTTGATGATGATAACATTTACAGAAGAAATAACAATAATAAAGTATAGTTCCTGAAATGATTTACATTGCCATATCATTCATCACTTGCATAAAGTTTAATTTTCATTTCATCATAGTCCAAACTCCAAAAGGGGGAGACTGGTGATAGCAGGCTATGTGAAAAAGTGGTTAACACCAGTTACCAGCACAATGATACCAATCGCAGATCACATCAAGATGCTACATAGCGTTGCTGCCACCACCGTCATTTGACAACACTTTGTACTAAATAGCATATCGTAGAACAATAATGATAATTTCAAATTCTACTGCGCTTTAGTGCTGATGTAGCCACCAACACTTGGCAAATTGCACCCCTAACATTGAAAGGTGGACTTATGTGTGGACTTCAAATGATGACTTCACTACACTGAATGTTGATTACTAAAGTCCCCTTTGTAATCACATATATGAGCCTATTCGAGACATCAAAATCCTTTTAAAGAGGTGATCAGGGATGTAAAACTTTAACTGACTTACTAGGGTTTGAAGCATATTGACAAATGAGACAACTTGAACAAAAAATAGTAATTTCATTTTTCTCCCTACCACCAAAGCTGTATAAAACAAAGAATCACAAAACAGACATATATTGCAATTTCAGAGTAAATGAACATTTAGGATCTTGAAATTGTAACGATCAAGCAATTTAGTCCCTCAATCAAAACCAATGAAAGAGCTATGTATTGACTTAAATAATCTCTTGTTCCATCAAGACAAAAACACAGAACATTTAAAATCTTGGTGTTAAATTTGACGAAACGACCAAACTTACCAACATTATTCAATTTAAGGTACTAAATTGCTATTTCATAAATTTGAGGAATAAACCCTTACAATTTCATACGTTCTCCTGAAAAATCTCACAAAACTTATATCACAAAATAAACTCATAAGTTATAGAAATAGCTTATATAGATAATCTGCAAATAAGAAAGAATAGAATAGAAAAGTGAGTTATGTTACCAGTCATTTTGGAAGGAAGAGATGAAAGGGTTGTTGAAAGGAGGAAGAAGCTTTGAAAAAAGAGCAAGAAAGAAGTAACCAACAAATAGAACAGAACCAATTGATACCAATAACCATCCCCATAATTTTGACGCCATTCAATTATTTGATCGATTTCAACACTGAACCAGAAGTGAAAAAATGTCAGCAGGAATTACAAAAAGTTGCAAACCTCGATGGGCTGAACTGGAGGTGGTGGGCAATACCGGTGCGGCGGCGATAGAAACAAAGATTGAAACCTCAAATCTATTTTCTTATATGTTTGAGTGTTCAACAAAACAAAATCAAACCAATTAGACTCGTCTCTATTGATTAAAATTATTGATTTCATGTAATCAAAAAGATTATATTTGATTATTATCTCTTTTTGTTTCGAATTATATTCGTAGTGACTATTTACAAGTTGGGTTAGATTTCGATCGAACTTGTTATTTGATCCAATCAAATCAAATTTAATTAGTTTGAGTTGAGTAAAAAAATTGTAATTTTAATGTCAAATTTGAAGCAACTCAACCCGATAATGAATGAGTTTGGTTAATAGGTCGCTAAACATAAATTTTTTGAAAAATTCGAAGGAAAAAAAACATGTATAATTAAATTAGATTTTTTTATAAAATTAATATTTGAACTAATTTTTATTATTTAAAATTTTAACAATTAAATTTACTTAAAGTATTTCAATGTTAACACATCGAAATCTTAAACACATTACCCAAACTAAAATATTTTAGGTTTGAGTAAATTAATTAAATTAGGCTCAAATTTGAATGAGTTTGAGTAAAAAACTAGGTTGAACCGTTGGGTTCCCACAACATTCAAAAATATTTTTTTTCTTCTTATTTTAACTTCAAATCATGTTTTTATAGCATTTTCACTTATAGACTATTTCAGTGGCTATTGAAATTATATTCATTTTCACTTCTTATATTTAATAAAAAAAATTGAATAAAATTGTAAAAATGTTATGTATTCCTTAACTAAAAAATAAAAATAAAACGTCATTAAACGTAACTCAGTTGGTAGCTACTATGGACATTATGTGTCGGATTCTCCACCTCTCCATATATAATGTGCGTGAATCTAAACACAATGTTTTAAAGGATCAAATATTTAATTTAATTCACACTAATGTTATTATTATTGGACGGTTTTAGGTATCTATGAATAGTATTTAAACTAAAATATACTTTATTATGTAGATATCTCAACTATTTGCAAAATTTATATAGGTCTATAAACTATAAACTAAGTATGTGATTGAGTCAGTAAATTTGTCCAAATTACACCGATCTCCCCTTTGTTAACTACGTTAACCATATTTAATGACGCATACATATTTATTTTCTCTTATTTGCCTCAAAAAATGGAACTCATGCATGCCCTATAGCGGTTTCTTTCTCACCAAATTACCACTTCCAATAAAATGAAGCATGAGTCAAAAATCAAAAAATATGAAACATCGTATCTTTCTTCCTCTTACTGACTTATTTTTCTCAACAATGACTTGGTTTTAAATTTTTATAGCTGCTGTTATGGGATAACAAACAGATCTTGTATTGCTATTAGTATTATGTGCCAAATTAATGAATTATGTCTGCTTCCATGTGTGAAGAAAATCGTATCATTTAAAGATCATGTTATTATGGTGTTATATATCAAAAGCCATATTACACTATCTTTATGGAACTAATTAAACCATAAAAGTATTATGATATCAACTTTATTTTGTTAATAAATCAAGTTGAAGTACATCTTTCAGGAATTAACTGATGTTTATAGCATAACTGCATGACCAATAACCAAACATAAATTTTTAATATAGACTCTATTGAATCTCATCCAGCTTCTGGATGCTGCCAAACAACTCCTAAATCACAAATTCCTCACTTGTTCTATTTTAGACAACATATCACATCACATATCACATAGCGATTTACAACAAGGTATGAATTATTGATTTTTAATGCTATACTCATATCACATCCCATCATACATGTATATACAAAAAGATTATACATAGAGAGAGGGAGAGTTATTTATGTTCTAGATCTTTTAGTTGCTTTTTTAAGAGAGCATGCTCATACCGCATTCTTTCAAGCCTAGTCTCAACCATGTACATCTCATCTTTAAGGTGATGAACTCTTTTCTCCAGCCACGCTATGTCCGAAGGACTTCTAGTCACTCCGTTGTCCATCCTATTCATAAAGTCTACAGGAGGGTTCATATGTATATGTTGAGGTCTGGCCAAGAGCACCAGTATGCTAAACTGCTGCAACAGAATGAAATCAAGTGTTAGTCGTAAATGGTGGAAGTAGTAGATTTGCAAATCGCAACAATACTTAAAATAGACCATTATAGAATGGCACTGAAATTCAAATCATGATGATTTTGAAGAATAAAGCAGAACTGGTAACCAAGCAAGCATTAAAAGTCAAACAAGATTACAAGATGTATCAAGCTGAAACAGATAAAACCAGGGAATTGGGGGTGATTTTCTTAGTCCTGACTAATATTAAAAGGCGGCGTAGGGCACGGAGCATCTAGAAAGGGTAGATGTGTGGACGAGAATCCCACTTTGAACCCATGACCTCCAAGTCACAAGGCAGCAATTGTATTGTTGCGCCAAGGCTCGCCCTCTAATCATTATTTGAACAGATAAAATACCAAATTTAGATTCTTCATTTTTTTTCTTTTATCATCTGAAAAATGAAGCGCTCAAATAAAATTGGGTGTTCAGAAAGAAGGAAACCAACACAAATGCACTATAACTTGAACAGTAATGATAGCACCTTGATGCCAGTAATTGCAACAATTTAATTTTGGTACCAAATAAATAAGTACCGCTAGTCTCAAGTTCTTGACATAACTTCATTGACTAATCCACAAAGCAAAAGAAGGAATAAATCTAAACTTTTTGTTTAAAGTACACACCTGCATGAAGAAAATCAGAGCAAAAATGGTAACAAGGAGCAGCGAAAGATTGCTCTGACTTTTCAAAGATGACCTAATCTTTGTCGCGAACTCTTTGAACAAAGATGGAACAGACGACGACGTGTCAATGAAATTATCTTGCAATTGGGCACTAACACTGTGAATAGCATTGATGGCATCGGATGTAGTTTGCCTCCCTGTAGGATTACTTTGATCCTGTGATCCTTCTGAAGTTTCTCCCGTCTTTGCTTCTCTATCAAAATTCATTTTGCCATTTTTAACTACAGCAGCAATGGAACCACTTTCTGCCTCATTAAAAGCAAATTATAAATCTTCAAAAAATAGGACGTTTCAATAGACACTAGTCTTATATGAAAAGAAAAAGGCACTTCAAAATTTAAGAAAATATATAGCCATACCTTGTTTTACAAGGTTCTTCTCTTGCAAGAGCTCATGTGCCTGAAAGGAATATAGACACATTCTTAAACAGACATTTAAAACATGGAACAGCAGCAAAACTAAAGGTGTAAAATGCAAAAAAAATAAAAATACCATGTTTATCCACAATGCATAAGCGTCTTTACATTCGTCAATTGTTGACTGTACTATTTTTCCTGTGATTGTTCACCCACTTGGAATCAATAGAAGTTCAAATTCATTGCAAAACAACAACAACAACAACAACAACAACAATCAAGTCTAATCCCACCAGGTGAGATCAGCTACATGGATCAAATGACTCCATGAAAGTATCTCAGAATATCTTGATAATATGTTAGAGTATCGTAGTTTATCTCGGAAGATTAGTTTCTAATCATAGAGTATCTTATACCACTGGATCATTACTACGATAGGAGATTTTCTGATGAAACTGCATTCAAAAGAAGCAGAATCTGCAAGACACCAAAGCATTGTCACCGTCCTCTCAGTCACGTGCTCTCCATGTGCCATGACAGACACACAATCTTCTCCAGTGTGTGAGGTACACTGGCCGTCTTCCCAGAGGCCATTTGCAAAGATGATTTTCCCATTATGTTTTCTGGCCTCTCCTCTTTCCATTTGGGCATTGAGTTCTTATTATTTCATATTCAAAGTTCTTATTATTTCTCTTCTTTTATTTATTGAAAAAAAAAACATAAGCCATAACTTCAACAAAGTTCATGACAATGATCAAAACAATCCCAACGTAACTCTTACATTGCGTGTTAAAGATGTTTATGAAGGATTGAATAATCTATATATGAGTAAGTTTTGTGGATCATTGACTACTAAAAGCAAGGGTAACTGTTATGAACAAGTATTGCCCTAGGTACTGAGATGAGACGAAAAAAGCCTCACTGCTAAATGCAACTGCATCAGTGGTAAAACAGCTAATGCATCTTTGGGCACTACTGGGTCTAATATTACTTGGAAATTCAGGAAAGTGTAATAAAAAAGTCCTAAAAATATCATCTGAAATTACATGCTGTGTGTGACCTAGAGTCCAGAAGCCGAAGATCACATTATTCTATCCATCCGTGCTATTTTGGGTTGAAGCTACATTGTCCCCCTTTTTGTCCCGCTTTATCCAAAAAATTTACCACTATGTCTCACTAGGCCTTCTAACTTACATTTGGTTTGTTGAAGTTAAATGATTTTTAGGTGAGAAAGGAATAGTAGGAAGACTTTGAAATAAGAAATATTATTATGGATTTATGGTATAATAGAATGATTTTATTTGATACAAAAAGACTAAATACTAATAACCTTCATTAATTTTACTAATATACAAAACTCTAAATCCTAATCAAATAAGAAAACAATTCCTAATACTATCTCCGTCTCATTATAAGCGTCTCATTTACAAATACTTCTCTGTCTCAAATTATTTGTCACTTTAGAATACTAAGACAATTTTTACTAACATTTTCCAACAATAATCTTATTTCATTAAAATAGTCACCTAACTATTTCACTACTACTACTACTTTCAACCACTCAGATAAAATGGTTATTTAAACTATACACACTTTTTACTGTTGAATTCAACATAACTAATCATTTTCTTAAAAGTGTGCATTACTTTTAAAAGACACATAATATGAGATGGAGGGAGCAATAAAATAACTAAGAAAGATGAACACTGAATATCTAAGAAGTAACGTAAAATACATAAGATAATAAACTAAGGGTCATGCTAACTAGTGCCAGGAAACAAAAAAAGTAAATTTTGCATTGAAAAGAGCATTTTTTTAATACTTTTTAAGAGTTTGACTACACATGTTCAAGATGTTTTTACTATATGTGTTTCCTTAACTAGTGCACTAGGGGCACTTGTTAGCATTTTCCATAAACTAATTCTGATAGATAATCTAAAGTTATGTTTGGCCAAGCCATCTTTTAGATTTTCATCAAAGATCTTCATATGTAGCTTTTTTATGAAGAGTAAAACCTAAAAATAAAGAGCTTCTCAAAAAGCCAACCAAATCCCAAGTCCTATACTTTCGCGTTTTTCCCGTTCTATTTTTTCAATCTCGCAGCAAATGTTTCAGTGAGCGGTGACCTAGCATTCATTACAACAGGTCTTTCCAACATATATTCCTTATTCATTACAACCACGAATCACCTACACATGTGTTGATACAAGTTTCCCTACCCCAATACTAACATACACCAAATGCTTCCTATTATAAACGCCCACAAGCTGAGGCAATTAAAAGATGCTTTTCTCATACTTCTAGATCTTTTCTTGGAAACGACAAGGCCATGCTCTTTGACCTGACCAAAATACACTACCATGAAGATACTAACGACTTATTGGGAAAAAACCCAGGTCCAACATTGGAAAGATAGGACTCTAGATAAGAGTTTATAAGGAGGCACTCCTCACTTTATAAACCGATTTTGTAAGGATGAGTTAGGCCCAATTTCAACAAGACTCAGAGAAACCCACCTCAAAATGTTGATAGAAATGTTACGTACAATAATTTAAATGATTACACAAGATATTATTTACAATGAAAACCAGTCGAATAATAGTCTTTCAGAATGTATTATAAAAAATCATACCTCTAAATATAGTTTTCTTAGAAAATGCCACATTCACATATACCCGTAAGATGCAGCGTTCTTTTGATTCATCCTTGTCTCTCTCTACATTCCACAGCCCCTGGGAATTAAAAAAGATACCAGTCACTTTTAAAAAAAAAAAAAAAAAGATACCAGTCATAAGTAAAAAGGACAACTCATTGGATAGAGAAATGCGAAGTTACTAACTGTTCAATAAACAAAATAAATCACAATTACAACCCAACTGTCCCAAACTTTGCAGATTAAAATATTAGCCTTCTCTCCGGAAATCAATTTGCTAGTTTGATCTAGTAGAGTGGGGTCAAAGGCATGTTGACAGTGGAATATACAGTGATTCAAAGTCCCAGTGTTTTCCACCATTACTTAAACTCATTCTTTTATTTTAACTTTGTAAAATTGATTTTTGTGTACCGCAGTCATCATTATCAGAAAATGTGCAAATTGTTTTTCAGTGTTTGTTGAAACGCCTTATTGATGCTAGCTCATAAGTTCACTCAAGGCTGTCATTTCAACTTTTTTTTTATTCGAGTGTTTGTAGAAAGTATATTCAATCTGGCTCATAGAATTGTTTGCTGATGTTCCCTGGCTTTTATGTTTCAACTGTAATACCAGCCTCTCTGTTCAGGTCATGGCATGGGCAAGACTTCAGTTATCCTCCGCAGACCCCAGATTGGAGCAGGCTCATGCATTGGGCTGCTTTAAGCTGTTGTACTGGTCTTGTCCTTAGTCCTAGTCCTCTTACATTTCTTAACGAACAAATTCAACAGATGGCCTTAAATTGAAAGTCAATTGGTAATGGATCAAACTTAGAAGTTTGACCAAATTCCTCATTTCATAGTCATCAAGTTCTTAAATCGAACACCAATAATTATATAGTTTTTACAAAGTACAGCAACACAGTCAAAACAAGACATTAGGGGCAATCTAATTTTGATAATTGTGTAGAAGTATAGAAAAAGAGGGATTGAAGAGTGTTAAAGATGACAGTAAAAAAAATCACTACAAAAATCTGATACTATCCACCGATAATGAGAGGTAACACTCAAACAAACAAAATGCAAAACTCAATACTTTTAATTTGAAAAAAATTATGATGTTCAAAATTACTAAAAAGCTAGTATTTTATGCCTAATGATTCAGTGTCTCAAGAAGTTTTGTACCTCGACGAGAAAGTAATCTGCATAAGGTACGTCACTGACTTCTTGTGATGTCTGTATAACCAAATGACTGGACGAAGTAACAAATACACGTCAATATAATACAACTTTTTTCATATATTCCATGTATTCAGTGCAATAACTTCATTCCTAGAAAGAAAGAAAAACATAAAAAAGAATATGAATTGATGCAAAAGATTGCACTGATAATCGAAAGTCAGCAATAACCTGTTCCTATAAACTCGATATTTCTGGACCTCATGGCAGCCACCCGATTTTGCTCCTGAAAAGGAAATATGTTGAAAGGAAGATAGGAACAGCTCCTCGAACATTTTCAAAATTCCTTGAAACTATCATATAAAGATTAAAAATATTGATGCCTAAAATATGACATGGGGAAATGGCCCCATATTGTTTATAGACTTGCCTGTCTTACACGTATAGCTTCATTCAAATAGTTAACTAGAACACCCACTAACACTTATCAGCCACATTTTTGCATTGTTTTATAAGAAGTGGGTACTTGTAGAGCTTTTGCTTCTAACAATTTTTTTCTCTATACTGTTGCATTTAATTAACATAATGTTAAAAGTTTACTTCAGACTTTAGATATGTGAAGAATAATCCATTTACAATTCTATGAAGCCGGTGTTGACGGCCATGATTCCATTAAAAGTTCTAAATTAGTTTAAAATAAAGCCATTTACTTTGTTCCCTTAAAATTTAAGCTTAAGCTTCACCATTTAATATTCACTAACAAGTAAAATTATAAAGGGAGAACAAAACTAAAATTAAACTCAGGAAAGAACAAGAAATTATAGTGTAGATGAGATATAAAGCAGCAGACGCATACCAAGATAAATTTTTATTGGATGTTGAAATGACAGTTCACGAGCATACCCAAATTTCTCTTGAGGATGCCATGAAGCACACTTGAAGTCTGAAATAATAAATAAAGATAAAATCATCCTCACCAAAACAACAAAGCATGGGAAAAGACTTCAGTTATCACTATTCATTCCTAGGAAATATATTAGATGACAGCGAGAAAAGCAAACAAGACTAGAAAATGAAAATGGAAATTAAAATGTATAGGTTGAAGAGTTTCATGCAGGCTACCTTTATCGCCGCATCTTCTACGATAAGACTCAAGAAAATTTATAGCATCATCCGAGAAAAAGTACCAAAAGAAGTCTTCAACCTTTATCTGCAGTTTGTGAATTAAAAACAGGAACAACCTCATAAATTCGAAAATTAATATCATCAAATTTACCAGGAAGTTTAGAAGAACATAATCAGACATAATCATTTCAAATAAGTTAGTACCGGAAATATTGATTCTGCAACACACGTATAAGCTTCTGGGGCTGCATAACAGAAAATAAGTTCAAATCATCAGCAATTCATATCTTTGTCGCACACAAAAGTGGATTGTCCCACATGATGGACATTTACACATGAAGTGTCTCTTGCTTGTACATGCATTCAATGCTTCCTATCAGTTTACACAATGCACAAATTCACATAAACAACCAAAGAAATAATCTAAGATACTCTAAGATTAGAAACTGATCCAAAGTGATAAACTAAGATACTCTAACATAATATCAAAGATATTAAAATGTATTTTCTTATATTCTTACAGTGCCAAAACCGGCCACACTAAACAATAGAAAGAATCATGGCATAAGGAAATGGCAATTTTTCATTCAATGAAAAATGTGGCGTGTTCAAGGGAAATTGCAAATAAATAACCGAGCAATTGGTCATATTAGAAATACTGGTTTGAAAAGTTTTGCGCATATCTTCATCCCTAATTTAATGAAACAAGTTTCGTTTATCGAAGATGAAAGACATATTTGTAAAAAGGTAAGGGAAGAGAGATATGTGTTCCTCCTAAGGTGTTATACATATGGAAAAAAAGTTATAAATTAAACCTGGACAATAAGTTTCTAATAATATCCATTAACTACATTCTGTTTGGTTTGAGACATCTATTGAACCATCTCTAAACAAAAAATATGAGATCTTTTCCCTCAGATCAATTTTCAAATGACTACAAACTTTCGTGTATAAACATGAACCGAAAATACATACAGGTATAAACTATGTTCCCAAACTCGTGAATCCAAAATATATATACAGGTATAGGTATGTTCCTAAACTCACTTGTCGGAGCATCAATATCCTCCTCATTCCAGTTGCAACCCAATCTAGGGGGATTATTATTATTATTCAATTCAGACTCAGCAACCTGTTCAACGCTGGATTGCTTCTCTGGAACAACCATCAATATAGGGTCTTCTCCAGTAATGGATGGAACTCCCATGTCTTTGAAAATAGAATTAGCTTGGCTCCTGACTCACACACATAAATAAAGTGTAAATGAGTCGCACAGAAACTAACATCTAAAGCAACAGCCTATAATCATGGACATACAAGTCGGTAGAAAGTGCCACATTGTCAAGTACATCAGAACTTTTCACATTTTCAATAGTTAAAAACCCATTCTCTTGGCTGCTGGACTCCGATATCGATTCCTGAAGAAAAATAACAATATGAAGGCAGTGGTAAAACTAATCCAATTTCGACCAACTAAGTGGGACTTAAGATGTTTTTACTGCCAAGTAATCCAATTAAACGGGAAAAATAATACTGAAAATAATAGCCAAAATGGAACAATCTTAAGTAACACATGATAGGAATGGAAAGACAGTCACATGCTCTCAAGGGCAAAAAGAATAATAACTCCTTTAAATGAAAAGAACAGAAGAATCAACATCCAACTTATAAAATCCTTTGAGAAATTTCTCCAATCACATTCATTCAAAGGAAGAATATAGGCTTAATTGTAGTTTAATATTTAGTTAATGAGAGCTGTAACCAACTCAGAGAATTGGTGTAGGCTAAGCTTGTTAGTGAAGGTTAAGAGTCATCCATAGTACTTAGCTGTTATCTTTCTGTATCACTAACAGTAACAGAATTTATTTTTACTAACTACATAAAACAGATTCAATGTTACTCTCTCTTCCATCTCAATGCTTATTAAATCCACACCATGATTGTTAAGCGCGCGCTCTAGATCGTAAGATCGTACGATCTCACGCGTTCTTCTCCTTCAACCGTGCCGAAGCGTTGCGGAAATCGTTGGAGAAGGCGGCGCGGCCGGCACGCAGAGATAGATTGTAAGATCGTGGGAACAGCGATCTCTCTCGCACCGGTTTCACGCTTTTTGACCCATATGATCCGTTTGGACTCGGTTCATGGCGAAAATTTTGTTGGCATGTGGATGTTGAAACGCCAAAAAAAGCGAGCGTACTTTCACGCAGTGAATAATAAAAGCTAATTTATTGGTTAAAAAAATAAAATAAAAGCTTATTTATGATTTCACTGACCCATATGGATGTTGAAAAGTCACGCAATGAGTGTGCCTGCTATCCTTCAAAAAAAAGAGTGTGTCTGCTAATTGCTTGATATTCTTAATTTTATTTTATTTTTTAATGCTAATTTGCTAAGTGTGCTCTCTTTTTTGACTGATTTGATTATTTTAGCCTTAATAATTTTTGTATTTAATTTGGTCAAAAAAAAATTTGTATTTAATATATTACTTCATAGATATTTTAAAAGTTATTTTTCTGACAAATTATTTCAATACTTAATACTATTGGTTATTTATTTAACATGATACCATTTAATAGTATAATACTAATACTCAGTAATACTAATTATTTTTCTTAATTATAATATAATTTTGTTTCTGGTAGGATCTTACGATCTTTGTTGCGATCTTACGATTTTTCGATACCCAAACGATCTTAGGTGAGATCTCGATTTTGACAGCCATGATCCACACCAAACAAAGGACAAGTATGGCATCCTTCTTCCAATGCCACATGTTCACAGCAAAACCCGTATCCAAAACTGAATTTGCATAAACTCGTCCACAAGTTAAAAAAACAAAAGTTATGAAGAATAGGGGATCATGAGATATCCAACTCAACGAAAAGCACAAGAGCATGTCGCACGGAAGTACTTGTCAACACAAAGATCTTTCAGTCCTTTTCCATGCCTGTCAAGGAAAATCTCTTGAAGACCTGAACAATATGAAGGAGCCATAAAAGTTTATATGCCAGAGAAGCTCTCAAGATAATGCTCTTTCTTGGAAGTTTGGCATTTTTCTTAAAACAAATACAATGAAGGGAAGCATGCTTACTACACCGCCATAAATAAAATCACATAAATGATAAGAAACAGGGTCGAACTTCGATAACACCACTACCAAGGTTAGCCAAAGACAAAAAACCTATTCTATGTGGAAATTATTAAATGGACTTGAAGTAGTTCAAAATAAATGTGTTTCTTATGATTTCTATAAACATGCTGCAGATAGGATAATTTACATGGAGTGTTTTGGTTTCAATGTCTGTTATCAAATCAGCAGAAATCCTATAAATAGAGAGAGATAACACAGAGACTGTTGGTTACAGTTGCATTTAGCTTGAAATTCCTATACTCTAGAGTTGTCTCACTTGTCATCATTCACAAAAGCCAAATTGGAAAGACTCGTAAATCATACCCGCTCCTGGTGTAACTCAATTAGTGGACTTCTACATGGCTTCCTCACTAATTCTCAAACCACGTCATTTATCTATCACAGATTACTATAGTAGAAGAGGAATACCACTCTTCTTATATCGCACACCAATGTAGAACATTATATTTATACACTACAAAATCTTATTGACATTTACTATTAAGACATAATTCTGTAGAAAAATACCTGCTGTTCCATAATTGCTCTGGCATCGTTTCCCTGTCGCAACCATCCGTCATTAATAATCTTAAAAGCTTCATCACGGGATAGGAAGGATGCAAAGAAGTACTGACAAATAAATAAGGGGATTACGAGAATGCAGTATAGTTGAAGAGAAAGGCAGGTGTGAAAATAATATGCAGGTGACGAGTGAATTGAAATACAATGTAGCATGGGTGTTACCCAATGTCTAACACACCTTCTTGCTTCCGGATATAATCTCAATGGCATTGGGAAATATCCCAGCTGTTTTTGCCCTCCGTACGCCTGTGATTTCATGGAGAGGAATAATTCTCTGCAACATGAAGCGTTAACATTTTTAGGTTCAGCACTATTGAAAATTAAAATTAAAACCAAAGCTAAAAGGCTTATGGTTATTACAAAAATAGGAAACAATATTATTTCCATATTAAAATCCATATTTAATGGCATCAACCAATATCCAGACACTGCCAATAATGTCCGTGTATGCATTTCTGAACAAGTGATGCATGCGTGCCGCTGCCGCCAAGGAACAGGTTGCCGCTCACTCCTGTACTATTCTGGATGGTATATAGTCCTGATAGTTTTTTTAGGTAAGGCCAAATGGATAGTCCTAATAGTAATACGAGTTCTTTTTTGACTGTTAGAAAGCCCTAATTCCTCACAATTGACCTTTAACAGGTCGGTTGGTTTTTGGAGTTTTATACTTCATCTTGGAACATTCATTTTGTGGTTTTTTGAAAGCCATACCTTGATCAACCTTTGATTAGCAAGCTCTCGGAAACTCATTACCATGACGGGTCAAAGCTTGATATGAACCATTTGATGTTCATATTTTTTTTTACAGATCTTCCTTTGAGATGATTGTCTTGCAACAAGAATTAAATTTGAAATCTCCTTTTGAGAGGGAGTATTGTATTATAGGGAAATCTCCTTTTTTATGTCAGTTTTTTTAATTTATTCTCTTCTTAATTTTATGATAGTCATCATTGGCATTCGTGTGCCGTAGTCTGTATATTGCACATTTGCCTTTTTACAAAAAATTATGCGAAATAATATTCAGTTTTTCCTTCTCTATATTTCTACTATCTTATTTATATATGTACAAATGTAATATAGGTTGATATGTAAATGTAATCTCTACCATATAGATTTCAAAGAATAAGTTTAAATGCATAAACTATTATGTAAGCAATTTACCTTTGTCTCAAACCCAAAAATGTTCGAGTAGAAACAAATGTAGTTGACAAATAGGTACATATGACCCTGCACAACAAACAATTAATAACCCATCAGGAAAAACGAATGAGAGTACTACATGTTGAAGCAAATTTTACTATTAATTTAAAGGCATTGGTAAAATATAGTAGTGATCTTCAAGTTGAAAAGATAAGGGGCAATACTTAAACCTATTACAGTATTACAATTTAATAACAAGTTATCACCATTACCTGAATAAGTATGTTTTCCTGGAGGGCACAGTTAAAATCTTCAATTAGGACCTAAAGGGAAAGATAAACAAATGAGAAATGGCTTCGATTATGAAAAAAGAAAAGAGGAATCAAATAACTTAAAAGTTCACAGGCATATGAAACAAAAAACATATGAATATGCACATTTCTAACAACTTCTATAATATTAATGTGCTACAAGTAAAAAACTAAGTTGAAGGATGCGTTATGATTTCCAATTTTTACCTCTAAGCTAGAATCAGAGTGCTTCCTACTAAAATTACATTTCATATTCTATCTGTTAAAAAAAACATTTCATACTTTATCTTCTGTTTAAACAAAAGTTATGTGCTCACAAAGCTAACGTCCACTCTACAATTCCAACTTCTACCTACTATCTCTCAACTATTCAACCAAAACTATAAGTATATGACAATAGCAAAGCATCAGTGCTTGAATTACTGATGTGAGCGTATCTAAAGCCTGTAATTGATCCTAATCTATGACTTCCAATATATCATCTGCAAACAGTACGAATCAGGGCACCATTTGTTTCCCCTCCTTATATGACCATTTGGATTACTTCCTAGAGAAAATATTTTCTCCTAATGGTATTTCTTGAATTAAACCTACAAAATTTCAAGAACTACCTTATTATGTTCTGCTAACCTTATTTATGGTGCATAAGCATTGATAGCATGAAGAGTGTTCCACTTCACTATAAACTTCATGGTTTATTCTATCTCCTTACTTTTAACAACTCGACAAGGATAATTTAAGGCCTGTTTGGATAAACAGCTTATTTTCAGCTTATAGCACAAGCGCTTATTATGATAAGCGCTTATGTATAAGCTTAGGGCAATCCGGTGCACTAAAGCTCCCGCTTACGCAGGGTCCGGGAAGGGGTCCCACCATTTGGTGTATTGTACGCTTACATAAGCTATTTTTATAGCAAATGATAAAATAAATCTGTATTTGTATATGCTATAAGCTATTTTCACAAGTTATCTTGGATAACTTATGAAAATAAGCGGAAAAAAGGTTATGAAAAATGTCATAAGCAGTTTTCAAAAGTTCTCCCAAACAGTCTCACAAAACATATGTCAGTAGATAAGCTCAAGTAAGCCAGTTCAAACTTGCCCTTAGTGGTTTAACTTCAAAAGCTTTCCCACCGAAAATGTATTATAAGAAAAAAATATTTTTAATTAAAAAAAGGAAGAGTCTTCATAAGTGACATGCCACTCTAGCCTTAAAAAATGTATACCAAGGACTCGACCAAATGAATTCTAGACATCCACAACAAAACACAAGTGTAGAGGAAAATGATATTATCTAATTACATCATGAAAAATAATAAAAGATAACATAGTCACAAATGCACGTGTTCAAGTAAAACATGTAAATGTAAACAAACATAAGGATTGTCAGCTATTCTATTATTCTATAATATAATGATAATCTGAAAACCAATAAAGAAACCATGGAGACATTATAAGTTATAACATCTATTTGGAGATGGAAAATCACTCACTTCTTCCTGCGGAAGGCGAAACAGTTGACGATACTCTTCACTCTTTAATGCATCCGGAGACTGCAACAAAAAAAGAAAAGTTTAAGAATTGCAGAAACTGTATATAGGATGATCATTAATGCATCAACTTGAACAACCTTAAGTCAAATGCAAATTTCAGTTAAACAGATCAGCAGTTATATAGCCACGAAACTGTCAGTGTGTCACTGTATTGCTGTGGTGCACAAAAGTAATAGCTTATGATAAATAAAACTTAGTTATGAGTATTAGATTTAATTGTCAGTTTATTCTACTTTTGTTTTATCACATCTGTACTGTACTTGCTGATGCGGCGGCAGTCAGTTAGTAATGCTCACTATGACATAATTCTCTTGCGTACTTATTCCCTAGTGGAACCTAATGAGATTATAAATTGCTGAGCAGATATTTTCCTTTTCATTGGCAAGGAGTAACAAACCCAGTTACTCTAAGGCTTCCAAATACGACCGAAAGAATATATTTTCCTTTTCAATCCCTAATTCTATTTTCTGCAAATTCCTTAGAAGCTGCACTTACTGACATCGGACCTTATTCACGGATTGAGGTCCATATGGTTAAGCATTATAATTCTCGACTAATCCGGAGTTATACTCAAGCCAAATATAGTAAATGGCTTGCTTTGTGCAACTCAAATTTTCAATGAATCCGCAACAAAATCCGAACAATTTATTATATTCACGCTAAATATAGTAAAACTAAGAGATAAATATGTTTAGTGATCAAATTAAGTAAGAATTAAATTTGTATGCACGGTCAATGTAACTTGTTTTACACATGCATCGAATCATATGTTGCCGCACATGTCATGTGGTCATGATGTGGCAATGTATGATTGATTGGATGCATGTTTAAAATAACATTACATCGACAGTGCATATAAATTAAATTCACTAAGCATTTCATCAAATTTGAATAAATGAACTCAACATGTCATATATCCTATGGAAGAGCAGAAAAGAAAGAAAGAAAAACGTACCGGAATATCGGAAGAATTTAAAAAGTTAGGGGAGGAATTGGAAGAATGGTTACGATCAACGGAGGAAGAAGGAGAAGGTTGAACAGGATGTTGCGGCGATTCGACGGTTGCAACAGCCGTAGAAGCCATCGGAGAAAGAGAGATTATAGATCTGAGAATTGAGATTTATGAGTAATGGGAAAGGTGGTTGAAACTTAAAGAGTGGGGTTTTTGTTTTGGTTCTACGGTTACAAACAAAAGAAAGGAAAGTTGATTAGAGTCAACGTCGGTAGTTGATGCGAGAAACAAACTGCGTCACTCCGCGAGGGAACTTTCTCTTGCTACGTTTATGTCGACTATCTTCACACGTGTCCAAAATATTTGTTTTAATATAACAATAATAATAATTCGACTCGTAAGTGTTAATTCGGTTGCAAGAACTTAACGTTGTAACTTCAAAGTGTTGAGTTTGAGAACATTCTCAAAGACCATCTATCTTTATCTTTATATCTTTGTAAAAAAAATTGAGTTGTTCTCATGTAAACTTTGTGATGATATGACACTCTAAAAAAGCTTCATATCATCTCTCAAATCTCTTAGTTTTATCTCTAATTAAACACACTCACTACATCTTATATTGTTTTATTGCTGCCTATTAGGATACTATCTCTTCGTTATTATGCGTGTATTGAGAACAAATTGAATAAACCATTTGACTTTCTCCATAAAAGAAAATAGCATTTGAGCTTCTAAACCATTTGGCTTCCTGCATAAAAGAAAATAACACTTGAGCTTCTATGTATGTGCCTTGAATAAATAATGTACTCATATTTTTTTAAATACCCGTTACCGATCTTTGTGATCTGAATGGATAAGTTTTATTTTAGACCAAGTTGTCAACTTAACTTTATTTAAAATTCTTAACATACAGTATCTGTCTATTACAATCTCTTCAATTGATCAGTTTTCATTTTTTATTACCCTATTAAAATTCCTTAATTAATTATTTCACTCTTTCATTCTCCTTATTTAATTAAACTAATGTAAATTCATTCGTACTATAAAAACTATTGCAGAAACATGTACTATCATGATTGATCATCTTTAGCAGGTGAAGAAGATTTGGTGGAGAAAGAAGGAGGTGGATTTGTTTATCCCATGAAAACTATATTTCATTGCAGGACAAAATCTCTCTCTCGTACAAACATGCTAACTATTTCTAACAACAATTTACACATGATTACCACCAACGTGACACTACTAAAAAAGCAAAAATTAGTGAGGGGATTTTAGAGAGGGAAAACGTGAAATCCCTCTCTAATTTCGTCACTAAATTTTGCGACCAAAGAATTTGTGAGGAATTTTATTTTTTCCGTCACTAATTTTCCTCTCTAATTTTGCTTTTTCTAGCAGTGTGAAAACAAACAAAGAGACAAGTCTCTGCATATTTTTTGTCAATAAAAATCTACATACTCTTGAATTCAAGACATCTTAATATTCGGGGGAGTCACTAGGTAATTTAGCCCACTTTTATTTATTTTGTTCTATAATATTGTTTTTTATTACCTTTTAAATTTCTTATTTATATTATTTCCCTCATAATCATATTCATGTTCATGCCAGAAGCAATGAACAGTCCAACTGACATTCAAGAAATGGAAATTGATAATCTACCAAATCTTCAAGCCTCTGTCATAGATGATTTGCCTAACAGTTTACAAGAACCGGTTGTTGGCTCTGTTGGAGGGATTATGTGGGAATATTGAGGCAACTTAGGAACATAGATATGTGCTTATACTATATAATAGGAGGGTTATGGAATTTGAGCAATTGTTGATTAGAAGTAAATTATCATATTTGTATGATTCAATATTCAGTCAATTCAATTCAAAAATAGTTAGTCAACTCTCCCGTAATTTTTTGCCATAATGTTAATGATTTAATATATGTTTTGATAGAAAAAATATGCATATTTCAATACTTAGTTGGAAATAAAGGAGGTGGATTTTTCTATCCCTTCAAACAACTATATAAAATTGTTTTATAAAAATATTAATAAGTTAGATTGTTATATAAAATTGTATATTAGTATGTATAGAAAAATATTCTTTTTACTTTTCTCTACCACTTTTCATCTTTGTTTAACATCTTTCGTTTGTCATTTCGGTCTTTTATTTTTAATTCAATCATTGTAATTTATTTTAATAACACTGTATTAATCTATTGACATTCAGAACTTAGAATTTGCCCCTAATGTTAACTCTATATGAGGAGAAGATATTAATTTACAATTCAAGTTTAATGTTAAATCAAGCTTAGTTACATGAATATATTTTTCATGTGAGAAGGGGATGACAAAGGCTTATATAGTTGTTTTCGTTGAATCCTTGCTTCTCACAAAGTCTATGAAATAAGTTATGTAAGTGCGTATATTTAATCTAATTTTTTATATATAATCAAGCTCACCTAAGAACATTGTCATGACTATTGTTGTCGGGTAAGTTGTTTCAGAATTTTTCTATTTTTTTTTACAAATATTTTGAGCAAGTTGGATCCAAACTTAATTTGCTAATAAAAGTGCATCGACAAAAAGTTAATTTTGCTTTGTTGGATAATATGTTATAAGGATGGTGTTTATAATTCAAATTGATATGTTGGTTTTGAAAAGATAGATGTGAAGGACATGATCCAAGTTACACATTTGTAGTAGTGTGCTTAAGAAAAACACTAAATGAATTTATACACTGAAAATTTTAATTTATTGCAAATAGATTTAGGATAATTCAATAAGAAAAAGGATTCAACAAAAACGAATTTAAATCATTAACTACAATATAAATTAATCTATAAGTTCAACTCAACTGACAAATGTAAATATTGTTAGGTCAAAAGTTTATGTTGTCCCTGGTTCGCAACAAATTAATATGTTCTGTAAATATATTTTTTATTTTAATAAAAAGGTTGTTTTGAATTTAGCACGAAGCAATTTTTTTTTAAAGAATTTAGCACTAATCATGTTAAACATAATGTGCATCCTTTGTATATACTGAAGATTAAATAATGGAACTCGATGAATAATTATTAATTTTTTTAACTAAAAACTGTTTGAGTGATACATGAAAAATGAGTAATTTGATTCTTTATTTATTTTTAAATTTGGTTATTTCCTTTTATTTTATTTAAATAAATTGATTTCATTACTCAAGTTAGAATAAAGGTAAATAAAAGGAGGAGATATTAACTAACCTATACGAAAATAAGAATAAAACAAGTTTTCATTATAATTCACCATTCACAATTCTGTTGATTTTTAATAGAGGTGACATATATTGTGTCAAAAGTAATTTTTATCTATTCTTTATATTCAACATTATTCACTTGACAAGAGAATAAGTTTGGAAATAAGTTTAATAGTCGTTTTTCAAAATCAAATAACAATTTAATAGATCTACCAAGTTTGTTATTTCTAATAAAAAAAATTAATCAAACCCGTGCAACGCACAGGTTATATATCTAGTAACAAAATAATAATAATAATAAGTGTTACTTCATCGATTTATTTACGTGTATTTTCAATAGAATCTTGACGAATCGAATAAAGTGTTGTAAGGCTATCTCATTTTAGGTGTTGGTGAAGTGGCTATATTTAGAGTCATTAGCCCTTCAAAAGCATAGTTTATTAGCTCAAGGGTGTTTTCAAGGGACTACATTGGTTTAAGGGACCAACGTGCATGGTTTTAAAGATCTTTGTTAGATGAGCAATGCTATATATCAAGAAAGATTTTATCAAGAAAGATTCAAGAATCACCTTTAGATTTTATCAAAAGATTGTCTCAAAATTAATGTTAACCAATAAAATCTCAGCCTGGCCGAAAATCATGGGGTGATGGGTGTTATGTATTTTTTATTTTATGAAAGGTTAATAAATAAGATTGAAATCTAAGGGTGGTTATTTTGCCATGTCATTCTTGAATCTTTCTTAATAAAATCATTCTTGATATCTAGCATTTTCCTTGTTAGATATACAAACAGTGGAGGAAGTAAGGCTAAGCAACGAGCGGTTTCGAGAAGAAAAAAAGAAGTTAAATTGATAAAAACCGTAATTAATAAATTTATGTCCAATTCTGACCATCCATGTCTTCGGTCTATATGGATGAACTTCAAAGTTTTGTGGATCACGTGGTGGAAGAAAGATGTCTTATCTTTGTAAGGTGGGAAATGACTGGATTCTATGCTTAATCCATATGAGAATTCATCCAATCTTCAAAAACTTGAAGATTTTGACTCTGGAAGATGATGAAAGACATGCAAAAAATGATTTTAGACCCTTTCAATTCTTCTATAAGTACGCTCAAATATATCCAATAAAATATCCTCCTCAATAGTTCTCATATAAGTCTTGATCTCAGTAACCCTAAAATCGAAATGAATCTGCATATTTTGCATGTAAGTCTCCATGTTATTTCGGAGTCATTCAAATTGTGCTTGTTGCTCCTGACGAAGATCATCAAGCCCACGCCTTTGATATTTTCTCATTTCAACCATGAAATGATTTAGTTCACGGTATTGATCAGACATTGTATTCTAACATATAGTATTTGTAGTATGAGGTATTGCAACCTCATCACCATTGTCATCATCGTCACCATAAGAGTTATTATTATTAATAATACTATCTAAAGTTGCATCTTGCCTAGCACCCACATAAGCATCTATTTCACCATATGTATCCATTTCATCCACAAACGAATCAAAGTTTGCCATAAACTTCAGTACGATCTTGTAATATGATAAACCATATGTTATTTGAATCATTCTTGAGCCATCCATCTTGTTTACCCCTTTATGAAAAAAAAATTGTTTCATCAGACCGAAGCAAGTTTTCCAAATTAAAATAATGGGTTATGGTACTATAATTATCTAATTCCTATGAATCAATATCAACTTCCATTTTCTCTTTTCATTTATTTTGTAGGTTTATATAATTATAACTATTTGATTGTTTGATCTTAGAATGATATCAATTATTATCTCAGTAGCCAGGTCCAAACAATCATATCCACTAGGGATGTTCAAATCCAAACTGAACCAAATTAAAACCGCAAACTGATCCAAAAAATCAAAAACAACACAAAACCGAATATTATTGGATGTGTTTGGATGACATTTTGTGAAAACCGCTTGGATTTGATCGGATTTTGGATTTATTTTTCAAAACCGAACCGAACCGTATACAAATATTTTAATATATATTTCCATTTTTATAATTAGAATATATTATCTTAAACTTTTTTTTTCTTTTTAATTCTTTTAATACTATGTATGAGTTTAATTTAATCAATTTTGTTTCTTTTTCGTATGTTTTAAAGATAATCAATCATTGTTATTCCGCACTATTATTTTTTTATAAATCATATGCTATATTTTGAATCGAACCTATCATTTTATCATATTTTTATAAGATTATTAATAATAAAAAAAGCTACAATTTTTAATTTGGACTTCCAAAAACCGATCCAAATTAAACCGCGTTAATTTGGATCGGATCGGTTTTTTAAAATTAATCATCCAAAACCGAACCACATATAATTTTATCTTTGGATCGGATGAGTTTTTGCGTCAAAACCGATCGAAACCGGACCGCGAACCCCCCTAATATCCACAACCCATTAGAAAAACAATAAGATGAAATTAGAAAAATATTTTAAAATCACAACAACAAAAGAAATTTGAGAATTATGAAAAGTCTATGATTGTGATTTCTTTCTATAACCTCAAGACAAGAGTGTTTGCTCACTCATGAGTCATGGTCATACTAGACAAGAAAATGTAAATAAGAAAATAAGAACAAGAACAAAGTTACAAGAATTTCTCTAAGTAAGCAGCCATCAATCACATAAGTTCGTGGAATTTAGTTATCATACTGTCATTATTACCTATTAATGCTCTAAACCTCAAGAAACCAAGAAGCATAACCACTAAAAATTAATCATTAGGCCATTACTTACGACCATAACAAATTCATTACGCTTGAAATAAACTTCAACATTATACTCTTGTGATTTTTCTCTTTCCTTCGTGCTATGACCATAATTTTTGATCTTTTAGCTATGTATTTAGGTTGTTGTGCTTTGATTTCTCACTTCATTAACATTGAAGAAGCCTTCTATCTACTATCATTAAGTATATAACTTGTGCGTTGCACGGGTTTGATTGAAATATATTTAATTTTTTTTAGTGAAAATAACAATTTTGGTAGGCTAGTTGAATTATTCTTTAATTTAAAAAAAATCCTCTTCCAGTGAAACTTATATATATATATGTAGAAATTATAATTGTGAGAGCTAAATTAAGTAAAACTGTTATGCATTAAGTAATTTAGAAAACGAGGTTTAAGAAAGAGCGTAAAAATTTCTAAAGAGGAGTAAGAAAAGTGTACGAAGCTTTCTAAGAATGATACATCATACATAAGAGTAGTTGATATATTTATTGAGAAATTTCTAGAACTAAATATAAAATATTAAGAAGAGAATCCATGCACTACCCACTTTTTTGTCAAATTGTCCAAACCACATATATGTTTTCTTTTATACGGCTTCCTCAAAGTGCATTACATACGAAATCTTATCTTTTTTTCTTCCACCTATGAAAAACACATATATAAAATCAATACATACAATGAATTACGTGTGGTAGGAGTTTGTTTTAATTACATGTTGATATTATGGTGTTTTAAAAAAAAAGAATAATATTGCGAGAAGTGTTTGTAACTTAAGTTAAATATTAGTTTTCAATGAATAATGGTGTGATAAGAGGAATTAGGAATACCTTTTTATATATTATAGCACCATGTTTGCAGTGAAAAATTATTTCTTTCAATCTGAAAAAAAATAATAAGAAATATACAATAACTTTAGTATAAATGAATAAAAAAAAAATTAGTACAAATGAATATGATAGTATCAATAGCACCATGATAGAAACACTCAAAGATTAAGTAGAACTATCAAATGTGTAGAATGAGAAGAAAATGAATGTAGGATAAGTGACAATTATAAAAATGAGAGTGAATATAAAAAATTATGCACTAAATTTTTCCGGTTTATAGGTTATTTTGGAGGAATGTGAAAGGAATAAATTCAATTGAAATGGTTTAAGAAGTGAATGGTCAAAGGAGTTACAAAAATAACTTTTATCGACAGCGGAGTAAAAAAAAAATTAGAAAGTCATCTGGAGTTACATTTATATTGGAACATACGATATGTGGAATGAGAAGCATTTAAGTATGATGATATATGCCACCAACCTCTAAGCTTAGAACATCAAGTCCATCCTCCATTTGTTATTATTTTTTTAGTTATAGTTTTATGGATTTTTACATGTACTATAAGACACTTATTAAATTTTATTATTTTTGATAGACCTATTTATCTTATTTCTAAAACATCGTTAACAGTTTATTATCTTATTTTTTCCATATAAGAAAAATAAAAACATTTCAATATCCTATGACTACAGTCTACACGCAATGCATCCAAAGCCCTTACGATTTATTTGTATACTCTTTTTTTTTTCTTTCTTCAAAACTCCAACACTATAGTGTCTTATTGTCTCACCCAATTGATGGTATTGAATATTCACGGTGCTGCTCTTACGAACATTGTGGTTGATGAAGCATATTATTGATTATTAATATTATTTTTTGATCAAGGGGAAAAATTAAAAAAAAAACTAAGCAATCCGTTGTCTAAATATCCCAGAGGCATCCGCAAACAGAGAGATATTTAGCTGAGGGGGAGGAGACATCTATTTCTTCAAGGAATCAACATTATTAGCACCAAACTTGGCCAACCAGTCGGCACATTCATCGCCCTCTCTCAAAGTATGATTGAAGGAGACCATCCAAGGAAGAGAAGAGAGCTTCCTAATGAGAGAAAGCAAGTTTGCATGAGGATGAAAGTCATTTTGATTAGTATCCGCAATAAGATCCAAAGCTGTCCGAGAGTCGGACCCATGATGATAGATCGATACCCAAGGTCCCATGCGAGTTGAAGTCCTTTCCAAATAGCTGAAAGTTCAGCTAGTAAATTAGACGCTCTACCACAAGAACCAGAAAAACCTTGGATCCAATTTCCCATATCGTTTCTCAAGAGACCCCGAAAACCTGCATTACTGGGATTTCCAAAAGAAGAACCGTCTACATTGATCTTAATATAGCCTTCAGGAGGGAGATTCCAACGAACTTGACGGACCACATGATGCTTACTAGTGGTACCAAGAGCGTAAACCATAGATGCATGATAAGAGATTATGTTGTTGATAGAATTCCAAGTATCTTTTTGCGTATTTTGGAAAATATGTTCGTTTCTATTTCTCCAAATTTCAAAACAAGTTACTATAAACTTGGTACCTACCCCCATTGTAGCAAGATGTTTAAACCAAAGTTGACAATCCTGCATGTAAAAATTATTAGGAATGGTAGGATAAACATACATCCAAATAGACATTGCTATAAGGCAATCCCGTAGAGTATGCAAATCACTCTCAACATCAGCACCACATCTATGACAAGAAGTATTTGAGGTAAGGTGACGTGAGACTCTGAAAGAATTTGTAGGAAGACTACCATGCATCACTAGCCAACAAAAATGCCGCAAGTTTTCAGTAATTTGTAGTCACCAAATCCAACTCCAGGTAGTATTGGGCACCACTTGTTGATTTAAATTTTGATTCAACCATCTATAACCATGACTGGCCGAATAAATACCATTGGGGGAGCCACTCCAAATGAGTTTATCATCAACGTCACTATCAATGATAATGCTACGAATACATTCTTGGTAAAACGAAGGAAGTTGAGTGTATAGTTTATTGAAGTGCCAAGCCTGATTTTCAAACAAATCACAAAGACGAAGGTCTGTGTCACTAATGTCAACATATGGCACAACATTGCAGAGGTAGACATTATCTATCCATTTATCATACCAAACAAATATATGTCCTTTTTCAACTCTACATATAAAATCGGGCCCTAACATTTCCACTGCCTTCACAATAGCACGCCATATGCAAGAATCATCAGGCTTAAAAGAAGAATGCAAAATATGAGTATCAGACATGTATTTGTTCCTCAACATCTGAACCCAGAGCTTATGTGGTTTGTGTAAAATGTCTCATATGTGTTTGCCCAGTAGAGAAATGTTTGAGTTCCTAGCTGTACGAATGCCTAAACCACCTTGATATTTGGGCTTAGTCAAGTTCTTCCAATTAACCCAATGACAAGAGTTTCTTCCCCAAATAAAGGAACGCACAATGGCATCAATATTATCACATATACCAGAAGGAGGCCAAAGGTTTTGCATAGTATAAATAGGCATGGCAGTCACAACACTTTTGGCTAAAGTGACTCGACCTGTCTACTCAGTAAATTTCTTTTCAAACCTGCTAACCTACCATTTATTTTGTCTAGGATATAATGAAAATCAGAATTTTTTACTCTACCAGACAACACAGGAAAGCCAAGGTACTTACCAAGTTGTGAAGTGTGGTTAAATTAAAGAAGAGATTCAAATTTGTTCTTTTTCGGTCGAGACACATCTGAGGATGTCATAAATTTTGACTTTTGAATATTAATCTTCAATCCTGAAGCCAAACAAAAATTTTGCAACACATCTCGGACCAATTTAACTTGTGAGCTCTTTGCTTCAGTAAAGAGAAGGCAATCATCAGCAAACAATAAATGGGAAAAACTAGGACCCTCTCTTGAAATACTTATCGGCTTCCAAATGTCGTTAGTAACTTGGTGTTGTATCATTAAAGATAACTTTTTCATGCAAAGAACGAAAAGATAAGGTGAGAGTGGATCACCTTGGCTCAATCCCCTTTTGGGTTTGAAACTATCAAGTTTTCACCATTCCACTTAAGGGAGAGAGAGGAAGAGGTGATACAACTCATGATTAAATTAATAATAGAATGAGGAAACCCAAATTCAGATAGAGTTAATTTCAAGAAGTTCCAATCCACCCTATCATAAGTTTTCTCAAAGTCCACTTTAAAGAATAAAAGTCCTTTCTTACCTTTTTTCTTGTGCATGTGGTGAACAATCTCTTGCGCAATAATGGCGTTATCAGAAGTACCTCTATTAGGAATGAAAGAGCTCTGGAAAGGGCCAATAAAATCATTCAAAAAAGGTCTTATACGTCCTACTATAACTTTAGAGATAGTCTTTAGAAGCACATTACATAGACTGATAGCACGAAAATCTTTGAAGCTCTGAGGGATATCAACCTTCGGAATTGGAACAATCATAGTCTCTGCAAGATTAGGATCAATGCTACCAGAAGTAAAAGCATCAGACACCATTTTCCACACATCGTTTCCAACAATATGCCAATAGGTTTTGAAGAAAATTGGTTGAAATCCATCAGGCCCTGGAGCTTTGTATGATTGCATTGTGGTTGATGAAGCATATTATTAATTATTAATATTAATATAAAATAATGCGAAGTTATTAATGTGAGAAACAAAACTTATAATGACTTTTGATTACTTTACAATATTGAAGCATTTTTAGAGGGGCCAAATAGGCGCAATATAAGCATTAGAATGAAGCAAGTTTCAAATTTAAAGATATATAGAAGATAAATATAGATAGATAGATAGATAGATATATAGATAGATAGTATGATATGATTATCTGACTTAAATACTTCTTCAATTGCATCATTTATTCGTATTCCTTAATAGTGTTAAAATTATACTAAAAATATAATAAAATCTACTAATTTATTAAATAAAACATACTATAAAATACCTTAAACATGCTATTAAACTCTCACATGCTAGAACCATTATTTGTCATCAAACAATTGCTTAGGTAGGAAGTATTAGGATCAAGCATTCACTAAAACAAGGGTTAAATAAGTTTTTGGTCCCTATAAATATAGCGAATTTTGTTTTTGGTCCTAAAAAAATTATATGTTTTAGTCTCTATATGAAATTTTTCAGCACATACTTTTAGTCCTCATAATATTAAAATTTATTTAATTATATGCTTAAACTTTTAAATTTTTGAATGATTATTAACATACTTATTTAGAACATTATACCAAATGCCTTCTCAAAAAATTTAGCTCAATCTAATTTTTAGGTCCAAAATTTTATCACTTTAATCTTGAAATATTGGTGATTAGAAAAAATCATATTTAATTCATTACATGTTAAAAAATGTCATTTTTTTTTATGAAAGAGCTTCTTATAATGTTCTTAACATGTCTGTAAAACAATCATTCAAAAATTTAGAAGTTTAAGCATAATTAAACAAATTTTAATTTAATAAGGGCTAAAATTATGTGCTTAAAATTTTTATAAGGACCAAAACACATCACTTTTTCTTTGAGGACTAAAAACAAAATTTGTTATATTTAGAGGGACAAAAAACTTATTAAACCCTTAAAACAAGAAACTAAATATCTCTTATTTATAAATCTTAACTGATCAAGTTATACTTAACCCTAATTCTAACCTTAAAATTTCCCTCCTTTCTCCACGTAAATAATACTCTTAAACAATCTTCCTAATTTGAAAATCAAATTTGAATTTCCACAACATGTTATTAATGTCGTTACTTTAGACGATTCATGTTTAATGCATGATAAAATCCCTCCCACCCATTTTGATCAATTCCAACGTAATTATTAATTAACATCTATTTACATCAACATTAAATTGTCATTCTCTTTCCAATGCATATTAAGACACACTCAATAGATGTATGGATTACCAAGGGTTACAACATATCCACATCTTATTCACAAAGCATTTGCATTAATTAGTTGGTAAGCTCTTTATCTCTCTCCATTGCTTCATTTGTCATATCATCTTCATCTTTGTTAATAAGTTATTTAGTATTCTCTCTCATCATCGCAAACCACAAAAAAAATGATCTCGAGTTCTCGACATCATCCTCTAAGCGTCTTTTGAAGGTTGTCTTCACTATAGATCTAGAATACATATGTTATGGACCGACCAAAAGGATCTTTGGCCCATTTACTTGGGCCCAATACAATCCAAAGCCCAAACTCCGTGTTTGGTCATATTACTTGCGACACATCCCCCTCTCCGCGAGGGGGGTGCACGGAGCGAGTGAGACCGGTTCAAACAAACCACAATGTCTCTCTGCACGTTCCCGCAATAAACTCTCTGGCGGTTACACTTCCCACGATTTCGTAACCGCCAGAGCCAGGTGTGCCATTACAACGACTTTGCAGCCCTCCACCTCTATAAATAGGGGACTCCATGCAGTCCTCAAGGTAGAATCTATCTCATCCTCTAAACCCCCACTCTCTGATCTCTACTTACTTGAGCGTCGGTGCGCCTGCAGGTACACACCCCCTATGTCCAAGGAGGCATTTGACGTATTCCACCACCACTCAAACCACCGCATTCAAAGCACCGACAATCACATTCTGATCAGGTACGATCAGTGGCGCCGTCTGTGGGAATTATAAGCTCTCCATGTTTTTATACTCCTAAAAACCAAAGCTTTCCAAAAAATCACCATGACTGCCAACGGTGCCAGCTCCTAGATACGAAGTGAGATACGCATTCCCCTACAGGATGGAATGACATCCTCACCTTGTTCTAATCTTTTTTTCCCATATCAAGTTCCGATATTTTAAGAATATTTAAAACAATAACGAAAATAATCGTGTTAAATAGTTCTAAAAAGTAGGCCTATGAATTGACATAATTTTTTTATAAATATTAATAGAAAATTATGAAGGAAGACAAATATATAAGAGAATCAGAGCAATTTAAATGATATGATTGTGATACACACTTTCTAAATAAGTTATAAAATTGAAATATTTTCAATAAATATTAATTTTTACGTGTATTCTACTTAATGAGTAATGTAATTTTTCAAATAAGTTATCTCATCTCTATCTCTATTATAAATATTTGTCTTCCTTCAAATCAAGAGTACATGCGGCATCTTCACATTCCTCATCTCATTTAATGCTTTCTTATTATCCAATCAAAATGAATCATGACACATTTAGTTTTCATAGGTCAATCAAAATTGATCATGTCATGATTTTTCCCTATATATAGACAATTTGTTTTTCATTATTTTCATATGTCTCTTCCCCATCTCTTCCCCCATAAAAAAATTCATTAAAAAAAGTATTTTCTGTGTTCTAAAAGCATAAAAGTTTTTTGTCAAAAAAAACATGAAAGTTTAATTACTTGGTTGTAGATTATGGGGTTGATTTTATTTTTTATGTGCATCTGATTGTTAATTGTTAATTCTACTTTCTTGGAGTCCTATTGGAGAGCATGTGTCTCCATTATTCGACTTAGGCGTTCAAAATCAGCAATATAATTTTAAAGTCAAGGCAATGTTTTGTATTTAATATAGAATCAAGATGTTAGAGTTTAGATACCTTATTTTGATTAAATATTATTTAATGAATTGATATGTCGAAAAATTAATCTCAAAAGATTGATTTACCTTTTATCTATATCTATTTTATAAATATTTATCCTACATAAATGTTGTATTACACATGAACTATAAGGAAACATCATTTAAGGGTCAAAGCAAAGCATTTTTGTTTTTATCTATAAGGAATGATTTGACGGTGTATAAAAAGCATTGATTAAGTTCATATTATTTCTTTCCATGAAAAAGTTTATATTATTTGTAAAAGCAAAAAAAAACAAAAAACAATGGTGATAAGAAGGGGCCAAAGAAAAACATTTTTATTTATATATGAGGAATGTAAACATCATTTAAGGGTCAAAGCAAAGCATTTTTGTTTTTCTCTATAAGGAATGATTTGGTGGTGTATAAAAAACATTGATTAAGTTCATATTATAAATGTCATTCCAAAGAATGTAATTTCTTGCCTTACAACAAACACGCATACGTTTTTAATCTACTCATATGTTTTTTAAAACAACTTTATACTTTTTTTTTTCATTTTCACATGATGTATTTTTTTATAATATATATTATAAATTATTTTTGCAGCAAATTTTGGATCTATACATTAATGTAGTGATTTTCTTGAATTTTTTCTATAGTTATTGATTCTAATTTCACCATTCTTCACACAATTTCGATATTGAACTAAAGAATTCAAAATTCTTTTCAATTTTATTGTATTTTTGAGTTTTCAACAATACTCGCTATTTGTAAAAAAAATAAAAAAATTACTACTCTCATTTTTTCAGTGGGTCCAAAACCAATAATCTTAGAGTTTCGTTGTTCGTCTTTGTTTGTTTTTATGGATCAGACTGTAAGAGCATTCCTAATGAAGACCCCAAATATTGAGTTTTTAAACGGTCTCACGTGTACACATCATTCATTTATAATTTTTAATAATGAGTACTCAGTCACTCAAATGGAGACCTTATAACAAAAGGTCTAAATAGGTTCCACCAATAACTCTTCATCATTTACATTTCAACACTAACATACTATTTTGATAAAAAAGTATAGTGAGATCCACTTAAGAATTGGAGTATGTGAGACTTTCAAATTTTTTCCCCAACTAGGGTACCTATCAGGTATCGACTCTTAAATGGTGAATACATCACCGTTGTGGATACTCTAAGCATCTATTGTTACTAGACATCTACTGTCGCTATGTATTCGATTAGTACACATGTTTGTCTTCATTTTCAGTTATTAAAGTGTCAAACAAGCATATAATAAGAAATAATACGCAAAACATTGTGCAGAAGAATATAACAAATAGTACGAAAAATATTAGGAGGAAAAGATAAATAGAGAGAAAATTAAATGAGGTGTTAAATGACTGTTTGAGAATAATTGGTGTTCAAATATAAGAGTTGTTAAAGATATAATTTAATTCATTAAATCAAGATAAAATGAAGGGTGTGGATGTGGAGTAACTTTTGTTTTGTTTTGTTTTGCATGTGAACCCTTTGATTCTCATGGAAAGGGATTTGTTGACCATCAAGAGGATTAACTAAAAAAAACTATATACATAATAAAAATTTCCAAATTCTCTAAAAATAGTCCGAACAAATGATATATATAGATATAAAAAGAAAATCAGCAAAACCTATGATCGATTGTGAGATCATTTTCTATCTCATTTCCATTTATTTTAGATTAAGTTACTTATATCACTTTCATGTTTATTTTTATTATATATTTCCAAAAAATGATTTTTCTACTCAAAGTTATAATTATTAGTCTTCTAAACATATTTTATAAATATTAATTAGTCGATAATTCATAACAACCTATTTAGAGAGAAAATTTGGTTCCACTTATTTATTTCGCTTTTGTGCTGGTTTCTTTCCTTTTTATTAGGTAAATATTAGTTGTTAGTAAATTTATAGAGGGGAGGGAAAAAATGTTAGCTTTTGGGGTTCGAACCTGAAAACATCGATTTAAATTCTCTTCATCATCCATTAGCTCTCCTTCGTACTGTTAATGGATTATACAACCAAATTAGGTTGTCAAAATAATTAAAAATACGATTATGTCTTGACAATAATAATAAAATTATAATTATGTCGTTGAATATAATAAGTAAAAAGGGATACAACTATATCTCTGACAATTATCAAAAAAATTGACGCCTCCACAAAAATATTTTTAAGCATGACTATATTTTTTAATTTATTTTTTGAAACTAAAATGTGTTTTTATTTTGTCAAGGCATCATAAAACATTGGCGTTTTCCATGGTTTGTTCCCCACTAAAGACTAAAAGTGAAAGAATTTGAAATAGAATAAAAAATATTTTTTTAATTAATATAAAAAATTTAACAAACGACATAAAAATGTTAAGAAAACAATTTATCATAATGTTCAGAGTTCTGCCGGGAGTATACAATGAGTTGGATCCATCACATTTGGCTAAGAGAATCCCCACAAATGACATAACACCATATTTTGATCCAAAACCTTAAGACATTAGGTACACGATCCAACATAGATGTTTAACTCACACATGAAATATTTACATCTCTCTTTTCAGTGTGAGATTTTTTGTATTTGTGACTTGGTGAGATAACCTAATAAATTCAGAGGCACAATATCGTAAAAAAGAGTGGACTGGTAGTGGTTTCATGGAGGAACCTTTTTTTATTTCTATTATGAGAAGAGAGAAAGTAAATTAGAAAAAGAAAGAAAATGAAAAAGGAATTTGAACATAGAGAAATAATAAAGGAAAATAATAAGTTGTTGTTAGTTTTATGGGTTTGTCGAAGGAGTTGGAGATTAATGGGTAACTATACTACCAAAATATTACACTTATTAAAAAAATTCCATATCATTCCTTCAAAAAAATTAATTCCATATCAATTTTAAATGTCTAATAAACATGTATTTTGATAAGTTAGTATAACACATATACCTTTTCCTGTTGTGAGATCAAACTAGGGACGGATCTAGAAATACATTTCAAGTGTGGCTAAATAAGTAGCAACCGAAATAATGACCGATCTAATATTTTATACTTTAGCGACTGAATTTTCGATCACTATTTCTGTCGTGAAATGAATTAGAGACCACTTTTTACATTTGCGACCGAATTTTCAGTCATTATTTTTGCCTTAATGTCAATAGTGACCGATTTTCATGCCTTAGCGACTGAAAATTTGGTCGTTAAAGATTTTTTTTTTATTAAATTTATGTATAGCTATAGCCACACATGGCCATAATGTAGAAACGCCCCTGAATCCCACAAAAGATCAAAGGTGAAGAATTTTTTAATAAATGACTAGAATGCAAAAGCATAAAGAGAAATGCATGACGTCTCAACTCGGTTGGCACTTATAACTAACTTTTTTCTTTGCCCATACTATAAAAAAGTTGAATAAATTGGAAATAATAGATATTGATTTTTTTTTTTGTCTTGACAAGAAAATTGCACGTAAGTGAATGAAATCAAAAATATAAAATTTAAGATAAAAAAAGTTAAACAAATGACACTTAAAAAATAACAAAACAAATCGTTATAATGTTGGTACTTTTCATGGAGCTTACATTGGGCTGTATCATCGTATTAGACTATATGAGAAATCACACAAATGAGATTAATATTACATCTTCATTCAAAATATGTAGCCACGTATATATGGGTCATCTCACATATATGTTATTTAACATCTACCATTCCTTCAATTGTAGAACTTTAACTCATACTTGACATATTAACATCTATCCCCCAAATGTGCAACTCTCTTTATCTGTAATTATATGATATAGTCAAATAAGGTCAAACAGAGGCACAACAGATACAAAAGGTGGGTTGGTGGTGATTTAATGAAGGGAGATTTATGTTCCTTTCTTACATGAGAAAAGAGAAAGAAAATTAGAAAAATAAAGAAGATGCAAAAGAAATTTGAGATTGAGATAAATGGCACCGGTAAAAAAATGCGTGTTTTGTCCGTAAGGTTATAAAAAATAAAGTGAATCAAATGAGTTGAAGATTTTTGAGTAATTAACTTCCTAAAAAGTAGACTTAATTAAAAAACACAATAATATTTAAGAAATTCTAATAATTACGCACACGTTTTGTTAATTCAGCATAACACATTAGAGTTTTTCTATGGTTAAATCCCACTAAAGACACAAAGTGAAGAAATTTAAAATAATAGGGATTAATAAAAAATTATTGCATGAAAATGAACAACAACCAAAAATTTAAATTTAATATAAAAATTAAACATATACTCTTATATTGGTCATCTCATTTATTTATGCCTCAACATCTACTATTGTATCTAATGTGGAACTTTAAATCACAATTGACATTTTAACATATCTTCCTTAAGTGTGAGACTCTCTGCGTCTTTGATTTGGTGACATAACCAAATAAGGTCAGAAGGAGGCATGCCATGGTTAAACAGGTGGTTTGATGATGATTTTATGGAGAGAGATTTATAATTATAACTTTCACGAAAAGAGAAATGAAATTAGAAAAATAAAGAATATGAAAAAGTAATATGACAATGAGAAAAAAGTAGCGAGTGTTTCGTCCGTGGAAGTATTGAAAATAGAGTGAGTTATTGATAATTTTATGGTTTAGTTATAGGAGTTGGTGATTTACCAGTGATTATTCTATCCAAAAAAAATAAACCCAATAAGAAAATGTCACATAATTTCAAAATCTCGCATTGTCAGCTCAGCAAAACACGTGCATTTTTTCATGTTTGATCTCACAAAAAGTGAAAGTGAATGTATTTTAAATAATAGAGGTTGCATAGAAACATTTGCATAAAAGTGAATGACTTTCAAAAACGTATATTTAATATAAAAAAATTAAGCAAACGAAATCTAGAAACTAATAAAACAATGTGTCATGATGTTCAGAGTTCTTAGAGTGTCGACAATGGGTTTGATCATCACATTTGACCAAGAGAAACCCCTCACGTGAAACTCACACCACATCTAAATTCATAACGTTAATACGATGGGTATATTAGTCCTTTCACTTATATATTGCTCAATATCTATTGTTACCTATAATGTAGAAGTTTAAATCACACATGACACATTAATGTATTTCTCTCAAGTGTGAGATTATCTGTATTTGTGATATGATGAGATAATTAAATAAGCTTAAAGGCACAACAAGGTAAAACAATATGGTTGGTGGTGGTTTCATAGAGAGATGTCTTTGTTCCTTTTTTTAATAGAAAAGAGAAAATAAATTAGAGAAGAAAAAAAGAAGAAAAAAGAATTTGTGCACGAGACAAATGATAAGGGAAAAACTAAGGAGTGTGTGCTTTATTTGTGAGAGTGTAGAGAATAAAATGATTTGCCGGTAATTTTATGAATTTGTTGAAGGAGTTGGAAATTATTGGGTACTTATGCTACCAAAATAATACATTCATTAAAAAATGTCACATCAATTTAAAATGAAACATCTAATACGCATGTATTTTATTAACGTAGCAGAACATATCTACGTTTTTTCAATGTCAAATCGTACCAAAGACCAGAAGTGAAGGAATTTAATATAATAGAGGTTGAATACAAAGTTGCTTGAAAGTGAATGACATCCCAAAACTAAAATTTAAGATACAAAGTTAAACAAATGACACCAAAAAACCAACAAAACAAATCATCATAATATTGATACTTTCGTGGGAACATTTATTCGGTTGTATCATAACATTAGGATAAAAGCAAGCACACAATTAAGATTGACATCAGAGCTTCACCCAAAATCTTAAGACATTAGATATATGAGTCATCTCACTTATATGTTGCTCAACATCTACTATTGCATTCAATGTGTTATTTTAACTCACACTTGACACATTAACATATCTCCATTAGGTATGAGACTCTCCGTGTCTACGATCCATCACCATGAACCACTTCTTCTTCCCAAAAATGTTGAAGCGGATATGATATAACCATTGGACTTATATGGAGCCAACACTTGTGTGAATCGTCACATTGCAGAAAGAGCAATCACACAAGTGAGAATGAAGTTATATCTTCATCCAAAATTTTAAGACTTTAAGTACATGAATTATTTTTCACTTATTTGTTCTCCAACCTCCAATATTTTATCCAATGTTGAGATTTAACTGGCACTTGATGAATCACAATATTCTCTCTATTGAGGATGATAAAATTCTTGCCCGTACTTGACACGTGTGTCCATACTAGTAACACAGTTATAAGGGAATTGATTTTGTTTGTACAATGTATTAAAAATCTTAAAACCGATCCTAATTTGACACATATAACTGTATATTTCGCTCATATTTTTGTGACTCAAATTTAAAGATAAAATTCTCCAATTGATAAGTGTATCTTTCGTCACATATAATTGGTATAAATTTCATTTAAAAAATCATTGAAGTTGTGATTATCAGTGAGGCGACCTTGCATGAAGGTCTACCTCTAACAAACCTTTTTTATTCTCTTCAAATAAAAGTCATTCAAAGGAGTAGAAGACTCAAATGCGATAATCAAAATGTCTTACATCCCACCTGAAAAACCTAATATATATGCAAAAATGAAACAGTGTTATAAGACTCCAGTACACCAAGCCCCCTCCGAAAAGTGGCATCCCAATATTGATCAAGGTTTCCAATTTTTAATATCCCATCACCTTAAGGAACATTATTATATGAAAAGAAGTTTATTTTATTTAATTACCGACTCTTCTTTTTGTCTCTTTGACCAATATATAAAACCAAAAATAACAACCTAAAGGCAAAAACAAAAAAGAAGTTAACCTATGATCCAAGTTTAATGCATGATTAGCATGTTAGCCGCTTAGAAAAGTGTCCCTTGTGGACCAAATGTCATCCAAGAAAGGAATCATGAAAGAACCCACCTTTGAATGTTTTTCATCTTTTCCCAATTTCAATATCGAGAACTACCACTTTTCAAACCTCTAATTTGCCAACTTTACTAAAAGCAATGTACAACAAACATTAAAATAGATCATAGGGCACTTCTTTTTTGGAAAATGTGGCAAGTTTCACTAAAATATTAGGCTAATCATTTTCATCACTATGTGAGTGCCATCATCGGATCTGAGTCCCTTGGTTTGAACACCACTTTGTAATTCCTTTTATCCAAGTTATATCTTAACCAATATAAACCATCCTTTATCTATTAACTATCACTTAAAATAAATGATTAAACTCAAATAATTAACGAATTTAGTGGATAACGAACTATTAAGTAGAAAATGAGTTTGAATATGGTAAAATCATCTTTGATTAGACTGTATTTATTTCTTAATCGAATTTGAGATTGTTGTGACATTCTTTTCTTTTAAACCAGACGATTAAGTCTCAAATGTATATGAGAATTTATCAATTTAATCTCTAAAATTTCAAAAACAAAGATTAAATTGAAGGAATTTACATATAATATGCAAAACTACTATTGTTATATTTATATGTTTTTAGAGACTAAATTAGAGAGGGTGTAATGATTTAAAGACTAAATTAATAGTTGAATGATATAATACACCGCAAAAACTTCCTAATTATGCTTACCATCATTATCTATATTTCTCCACCTCACCTAATTTTTGTTTTCTTACCAATCTCTTTTTAATGCTACGATGATTTTGACTAAGCATGGCTATTATTATAAGTCATTGGATTCTTCTTTTTACAATTTTGTCTGTTGTAGAAGTGCGATAAGGAAAGATTGGATTCGAATTTACTATAGCAATCAATTGCTACTATATGGTACTCCAAAATTTAGCGATTGGAGGTCCAAATGAAATTAATTGTTCCCTTCTCAAAGTAGTGGATATTCCACATAGAAAATGTCAAACATTAAATAAGTTAGGCCATATTTGTAAAAGAATATGATTTCTATGATGCCAAAGAAACGTACACCTTCCGATCACTAATATAAGCAAAAATTTACTTTTTAGATACATTCAATATTAATGATGTATTTGACATATAATAAAGACGACATACATCATTAATTAAATGTTTCTAAAAAGTGAATTTTTGCTTATATTTGTGACCGGAGGGTGTATCTCACGATAGTCGATGATTGTGCATTACCCTATGGAAGGACAAATTATATGAACGATCTAATGCAAGAGGGAAGGGTTGGGCTACGAACCCCTTATCTTCAAAATAAAAAGAATCATGCTCTTCACCCAGCAAAATACACTCCCGCCCAATTGAACTGACTAAAATGCCCCTGCGCAAGTTACATTTGCTGCGCAAGTTAACTCACGCACGTGTTAAATCTGTGTGTGAGTTAACTTGCGCAGTGACTGGCTTAAGTCACGTAGCGTTAACACATGCGTGACTTAAGTCACGCAGCACATGTTAACTAACGCACAGTTTTACACGTGCGCTAGTTAACATGCGCAGAGGTAAAATCGTCCTGCCTGCAGGGCGGGAGTGAATTTTGCAGAGGGGAGAGCAGTATTCAAATAAAAATTGCATGTCTAAAATTCCTTATCTTCAAATTTAACATCGTTCGTATTAAAAGCTACCGAAATAATTTTATCTTAAAAATCTATCAAATTATTTTCTCTTCAAAAAGTTTTAATTTCTTTTAAAATTTTCTACGATAAGGTGTTCTTATCTTTCTCCTATATTTTTTTTTAATTTGGAATCCGATCCAACGACCGACTAATTTGAGAGGACTAGTCCAACCGCCCGTTTGCATAGGGCTATATCTTTCTCCTATTATTCATCAATAAAGTGTCATTTATAATTTTCTTATAATTTACAACTCATTCATACACCTAAAACCCAATATATTTGTTCTCTATTTCAATTTTTAATAAATATTTTACTTTGAGATGTTGCTTTAGGTGGTATGGGATATGAGTGTCAACCTAGTTGGAATGACTCATCTTCATTTTTTTACAACTCATTGGTTTATAAAAAAAATGTATTTTATTTAGTTAAACAATTGAATTCAAATAGTTAATAACTTTTATATAAAATTAAATCGTTTAAACAATATCAAAGTTTCATCTTTGAATTCAACAATCTTCAACCCTACTTATTAACTTTCTAAGTCAAGACCCCAAAAACATCATTTTCCTTACTAATATAAAAAACAGATCACATTTGATTTCATGCATAGCATAAGGGATATAATGTTGACTTGATGATTGAGGTGGAGAAGTTAAATATTGAAGTAATAAAACAATCCATGATTTGATTTTCATATCTAATATTTTTTTTTTTCAAACGACCGTTGTTAATATTAAGAGTGGAGATTGAACCCTTGACATCTTTATAACTCCACATTTTAATTTCTTTTATTTATCTACCTTAAGGTAAAAAGTAAATAAATTTCTCCCAGTCACATTAACATGAACAAATTATACACTTATATGGTACTATAAACCTAATCCAAATAGAGAAAGTTAGGGATAGTAGGGAACAAATAAGAAAGGAAGGTTGTCCTAAAACGGCAACACAACGGGACCATCATTGCTCAGGTAGGTGCCCTTTATGTCTCATAATTCTGCTTGGTCCCTATTTACTATTGTATTTTCCTTTGTTTTTTTTCAATTACTAGTGTATTGCCAGCTCTGTGTGGCCACCATACACGCGCACCAGTAGTTGCTGTATCATGTCTCCCGCGTGATCGTACGGTCTCTATTATTCGTTGTCAAGGGTATTTTTGACTTTCTGCTCCGAGACAAGGTAATTTTGGGAAGTTATTAAAAAGAAGAGAGGCAACGCAATGGAAGCGAGTGGGAAAGCACGCGCCATTTTAAAAAAAGAAACCAATCCAAAAATCGTTCAAAGAAAACGGCTTTGAGTTGAGTTGAGTTGAGTTGAGTTGAGCAGAGAGAGAGAGAGAAAGAAAAAGAAAAAGAAGAATTGCAGTAAAACCAACAGCATGGGTCCCACACCTAATTCATGGACCCCACATTTTCTCTTTTTTCTATTAAAAAAAGCAACACCCAATAAAAGGTAAATAAATTAACTCTATTTTATTTTGTTGACAGAAAATGAATAAAATAAAATAAAAAGTAAAAGCTGTGTAGTTTAGAATAAACAGCAACAAACAACATTTTTCTTCTTCAGTCTTTCAGTGCTTCATTTGAATTTGAATTTCAATTTCAATGCTGCTGGGTTTGTTTTCTTTCTTTCTTTCTTTCCTTTCAATCTTAGATCTCGTCTTTCTCCCTATTTTCAACCAATGCATTGTGTTTGTTTGTTTCAATGGATACCATTTTTGTTTCTGTTGGAAATGTAGTTTTTTTTAATACCTTCCTAGTTGAGGTTGTTTTTGTTAATGATTTCGTTTTTTTGTTAATTTCTCACTTATTATTATACTTCACTCTATTGATTTCAAGATTAATGTGTTTATCTATGATTTCTCATTTAACATTTAATTTAAGTCAAATTAATTCTTAGATGTGTATAATTTTAATTTTAACTTCATAGCAGTTTTTCTAAATATTTTCCTAATTTTGAAACTATGAGAGTAGGATTACTTGATTTTGTGCATGTTTGGTTTCACCTTGTGTTGCAGAGCGCCACCGTAATTTTGCAAAAGATATATAACTTTTTGAAAAATCACGGTGGCTCACTGCTTGATACCAAACATTTGAAATCACGGTGGCTCATCGTGATTATGACATCTTTTATAGATTTATTTCATGTTTTATTTTTTGTTGGATAGTTCAGGAATTCAAGACTTATCTTGGCCATGTTTATACTTTTTCTCTTATGTTTGTTGAAATGTATGTGAAAATAATTGATGGTTTTATTGAGTGATGACATATTTGTTCTATTTTGCAGGTTCATTTTAATTGTAAGTGTTTATGTGATAATGTTATGTGATATTTAGACATGGAGAGGTATTCAGAGTCAAAGGTACATCCTCGAAGCTTGCCGATTTTGGTTGAGGTTTCACCACATACGGCGACGACTGTAAGAGAGGTAGGTCAGAGTCAGAGACTAAATGGGCAGGAGTTTTCAAATGCTAGGTGGATTTCAGCTAGAGAATTGAATCAATTGTCGCAGGGAAGGGATGTGCCTATGACACGTTTGGCCTCGATCAGAGAAGTGGCTCAGTTGTCGAATGCACGGATTTTATTGGTTCAAGATGATATGGAATTTGATACTAGAGAGTCTCCTGAGTCTATCTCCTTTGAGCCTACTCGGACATGGAAAGGAAAGACGTCTTTACTTGAAGTTGAAGGAGAAGATCTGATGTATGATGTAGACACATTGAAGGAAAGCAGCGATTCGTTTGAGGATGGTGATCCGACTTTATTTGCCGGTGCTAGTCATCCCCCAGAACCTGTCGATACAGATCTTATGAGAACGGTTTATGTACCAATAGGTCAAAACAAATCTGAGTCCGGATGCTTAATTAGGAACTTGCCCATGAAGGGTCCTTTCCTGGAAGATCTCTCAATCCGTGTTCCCGGGAAGAAACCAAGTCCAATTGTTCTTTCCCCTCAAGAAAGTCTTGTTGAAGAACTGAATGACGCGGGAAACATATCCTCGCCTTTTGCAGGTTCTCGAGCGTCTCAGAATACTGAGAACTCTCTCCTTGCTCCAGATTCCGAGGAAAAAGAATGTGTTTGGGACGCTTCTTTGCCTCCTACACCTAATGGCAATGCCAGTCCACATAGTAGTATAGATAGTATTGGTGTTGTCAAGGCAATGAGCATTGCTAATAGTTGCGCTAGTACATATCGTAGTGATGCAATGACCAGCGACGGCATGCTTAGTTTAGATAGAAACTTTGATAGCACTAAGGGTAGTGTAAGAGGCGATTCACTTGAGAGTGCAAAAACTAGTGCTAGCCGTGCAAGTGATAGCAGTGGCCTCAGTGATGACAGTAACTGGAGCAACCTTACTGGTAGTGCCAATAAGCCTCACAAAGGAAATGATCCCAGGTGGAATGCTATCCTTGCCGTCCGATTACGAGATGGAATTTTGGGCATGAGTCATTTTCGATTACTCAAACGACTTGGATGTGGTGACATTGGGAGTGTATATCTCTCGGAGCTGAGTGGAACTCGGTGTTATTTTGCTATGAAGGTTATGGACAAGGCGTCCCTAGCAAGCAGAAAGAAGCTGACTAGAGCACAGACGGAGAGAGAGATATTGCAGTTGCTTGACCATCCATTTCTTCCAACTTTGTATACACATTTTGAGACTGACCGTTTCTCTTGTTTGGTGATGGAATATTGTCCTGGGGGTGACCTACACACTTTAAGGCAGAGGCAACCTGGGAAACATTTCTCTGAATATGCTGCGCGGTATGTGTTTATATGTACATAGTGACATTCCTTTATCTGATCTTTGTTACTTGCTTCCTCCTCATGAAAATCTGTTTTGCATTAGCTTTGTCATATAGAGAATATTTCTCAACTTTTGTGTGTATGTGCATATGTTCAAGTGTTATTGATGTAATTATCTTTTCTTTTTCATAAAGCATTATCAAGAATAGATAAGTCGCAATTTTTGTTTTCTTTGTTTTTTGTTTTTCTGATCCTTTATCTGTTACATCTGGAAGGCTTTTGAGAAAATTCTTATAATTTCAAAAGAAAGAGGAAGTTATGGATTTGTAAATACTTCCCCTTGAATAAAATTGAATGGCAACACATGGTTGGTTCCAAGGAAGGAGGAGAAAATTTGATTCTAGATTAATTGCTTATATCTATAAAATCCCCTGATCCTTGTTTCCTCCAACGAAGGTTGTGTAATATACTGTTTGCTCTCGAAGGAAATTTTTTCTGCTATACATCTAAGAAACGTTATATCCTGTCCATGCTTTGGTGGAAAGTAATGGCATTTTCTATACAAGCAGTGTTATATTCAAATCATGTTGTTAATAATAGAGTTGGATCTCTTTGAAATCTGAAACACATGAAAGTATCGAAATGTGTAGAATGCATTATCATGATGTGGCATTTTTTGGTTTTTTGTATGTAAGTGATTTTTTATCATAAAGATTTACATTGTCAATTTCTCTGCATGTAGATTTTATGCTGCTGAAGTCTTGCTTGCTCTTGAATATCTTCACATGCTTGGAGTTGTGTACAGAGACCTTAAACCTGAAAATGTGTTGGTTCGAGATGATGGTCACATAATGCTTTCGGATTTTGATCTTTCCCTCAGATGTACTGTTTTGCCTACTCTTGTTAGAGGTTATGATGGTGACCCATCAAAACGGGTTGGTGGTGCATTCTGTGTTCAACCTGCTTGTATTGAACCAACATCAGTATGCATACAACCTGCATGTTTTATTCCTCGTCTCTTTCCTCAGAAAAACAAGAAATCAAGGAAGCCAAGAGCTGAACCCGGGTTTCCTTCCAGCAGACTTCCAGAGCTTGTTGCTGAGCCTACTGCTGCTCGATCTATGTCCTTCGTCGGTACCCACGAATACCTTGCTCCTGAAATTATCAAAGGGGAAGGTCATGGAAGTGCAGTTGATTGGTGGACATTTGGAATATTCTTGCATGAACTGTTATACGGTAAAACCCCTTTCAAAGGATCAGGTAACCGTGCTACACTTTTCAATGTAGTAGGTCAGCAACTCAAATTTCCAGAATCGCCTGCGACGAGTTACGCCAGCAGGGACCTGATCCGTGGATTGCTGGTGAAGGAGCCACAACATCGTCTTGGGGTTAAGAGAGGTGCAACCGAGATCAAGCAGCATCCTTTCTTTGAAGGTGTAAACTGGGCATTGATTAGGTGCAGCACACCACCAGAAGTGCCAAGACCAGTGGAAAATGAGCCGCCGCCACCTCCACCACCAATGAAGGTTGGACCACCAATTGATGCTGTCGGGGTGGGCAGTACTAGTAAGAGGATGTCAGGGAATAATGAAATGAAGTCTGGGGGTAAATATCTGGATTTTGAGTTCTTTTAGTTTGGATTCCTTGATCTACTTTTTATTGTATTTGCGATGATCAGTTATTTTTGCAGCAGCTGCTCAGTATTACCATGTTAGTTCAGCTTTACTTATTTTGTAGTTAAATTCCATTTCAGTTGGAAATATGATATCCCAAGTTTAGATTAGGTTGGATCTCTTTGTCTTATCCCAGAATACTTATGGATAATCAATTCATAATGAAGTGTTTCTATACAAAATATGAAAATTATTAATCTTGACTTAATTTTTGGGCAAGTTTCTGATGTGATTAGGTACAGGCAGCTGATGGTATTTATTATGTGCCATCTTCTGAAAGTCTATGACTATTATGAAAGTTAACATGAATGTGTGAGATTGCTGGTTTGATTTTCCATCTTATCTGAACTATATGAATATAAAGTTTTTACAATTCTACCTTCCCTTAACAAAAGGAATATCTATTTTATCTTAATCACCAACAAGATGTGTGAACCTTACCGAAAAATTATCATTTTAAAAATAATTTTATCTTGCAGTTTTCTCCTTACAAGTTACAATATGTTATAGTTTGTGAAAAATAAGCTTCAGTCTTAAAATGGTTTTATAGTGCCTGTCATGTTTTCAATGTAGTTTCTATGAAACAAAACATACACATGATGATAAGTATCAAATCATTGAATAAATGTTAACATGAATTATGAAAGAAGATTTGAACAATCCACAAAAGTAAAAACGAGGACCACATTCCACTGAAGCATGCTTTCCATTTTAGTGACATGATCACTACTTTTCATGGTTTATATTTGGTCCCCTTTAGAACCTTTGCTATGCATGTATTAGAGATTCTTTGCACAGTGATGAACCAATACTTATCAATATGATGTAGATTGTAGACGGTCTTTATATAGCCTTGTCACAATTCACTCGTTCCATTATTTGTCCTTATGAAGACATTAATGTTTTTGAAAGCTGCAAAAGGAAGGGTTGTGACATTGACAGGCCATATGAAAACTCTCTGCAAAAGGAAGGAATGTGGAGGAGAAAAGGGTTTAATTTTTTAAATAAAATTGTATTGTACAAATTTATAAAATAAATCAAATGAATAAGGTATTGCTGAAATACTCTCAATGATATATATTTGGGTTAAATATGTTTTTGGTCCCTATGAATATATCAACTTTTCCTTTTAGTTCCTCTAAAATTTTCCTTCGACTTTTAGTCCCTCATAAATTCTTCATCTTCACTTTTGGTCCCTCTTTTAAAGTAAACTCATAGGTAGAATTCATATTTTTGAATAAAATTTTACAGAAAAATTCATAATATTATAAGAATCTCTCCCAATTTTTTTTTTTTTTTTAACAAAACATGAATTTAATATTATTTTTTATATTTTTTACGGTTAAAAATTCATAATTAATTTATGTTTTGTTAAAAAATTCTAATTTTTATGAGGAATTTTTTTTTACAATATTATACACATTTTTGCACAATTTCATTAAAAAAAATACAAAAATTAACTTAAAAATAGGGACCAAAAGTAACGATTGAAAATTTTATAAGACTATAAGAAAAATTTAAGAGGGACTAAAACGAAAAGTTGATACATTTATAAAGATAAAAACATATTTAACCCTATATATTTTAGCAAGAGATTCATAAAACATGCTTGAAGGGTAAAAATTACAGAACTTGTAATACCAAGTTTATTACGTTACTAGGACCATCATAAATAATAACTAGGAGATAGAGAGAGAAATACTCATGGGCGTGACATGTAAATTTATATCAACTAAAATACGAGTGTATTGTCCAAACACTATTTTTATCAGCATCTCTTACTTATAAATGTTAATCCGTCTTGCTATATTTAATCTAATTTTTCTCTCCACACTTTTACATTTAATGTTTATCTAAAGTAAAATAAAATTATGTTCTTAAATATATGTTATTTCTTTGGAAAGTAATAACCGTTAACCCGTCTCGCTATATCTCCTACTTATAAATGTCAACCCGTCTCGTTATACTTAACTTAATCAATCTCTTACTTATAAATGTTATCACGTCTCGTTATGCTTAACCCATTATGTTATGTTACGGTACCAAGGACGATGTCGTAGAAATATTATGTTATGATACAATACCAACGTCTATGCTTTTTAATATTATGAAATACTATATGACAATCATGACATTCATCTAAACTATTTTATTACCTATTACCGTCAATACTACCTTCATATGACCTGTGCGTTAGTAGGGTCAATGGTCTAATCAATAATTAAAGGAGTGTCTTTAACACCAGCAATTTCTAGAAGAATACGATCACGCCAATATTTTTGAGGTACCCTCATCAATCGAATCCAAGCTTGAGCATGAGTTTGTCATTGAAAATACTTAAACTATTACTTTTTCTACCCTATGGATTACTCGCCCGTCCTATTTTTTTCCAAAAATACCCTTGTCAGGATTATATTTTTCGAAACCGATTGTTAGTATTTTTCGGATTTAAAAATCCGGAATGCTCTTTTTCCAGAATTTTTTATTTTTAGCCTTTCAAATTCGCGTAATAAAATGCAAATAAATATAAAAAACAGAATTAAAAACAACACAAAGATTAAAAAAAAACTCATTTTATTAATATATGAATAATAATTACAACAATATTGAAGTTTTTTAAGCTTATTACATAAGGACCTAAAACTATTTCTAATCTCCTAAGAGCCTAAGAAAGGGGAAGGGGGTAAGCTATATCAGTTGCTCCAACCATCGGTGGAGAGGAAAGAGGAGGGAGAGGAAGAAGAAAACAATGTTGGCGGGGCACATGGGCCTATAGGGAACAAGAGACCATGATGGTCAACCTTGCACCCAGACAGACCAACCTCAAACCCAGACTGACCACATGACACCCAGACAAACCGCAGTTCTTTGCAGCGTGGTGTCATCCTCATCGACCGTTCATACAATCCCTAAAAAAATTCAAAGAGACTTCTTTCTATGAAATGCCAACGATGGAAACACATGGTTGTAGAAGGAAGAGGAGGAGAGGGTGGGAGATGTTGGTGTGAAAAATGGTGGAGGTTGGAGGGTATTTATAGGAAGGGAGTGTTTACATAAGTTGTAGCTACTATTAATGGAGTCAAAAAACGTGTAAAACACGTTTTTCAACTTGACCACCGTCCAAAACGTATGAAAAACGTTTTCTTTGTGGTGCAGACCACCGTCCAAAAGAGACTGGTGCAGTTCAGATTAGATAATCTGGAATGCACCTTTGGTTTCCAGACTATATAATCCGAATTAATACGATCCTTGGTGAAACCAAGGGAGACTTGATACTTTCTGAAGGATGATGGATGGTTCAGAGTTTATAATCCAGATTACATCAACATTGGATTCTTTTGTGTGATCCACATTGCACCGACAATTTATGTGGTACACAACGCCTAGATACCTCTACAAATAGGGGTCCCTGTTTTCATTACAAGTAAACCATACCAGAAAAAAAATCATGGAATTCCTTGACTTTGATCCGAACACCAAGCTAGAGGCAGTCTACTACAACGGGGGAAAACCATCCCATCTGTTTAGGATTCGCAACGATGTCACCCACTCCGAACTGAAGGACCAGCTGGATCAAATCAACCGTCAACCCAACCACAGAGACACGAGGAGGGTGGTCGATGTTGAATATCGAAATCCATTGTCTGACTCAGCCAAATCTTCGCGGTTCAACCGGATAAAACTCACGAATGACGACGACGTGAGAACCATGTTCTCTATCTTTGGTCATCACAGTACTAGAGGACCGATCGAGTTGGACGCTTCATTGATTAGATCTACTGAACAAATTCTGAAAAGTTTTATCCGGCCCAGGTCCTACGAAGAGATCAGGGCACTCCTGGAACCACCAGACGAAGAAATTAGTTTAGATGATCTGTGATAGCGTGTCATGATTTAATTAATCACGTGTTTTATGTTGTTTTAATTATGTGTTAGTTATATGTTGTTGAATTAAGTTGTTGCATTATGATTTGAATAATATATATTATTTAAAATTTCATTATATTTTAATTTACGTCAAAGATATTCATTTAAACGCTAAAATAGTCCGAATTCAACTCAAATTTTAGGGTGTAAGTGTAATCCGGATTATATAATCCGAATTACACTAGAGTAATTCAGATTATATAATCCGGATATCATTAGCATAGGATTCTTTTGTGTGATCCACATTGTATCAAGAGTTTATGTGGTCCACAACATCCAGAGACTTCTATAAATAAGTGGTCTCTGGTTTTCAACTTCATATCCAACAAAAACACACAAACACACCAAAGAAACCATGCAAATTTTTGTCAGTAAGCTGAAGATCTTTCTCAAGTGGTCGCAAATAGATAGCTCTCTATTTGACCGCTTGATGAAGATCTTCAGTATGCTGTCAAAAATACAAACAAACACACCAAAGAAACAATGATTTTTTTTTTCATTGTGCTGATGATCTTTCTCATGTTGTCGCAAATAGATAGCTCTCTATTTGACGACATGATGAAGATCTTCGATATGCTGTCAAAAATACAAACACACCAAAGAGAACATGAATTTTTTTGTCATTGTGCTGAGGATCTTATCTAATGTTGTGTTAAATATATAGATCTCTATATCACAACATTATGAAGATCCTCAATATGCTGCCAAAAATATTTGAATACCAAGAGGTTTGCAGATCTGAATCCGAAAAGGTTTTTATGAGCATGATCCAGTTGGCCTTCCGATATATATATATATATATATATATATATATATATATATATATAGTTGGCAAGCCTGTGGGATTGAGTTCAAAAGCACCTCTTCGAACACCTTCCCAAAAGATTCATCATTTCTGTTATTAACTGTTTTTTTGTTTTATGTTGTTTTTATTTATGTTATGTACCTTTGTTTTATTTTTTTCGAAGACATTCACCATGAAAACGCTCCAAATACAGGTTTTGATGCAATTTTATAACCCGGACAAGCTTCATGCATTCCGAAATATAAAATCCGAACTCCCTCAGATTCTTTTGGACTGTGGCGTTTTACCAAAGGTTTGGCCGGTTAGTGGAGCCATTAATGCATTTTTGGACGGTTATCATTTTAAAAACGTTTTCATAGACTCACTTATGACCTTGGACTGATTTAAGGCTATAAAAAGGCTTGGATCTTCAACAATTTTCTTCATTCTTCACTTCACGTCATTTCTTACATTTTTGTCAAAAAAAATTAGTTTTTTAGATGTGTATGTGGTGCCATGGTCATTGTTGACCGTTCATATGACCCCTGCAATGCAATTGCAACTTATGCAGGGGTTATATAATGGTCAAAAGAGACCCTTGACATCAAAGAAAGACAAAAAAACTCCATATCGTTTTTGTCCGGATTTTAGTTTTCGAAAACCACTAACAATCTAGTTCGGAAAATAAAATCTGAATCAAAGGTATTTTTGGAATTTTTGCAAAATGCGTGAGAAGACAACAGGGTGGAAAAAGTAATAGTCATATACTTATTAAAATCCTTGGTCCACTTAGATATCCAAAACAACTTTGGTTTCATATTAGAATGCCACTCTTCACTCAGCAAAATACACTCTTGCCCAGCCAAAATGACCAAAATGCCCCTGCACAAGTTAAGTCACGCTGCGTGACTTAACTTGCGCACGTTATATCTGCTGCACAGACACTGCACAAGTTAACTCACGCACGTGTTAAATCTGTGCGTGAGTTAACTTGCGCAGTGTCTGGCTTAAGTCACGCAGCGTTAACACATGCGTGACTTAAGTCACGCGGCGCATGTTAACTAACGCACAGTTTTACACGTGCGTTAGTTAACATGCGCATGGGCATTTTGGTCATTTATGCTGGATGAGAGTGTATTTTGCTGGATGAAGAGTGACATTCTTCATATTAATTGTTCCTTGTGGCCAGACCAATCTAATATCATCGACCGTATAGAATGTGAACTCAAAAAACCTATTCCTAAAAAAAACCATACGCCATCAATGTGTTGTTTTCCAAAGTTTCTTCAGCTTCAGAGAGATTTTCTTTGTAGTGAAAGGTTTACCCCCCTTAGTGCAGGGACTTACTGTTGTCGTAGGCTAGATTGCACGAGTTTCATAATAATATATATATATATATTTTAATTGTTGTTAGCAAAAAAAGGTATATTTTGAATAGTTGATTAATTTTGAGTGAAGTCTGAAAATAGTATTTCATTTATTCTCTTCCCCTAATTCTAATTCATGTGAAAAAGAACTAGATTGGGCTTCGCACGGGTCAACAATGACCATAATAAATATACATGAAAAAACCATTGTCAATTTACATAAAAAAACAACAAAATATGACAGTCAAAGAGAGATTCGATATGAAATGTCATTAAGATAGATAATTAGCAACAACAATAATCAACGGACATTTTGAAAAACTTCTTTGTACACTACATTGAAATTCAGATTGGTATCCGAACCCTCGTCATTAGTCAACAATATCTTCAACCCTTTTCATTAGGCAACTCTGATTAGAAGATCATTCTTAGGTTTTCAGAATCGTGACATATAAGAGGGAGACATGTCAATAAAATAGTGTACGAATTTTTCCACTTATCATCAGTCACATTGAATAAAAATCATATTCTGTCACAATCAGCAGTTTGTGTATAAGAGGAACACACTCGTCAGAGGATAACCATATTATAAAATCAACTCCATTGTATGGTGATTTTCATAAGAGGTTTTGATCAGAAGATCATTGTTCCTTTTGATTAGAAATTTGATTCTGAAATTCTACTCATAGGTTGATATCATTCTTGAACAAAATGCATGTTCAACTTTTTTTAATTTTCTTCGGTTAAAGGTTATGTATACTTTGCAGAAAAAATGGGGGAATTCATCTTGTAAATGTATTCAACTTTGATTCGTATTAAGAAAATATCTTGAAATGTGTTTTGGAAAATATGACAACAACTTTATGAATGAAACCTAAATGAAAGATCCTGGCATACGAACAACAAAGAACTACTAACAACATTTATATTTAATTATAATTTATATGTTATAACTAATCAAGCAATTTACCCCACTTGCAACAATTTATCGTGTAGCTAAAAAATGAAGCCAAAGAAAACAAACCCTCTTGTTATTAATAATTACAACTTTTATGTCTTGATGTATAGTCTTTTTTTTGTAAATTTGAAATATTGTCATTTTTCTAACTAAAGTTAAAGCCTACCATCTAACTTTTTACGTATAAAGTGGCGATAAAGGTACATAGAACATTGCACCTAGATGTAGCATTAATGTATAGGGTGACAATGAAATCATTGTTTTCTTATTTGGGTAATCATTGTGATTTTTTTATAAAAGAAACTATGATACAAGTGACATTGTTTGATTGCATTGATACCATCAATGAGCCGAATTATCACACGGTCTTGCATTTTGGCGTCAAGAGGGGCATTTTGGTAAAAAAAATCAATGACAAACCTAAGGTTTTTCTAGGATTTGCTTGCAAATTTTCTTTGCATTTGTATATAAGATATGGTGACGTTTAGTATGGGAACAAACTCTTTTTTCCCATGATGAGAAAGGGTCCTTTGCAGCCATAGATTTAATAATATTTTAATTGGATGGCTGAGATGAAAGAAGTGGTAATTGTTGCAACTTATTGTTGGTCATTGTGTAAGAATAATTCCGGCCCCATCAATTAATTAAATAATAATTTAACAATTGTTTGTTTGTTTTTTTTTTTTTATAAATTAATGGGCCTTAGCAATTTGGTTTGGACTTATTGCATGTCAATAAAATATTTTGGACTAAATTGACCCCAGGGTTATTAGAAAATTTTTTCTTTAAAAAAAATTGTTGACATTAATTATGGGTGGCCTAAATTAGATTGTTTATATATAATTGTATACACAATATTAAAGCAATTGGTATTTTTTTAAATTATGTACGTAAATATTTCGATAGTAAGTTTGAAACTTAAAAAATGTTTTTAAACAAATAATCATAATATATGATCCGACAGGGCGGTTTGTGAGAAAAGTGTCCTACCAGAACATACAAACCTTCGAGGGCTTCAATCGATGTTTGGCTCTCGTCGATTTGAATTTCCAGTTCCTCCTCTTCACCTTCAATTCTGAGATGCTCCATGGAGAGAAAACGATTACGACACCGATTGGAATCAAAGGTGATATCGCTTTCCTGTAACGCAATCGCTTTTGTCACTGTAACTGGAAGAAATAGCAGAAATACGATAAACTTCTCACAAAAAGGAGAGAGACTTCTCACTCGGTAATTGGAAGCCTAGGAGAGAAAAACGGCACCGCAAAATCGATTCTTTGGTTAAATCGCTTTTAATAATAATAATAACAACAAACATAATTTTCTATTTCAATATTTTTCTATTTGAGTGTGTCCAATATGTATTGAATCCACCAATCACCTGACTAGCAAAAAACAAACACAAATAAAAGAAAAGCACCCATATTATATATATTGTGTACTACTAATAAATGCTTCAACGGATAACACAATTTGAAGGGTTAGTCCACTTATGTGGATAACAAAAGCTATACTATGAATTTGTCATACCATTATGGGCAAATTACAGTCACCTCCCTTGTGGTTTATTAAAATGACACTGACATCCCCTCTATTTTTATAACTTACATTAACCTCCCTTCAGTTTTTATAAAATAGATTAACACTTCCCTTCTCCCTTAACACCGTTAATGCTGCTTTAATTTTATTTTGCTTTTTATTTTTTTGTTTTGTTCAGTTCCATGGTTACAACATTGACAGAAAACGAAAGGGATCGTTGTTAGTTTTCACCATCAGTTCCATACACACTAAATGGTCAAACCACAACCATTAGCTAATCATCAAGTTTTCTGTGATGCATCTCCATATCATCATCCAATTATTCCCCCAAATTGCAATTTTTTCTTTGTTAATTTCAATTTCATCGTTCACCAAATAAAATAAAAAAATTCAATTCCATCTACAACAAAACCCTTCCCATTTTCTTTGTCTTTACTTTCGTATTAATACCTTCCCCAAATTGCAGTTTTCTTCGTTAATTTCAAAATGATAGGATTTCTCATGGCATGATTAGAAATACTTTAACTGTTGTGCATAGTGCATTACGTGTCTGTATCACTTCAATTTGAATTAAAGGAACAATACAATATTGATGCGCATGCAAAACCAGGAAGTGATAAGCCTCTAAAGGATCAATTCCAGAAAATCAATTGAAGAAGTTCCTCTCGAGAACAATGATTATAATAGAAAACTGTGTTCTGATCGCTTTTGTTTTCTGTTTAATGGTGTGACTGACGGTGTTAAGAGAGAAGGGAAGTGGTGTTAATATATTTTATGAAAACCGGAGGTTAGTGTAAGTTTTAAAAATAGACATCAGATGATTGTAATTTGCCCTACCATTATTAATCTATCTATTATTACATGGTATATGGATGGCAGTGCTATTCTCAAACTCTCGAACGTGGGACTAATGTTTTCACGCTATTTTTTGCAATGTAAATGTGCTATGTATATGGAAGGATTACTTCCACGTTTATTTTATTATATATAAAAAAAATACAATATATAATTGTCAAAATCTAATCCTAGATATCCATTTTTTTACTTAATTACTATTAAGGTTACAACAACGATCCACCCATCACTCTGTACGATAAAAATCGAAACATGGTTTGATTTTAAAATTGGTTAGTTTTAACACTTTTATTAATTTAATACAAATTGAAACCTGAAAAAAATTGAAAATACAACACCAAATCCAAACCTTCAACTCATGAAATTAGTTTTAATGCAACACACAATAAGAGAGCAAAACAAAACAATTTCAGTCCAATATATACATAAACAGAACTAGGAATAAAATGAAGAGGATTCATGGAAAGATAAAGAAGAAGAAATATTAATAGAGGAATCATGCTCAAGTAGAAAAGATGAACATAATTGCGATCTTTTGGTGGTGAAATCAAATAGATGAGTAGAAGAATTTTGGGATTGCTGCGACAAAAAAGATGAGAGGAGTCAAGGTTTTTACCGTTGGAGAAGAAGATAACATGGGTTTAGAGGGATATGATTTTCATCAAAGAAGATGAAAAGATAAAAGGAAAATGCTCTTCTCCTGTAAAAAACCACTCTCTCCCAACTGAAAAGACGAAACTACCCATATGTGACTTAAAGTCACGCTGTGTGAGTTAACTCGCTCTGGTTTTAAACCCAGCGTGACTTAACTCACGCTATCAGCTGTGTGACTTAAGTCACGCTACATGCTGTTATTAAACATCAAAGTCAGAAACATAACTCATTCACTTTCAAAACATCCAAATACGATTTTTCTCCCACCAAGTGCGATTTTCGTGATTCTTGCGCCAATCAAACTCAATTTCTACGACAATTATTTTGAAATTTTTGGATTTTTGTATTTCAATTTCAATTGTCGCATAAGGTGACCGGTGTCTCACACGGGAAGAAGTTTAGGATTCCTCACTTGACACTGCTGTTGTCGGGAGAAGCAAATGACTGATTTTGGGAGCCGGTGAATGATTCTGATCTTAACCCCTTGTAACACCCCAATTTTTAATATTAATTTATTAGTATTATTGATATTTAACATTAGTAATATTAGTATTATTAGGTAATTGTCTGTTGATGTTTACGATAAAAGTTGTGGGTATTGAACGAATATATGAATCAGTTAATTGTTGAAAAATAGGAGATTATTAAAAATTAAGAGAAAAAGGGATATTTTTAGCAAATATGAGAGAATAGAGGCGTAGTAGTAAAACAGAGGTTTAAGTAAGTAAGTTGAGTAGTGTTTTAATTAAATAAATAGAAGGAGGTGTAAATAGTGGAGCCGAATAGTTATAATAAAATTAGTAACCAATCTGAGAGTGTGCAAATAGTAAGCCTGTTAAAAAGATTAAGTGAGAAACAAACTCTTCGTGGTTATAAATAGAGGAGGAGATTAGAGAATTAGGGTTAAAACAAAAAAGAGAAAAAAAGTAGCGGACGCAAAAGAAGAAAACTAAGGTTAAGAGGAAACGAGGCATAAAGAGAAGGCCAAAGAGAGATTCAACCGTAGGAATTCCTCAATTTGCAAAACATCGAGGTAAGGGTAAGAATCTTTTCACTTTAGGGTATCTTAATCTATGAGAGGTTGTCTTAAATTTTAATATGTTGTTGCTATTATGATGTGAATTTTGATGAGAGAATAACGATGAACGAATTGAAAGATGAGAATTGAGGAAAACTAGTTTAGGTTTTTGACTTGAGTTTTAGTCTTAAAGAGAGTGGATAATCCGGTGGGTTAATGAAGAATTAGTGTTTGAATGATAGGGAGTAAAGATTAGGGTTGGGTTTGGCGAGTTTAGGATCGAAAACAGAGTTAGGAAAAGTCCTTTAAGGCTAAACCGCAGATGTGATATCGCAGGAAATCTTCGATTTTGGTAATCGAAACAAAAATTAAAAGTTGGACTTTTCTGTTCAGAATTAGGTTTCGGTGTAAAGTTGTAGCTTTGAATCTTAGCTTTAATTGGACGTTGGTTTGACCTCATTCCAACATTTAGAACTCTAGATATGATCAAAATACTACACAAGGGTCAGCAGGGTCGCGCTCTTTTGGATTTCTGTAACCGAAAAACAAAATTAAAAACTGGGACTTTTCTGTTCATAATTAAGATTTGATGTCTTCATGAAAGTTGTAGCTATGAATATTATCTTTCACTAGCCTTTGGAGGGGATCTATTTAAGTATCTAGAACTCAAGATATGATTAAAATACTCCACAAGGGTCAGCAAGGTCGTCCTCTTTCCCCAAACATAGAAAAATAATTTTTTCTGCCACTTTATGTTCCGAATTAGGTTTGAGAGTCTTCATGAAAATTGTAGACATGTGTGTTAGATTTATTTCCCCATTGGTTTGAGTTCATCATTCCCTCTAGAACTTAAGTTATGATTTAAACACCACGTTTGGGTCATGCTGCATTTTTCAGGAAATTTCAGCACAACCTTTTTTTATGGACTCTAAAACAACTATGAAAGCGATAGTGAGTCGAAGCAAGTCGTTAGCGTGTCAAGTAAAAGTAAGGGTCCTTAAAAGATATGTCTAATGAAGAAGTGTGCTTAGGCATATATAGGAGTGATTACCTCAGGGTAATGACGAGCCTAAAACATGAACTTGTGAGAGTGACTTAAGATAATAGAAGATAGTAATGATTAAAATATATATATTTGATATGTAGATATGATGTTAATCGATGAATTAGATGTTAAAGTTGAAATATGATGAGGTATGTTGATAGTATAAATGTTATACGGCGACGATGCACTACGTAATAAATGATGTCGTGAAAGACTTGAAGGTAAAGTAGAGAGAGACTTGTAAGAGGGTAATTCATGAACTAATAAAGGTGAAAATAATATTAAATCAGAGTAAAGGTAATTGTAGATACATGTATATAAGAAGAGAGAGCACATAGGTAAGTTTTTAGGATGAAGAGAAGAAGAGTCAAAGTAAATAGTGAGGTCGAATTAGTGAATTGATGACGACAAGGAGATTGTTAGGATGAAATATAAACGAAGATAGAAAGTTAAGTATGAAGTAACGACCTTAGGTTAAAATTAAATGAGTGTGATCGATTTAAGAAGGTATATGATGTTGAGAGAATTGATAGGACAAAATAGAATGGGAATAGAAAGTTGTGTGTTAATTAATAAAGGCTTTAATATGTATTTCGTCATTGCAATTAGGGGTCGTTTAAAAATTGGTCCCTGTACTCGCTAATCCTTGCAATCTGCCCTCCCAAATATTAACCATTTAAAATTTCGTCCTTTGACCCAGTTAATTACTGCCACGTCATCAAATTACTGACCAGAAAATACGAAATTACCAAAATACCCCTGCTTTCAGACCAGGAGGTGACAGTGGTGGTGGAATTGGAGAGGGAAAAATGCAGGGGTATTTTGGTCCATTCACATTAAATTAGTGACGTGGCAGTAATTAACTGGGTCAAGGGACGTAAATTTAAATGATTAATATTTGGGAGGGCGGATTGCAAGGATTAGCGATTACATGGACCAATTTTTAAACGGCCCTTAATTGCAAGGACGGAATACATATTAAAGCCATTAATAAATAATGTAGGGGTAATGTTAGTGATGAGACAAGATAACGAATCACTAGAGAGACAATGACCTAAGTTAGAATTAACGAAGGATGATAAGAGTGAATGAGATAATATGGTGCAATCTTGTTTTATATAGGGAGAATAAAAGTGGTAGCTGTAACGATAATGGTGAGGTAAAAACTTAACTGAGAACAAAGAATGGAGAGCTGTCGTTAGGATAAAGCACTTAGTGCACGAAGAAAGTTAATGTTGAGTATAAGTTTTAAGGATGATATTGAGTAAATATGATGTCGAGTAATGATGTAATGACTATGTTGTAAAAAGTTGAATGATGAAGTAATAACCATGTTGTACATAAAAATAACTAGCAATATAATGAAGAGGATTCATGGAAAGATAAAGAAGAAGAAATATTAATAGAGGAATCATGCTCAAGTAGGAAACATGGACATAATTGCGATCATTTGGTGGTGAAATCGAATAGAGCAGTAGAAGAATTTTGGGATTGTTGCGACAAAGAAGATGAGAGAAGTCAAGGTTTTTGCCGATGAAAATACGAAACCACCCCTATATGACTTAAGTCACGCTGTGTGAGTTAACGCGCGCTCGTTATAAATCCAGCGTGACTTAACTCACGGTACCAGCTGTGTGACTTAAGTCACGCTACGTGCTGTTATTAAACACCAAAGTCAGAAACATAACCCATTCACTTTCAAAACATCCAAATACGATTTTTCTCCCACCAAGTGCGATTTTTGTGATTCTTACGCCAATCAAATTCAATTTCTATGACAAAATTTTTGGAATTTTTTATTCTAATGGGTACACCATTTTTGACTTTAGTGGGTAGATGGAAACCTCCCAGGGGATTTACTGATCCTGGACACTACATAACCGCAATTGATTTGATGGAGGATTATAATATCATTTGGATGTCGTATGAGGATCGACGAGACATGACGCCTTTTCAGGACATATGTTCTTACTTCGGATGGATCATGGCCGATAAAGACACGATGTGTCGTCACCTGCCGGAGCGGATTCTGAGGTAGTACAATTATGTCCAGACCATTCCATTGCCTCCTATGAGGATTGCAGATATTGTGCCAGCGGACGTGGTTTCGGCCTTCATGGAGTTTGATGTCCATGTCCTTAGCCAGCAGTAGGGGGGTGACTCGGTCCCAGAGGAAGAGGTGTGGAAGCATTCGATGGGGTACATGAATTGGTTCTACCGTGTATCCCATCCTATTATGATCGCCCCTACGGTCGTTCCTGACTACACATCTCATGTCCCTCCCTACGAGGAGGTTATTGTTGAGCAGTAGTGAGCCAGACACCCTCCCTACCCATTACAGATCATCCACAATGTTAGAGCCATATTTGACAACGCTATGATGGGGATTTCTGATGTGTATTCAAATCATGTTGTTGTCGGCATTACGGAGAGCATCCGACAACAGTATCGCGTGATGGATGAGGTGTCGGCTCCGCGAAGGAGGCTTAGGAGTCATACTGCACGACAATAAGGTCTTATATTATGACTTTTGTATATTTGTAGTTTTTTAATGACATTTTGTCGGATATGGATGTAATATATTTACATTTGCGCATTTGTGTTTTTTTTATGACATTTTGGTTAATTTTCGTTTATTTTGCATATCTAAATTATGAAGAAATGATGAATAGATGTATTTTTGAGAGGAATGTATGTATGTATGAATAAAGGAATGATGAAAATTAGGGAATAAGGTGCTTCTGATGTTCTGGTACTGAACACAGATCCTGCGTGAGTTAACTCACGCAAACCTGTAGCCAGTGTGAGTTAAGTCACGCTGGTTTAACACATGCGTGACTCAACACACGCTGGGGGATTTTTCGAAACTTTGGTTGGGAGTGAGCAAAACTTGTTGGGAGAAGAGCATTTTTCAAGATAAAAATGGGTTTATTAGAAATAATGCGCTAGGGAGAGATACATGTCTTTCTTAAATGAACTTTTTTTAATCTTAACCATTTATTTTAGATCTAATGGTTAAAAAGTATCCCACCATTCTCATATATAGAAGACATTCTCACTAGATACACACACTCTCTCTCTCTCTCTCTCTCTCTCTCTCTCTCTCTCTCTCTCTCTCTCTCTCTCTGACTTTGCATAACTTAAGTTCAATTCATTTATTTAACGAACTTAAGTTCGACTCATTCGGCTCGTAAACCAAGCTCGACGAATCCATTATCGAATTGAGTCTCGAACTTTTTTTGAGTTGGTTCAGTTCTTCGCCAGCCCAAAGTAACCGATGTGTAAGATTTGATTGTATTTTTTTTATTTTTTTAATTTGATGTGAGACTTAGGTTATTGAAGTATTTTAAGTTTAGATTTTTTTTATATTTAAATATGTTCTCAAAGGTTTTGTACATTTATTTCTTAGTACCAGTATTCCCGATCAATTAAGTTAGGGAGAACTTTGAGTGGGTTAATATCAATTAAGTTGAGGAAAACTAATTATATTTATGGTGTTCCTCACATATTTAAGGAAGACTGCTTGCATATGCGAGCAAACACATAATAAGAACAATTAAGTCTCACAATCATCCCATGTGTGTAGTAGGATATAGCTAAATTATGCGTATACGAGCGAAGATTTTTAGTGAAAATCAACATTTTTGTACATTTTTAGGATAACCCTTGAAACAAAGATTTTGGAGAGACATTTCTACCTCCTAGAGTTTCCTCCCTCAAACATATAAATAAATATACTTAATTTCTCATTGATTCTATATCAAACCTTGCAACTACACGTTTTAGGGAGTGTTTCTAATCGAAGAAAATCTCCCTTTGGTTGACTTCCATTGGTTGGGTAAGTCTCTATTCATTCCAATATTCTTGTTCTTTCAATAGGTTCTGTTTTCTAGTGTCTAATTCTAGTTGCAATATCAATTCGGTAGAGTTTCACCCATCATTTACAAGATTCAAGTGTTGAAGCCAAAATTAAATTTTCGTGGTAAAGCTCTTAGTAACCAGATAAAGGGAGATGTATCGATCAGTTCACGTGTGTATGTAGTGATGAGTCGGACAAACAAAAATGTCCAACTTCCCTTTATTCCGCCTCAAGCTTTGAAAAATGTTTAAGTCCTAAGTAATAACTCAATCCGTCAAATGATGATTGTAATTGATATGATCATACATAAACATTTTTCTCTTTAGACTTCAAAGCCTATTATCACACACCTGAAAATGACCCTCAATACATTCGACTGAAGTGGACAACAGTTAGCTGCTTAATTTTCTCTTTTGAAGCGAACGATAGCTAGCTTGATCATTTCCAAATGTACGTAATTACAAATCATCTAGTATAAAAAGCAATTTCATTATACATTGACTGAATTTGATATTGTTATATCTTCTACATGTCATACTTGACATGTCAAGGTTTCTATTGTTGTACATAAGGAGGTTAAATAAGTCAAATACATTATCCTATTCCACCTTTCCTCATTTTGTTCTTGAAAGAAACCCGAACTCCTCGTTATCAAGAGTTCGTTGAAAATGTAGAGATGTTTTGTAAATTAAATGGTTGATGTGAATGACCCTTAATATTTTATAGACTAAAACCACTATCTACTCTATATGCATCATATAAAGAACCCTTTTATAGCGATTTTGTTTAGAGCTATAGTGACTTTATTATGCGCCGTGATTTCTTAGTCTTCCCTTTTGTATCATAAAAACTACTTCCCTTGTTTCAATTATAAACAAATAATATTTTTTAGGTTAATTGAATAACTAATGTATATTTTTTCAATGATGTTAAATAAATAATGATCGAAATAGCATTCACCGGGAAAAAAAACCCTTTAAAATGAAAAAATGGTCTTTGAAACCATATTTTAGGTTCGGGATTCAATTATGTGCATGGAATAGCATCCTAGGACATTCGTTATAATAACGGTTACCTCTAATTAATTGTTCTAGATTTGTTAACTTTTAAAATATTTATTCCCCCTTTTAAATGCAATTTAAAATTATGTTTTTCAAATGAGAATACTATGTGTTTAAATAGAGGAAAAAATGTTTTATTGTTATTGTGCTTGACAAGAATGAGCTCTTGCTCCTAAGTATCTCGTGGTGCAATGGAAAATTCAAAGTTATGTAGTTCTGGGCAGAAAATGTTTTTTGGTGGATTGACTTTAGAAAAATGATCTTATTGTGATGACTGCGATTTAAAACGATTATTGATTTGTTTCGAGTACAAAACTTATCTTCAAGCTTTACCTTATTTTTATCGTTTAGAGGGCGATCACGAAATCACTGAATAGAGTCCTCCGTGTTTTTCGAGAAGTAAAAAAAGATATTGATTGCAAAAAAATGATTGTGGTGGGTTTGTTTGATTTATTATAAAGCAAGTTTGAATACAGTAAAGCAAGTTTGAAAACAGTCAAGTTGTACAACTTGTGCTTGAAAACTCTAGGATTAAAGAGATGTACATCCAATTAATACTTTTAAGTTGATTTATTTGTTATTAAATATTATTCTAGAGACGAGCTTGCAAAATGATCAAATTGTGCAACTTATGTTCTGAAGGCTCAAGGATTAAAGAATAGGAGGCATGAATTGTGGTGTGTTCTACAACTTTCCAGTGGCCTGTGGAAACGCAAAATCTACAACTTTATAATCCTATGTTTGTGTTTTAATTCAGTGATATAATAACTTGAACAACATGGTTATCTTGTTTAATTAAGTAGTTTGTGTGTGAAATATGTTTATTTTATGATTATATGAATGAATGCGAAAGCTCCGATTGTCCAAGGTTTCTAAGTGAATAAGCAGAAATGGATGATGATAACATCTTTGAAAGAATTGTTCAAAGTCAATTCATACATTTCTCCACAATAACATTCTTTGATTTTGAATCATTTAGATGGTGGGGAGAGTGGGTTCCAATGATGCTGATGTAGGTGTATATCAATGGATCATTTACCTATCGGAAAAAATATGTGTACTAAATTTTTGATCATTATAACATCAACAACTAAAAAGATATAGAACATTATAAATTTATATTAGATACTCGATAACCATATATTTAGTTTCCCATGACAATAACATGGTTAACTATATAGGTAGAATTTGCACAATGATAGGACTTTTTACATTGTGGATGCCATCAGACCACACAAGTGACGAGGAAAACACACTCTGCTTCAATTTTGATCCACCAACAACGGTGACAACAAATGGTTGTTTTTCATTCAATGATCTAAATGTGAGAAGTTTTGGTTCCACTATGATCTTAATTTTTGGATTATGATGTATGAGAGTAGCCTTGTAGGTTGAGTTGGGAAAGCCAACATTTGTGACTACTCTATGAATCTTGACATGGAAATGCTTATGATCAGACACAATAGGAATCACCATTGCAGGATAATTTATATCTTTCAACAAGGATCTTTCGGGAGCTCTATGGCAACTAGAACTATCACCACTAATTTGTTTAATTTTGTTAGCATCATAACCATAGTCACAAAGCATTTGCACATAATCTTGCTTAGTGATGTCATAAATAAGTCCAGGGTGAATTGCTTGTTGCGGATTTATATTCCCAGATCCATAAGCAAATTCTCCTACCAAATCGTTATAAGTACCATTCACTGGCTTAGCGGTTGTCATGATGGCAGATTTGATAGCCGCGGGTGACCAATTTGGATGAAATGATTTTACATATGCAACAACTCCAGCAGCATGGGGACATGCCATAGAGGTTCCGGTTAGTATATTGTATTTAAAATTTCTCTTGTCATCCATATCACCAGAGGCAGGCCCTATAGGTGAATATGCAGCCAAGATATTCACTCCCGGGGCACTTATATCTGGTTTCATGATATCTGGAACCAAACGATTTGGGCCACGAGAAGAGAAAAGGGGAATTATAGGAGCATTGATGTCTTGGAAGATTTCACTCTTTAAAATTTCAGCTACAGGATGATTAGTGGAATTTGTGTAAGATTGAACTTGCACAAAGTCCTTTGTTTCCAAGTTAAGTGAAGGCTTCTGAGTGACAAAAGAAATATCATATTGAGAGTGTGTAACATTGAGGATTGAACCAATTATACCTTCCACCGGAGCAAATAATCCACCTGATGCACACAAAACAAGCTTACCATCTACCATACTTTTGTCCATACATTCACACATTTCAGGGGATGCATTTCCCCCAACTACGCAAGCTTGAGCATTACGCACAGCTATTGGAAATTTGGTTCCATTTGAAGGGGCAGTATTTATTGACTTACCATTAAAAGTGTTTCCATTTCCAAGAATGAGCTTACTAATGAATTGGCGATCTATGCTAGTTGCGGCAACACTAAATAACCAAGGTGATAGACTTGAAACAGTACCTGGGTCAGGACCAAAGTTTCCCGCAGCATGTACTGTGAGTATTCCCTTCTCCATGGCATGAAAAGAACCGATGGAAATAATATCATTCACAAAGTCAATGACTTGTGATCCACCTATAGAGATGGTAATGACGTCAACTCCGTCAGCAATGGCATCATCAAATGCAGCTAACATAACATCACCCTTGCATAAGCCATCTATTTCACATACTTTGTATATTGCAATCCTTGAAGATGGGACTCCTCCTCTTGCAGTGCCTTTTGCAAGACCATAAAAACTTACATCATTCACCTCTCTTCCACCTACTATTGATGATGTGTGGCTTCCGTGACCAACATTGTCTCTTGCACTCTCCTCTCCACCACCATAAAATCGTGCTCCAATTATCTTCTTATTGCAAGTGAAGTTACCACCGCCTGCACAAACTCCCCTCCATTTTTTTGGAATAGGACCAAGACCTGATTTATCATAAATTAAATCACTTTAATCATATATGGTTACTACAATCTTCTAATCACTTACATTTTATTCCTATGATATAGGCAGTAACATTGCTCAATGTCCTATGATATTCAAAACCAACACTATTTTATAAAAAAAAAAACTACGAGAAAAGAAGAATATAATTAATTAACTATGTGTCATTTTTAAGGAAGTTTAATATTATGTACATATGACAATTATAATTAAAGAAAGGTATGATAATTACGCTAAAATATTTTGATTATGACGAAGAACATATATACCTTTATCGCTGAAGCTTTCAGATTCTGGCCAAATTCCGCTATCTATGACTCCAATCACCAAATCACTCTCAAGAGTTTGACCTCTTTTGATTGATTGAGGTAAACCAAGGAAATCCTATGATCTTGTGGTTTGAAGGTGATAATCTTGGCTAGGAAAAACCGAAACCACATCTTTCATGCCGACAAGTTTTTCCCTTTGTTGATCATTAAGTATGGCGGCAAAACCATTGAAACTCCTCTTGTAACTTCGAACTAAGCAATTTTCTATGTCATTGCTATCAATAATTTGTTGCAACAAACCGCGATGGTGAGAAGTTGGGGAATATGATTCTCCCTTAGGAAGTGAGCCCATGTATACAATGTGAAGTTTAGTGCTTTTGTCACCACTTTTAGTGGCATCACACACCGAGGAAATTATTGATAACAAACCCAAAGATATATGGAAGAATAAAACAAAATTATCCTTAGCCATAGTTTGTACTTGTGAAATAGCGAATGCTTAGCTCAAATCCAGACCGTGTATTTATAGACACAAGAATTTTTTACAAATGGAAATATTTTTAATTGATAATGGTATTATCATAACACTGTTGAATATGATTTTATATCATGGTAAAAACAAAATTTATTTAAATTAGGAGAGATAATTACAGAGTTTAATTTTTTCTATAAATTGTTAGTGTGAAACTATTAATTCTATCATAAATTGGTCAAATGTATATTTATATGGCAAATAAATATTTTATTTACATTAATTAAAAAAAAGATTTTATTTACATTGTAAGGGAAAATTATTAATCTGTTAAAAATGCTTTAATAGCTATATGAAAATTGAATTAATATTTATGATTTTTTAAGAAGCTAAATTAGTCCACCTAAATTAGCACCGGAGGGAATTGGACCTGAGACCTCGAGGAGGAGCACACTCTCAGGTCTCAAGCCAATACCACCAGATCAACCCAAGTGGATTTTAATATTTATTTATTTTAATTAATTATAATGATATCATCAATTGTTCTAATATGAGTGTGAGTGTGTGTGAGTCTTATTGTCAAATAATAATAATATATTTATATTGTCAATTGCATTTCTTAACCTATTTAATAAAAATTAATAACTATATGTCAATCAATTGAATAATTCTTTTTTCTTATTAGTGAAAATTTTGGGCAACAAGGAAATTTTTATTAATTAAAGTGCAATAATAATTATTTACAAACCATTTCTGAATATTTAAAATTTGTACTTGATTATAATGTTAAAATCTTAATTCAATTATTCTTCTTTTTTTTGGACACAAACAATTCAATTACTCCCTCCGTCCTAAATTATAAGAAAAAAAACTCATTTTCTTTGTCCCAATTTATAAGCAAAAAAGACTAACTTTTATCATATTTAATTATGTTTTTTCAAAAAATTATCTTTTACAAAGGAAAATTAAATGCAAAGTGCATTCAATTTGCTCTCTTTTTCATTTTCTCTATAATCAACTACCAATGAAAATTGTTTTTACATCTTCCTATAAAACTTATTTCAAAGATAACACAAAAAACCATGTTACAAACTACTATGTTTTAGTTTTCTTGATAAGTGTGATTTTTTTTTGCTTATAATATGGGACGAAGAGAGTAGTCTTTATGACCTCTTTAAAACAAATTAGTGCCCTCTCGAAAGTGTTATTCATTAGAACTTGTTCCTTGAACATAAAAGAGTCAGCAAAAAATAAATTTTTTATTAATTAAAATGCATCTTATGATATACAGTACATCATCAAATTGAGTCAAAGGTAGTTTTTTTTTTTTTTTTAAAGAGAGGCTAAGGTAATTATATATTTGCTTTTATTCAAATTCTCATTTTAGGATATATATTTAGTTTCTGGTCAAAAGAATAACAATTTAAGGATATTATTTAATAATAACTATATGATAATTAAAATTAAAAATTGTAGTTTTAAAAGCTATCAATGCTTTTTTTTTTTAATAAAAGCTATCAATGCTATTATAAAATGAATATATATATATATATATATATATGAGTCATGAATTTAATTTCACAACAATGATGCAGTTCGATTAACTCACATACTTTTTTTATTCCAATTTCAAGAATTTTACTCATGTGCTTAATCTCATAATCCGTAAATTGCTTTGAATGGGTAAATCAATCATTTGTCCTTGTGGATCTGACATTAATCCTCTCATTCCGACTAATTGGTGCACTTGAGATGCATTTTCTCTAGCTCCTGAAAAAGACATTATATGGACTGGATTAAAGGGGTCAGTCATCCTAAAATTAGGATTCATTTCTTGTCGCAAATATTCGCTTGTAGCATACCATATTTCAATGGATTGGCGTAATTTTTCTACTACATGTACATTCCCATAATGATTATGTTTTTCCAAAATAGAACTTTGTGGATTTTTGTTAGGGTTTGAATTGGAAAAGATACGGTGAAGTAGGATTTTTTTTTGCTTTGTTTGAGCGAACGGTGAAATAGGATTTGGAAGGGATGATCCCAAACAATTTGGATCAAACAAAAATAAAACTAATCGTAGTGTATGAATGAAAGGAAAGAGATCCAAAATGATAGTGAGATATGTTAAGTACGAGAGTAACAAAAAGGAGCATCAAATTGCTTTTGTGCATGGGAAAATCAAGATTTGTTGCATTAAATTAGATCGAGAGAAAAACAATAATAGTGTGTGATTAAAAAAAAAACACCATGCGTCAAACTCAGATTGAAGTTTATGTCAAAAAAATGTACATGCTAACTAATGTTTATTCATGTGAAGGATAAACATAAAACAATTTAACAACCATGAACAATTTTTTTTGAAAAATAAGTGTTGTTAATGGATATATCATTGAGAAGAAGACAAGTCTCGTGTAAGAAACAAGAGGATTTTTAGAAAAGGAGATATGAAATACTGAATGCCCACATTAAGATTTTGATGAATAATTTTGACCTTTAGATTAAGAGAAATCAACGCTTAAGATTTGGTGTCAACGGATCTCATATATATATATATATATATATATATATATATATATATATATATATATATATATAAGGCTGCTAACTTACACCCACCTAAAAACACTAAGGTGCAAGTTAGCAAGCTATACCCACTTGCTTTTTACAAAAAAACTAATCTCCACTATTAAAAGTTATTTGAAGTTAAAGGGTAGTTATGTCAATTTAACAATATTTCTCAAAACAAAAATATTTATATAACCGTTTCTTGCTTTACTCGCTTCAGTCCTCCTCGTTCAATATAACATTAACAGTTTTTTTTTTTTTAACTAGAGATTTACCTAAAGAACAAGCCCGATTGCCTTTTATTCACACAAAAAATCCTGATTGCTTTTTCGTTAAAAAAAGAGAGCATGATTGCCTTTACAAAATTGTTTATTTTTATAAGAAAAAAAAAGTTCAGTAGATTTAATAGGGAAAAAATAGTTTGGATGCATGAATTAAAGCAGATTTAATAGGAAAAAAAAATATAAACCTCATGCTTTAAAAACATGAAAAAGAAATAGAGACAAACTTTTAAGGTACAATATGTTGAATGATGAAAGTGGGTGTAAATTAGTGAAGATTGTTAACTTACACCTTAATAATACTTATAAAAATGAGTGTAAATAATTAAGTGGATGTAGGTTGCTAACTTGGACCTTAATAATTTTAGGTGGGTGCAACTTGCTAATTTGCACCTTAGTGTTTTTAGGTAGGTGTAAGTTTTTAACTAAAAGGCAATCATGTTTTTTTTTTGTTTTTTGTTGAATAAAAGGCAACCAGACTCTTTAAGTAAATCTCTTGTTTAAAAAAACAAACTGTTGATGTTATATTGTATGAGGACTGAAACGAGTAAAGCAAGAAACAGTTATATAAATATTTTTGTTTTGAGAAATATTGTTAAATTGACACAACTACCCTTTAACTTCAAATAACTTTTAATAGTGGAGATTGATTTTTTGTAAAAAGCAAGTAGGTGTAGCTTGCTAACTTGCACCTTAATGTTTTTAGGTGGCTGTAAGTTAGCAGCCCCATATATATATATATATATATATATATATATATATATATATATATATAGGTATATAGGTACAAGTGTGAGACGGATTATTACTTATAATTGCAGGTTAATGTACTATCAATTACCTGTCCTAGTGGATAAGAGGTATTATAATTACAATTATATTCTCATATTTAATGGAAAAATTAATTTAGGTAGTTTATATTTAGTAAAATATCTATTTCAAAAAAAAGAAAAGTAAAATATCATATTTTTCTTGGCTTTTCCTCCTAAACTAATAAAAAGACTTCTCGCATGGTTTGTATAACATTGTGGTAATCATATAAAAAAATAATTATTTTGGCTACTTATGAAGAAGTTTCGGGGCAAGCCATTAATCTTCAGAAGTCTGAATTATTTTGTAATCGCAATACTCGAGATGATTTTAAGAATCTCATTGCTACTACTCTCGGTGTTCGTCAAGTGTTGGGAACAGGTAAATATCTTGGGCTACCATCTATGATTGGACGTAATAAACATGCAACTTTTAAATTTATTAAGGATCGTATATGGAATAAAATCAACTCCTGAAGTAGTAGATGTCTCTCGCAGGCTGGAAGGGAGGTTCTCATTAAGTCTGTTTTGCAATCTATCCCTTCCTATGTGATGAGTGTTTTCCTTCTTCCGAGACCCCTCACTAATGAGATAGAGAAAATGTTAAACTCCTTCTGGTGGGGTCATAATTCAACGAATTCTCGAGGATTGCACTGGCTATCTTGGGAACGCCTTTCAGCTCTTAAGGTTTTTGGAGGTATGGGTTTTAAGGGTCTTAAGGCTTTCAATATGGCTATGGTTGGCAAGCAGGCTTGGAAGTTGATTTCTTCTCCTGAGTCTCTAATCACTCGTTTGCTCAAAGCTAAATATTTTCCTCAAAGTGATTATTTTGGAGCTAGTATAGGTCATAATCCTAGTTATGTTTGGCGTAGCATATGGAGTGCCAAAGACGTGATTCGTCGTGGTTTTCAGTGGAGTATAGGCACATGAGAATACATTCCAGTTTTTAGAAAGTCTTTCGATAATGAGGATTTAATTAATAAAGTTCTTAGATGCTTGAGTCGAAGTTGGCTACCGAAAGTGACCGCCATTTATGAATCTAAAGATTTATTTTTTATGTCTCTGACTACTTTGTTTGAAAAATTGCAGGAGCATGAACTTGAATTGAATTGTCTCATTGATAGTGAAGAAGGGGAAAAGAAAACGAAAGGCCTTGCTCTCAAAACTAGAATCAATGAAAGAACTTCCTTCAATCCAAAATGTTACAAGTATGGTGAAAAGGGTCACATAAAATCCAATTTTCCTTTAAGTCAAAAAATATATACAAAAGGAAAGAAGGCTTATATCGCTTGGGATGAAAAAGATACAAACTCATCAAATGGATCGAAAAATGAAGTAGCACATTCATGTTTCATGGCAAATCATGAGGAAGATGAGGTAAACTCTATTGAATCTGAATATGACTTAACTTATGATGAATTATTTACTATTTGTAAAAAATTAAATGATGAGTCAACTAAGCTTAGAAAAATTGTTTCTACTACTAAGAAAACTATTTCCACTCTTGAATAAAAAATTGACACTTTAAATAAGGAAACAGTAATTCTTAAAGAGAAACAAGTTTTTGTAAGTGAAGTATCTTCTTGTACCTCTTGTGAAAATAAAAAGGAAAATATTTTGAAGTGTGATGATTGCAATATTTTGAAAAATAAAATTGAGGATTTGCAAAACACACTTGCTAAATTCACAATGGGAAGAGAAAACTTGAACATCATTTTGGGAAATCAAAAGGGAACTTATAATAAAGCCGGTTTGGGATATCATCCGAAAAATCATGAAAAACTTTTTAGAAAATTCTTTCGCCCAAACAAAACCTCAAGTTCCCCTTTTGTTAAATATTTTTATTGTGGAAGAGAAGGTCATACATCTTCTATTTGTAATATTAGAAAGAACAATGGTATGAATGAGAAAGGAAATTGGATTTCAAATGGCACTCTGCCTAAAACTAACTCACAAGGACCCAAAATGATTTGGATACCAAAAGTCAAAACTTGATTTTGTTTTGTAGGTGTGCTTGAAGACCATGAACTAAAAATTGGTACAATTACAAAAGTATATTCAAAGCACATGGAAGGGGGAGAAAAAGTAGTTCTCCATAAATCAAGAGAGGGGCTATGCATCATGTGGCGATAAAAGCTCTTATCCAAAAAGAAATTGTAAATTGAGGAGAAGCAAAAATGGTTTACACTTTTCACTTAATTCTCTTTATTCTTGTGCTTCAAATTTTCCTGAATATATGTCTTGCCATGATTGTTTCTTTTCTGCTTTTTGATAATGCCAAAATGGGGAGAGTTATGTGATTTGCATGTTTCAGGGGAATGGATTATAGTTGTTTACATATAATGAGGGGAGCTAAATCTGCGCTTATCTCTGTCATATCTTTTATTATTTGATTATTATTGATCTAACCTTTAAATTGAGCAAATCCCACTATGAGATGTTTGTCATCGTCAAAAAGGGGGAGAATGTGAATACATGCCTTGACAGAAAATCATTGGTTTTGATGATTGACAAAATAAGTCCTAGAAGAACAAAGATGCAAAAAGCGGAAAAGAAGAATCAAGCTTTCAAGTCTTGGTTTTGTTTTTTTTTTATTTATATTAGAACTTTATTGTAAGTGGTTAAAAAGCTCTCAAGAAAATAAATCACACACTCACAATATTTTTATTCAAAGTGATTTTGCATTAAAATATTTTTGCATGTAAAACAAAAATTACTTTATCAAAATTGCATATCATTATAAAATATGTTTAGCATGTTTTTACATGGCCATATAATTGATCCATCGTATCTTTTTTATTGCAACATAATCAGTCATGTTTATACATAATCAATCAATTATGGTGAAATACTTTATTTCCATTTGCAATCAAAAATGTCTATCAGCTTCCAATTACTTTTATACCGATCATATTTGTACAACGGCTAATTTCATATTTTTAATGATCACCAGCTAGTTCATTAAGTGTCCAACGGCTAGCATTTTATCAAATTCATTTCTGTCTATTTTTCTCAGTATAAATAGGAGACTTGTGCTAGCTATTTTTTGAAGAGAACACAGCTCACGTTTTCACTCAAACATTGTCAAAATATTTTTTATCACTCTCACTATTCATACACTTGCTAATTTATTATCTTGAGAGCTCTTTTATACTACATAGTTTATCTTGTAGTTCTTGTACTTTAATTTGTAATATCTACGTATTTGGTGTATTATTTTATCATTGTAATTCTTATTTGTATTGGGTGTGATCCCAAGGTTTCAAGAGAGGTGATATCTCTTAGGTTTAGAGGCTCTTCTACAAAAGGTAATTTTGTTTGGAGAGTGCTCGCTATTTTGTAAAGGTTACTAGCTTATCCCGTTTAAAAGTTAGGTTAGTGAAAATCTCAAGGGGCTTTTCCTTGAGGACTAGACGTAGGCCTTGGTGTTTTAAGCCGAACTAGGATAAATATTTTGGTATCTTTTCTCTCATCCCTTATCTCTTTTACTTTATTTGTTATTTATTTTAGCAAAATTTCTCTAGTTTTCATCTTTAATAAAAACCTTTATAAGCACTTTATTCTATTTGATTAAAATCTTTTTTAAGTGCTTATTTAAATTGATTTTTAAAGAAACACAATTCACCCCCCTCTTGTGTGTTTGAAGTCACTTGTTCAACACGTTATTCCCTTTGGTAACTCATGATGTGCCTGTTTGAAAGTTTGAAAGGGATGGTGCCTATCCAGTTAAAAGTGCTTACAAGGATATTTTGAATCATGATGTGGCAGTTGTACAACACCTTGTGCTGGGTAATTGGAATTGTATTTGGAGTTTAAAATTGCCTCCGAAGATCAAGAATTTCCTATGGAGAGCTTGTCGTAATTGTTTGCCCACAAGAATCCGATTGCAATCAAAAGGAGTTCAGTGTACTGATAGGTGTGCAATGTGTGATGATTTTGGTGAGGATAATACCCATCTTTTCTTTATCTGTGATAAAAGCAAGATTTGTTGGCAGCGTAATGGATTATGGAGTTTTTTTATGGTTGTTTTTTATATTGATGCAAGCTTTCCAATCAATGTGTTTGCTATCTTACAACACCTGGACCAGCAGCAAAAACAAGTTTTCAGTGTGACCCTCTAGAGTATATGGAAGCATCGAAACAATAAAGTATGGAATAATGTTATTGAAACAACTCAAGTTATTTGTGCTCGTGCAGGATATCTTCTTCCTAGTTGGACGAATGCTCAGACTATTCGTCATCCTATCCCTTAACATCATGCTACCTCGAACGACTTGAAGTGGACTAAACCAAGTCCCGACAAATTTAAATGTAATATTGATGCGTCCTTTTCTCAAGCTCGGAATCGGGTTGGCATTGGTGTGTGTATTCGAGATGATGAAGGGCGTTATGTTTGCCAAGACTGAATGGATGTCTCCGCTCCTTGATATGGATTTAGGTGAAGCTTTAGGTTTATTATTAGCCATGTACTGGGTTCGCGATCTGCAGCTAGGTATTGTGGACTTTGAACTTGCTTCCAAAACTGTGGTAGATAGTCTTTATGGTAGTAAAATTGGCGTCTCTAATTTTAGCGCAGTAATCAATGACTGTAGACGCATGTTAGTTTTTGATTTAGTAACCTCTGATGTTAGGTTTATTCAGAGACAAGCCAACGAAGTCGTTCATAGCTTTGCTAGAGTGACTTTGCGCCATACTAGTTTCCATATTCATATTAGGATTCCATCTTGTATATCTACTATTATTATGAATGAAATGCAATAAGTTTCTTCTTATTAAAAAAAAATTATATTGGTAATATTATGAAAAATTTAAAGATAGTAAATGAATTATTAAAAAAAATAGAAAATATAAATTATAAGCATTAATGTAATGTCTCTATTAAAAAAATTATATGCAAAAACCCGCTAAATATTTGTATTTTTATGAACTAATATGAGATGCGTCAAAAAAAAAAAGCACTGATAACAGAAATTTGATATAATAAATTTTCAAAAGGAAAATGCTTTCTGGTGCGAATTCCCATCAACGAAATTTGACAAAGCTGCTAAATACACCGCCTGTTAGAAATCATGTGGCTTACATTACACCGCTTGTTACTTTTTTTCATTTTCGGTTTTCATGCCCTTACTTGAAAACTCGGGGATTTCACATTGAGGTAATACATACTTATACTAATAATATATAAATAAAAATAGAATAACCCTTTTGAGATGTTTTATTTATTTCAATTTTACCATTTATTTAAACTATTTTATCATTTTTATAATAAAGTATAATATCATTAAATCTCTACAAAATCATAAGTTTTTAATTTTTAGTCCCTATAAAATTTGATTGGTAATTTTAATGCTCCATAATATTGTAGTTCATAAAAATATTCAATATTTTGAGTTAGGAAAAAAAGTATATAATACATGAATTAAACTTGTACAGTTAAGTGTGTTGTGCTTTTTATTTAATTTATAACCATTGTACTTTTCCAATAAAAAGGAGTAGACACGGAAGCGGTTGTGATGAAATTCGTCAAATTTCGTTGTTCAGTTTTGTACCATATAGCAGTTCTGTTTTCAAAATATCAATATTAAATGTAGTGTTTTTATTAAATATTTTTTATTTAATATGCAAAACACCGTTATATATTTCTACCGTCTCCGTTGTAGATTTTAAGTGTTTATATATACGGAGGTAAATTTTTATGTATCGATATTAGAACGTCGATATGATAAAATTTTAAAAATCCATGACTATTTTCAAAAATCAACATTAATGTAATATTTCTATTAAATCAACATTAAAAATTCAACACTGTTAAATATTTGCACCACGTTCGCTATGGATTTTCTGTGCTTAAATATTTTATTTTATTTCAATAAATTACCATATCGACTTTCTCATATTTTTACATAAAAAATTTCTTTAAAAAAAGCATAAAAAATTGTTTATATAAACACATAAAATTTAAACGGTGTTATGCATATAAAATAAAAAGTTATTTAATATAAACACTAGATTAATTTTGATATTTTCATAGACCGAAAGTTAATGTTTAGAAGATTCTCATAGAATGATAACCAGTCTTTGAAAGATTCTCATAGAACGAGAAGTTAGTCTTTAGAAGATTCTCATAGAACATAAGTTGGCCTTAGAATGATTCTTATAGAACAAAAGTTAGTCTTTGAAAGATTTTCATAAAACGAAAGTTAGTCTTTAAAAGATTCTCATAGAATGATAGTTAGTCCTTGATAGATTCTCATAGAATGAGAGGTTTGTCTTTAGAACATTATCGTAGAACGAGAGGTTAGCCTTTGAATGATTCTTATAGAACGGAAGTTAGTCTTTGAAAGATTTTCATAGAATAATAGTTAATCTTTGAAACATTCTCGTAGAAAGAGAGGTTAATCATTAGAATATTCTCATAGAACGGAAGCTAGCCTTTGAATGATTCCTATAGAACAAAAGTTAGTCTTTAGAAGATTCTCATAGGTTGGAAGTTAGTCTTTGAAAGATTTTCATTGGTAATTATAATCTTAGTTGTTGGGAAGATTGTTATAGAACATAAGTTAGTCTCAGTAAGATTGGCATAGGTAAGCATCTTAGTTGTTGGGAAAATTCTCATAGAACGGAACTAATAAGGTTGTCATAGGTAAGAATCTTAGTTGTTGAGAAGATTCTCATATAACAGAAGTTAGTCTTAGTAAGATTATAATATATAAGATTCTTAGTTCTTAAGAAGATTTTCAGAGAACGGAAGTTAGTCTTAATAAGATTATCATAGACAAAAATTTTAGTTCTTAAGAAGATTCTCATAGAACGAAAATTAGTCTTCATAAAATTTTCATAACTTTTCTCTATGGCCACAATTCGGCCCCTTTGATATCACAAGTTAATAGGTCAATATAATTAGTTGCGCTTCTTAATTCTGGAGTTAGTAAATGGTATGATAGTGCGTCTGAACTACTACTACTATTATTAGTAATGAATAAAGGCTGTGGTCATTGTACTACGTGTCTCTGCTATCTCGTGTTTTATTCTTTTTTTTGTTTTGTTTTGTTTTGTTTTGTGTGCGCGTGTGAATGTAATGTTTGATTTGGTGTGAAGGATCATTATACTATACTAATGAATAAATAATCTGGTGTTTGTGTGAAAGTTTCTCGTGTTGATTTTGTTGTACAGAACTCAACAAATAATTAAATAAAGAAATTAGATGCTCTCTGATCTTAAATAACTAAAAAAAATTAAAAAAAAATCTCAATGCCTCTATTTTATTTTATATATATATATATATATAATATATATATATATATGAGAAGAGTGTTATAATAAGAGGGTGAGAGGAGTTATTTGTGTCCATTGGATCTAATTTAATGATTGAGATTAAAATATCCCTTTTAGTGGAACACATATGGCTTCTTTTTTCGATAAAACTTAGGTTTAATACATCAATCGGTCCCTTAACTTATTTTATTTTTTCAGTTTGGTCCCTTAACTAAAAAACGTTTTAAATTAGTCCCTTATGTATTCCGCCGTTATCTATTTTGGTCATCTCCGTTAGTTTTTTAATGACCAAAGTTTTTGATATAATTTCAACTATTCGATTGCAGGTCCATTGTATATAACAATGGACCATCAACACCTAATTTTTTTTTCTTCTTCTCCTTCCATCTTTCATCATCTTAAATATTAAATTCGATTGCAGGTCCGATGTGAGTTGTACATAACTCAACAAATAACAACTAGCTAATAATTTGACTTTATAAATATATGTCAATTTATGGGTCTTGCTTGCATACGAATATATGTCAAGGAAAAATTTATCTTTAGAATCACGAAATTACGATGATAATTTGCTTTTGTTGAAATTTTAAAGTCTAGTTTTATGAATATCTTGATAAATGTGTTTCGGCCTAACTCACCGTCACTATAAACATGAACTTAATTAATAATGTAATCTCATCTATTCGATGTAATCAAATAATTTTTATTTTGATTTTGTAAAGCATGTTCAAAATACAAAATCAAGTCATTCGATCAAGATCAATGATCTAAACAACAACGTCATTGTATATTCACAAACAATCTATTTGCCTCAATTATTTAAAATTTAGTTAGAGGCTTAGCTACTTGCTATGCATGCTCTCCACATAATATTATACACATTGACATGTTATTAGGAACTATCTAATGTAAGAGGGCAGGGTTGGGCTACGAAATCTTTATCTTCAAAATAAAAATTGCATGTCCAAAATTCCTCTTCTACAAATTTAATAAGGTTCGTGTTAAGAGCTATCAAAATAATGTTATCTTCAAAAATCAATCAAAATTTTTTTTCTCTTAAAAAAGTTTTGATTTCTTTATAAACTTTCCACGATAAGGTGTTCTTATCTTTCTCCTATTATTCATCAATAAAGTGTCATATATGATTTTCTTATTATTTACAACTCATTCATATACCTAAAACCCAAGATATTCGTTCTCTATTGCAATTTTTAATAAATATTATATTTTAGGTATTGCTTTAGGTGGTATGGGATAGAAGTGTCAACCTAGTTGAAATGTCTCATCTTTATTTTTTTCAACTCATTGGTTTATAAAACAAAATATATGCATTTTATTTAGTTAAATAATTAAGTTTAAATAATTAATAACTTTTATATAAAATTAAATCGTTTAAGTATTATCAAAGTTTCATCTTTGAATTGAACAATCTTCTACCCTACTTATAACTTTCAAGTTAGACTCCAAAGACATAAACATTTTCCTTACTAACATAAAAACAAATCACATTTGATTTCATGCATAACATAAGGGATACAATGTTGACTTGATGGTCGAGGTGGAGAAGTTAAACATTGAAAGCGATCTATGATTAGATTTCGCTGCCTAATATATACATTGAGAGTTTTTTTTGTGAAACCTCGCGATGCTTCTTTTTTGGGCTTAAACACAGCTAAATGGAAAAAAGTTTTGTTTACTTAATCCCGGATTTAGTGGAAATCATGTGGATAGTGGTATATGTTACTCAACACTCATCGTGATAGGTTCGAGATCATGCTTTTCGCTTCACTTAGTATTTTCCTTATGAATATTAAAAGTGAAGATTAAACTCTTGACATATCTGTAACTCACATTTTAAATTCTTTTATTTCTCTACCATAAGGTAAAAAGTAAATAAATTTCTCCCAACCACATTAACATGAACAAAGTATACACCTATATAGCTATATGGTACTATAAACCTAATACAAATAGAGAACGTTCGTAGTATAGGAGGGATAGTAGGAAACAAATAAGAAAGGAAGGTTGTCCTAAAGCGGCAACACAATGGGACCATCATTGCTCAGGTAGGTGCCCTTTATGTCTCATAATTCTGCTTGGTCCCTATTTACTATTGTATTTTCTTTTGTTTTTTCAATTATTGTTGACTGTATATCTGGTGTATTGGCAGCTCTGTGTGGCCACCATACACGCGCACCAGTACTTACTGTATCATGTCTCCCGCGTGATCGTACGGTCTCTGTTGTTCGTTTTCAAGGGTATTTTTGACTTTCTGCTCCGAGCAATGGATATGACTATGGGGGTTATTGTGTAGACAACAGTAGTAGACTTGTTGTAGGTTTTTTGCACCACGCGCCAGCCTTCCTAATTCATTTTTTGTTGAACATTTTTCACATTTGTTTTTGACACAATATATCTTTTCATTCTTTTTATGTTAGTCATCTGATTTTACTGAAAAAGTTCTAATAATTTGGAATTCGATCCGTAGTTAAATAAAATTTGATAAAAAATTATTCCATTAATATCTTGATTTTCAACTTTACCATTTTATAAAGGGAATAAACTTCACTCAATTAATAATATCAACATTATTAGCTTAAATATTTTATGTCGTCTTTGAATTTAATCTTCATGTCTTTAGTTTGTATGAATCTATGATGGTATTTATAATTTCATCTACAAGAAAAATAAAAAGGTCACTTTTCGCAGAAATTTCAATAATTCAATTAAAAAATCTTACCTTTCACCGTAATTTCAAAAAATCAATTCAAAAATTTAACTTTTTGATGTAATTTCAATAACTAAAATTAAGAAATCTTACTTTTTGCAGAATTAGCATCTTCTGGCTCAGGAGCAATAATTTCAATAATTACGGCCTCAAGATCAATGACCTAAACAACGACGTCATTGTATATTACCCCATGGAAGGACAAATTATAGGAGTATGAAATTTCTTTGGATTTGCCATTTGGCATGACATATACATTGTTTTGGAAAAAATTATCTTTAGAATCACGAAATTACGATGATAATTTATTTTTGTTGAAATTTTAAAGTATAGTTTTATGAATATTTTGATAAATGTGTTTCAGCCTAACTCACCGTCAGTATAAACATAAACTTAATTAATCATGCGATCTCATCTATTCGATGTAATCAAATAACTTTTATTTTGATTTTGTAAAGCAAGTTCAAAATACAAAATCAAGGCATTCGATTAAGATCAATGACCTAAACAACGACGTCATTGTGTATTTGCAGACAATGTATTTGCCTCATTATTTAGAATTTTGTTAGAGGCTTAGCTACTTGGTATGCATGCTCTCCACATAATATTATAATGTACACATCAAAATATGAACCCGATCAAAATAGCAACGAGCATAGCAGCAATCAGTCCTCCAGTGCTAGCCCCCCATTATCACATCAAAATAGTCGGCCAATGCTGCCTTTTCATCTTTTGTCACAGTCTGAGAAATCAAATAAAAGAAATGTTAATAGAGTTAATTTAAGAAGCTCTTATTCTAGGATAATAATTTTTAAAATAAGACAAAAAACTAATTAAGCAGTTGTTGTTGAAATAGTTAATAAACGAACTTTAATTGAAATAAGGATGAACCGTTCAAATCTCAGATAAAATAAGTCTTAATTAGATTTTACTTAACCTGTAAATTAACTATATGTATTAAAAAAACCACCACGTAGTTATATGATCACAAATACAACAAACCCAACTTATTTAGACACACAAAATAATACACATCAACCAATAATTTTAATAATAATAATATTATTTTTAGGGAAAGCTAACTCATTTCATTTCATCCAAAATAATAGAGTGAATACAATATGGAGAATGATAGAAAGTAGTGAGACTAGCATATAATATAGACGCTCGAGCAAGATTATGAGCGACTCTATTAGCTTGTCTCCTAACATAAGCTAGAGCATAACTAACATTAGAAAAAAGCAAAGTCCTACAATTATAGAGTAAAATTCCTAACTCATTCACATATGAGCTATTACCAGGACTGCATTCACAACTAGCTGACAATCTGTTTCGAATACTACCCGATTGAGGCCTAGATCAAGAGAAGTTTGGAGGGCTTGTTGTATGGCGGTAGCTTCACATTCAGCTGCAGTTGGGATAAAGGGAAAAACTATTGAGTGAGCTTGGATAAGTTGTCCAAGGCTGTTTCGAAAACAAATACCAACACCAAATTTTCCTTCAGCTTCAAAAAGGGCACAATCAACGTTACACTTGATCCAATCTGTCGGCGGTTTAGACCATATTGGAGTAGCAGGCTGCACATTATCATTAGGGCGGTTGCACTACTTGAAGTCTCGAACAATATCCAATGCTATGACACAAGATGTGTTTGCATTGACTGGTTTTTGCTCCTATAAACAAGCATTACGTGCATGCCAAATACTCCATAAGATAGCTACAAATCTAGCACAATTTTCTGCCTCAAGCGCTCTAAGCATGGCAAAGATAATAGAGGAAAAACTGCAGTTGTACGTCATGTACGGTGCTATCATACCCTTAAGATTTGCTGATTTCCAACAATCAATAGCAAACTTACAATGCATAAATAGGTGCATTTTATCTTCTAGGTCGTTATTATTGCATGTCACACAAGTTGACTGGCAAGGTACTCCACGACCTTGCAAATTAGACCGTGTAGGTAAACAATTACGAAGCAATCTCCAACAAAAATGTTTGATTTTAGGCGGAACATGCAGTGTCCATATCAACTTCCAATTGCCCGGGACATGATAGTTTGATCGTTGGTCTAAAATACTCAAACACATCTTGTAGGCAGACTTGACTGTGTATGAGCCATTAGAAGAGGCATTCCAAATAATTGTATCAGAATCAGTTCGAGAGAGCAAAGGTAACTTACAAATATCAGATGTATCTTGCGTGTTTATGATAGAAGCAATAAAGTCTTGATTCCAAGTGTTGGTTGTTGGGTTGAAAAGCTGGGAGACGGTCATGTTGGTAAGATTACTTGTCGGTATCGTGAAAGGCCGCAAATTCTGACGAGTGCGGATCCAAGGGTCTTTCTAAACATTAATACCGTTACCGTCACCAATTTTCCACCTATAGCCAAGAGATAACATCAGAATAGTGCTCCATATACTCCTCCATGTGAAACTTGGACTATAACCAATAGTGGCGCCCAAAAAACCGCTTCTAGGGAAATATTTAGCTTTGAGAACTCTGGTGAGGAGAGAGGAAGAGTTTGTGATGAGCTTCCATCCTTGTTTACCTAGCATGGCAAGGTTAAAACCTTCAAGGTCACGAAAATTAAGACCACCTTGATCCTTACAAGCAGTCATCTTATCCCAATTTAACCAATTAATACTTCGACCTCCATTCTTCTTCGAACCCCAATAAAATGAATTCATCATGCGCTATATTAGAGTCTGTTTTCTGTAACACTTATAAATTCAATCTCTTTACATTTTCCGCTGCAACAGACTCTGAGTTTCTATCAGGTCCTGAACTTGTTCAGACTCTGATCCTAGAAAACAGATTCATTCTTTTTAAGAGACGCGAAAAAGTCAACACAATTCAACCCCCCTTTCTTGTGTTTTTCTCACCTTCGGTTGGTATCAGAGCTCCGACTCTGTTGTCATAACACTTAACGGTGTAACAGAAAAGATCCAGAGAAAAACATGTCTTCCGGTGAACTAACTACTTCTGGTGCTAGCGCTGGTGCTGCTATACCATATGACTATGGATCCAGTAACAGTAACAAGAAAGCTGATTCTGGAAAGATTCCTAAATTCAACAATGATCCTGAGGAATTTTCATGGTGGAAAACCAACTTCTACAACTATGTCATGGGTCTTGATGAAGAACTTTGGGACATTCTATAAGATGGTGTTGGTGACTTAGAACTTGATGATGAAGGAGCTGCTCTTGACAGAAAGAAACACACTGCTGCTCAGAAGAAAAGTTACAAGAAACATCACATAATTAGAGGAGCATTTGTCACAGACATTCCCAAATCTGAATACATGAAGATGAGTGACAAGTCTACTGCAAAAGATATGTTTGCCTCTCTCTGTGCTAACTATGAAGGTAGCAAGAAAGTAAGAGAAGCAAAAGCCCTTTTGTTAGTTCATCAGTATGAACTATTCCAAATGAAAGAGGATGAAAGTATTGAGCAGATATACTCAAGATTTCAGACTCTAGTATCTGGACTTCAGATACTGAAGAAGAGCTACATAGCCTCTGATCACGTGAGCAAGATTCTGAGAAGTCTACCCTCAAGATGAAGACCTAAGGTAACTGCCATTGAGGAAGCTAAGGATCTAAACACTCTAAGTTTTGAAGATCTTGTCAGTTCCCTTAAGGTTCATGAGTTAAGTCTCAATGAACATGACTCTGTTAGAAAGTCAAAAACCATTGCTTAAAGTCTAAAGGAAGATCCTCAAAGGCTCTCAAAGTTGAAGAGTCTAAAGATGAATCCTCTTCTGAAGGTTCTGAGGAAGATCCTGATGTTGCTAGAGAAATGGCTATGATTTCCAACAGATTAGAGTATCTGGCCAGGAAGAACAAGAAGCTCTTGAGGAAAGGTAGTGGTAAAGGATTCAAGAAGGAAGAACAAAAAGGCTGCTTCAACTGCAAGAAGCATGGGCATTTCATTGCTGATTGTCCAGATTTGCAAAAAGAGAAATCCAAGTCAAAGAAGCCAACCTTCAAGTCCAACAAGTTCAAGAAGCAGATCAAAAAGAGTCTAATGGCTACTTGGGAAGATCTAGACAATGAGTCAGGGTCTGATGAAGATGATGCTGAGGATGAAGCTAATGTAGCTGTGGGTTTGGTAGCAACAACTGAACCAGAAAAGGAATCATTCAATGCAGAATCTGATACAGACTTTGAAAGTGAAACTGAGGTATTTTCTAAATTTACTAGATCTGAACTGATTGATTCTCTCAAGGAGCTTCTTGGTCATTATGAAACCAAATCCACAGAGTTGAGAAAAGTTAAACAACAACACAATAAGTTGTTGAAACAACATGACTCAACTATGCTGGAGATGGACGTTTTAAAGAAAGAAAATGAAAACTTAATGACTAAGAGGTGTAACTGTAAACACTTGAGTGAGAAGGATGCTGCTCTACAAGAGTTTATAGCTACAGGAATTGATAGAACCAAAGTGGCATCTATGATTTATAGCACATATCAGAACAGAGGAAAAGGTCTTGGATTCATAGGAGGTAACTCCAATGAAGTGATCCTGAAACCTGGTTCTGATGGCACCAAAGAAGCATTTGAAAATCATTTTGTGTTAGAATCTGAAAAAGTCAACACAGTGACTCATTCAGCATCTAAAGGTTCAAGCTCTAAGGCAATTACTCAGTCAAAGCCAAAGAACTTAAAGCCAAAGGTACTGAACAACTTTGAATCAAAGGCTCCAAAAGTTCAGATTCTGAAGAAACCAGAGTCTGGTAAATAGATTCTGAAGAAACCAGAGTCTGGTACACAGATTCTGAAGAAACCAGAGTCTAAGAATCTGAAGCCCAAGACTCAAAGAAGAGAAGCTATGCATGGCAAGTTGGACTCTAGACTTAAAGGTTCTGAACCTAAAGTCTGGAAGAAAACAAAACCTCAAACTTCCAGATTCACAACACAAAAGAGATTCAATGGTTCAAGGACTAACCCCAAAGGACACATACAGATATGGGTACCTAAATATGAAATTGTTGATGTTGCATGTATGTCTAAAAGGACAAGAAAAGCAGAAGTCCTGGTATCTAGACAGTGGCTGCTCGCGACACATGACGGGAGAAAAGTCTATGTTCCTAACCCTGACCATGAAAGAGGGAGGAACTGTGGGATTTGGAGGAAACCAGACTGGCAAAATAATTGGTACTGGTGATAAAAAGCCATCGAAGTAGTAAAAATATCGTTCCCACAAGGACTGGTTTTAATTTCAATACTTCAATTACGTTATAAATTTAAGATGTATAAAAGTTATTTTGATTTGCCACTAGGCAGTAGATTTGATTTAATTTCATAAAAGTACAAATAATAAGTAAAGATTGATTAAGAAAATATAAGGAGGGAGATGAGATCAGGTCTGTCGAATCCTCTGAGTTCCCCTAATTGGTATACTGCACCTATTCTTATGAAGAATTCTCTAGTTCCACGATAGTTAACAATATAGCCCTAATCAATCCCTTGAATTAGGACCCTCTTCTCTAACTACAGCTTCTAATTCCTTAGGCGGTCTAATAATCATCGAAGGTTTTAATAACGTTAACCTAATATCACTAACAAACGATTATCTATTCATAGACTAACCATGTTTATTAGAACAATTCAATTAAGTCTAATTAGAAAGCTATGGTCAGTAGTCATTCACTATCACTGAATCATATTTATATTTGATCAGTATATAAAAAGCATTAAGAACAATTGAATTGAATAAAAACTAGATTATAATTCATAAAGAATAGAGTTTCACATCAACATATATCAATTAGAGTTACACAGATTCATCTCGGACCCAATCTTTAAGAGATTTAACTACTCATAATTGAGTTTACAAATAGCATAATCATTGAAATAATTAAAACATATATGAACTGAAAAATGAAATCAGTAAACTCTTTTCCTCTCCTCCAATTTTTGTATCACTTCACTCACTGCAAACAATGCCAGCATATACACTTTTTGTCGTGTGAAATTAAAAATACATATATTTTTGCATCATGGTACATATATTTTTGCATCATGGTACAAATATGTTTCTATTAAAAATACATATATTTTTTATTTATCACTGAAACATTAATGATAAATAAAAAATCCCAGCTCTAAGGTACATAAGTAAGATAACTTTTGCATCATGTATCAAATATGTTTCTATGATCAAATCACAAATACGCTTTGATTGATTTGTATAGGATTAAAGTAATTATTATTATTATTATTATTAAATAATAGTATGAATTTAGGTTCAAATATCTCAATGCCTCTATTATATATATATATATATATATATATATATATATAAACATAAATGCTAAAGAGCATGACAACAATTTGTCGTGGAATCCACACGACAACATATTCTACACATGCACAATTTCAGATTTTTTCATTTATTTTAAAAATTATTTAAGCAATGAGGTTATACCACATAACATGTCGTGTTCATGGTGTGGTCAATATTATCGTGCACAATAGCACTTCTCATAAAAAGAAAGTAAATATTACATTCACATTTAAATTAATATGCTAACCTTGAAGCTTGAAAAAATAACTGGGTTTGACTTTCTTGATAGCGTAGGTTGGGATTACAACATTGGTCAATGTATATCACGCAAGTATGCGTGTCTTAGATGTTAAAGTTGATACTGTTCACATGTTCTGATTAAGTTAATATGGAACATTGTATAACCAAAAAATTAATTCCAAACGTGTCTATGTGGATATAGCTACCGGCAGTGGAACATAAATGTTGTTGTGGTCATGTCACCTGTGTGATAGTCGTGGCAGAATTGGCGTGAGTACAACATGGTGAAAAAAATGGTGAAAATAAATATTATTTAAGACATAAGGGAAATAATTAGGCTGTCTTTGATAAAATTAACGGATAGCTATTAAGGTTAGAGACAAAGTTGGGATGGGAGAGGGGATTGGTTGTTTGGTAATATTAGACGAGAGGTCGATGATGGGTTAACTATACTATTTTGGAGGGATTATGATGTATCATTACATGTTAGGTTTTTTAGGCCCTGACTCTGTGTTGTTTTTGGATTTCCAAACTGTTGTATTTGGATTTCCAAATTCTATTATCTACCGAAGTTGTTACTAGGTTGAGTCACGACCAGGTCGCTCTCTTTAAGACGTTTCGTGGCACTGCCTAAAATTGTACAAGGCAGATTATCAACCACGCCACCATGCCGCCTCCAGGATAAAACAAGCCCAGCTGCAACAGTGCGGTTAACTACTGCACTATAGAAAACCGTTCGAGAATTACACCTTCAATATGGTACTAATACCACTCTTTTAATACTGAAACCAATATGGTACTGTGACCACTCTATTATGGTTTTGAGACCACTCAAGTATGGTGTTACCACCATTCTAATTCTTAACTTCTCCAAATATCAATATGGTATTTCAACCACTCAAATATGGTATTATGACCATTCTAATATCTAACTTTTTCATGAATTGAAGAAGAATATATATGTTTAAGATCATTCTTATTATACCGAAAAGGGACTATGATCTTAAAATATTATTTATTCTAAATAGACATAAATAATTGAAGGGACTATGCTCTTAAGACTATTCTTGATTCCGAAGGGACAACATACCAAAAAAGGGACTATATGGTCTTAAGAACACTCTTAATTCCGAAGGGACTATATGGTCTTAAGAAACTTTGGGAACAATTAATACATTACTTTGTGATTAAGTAATTCACATATTAGATCTAGTACAAAAATATCTCAATTGAGTACCAAAATATATTATATTGAGTACAAAAATATATTATTTAGTACATAAATATATTATTGTGTATCAAAATATATTTCAGATCATGTACTAAAATATATTAGATTGCCTACCAAAATATTTCAGAGTGTGTTCCAAAATATTCTAGATTGCGTTCCAAAATATTTTAGCAGAACTTGGGAATTAAGAAAACACTTTCTAATAATGATTAAATTAATTAATTAATTTATCATTTCCAAATAATAAAATATATATCAATATATATTTTTCTCTAGTTCTTACTTCATTCACATAATTATGTACCCCTATTAGAGGTACACCCCCACTATAAACACTACTAATGTGTGTGATCCATCCGATGTGGGACTTCCACTTTTTTCAATTCACACAACACTAGTTCTACCCAACATGAGAATTTGTGTTTAGTCTTTTAACTCAATTTCCACAAATGTTCCAACACTCTGCACTTCCGTTATCACTTTAGGCCCTGATGTTAAATAATTCTATTAAGTGTGTCAGGGGGACTAAAGTGAAAGTAGAAAATGATCACTTTAGTCCCTAAACCCAAAATCAATATTCCTAACTTGAATCTCAAATCCATAAATCCTTAAATCTCAAATCCCTAAATGTCATCCCTAAATCCCTAAGGAAGACTTCATGGATTTTCAAAAGGAAGAAAAAATGAAAGACTCGTTAGAATTGCTCATGAGAGATGAAGAGAGAGCAATAATTGAAGCTTCATTTGACACGATACAAGAACAATAACAAGATGACAATGAAGAAGAAGGAGTTTCATCAATATAATTTTTATATTGACTTAAAATAATTAAAAAGTTATGCACAATAATTAAAAAATTGACAATTGTTTGTTATGAGAGAGAGAATGTGTAAAAAAAAAAAGGAATTTATTGTAGAAAAAGATAATAACTACAATTGTTTGTTACAAGAGAAAGATAACATATTAAATTTATTGAAAAGATAAAGTGTGTGCTAAAAAATAGGAATTTATCGATGGATTAAAATAAGGGTATAATAACAAAAAAATGTGCAAAAATACACTTTGCTATTTCGGTGTTAAATTTCTAAAAAGTCACTTAAAAAAGAAAGGAGGGAGTAACCACTTTCTTTATTGATTAATAATCACCAAGTTTGAAATTTAATTTACCCAAATAAAAAAACTCCCAAATTTCAACAAATTCAAATATTTATCGGATAGCATTTACTCCATCCGTTTTAAAATACATGTCCAATTTTTGCAATGTGCACTATTCATTTGACTTACTTTGATCATACTTTTTAACTAATGTATAAATATAAATATTAGCTTGTAAGATGTTGTTTGATTTGTCTCGATAAATATTTTCAAAATATTAAATTTTTATAATTTTTTACTTTAGATAATTAAAGATATTAATGGGTAAAATTGTGCATTGGCATATATGAAATGGTTGACTTGGACATGTATTTTGAAACAGATGGAGTATTTCGATAGTTGACCAAAAATATTATACTAATATACATTGAAAATATATATTTTTTGTCAAGTTTACACACTGGTATAAGTTATGGTGAGGCCTAGGCTACCTTTGAAAATTGGTGGGTAATTTACCTAGAATCGAACCAGGGCACACCCACTCTTATTCATTTAACTTAACCACTTGAACACTACATCTTTTATGATAAGAATTGGAAAGAAAAATATATGATATTAGTCAGATATTTTTGTAGGGATTATATGCATTTATATTAAAACAATAAATAATTCTAAAATAAAACAGTATGAATTCATTCATTTGATTTTTTTTATATTTTAAATATTATTCTCTTATATAAATGCATATTATTTATTTAGATTCAATGAACTACAACAATGTTTCAATTGTGATCAATCGAATTGTGATTTATTTTAGGTCCGATATTTCTTTTGAATTAGATGAATTATTTAAAGGTATTAGATGAAAATTGTCAAGGATAAATGTAATGTTTCTATTAAATATTTTTGTCTTTTATAGGTAAAAAATTGGTTAAATATTTGCATTACGCTCGATGATGATTTTATTTCCTTGTATCTCGATGTAAATTTTTATGTATTCATATGAAAAAGTTAATATGACAAAATTTTGAAAACTAATAACTATTTTTAAAATATCAATGTTAATGTAGTGTTTTTATTAAATATTTGTTTATTTTATTTGCAAAACATTGTTAAATAATTGGACTACACTCGTCGCAAAATATATGTGCTTATATTGCGGAAGCAATTCTTTATGTACCGGTATGAAAAAGTCAATTTCATAAAACTTTCATAACTCGTGATTATTTTCTTATTGAGATACGGACGTATTTAAAAACAAATAAACTTGAATTCAACGAAATCATATCTTCCATCAAGACATTCATTGGGGAAGTAGGAGCCCTTTTGAAGAAAGTTATTCAAGAGAATATGAAAAAAAATTACTTCCGGAACAAGTAGCAAAAAATTGATTAATAGTTTCATATCTTTATTATTTTTATTACCGAACCCGTCTGTTCGCTCTTTTTGGGTCATTGAAAGTTAAAAGTAATTTTTGAAAGAAGAAAAAGTCAGCTCAGCAGAGCCAAAAAGAGGCAATATTTTGGTCCATACCATTTGAACCAGAAAAAATGGACAAATCTCATTGACCCAAATAGTATGACCGGATATTATATATTTAAAACAAATACGAATGATTCCATAATAATTCCAAAATAAAATAATTTTTTGTTTTTGAGATTTTATGATTACTGTGATTCAGAGAACGTGAATCAGTGAAAAGATAAACAAATATTTGTTTTGGCAACTTGATTTCATAATCAATGATCCAAGAATAAATATTTTATCTCACATAAGTTAAGAGAACTCACATATGATAAGAGTCACACTTTTACTTTCTAATTGCACCTTTGCAAATATTTTATCTTAGTGTGTCGATGATAATTTTCCTTTTATTATTCCTTAAGATCTCGGGTCCGATTCTTTTTTATACCAAATCGGGGGACATATAGTTTAGATTCTACAAAAAAATGGGTTATGCTAACCGGTGCCCCGAACAATAACTATCCAAGTAGAAACCTAATTACTGCTCAACATAATCTCCTCGTAGGGAGGGACAGGAGATGTGTAGTTAGGAACGACCGTATGGGCAATCATAATAGGATGGGATACATGGTAGAACCAATTCATGTACCCCATCGAATGCTTCCACACCTCTTCCTCTGGGACCGGGTCACCCCCCTCCTGCTGGCTAAGGACATGGACATCAAACTCCATGAAGGCCGAAACCACGTCCGCTGGCTCAATATCTGCAATCCTCATAGGAGGCAATGGAATGGTCTGGACATAATTGTACTACCTCAGAATTCGCTCCGGCAGGTGATGACACATCCTGTCTTTATCGGCCATGATCCATTCGGAGTACCAACATATGTCCTGAAAAGGCGTCACGTCTCGTCGATCCTCGTACGACATTTAAATGACATTTTGATCCTCCATCAAATCAATTGCGGTTATGTAGTGTCCAGGATCAGTAAATCCCCTGGGAGGTTTCCATTTACCCACTAACGACAAAAATGGTGTAGCCAAGCAAGAGCAACAAAAATGCCTTAACGCAGGCGGTCCTAACAAGACTCTAATCCACCTCCTCCGCCTCTGTATCAGGCTCCACCAACTGATTACACCTATTCCATAGTAATTCATAACAACTCTTCAGTTTAGTCTAACTAAGATGAGCATCATATTGTGTTTTCACCTCAGCCCACCCTCTGTAAAATGTAGCTCATCCACCACCAGCTTCATGCCCTCGTCATGATCTAACTCCTCCTCCTCAATGATCCTCCCAGTGATGGGGATGTGTAGAAGGCATGTAACGCCCTATTTTATTATTTATTTATTTTATCAAGTTTAGTGTCTTTTTGTATATTTTATTTGAATAATTGCGATGTGTGATTTTTGGTAATTATTAGTAGTTTGTTATAGTATTATTAGTGAATGAATTTAATTAAATTAGATTAATGAGGCATAAGGGCAGTTTAGGAATAAGGGGGAAGTTTGTTAGGTTATAAATAGAGGAGGATGTTAGAGAATTAGGGTTACAACAAAACAGTTTTGGGAGAAAACGGAGAAAGCTTGGAGAAACGGTTTTTGGGAGAAAAAGAGGAAGCTTGTAGAATTCAAAATTCAACCAATCTAAGGAAAAAGTGAGACTAACCTTCTTTAATCATAAGTATATAATTTTGAAAATATTTGTCGAGACAAATCAAACAACATCTTACAAGCTAATATCAGCAGCAGGCGTATCAGCCTGAATTTCAGCAGGGGTATCAGTATCAGGAGGGGTATGAGTATCACCAGGGACATGCGGCTCAGTTTCACGAGGGGTATCAGCCTGAGCAGGCTCCTCAGCAGCAACAGTACGAGCAGTATCCTAAGCAGCAACATGCAAAGCCTGTTATGGAGGACGAGGATGGGGGCTTTCCAGGGGGGACCTTATGAGATGTCACTTTTACCGAAGTTCGGTAAACACGTGGCAGCCAAGCTTTGGAACGATAAAACAGTAAGTATAATTGCTTTTTTTAATTTAATGTACGTAGAATATTTTATGTTTATTTTACGTTTTTAAGTATAATTACGTAGAATATGGCATGCTTATTTTACGTAATTAAGTATAATTGATTTATTTTTTACGTAGAATATTTATAGTTTATTATTTCATGTTTATTTTACTAATTTTTTTATTTATTTCAGTTGCAAGCGGATCGTAAGTTGACTGGCGTTTCGCACGGGAGGAAACTTAGGCTTTCCGCTTTGTCCCTTCCGTTGCTGGTAGAAGATAACCCTTGGTTTTGGACCCCGGTGGATGCATCTGGTCTAAGGACCCTCCTTCTGACTGGGTACGGGAGCATCTCTCACGGGCTCGTTTGTGCTATGTCTGAGAGATGACATGAGGAGACCAGCAACTTCCATCTGCCTGTTGGGGAGATGACCATCACACTGGATGATGTGGCTTGTCTGCTAGGTATCCCTATCGCTGGATGGCTCATTCAGGAGGATGAGTTAGATCACGACCATGCGGTAGATCTGCTGGTGACTAACCTATTGTTTCCGGTGGAGGAAGCGGTTGGGCAGGTGAGTGATTTTGGTGCATGTGTCACTTACACGGCTCTGAAAGAGCGTTATGAGTACCTGTTGAATAGGTGTAAGCATTTGCTGGAGGAGGATTTATCAGAGGAGGAGGAGCTGAGGCGTATTAGGCTCGCCTGTGTGAAGGCGTTTTTGTTGATCTAGCTTGGCTACACCCTTTTTGCCGGCAAGAACAGCAAAACCATTAGTCTTCTTTGGATGGTTGTGATTCGGGATTTTCCTAACATAGGCACGTGGTCATGGGGCACGATGAGACTTGCTTTCTTATACGAGCAGCTGAATCTTACCTCCAGCGAGCATGTTGGCTCCGTTGGTGGTTACATGACCTTGCTTGTGGTAATATATTATTTTCTTATTTTTTTTAAGTTAATCGTAAATGTATAGTTTTTTGTACGATACTTGTGTGCTGATATAAATATGTATCTTTGTGTTTGCAGGGATGAGTTATAGCTCACTTCAGACATGTGGTTCCGAGGAAGAAATTTGAAGAGTATGAACGACAGAACACGTATGTGTGTAGATGGAGACCTAAAAGGGGGTCTGCTGATGCTGAGCAAAATCAGAGGCTTGTTGGATTCGATGGAGCATTGCCATGTCACTTGGAGGCCATACGAGCACTGATGACAGTCCGTCATTTCATATTTTTAGAGTCTTTTTATGATATTTTTGAGTTCACAAGCAAGCTTAACAGCAAGGAAAGCAAGAAAAATAGAAGATTTTGAAGAAACAGTTGTGTTGATGTTTTTATTGAGTCTGGAGCATTTTTAGACAGTTTGGAGGTGCAAAAAGCAAGAAAGTACAAAAAGTTGGAGTTTGCCACTGCCACTAAATCGTGACACGCTTTCAAAAATCGTGACACGGTTGCAAAATCGTGTCACGTTTTTGACAGCACCAGAATGGGAAAATTGCCTATTTAAGCTGAAGGCAAGGCTGAAAATAAGGGTTACGAATTGGAGAGAGCAAAGTGCGATTTTGAGACCTAAAGATGGCTAGGAGGGCGAATTCTTCGACCTTTTATCAGTTCATGTATGTTTTGATTCCATTATTGATTATGCTATTTGTAAACTCGATTATGAGTAGCTAAATCTCTTAGAGATTAGGTCTGAGATGATTCTTTGTAACCCTAATTGAACCATGTTGCTGTGAAACTCTATTTATTGTGAATGACAATCTAGTTTTTATTCAATTCAATTGTTCTTAATGCTTTTTATATCCTGATCAAATATAAACATGATTTAGTGAGAATGAATGACTATTGACCCTAGCTTTCAACTTAGACAGAATTGAGTTGTTCTAATAATTATAATTAGTCTAGGAATGAATAATTCTTTATTAGTGATATTAGGTTAACGAGCTTCAAACCTTCGAAGATTATTAGACCACATAAGGGATTAGGGGCTGTAATATTAGAAGAGGGTCCTAACTCAAGGGATTGATTAGGACTATTTTGTTAACTATCGTGAAACTCGAAAATCATTCATAAGAATAGGTACAATATACCAGTTAGGGGAACTTAGATGATTCGAAAGACCTGATCTCACCTCTCTTCATATTTTCTAACCAAATCTATATTTTCTGACTGAATCTATATTTGCTAACGGAATCTATATTTTCTAACCGAATCTATATTTTTCGACTGAATCTATATTTTCGAACAAAATCTTTATTTTTATGCAATCAAATCAAATCTACTGCCTAGGGCAAACAAAATAATTTATACATCCTAAATATTTACTTTATTTCTAAATTGAGATTAACACAGTCCTCGTGGAGACGAACTTAATTTATTACTTCGATAGTATTTGGTACACTTGCCAAAATTCTATCAAGCACCGACGAGAGATGACGCCTTTTCAGGACGTGTGCTGGTACTCTGGATGGATCATGGCCGGCAAACAAAGGATGATGTGTCACTTGTCGGAGCGAGTTCTGAGGCAGTACAAACATGTTCAGAGGGTTCACCGACCTCCTACTACGGTTATGCCTCTTGCCCCAGCAGATGTGGATGCTGCCTTCTTGGAGTTTGCTCTGCATGTCGTTTCCCAGCAGCAGAGGGCTCACCAGGTCCCAGACGACGAGCCTTTGAAGCATTCAGATAGGTACATTAGGTGGTTCTACCGTGTATCCCATCCTCTCATCGTCAACCATGCTCCAGAGCCTGACAATGTCATGCCGAGACTTGTCTACCCGGATATTCTTGTTGACCAAGAGTGGGCCAGGCATCCTCCTGATCCATTGCAGATCATCAGCAGCATCAGAGGCAGAGTGGAGCATGCGATGCAGATTTCATAGGTGGTTTCAAATCCACTCTTCTTCAGCATCTTGGAGGGCCTCCAGACCGATTATAGCGTGTTTGACCATCAGCAGGTTCCGAGGAGGAGGTCTGGGAGTCATAGTCTACAGGAGTAGCAGTAGTGTCTTGTTTTTTGACTTGTTTTTATCAATTTTTTCCTATTTGTAGAATTTTTCTCGACATTTTGGTTGTATGATATTTACATTTGTGTGGTTGCACCTCTTTTTGACATTTGAGTTACTTTTCATTAAAATTATGTTGGATGCATGTTTTTAAATTATGAGTTTTGGTTTAATCAATGAATGGTTGTACCTAAATTATTATTGAATGAATGCATGTTCTCTAAACAGGGAATGAAGGAACAAGGCAGTAGCTACTGCCATTGCCACTGCCGGTGAGGTCTGACGCGTGCATAGCACCAGCACCAGCACCAGCGTGAATTAACTCACGCTAGTGTTAAAACTAGCGTGACTTAACTCACGCTATTCTTTGAACTAGTGTTAACACGTAAAGATAAAAAGGTCATTTACTTTGGGAATAAGCAAAACTGTTTGGGTAAAAAGCAGGATTCTTATTTTTTTTAAATGCAATTCTTACATTTTGTAGAGACGACTTTCGTAACAAATAGCAGCTCTCATAATTACTAACTCTAACAAGAATTTACTTAAAATAAGCAACTTTACAAAACTTCCCTTTGTAAGAATTTTTTCCGTGAGAGTAAAAGAGTCATCGAAAAATAAAAACTATATTAATTGAAATGTATGCAGGGGACATGCATTGTTATATGCAGGGACCGGGGTTCGAACCCCGGCCACCCCAATTATTCACCTTGAAAAATGTGAATTCTAGCCATTAGACTACTTAAAAAAAAATGAAATGTACTTTAGGTTATACACTCCACGTGAGTTAACCATATTAATAGTGTTATTGTCTTGGAACATAAATACTTTAGGTTATACCCTCCACGTGAGTTAACGTGGTTTATACCGAACGTAAGTTAATACACGTGACAGTATTTTGGTTAGTTCAGTTGAGAGTGAGCAATTTTGGATGGGAGAAGAACATTTTACTTATAGAAGCCTTCTTAGTTGAAATGAATTTTCTATCAAGGATTAATAGTGTTTTACCCCTCAATAATATATGTTATTTTCTGGTTTGCCCCCTGTGAAAATTTTGTTTTGGTTTTCATCCTTGTAAAATTATTTTTTTCCAGAATATCCACTAATAGGCCATTAAAAAACTAAAATTTGTAGAAAAAAATTCTGAAAATGGCTTATTAGGGGAGTATTCTGGAAAAATAATAATTTTACAAAGACGAAAACCAAAACAAATTTTTTACAGGAGGTAAACTCGAAAATGACCTATATTACATGGGGTAAAACACTATAACCCGATTTTCTATCAATTTTTCATTGAAAGACCGTCGATTGTCGTATTCAGTTGAAGGATGTTTTATATGGTTGTGAATCAATTTGTATTAGGAGTCGTGCATCAATTTCTGGGTTGTTTTATTTTTTTAATAATCAATTCAATCAATTTCTTGCTTTTTTATATAGAATAAATTCAATAATGACTATATATATAAGTAATTTAATAATGTCTAAATGAAAAAGATTTAAAAATAATGATTATATATATGTGTGTATTTATTCTGGTCAAAATAATGATAAAAAAAATAATGCTTTTTTAAATACTAATAATGCTATCATAAAATGGTAAAAATATGATTATATATATATGTGTGTGTGTGTGTATTTATTCTGGTCAAAATAATAACAATTTCTATGTATTCTGAGGAATAGTTAGTAAACTCTTAAAAATAGTTTTATAATGACTAAGAAAATTGAATTTAATAAAATCAGTTTGACTAACTATTAATGCTATCATAAAATGATCAATTACATATTTTTAATCCATATCCAAAGTTTTATATAAAATATTGTTTGTAATTTATACTCTATATTTCTACAATTTTATATAAAATATTGTTTGTAATTTACACGCTAAATTTCTATAAAACATCGTTGATAATCTACACGTGTTAGCGCAATAAAAAAAACGAAAAAACAGGCACGTGAGTGTCCATCTTTCCGCCGGTAATAATAATAATTTATTTTCCATTATTTTTTTAAAAACTATTGCATTTAGATTTGACCATATTACGATAACTATTAAAAATATTATTTTTAATTCAATTTTCATATTTTTATTAAACTATTTTTTTAATCAATTGAAAATATTTCCATTTATATTAACTTTCTTTTGTGTATAAATAAATTGTTTGGGTTTCATCAAAGTATTCATCATCTCACAAATACAAATAATGAGCAAGCATAGTGTTGTTTTATTCTTCTTCTTCTCTTTGATTTTGGCATCAATAATTTTGAGGTGTGATGCTACTAAAAGTGATGATGAAAGCAATAAACTTTATGTTGTATACATGGGCTCCATTCCTAAGGAAGCATCATATTCCCCAACTTCTCACCATCTCAGCTTGTTGAAACAAGTTATTGATGGCAACAACATTGAAAATAGCCTAGTTCGAAGTTACAAGAGGAGTTTCAATGGTTTTGTTGCCAAACTCAACGATCAACAAAGGAAAAAACTTTCCGGCATGAGAGACGTGGTCTCAATTTTTCCAAGCCAAGAGTTTAGCCTCCAAACCACAAGATCTTGGGACTTCCTTGGATTACCTCGGTCAATCAAAAGAGATTCAACAATTGAGAGTGATTTGGTGGTCGGAGTCATAGATACTGGAATTTGGCCAGAATCTGAAAGTTTCAATGATAAAGGTATATATGTTTTTAGTCAAATTCAAAATATCTTATTGAATTATCATACATAGTTGTTTTTTATAATTGTCATATGTGTGAAATATTTACCCGGATTAAAATTATCTATGGTTAATTAAATATAATATTTTTTATTATTATATTTAGTTATTTTCTTCTTTTACTTAGATTTATTTATAAATTGTGTTGGTCGTGAGTATCAAAATATCTTATTGAATTATCATACATATTTTTTTATTTTTTTTATAATTGTCATATGTGTGAAATATTTACCTAGATTAAAATCATCTATGGTTAATGAAATATAATAATTTTTTTTATTATATTTAGTTATTTTCTTCTTTTACATAGATTTATTTATAAATTGTGTTGGATGTGAGTATCTTAGGACATTGAGCCATAATGTTGTCTATATAGTAGACATAAAAAGCAATATGATTAGAAGATTATACCAACTAAGTTCATTAGTTTGATTTATTTATTTTTAATGATCGGCCAGGTCTTGGTCCTATTCCAAAAAAGTGGAGGGGAATTTGTGCAGGTGGACATAACTTCACTTGCAACAAGAAAATTGTTGGAGCACGATTTTACGGTTTTGGAGATGAGAGTGCAAGAGATTTGGATGGTCATGGAACTCACACATCATCAACAACAGGTGGAAGTCAGGTGAAGGGTGTGAGCTTTTTTGGTATTGCCAAAGGAACCGCAAGAGGTGGAGTTCCACATTCAAGGGTTGCTACATACAAAATTTGCAACGATGGTGGTGTTTGCCTAGGTCATGCTATTTTAGCAGCATTTGATGATGCCATTGCAGACGGAGTTGACGTCATCACCATCTCTATTTGTAAATCAGGAATCACTGAATTTTTTAACGAACCTATATCCATTGGTTCATTTCATGCCATGGAAAAGGGAATACTTACAGTGCATGCGGCTGGAAACGAAGGTCCTATCCTAGGTAGTATTTCTAGTTTAGCACCTTGGTTGTTTAGTGTTGGAGCAACTACCATAGATCGTCAATTTATTGATAAGATTATTCTTGGAAATGGAAAGACGCTTACCGGTAGGTCAATTAATATTGTTCCTTCGAATGGCACCAAATTTCCAATAGCGGTGCGTAACGCTCGTGCTTGCCTTAGTGGAGGAAATGCATCCCCTGAAATGTGTGATTGTATAGATAATAATATGGTGAAGGGTAAGCTTGTTTTGTGTGGAGAAAAAGGGGGTGAAGAATTGGCTTATGAAAATGGTGCAATTGGTTCAATCCTTAATAATACACAATCTAAAGTTGATAGTTCTTACATCACTAAGAAGCCTTCACTTAAATTGGATACAGAGGATTTTGTTCATGTAAAATCTTACACAAATTCCACTAAATACCCTGTAGCCGAAATTTTAAAGAGTGAGATCTTCCATGACACTAATGCTCCTAGAATTGCAATTTTCTCTTCTCGTGGCCCAAATCCTTTGGTTCCAGAAATTATGAAACCAGATATAAGTGCCCCAGGAGTGGATATATTGGCTGCATATTCACCTCAATCATCACACTCAGATGTTATGGTCAAATACAACATTATGTCTGGAACCTCTATGGCATGCCCCCATGTTTCTGGAGTTGTGGCATATGTGAGATCATTTCACCCAGGTTGGTCACCTGCAGCTATTAAATCTGCCATCATGACCACCGCGAAACCCGTGAAAGGTACATATGATGATTTAGTAGGTGAGTTTGCTTATGGATCTGGGAATATCAATCCACAACAAGCTATTCACCCAGGCCTTGTTTATGACATCACTAAGGAAGATTATGTAAAAATGCTTTGTAATTACGGGTATGATGCTAACAAAATCAAACAGATTAGTGGAGATAATTCAAGTTGCCATGAAACTTCCGAAAGAGCCTTGGTCAAAGATATAAACTATCCAGCAATTTCAATTCTTTTTAGGCCTTATCACAAGCATTTCCATGTCAAGATTCATAGAACAGTCACAAATGTCGGTTTTTCAAACTCAACCTACAAGGTTACCCTCATCGATCAAAATCCTAAAATAAAGATTAGTGTGGAACCAAAAATTCTCTCATTCAAATCATTAAACGAGAAACAATCCTTTGTTGTCATTGTTATTGGGGGAGAGAATTTAAATCAAACTGTGTTTTCCTCATCACTTGTTTGGTCTGATGGTACCCACAATGTCAAGAGTCCCATAATTGTGCAAGTACTACCCTCAATATAATTGACCATATTATTGTTATGGAAAACTACTCTCCAACAAATTATGATGCTCCCTATCTCTCTATTTTTGTTCATGTTGATTTCATAATTATCAAAAATTCAATATAAATTAAAAAAGGGTTAATTAAGTTTTTGGTCCCTATAAATATCTGCAATTTTATTTTTAGTCCCTATAAAAATAAATCACACTTTTTAATCCCTAGAAAATTTTCCATTGGTGTTTTTAGTCCCTGTTAAATTAAAATTTGTTTAATTATGCTGAAACTTCTAAATTTTTGAAAGATATTTTACAGACATGTTCATAACATCGTAAGACACTCTTTTATAAAATCTTTTAGTTTTTTAACATGTAATGAATTAAATATAAATTTTTTTAAAAGCCAAATTTTCAAGATTATATTAATGAAAATTTGGACCTAATAATAAAATATTGAGCTACTTTTTTTGGAGGAACTTTGTATAATGTTCTAAATAAGTATGTAAAAAATATGTTAAAAATTTAAAAGTTTAAGCACAATTAAGCAAATTTTAATTTTACAAGGACTAAAAGTATGTGTTGGTCCCTGTTAAATTAAAATTCGTTTAATTATACTAAAACTTTTATAATTTTAAATGATTTTTAACAGACATGTTAAGAACATTATAATAATCTCTTTTATAAAAAATTAGAATTTTTTAACATGTAATGAATTAAATATAATTTTTTTAAATGCCAAAAAATCAAGATAAACCTAACAAAAATTTGGACCTAAAAATAAAATTTTGAGCTAACTTATTGCGGAGGAACATTTTATAATGTTTTAAACAGGTGTGTAAAAAATCATTAAAAAATTTAAAATTTTGAAGCATAAGTAAACTAATTTTAATTTAACAGAGACTAAAAACACTAACAATTTTTTTTTGTTGGGACTAAAAAGTGTGATTTGTTTTTATAGGGACTAAAAACAAAACTGCAGATATTTATAGGGACTAAAAACTTAAGTAACCCATTAAAAAATAATAATACTCATTGGTCGAATAAAAAAACAATAAAACTTGAACATAAAACTTTCAAAAATAACCTTTACCAATAAAACTCATTCGTTAAACATAAAATTTTAAAATCACAAATAACCATCATCAATGCCGACCAACCAGACCCATCAATAATATTTCAGAGACTTTTCTCTATTTTCTTGTTTGAATTTATCAACATCAAATTTAGCCTTTAATGTTTTATGATCCCTTTCGATAGATTTAGCTGAATTGGCTTGTTCTCATAAAATCTGCAGCTTCTTCCAATGATTCGACATTATCTCGTCAATAATTCAATTGTTTTCACCACGAACCCTAATTGGTTCACCTCCCCTGTTCTAATTATGTTTGTTGTTCTAGTTGCGGTTGTTGTTGTCGTTGCAGTTGTTGATGTTGATGTTGCCAATCTTAGTTGTAATATCTACGCTCATAGTATTCCAAATCAGATTCATTTGTATGTTTTGATTTTTGGTACGTAACAATATCAGCTAGATCTATAGGTGAAAAGTAAATTACTTAGTTTATGTCACACACAACAACACAACTAATGTTTCTTGCTGTAATTATCACCAAATAAGAGTACTAATATACTCCCTTTGTCCCTATATGTAAACACCCTTTTATTAGAGGAAAATTGTGCTTACATATAGGGACGGAGGGGGTAATACACATTATAGTATTAATTGTAATTATTGTATATTGTTGCGTAGAAGTCCTCATAGTACTTTCCATAGAAAGTGATTGGTGTCAAATTCATGTTAAATTACATGGAACGTAGTAACTTGTTTTGCATGTAATCAAAATAAATACCCCCCTCCCTCCCCAATTTCATTTAATACATAATATTTATAGTTCTTAGGCAAGATAAGCTACTATTATATATTTCCTTCACTTTTGTATGTCTTTGATGTTGAATTACAAAGAAACAAAGATTATGAATTAAAGTCAATTTGCTGCACTTGGCACTGGTTGAATTGAACCAATAAAGAGGAATTGTGATTAGGTCATGGTTGATTCTCTTCTCTTTCACTGCTTGTTTGGTAGCGACGTCCCTTTCCTACAATTCTCTAAAAAAAAATCTCAAGAACTTTGATCATAGTAGCTAGTTTCACGTTATATCTGGCATCCTTTTACGGTGAAAGGCTTCCACTTAAGAAGTATCCAGAAACTAGAGCTCTTCTTCTCATAATCAGAATTCCCTAGATTCCTAGGCCTAAGGCTCTTATTCGTAAAAAAGAAGTGAAAATGGACCAAAATTGTCACTAATATGTATTAATTAATTTCTACTAATAAATCTAAAAAAATTAAAGCTAAACAAACAATCTGACAACCGTTGTCAGTTGCTTAACTTTGTCGGATGATATTAAGTCATGTGGACTTCATGAAGGTTTCCACGAACATGTCTAATTGGATGAGGCAAGTCCTTTGTATTTATAGGCGTGCAAAGCCCTAGTATTCCATGACAATAGTTATGCGATGCACACAATCTTTTACGCGGCGCGTCCAAGGTAGTTCTCATGCACTTCAAAATTTATCTCTAGGGCGTGATGTTATGCTCAAGGCACGTATCACGTCATGGACAATAGTTGAACATCCTGTTATTCCTGCTTCCTATGCAACACGTGGCTCATAGCATGCATCGCACATCTTCTAGTAACTTACTCCTTTACAATTCTTCATTCCTTGTCCCATTTCACCTCACTGAACCTCGTAGTGACTCTACCCGAGTAAATTATGGCCAATATATATAACAGTAACAAGAGGAAGCTAGTGGGGTGAATAAATTAGAGGATCAAAATAGCATATTTTTAAGGATATAGGGCAATTTTTTTCTTCATTAGGGGTCAAAATTGCAACTTTTTAAAAGTTAAGGGGTAAAAATACACTTAAACCAAAGGATAACGGAAAGAAGAACACCACGGTTACAAGTCCTACAACACCCTAATAATCTAGATCTTAAATCCTACGAGAGTTCTTAGAAAAAGTGTTTAATATAAAGAAGGTTATAGAAAAAGAGAGGTCGGAGACTTTAGCACCCTCTAACCCTTCCATGGTATGTCAATTTGAATTTTGAATAATAATATGATATGATTTACTTTGATGAAAACCTAACTATTAATCAGAAGATTTTTATGAGATTCAATTAATTTGATGAGGTGCTTTCTGTAGATGATGGTTATAAATTGATTATATATGTGTCATCTGAGATACTATTTTTATACATGTTCTTCGTACGTGTCTTTGATTTACTATTCTATGAATTATTGTTACTATTAGTTTGATTATCAATTGTTGTCCAGCACCGTCTCTCGGTTTAGAGATTATATATCATATGTGTATACCCTACATGCAACTCTATATTATGAGGAATTGAGGATCATATTTTGATGTAGTTTAATTATTAAATGATTTTCCTTATAAATCGATGGCTAAGGATTAGTCTGTATTAGAGTTTACACACCATATATATATATATATATATATATATATATATATATATATATATAAGCATGATCGTTGAGGAATCACTAACTATTGCCATTTGCTAGTGATTGTGTTTTTATTATCATAAGCTTAAATATTGTATAGGTAATTTAGGTTTATTACTGTGGCAGAACATGAACGGATGATTACATGGAGAATAAGTTTATGCACTATATATGTATATATTCGTAGAGGAATTGCTATTATATATTAGCTCCAAATAATATACTATAATTTCATAGTGATTTCTATAGATATGATAGTTATATTGATATTATTCTCATTATTATTAAATATAATGTGTTTGAGATGAGCTATGTGATCCATATAGATGAGTCTTGTACTCCACAGTAACTTACTCAAATGAGCTATGTGCTCCATATAGATAAGTCTTGTACTTCACATGAGATGAGCTATGTGCTCCGCATGGATCAGTCTTGTACTCCACATGAGATGAGCTATGTGCTCCACATGGACGCGTCTTGTGCTCCACAATTACTTACCCAAATGAGCTATGTGCTCCATATAGATGAGTCTTGTGCTCCATATAGCTGAGTCTTGTACTCCATATAGGTGAGTCTTGTACTCCACATGAGATGAGCTATGTGCTCCATATTGATGGGTCTTGTACCCCACAATTATTTTTCCGTATGAGCTACGTGCTCCATACAAATGAGTCTTGTACTCCACAGTTACTTGCCTGGATGAGCAATGTGCTCCATATGGATGAGTCTTGTACCCCATATTAGATGAGCTAATGCTCCATATAATAATGATATTTTGATTTATTTATTTGTATTAATTATGATTATACCTTAAAGACTATTTTGGAAAGAGAGCGGATATCATGGTTGATTTTTCCGGTTACCGCGCTGGTTGAGAACAATACTCGTTTTTAAACTTGTATGTATTATTATTCACTGGGATTTCGTATCTCATTAGAGTGTTGTTTTCAGATTTAGAGACTAAGAAGGAGAACGCCGATGACATCGAAAGCTAAAGAGTTCAATATTCTAGAAGTGCCACTTCAATAATTAAAACTTTAAAATTGGACGTTACATTGTGTATAGTGAGTGGGATAACAAATTGATCACCTTCTGAAGCTTCATGTAGGGCATTTGTCTGAGTTTGAGATATAGGATGTTTAGGTGTGGCTAAATGGTTTCAACAAGAATTATGTTGGGTTCAGCTGGTAAGATTCGAGCATCTTCAACAGAGTTGGTGATGCTTACCACATATGCTACCCACAGGTGAAGGTAAGAAAGTCGATGGCTAGGTCTCTATTTTAATGATGGTGGAATAAGGTGGCAAGACTTTAAGAATTTCTTGAAGAGGTAGTGGTATGATATTGTCATAAAAAAATTCTTGGGAAGTTTGTATGGTGATTTGCTCGGTTTGGAGTGGAGGTAGAATTTGAGAGTTGAAAAGATCACCATTTGTATGACTAATTACTCTATTCAGAAAATCAAAATCAGTGTCTTGATAAATGGTTTGACTAGGTGGTGATGATGCATATGGGAGAATAATGGTAGAGGGTATTAAAGAAGTATTAACAGATTTTATAGGGGCGAGATCAATACCTTTAACATTCTGAGATTCTTCTGCTTTGTCTGATGAGGTTGACCCTGTGGCACTGCTTATGTGACTTTTGCGTTAAATCCACAAGTGTACGGTTTACCGAAGTAGTAAAAAGAGAGTATCGTTCTAACAGGGAGTTGGTTAATTTAATTAACTTCAAGAATGATTAGGAGAAAGTTCAGTTGAAAAAGGTTGTATTTTTGTTTAAGAAAAATAATAATAATAATAAAGACGCCTTGAGATTATTGGTTCATCATGGTGACAAACCTTTCATAAACCAAACCCTAAACCTAGAATTTATGTTGGACTTATTTTCTAAAGACAAGTTTCTCTTAAGCCTATCACATCTTCTCTCGGTTCTCAGTGAGTGTGTTTCTCTAGCAAGCACGTCTATTCTCATGGTTGATTGTTATTGAAATCCTTGAATGTTCGAAACTTTATATGTCTCAAGGTTTGCTAGACTATTCTCATGTTTCGCAATCCTTGTCTAAATTCACTTGTTCCAATATTAAAACTTCATCTCTCGATCCATCGCTTAATATTTGTGATGAATCAATAACAACTATTAAACTTCATCTCTCGATCCATCGCTTAATATTTGTTATTGATTATAAGAACGGTGAATTTAGATTAGAAAATAGGTTTACATAAAATAAAGGTTAGAGGCTTGGTTTGATTAGGATTAGGTCATTAGACTCATCCAACAATCCCAAGACAATAAGAAGTCTACTCACTCATGTTCATTGTAGACATAAAGAAGAAGAACATAAAATAAATAAAAAGAAGAACTTTTATTAAAAGAACAATTGTCACTTATTATTCTCAAGAACAAAAGATGATTATACAAGTTTGATGGTTGCTCTATTTATAGTGTAACATTGCGATTTGGTTATTTTCCTCATGCAAGCGATTGCTCTTTTGGACATCATTCCGCAGCCTGGAGATTTCAACACCTTGTCTTTGTTGCTCGGTGCTTATCCTTTTAACTTCAGTTTGCATCCAAACCCACCGTTCATCATAATTTATCTCTCCGGCTTCTTGTTCATGGTGGAAATGAGCGCCTTCCTCCTCTTCATCATCTCCATCATCACCATCATTGTGTACCTGTGGGTTAGTGCCAACATAAATTAAATGAGTAGCCTCATTGACTTTCCATTCATATTGGAAATTGTGGGATATGCCATAAGGTTTAAGAAAGAACATTGAGGCAAGTGTTTCTATATTTAGCCAAATGTTTCCCTCAATCTTATTCATCTCATCCTCCTCACATACCCCAAACTTCCTAGAAATGAAAGTGATGATACCACCTACTACTATGTCACCTTTATCATCCGGTTTCTTGTTACCAACGGACACAGGATAATCAATCAAATAATAGCAAGTGTTAACAGGGCGGTTATAAAGCATTGCCTACAGCATAAACAATTCATCAGTCCTAGTCGTCCCCACTTCCTTCCTACCCCATATGGTGCAAGCCATAACCCTTTGAAGATACCTAAGCACAGGGTTGTGAATGTTACTAGCCTTATTGGATCGAGAATTATAATGGTTTAAACCGGTTATGTTATTTCAAAAGGCAACAGGGTCATAGTCGGCAGGTTTTAAAGATTGATCTCAAGAGTGATGGATATAGCCCACATTTGCGAAGCATAGTTCATAACAAAAAGCTTCAAAAGACATCTCGTAATCAATATTTTAAAAGGCGGAATGAAACTCTATGGTTGGGGTTATCAGTTTTAGACCAATCCTTTTTAAAGGCAATAGAGCTCAAGAATTCATATGTAAAGTTTTCAAACCCCCGCATAGGTTGCAACATCTCGACCAAACCTAAGTTATTCAACAGCCTATTTACATGTTCCCTAATACCTAGTCTATTCATAGTATCAACATCAGGGTACCGAAAAGTAGAGATAGTTCGAGAGATAAGAGATTTATACCTATTCTTTTGCTTGTCATCCTTAAAGATGATGCCATGGTCCTGGACTGTTTCTTTCTTCCTCCCAGCACAGCTTCCGGACGTTTCAATATCCTTTCCTTTCCTCTTGGATGCCATTGACCTAGTTGACTTTGTGTTGGTTTGGGGAGGGTTAGGGTTGGGCAAGATTTTGTGTGGGAAAGGTTGTTTTAGTTATGGCGTTGGGGTTTAAGTAATGTTTTTGAGTTTAGGGATGAAGATTGTTGAAGAAATTTTGGTTTTTGGGTTAGGTTTTAAGGAAATTCGAAATTGATGAATTTGGGGTTTAGATCGATGAAAGTTGTTTTTAATGGTTGGGTTTTGTTTGGAAGGAAATTTGGAATTGATTTGGGTTTAAGATTTGTTGGATTTGGTGGAGTTTTGATGAAGTTATGGTGTTTTGAAGGTTTTTTTTGGTTATGGAGGTTTAGAGAGAAGTTTGAGAGAAGAAAGAAGATGTTTGTGAATGAATGGGATAGAAATGGAAAAAAAATTGAGGTAAAGAGGGTTGGGGGGGTCACGCGCGGTCGTGCCATTGCAGGCACGGGCCGTGCGCACCATTCTGCCAAGGATGGTGTTTTTGTGGTGTTGGCTAGGCACGACCGTGCCACTGCAGGCACGGGCCGTGCCAGTGGTTCTGGTCAAGGGGGTCAAACTTTTTTTCTTTTTTCGCATCGTATCGGACAAAAACCTACAAAACAGATAAAAGTAACCCAAAAAAAGAAATTAAACCCGTGGGTTGCCTCCCACGAAGCGCTCGTTTAGAGTCATTAGCTTGATGGTTAGAAAGTGTCCTTAAAAGGTATCAAAGAGATCATATTGTGTATATGACACTAGAAAGCGTTCTTTCACCTTACGATCTTCAATCATGCAACAAGAATAAATAGCGGGACTCTTTATAACATTTTCCAACTCAAATCCTATCATCTCACCACTCACCTGAAAAACGATCCTACCATTCTTAACATCAATGATAGCTCCCGCAGTAACGAGGAAAGGTCTTCCTAGAAGGATAGGGACGCCAGGGTCCTCTTCAATGTCAACAACCATAAAATCAGTCGGGATGTATATCCCTTCTATCTTAACAGGGATGTCCTCAACAAATTCAGCCTGGTGGATAGTAGAACGATCAGATAACTTCAAGGTCATCTTGGAGGGTCTCAACTCACCTATACCCATCCTCTTAAAGAGTGACAAAGGCAACAAGCTAACACTAGCTCCTAGATCGCACATGGCTCTATCAATGGTCTCACTCCCAATCACACAAGGGATGGCAAAACTACCTGGATCACAGAGCTTTGGAGGCAACTTCTTAATGATATCACTACTTTCCCTAGTCAAATTTATTGTCTCATTATGCTCTATCTTCCTTTTCTTTGAATAAATGTCTTTTAAAAATTTAGCATATAGAGGCATTTGAGACAAAGCTTCCGCAAAGGGAATATTAACGCATATCTTTTTAAGCATATCAACAAACCTATTAAATTGTGCTTCTAAGTTAGTGTTAACAAGCCTTAGTGGGAAATGGACTTTGGGTTTATCAAGCGGTTTTCCATCTTTTCCTATGGCTTTCTCACCTTGAAACTTAACACTCTCTCCCTCAATATTTTTAGCTTTAGCAATAGTATCCTCTAATTGTTTATCACTCCCTAATGTAATAGCATTTATGTGGGTTTTGGGGTTGGTTTTGGTTTGACTAGGAAAGATACCCGGTGTTTGAGAGGAAGTAGCCACTTGTTGGGCCACTTGGGAGATTTGAGTTTCAAGCATCTTGACATGAGTAGCAATAGAGTCAACCTTGGATGTGAGTTTGGAAAGAGAGTCGTTCAGAAGTCCGGTTTGGTTTTTAAGCTCTTGGAGCTGTTTAGATTGATTCATGACATAACCTTCCATTAAAATTTCCAAACTAGATTTCTGAGGGGCTCTCTGGTTGTTTGGATAACCAGATGGTGCTATTTGTCCATAAGAATTGAGGGGTTTTGTAAAAATTTTGATTTTGCCTCATTCCTTGGTTGTATTGAGCATAATTCATTTGATCAACATCTTCAATAGCACTACCTAGTTGGCAATCAACACCTATATGGCCAAACACACCATAGACTTCACAAGGAGGTGATACAGGGGCAGAGGTGACAACACTAGTATTTATTTTATCAAATTTTAGAATGTGTGCGTCAACCTTGGCAGCTAGATGATCAAGGGAGGAAATTTCATACATACCTGCCTCTTTTTTAGAAGGTGAAGAAGCAGTGATGGCTCTCTCACTAGTCCACTAGCAGTGGTTTTGGGCCATATCCTCGATCAAGGCGTATGCTGCTGTATAGTTCTTGTTCATTAAAGCTCCACCTGCAGCTGCATCAACAGTCATTTTTGTGGTATATGATAAGGCATTATAAAAAGTGTGGACTATAAGCCACATCTCTAGACCATGTTGCGGACAAAGTCTAAGCATTTCTTTGAAACGCTCCCACGCATCATAAAGAGATTCCCCATCTTTCTGAGTAAAGCATGTGATTTGATCTCTTAGTTTAACAATTTTAGAGGGGGGAAAGAATCCGGCAAGGAATGCTTGCCTCATTTGATCCCATGAGGTTATGGAACCAACTTCCAATGAATGAAACCAAGCACTATCTCTATCCCTTAGGGAGAAAGGAAAGAGGTGTAGCCTTACGGCCTCTTGATTTGCTTTCAAGGTTCCACTGAGTCTTAAAAAAGTTGAAATATGCAGATTCAGATCCTCAATGGGTGATCCAGAAAACTGATTTTGCTGTACCAAGTTAAGTAGTGCAGATTTGATTTCAAAATTGTTAAGAGTGTGTTCCTCAGCCATAGCGATATTATTTCGTGCTTCTCTCTTTTTCTTATGCAAGAACCTTTCGATCTCGGGAATGAATTCACCAAGACTTTTGCTTCTTCGCATAAAAAGAAAGAGAACCCAAGAAGTTAATGGTAAAAAGAAAACGAGAAGAAGAAAAAGAGAAGAAAAAACAAAAAATAATAATTATAACCACTACTAAAAAGTTAATTAAATTGCTTAACTCCCCGGCAGCGGCGCCAAAAACTTGATGAGATAAATCCGCAAGTGCACAATTTACCGAAGTAGTAAAAAGAGAGTATCATTCCGACAGGGAGTTGGTTAATTTAATTAACTTCAAGAATGATTAGGAGAAAGTTCAGTTGAAAAAGGTTGTATTTTTGTTTAAGAAAAATAATAATAATAAAGACACCTTGGGATTATTGGTTCATCATGGTGATAAACCCTTCACAACTCAAACCTTAAACCCAGACTTTATGTTGAACTTATTTTCTAAAGACAAGTTTCTCTTAAGCCTATCACATCTCCTCTCGGTCTCAGTGAGTGTGTTTCTCTAGCAAGCACGCCTATTCTCATGGTTGATTGCTATTGAAATCCTTGAATGTTCAAAACTTTATATGTCTCAAGGTTTGGTAGACTATTCTAATGTTTCACAATCCTTGTCTAAATTCACTTGTTCCAATATTAAAAATTCATCTCTCGATCCATCGCTTAATATTTGTGATGAATCAATAACAACTATTAAACTTCATCTCTTGATCCATTGCTTAATATTTGTTATTGATTATAAGAACGGTGAATTTAGATTAGAAAATAGGTTTACATAAAATAAAGGTTAGAGGCTTGGTTTGATTAGGATTAGGTCATTAGACTCATCCAACAATCCCAAGACAATAAGAAGTCTACTCACTCATGTTCATTGTAGACATAAAGAAGAAGAACGTAAAATAAATAAAAAGAAGAACTTTTATTAAAAGAACAATTGTCACTTATTATTCTCAAGAACAAAAGATGATTATACAAGTTTGATAGCTGCTCTATTTATAGTCTAACATTGACTTAAGCCCTAAGAAATAAATCACTAAAGTGTTGCACAAGAAACATGAGCTCTAAGTCAGAAATACTAAAATAGGCAGATTGTCGGAGAAGCAAAAGGACAAAAAGGGGCGCGCCCCGCTTCATATTTTGGTGAAGGATCTTCAAACTTCTTGCTAAAGATATTTTTGTGTGAGATCTTTATATTTTTAGCACAAATTAGCTCCAAATCTCCTTTCTCTTGCTCCAAGACTCAATCTTTTGAATATTCGTTCCTGAAATATAAAAACTTGCAATTGAAGTAAAATAGTTCTAAAAAGGAAATAAAATTAAATAGAAATAAATAAAATCTAAATAATATAAACTCAAATATTATATAAAAAAACATTAATTATTGACTCATCAACATGTTGCTTCCTTCGTTCTCACACTCATCTACATCGATGAACATCAAATGCCTCAAATCTTCCTTAGCAGGTTCATTCCTTATCATTTCAGTTGAGGGAATGGGTGAGAAAACATTTTCAGAGGTTCTTGTGAACTTGGAAAAATCAGTCTTGTAGATAAATGACAGAGTCATATCATTTTCATCCTTATTTGAGTATGTTCTGGATTGCCTCATCTCTTTGGGTGTTTGAGAAACTTTCTCATAAAATTTCCTCTTAACCTCAACAGAAGACCTTTTTTATGAGGATTGATCATCCTTTTCTTTGACTTCAACTTTCTTTAACTTCTTGGCGAGAGGCGATGTGTGACTTTGGTAGATGGTTTCCTCCTCTTCTTCTTGTTGTTGCAGTTTCTGAGTCATCAGAAATTTCATCCAAATTGACCTCAACCATCAGATCTTCAGAGGCTTGTGCTACTAAGTCTGCTAGATCTTTGGCATCTGGTTCCATGGTGATTGAGGGAAAGTCTGGAATGAAGGTTTTGTAGTCTTTTTTGATTGAAAAACCAGTTAATTTTACTACAGATTTGATGATTCCCGTCTTTCCCAGAAGTTATCCTGACATCAATTGAGCCACTTGCAATCCTTGGTCATGAAAACCCACACATTCCACACGCGCCCCTTCCACGTTAATGAAACAAATAACATTACGATGATGTCCACCAAACATGGTACCATGAAAAAAATTATTGTTTGCATTTCCTTCCCGTAACCATTTCAATCTTGGCTGCTGTAAGCAAATACTACTATTAATCGTGGATAAAGAATGTAATTGAGTTGTAAAGCTATGAAGCTTCTCCACCTCCCCGTCTTATAACAACTCAGTCTCTCTTTTCCATCCAATATAGCAATATTTTTCTGCAAAGATGCAATCTACCCGACAAGTTTCTAATGTGATTATGATGCCAAATCTTAAGTTGCGATTTAATCATATTGAGCTTCTGTTTAAAAACAAAACCACCATACCCCTCAACCTGGAATGATCTTCATTTGTCGCTAACAAAATGTTTGTAACCTGGAATATCTTCCCAACATTTCAATATACGATACGGCCTAGGCCCCCAATTCTACTCATCGATTAATAACGCAATCAGACAATGATCATACAGGCTCTGCATATATGCCACTTGAATATAGTTAGGCCAAACTGAGCACCACAGAATGGATAACAAAAAGCTACGACAAACTAAAGGAAGGTCCACCAGAAAATTATTAAATTGCACACTACCTAACAAACCATAGACTACCTCCACACTCCACATTTCTTCTACTCCACGAACCACATTAAAATCCCCATAGACATAAATTCTTTCAAACATGATTGCTCAATATTACTGATAAACTATCACATAGCCTTTGTTGGGCTGCCACATCACAGGGTGCATAAATAATAAGAATAAAAAACTCCTCATTGGAAGGAAGGAATCTACCATTAATCATCAACACGTATTCATAAGAAAAAGATGACCAAACCTCAACCTCATCACAATCCCTAATGGTAATCAAACCTCCCGATCTCCAACTGAAGGCCGAAATGAGAAACGGTTAGTCGAACCTCCCTAAAGATATTTACACAACAAATCATTAACAGAAGAAAACTTAGATTCTTGAAGACACAAGATTGACAGACTCTTTTTAACGACCATCATTTTCACCTCCCTCTACTTCTCCATACCACCAAACCCCCTCACATTCCAAGAAATTATCTTCATAATAGAACTTCTTCACCCCCACCTCCCAGCACACCTACAACCTCACTGACCCCCATTAGAGGGCCCACCCACCCCATCAGACTTGTCCCCGTTAAACTTAACACTGGTCGCCTTCCCAATACCCCAAACATCTCCAACCGTCACCTCGTCGTTATCAAGCAACACAACCAATTTTTTCAATCATTATTCACAAATGACTGGGAGTTTTCAATTGATTTAGAACCCCGACTATCCACCACCTTCACTGAATTACCCCCGAGATGGCCTAGACCCCAAACTCTTCTCATCGACTGATAACGCAATTAGACAATGATCATACAGGCTCTGCATATATGCCACCTGAATACAGTTAGGCCAAACCGAGCACCACAAAATGGATAACAAAAAGCTACGACAAACCAAAGGAAGGTCCACCAGAAAATTATCTTCAATAAAATTATTAAATTGCACACTACCCAACAAACCATAGACTACCCCCACACTCCGCCTTTCTTCTACTCCACGAACCACATTAAAATCCCCATAGACATAAATTCTTTCCAACATGATTTCTCAATATTAGTGATAAGCTATCACATAGCTTTTGTTGGGCTGCCACATCACAGGGTGCATAAATAATAAGAATAAAAAACTCCTCATTGGAATGAAGGAATCTACCATTAATCATCAATGCTTATTCAGAAGATAAAGATGACCAAACCTCAACCTCATCACAATCCTAAATGGTAATCAAACCTTCCGAGCTCCTTCTACTTCTTCATACCACCTAAACCCCTCACATTCCAAGAAATTATCTTCATAATAGAACTCCTTCACCCCACCTCCCAGCACACCCGTCAGACTTGTCATCGTTAAATCTAACATTGATCGCCTTCCCAATACCCCAAACATCTTCAACCATCACCTCCTCATTATCAAGCAACACAACCCAATTTTTCCAATCATTACTCACAAATGACTGAGAGTTTGCAATTGATTTAGAACCCTGACTATCCACCACCTTTACTGAATTACCTTCAGAGCCCCCCCTGTCTTTTACAAATAATCTTCTTCAACACCTTAAGAACCTCTCTTCTATTCTTCCCCGAAAGACGAGCTTTTTTTTCAAACTATAAATAGAGTGATGTAATAAACCACCAATTTTCTTTCTAGTTACATACTTCCCTTATTCAAAGGACTCTCACCAATCTCATCTTCGGCTGGATGTTTGCGCGCATGCACATAATGAGCCTCGATAACTGAATGTTGTCAAGAGACTGGATGTAAATGCCTCTCACTCTCCTTCTCAACCAAATATTCCAATCTCCCGTTAATTTATCCACCAACACATTTATCTCATGATTTTCATCAAACTCCCCTTGATCAAACATTTATCTTCGAATAAACATGCATCCTCACCTAAAGAGAAACCTCATTCTACCACAAACTTAATCTCCAATAAATCCACATCAATCATTAATAATATCCAAGGAAGAAGTAGCCAACAAAATGCGTGCGTAGTCCAACCTTTCCTTCTCCAAAGAAATACTATCAACCCGCAACAAACATCCACAATCAAGAGCATATAGTTTAATATCCAACTCATCAAACCCGACGTCGACATCATCACATCTCTTGTACAAGAATAACTCTCAAAGTTTTGAATTCAAAGATAATAATAATAATAATTGATAGATAGATAGATAGATACTACGAAGTCCGAATACTCCAAAACAGAAACATACCCGTATCAAATATAGATACTCGCGGATACGTACTCACGAAGTATCGAAATTAATTATTTTAATTTTTAAAAAATATTTTATCGAATACTTTTTTTGATACATGCACAAGGATACATCTAAGATACTTCACATATACTTCACATATATGTATCCTAAAAAAAGATGAAGGGTAAAAATTGAGACAATGTTGTAAAAACTCAGTAGAGATGTATATGATTCAATTTTAGACAAATTAAAATTTCATAAATAAAAAAAAACACTGTTAATAATTTTCAAACGTTAGTACAGTAAAAAAAACGAAAAGACGGACACAACGCTAGTGGTTTACAAGAAAGCTTTACATTTTTTTTATTTTGATCACATATGTATTATTTTAAAAAAATTGTGACTTTTATAATAATATAATAATGAAGAGTAATCAATGTTTATTTTCTTTAAGTATTTTACACACGTATAAATTTTATTATAAAATTTTTGTTAACGTATTTTAACCATATTGTATTCTAAATTTAAAAAAAAATCATGTATAGATATATTAATGGTGTGTTTTCACGGTGGATACACACCAAACTTACGATTTTTCAACTCTACAACTTGGAGCCTCTCAATATCATGTTCGTTTGTACATTGGGACGTAAAATTTATAACTTTAATGCCAAACCAAACATTGGCTAAGCAAAGTGAGCTCAACTTAGACCTTAAAGCCACCATTGGCAGTTAAATACCGGTTTGATGACGGTTCACTTGAAGGACCGGGTGGTCCCTCTGCTCCACTTTGGACCGGCATTTGGCATGGGAAAACAAACTCTGTCAGGAAATGCAGGTAAGTTTTCGTTTTCAATAATTCATAGTTAACTCAATCAATATTGAATTAGTGATTTTTATTTTTCTTATTTATATTTTATTGGCAACTTAGTTTAATTTTTTGAACAATGTAAAGGTCTTCTACGGGTAGTTAGTTTAGTGGAAAGAGATAGTACTAATAATTGATGACTTTGAATCACAGAATCAGTCACTTTCGGTGCATTGTTTAATTTGTCCGTAAACACTTCACTGTTTTCTTGCAATAAATTTTCATGTTGAGGATCTTTGTTGATGTTTCCTGCTAAGTGTTTTTTCAGTCTTTAGAGTTAAACAAAAATAAGTAGATTTTGTGCTTGTTTGATTTTATGGTGAGTTTGACAACATCATTTTGACACTACAGTTTAGTTAAAATTACAACTGTAGCTTTCGCAAAATTATATTCATCTAAGAAGAAAAAACAATGTTTTGTCCGGTTAAAATTTATCGACAGTTAACTGTCAATGAAGTTATTTTGATATTTTTGTGATGTTTTCTAGAATCATTTGATGTGGGAATAACATTATTCAACTTTTGATGTCTAATCTCTACATAGTAAGAATAAAGAATTCGGCTCTTTACTCAACATAAATTGCTCATTCACAACTGAAATAACCAAAATACCCCTGCATGAGTTATCTTAAGCTAGTGTTAAATTTACGTGTGTTAACTCACGCTGTGTGTTGTTTTAAGGCCGGGCAGAACCTCATTTCCAATCTAAAATTCCAAAATCTCTCTCAAATCCGAAAATCCTTCAAGTTCAAATCAAACAACACTCGAATAACAAGGTAATGCTAGTGTTAAACTCTGCGTAAGTTAACTCACGCAGGTTGGCCAATTGTTCCTGCACCAAGAACACATTTTTGGGAGGGTGGTCAGTTATTCAACCTTCATTTTACACCACTTTCACAAGTTTTTTTTTTTTTTTTACAGATTTTTGACTGCATTTAGTGCATATAAAACTTATGTTACCATTCCCCCTATAAATACTCCTTCAACCTTCACCATTTCCTCACACCATCATCTCACATTCTCTCCTCCTCATCACTCTCTCACGTTTATAGTCTCTGTCTTTTTACCTTTTTGGGGCTAAAAAGCCAATCGAGGGGGTAAAAAAAGGTCAATCGAGGGGTAAAAAGATGTCAATCGATTTGGGGCACAAAGAGATCAACCCTTGGGGTAAAAGTAAATATGCTTCTTTTTACCCCCAAAAACTTTTTACCGTGGGTAAAAAGACTCTTCTTGGGGTATAAAAAGAATCAGATTTGGATTTACCCCAAGGGTTGATGTCTTTTTGCCCCAAGAAGGTTGGTCTCTTTTTGCCCCAACCTTGGTCTTTTGTTACCCCAAGGTTGGTCTCTTTTTACCTCAAAGAAGCAAATTTAGTAATTTCGAATAAAATGTATCAATTATTAATAAAATGAGATTTTATATGTATTATTTATGTTCCTTTCTCCCTTTCTTTTTATTTATATTTGCATTTATTTTATGATTTTGTCATCTAAATAATATAACGTCTTCGAACACTAATTAAACCGGACGTGGATTTGCATATTAAAATTGCGTATTAAATAAATTCAAAAATAAAGTTGCATATTAATAAACTTGAGTTAACTCACGTTGAATTTTAAAAAAAATTTTACACTAGCGTGAGTTAACTCACGCTGCGTGTTTTAACTCACGCAAAGTTAACAGTAGTGTGAGTTAACATGCGTAAGAGCAAAATGATTTTTTGAGTTGAGAATGAGCAATTTATGATGGGTAAAGAGCAGAATTCAGAATCAAATGGTCATAAATATTCACCTCCATTATCGATACATATGGACTTCAACTTTTTCCCAGCTTTACTCTTAAAGACCTTAAATTGCTTAAGCACACTCAAATGGTCTTGAATATTTTACCTCCACTATGTATCTTTTATGTGTTGGTCCTTTATGAGTGCATGTGTCGCCTGTGTTAAGATCCTCCTGTGGAAACCCCAACTAGTGACTTCGTTGATACATCTGGTGCTTGTTTTTATTGTCTTATATTTGTGCGTGGGATAAATTGATTGATTGATCTCGTGGTGTTGGCTTGGGATCTTGAAGTGTACTTCTCTTCAACGTCTCAGGTTCAATTCTTCCCGATTTTAATTTAGATGAGTTACATTAACTTCTTAAAAAAATATAATTTATGGTAATATAAATTTGAAATTGGGATACCATTTGATTCGTGTGAAGTTTGATGAATAAGAAAAGGTGAAGGTCCAATTAAGTCTCTCATAGGTGGATCACGAAAAAAAACACCATTAGATGAAATAGATAGTTTAGATTTATTTAAATTAAAAATGGAAACATATACAACTACTCACATTCAATCCTCTCCAAAAACGGTTTCAACCTATGTTACAATTCTTGTTTCAATTCTTCTTCCATTATCAGATACGACTCTTCCCTCAAATCATATTACACTCAAACCATCAAATCTGAAAGTCTAAGTTATGAATCCTTAAATTAAATAATTTCTTCTTCTTATTCAACAAACAAAAAGTTCTGTAATTTGAGAATATTGTGTCTGTTGACGTGGGTTGTGCCTGTATTAGATCAAAGATCATCAAATTGAAAGCATTTTCAACCACCCCCAACAATCAGTGAATGGTTTAATTTTATGAACTATGAAGCATTTGCAATCACTCTACTAATGTCATAGTTCACTCTATTGATTATGGACGAAGAATTACAACAGGAATTGTAACATAGGGTGAAATCATTACAAGATAGGATTGAATGTGAGTAGTTGTATATGTTCTCACTTTTAATTTGAATTAATATGAACCATGCATTTAATTTAACGGTGTTTTTTTCGTGGTCCACCGATGAAGGACTTAATTGTACCCTCACCCTAGAATCCGCAACGAAGAATTTTCTTTCACATAAAGTAAGAAACTACCTACAAAATTAAAATGTTTTATTCACAATTAATTTCTCTTAAATAATTTTATATTTTTTTTAAGGAATATTATATTTTCTTGTTTTTTTTTAAGAAATCAAAATGATATATTAGAACAAAAGTCGGACTATCTTCAAGGCACAAAGATGTACCACTAAAGACAACCGAAAATTACATCAAGAGTTCGGAAAAAATAAGCCAAAACAAATTAGCCAATGCCCGCACAAGAGAATGAGTTTTGGCACCACATATAAAAGCTATAATGAAAAGATACTACATGAGCTTTAAACCATCAGAAAGAAAGAAGTTTAACATTTTCCAATAGCTTCAACGACGTATTTTCCTTATTGCTAAATAACCTTTCGTTCATTTCCTTCCAAATTGCCCAAGAGCAAGCAAACCAAATCAAATGCAAAAGAGATGTACGAGATTTACCAACGCCAACAACAGAACCAAACTGGTGAAAATGATGCACAATATTTAAAGGATCCGCTGAATATACACCAAGCCAGTTCCTAACCAGCTGCCAAAGAGTACCAAACACAGGACAAGATAAAAATAGATGGATCTCTGATTCATGTTGACTACATCCAGAAACACACAGCTGCGCCTCATAGTTGATAATGCCTCTCCGGAACAAGTTTGTCTTTGTGGGCAACCTGTTCCGAAAAAGACGCCAAGCAAACACAGATACCTTCAACGGGACATCCTTCCTCAACAGAGAAGTCGCAGGGACCATGGGACTAGTGTGCGGCCTGTTGTTAGAACATGATAAGCACCATTGACAGTGTAACCTGTAGCCAGATCAGGAAACCATCTCCAAGAGTCCGCAATATCAACCTGTAACACAACGTTAGACAACATATTCCTACACTCCTTTACCAATACCTCCTCCCAAGCCCACAGTCTCCTACGCCACATCCAAGCTTCCCCACCCTCATTCCACCCCCAAGCAAACATTTGAGCTACAGTCGCCATTTTATTTTCTGACAACTCAAACAAACGGCGAAATCTAACACTCGACACCTCACCAACCCACCTATCCAACCAAATAAGAGAGTTAACACTGTTACCGATATTGAGACGTAAGTTGTCAGGAAACCAACTACCCGACACCGAACCATATCCATCACGAATGCTAATTATCGTCCTCCACCATACCGACCTATCCCGACCTCCAATATACAAGCGCCCACCAACAAGACCGTATCTAGCGGCCAAAATTCTATACCATAACCCTTATGTATCCTCCAACAATCTTGTACTTGCAAAAAGTACGAGTGATCGATATTAGGGTTTGCGATGTCTATTAGGGTTTAGACTGAATATTGGATGCCTTGAGAATGCTCTCAAGGGTCGTATTTATAGCCTGTTGTGGGCTTGGGTTTCGGTGGCATGGTCTCCAAGCCACAGGGGTATTTTGGTATATTTGGCGAGTTGCAGACGTTTCTAGAAGCCACTTGAGGCGACGCCCTGGAGGGGACGCGCCTTGGGCCTTAGAGCCCTTCTGGAGGGCGCTAAGGCCTCTTGGAGGGTCTAAAGGCCCTTCTGGAGGTCTTTAAGACTCTTAGGAATATTATGACGGTCCATAGCCCAACAAGCACGAGTCTTGGGACAAGGCGAAGTGATTTATATCTTTATAAGCGTAGGAGTCTTCAAGAAGGATCCTCCTAGCCAATTTTAGGAATATTATGACAGTCCATAGCCCAACAAGCACGAGTCTTGGGACAAGACGAAGTGATTTGAGCTATACCTAAATTCTTCTATGGTATTTCTGATTTGTTTGATAGCTCTTGAGGGTATACGTATTACCTTTACGTCGTAGATCCCTCCTGTATTGAAGGAAGTTTTATTCATATAAGACCGTCCATCTAGTATCTCCAGTGTAAGTTTTAGGATAAGGCGTGATGGTTCATATGATGAAATGTTTATCATCTCGCCTGCTTGAGAGGGCGGGATAGATATTTTTTCTTAAGGACTGGCGGGAACTGTACTTTTGTTAAGTGGATCGAACGGTGCAGAATTAACGACCCTTCAGTAGTTGTGACGTGTTGACATCTTGGCCTCGTCTACACGTGTCTCCACTCATTGATGAGGACGACGCGTTTTTCGAGGCGACCTAAACTCATCTGGCCTATAAGATCGTACTCTTTTCCTTCTTTTCACTTTTCATTTTCGACCTCATTTTCGCTTTCGCTTTTGCTTCCAGCTTTCGTGCAGTTGTTTCATCCAGTTTCCAGCTTTCAGTTTTCCATCCTCCCTTCATGTAAACCTAATTTCTCTTTTTTTCTTTCTTTCGAATAGTTTCCTTTAGGTCTTTAGCGATGGTAGTCATTAGGGATTGTGATGAACAAGGTAGGGAGGTTGTTCCTTCTGATTCTAGGGAAATGAACAAGTTATGGATGGCTTGTTTAAACCATAATTCTAGTTGCAATATCAATTCGGTAGAGTTTCACCCATCCTTTACAAGATTCAAGTGTTGAAGCCAAAAATAAATTTTCGTGGTAAAGCTCTTGGTAACCAGATAAGGGGGGGGATGTATCGATCAGTTCACGTGTGTATGTAGTGATGAGTCGAACAAAAAAAAAGTCCAATTTCTCTTTTTTTCGCCTGAAGCTTTGAAAATTGCTTAAGCCCTAAATAATAATAACTTAACCCGTCAAATGATGATTGTAATTGATATGATCATACATGAACATTTTTCTCTTTAGACTTCAAAGCCTATTATCACACACCTGAAAATGACCTTCAATGCATTCGACTGGAGTTAACTAGAGTCAGCTGCTTAATTTCTCTTTTGAAGTGAACTATAGTTAGCTTGATCATTTCCAAATGTACATAATTGCAAATCATTTAGTATAAAAAGCAATTTTCATTATACATTGACTGAATTTGATATTGTTATATCTTCTACATGTCATACTTGACATGTCAATGTTTCTATTTTTGTACATAAGGAGATTAAATAAGTCAAATACATTATCCTATTCCACTTTTCCTCATTTTGTTCTTGAAAGAAACCTGGACTCCTCGTTAAATAAGTCAAATACATTATTCTATTCCACTTTTCCCATTTTGTTCTTGAAAGAAAACTGAACTCCTCGTTATCAAGAGTTCGTTGAAATTGTATAGATGTCTTGTAAATTAAATGATTGATGTAAATGACCCTTAATATTGTATAGACTAAAACCACTATCTACTCTATATGCATCATATTGTTTAAAAAAAAAAAAAAAACTCGATATGCATCATATAAAGAACCCTTTTATAGCGATATTTTTTTAGAGCTATAATGATTTTGAATGATTTATTCGTGGTTACTCTTGTCGCTCCTTGGACTACTCCAACACTCAAAGCATTAATTTATGCATACCTTGAAATTTTCAATTCAAGAAATTTACCTATACAAAAAAACCCTAATATCCTAGTTCAACCGGCAAAAATGCCAAAGTTGCTAAACCCGACATCCTGATTGGAGTTCGAACCCGGCCCCTCCACTTGTCCGTGTGAGTTTTCAACGACTATTGCGATTTCATTTATCTACCAATAAAAGAGCCAATCTCCTTAATTTCCTACGAGAGGGGAAAATAGAATCACAAAATTCTTGGCATTTACAACAAAACAGTTAGAACTTAGAACAATAAGAGGCAGTGCCAGAAAAAAATCAGCCTTTATACTGAACTCACACCCCCCAAAAGCCAAAGCAGAACAGATTAATTATAAATTACCTACTTTATGGCATATGAACGGTCACATACTGATTCAAGAGCTTCAATGAACAATGAAGAAAAACTTGTCAATGCCTGAAACATTCCAGGCAAACCTGTCTGGAGATTATTAAGTGTCATAGCTCTTGTAACCTCAATAGCCTTCGAATGCTTCAACTTTTCATCGTCGACACGTCTTTGACAAGCTTCAAGTTCCAATTTTTTCTCAGCAAGAGGGTCTCTTGCATCCAAGCCTTGTCCAATATCTTCCACGGAGTTCGGAATTATTCCAATACCAACCATAGAATATGAGTTGTAAAACTTCTTTTCTATGTTTTGTAGAGATGAAGATTTTTTCTCAAGTTCCTTGTAAGCAGTGTCAGCTTTCCTTTTAATCTTGAGTTCTTGACATTGCTTAACTGATATTACGTTAACAACATTGATGAAGCTTTTGATTGCTTCCGAAGCGACAGTGTCCGGAACACGGTCAAGGGCTAGTTTCCATCCATCACAAAAGGAAAATGCATCAGATGGTTCCATTTTGTTGCTAATGCTGCTGCTGCTGTTGTTGTTGTCATTGTTGACTGGAATAAGATTCAGCTTAAACCAACCATGTAGTGACAAAATAAAGTCTCTTTGAAATTTTATGATCCGGATAAAACTTGAATGCCAAACTGACAGAGCTGATTCTAGATCCCGAGTTGCCTGTTTGTGTGATTCGGATGTTGAGTGACCTTTCGATGACCGGTTCACAAGGCCACGGACTTGCTGTACAATGCTGCTTTGCGTTTCATGGTACTGGTGCATTGATCTCCACATGTAAATGATTCTATGTTTGGCATGTCACAAACACAAGTGAACAATCTGAGACAACTCTATATTTAACTCAAACAACTTAACAATTGATGCACAACAATAATGTAGATTTAATGAAATGCTCTAATTTACTATTAAGTGTTGTTGCTGCACAGGTTATCAATACTACTATATATATATGGAGTCTATATTTTCCTTTATGGTTATTAAATTTATATTGAAATTTGAATTGTAAGGGCACGATCAACTGCAACCAAAGATGCTTTACCAAGAAATATGCTACTATGTTCCATTATAATTTTTCAATTTCATATACTATTGCCAGGTTGACCTTAAGGGAAACAATTATGCAGAATGGATAATAGGGACAATAAGAGCAACATTTTTATTTTCACTCAATTTATAGCTCATCTCAAACAGTTCAATAGTATAGTAAGTAACTGTCAACAAATAAAATGGTTTGCTCAAATGGGGTGTAACATTTTTAAATGACAATATTTTGATACTACATAGAGCTTCAACAAAATCATAATGTAATCGTAATTTCGTAGAACTCACCGTAATTCCAATCATACACCACACCTAGTGAACAAAAAATAACTTCAAGAGTACTAACTTATAACTATCGAGAATCTAGATTACTCGTGCACACATAGTTAAGGAGTAATAAGAATTTTAATATATGCAAACCACAACTTGATTCTACTATATTATGGCAATACAGGAAGCAGCACATTCCATTGATAATTAACTCTCAAATGTTTCCTTGAATTCATAAAAAAGTGACACATAATAAGACCAACACTGAGTTTGAATTGGCAGAAGACTCCATACTTCTTATTTTCTCAAATACTATTTCAAAATTTTGGTGGCCCAATGAAAGTACGAATAGCAATTGAATGTGAACCTATATGCTTTGATTGCCTTGAATTGAATGCCAAACACACTGTCCTAAGTTCCTGGCTTTGTTGACTAATGGTCCAATCTCATTTTACTAGAATCTGATAAGTGTTTCACTGTCCTTTCATACTTTGTGCAAATACTACTCCCAATTTAAAATGGTATATGATTAAAAAAGTACTCTATCCAGCTCATATGTGAATAAGATAAATGTACTTGTTTACTTATATCTAAGTTCAGAGAGGGACCAATAGTAGAATAGAGATACATACCCATGACAAAGCTCAACAAGCTGAGGAACAAGATCAGAGTCTCTTAGACCATTAATGGCAGCTGAGGTAGTAGACACAGCCTGAGATGTTACAATAATAAGTGACTGTAACCTTGTTATGGTAGCCTTGGTTTTGTCTATCTTTGTTTCATCATCACCTCCCTTCCATTCTTCACTCTGCAGAGTTGACAATTTCCTTTCATGCTCAATCTTCACACCTTCTCTAGCCTATTTAAGCAATTAAGCAGAAGCACCATTAGTGCACACATAACCTTCTAACTTAGGTGAGTATTTAGAGTTAATTTGTGAAGGGTTATGAGTTTGCAAGTTGATATTAGTTAAGGTTGAATTAAAAAGGAAGTGACTTTTTTTGGCAAAAAGTGTAGTGTAAGTTAATTTTTATCAATTTCAATAAAAACTTGCTTTTCAAAACAAATTTGATTTTGATAAAATGCATCCAAACATGCTAATAAAACCACGTTTGGTGTATTTGAACGTGCATTTAGTTACCTATTACCAATCCAAATCTAAATTCAACACATTGTTAGCTAGACACTACATATAGTGCAAATCATAAAAATTAATACACGACACCACATAAAATACTTGTCATATCTCAGGTTAGGCCTTGATTGGGTAAATCGGACAAGACCAATGTTTTTTCCAGTTTAGATGGATAAATTCAAAGGAAAATGATGTTCAAGAATCATGGGGCAGAGAAGAAGCTCCTGCAACTATAACCTTTTGAATATACTTGGCCCGTAATCCATCCACTCGACCCATTCCTTACAACTCGAAATTGAATCATATAGTCCTGCCCATGTATCGCAGTGAGTTAAGCAAAATCACGGCAGATCACTATAATTTTGTAAAAACTACACTTTATAACTTTAATAAAATTATGATGTCAAAGTGATTTTGTCGAACTCACACTGATATCATCAGACATGCACAAAATCTACTTAATTTTTTTTGACCTCTAAGCACTAAAACACCTTTAGCAGGAACCATCATCAACAAAGATCCTCAACATGAAAATTATTGTAAGAAAACAATGAAGAAGTGTTTACAGACAAATTAAACAATGGACCGAAAGTGACTGATTATGTGATTCAAAGTCAAGATACCATCAATTATTGGTACTCTATGTTTCCACTACCTGTACAAGACCTTTACATTGTTCAAAAAATAAAATAAAATTATGAATAAATATAAATAAGAAAAATAAAAATTACTAATTCAATATTGATTGAGTTAACGACGAAAACAAAAATTTACCTTCACTTCCTGACAGAGTTTGTTTTCCCAGGCTAAAAGCCGGTCCAAAGTTGAGCAGAGGCTCTTTGGACCGCCCAGTCCTTCAAGTGAACCAGCATCAAACCGGTATTTAACTGCTAATGGTGGCTTTGAGGTCCAAGTTGAGCTCACTTTCCTCAATATATTACTAGAGTGATAAACTATTTCTACATTCAATCCAAAATGATCATTTTTCAATTAGTCATAATTTAATATTTTCCATAACAAAAAACATTAAATCCAATTTCTTCAAATATAAATGTTTTTTAAACATCAGCAACATGACATTGGTTGAGTTCGTAATATAATTCTTCTAAAAAAAAAAAATCGATGTTTGATTAATCCATTTTAAAGACTAATCTTCTGAGCCGGAGATGACTACAATAGATGACAAAGTTATAATATTTGTTTTAAGGATTGTTACATACAAATTTAAACAATTGCACATTAAGCTTAATCACATTTAAATTCAAATTGAGATTAATAAAGTCAAATAATATTTTTGGATAAAATGAAATGATTTATAAAATTTTCCCGCACTTTCCTAATATTCTAATAACCAAAAAAGCATTCACAAAATAATAAAAATCTTACTCTTCAATTGACTGAAACTCCGATCAAGTTGAGCTCTACTAATCTGCAACATCTCCGATAACCGATCTCCGGCCACCGCCGCTTTCTCAAAATTATCTCTTATCACTTCAACAATCTCTTTCAAATCCTTATACTTCATCTTCACCTTTTCCTCATTCACCTCCTCGTCTTTTCTCACCGGAACCTCACCGCCGGCAACAAACTCCGGTGATTTTTCCGATGACTTCAAACCGGCGATAACTTCATCTCTATCTGATGAGCTTGTTAAACTGTAGCAATCCTCCCAGTCACTACACCGAACCTCCTCACGTTCCGTTTCCGATCGATCTAGTTCTTGTTCCGTTTCAGTCTTGTGATTCTGATTCTGATTCTGAAGATGAACTTTCGAGTGGAACATGTTGTAGAAGGATTCGGACGATGTATCGGATTCTGGATTTTCCGGTTTGTGATTTGGCGGTTGAGAACGTTGCTGGAAATATTCGGAATTCGGTGGTGGAGAAGGAGGAGGATGAAAATTCTCCCAATTCCAAACGGAAGAAGTTTCGGAAGCTGTTGATTCATTTTGATGCGCGGTCGGAATGAACCAGTTCGGAAACTCGCTTCTCGGCGTTGAACAAACGCTTGAATCGGAGAGAATGTGAGGAAGCTTCACCGGAATTTTCCGGCGACGTGTTTCAGTAACTGTACGGAGTTTTGTGGTTGTTACAGTGGCTGGAGGAGGAGGTGGCGGTGTTTGACGAGTTTTAACTCTGTTGATGAAAACAGCGGGAATGTCGTCGGAGACGGCGAGAGGTTCACCGGCGGCGAAAGTGGAGAGTGCGGAACCGGTGAGGCGAAGAGAGTTACAGTAATCAGAATGAGCCGCTGCGAGGTAGTGGCGAGCGTAAACTGCTTCCTTCATGAGACGGCGGCGTTCTTTGCACCGTCGTACCGTTTCTTCGTTGTCGAGTTTAGACGCGGTGCAACCCATTGTTTCAGGTGGTATATATACCGTATATTATACTCGTATTTCGACGTGTGCATGCGTATATAGTGGTCGTAATAAAGAAAAAAAAGAAGGTTTTGAAGGGAAACAAGAACTTCAAAAACAACTGGAAGTGTTAATCTGAAGTGCTGGGTTAGGTTTACTCAAGTTTCTGTTCATAACTAAGTGATGGCCAGTTCATTATTTTAGGAGTCTCGATTGAATAAATGTTTTTACAGTCCCTAAAAAGAAAATTGTACAAACATTTAATATGTTGAATGGAGGGATCCTCCGAACGTAAATGCGGAGACTAATTCTTTGAGTATTATGATTTAAATGAGCGGCAAACTTCTTCCAAGAGTTTTAACGTTTATGCAGGATCAATGCTTGATTCGAACTCAATATTTTGCTAAAGTTAGAAGAGATATGTGTCGTCTTATCTAATCGCTATTGGATATGTTGAATGCAAATTTGTATTTGCAATTCTTTGTTTATTTTTATGGTTACGGCATGTTTGATATCAGAATTGATTCTTGAGATTTATAATTATATATTAAGTTGTTTTGGAGTAAAATAAATTTTGCTTTTATAAATGATTTTAGTTGATATTAAGATTTGTAACTTTTGATTCTTCAATTGTTTTCTTCTAATCGTTTAACCCACTTTTAAATATAAATCTCTGTCAACTCACTTTTTGCAATCATAAACAATTGTACAGAAAAAATTATATTTAAATAGTGATAGTAGTATTGGACATTGGTTAAAGGGTAGTTTTTGTCTTTCTTTGTTTGGAGTTTGAGAAAGGACAGGAGACATGGGAATTAGGATCATAGATTGATTGGTAGGGGCAGAGAAATCAACGATCCTATGAGCAATTTGTGAGTGATGACCGGTTTGAGCGAAATAATTGGGTGTCATGGTGACATTGATTTATTTAGATGAGAAAGAACAATGATTCAATAATTAAAATAAATTATTTAGATGAGAGAGAATGAATTAATAAAAGAGAGATAGACACATATCTACCAATGGTATTCAAGTGCTAGATTTTTTTTCCTGCCCTACTTTTATTGTCAAAAATACAAAATTACTCTACTTTGTCAAAAAATTGTAAAAATGCCCTACTTTTTCTCTCACTTCTGGTACCACACAACTCCAAGTTGCGGGATACCCTAAAAGCAGGGCCGACCCATAGCCCGTCGAGGCTGGGCTATGACACCGGACCTCCATTTTTTTGGGGCCCAATTTTTATTTTTATTTATATACAAGGCCATTAAACACGAGTTATATATGTTCAGTGTTGTTGTTATAACTAAAGATGTGTGATGGTCTAGTGGTTATCTTCTTGGTATGTAGCTACTCTGACCTGAGTTCAAGTCTTGGCAGGCTCCTTTTTAATAATAAATTTAGTTTTTCTTGGTTTATTAATTTTCAACATTTAACCCAATCCAAACCCTTTGTTTTTTGTACTCCAATTATTTTTAGACGATCAATTTTTTTGTGCATTTTTTTTAGGGACCAATTATCTTAAATTATAACGGGGTCTCTAAATTGTTTAAGACGGTCCTGCCTAAAAGTTGATGATTTTTTTGTCTTTATTATACCCCATAGCTTGGAGTTGCGGGGTACTTTCCTATTTTTTTTTCGAAATTTTTAATAGGAAGCAACATGGAGTTGCTCGGTAGTTTTGTGTCTTTTTTAAAAAAAAAATTAAATACCCCACAACTTGGATTTGTGTGGTACCTTGGTTTTTCACAATTAATTAAAATATATTATTTCATCTACTATAAATACTTCATTTCATCTTTCAATTTATGACACCATTTCATCTTTTATTTACATTTTAATAGCAAGTATTTGTAATAATTTGTTACATTATTTTGGACACTATATTAATAATGTCAATTTAGGCATTAATAAAAAAAAGTAATTATAATAATAGTCATAATATTTATAAAATAAAAAACATACCAAATACAATAAATATGAAATAAAGTCTATATTGCTACTGATGTGTAATATTAATGCAATCTTTGCAGGAATGACCAGGCATCCTACACACGCCGCATCTTCTCTCAGTTTCCACATCGTCCATCTCAGTCCTAATGCGAGTAATTGGTGGACGACCTTTCTTCGCTCTCCGCATGGACTTGTTAGGAACCACCTTTCCTTGAACACATGGCTTGTCGGAGCATCGTGCCATCCATTTTGTGGATCATCATAACAAGTCCATGCAGAGGGAGAAGAAAGGTCGTCCACCAATCACTCGCATTTGGATCGAGATGGATGATGTGGAAACTGAGAGAAGATGCGGCGTGTGTAGGATGTCTGGTCATTCCCGCAAAGATTGCATTAATATTACACATCAGTAGCAATCCAGACTTTATTTCATATTTATTGTATCTGGTATGTTTTTTATTTTATAAATATTATGACTATTATTATAATTACTTTTTTATTAATGCATAAATTAACATTATTAATATAGTGTCCAAAATAATGTAACAAATTATTACAAATACTTGCTATTAAAATGTAAATAAAAGATGAAATGGTGTGATAAATTGAAAGATGAAATGAAGTATTTATAGTAGATGAAATAATATATTTTAATTAATTGTAAAAAATCAAGGTACCACACAACTCTAAGTTGTAGGGTATTTAAATTTAAAAAAAAAAGACACAAAACTACCAAACAACTTCATGTTGCTTCCTATTAAAAATTTCAAAAAAAAATAATAGGAAAGTACCCCGCAAGTTGTGGGGTATAATAAAGACAAAAAAATCATCAACTTGTAGGGTACTCCGCAACTTGAAGTTGCGTGGTACCAGAAGTGAGAGAAAAAGTAAGATATTTTTGCAAATTTTTAAAAAAGTAGAGTAGTTTTGTGTTTTTGGCAATAAAGTAAGTCTTGGAAAAAAATTTCCCAAATGCTACCCCTAATTTGGTGACCTTTTCATTGAATATTAGAGCTGTAAGAAAAAAGTGTACAATTTGTTTGTAAGCTTTTTTTTTTTTTTGCCTCTTTGTGTGTTGCATTGGATTGAAGTATTTTGCTGTGTTTTTATCTTAAGACGGGTCCAATACTTTTGTTTGGTTGGAGTGTCCAATGAATTTGTAGTATTTTGCTGGTGTACAACATTAGTCCATGACATTCCATATCTTCTTTAATCAATCAATTTATTCTTTAAAAATCATATCAATGATCGTTACTAATACAAAGGCAACTTTTACTGATTAGATTGGAATCCTAATATCCCCTTCTTATCCTCCAAAAGCTATTCCTAAGATAAGATACACTCAATTTATTTAACATTATCCTATTACTAGTTTCTACTGTGTTTGGACCTAGCCAATATTTATAACTCTCCCTTTTAATGATTCATAATCATGCTGTCATTTCACTTTTTCCCCCTCACTTTTGTGACTGCTAAATCATTTATTTTCAGAACAAGAGCAAACAATGCAATTTATAAATCTCATTTGCCATTTTACATAAACTACCAATCATTATTAATATGAATTGAGCAAAACAGCAACATTGAACATATAGTCATAGTTATACACAGATGTAAGACTTTGGGTCTTCAAATAAACAATGTAAAATGAATCTCTCAAGAGTTTATTAAAAGATGCATTGTAGTATAGACTGCACTAAATTATTTGGGAGTATTATACTTATTGAGCCACTACCAGACAGTGCCTAAAAAGCTGATATCAAAGTCATGTGTTATGGTGGGACTGGAGTCCAATGAAAATGATGCAATGCAACTGCTTACTGCCTTACTTCCAAATAGGTATCCAAGATTCTTAGCAGGATTCTTAATAGTATCTCCAATGAGAGGTCCTTACTTAACAAGGACCACTCCTTATTAAGGACCCCTCATTGGAGGAAGAAAAAATGCAATTTATAAATCATTTATTTTGAGACTGCTAAATCATTTATTTTGAGAACAAGAGCGAACAATACAATTTATAAATCTCATTTGCCATTTTACATAAACTATATACGGACCCTCTCTCTCTTATGCATCTAACGGGCCTCGTGCTTAAAAAAAGGAATAAAATATGTACTATTTGATCCCAATTACAAAAGAAGTAATATTTTAATAAATAAATTATTTTTGTTTAATGATGTTAAGTTAATGGGGCCTATTTAAGTATTATTCATTGGAGTACTTATTAGTGTACTCCCATTAGAGTCATTGAGTCCTCAATATGTACTTTTATTAAAATATTATAAATAAATGATGTGTAACGAGAGGTCCATTTAAGAAGTCCCTATTAAGGAACTATCATTGTGGATGCTCTTAACAATGTTTTGGCGTGCATGCTTTCAATAAGAACATTCATACTTGCTTTCATGTTGTTTGGTTGGCATGTCTTTGAGTCATTTGGAAAGAACGCAATTCGAGAGTTTTCAACAATACAATGGCGACTCTTTATCAACTTCTTGATAGTATCAAACTTCATTCTTGGCGGTGGCTGAAGGCGAATAAGCCATTTTTTTTTATATTTGGTGGTCTTCGTCGTCCCTCTGCATGAGGTATTCCTCTTGGTAGATGTCGTTTATGTTTCTTTTTGTTTATATTTTGTTTGTTGATTTGACTCATTGTATTTGTCTTCTTTAGGCACATCTTGTGCTTAACTGGGGCGTTTTATTGTTTTATATATTGCATTTAGTTTCTTAAAAAAAATCACACTTATTAAGAAAAACTAGACTTGTCACCCGTGCTGCCGCACAGGTCATATACAATGTAAATGTAGTAGGGAAAGGCAAAAATACATCGGATAGTTCCAACTTAACATTCAAATGTCATAACTTTAAATTCAATAGTAATTGAAGTTTTTTGTGTATACACATTTCAGAAAATTTCTTTAAACATAAAATTCGAAGTACAATCAATGCAAACACCATCTTCATCTATTAGCAAAATTTTCAAAACGTTTCTTGAGGTAACCCTTGATATTGCTACTTAAAGTTGACCATGCTTAACAACTTCTCATTTGAAGTTGTTTTTAAAATCTTTTTAGATTCTGGATTTTAAAAAAAGTTGAAGCAAACAAATGCAATATTCTTAAGAGTGATTTTTTTTTCATGAAAAAGCTGAGCTCTAAATGGTGACATTTTTTTGGAGAGGTTAAATGAGGACATTATATTTTTTATTTTTGACTGACATAATATTTTATTAAATAATTATACTAAGATATTTCACCTAGTTCGTTCAAAAAATTATTTCACCTAGTTCTTCCCCTTAAAAAAATATATTTCACCTAGTTCTTGTTTCTTTTTCCGTTGTTTCCTTCTTTTCTTGACAAATAGTTAATCAAATACTATTTCACTTAGTTTTTGTTTCTATAAGCAAATAGTTAAGCAAGTTGTGATCGAAGTTTTCAAGCTCGAAACTTCTACACATCTCAACTTCTTGAACCAACACTAATATACGAAACCAAGTGCCAAGATAATAACCACACCATGAACAAAATAAATAACTACATAGAGATAATATATTGTGAATAATTTCCAATTCATTAAGTTAGATCGCTTTCAAACTCTGATTTCATTGCTTTGTTACTTGGATTTAGAGGAATGAACTGACTAAAGAACATAATGACCTATAAAATATAAATTCGTTTTAAAAAAATAAGCAAGAGCACAAATATGAACAACTAAACTAATATCAAAATTGCACATATAGATTGAATAAGAAAGATACCACTTTTAGAACAATGTTAGTGGTGATTACTCAAAGCAAATCTAGCCTAGTTACAAACGATAATAACATATTAGTAAATCTATGTTTACTAACAATTAACTCATAACACTTTTACGGCATAACCATATATAGCAGAAAATATTCCTACGATTAACATAGAATTGAAAGATAATGAGACCCTCTTGGTTTAATGTGCTATGCATTTCCAACTTTAGTGGACCAATTTAAAACCAGAATGTCATTAATAGGGGCTTAGGTTCTTAGAAGAAAGGTACAGGGGGCAGATTTGAGCAAAATTTTGGGAAGATTAGTGCATTCAAATGATTTTTATTTTATTAGTAAAGGATTTCAGTCTATTTGATTTGGTCTCGCTAACACAAAAATGGTTGACAACAATGAGTTATAACAAATAAAATGATTTAAACAAAACACAAAGCATAGCAGGTGCTACAGTTGTATCCAAACATCCACAATCCATTATTGTTTCAGATTTTCACTTACGACTCTCTCTTTCCATCTTCTCTCTTCTCACTTTTGACCGTACACAAATCCCTTTTATCTTTCTCTTTCTCTCTCGTCTCCCTCACTCACCTCACTGCCACCACCATCACCACCGTCGCCTCATCCTTGCCCTCCCCCACCGAACACAACCTCCACCCTCCCTCACCACCACCCACTCCCTCTGCCACCTTCTTCTCCAATCAACTCCTCTCCAACATTTGCTGCTCTCTCCCACCTCACCACAATCATGGCTGCCCATCCTCAGACATCACCACCGTCATTACCATCCTCACTCAAATCACACCACCACCACCTCGCTCTCACCGTCACCATTAACGTCATTTATCACCATCTCATCTCACCGTCACCACCACCGTCACCGTCCTCACCCTCTCTTGCCTCTGTATTTGTTCTCTCTGCCTCACACTCAACATCAACAACCTTTTTAAACAAAAACCTAAAACAACAATAATCTCATAGATGTCGGAATGATGCAATGGCAAAACACAGAGAAGGCAGCAACAGAGAAAAGGCGGATAAAAGAAAGAGCAGAGAAGATGAATACCAGTTAAGCAATGGTAGGATACTGGATGATGTGGGGAGCCATCATTTCGCAGGTGTGATGAATGAGGCGGGCAAGAGCAAGGGAATAATGAAATTTATAGATAGTAATAACACATTTCATTGGAATCCTAATGCTTTGGAAACATGGGAGAACTGAATATAGATGAAGTAGTTGAGAGAACTGCATGGTTATATATAGAGGGATATACCACTTAGAATTGGGTGAACCTTAGCTTTGGAACTACAAAACATTTAATTATTTATGTTGGTATTTGAAAGGCCTCTTATTAGTGGAGGGAGGGAGGGAGAGAGAGAATAGTTTTAAGTACTCTTGTTAAGTATTCGTGTATTTTTTATTATCATAAATGTAAAGTGGAATATATTGAATTGAGAGTGATGAAAATGATATTAATCAGAGTTAATTGAAAAAAAAAAGTAATTAATATTACATTGAAAAGTGAAATGAATCAATTATTTTAGTACAACATTTTCTTACAAAAAAATCACTTATTAAGGGACACAGGGAGTATAATATATGTAAGGTTATGATTCGAACTTCGGACATCTCCACTTCTTTATTTTAAAAAATGAATTTTTAGTAACCAAGCTACTTGAAGAAAAAAATTATCCAAGAACACTAGTTAAAAAAAAATTGTGTTGAAAAGAGTAATTTTTATTTTTTTAAAGCTTGACTTCAAAAGTTTAAAGATATTTTTACTATAGTTGTTTCCTTAACTAATGCTCTAGATGCTTGTTAACATTAAAAGAAAAAAAATTGTTTAAGACACAATTTAAGAAACCAAATATAGAAAGCATAATAAAAATTGTGTATTCATTATCCTGAAAGCTTAAAACTTTAGTTTTTTTAAGTCAAAACTTATGCTTTAATTCTAATTTTAGATCTACTTGTGTCTCTTGCGTGAAAGTTAACGTGACACTATTAAAAGAGAATATCTCGCGCAAACAAAAGATTTATCCAAAATACTTGATTTCAAAAAAGTTGAATACACTATTTCCCAACACAAAATTTTTGTATCTGTATACTTAAACAATGTTCTAAAACCTAATTTTGAGCTAGTTTCATTAAGTCTGAAACCCACTAAACGACCTAGATGCTTACCGTGCCCATGATTTTTGCACACTAATATCCTATCCTTAAATGATCATTTATACGAGCCTTTAAATAAATACTCCCTCAGTTGCCAATTACCACTTACAAAAGCACCCAAAAAACATTCTTATTGTGTTACATTGATCTCCTTTTTATATTTCGGTTCTTGTTGTTTTGTACCTCTATATTGGGGTAGGCACACAATGGTTGTATCCTTTGAAGATTTCACATATTTTTGTTTTGCAGACTCATTCTTGTTTGCAGTTCTTCGTTGCCGATCGTATTACAAAATATATATGGACCCATAATTTTTGCATTTGAAACCCACTTCATAAACTAATAGATTAACTTAAAAATTTAACCCCACCAATTCACTATATAGTTTTAGTACTTTTTTTTATCCCTTGTTATACTTTATACTTTTTAGTTTTTATGATATTTAATTACTCTTTTTATCACGTTTGTAGTACCACAACAACAACAACAACCATGTGTTAAGGTAACCTTTATGACTGGTTCATTCGGACATAAATGTTTAGTTAGAATTTTTTTCACAAGTTCAGTAGAATTTTACTCATAGGATTTTGTACTGAACAACTAATGGTTATGATAGAAAGCAGTCATAGAATAATATTCCACTTTTCTTGAATAATTATTCAGACTTTCATGGGGATCATAGTGAGAATCTTGATGGTTTTATGCAACTTAACAATCATGGATACTAATTCCACTCTCATAGATTAAATCTAAAAGGTCACATATGTGTTTTATTTTTTATTTTTTATATAATCAATATGTTGTATGTGATCACTTAATTATAATATTTTGATAAGTATTAGCAACTTACCGTAAATTTCTATAGTTTCCTAAGAAATCATTTTGTTTTGAATTAAAAATCTGATTGATAAAAAAAAAATATTTCTCATTTCTCAAATTCTTACATGCATGTGTGTACCATTTTGGGTAAAATAGTTGTGGTCAAACATTTACCAACCTTTTCAAAGTATGATCTAAAGAGTCAAGTATAGATTTTCACAAGTACATATCGTTGATTCCTTTTGTTGAATAGCCTTTCATGCACGTGAAAACTTCATTAGTGATTTTGAACATGTGTGCACACATTCATCACAATTCATATATATAAGAAATGACTATACAGATCTATTTAGCAACGTATAAAATTATATTTTCTTTTCTTTTTTTAATCCTAATTCGTAGGGTCACACTAACTCTAAAAGAGGATAGGTGATTTTGGTTGAACGACCTCACATGCTAGTTTTATGTTCGGTTGACGTATCAGTTTCTTGAGGTTAGGTCACCCCAATAGAAAGTTTATCGGGTGTGGAGCTCAATATCTTGTAGCAAGTGTGGAAGATTTGAACACATTCGAATTTGAATGTTACTGACTTTTTTTGGTAGGTTCTTTTAGACAATACCCTTATGCAACAAAACTGTCTTCTCAAATCCTTCCTCATCTAAAAGTCGTTCATTAGTGGGGTAATGAAAATGGTTTGTATATATATATATATATATATATTTCGTTTCTCATGACCCCTCAATTAAATCAACCAAGCTTTGCCTTGAGTAAAATTTCTTATATTTTTCAAAGTTTTCCCATCAAAAAGTCCGCATATTTTTTTTTCTTCTTATTACGACTGTTCTAATTATAATGGAATAATGATCTAGTTTTAAGCAAGGCTGTAAAACTTCAAGGAAAATGAAATAGCATATTTATATAAGATTTTGACAAGAACTTTCGACTTCATGGAATGTGAGTTGAATAACAACATTCCACCATCAATTTGCTATGTTTGTCATTATTATCATTATGAACTTGCTATCTATAAAAGGGAAAATTTATTACAAATTATCCAAAACACAATGTCACAATATGATGGAAAACTTTCACATACATATTTGACGATAACACCTCGACTAGCTAGCGCTCTTTTCGTGTGAACTTACCCGACTCAGTGTAATCTGAGTCGATCAAATGAGGAAAATTCAACTTAGCTTTCGAGCCACGTATTTTAAACGCGGCTCGATCATAAGCCAAAGCTGCATTCTCAGCTGTTTCATAAGTCCCAAGCCACACCCTCGCGCCATTTCTCTTAGGATCCCTTATTTCAGCAGCATACTTTCCCCACGGCCTTCTCCTAACTCCACGGTACCCTAACCTTTTACTACTCGTTGGCGCGTATTGCACATGAGCAACACTCGCCAATGAAGTGCCACTGCTTTGACCTTGACCTTCTATTTTCACGGCCATATCAACATTGCTTACCTCTTTGTTACTAGCCGGGAACCAGCCCGTGGTGGCTGCAGCTTCGCGCAAAGCTCCGTAGATGACCATGTCTTCAGTATCATCCTCCTTCAACGGCAGTTCTGCCCAATTCTCCCCAAAGAAAATGCTCCGGAAACTTGGACTCCGGGAAATTGGCGCCGGGGCTGCTGGAGCTGAAGTGTCATGAAACACTGTCGTTGTGGCAGGTTCAAAGTGATCTAGGGCGTTAACATTGCTGTTCCAAGCATGAGTGTTCATAATTCCGTACAAGTTTAAGGTTTGATATTAATTTCGTAAAGGTTAAGATTTAATTTCTTTGTTATCTTCTTTGTAAGGATATGATAGATTGCTTTATATATAAATGAACCTCAGAAAAAGTAAGTATAAAAAATATTCATCTGTTGACGTTGATTTTTTGTTGTTCTTGGAACTTTCTTAATTGTCCATGTGGAGAGTTTATGGCACATGTTTGAATAATATTGGCTTTTGATAATTAATTTATCCGTACACTTTGCTTTATTTATTCAATCTATATAGTTTTTTAATTTATTCCATGACATGCGTTGTTCAGATTTGAATTGTGGACTTGAATGTTGAAACTTGAAAGGTACGAACGTCCATGTCATACTTTATGTATTTCTTAGTTTAATCAAATAGTTTTCTTTATAAAAAAGTTTATCTTCTTTATTGAGGGAACATCCTATTGAATGGAAGAATTATATATCATCTCCCTGTGACAATATTATATGGCAGAGGGAACAAATTTTGGAATTAAAGATGATGCTTGTAAATGTAAGGGGTTAGGGAGGTGTATGCCCTCTTGACTATATGGCATGTTTGTTTAACATTAAGATATATAAAAATGAAAGTGATTATTATCAAATAATACAATATAGAGATTATTTTTAAAGATGTTTATGTGAATTATAAGTTATTACACAATGCTAACATACCCTATATTTTTAGAGAAAGAAGTTTCATCTTGTCTATAACTATTCTCTTTAATTTCTTCTTCCTCATCCACATGAAAATGTGGTTTTGGTTATATTTTTTTTGGTTAGGAATCATCTATCTTCGTAGTTTTATTTCTTGATCTTTTTATCTAAATAAGTCTGATTTTTTTTTAATCTAAATAAGTGGTTTGTAGATCTGATTATTTTGTGTTTTTCTTTGATTCGATTGTCTGAGTGCAGCGTTTTTTGATTTTCACCATAACGTATTGTCCGTTTAATTCAGATTGACAGATCAACTTCAATTCGTAAAAAATTCAATCGATGGTTTTTACGACAACGTTACAAAAATGAAGCACCGATATTTTAGTTATTTTAGTTTTGATATATATGTAGGCATTTTTCTGTTGTTTTATGCTATGAACAAAATTGTTGTTCTCTAAAAAATAAACTTGAATGATGTGAATTCTTTTACCTATTGTATTCTTTTCTGTTTTAGCGACATTGACTTTAAATGTTGTTTTTGATGTATTATATCAATTTAAATGAAAATGATTTCTCTTATTATTATCATCCACAATAAAGTAGAAAAGGGTTTGCATCTAGAAACAACGACTCAATTGTTTTGTGTAACTATAGTTTTAGTGCGTGAATTTGTTGTCATAATAAAAATATGTAAATCTCCCACTTTTTGTGAGCATGAAATGGGGGCACTATATAATTTTTATGTTATTTGAGGAAATGTTTAGTAGTAGTATTAATTAATTTAGGCTTTAATATGTATTTCGTCCTTGCAATTAGGGGTCATTTGAAAATTCGTCCTTGTAGTCGTTAATCTTGGCAAATTGTCATTGCATTGTTTAATCATTTAAAAATTCGTCCCTTGACCCACTTAATTACTACCACGTCACTGATTAGCTGACGTGGCAGCTTTGATTGGCTTATTTCATATAAATGGACCAAAATACCCCTGCTTTCCCTCTCGTTTTCCCATACCAAAACATCTTGTTTTCCCAGCAACATCATGGCTTTCCCTTCCTTCTTCCCTCTCCTTCATTCATCAATCTCAAATTCTCAACGAACCCAACAACATCAACAACAACATACAAATCATTGATGTACTTCGCTTTGATTAGAGAAAATGGAAACATCATACAAATCAAATTCAACCTTATGGTTATTGGAAAAACTACATACAAATTTGTTGTAGAAACTACACACACATGATGAAACCCAAATCGCTGAAAGATTTTATTTTGGAGAAACCGGTGATGGATTCAAGTTTCCGGCGAGTGTTGACGAGGAGGAGCATGCAGTGGCAGGTGAGGCAAGCGATGGTGAAGAGGTTGATGAGACCAGTGAGGTAGCCGGTGCGTTTGAAGGAGTACGAGAACGCCGACGCCGACGATGGAGATGAAGATGTTGGCGAAGGTTTTGAATTGGGAAGAGAGGGGGTGCGTTAGTAAGAAGGGCGAGTGTCTTCGCGTGGGTAAGGTGGGAGAGAGTAGGATGATGAACCTGCTTCTTTAAACACCATGGTTTTGTTTTGATATTGGAATTTTGGAAAATGAAAATTGATTGTTTACATGTGTCCGATGGAAGCTAGAGAAGGTCATTTGAATCCCTTTCAAATCTTGTATGGAATTCCATCATTAGAGCCGATGTATCACATGTGTATTATAATTATGCTATTAATCTTTATCATCAAATGATAAAGTTTGGATTTTTACCTGATGGGTTTACATTACCTTTGATAATTAAGTCTTGTTCGAAAATTGGATGTGTTGGTCATTGTAAAAGTTTTCATTGTCATGCTTTGGAAATGGGTTTTAAGAATCATGTTCATGTTGTGAATAAATTGGTGGGTATGTATGTTTTCAGATCCACTTTTTGCGGTGGAGATTGTTCTTCTTCAATGGAAGAAGTTTTGACCATGTTTTTTTTTGTATGTATGGAATGGTTTATGATGATGAAGAAAGGAAGAGGATGAAGATGAAGGAGTGTATTTTGGTCCTTTCCTGTTTAACTGGAACGAATAAGGTCGTTTTGGTCATTTCACGTGCGTATGATTCAGTTAGCAGTGCCACCTCATTTGATTAGTGACGTAGTGGTGATTAAGTAGGACGAAATTTTAAAAGATTAAACAATGCAAGACTAATTTGCAAGGATTAGCGATTACATTAACCAATTTTTAAACGACTTCTAATTGCAAGGACAAAATACATGTTAAAGCCATTAATTTATACTACATATGCTTGCACGAGGATGTCCCTACATAATTTGAAAGCAGAAAGATTCATTTCTTTGAAAAAATGGTCAAACATTATCACATTTTTGAATTTTAAGAATAAAAACTCAAAAAACATGGATTAATAATTGGCATGTGTTCATTTGGGGTTGGCTCAACTGTTGGCATGAGACCTTTCACAGTATTCCTTTTAAAGTTTTATGTTTGATTTTCCTTAACGTCAGTTTTGGTGAGCTAAGTTCATATAAATTTATGTTCTGGCTTAAATAAGACCCACAAGTAGACAATAAAATTGAACCCATTAAATTAGTCGGCTGAATACCGAATTTTTAAAAAATAAAATAAATAAATGGCATGTGTGGTGTATTGTGGCTATAAGATGATTAGGAAATTGTTGTCGGTGCTTCCTGATCGTACGTTAGGATGTTGATTGCAATGAGGCCTAGGCAAATGGAATATTGCAACCTTCAGATTTTAATGTACGAGGTCAATTAAAGTCATGGACTTATATTTTCCACGGGAACCATATGCCCCCTCCATATCAAATTACAAGTCACTCTTGAAAATTTCACACAAATCATAAAATAAAAATTAATTTTGAATGATAATGATAGTTCATGAATTATATAATAATACTTTATTGACGATATATGAGAGAGAAATCGAAAAAAGAGTGAGTAATAGTAGTTATTATGATAGAAAAAAACAGTGAAAATAGAAAATAGAGATGTACCTAAAAGAGAACAAATTAAATGTGAGGCACAAGACATTGAATGGAAGAAAAGAGGGACATGGACCTAAATGTGGGATTTTAAAGTTCATGCAAACTGGAACACGTGAGAATGCTCACATCACATCTTATGATTTCTGTGACATCACTCCTCCACCATCTAACTCTGAATTCAAAGCCTAGACAATAAAAGACGTACGTTGATACATTACAGGAGAAATATTAATTGTGTAGATTCTAAACAATTTCCTTAACCATTTGGTCAGAAGATTGTTTCTTACAAAAACATCATGTAAGAAAAATATGTAAAATAGACTTGGCTTAATCTTGATGAAGAATTAAGCACAAATAGTCAAAAAGACACAATGGAATGAAGGGAAATTAAACGACGTACAACAAATTAAAAATGACAGCATGCATGCACAAGAGGAAACATAGAATTACATATTAGGAAACAGTAAAATGTTGAAAATTAATGTATCATGGGTTGGAATATCTTTGTAATCCAGTTAATTTATTTCGATTATTAGAAAAAAGTGAAAGACTTATTTTACCTAAAGAAAAATTTGATGATCGATCCAATTTCGTTGGAAAAACATTACAGCAACTTTTACTCTTTGAGAAATATAAATTACGACCATTATTATATTATTTTTTTGACAAAATAAATTAGGACAACTTAATTTCTGTTTGAATCACCATCCAAAAAATGATTTCGAATATGTTATGATTTCAAAAAGGACAATTAGGTCCTTGACATTAAAAGACAATTTGGTCATTGAAAATAATTAACAAGAGACCGGGATCTCATAAGTCCTAACTCAACCGATAAATATGCCGAAATTGTTAGTCCGGACATCATGATCGGGGTTCGAACCCCGATACCTCCACTTTATGTGTGTGAGCTTAAGATGACTTTGCCATCTCTTCTATCTAAAAAAACAAGAGACAAATTGGTCCTTGAAAATACTCTCATTTTTACTTTTATTAAAAAAGTAAGCTGTGTAGTTAACATATAAAGTGGATCATCTGCTTCGGTTTTTTCTACATCTTTTACTTTACTCTCTATATCTCTCTTAATCACTCATTCTTGATAATTCTGTTATCTTTTAATGAAGAAATGGACTGAGATTAAAACATGGGTAGAGAATAAGGCAAAAGAGATTGAAGAAAACCAAGAAGAGAGGTTAAATATGTAGTTAATGTGTTCATTTTATGTATAGATGAACCTAAAATATTCCTTGACTATGTACATTCCCCGATCTTTTTACAAGAAACAAAAATATCAATATTTTTGGCTCTTTCAATAAGAAACATTGACAAATTTTCAAAAGTGTTAGAAATTAAATTTCATTTGTGGACGTATTTATTACGAGAGAATACTAAATATGAATAAGTTAGTGAAATGTACTTAACAACTTTCACCACTAAACCACTTATGTTTTTGTTGAAATATTGTTGCTTCCAAAAATTGATATACAGAGCTAAAACATTTTTTAAAGCTACAAACGTCCCCTGGTGGTTTCTTTTCTGATAGCAAATTCTTATTTATAAAAACAAACTTAACTCATTTCATTTATAATAGTAGTTTTAATACAAGATGACATATAATCATGAACTTGGGAACTAGAATAAGATAATGACGCCCTAGCTAGCAAGTGGGCAACATTATTTGCTTGTCTCCTAATGAAACTTATCTTAAAGTTTTGATGATTTATAAGTGAAACTTTGCAAGCATTCAGAATCGCACCGAACATGAAATTGGTGTTGAGATTGCTTGAGATGCCGTCAACCACTTGCTTGCAATCAAGTTCTATAGACACCGAAAGAAACCTCAAAATACCAAGCCATTTTATCAATTCTTTTAGACCTCTTGCTTATGCTTCTTTGGGTTGTGGAAGACCTTGTTGTCTTCGCTCTAATGAGCTTCCCTCGATCCGCTCTTAGACACATACCAACCCTATAACACCCTTGTTCCTTAAAAATTGCTGGAGTGTGAAAACTAATTAATTTTATACTCCATTAGCTAATATCTTGAATGGAAACCAATTGTTTTGTCACGTAACTCACTCTTATAATTTATTTTGAAATTAATCCATTAATGAAATGAAAAGTAATAATTGGGCATTAGTGTGCATATAAACGGTACTAGTAATTAAAAAAAGTTGGCAGCATTTTATAGCAAAAAATCATTCCGCCATTGATGAACATAAACATTATTATTACCCACTAGAATATCTTTAGCCCCTAAACCATTTCAAACCCTGCACTTAATTGCCATCTATTATTGGCTAATCTATTCAATACATCAACTAAGTTCTTCTTCTTCTTTTTTATTATCCCTCCCGAAGGCTCATAATTAGAAGGCTCATAATTAGCCTCCGGTAAACTGTTCTTCGAAGCTACCACTACATTTGCCGGTTCTTCAAAGCCGATGAGGTGGGGAAAATTCAAAGCAGCTCTGTCGTAAGCCAAACCAGCTTCTTCTTCAGTTTCGTATGTTCTTCCCCCATGGCCTTCGTCTCACGCCTCTATACCGCTTCCATTCTGGTACATTAGGTTTATGGATCATCGACGATGGATCCGATGTTTGGTGGATGGAATTAGTATTCATGATGAGAGAATGGAAATCGTGTTGGTGTTTAATTTCAAGATCAAACAAGTGGGGTTGTATTTGATCAACAGATTCAAATAAAGGATAAAAATCACAAGACATTAATATTGAAGCATCCATTTTTTAATGAAAATGATGTTGTGTGTTTAAATGGTTTGGGGTTATAACTTAATTTGCGGTTACTCGAAGGAGTGTTTGTTTGATTTGATGAGATTGTGTGGGATTGGTGAAGCTCAGAGAATAATGCCTTGTGATATATTATATATACACACACACACTTCTATAGAGTTCAGTTATGATTAGTTTATTTCGAAGATATATCTTAGTTTGGATTTACACGTGGTTTTTGTATTCGTTTAAGTTGTTGTTTTTCTTTGAAGCTTCAATCCATTTTTGAAGTTGCATTGAAACTTGAAGTTGGACTATATTCGGATATTCCTTATCACATGTGATGCTTGATTCATATTGATATTAGTCCAATAATTTTTTGGGTTAAATAAATTTTTGATCCTTATAAATATATTAATTTTTCGTTTTAATCTTTCTAAAATTTTCCTTCAACTTTTACTTCTTATAAAATTTTCAATCAACATTTTTTGTCCCTATTTTTAATTAACTTTTTGTATTTTTTTAATGAAATGTATAGAATATTGTAAAAATCACTTCCAAAAAAATAGATTTTTTTAACAAAACATAAATTAAATATAATTTTTTTACCACCAAACATATAAAAATTCATATTTAATTCATGTTTTAGTAAAAAATTCTAATTTTTTTTTTGGGAGAGATCTTTATAATATTATAATTTTTTCTGCAAAATTTTATTCAAAAATATGAATTATACATATGAGTTTACTTTAAAAGAGGGACCAAAAGTGAAGATGGAAAATCTTTTGAGGACTAAAAGTTGAAGAAATTTTATAAAAAGACTAAAACGAAAAGTTGACGTATTTATAGAGATCAAAAACATATTTAACCATAATTTTTTTAAAATAAAATATATTATACTTGTAATCTAATCTAATCTAATAATAATAATGACAATTCATTCTGTCCCTTTGTTTTGTTGATAAATTATATCTTATATTGCACAACATTTTTTTTATATAAATTGTTAATTTCTTATTTAATTAATTAGAAAGATCTTAATAAAGTCTTTTTAGTAATACTCATTCAACGACTCAATGCATACCACAAAATTATACATTCATATACTCCTATCATTCAACTTTTTTTTTTGGGGTCCTATCATTCAACTTATTGTAATTTGGTGTTATTATTATATGAATATGATGACATAAAATACAAATTTGGGCCGTTAATATTTTATTAAGGGCTCAACATCCTCTCGCAAAGGCTAATTAGCCATAGGGCGTGCCCTTCCCTCATCGCCGTCTTTAATGACTTCTGAAAGTATCCAGAAGCGTTCTATAACAAGAAAGGTATGACTTGGGCTCTAAGTTACTTAGAACCTAAGTCGCGAAAATACAAGTTTGAGAAAGGCTATGAATACCCACTTGACATAAACAAACTAAACCTTAGTAATAGATTGTACTCCCCCCAGATACAAAATCCAACAAAATAATAGTGTCAATAAAAAGAAATCATTCATAAATAGGTCTCATCTCCAAATAGACCTTAAAATATCTTTGAGAAATGTTAACCTAGCATTTTTAGCTAAATAAATTTTTAGAAAAACTTAACTTTTAATGTGATTATATATTATGACGTAGGTATGTTAGATTGTAGAGTTGGGTCTAGTATATTTCTATCTCTGACTCTACTTGTGTTAGTACTTAGTACACCCATGTTGAAGTAATTTGCTTTGAATTCAACATGGAGTACAGTCACAATTATTTTTCAGAGATACGTGTTCGCGGTTTGCACAAAGAGTTGGCCACTTTATAATAATCTATTCATGCAATGTTGCAGAAACTAGAAAAGATTTTTCAGTCAAATTTATGACGATTTCTCAGTCAAATTTTGGCAACTTTATTGTCTTCACAGTTCACACTACCGCAAAGATTTTTCTACTCTGGGTAATGTTATATATGAAGTGAGTTCAACTTGGTATAACAACTTGATTGATATGTTATATAACAACATATCAAATACTCACTTTAACAATTTGACGACGATTAATTTACAATTATTATTTTTATATAGACATATATACAAATTAAATCATTTCATAATTCATAACAATCAATATCTGATTGAATTTGATGCAATCACAAATCTCAATGTATCAGTGGTTATTGGATTAGACTAGATTATCCAAGTTTAAATTGATGTTTTAGATTAAAAAAATTATTCATATATTTTACATACTGTTCGATTTCAATCCAAAAATCACTTATACACTAACTGCATGAATGCTGCGATTATGACTGCCAGCAATCCAATCCTCATCAATGGCTTACATTTTAGATCTAATCTTTTCTCCATTTAAAAAGAAGTCTCCATGCTTTATGCTTAATGTCATTTGTTGAATTTTTGTTAAAATAAAATTACCTGAAATCCACGCTTCCTTCTTTGTCATCACATTCCATTAAAATAATGACCGTGCTTTTATAATATTATTAATTTTAAGCTTATAAATTAACCTCTAAAAAGAAACATATATAAAATGAGTTATTCCTTTTGTTTTTTGACCAACTTCCTTTCAGCACATGATTAAAACAAATAAAGTAATATTTATTTAGGAGAATCTTATTCTACCCGATAATTACACGCGTTAAATAATAACAATATCAATCAATCAAATGTTTTTTTTATTTATGGAATCAGTCAATCAAATGCTAGCATGTGCCTTTTCTAAAGCATGTATTATTTAATCAACCGAAGATAAATAAAAAAAATAAAATTGTCTTGTACTTTCTAATAGTATATGAGCTATGAAAAAGAAAGTACATATTATTGATATATAGCATTAATCAATTTTTATAAGTCATCATTCAACTATATAGTCTCATATGTTAATTCGATTCCTTCATGTAAATTTTTGCCAAGAAACATCCCAAGTGCGTCTCTTTAAAATTTATTGTGTATCGACTTCACAACCAACTTCTGCATTTTTCTCACAAAAGTCATACCCCTATTCTCTGATTCATAGGACTATAGGAGGAATATGTTACATCTCAATTGAGGTTATTCCAATTCATAATGAATTTACTTATCGGTGTGAGATTGATAATCAATATATATGTAAATAAGTAATAAAGTAGTATGTATAATTATAGCAATAAACATGTAACACGTGATTAAAAAATTAAATGATTTAATTAATACTTGTAATTATATCATTACATCACCATTTGAAAACCCACGATGCTTCTAGGAAAGGAGAACCCAGAAGGACACACAAAAGCCAACCACTTTTTAGTTTCAACAACATAATAATAATACTCCTCATATAAATACATTTCCATTCCATTCACGTAACAAACATTACAAGAAACACAACACTTACTTACTTACAACGTTGTTTGGAAACCAAATGATGAAACTCGAATCTACAACTCTTGAATCCTCCGATCTTGCTTTTCTCGAATCAATTCAACGCTATCTCCTCGATGACCACCATGACTTCAATCCTCTCACCGCCTCTCATGGCATCACTCCGGCGATCAACCAGACCTCTCCATCTTCCCCAACCAACAGCGGCAGTAGTGACTCAAACTCAACGTCAAAAACACTTCATTGTGACGCCTCCCACGCGAATCCTAATCTGCGTGAGACACCTTGTTGGCAGAGATACAAGGGGGTGAGGCGGAGGCCGTGGGGAAAGTTCGCAGCTGAGATTAGAGATCCGAATAAGAGCGGCGCAAGGGTGTGGCTTGGGACTTATGAGTCAGCTGAAGATGCTGCTTTGGCTTATGACCGAGCCGCTTTTAAGATGCGCGGCTCAAAGGCTAAGTTGAACTTTCCGCATTTGATTGGCTCCGATGTCTCGGAGTCAATGGTAGTCACGGCTAAGCGGCGTGCAGTGGAGCTTTGTTCTTCTCCGAAAAGTAAAATGAGCCGAGTCAGTGGCTATGATTCTTTATTATGAATCAACAACTTGAATCATAATTCTTCAAGTTCAAGCAATCATTTTATGGGATCAGTTTACTTGTTGAATTGTTTTTCTGTTATTTATTTTTGTAAATTTTCATATTTCAATTTTATTTATCAATATTGATTTTGTCTTAACTATTTTTTTGTAATCTTGATTAATTTATATACTTTTAATGATTACTGTGGATGATACCAACGGAGAATATATTAATTTGAAGCTTCAGATTACTTTTTGTTGGTAATTGGAATTGGACGTAATGTTCTTAATAAGACCTATGAATTTTTTTATTATGAGTACTTGTGTTTTGATTATGAATGTGCAATGAGTTTTGAGTGATTTGTTTGATTTTATATTAAATATATGATTGTTAATACTTTATATTATTAATGTAATTTAATTTGTCCAAAAAATAACCAATCTCCCTGCTATCCCATCGTGTCGCTGTCCAAGATTGACTAGCTAGATACTACCATTTAAAAAAGGCAAAATAAGAAATTAGTAATTGAAATAAATATGTTAGTTATCCAACCAACAAACGGTTAAGTTTGTTTTGAACTCACAACTATGCATAACCGTTTAGTTCTTGTTAAGTTCGGTCCTTAGATTTCTGGTTCCCTAGACAAACTAAAATAATGGGGCCACTCATAATTAAATTATAGATTTTTGATAAGTAATGAAACAATTTATGCTAGTATGTGAAGTGAATTCAAACTTCAACATGCGAGAGTTTATACTAGTTCACTTGATGTAGGTTACTCTATTCCTTGACTGCAGTGAGATTTTTCACTGTGGTATACTGGAGAAAGTTTCTCAACAGCCACATCTAACACTTCTGTTGCTTGTAACTTTTTACAACTTGTATTATATACCTCAACAGAAACTTACTAACTTTTACACTCTTAAAGGTGAGATGAAAATGTTTGCAAGATAATGGTTGCTTAGGATAAAAGGCTCAACCTAAAGATGATAGACTCGAGAAAAAAGAATACTCTAAAAATAAACCCCAAATATATAGTTGAGAGTTTGGGTGTTATTTGTGGTTGAAGAGATTGATTGAAGATAAACACTTTAGGAAGTGGATTATAGTTTGATTGCAAGTCATTGGTTCTTTAAACTTATGAAATCTTCTTTATATAGAGAAGCGTTTCTAGCTTCAGGTATGTGTTATAAGACACAATATGATCGATGGAAACATGTCCCAATGTAGGATAACACTTTTAAAGTGTTATGTTTTTTTTTTTATTTTAAAAAAGGGGTATAGTTGGTTGTCGCGTCATTTTTCGGAGATCAAGGCTATTTGATTAGCGTTTGACTCACTATTTCACGACTGAACATTTTTTTAAAAAAAGGGGGAAAAGGTTCAAATACCCCATATTAAAGAGATTTAGGGTTCGGGGGTTAGTTACATAAAAGGAATGTATTAGCACCCTTTATGTTCGTAGTACTCTACGGGAACCTCTTGGTTTTATCTAATTAATATGCTATAACTTGCTTAGTTTGAAAAAAGGGAATTTAAAATGATTAAGAAAAAAACCTAATTATCTACATTTTTATTGATTTGAGAGGACAAGTGTCATTTGCCTACGTACCCGTGAAGGATCAAAACCTCGTAGTTCGGGGTAAAAATTGACGTTTGATTTGTTATGTGTTTTTTATTTGTTTTGAAAAAAGTTTTAAAATAAAAGCCAAGTGGCAAATAAGAATTTGGTTTGTGTTTTTTAATATTAAAGGAAACTACTCAAAATAAAGTTAAATCGATTAGACATTTGATTAAAAAAATAAAAAAAATAAAAAGAGGATCACTTGATCTTGGATCAAGGTTTGTTGTAAAAAATATTTTTGTGATTTTTGTTATTTGCATGTTTTTGTTGTTTTTTGAATAATTAGCTGAAAATAAACTAACGGAGCGTAAAAATAAAAGCGCAGGTACCACATGGTGGCGTTGGGCCACCACGAGGACCTTTAACCTAAACTAGAAGCGGGAAAATAAAGCATACACCCACACACGCACACATGCACCTAAAACTATTACATAAAAACCTATTATACATTCTAGGGTCTGCAAAAAATAAATATGCATGGTTTACGTTAAAGCCTAAATTTACATTCTAGGTTCTTGCTGTAAAATAAATGACGCAAATAAATGGAAAATGCAGAATAGTATAACAAACATAACCTAATAAAATGAAATAATAAAAAAAGCGCAAAAGGAATAAATAAACTGCAATGTGATTTAAGAATGCATCCAAGATCGGTTATAATGAGTATTAATGCAAGCGGGGGGGGGGGGGGGGTGTAAGTGATAAAACAGGGGGTGCAGTATGGGAAAAGATGGGAATTGGGCCTGGCTTAAGGGAGGGGTGCTGGACTCTTTGATCAAGATCAAATGGTCTTGATCTGATCATGAGGAGAGACCTCAGGAGCCACTGGATCAATCACACACACAAGAGGCGAGGGTGCATACTAATGCAGTGCACCCACGCGCACCTGATCTGGTCGAGCCTATAAGTAGGTTGTGGCAGTTTTTTTATTCATTTCTAACACCTCTTTCTCTCTCTTCTCCTCTGCTCTCTCTAAACTCTCTCCTCCCCTGTTCCTCATTCTGGGTTTCTCATGGAGAAACCGATGAGTATTCATCGTCTCCGGCAGTAGGTAGGTGGGTCCCGGCGGCGGTTGGCCGGCCGATGCGGCGGCTCCACCGCGCCGGAACCCTAGTTTTATTTTATTTTATTTTTTTTGAAATTCTTCTTTATTTCTGTTCTCCTACTCCTTTCCTTCACTGTTTTTTCTTTCTACAGTCCGTTTTCTTACTCAAAATCTACAAAAGTTTAAACCAACAATCTATATCTACAAAAAGAGAAAGAAAACAGTTATACCTTTGATGCTTTCGGTTTCGGTCCTAAGGTTATGGGTTGATGACGGCGGTGCTGCTCGAGTCTGGATCGAATCGACGGCCTTGTTTGCGTGTTGAATCAAGTTCTGTGATGAACGATTTTGTGATGTTGTTCTACTGGATTTGATTTTTTTGGAATTGGGTTTTTGCTGTTGTGAATTTGCAGGTTCTTTGTTGGTGAATTTTTTCGGCCCCTTCCTATGACTGCTGGGTTTCTTTTTATAGTGGGAACATTTGGATTTTAGGGTTTGTTGAATGAGGTAGAAAAACCCGGTTCTGGATTGGGATAAAGGAAACGCGTATGAGCGTGTGACAACCTGTTTCTTGGACTTGGACTGTTTCGGATATTATCGGACGAAAAATAGAAAATAAAATAAAATAATAATATAATCATAATAAAAAAGAAGATAAAGACTCTTAACCAAAAAAAGTACGACTAAAATTGAGACTAAAGATTAAAAGGAATAAAAATTAAAGTGGATTAAAGTCTTGAATAAAATGGAATTTAACGAAAAAAATTAAAATTTAAAATAAAGAGAGAAGAAGGTCTGGTTCGGAACCAAAAAATGAGGTATTTTAAAATACCTCCCTGCCGAATTTTTTAGTGAAAAAGTTAGAGATTGGTCAGGGCCCGAGGACACGTGTCGGTGTATGAATATACGATCTTAGGTCAAAAATTGGGGTATGACATTGGTGAACCAACTGTCACACCCTGTAAATATAGATAAAAAAGAGACAAGAACAAAGTGAGAAGGGGGACATAAACCAAAACCTTCTCAAACAAGAAAGTAAACCAAACAAAAGAAAAAGGAAACATAACATGCCAAAAGAAAAAGAAAAAAAAGCAGGAAAAGAAACAAACACAGAAAACAACAAATCAATCTGGTAATCTACCCCGAGAGTGGGTATTATGAACCTGAAAATCCTTATGCTTGTTCTTTTTCTTGGCCTTGGAAACCATCTCAACAAAGGGCTCTTCCATAAGAGCATAACGGTTTTTCAAATAATTGATGGTTGCCTCTCTCTTCCTCATAAGTATAAACTCGCGGCCCCATGTCATCATTTTCTTTTCAATGTTGTTGCAAAATCCCCAAGTCATGAGTGACGTTGGAATTTAAAACAACTTCAGAAGCGGTGACATTGAGAGAACTTCCACCACACCAAGATTGGGGATCTTAGGTATAATCTAAGTCTGTCACCGCATTACATCAGGGACCAACTATGCGCATATCAGGGTAATGTGTGCTATGTTGGTTCTCTCTTTGTTGCTGAGGCTGCTCAATGGGAATATCATCCTATGTTGATTGTACATGAACTACTCCAACAGAGATGCCAAAAGATTCTTCATCAAGGTTAATAGGATCTCCCACTAACATACTAGATACTACCTCCTTAGATCTTATTATATCAAAAATAATAGGGTCTTCTTCTACCACAACTTTGTTGCAGTCTTCCACATGAAAAACTTATGAATATATTGTGAACTTCAATTAAAACTGTATGAGTTCAAAATGTTGTTAGGGTAACTTCTTTAAGCATGTGTTATTATAAAACATCATTAGAAATTTTGCCTCAACAACATGTAAACCATTCATAATAAAGAAAAACACGTCATTGCATAACAATCAAATAAATAAATCTAAAAAAATGACAACAAACAATACAAAATAACACCATCAACTATTCTTTTCAAAACACGGCAAGTCACAATCCCAATAAACAATGAAATTTACCATGCTAAAAAATTTCATTGCAACATATAATGTTCTTGTGAATCGATTCAAAATTTGCTTGATTTAGTTAATAAAGAGAAGTATTTTAGAAAGCTAACGGATATTATTAAATGTATGGTTTGTTAATTAAAGAAAAGATAAAAACACAATTAATTGTGATTAAATTTAGATTAAAAAATTAATTGTATATTAAATATATTAGTCACAATTATTTTTCTTTCATTCTCATGCATTAAAGATAACTCTTGAAGTCATGCATTTCAATCATCAAAGAAACAACCAACTACATTCAAGAATCGTTAATATCTGTTGCATATGATACATGTTGCTCTTACTATGTGTATACTTATGACTATTTTGAGTCATATATGTAATGTGAGAATGATTATTATATAGGTTAGAAATAAAAATTGACTGTAAATGTTAACTCATATCATGTTTGTACATTATTATTGAAAAGACAGACACTAAGGTGTCACTCTTTCCACTCTTTTTTATTACGATGTATTCAATTAGCATTTATTGAAAAGAACGTTGAAACAAATGTGTAGGCTAATTGATTATTGAGAGAAAACTGGTCAAGGCCTCAAGGGTTATAAAGAAATCATTTTGAAACAAATTGATGCATAACTGATTGTTCTAGAGAAAATATAACTATTTAAACTAAAACCGGCTCAAAACATGCATGCTAAAATCATTTTTCAACATAATATTTCCTTCACCTCCTCTTTCAGGTTCTTCCTGTAACATCTGAAACGGCTTTAAGCATTGTTGATTGACTCTAAAAAGCTACGCTAATCTTTTTAGCGTGCTTTGTCTTCACTCACACACTTTCTGGGAAACTTCCCAGAAGGTCACCCATCTAAAGACTACTCCAAGTCAAGAACGCTTAACTGTGGAGTTTTTATGGAATGAGCTACCGAAAAGAAGTTGTATCTTGTTAGTATAGGTAGTATCAAACAATTTTTATAAGACATTCTTCAACCATGTAATCTCATACATGCACAGTCTCAGGACTCCTATCATTCTGATATGATTCGGTTGCCTAAAAGATGTCAGGAGCCGCACATTGTCATACCTTATGCACCAACGATCACTCCTCTCCCTTGTCACCTCGGGCGTTAACACTTCCGTTTCTGCTTCAATCTTCTCCAACCCTCAAAAGATGCATGAATGGTATTCCATTTCTGCTTCAATCTTCTCCAGCCCTCAAAAGATGCATGGATGGTATATGCAATGTAACACATGATGAAGAAAAGCCATATTAGCTTGTTAGTTTCGTAAAACTCATTGTAAGCTTGTTAGTTTTGTAATTCTCGAAGTATGGAAATATTTGAAATTGAAACATTGTTGGTTGCTTGTGAAAAAATCAAGAGATAAAGAAGAGATGAGAGGGAGAGCGAAATGTAATAGAGTGTAGTGAGTTAATATTTGGCGTGTGTTTGATTTATTTATACACATATAACTCAACTGAATAACTCATATAACGGAATTACTTATTTTTTTTAACACTCAATTCACATAATTCATTATTCATGTTGGTACACAGTACATGTTTGTGGTACCCGAGATGTGAATAATTTGGAAGTACATGTTTGTGGTACCCGAGATGTGAATAATTTGGTACGTATGAGGGTGTAGAGTTTCGATATACGTTCGTTCGTAATATCAGTACTACTTAATTAATTATCGTCAGCTATTAATAAATTTTGAAGAGAAACAATCTTTTTTATCCAATGCGAGTGTTTCTAACTCAGTACTCAAAATCGCTTACTATTTAACACCGACACATACCAGATATTAAACTGATAAGAGTTCCTAAAAAAACAAAATTCCTCAAAAATAAGAACATACACATTGTTAAAGATTCTTTTTTTAAAAAGAAAACAGACATAAAGGTGTTCGGGTTCAAACCCTAATCAAGACTTTCAACCTAACAATTTCAACATTTTATGTAGTTGAGCTAAAACTTATGACAACAATCATTGAAAACTCACACACATAAGTGAAGTAGTCGGGATTTGAACTCCGAGGTCCTACGGCCTAGCAAATTTTCAAGTGTAAAAAAGCAAAAATACATGTTAGAATAGCAAAATTCATCATTTTAATGTTGTCTATCACCAATGCCACATATACCACATTTCATAAGGTTTTGTTTGGAAGTTTGGAGAGGAAGGGATAAGAGAGCTTTGGAGGATGAGATTATAGGAAAAAATAGAGAAATTTTTCAATTTTTTTGAGAGTGTTTTTCTAGCGAACAATAAAAGAATACGTACGATTATTGTACTTTTAATTTGGTGAGTATTATAACAATATATATTGGATTTGGAAGATATACACAAAATCTCTTAATGTTTAGTTAGTTAACTTAGTTAATAGGATTATAATAGTCAAACGCAACAAACTAGTGTCCACTTATCAAAACTTTTTTTGATATTCACTTCTTTTTCTTTTTTTATCGGTGTTATTTTGCAAGAGACACTCTCTTTCTCCAAGATTCACGGAGATTTTATACAAAATTTATTTCCACCACCAAATGTTTTCCTTTATCTTTTATCTCTTACTTAACCTCGTCTTCCTCTTTCTTTGATCATCGCTATCTCGGTTCGTCGGTTCGCTGATTTTGAAGAATTCAAGGGGGAATTTGTGTAAAAAATTTGTAAAAGTACCACAAACTGGTACGAAAGTACCAATTTGCAGTTCACATTATGTCAAGAGAATTATGTGACTATGACATAAATCAAGAACATCTCCTTACTTCACTTTAAGCATAAAGGGTGTAGACTTCAATTTTAGCTTTTGATAAAGTGGCCATATTCATCTCTTCAACACATTTTTTTTATTAAATAGACAAAATAACAATAATGATTGAAAACTCGCACATATAAATAAAGGATTCAGGGTTGAAACCCTGATCAAGACGTCTGACTTGACAATTTTAACATTTTTACAGCTGAGCTAAAATTTATGGCAATAGTTATTGAAAAATCACGCACATATAATCGTTGACCCAACTTAAAGGCCATTCCATCTTGCATCACTCTTAGCAAGACTCACACATTGAGTCTAGACCTGCTTCATAGAGTTGATCCTTATAATGAATTCATGAGAGAATTCTTCAAGGCCAATTTCCTTTTCTTTGGTTTTTTTTGCCAACCATTTTAAATGTTCTAGCTGTTTTGAAGTAATCACCCAATTATTCATTCACAGGTCACTGCGATAATTGTGGAAAATCCTCAATGAGTGCCTGATGCCTTGTGATGGGGCGTGTGACTCCAAGTTTGATAATGTCATCCTTTGAAATCAGTTTCATCTTAACCAAGGTACAAGGATTGAAAGATTTATCAGATCTTTTTTTATTATTTTTTTCATTATTTTTCATTTTTATTAATTTTGTAGAATTTATTTCATTTTTTTAAAATTTTTAAGAATTTTTTATTTTTATTTAAAAAAATCACAAATGCCACATGTAATCCATAAAAAAAATAAAAAATAAAAATAATTATACAGCCAGTGTGCCACGTCATCAGAAAAAGATGACTCAGTGTGTTACATCAGCGAAAAGGCACTGTCAGCTGACCTAAGGGGTATTCTAAAACAAAAAAAAATTACAAGGATTGAATCCAATTTTTTTTTTACAGAGGACGAAACCAAAAATACTCTATATTACAGGGGGTAAATGTCTATTAACCCTCTCTGATATATCACTTTGTTAGAGAAAACATTGTATGGATATACTTTCTAACTCTGGTCTTTTAGATTCCAACCATGTTCCCACACCTTTTGATCCCTCCCCTAAGCTACACCATGAGACACATCTGCCATATGAGGATATTGCATCATATAGAAGAAAGTAGGAAAAGTTCTATACTTGAATACTGCTAGACTAGATATCACATTCGTTACTCAACAACTCAGTCAGTTTTTGAACAAACCTATCTATGCATATCATTATGTTGCCTTAAGAGTTTTGAGATATCTTAAGAGTTGTCCAGATCGTGGTTTATTCTTTCCCAGATATTCTAATCTTCAACTATTAGGATTTTTTGATGTTGATTGGGCTGACTGCATTGATTTAAGACGATAAGTTTATGGACAATGCTTTTTCTTTGGAAAATCTTTGATATCATGGAAAACAAAGAAGCAGTTGACTTCCTCCGGATCCTCTTCAGAAGCAAAATATCGAGTTATTGTAGCAGCTACATGTGAACTACAATGGCTTATCTACTTAATCAGAGATTTACAAATCACATGTGATAAGCTACATGTGATTTATTGTGACAACCAAAGTGCTCTACATATTGCTGTCAATTTAGTTTTTCATGAACGTCTCAAGCACTTGGAGATAGATTGCCAAATTGTTAGGGAAAAATTGCAAGCTAAGGTTCTAAAGCTTCTTCCGGTTTCCTCCGAAGAACATATAGCAAAAATATTCTTCACCAAATCTCTTCTATCTCAACCTTTCAATCTCTTATTATCCAAGTTGGGGATGATCAACATTTATCAACCTCTAGTTTGTGGGGGGTTTTGCATCACGTGCATAATAGAGATAGATAGAGTAGTTAACACAGTTACTTGCATAGCAAACAATAAGCTCAGTTAGTTAGAAACAAGAATTATATGCTTCTATAGCACATTGTATAGTTAGCATAAGGATGATTGTTTTAATATATATACTTGATGTACAAGTCACAATTAATCAATGAATTCTACTTCTTTTTATTCCTTTTCTCATAATAAAAGGAAATAAAAAAAGAAGGTTGTCAAAAAAATTGTCATCAAATGGTTGAACAAATATTCATTTGATACGATGTCAATATATACAATCATGCGGCCAATCATATTGACTATAGTAACAATATATGGTAATGAGGTAGAGCTCTATAGTGATGATTTTGATGAAATGGGTAGGTTAGTAGTTCAACATATCTTCACATTATATCCAAGCTTTGGTCAGCTGATTTTTCGGATGAAGAGGACGGCTTTACAAAAGTCCTTACTAAATACGAAAAAATAAACAAAAAGAAGAAGACCTATTCTAGGAAAGGACACTTACATAATACTCGTTCTATAGAGGGTCTACGAATTCATTCCTCATGATTGGAATGTTATAGGTATGAATAATTTTGATACTAGATTGCTTTCAAATAGTTTCCTTGATATACATATACCTAATTTTGTTTTTATTTCTGAACCTATTATGTCCTTTGATAAATTTCCTATGTTGTTTTTGAGGAATTTTGGTTTAAAGTATTTCTCTTCTAATCTTTTGTTCACAATTCTATAATCTCGAATTGGTTCACTGATGCTTTGGTCGAGGAACAACGAATGCTCTTGCTGAGCTTTGTGTTGGTCATAACTATCAAGAAAAAATATTTACATGAAAAGGATAGAGGAAAACTGATTTTGGAGGGAGAAAGCAACACTAGTTATTTCCACCTTCTTACTAAAACCAATCAAAGTATATAAGGGTATTTGTAAACTTGGAAAGGATGATCAATACTTGGAGTTGTAGAATCCTATTGATACTGAGTGTCACTTCTTAAATTTTTATTCTGGCCATTTTGCTTCTGAGTGTAATTTTTATTCTGGCCTCGGAGGGAATTCATACGAGATAGATATATCATTAAATATATTTGTAGAAAAATGTTAACGAGTACTCTTTAAAAATATTTTGATGCAAATATTTTATATAAGAAATATTTTGGTGTAAATATTGCATTGAAAATTGTCATAAATTCTTTAATACTCATTACTGAGAATTTTTTGTTGCGTTTGATTTTATTCACAAATAATAACAATTTCTTTATTCCGACCTCCATTCGGACAAGGTATCCTTTTTGGGGACAAGAAAGTTGTCGGGGTCATTTAATTTCTTACACTATATTGGAAGTGAGCTTCCATCTTCCCACAAATCCAACTCAAATGACTCTCAAGATGGCAAAGGAGATTAATATAGTAGTGAGCAAAAACACGTGTTTAGTCGGCCCCATCAAAAAGATACTATTTTCATTGGTTGGAAGTGACCTCTGAAAGGTTGGCTGGGTCAAGCTCAATTGTGATGGTGTCTATGAATGCTCTATTAATCTTTTGTGGTGTGGGGGTATTCTTTGGGATAATGGTTGTATTTTCTTGGTTAGTTATGCCCATATGATTGGTGTTTGTGATGTGCTCTATGTTGAGATGTGGGGCATGTACATCGATATGGATTTAGCGTGGCGGTGAGAGATTACCCACCTTCAAGTAGATAGCGACTCGAAGGTATTAGTTGACATGGTAAAAGGAAACTGCAATAGCAATCGAAATATTCCTACCTTGATTCAAAACATTCATGATTAGAAGAACATGAACTGGTAAGTTCAGATCAACCACCCATGGCGCGAAGGAAATAGATTAGCAGATCGGCTAGAAAATATTAGCCTAATTTTAAACTCGTTTGATTTGCATGTTTTGGATGCTCATATCATTCAAAGACTCCTTTTTTATAATATTTCTAGTACTTGTATGTCTTAGAATGTTCATCTAACTCTGTGAGTTTTTTTTCGTGGCCTTTTGTCCCTCTCTCATTATAAAAAAAAAAATTGATGGAAAATTTTAGTGAGAATCAGATGATTAACAAAAAAAACTAATAGAAGAGATTTCAGTAAAAAAAACAAGTAGGTTGCTAACTTATTCCTATATAATTTAGGTCGGAGTTCCTAAATTAAAGGTGTTGTCCTCTCGTCCAGTACCAAAATTTGGATATGCATAAATATCAAATCAAATTGAATTTATGGGTTAATACTGCTTTTGGTCCCTGTAATATTAGCGAATTCCGGTTTTAGTCTCTGTAAAATAAAAAATGTATATTATGTCGTTGTAATTTCATATTCCTCCATTTTTGGTCCCTCATTTAACCACGTTAGTAGAATCTGCATAAATTATATCCTTCTAATTTCAGATTTCTCCCACTTTTTGTCATTGTAATTTCATATTCCTCTACTTTTGGTCCCTCATTTCACATGTCATGTAAGCAGATTCTTTTGACGTGGTGAAATAAGGGGTCAAAAGTGGAAGAATCTGAAATTACAGGAACAAAATATAAATTACTTTTTTATAGGGACTAAAACCGAAATTCGCTAATATTACAGAGACAAAAATGGTATTAGCAAAAGAGATAATATTTTGGTTAGAGATGATATTTAAGGTAGAGTTGGAGGGGAGATTATGTGGTGTTTACAATCACATACACTCGTTTGCATGTGTCCAACCTCTAATTAACCAACTTTGTTACAATTCTAATTAACAACCTCGTATTGAAAATGTGAGTGGTGACGCAGAAATATATTTTCTTTATAGATGACGATGTTGAAGATATTGATCGATTGATTGATTTTTACAGTAAAGGGGTTTTTAATATGTAGAAAACATTAACTGTTTTTCATAGACACTTTTAATTGAGTGTCTTACTTGTTTGATTTTCAAATTGCAATGCTAAGATGATGTTGTTTTTCTCATATGATTAGTTTCACGTAGAGATGGAGATTGGACTTGCACAACTTGCGGGTACTTGAATTTTTCTTTTCGAATGGTTTGCCATCAAACACATTGTGATGCTCCAAGACCATCAGTAACTCTAGTAAGTTCTCTTTTGACCTAGATTTTTTTTTGTGAGTGTCCAACTTCATTTGAAAAAATATCATCAAATCGACGAAATCCCACATTGGATTTTTACAAATAGATGGCCTAGAAAAGCAAAATGACGTATTTTTTTTAAAGACAAGCATGTAAGTTATATTTCGCTAGCCACTATACCCGTGCTATGCACCGGTGAGTTACGTAAAAATGATGCACATGAAAACATAAACATTGTCGTACTAACTGCTTTAAACACATAAACATTGTCGTACTAACATATCATTGAGATAACATTCTTCTTATCATAACTTTATGTACAATACTAACCATTCTTCTTGTTTCATATATTTTACTTGTTTGTTGACCTCTTAATAGCGCAAAGTTAAAATCAAACATATGTTTGATTCCATGTAAGTCATATGCTAACCTATTTGGGTTGGCTTAGTGGTTGACTTGAGATCTTGGAGTGTGCTCCTCTCAAGGTCTCAGGTTTGATCCCTCTGGTGCCAATTTCGGTAGACAAGTTCACACAAAGTTTTGCTCTGGCTTTAAATGGAGCCTCATAATTGGGCGATGAGGTTGGTCCCCGCGAATTAGTCGGTCCTTGATTGGAATATCGAGTTTTCAAAACAAAAACAAAAGTAAAAGTTTTTTTTTTTTTAAGAACGAAAACATATCGTTTTATGTTAAAGGCTAAAAACTTTACCATAAAAAAACTTATAATACTGCTCTCCCCCTGCACAAAATACTCCCACCCTGCAGCCATGCCTATTTTACCCCTGCGCTTGTTAACTAATGCAAGTGTATAACTGTGTGCTAGTTAACCAACGCTGCGTGACTTAAGTCACGCAAGTGTAAAGCACTGCGTGAGTTAACTCACACACATATTTAACACATGCGTGAGTTAACTCACGCGTCAGTCTGTGCAGAAAACCAGAAGAAGCAGAAACCTCTCTTTTCCCTGTTTTTTTTCATCCCTTCTTTCATACATTCATTCATTCAATTGCATGCATTTTTCATTATTCATTCAAGCAAGCATTAACCCATACATACATCTTCAGTCATTTCTCCGTAGTAGCACAATGTATCGGCATGTACACGATTAATGACAACATTGGTAGCTTGGAGTTCTTGATTGGACAGTGGAGATTGGAGAAGCTAGAGGGTTTGACGAGCTAGGGAAAACGTACACAGAAGCTCGTGTGCAGACTTGCACCGACGATTATGAGCCCAAAGGAGCGTGCTTATGAGCGAGTGCGGAAGATGAAGTCAGACTTTAGTTGGATCTTCCATAAAGAAAACTAATGACTATGTATTTTATAATCTCTCCCTACCCTAGTGTTTGGTTATCTTGTACTCTTTAGAGTAAATTATCACAAAAATAAAATTAGTGTAGAAAAAATATGACGACTGATTGTTCAACAATATGCATTTGAGTGTGTAAAATGATGATAATGCTGTAAAATTGATACACATGCTTAAGGATTCAAAATTGAGTTTGATTCTTGTTGAAGCCTATTGCAATGGAGGGATGTTATGCTCAAAATACTTGATAGTATATACAAATAAATACTACGACCAAGTCCTATGAGCCTTATTGAGTGTGGTATGTTGTTGGCCATAGGAAAGATCTAGCTAGACAGAATTCATCATGAATCATTTGTAGTTTTTTAGAGTGTGCTAAATAAACTAATTTATGTGCCATCTTTTTTAGAAAATTGAAGAAAATTAATTTATGTGCTAGACAGAATTGGTGAAGGAAAGAACAAAAAATAATATTGAAGAAAATTACAGGCATGAGCCCTCTTTTTTTGCTGCTATTTCATAATTTTGTAAATTTCTTACAGTTTGGCTCTATATTGAGTGTGGGTTAATGTTTGCTTGAATGAATAATGAAAAATACATGCAATTGAATGAATGTATGAAAGAAAGAATGAAAAAAAATAAAAACAGGGAAAAGAGAGGTTTCTGCCTCTTCTGGTTTTCTGCACAGACTGGGCGTGAGTTAACTCACGCATGTGTTAAATATGTGCGTGAGTTAACTCACACAGTGCTTTACACTTGCGTAACTTAAGTCACGCATCGTTAGTTAACTAGCGCACAGTTTTACACTTGCGTTAGTTAACCAGCGCAGGGGTAAAATAAGAATGTCTGCAGGGTGGGAATATTTTGTACAGGGGAGAGCATTATTCAAAAACTTATACACCGGATAATTTATTTTATTTGTGACTGATTAATGCCTTGATTCCTGTAGGCTACTTGTTATGAGCTCGTACAGAAATGATCATCTTCCATGCTACCATGGAGGTGTTGCAACTCCTCTGCCACTGTATGGTATTCCAAGCATATTTGGGTCTCCAATACCATATTTTTATCTACAAAATGATAATGGTATTTATCTAATACCGTCTATCTCACTTGGATGTTTTGGAGGCACTCCCGTAGGTACTAGAACTTTACTTTCTTCGCAAGTTATTTTTTACCTTCTTTATTTGATTTGATATGATTAATGTTATTGATGCATACTAAATAAATACAAGTAGAATGTAATTAAAAAAAACCATAATTCGAATATGATACAAGTTTGTTATTGGTTGTAGCAATTATTTTCCTAAAATATGAGAGCAACATATGTAAAGAAAAGAAGCAAAACAAAATAGTTAATGATCAATTTGATTTGTGAAAACATTTTTTTTGCTTTCACTCGTAAACACGACATTCATAGACATGTAAGTTATGATATTGTTCTGCATGACCCTTTGAACTATATATAGAAGGTCAAGAACCTCTGATGTTGGGAAGCCAAAGGCGTCAAAAGCAAATGGTATAAAAACATGTTGATTGTCCTTTTATCATTTTTGGCCACTTTACTTGACACAACTTTTAGGGTTGCATGTCCTACCGTAAAAGCTTTGACCCCTAATCCCACGAGTGATGAAACCTCGGTCAAGTCCACACATGCATGTTTTCCTCTTACCCATCCGTTCACCATAACATCTGCTAAATAGTATGTACTGTACAAAACAGAACAAGACAAGGCAGAACAACACATGACAAACTTTTATGGTATTTTTTATTTTCAAGTTTAGTGTATAATGTGGTGCAATTTTGTTTAGGTGACTTTGGTGTGAATTTTTCACCCTAATTTTTTGTGAGGTGTATATATATTACGAGACTCGTCCTAAAACCTAATTTTCATCCCCCTTTTATACATAATAAAATTTAGAAAATTGTCTTTCACACTTCACATAATACTGAGAGACACCATAAAATGATAAATTTAATCCTAAATTTCATCAGCAGTTAACTATTGGCAGTCAAAATTCATCGACAGTTAACTGCCGATGAGGTTATATTATTAATTTTATAGTGTTTTCTAGCAACCATTAACGTGGGAAGAACAATTTCCGAAAACTTATAAAAGTCATGCTGTGATCACAATTAATTTCGTCTAATTTAATGCCCAATAAAAACTTAATAGTGGACTTTTAAACAAACAGGTTAGCATACTTCTAAGGGATAAAAGAGTTCGGGGTTTAAGTTTAAATTTAAATGAAGGGGAAAAAAATTAATCTAACAACTAATTATTAATATTAATGATATCAAAAACATACTTTTCTGTTATAAAATTGTGTGTTGTTTTAGCAAAATATTTTTATTTTATAATAAGTTATGTTTTACTTTCAAGTTGTTATATACCACTATTCATTTATAACAATTGTTAATAGCAATATTTAATGGGGACAATTTTGTAAAATTGCTACTCTTATTCATTATTTTGTTGTCTTTTTAATCTATATGAATAAATCGTATAGACACGTATTTTTGAATAGAAGGAGTAATTTGAGTAGAAATTATTATAAAAATATTTCTGCATCATAATTTCAATGCATCTATTTTGTGTGTCCAATGCCTAAAATCAATCTCCATGATTATGACTTTCAAGGTCCTCTTTCAAGGGAAGCAGGTGTAACAACAAATAACTTTGCATCTCATCCACGTCCTAGAGGTATGATAATGATCTATTACTTATTGATTCCATTTTCATTCAAAAAATCCATATCTATTTTTTATTTTTACTTTTTTTGTATTGACCAATGAATTTCTAGTATTTTGTTGCAATAAGTGATTCTTACTTGTAGTAGGCTAGATGACGCTAGTAACTTTCTCAATGTTCTCTATCATTTTTTTTGTCGGACCATGCATATGTTATGCATTGTCCCTACCAACTCATTTAATCTTACGAGGTATAACGAACTGAGCTAAGCTCACGAGATATAAATTTGCTACAACGTTCAAGGCTTATGGACTATAAGAATTATGGAGTATTTATTTAAATTAACCCTATAACTAATTATATTAAGTTCCAAAGTCGTTATACGTATACGTATATACGATGTTCGGTGATGAGTTAGGGATATTCCAAGTAATCGAACTCGGATTCTCTTAAATAATTTATCATTAGTAAAACTCGTTTACCATTTGAATTTAATTGTTTGATTATGTTTTCAATCGGTCGTTACGTTTCACGTCAAACTTATGTATATATTTGAGTAGAAATTTTCAAGAGGTCAACGTATTGTTTATTCTACATTTATGGTGCTCTTGTTGTAAGTAGCATGGCTTAAACATTTGAATTGTCTATGCAGGACCAAATGGTTTATCCAAAGGCAATTGGGTTTGTCCTAAATGTGAGTATGTTAACTTTGCCTTCAGAACCAAATGCAACATCAAACACTGTAGAGCTGACAAACCTGTAAGTGTGTTTTCACTTGCGTATTAATGTTTTGATCATCATCTAAAATATATGATTATGTTATGAACAAATATTGTACATGTAAAAGGTGTTATGGTTAATATTTATTAAGAGTCATGAACTATAGATTATCATATAAACTTCAAATACAAAAGTCTTCTTTTGATCTCGTTTAATGTAAAATTCTCCACCGTAACTCGAGTGGTTTAATAGACTTAACCCAACCTTTAAGAAATATGTTTGCAAAATGAAGAGCTTTATCTTCCACTTAAAATTATCTTTATATCTTATCTCAATAGAGTAATGATATTTGTCGAGTTATTTGATGACAACTTTTGTGACAACTTTTTTCTCTTTCTTCTTATCGGTCTTAAAAGTTGATTTATGAACCCATTTCCAATATTATTTCAAAATGTAATATAGATTTTTCTTGTGTTCACTTTAACATGACATTTCTGAATTTTGATTGTTTTTATGATTTATCACAGGAGAGAAGTGATCCTGAAGGTAGCTAGACTTGTAAGAAATGTGGAAATCTGAACTATCTGTTTCGAAGTATATGCAACAGGAGAGTCTGTAGAAGTGAGAAAACAGCTTCTGCCATCTAAAATCATTACATCTTAATTGTTGACTTTAAGGGAAGATTTTTCCTGGGGGTTATTTTGGCCTTGTTGTTGAGGACAATTTATATTTTAATGGAGTTTTATTTTATATGGAAAAAGGATGCTAAGAATTAAGGTGAATGACATCATTAGACATCTCACATTTGGATTTATTGCTAGACTATTTTGTTGAAATTCATTCTCCCTTAGTCATTTTGATGTTATTCTTTTGGATGTTACATTAATTATCATTGATTCCCTTAGTGCTATGCTGGAAAAGCAATTTGAATTGGGTTCACATGGGTCCGGTTATAAGCAAAAATAAATTGAGACTATAGTAAACACTATGATTAGGGTTGATTGGTTACACATCTTTTTAGGGATTTTACTTTTTACTATTTTCTTAAAAATAACATCTCTCCGTTTTATTGTTTGAATCAACCAATCAATCTAAATGAGAGCTAATGAAACATCGAAAGAGAAAAGAAGTTTTCACATTTTATTATGCAATTCGACCAAAATATGATTGATTTGGATAGGTTGAACCGATCCAACCTAAGATCGTCGATATACTTGTGACTCTTTTGAACTTATTTTTCAAAGATTTGGACAATTTCAAAGTTATTTTCAAGTCATCTCTCAAAAGTATTTTTCCTACTAAAACAAAAACATAACAAAAGCATTTTTTGTTGTTTAGATGAAGTTCATGTGTGTGTTTTTGTGGTCTTTTGTCTTTTTCTGGTAGGTTTATAGTTGGACATAGGTACGGATGACAATGTTTTTTGTTGGTGTTGTCCATTTTTGCATGTTTCTTGCATAAAACATAATAGCATACTACGTAAAATCCATGAATTCATTGGTAGGACAAGAAATGATTGCATTATTGCGCGGGAAGTATTACATTGATTTTATCATTTGGTTACATAGGATTAAGCCCCAACTATTATCTTGTTCATATTTTTATACATATAAAAAATACTACTAGTTTGAATGAACACAATAAAAACGGAATATATTGGAGATATCGTTGCTTCCAATCATAAAATAAATATTCTATATGTGAAGTGGTGGCTTGGGTTCCAAATGGAGTCATAAAAGGCTCTGAATTTGCCTAATGTTAAAGACTTTGAAAATATAATTTTTTATTAACTAAACTAACGACATGTTTGGCTGAACTCTTCGAGAAATACTATTAATGGAAAAGGGAATATATGTCATAATTATGATTTTCTAAGCTTTTTGTATAAGTTGAAATTATCATTTAACATTTCCAAAACATTTTATAAGTAAGGAGGTATGGTCCTCTTTAGATTAGTTTCTAATATACTTTTACAAGGTATATGATCTAAAGCATTAAAATTAAACATGTGTGGACAAAATGGACACCCATTTTGTATGCCAAAATGAGTAGGATTATTCATGTTTTCATTAGTTTAAAAGCTCACAAAAAACTCAATTCCGTACTTAACATTATTTACGAGGAGTTAAAAAAACTCACATCCTAATGACAAAGTTCATTCCTTATAGTAATAATGTGAACTAAAAAAAAAAATCACATTTGAGAGCTATTACCCTATTTCTCAACTAACTTTCAAGTTTGACAACAATAACATGTATATACAAAATATTTTAGTAACAAACTATATACAATATAGGTTTATTCAAAACAAAACAAAAAAACTATATACAATATAGTTATATAGATCTATGTTAAAATGACAATAAAGGGCTTATATAAAAATAGAGGGCGTAGTCTATATAATATTAAGCTCGACATTTTGCATAAGCAAGAAATTTAAAAACATCATCCTAGTTTTCTATGAAAATACTCCCTCAAATCTCATATATAAAGAATAAAAACAAAAAACCTGACACAATTTAAAACAATAGTTGTTCTTATTTAATTTTATTAAATTAATTAAAAAAAGTTAATTAGTTATATATTCCTTATATTTTAAATCACAACTAAGTGACTGAACTCAAATAACCATTCGAGAGAACTTGAGTTCAATTCATAGATGAAACAATTTTTTATTAGATTTTACTTATCATCTTACCAAACTTCTTATTACCAGAATTTTTCCCGCACAACATTAAGACTTTTTTATTGTTTATATTCGACAAATAAAGTATATCATATAGTGAGATTATGACAAACATCCAAATACCAAATTACTAGTACTATTTCTATGTCCATAGTATTTGTAAAGGTACGAAATAAATATATCTAAAAAAGGCACAAAATCAGCCAAAGAAAAAACTAGGAATTGCAAACATTCCATACTTCCTATAGTTTCAAAAAGTTCTTCTGTAAACTAACATCAAATTATGATCCATTATATCACTTTTCTGACGTAGTCATTTTGTTGTTGAGCAACTTATAGTATATGAATAGATAATGATAGACAGAAAAAAGAAAAAATTATGTTGACACCATTAATTGTTTATTGTTACTAGATAATCATTTTGCCGTAGAGAAATCAAATATTGACATATGCCAAAAATTGAAACCAACATTGTGTTTCCTAAGTAATGCTATAGCTAATCACATTATCAAAAGAATAAAGTTCAAACTTAAACATTGGATTTTAGTGACCGAATCAATAGTATTTAAATTCTCATACTCATATTGGTATATTTGTCACTCTAACAAAGTACATATACCATAGTGAGGAGTACGGTCGATATATTAATTTAATATATAAACATAGCGGCAAAAATAGCTTATATTTGAATAAATAATTTATTTGCATACGAAATTTTTGAACTTTGTTTACTACATGCCATTGCAGAAGCTGGCCGGCGGAGTCTAACTATGCATATAATTATATTTTAGTAGCTTTGTATTTCTATAGTTTTTGTCACTCTTATAAGAACAAAGTGCATTAATGTTTTCTATATATATGCGTGACATTCTTAAAATGACATCTCCTGAATTTTGATATTATCATATCATATTCTAAGCTAAGTTAGCCCAATTGAGTTTGAAAGGGTGAGACATTATCAAACCTTTCTCTAAGGTAAATTTTGTGCAATAATCCTCACAATTTTAGTGTGATCATACATATTTTGAACAAAATCAATGGTTCATAACTATATAAATTTCATCTATCTATCAACAAGACATTTTAATGTTTATAATTTTGATTCAGAGCTCAAAATTGGAAGGGAGTAGAAAATAAAGCAGCTTGAGGAAAGAGGAAGAGAAAGAAAATGGTGGAGGGGACCATGTCTCTTGATGCTGTTATAAAGGAAGCTGTTGATCTGGTATGTGAAATAAATTATATTACTTCTCTAATCCTTGTTATATGAAGAAGAAAAAAAATGGTGTAGATTTTAGTTTTATATTATAAGAATAATAAACTTGTTTAATGATGCATTGCTAGAATTCTCTTTTTACCCCTATTATATATGAAACATGTTATCTACCAATATATATATATATATATATATATATATATATATATATATATATATATATATATATGCAACATGTTTACTAGACACTTATGTGGTGGATATAAAACATTTAATGTCAGGTATATATTTGAAATATGATTTCAATTTTATAAAACTAAATAAACTCCTTATTCTTATCAATTTTTGCAAACTCTTATATTTAGGACCAGAGCAAGTACAAAATAAACTCGATGCATGTCTAATTTATCTCCCTAAGTTGTATTAATTTATGGCATGGTATATTTGTCTAGCAAAAATTGACTTCTTCGTATGAAAGTGAATGGAAACATATCTTATTTTTTACATGCAAATTTATTTTTAGATGGTAACCTGTGACGCTGATTGATTAGTTATGTTGTTTGATAATCAGTTGGGAAATTGTCTAGAAACTAATTAGCTTTTGGTATATAAAAATATTTGAATTTCCTATTTCTATCTGTGAAGGAAAATAAGCAATTTAATGAATCAACTTCTGTGTCCCTTCTTTGTATCTCTTGAGTTCAAACTCAAAAAGGTGAAGAAATGCACTGAAATAGAACAGTATTAAGCATTTGATAAACTTGGAATTTGTTCTATGTACAGGAGAACATTCCTATTGAGGAGGTTTTTGATAATCTCAAATGCACAAAAGAAGGTTTAACCTCTGAGGAAGTACAGGAGAGACTAGAGTTGTTTGGATACAATAAACTTGAAGAAAAGAAGGTTAAAACCCTAACTTCAGTGCTTCTAGTTTCTTACCAATTTGTTGCTTATTTACTGATAGTTTGTGTTTTATTAATTTCTTGTGCAGGAAAGTAAAATACTAAAGTTTTTAGGGTTTATGTGGAATCCTTTGTCATGGGTTATGGAAGCTGCTGCTATCATGGCCATTGCTATGGCACATGGAGGCCATGACATGGATGGAGGGGTAAATCTCTTCCTTTTTATTTTTTTATTTCCAATGTTTTTCTCTAGTTCAATTTGTGTACAAACTTGTAATAACTGTGTTTAGTAAATATGAAACTATATTCTAATAACCTATTTAACTTGTAAGTTCCAAACTATGAAGCATGATACCTGTGGAATTAGTCGTCATGTCCGACTCATGTCGGCGTCTAACACTCGTATGATATGTATCTGACAACTTAGACAAGTATCCCAAATTTCCTTCTTTGCTCTGATACACCTTGTACACTCATTGGACACATCTCAAACATCTATGGATGAACGAATGAGTGTGAAAGACTATCATATTGTTTCGAAATAGAACAAATTGCTCAATTTTGATTCACACATGTGTGTCGTGTCAGGTGTTTATGTCGGAGTCCATGATTCATATGTTACAAAAAATTATTCATTTTACAAAGGACTGTGGAATACATACAAGAAAGATTTTGGTGGTATTTGTAACAGGTCTAGTTATTGTCCTAGGTCTAAAGTGAATATTCATGTTTCAACATCAATCAGTTAAATTTTTCTTTCTGAAAACTGGTTGGTCACAGATTACTATCTAATCAGTAAGTTTATGTAATAATAACTCATCGATTGTGCAGAAAAAACCAGCAGATTATCAAGATTTTGTTGGCATAATTATTTTGCTAATTATAAACTCTACCATAAGTTTCATAGAAGAAAATAATGCTGGTAATGCAGCAGCTGCCCTTATGGCAAGATTGGCTCCAAAAGCAAAGGTTCTTCTTCTCTTCTAATGTCTTTTTTATCTTGTCTTGTTCATTGTTCCTTTGACTTCTAAATTATATTTAATGTATAGGTACTTCGCGACGGAAAATGGAGTGAAGAAGATGCTTCAGTGTTGGTCCCTGGAGACATAGTCAGTATCAAACTAGGTGACATTATTCCTGCAGATGCACGTCTCCTCGAAGGTGACCCTTTGAAGATTGATCAGGTAAGAAATTAATAAAGTGTTCGTAAATCCCTAATGCATGACTGAAGTGTCACAACAAATGATATTTAGTTGATGTTGGTATCAACATCTAGATTTTCTAGTAGTCTTCTACTACTCCAAAATATAAAAATGGACAAAAATGTACTAAACATAGCTCTTTCTGTTATTGAAGATGTTTTTGTTGTTTGTACTTTTAGTCTGCTCTTACTGGAGAGTCACTTCCTGTGACAAAACATCCTGGAGAAGGAATATATTCTGGTTCAACTTGCAAGCAAGGAGAAATTGAGGCCATAGTCATTGCAACTGGAGTTCACACATTTTTCGGGAAAGCAGCTCATCTTGTTGAAAACACAACTCACGTTGGACATTTCCAGAAGGTTCATATACTGGATTTTTTTGTCCTTAACGTTCTTAGTTTTGTCAATCACGGATTGCAGAAAAATAATAGTTTGTTCTAGTTACGTTGTGCTATAGTGCTATAGCCACCATTTAGCAACACTTTGTACTAAATAGTGTATCGTAGACCAATAGCAATTTGTTTGAATTTCGCAACTATAGCACCGGTATTTGACAACACTGAATATTGTGTGAATGAATGTTTTCTGTCACGTGTAAAACCGTCTCTTTGTGAAATATTATCAGGATAATAATGCTCATGAGACATGACATAATTATTACAGGTTCTAACATCTATTGGGAATTTCTGCATTTGTTCAATTGCTATTGGAATGGTTATTGAAATCATTGTGATATACGCTGTCCACCAAAGGGGATACAGAAACGGTATCGATAACCTACTTGTCTTGCTAATTGGTGGGATCCCTATTGCAATGCCAACTGTTCTTTCAGTTACAATGGCCATTGGTTCACATAAGTTGTCTCAGCAGGTTTGCAGTGCTACAATTAGTACATTGATTATTCCAACATTTCAGTAGCTTTTTAAAGATAAAAACTGATTATTGTCAAGTTTAACTTGATCATATGTCTTCTTGCAGGGTGCTATAACAAAGAGAATGACTGCAATTGAAGAAATGGCTGGAATGGATGTGTTATGTAGTGACAAAACAGGCACATTAACTCTCAACAAGCTTACAGTCGACAAGGATATGATTGAGGTTTAAATCTTAATCTTCCTAAACATAAAATTGAACATCACAATTACTTAGACATAAGTTTCATGTATTGTCAAACATATTCTATTCTTCACTGAAAGATGAGCAGTCAATTTCTTAAATAAACATCTCGATTTTACGAATTTAGACATATTACAGAAAATGATAAAGCAAAGAGCAATGATAATAATTGACAAGCAACTTTTAATTTATCATAAATCCTTTTCATATGAAACCTGTTAGTAGTGGGATATTGAAAAGGATTTGTATAAGGGGTGGTTGATTGAGGGGTTCTGGTCCTAGTTTTCGCTTGTTCAGCTGTGGTTGGGTGTTTCTCATAGGAGTTTAGTTGGTTTTTCTGGTGTTGTTTTAGTTTTCGCTCTTATTTTTCTGTGGGAGGGATTCTTTGTGTTTGTTATTGCTTGACCTGAGTACTTCTTGTACTCAAACTTTGATTTATGTTTGTACTCTTGTAGGCGATTTTTCCTTTTTTATATATATAATATATATTTGCAATTCAAAAAAAAATATGAAACCTGTTGGTGCTGCATATATAAATATGTTTCCACTGTACCAAAAAAATAAAAATGTTTCCACATATATATGTATTTGTCTATATATGACATGTATGTTAACTTTGATTCCCTAACAATCATCCATATTTGTCAGGTTTTTGCTAAAGGTGTTGAGAAGGATTTGGTTGTACTAATGGCTGCAAGAGCATCAAGGTTGGAGAACCAAGATGCAATTGACTGTGCAATTGTTTCAATGTTGGCAGACCCAAAGGAGGTACAAATTCAAAGAAGCTTTACAATTTACATGATTGAAAATACTTCATTTTGCTACTGCTTTTGCATTGAATTAAACAATCTTCATCAATTTGGTAAATGATAGCTTAGTTCGCATATCCTAGAATTGTAAAATTCTTCAAAGAAGCTTTACAATTTACATGATTGAAAATACTTCATTTTGCTACTGCTTTTGCATTGAATTAAACAATCTTCATCAATTTGGTAAATGATAGCTTAGTTCGCATATCCTAGAATTGTAAAATTCTTCAAAATTTGTTTCCAATTTTCAATCATCTTGTGTTGTTTAAGTTTGATTAGTCTACTGATAGTCCTTCTGTTTCGCAAGGCACGAGCTGGAATTAAAGAAGTTCATTTCCTTCCATTCAATCCAACTGATAAAAGAACTGCACTTACATACATTGATGCTGCCGGTAAAATGCACAGGGTTAGCAAAGGTGCACCAGAGCAGGTAGTACACAGTCCATTCTCACTTTTTAAGAGCCAAGCAACCTCCAATAATAACATGTTGTGTGATCATTATTTAAATTTTCTCATATGCTATGTAGATTCTCAATCTTGCACGTAATAAAGCAGAAATTGCACAAAAGGTTCATGCAATGATTGACAAGTTTGCAGAACGTGGACTTCGTTCTCTTGGGGTTGCTAGACAGGTTTATTTCCTTCTATGAATGCTTCCTAATCTGATAAGTTAATTTTTGTAAATATTTTCTATTTAGCACTAAAGTTTTTTCTCCATATAGGAAGTACCTGAGGGAAGTAAGGACAGTCCAGGAGGACCGTGGGAATTCGTTGCGCTTCTCCCTCTTTTTGACCCTCCTCGCCATGATAGCGCAGAAACAATCAGAAGAGCTCTTGATCTTGGCGTTAGTGTCAAAATGATCACCGGTATGTATCACTATTAATTGATTGAAGTTCATTTTGCGTATCGCAAATATGTTGGATAGCATAACATGACATTTAGTAAAACTCTTTTAATGGTAACGGGGGATTGTATTGATGCTACAAAAAAAAAAAAAAACTTTCAGGTGATCAACTTGCAATAGGAAAGGAAACGGGAAGGCGTCTAGGAATGGGGACTAACATGTATCCTTCTTCATCACTGCTTGGTGATAATAAAGATCAATTAGGTGCTGTTTCCATTGATGATCTCATTGAGAATGCTGACGGTTTTGCTGGTGTCTTTCCTGGTAAGTCAAGCAAGCAGTTATCTGATCAAACAGGAGCTTTAAGTTGATGTCTTATCAAATTTCTGATAGCAGTAACGTGTTTAACACAGAACACAAGTATGAGATTGTCAAGAGGTTACAAGCTAGAAAGCACATCTGTGGGATGACTGGTGATGGAGTGAATGATGCACCTGCCTTAAAGATAGCTGACATAGGTATTGCAGTAGCAGATTCTACAGACGCTGCAAGAAGCGCTTCTGACATAGTGCTGACAGAACCTGGTCTGAGTGTCATCATAAGTGCAGTTTTAACCAGTCGAGCAATTTTCCAGAGGATGAAAAACTACACAGTAATCCCGTGACTATAAATGTTGACATTTTTTATATTTCATAGTGTGACAACAACTCATCATTTCTCTTCTCTTTTCATTTGCAGATATATGCTGTATCTATCACTATTCGTATTGTGGTAAGCTATTTGTGCAAATATAGATTGTATTCAGTATGTAATGAACAGGATCATCAACCATTTTCTTATTTTCAGTTTGTTTATAATTTCAGTTGGGCTTCATGTTACTTAACAGCTTTTGGAGTTTTGACTTTCCACCCTTTATGGTTCTTATCATTGCCATTCTCAATGATGGTAATGTTTGCTACTTTCTAGTACATTAATCTCAAGTCATTATAATTTCATGGTCTATTTTCTTTACGTGTTGGCTTTTTTAATTAATAGGTACCATTATGACAATATCCAAAGATAGGGTTAAGCCTTCACCACTTCCTGATAGTTGGAAGCTTGGTGAAATTTTTGCAACTGGGATTATTCTTGGTACCTATCTGGCTATAATGACAGTGATCTTCTTCTGGATAGTTATGGAAACAAACTTCTTTCCTGTAAGCATGTTCCTTCTATTCTTAAAGTCTAGTACTTTTGTTTTCTTTTCCTCTTTCAATGCAATGAATGATATGAATCATGATAAACAATCTTGGTACAGGACAAATTTGGTGTGCACCCCTTCCGCCCTGATCTAAAGGCTCCTGTCACTAGTGAAATGACAGAGAAGTTAGCTTCTGCTGTCTATCTTCAAGTCAGTACAATTAGTCAAGCCTTAATCTTTGTGACGCGGTCTAGGGGTTGGTCTTATACAGAAAGACCTGGTCTTTTGCTTGTTTTTGCCTTTGCTGTAGCTCAGCTGGTACCGCTTTTTTCTAACCTTCTTGCATTGTTTAAACTTGATTATAAAATCAAGTCGACTTTTCTATGTGGAAAAAGCCTCACTGTCTCAGTTCACTGTATTCCCAGGTTGCAACTGTTATATCAGCACAAGCCACTTGGAAAATTGCTGGAATCAGAGGCATAGGTTGGGGCTGGGCAGGAGTCATTTGGTTGTTCAATATTGTAACTTATGTTTTTCTTGATCCTTTAAAGTTTGCTGTTGCTTATCAACAAAGCGGAAGGGCGTGGAATCTGGTGGTAAACCAAAGGGTGAGTACCATGACTGGAACTTTCAATAGATTTGTGTAAGAAATAAATAAACTTAAAGATGATAAACTACGGTTGGACTAACTGTAAGATCTATTTACAAATCACACTGTCAGTGTATATGGCCTCCAAGAATCATATAGAATGATAATGTATTAATATGACTAATTGTTCTTTGTTGCTGAAAATTAACAGACTGCATTCACCAACAAAAATGACTTTGGAAAAGAAGTTCGTGAGGCTGCATGGGCTGCTGAACAGAGAACCTTGCATGGTCTTCGCTCTGCTGAGATAAAAGGGTTTGCTGAGAAGCACAACCATAGAGAAATTAATACAATGGCAGACGAGGCTAAGAGACGAGCAGAGTTAGCAAGGTATTTGTTCATCTTCAAACAGTTTCATAATTTTATTTTAGCTATCCATGATTTTGCTTTTTTACTCTGACGATCATCATCATCATCATAATCTTCCTCATGATGCAGGTTGAGAGAGCTTCACACTCTGAAAGGAAGAGTGGAATCATTTGCCAAGCTACGGGGTTTGGACATTGATACCATGAATGGACACTACACTGTCTAAAGACCTTATGAATATTATCAATCAGCACCCTGTCTTGTGACACTTATTTATATTTCTTTGTATTATGTCTGTTTCTTGTTTCATACTATAGGCTATACATCAATAATGTATTGGTTGATTACATTTCTTTGTGCTTTTCACACATAACATTGGTTATTGTTTTCTATTTTTTTGTCTTATTTCCCTTTTTTTGCTATTGTACCTATTTTGTGTCACAACTTACACAATATTATTATTTGCACAAATCACTCGTCGGAAATCCTGAATCTTTATTTGTAAACTTATTTTGTGTGTTGCCCAAAAATTTGCAAGGAAAAACTTAAATACAAGATATCAAAATAATAAACAATACATAGGTGTCATTTTTCTTCTATTAGAGCTGTAAATATTTTACCAGAACTCCCGCTCCTTGACTTGAGATATGAGAACTACTCTTCACATAGCTCTAGCTCAAAAAGTATTTGAATAAAGAAGATCTCTCAGGGCATGACTTATCCAGTAAGGTCTTCAAATCTACATCTCTTATCTTCTCAAGGAGTTCATTTTCAAGAGGCTTGGGCACTTGCTGATGCACATAACACAGACGACCTGATTAAATAATGTAGATAAGCAGTCTCAAAATGGAAAGTCTAAGGAAAAAGAATTCACAGACCATTTTCAACCACAGTATGTAACTAGCAGAATGTGTGGCTTGTGCTTGGAAATCCCCATAATAGTCATCAGCAAAAGTTGAGGCGTGAAGGAGACATAATTCATTCTGCAGAAAGGTGCCAAGGTCACGATACATGCCAGTTCCCTCCTTGGAATGGTAGGATCCATCACTAGAATCAGTCAGAAAATTATTTATCCAGCACATGGAAAGAAAGCGACGATGAAGCCATAGAGCCTGTTTAAAACTAACAATATTAACCATCTAAAACAACTTACTGTAGTAGAAAAACATATTGTATTTGGGAAACTATAAATGTAATTGTTGCTTGGATATAGACTTGGGATAAGACCATTAAAACTGAAATGAAGATAAAGCACTTGCACATGTATGAGTAGAATGATTTTCTAGGAAGTAGGGTAAATTTATAATCATGATAGTAGTACAAAATACCAAAGAGTTCCAATGGCAGTACATAGCAATCGCTAAAAAAAGTTGAAAACAGATCAATAATCACGTCGTGAAACTTAAATCTATGTTTTTGGTCCCTCTATTTTCATAAACGTAAAATAAAAAATATCCACAAGTTTGAACTTTCATGTTGACTTCTACAGCATTTTCGTCTCAGCAACATTGATTTTATTTTCTTGCTGACTGTTAACAGCATAGCATTCAATTCCATACAATATTGCAGGTCTAATACTTGTGCTGTAAAATTTTCCTTTACCTTTAAACTTGAGTGGTACTTTTTATCACAACACCTAAAGCATTCATTAATTTCATGCACCTTGCTTGGGGTCCTATGATTACATCTCCCTTTATCTTATTGTTTTGTATAATGGGTCTAAGATACTTAAAATGTGAGATTTTGGTAGGGTTATTATGGCATGCTCTCTAATTTTCATCTCTAAGCTGTTTTTATGGGTTTCTTTCTAAACTTGCATTTGATATACTCTGTTATTTATGCTCTCGGGTCTCTGAACTCATCTGCAAAAAACATCCACCATGGCACCATGCATTTGTTCAGAAAGCACATCTATAACCAAGTTGTTTTTTTTAAGAAGCTAAATTGACCCACCTAAATTGGCACCAGAGAGAATCGAACCTGAGACCTCGAGGAGGAGCACACTCCCAGGTCCCAAGCCAATACCACCAGGCCAACTCAAGTGGGTTCACATCTATAACCAAGTTAAAAGGGATCAAAGTTAACTTTGGTGCACATCTAGACTTATAGAGAAGTTTTATGTATTTATGCTACTAGTAATTGAATTCTATATTTAAACATAGTGAATTTCATGAATTCAAAAACCCATAGATAATGAATGAAGATATTATTTGTAATGGCTCCTGCCGATCCATGTAACACTTTAGCTTACTAATGAAGGCAATCAAAGATAAATTAGTAACTAATGATAAACATCCAATGGCCAGCTACCTCTCTTCCGACATAACGCTTTATCAATGTTTCATTCCAATCGAGTTCGTCCTGACAAATCATAACTGTCACATAGTTACAAGAAATAAAATTGCGTATACTGGTAATAGCTATACAAGGTGGCAAAAATCATCAATACAGTACAGTAACATCAACATGTAGAGTTCTTATTTCCCTTTCAAAGTTCATGTGAAGGAGACACGTGACGTGATACAAGTGCTGTAAGTAGTGCATTGGATGTTTGATGTTTCATTGATAAAGAAAAATTCAAACCAATTCCACACATACTCCAACTATCAAGACTATAATTTAAAGTAGAAAGCAAGTAAGCAATAACAAAAGATTATGGAAATTCAAAACCACTATCGGTAATTCAGTATCATGGTGATGTTATATTATTTCCAGCCATTAGCCATGCATATATTGACGGGTTCCCAATAAATGAGATTTGATTGTTTGTAGCAGCTCATTAGTTTGGAAAATGAAATTTCTTTTTAAAAAAAAAAGAAGAAGAAGTTCACAAACGGAGTATGTAAACTACAACCATGAAAGGCTGCTTATGAACTTAGTGCCCGACTTCACTCACTGTGCCGAATTTTCTAGCAACAGGCAGAGTATGTAAAGTACAAAAACTAAAAAGCATGTAATAATAACAATCTGCAACACACACTACTTATTTGACAACCTGATAACAATCAAAAGGTCTGGGTTCAATCATAGGCTCTTCAGACAAGATTAGAAATCGGATCATATACAATAAATGAAATAAAATGAGTAAGGCTATTATTACCTTCACTGGTTGGACAATATCAGCATTATGACCATAAGATGCAGTTTCTTCCGCATTACTTCGGTCCTCCATAATTTTCTCCTGATAACAATCAAAAGGTCTGGGTTCAATCATAGGCCTTTCAGACAAGACTAGAAATCAAGAGTGCATCGGATCATATACAATAAATGAAATAAATGAGTAAGGCTATTATTACTTTCACTTCTTGGACAATATCAGCATTATGACCATAAGATGCAGTTTCTTCCGCATTACTTTGGTCCTCCATAATTTTCTGCAGTAACCGCTGCAATATGATGGACGCTATGACTGTCAAGATAGCTAAGTTTCAAGCACATCAAAGAGCATATTAAACTGTCTTCTTACTCAAAAGGTGTCTAAATCGTGAAAACTATAACCATCAGTATCAGTTTCAAACAATTAAATCAAAACTTACTCTGCGATAATGAAAGCAGCAATTATCAGAAACCTGCAGTGCAGCCCAACTTCTGGATTTCTTCAACTCAGATAGCACCTAAATAAGCACATCTTTAATTTAGAAGTCATATTTCATATGGAGTGAATAAGAATCGTATATTTAATTATATGACTGAACTCCATTATTATTTCTACTGTAATTTTATATAATTCATAATAAAAATATATTTGAGTTTTTCAGTTAACTAGCCCCAGATTAGCAAGATTTTGCTGACCGAAAGTTATTGGTCAGGTACGGGTGAGCCCAGGTCAGTCCAGCACAATGTTGTTGGGCCTAACAAAACACAATTTGACCTCAACAGAGATTTTGGACAAAACAAGTCATCCACGGGGGCTGAACTGTTCTTTCACATATTTAGGTGAAAGGGGACATGGAATGTGGATTACACCATTTTTAACTTTTCATTAAAAACCCACTTATCAATTATAGGAATGCTCATACTCATTCAATAGACCTTACCAAACAGGGAACGGGGGGAATATATATACATTATATCCAACCAAAAATGGGCTACCGATGAGGTCAATATGCCAATTGGCTCCAACAACTAAGGTAAACCAACAACTACACAAGACTAAATGCAACAATACATTTTCAAAAAGAAGAAATAACTATGTTACTACAGTACATAATCTTTAAGGAATTTAAGAGTACATGCACAACCTTTCGTGACTTATTGCTAGTGGGTTTCATTATTTTTCTATGCAACTTGATCCAGAATTGTGATACTTAACAAGTTACAACTTGCAAAAATAAAAATATCATAGAATCAATACCTGTTCCTTAGTCATGTATGAGATTAGCCAGCAACGGTGATTCCATGCACGATAATTCATCTTTGATCTCTGAAAATGAAAGAGGTAAAACGATGTATAATGGGTGTTTAACTCAAAATATGCTGGTTCGTTTGATATGTGATCTTAATCACTATGACAAAAAGGTGAATTATTACACAAGTCAAGTCAAATTATCAGAAGATGTCTTGTTTTTTGGCCCTCTATCTTTTTCCCTTCAGTCAGATAACGTATTGTAGAATATTTAATATTTTCAATGCAAAATGGATTGACACACCAAAGGTGTTAAAGAAAAAATGGAAAATTGATATACATGCCAAATTTACTATATACTAGTATCAATTATCCTTCGCCTGGGTAAGAAAACTAATGAACTAAATGAGCATTAGAAAACGTTTCCAATTAAATAGTATGCAATTTGAACTGAATTTAGACCTCGGCTATTTTTTCCACCAGCTCAGATTCTTTCCCCAAAATCTCTTTGAAATTTGAACAGTTTGCAGAGATTGACTTGATCACCCATCGCCTAGATAAAATACTTTTATGCATTAGATGCCTATTAATGTCCCAAAACCTTAGGATCAATCAGTATTTAAAAAGATCATCAATAGAAAAATCAGTTCTCAAAATTTGAAAATATATAGTACTCCTCTGGAAAATATTTATCCTTTTGTGATGGGAAGCCATAAGCGGAAACTGCTACATATAATACCTATGACTCCAAGCTTGTTCACTTTTGGGTGAGCATGAGAGCACAAGTTCTGACAATAAAAGTTCATCTACAAACATTGAGACCTGCTTCTTCTTGGACAATAATAACTTTCTGCAATATGCACAAACAGAAAAAGAGGTTTTTAACAAATATCAAATCTATAGCAATTTTCTCCATTTTCGTATGTTTTCTTGCCTTATAATTCTAGAATCTCATTTTAAATATACTTGTGATCTCACAATAATAGAAAACATGATATAAAGTTAAATTAAGGTCAATTGCATGGATAATGTTTTTAAGCCAAATATGAAGTCATAAAATCACAAGACCTCCAAACAAATCACACTAATGATATCTCAAAACCAATAAAGCAAAAAAAAAAAAAATCATGAAATAAGCTCAATTCAAGAAAATCGAAGATATTTTATTCTCTTCTGACTCCACAGGAAAAGACATAATCATTAGATTAACTATCGCTTTTACGAACTAATGCAGAATATCTAAAATATAGTGAAATATACTTATTGAGGTACGTAAAGAGCTAGGAAAGAAAGGCATGAGATAACAATTGAACGAGATTAGGAGGTTCAAGAGCATGTCAAATGATTGAAGAAGAAGCACTTTAATACATATCTTTAAGAACAAAGGTGACATAACTATTCTAATTATACAGGGTTAAACTCATGAGTCATGGTATGAAACTTTGAGAGAAAATGATTGAGCATATATAGACAAGAAACCCAGGTCATGGGTTTTGTGCTAGGGAGGTTAACTACGGAAGGCATGTGCTTGCCACGACTATCATAATTTTTTTGGGAGAAATACAAAAATAATTCCTGATAACTATAGAGATGCACCAATAATCAACTTTGGGTCTTTATCTTTTTATCTTGGTTCCTTATGAGCAACTAAAAACAAGTTCTTAAGAGTCTCCAACTTATGATGTTGACTACAAATGTCAAGAACATCATATAGGAAATATAAAGAGATAAGAAGTTAACCTGCAATTCCAAGCAGTCATGAAATCGCAACTTAGCAGTACAAGAGACCTGCTGTGTCTCAGAAGTATACTTTCAAGATGGTCATGGGATACTGAAGCAGGTAAACAACGTCCAACTTTGTCAGATTGATTGCCACACATCTTGTATTGTTTAAATGCCGTCATAAATGCATGTTTAGCAGCTTTATATAATGGTAGAAGAACATCAGTTGAAATTCCCAATTTATGATCTCCGTTCCAGAAGTATAGTTTCTCTTGTTTGGAATATTCGTTAGAACTTGCTATCCTGTCTGCTGATTGATGGATGGTTTCATCAGATAAATTACCCGAAATGCCAGATTCTTCATTTAACAAGGAAAATTGGGATGGATGAACAAACCCTAGCTCATCACTGGATCCAAAAGTATAAGGGAAAACATATTCAGATGAAGCAACAAAATATTGGTGAATCAAACAATCAAGATTTATATAAACCAAGTGATTGCTAACAGAGTATTATTCTGACAGTCAAGATTATATCTTAACAGCATTACTGTGTTCGCCATAGCCGATAGACTTCTGTGTGAAATTCACAAATATTTACTATATAAAAATTGGCATATTTTTTATACAAACAAAAAATAAAATATTATTAAACATCTATGACGAACATGTTAAAGCAAGAAGATAAGAGAGCGCAATATATTGGTTAACACAAAAACAGGTTCCAGACATACACAAGAATGTGGCAGCAACACATAAACTAAAGAGAAAAAAATGCAATGGCCAAGAACATAAACAAAAAAAGGCGCAAAAAATATCCCTTCCAAATTTCGAGCAACTACTTTGGCTTTCTAATCATTTCGAATGACATTTAAAATGATAATCCCACACTTTTCATAAAAGTGGAATGTTAAGAGAATACCATGTATGTAGCAATTTATTAGAACTTTCACAAGTTTAGAGGTGTTCATAGACTTGATGAACAGTATGTTTTATCTCAAATTATCAAGCAGCAAGTTGTAAAATGAAAAACACAATTCTTTAGAAACAGGTCAAAAATCAAAGCCCATTTCTGCAATGTGTAGATAGAGATAATATTGTCATGAAAGTTTTTGCTATCTAACAGAAAAAACCACCAAGAATCAAAATTAAACAAACCAATTAAAATGAAATAACAACTCCATTCTTCATTTTATTCATTTCATCTTGAACTATATATCAAAGGCAACTTACATTAGAGCATCAGATTCAAGGATATCCTCCAGCTGATGCAAGAGATCCGTAGCCTTTCCATACAAACTAGACTCTTCACTCATATTTGTTGTTTTACTGATGATGCAAAAGGCACAAACTTCAAAGAACAAGACAGAGAATCAATTTCTGAAACAGAACATAACAAAATGAAGTCAAATATTAAACAGAACAAAATAAATATTTTTGTAAGAATGTTGATAAATATTTACAAGAAATTTGAATTTGAAATCAATACAACATACAATATATCAATCGTATACTCTAGACAATCAACGCGATCCGGCTCTAACTCAAGACACTGGATGACTGATGAGTTATAGGATACTCCTCAAACTTTCCAATGACATCTGTTTGACCTGGAAACACCACCCCAAAACATTGTGAGTAAAACTCAGTAACATAGAATTTATATGAAAATATTTTGATGCTTCCAGCCATACCGGTGTGCTAAGCATGGAAAATCCCCACAGAAAAATGATCATGTTCAAGGATACTTACTCTTATTAAGCATATAATCAAATTGGCTTTAATTCATATATATACACAAAAGTGCATATTGCTAGATATAACAATGTATACTTCGTTTTAGTTGAACACTCGGGATTTGCCTTTCTACTGGAGGTCCAAGGTTATCCAGGTTTGCCCTGCAGTGTTTAACTATCTAACATACATATCCAAGTCACTAAGTGTGAGGGGACCAATGACTTGAATCTACTCAACTCGTTTGCGCTTCCTTTTTTCATAGCCAACTTGTTGAGGCATACTTTATATATGGTAAGACTAGACAATTATAGTGTCCCGTAAGTGGTGCCCCACTTACACTCGCTTACCAACTAACTGTCGTATATAGACGGAGAATCCACCTTGCAAAGATGAACCCTAACCTCACCCTATATCATACATCTAATATAAGGTTTATATATATACATATAGTAATATAATCAGCTGATACAATTTAATGACGATAGGTTAAACTACTTCATCCACGCAATTAGATACACATGGACTTTCACACGTGATGTACAATCAAGTGTGCATAATCTTTCATAGTACTTAACTTTAATTATGAGTAAGAGCTCTAAAATTTCATACATTGCGTTGCTATAGTGAACCTTCATGACTAAGGACCATCCCAAGTGAAAATTGAGTAAATGTGAGGTATGAACTTATTCATGCTTTGCTGTTTTTTTTTAAAACATAATTTATACCAACTTAAAATTCATTCATGCTTTACTAAATTAGAAGTATTTATAGATTGGGAAAGCTTAATACTAAAGGTATACATAAAATACAAATCAGAGTATAATTACATCGATTACGGATTGACCGTAATGGCTATTACAGCTGTAACGCCTCTTAAACCTGTCCCGAATTTTTCTGCATTTTTATCAATCTTGTTTTACATCTTTACAACTCAATACTAATTCAATACCTACAAAATTAATACTCAAATTGAAGGGAATTGAGTCTATTTTTCAAATTTTCAATCAGACAGTTGCAAGGAGACACCGATAAATGGTTATGGTCCAATTACTACAAACATATCCGTAAAATAATCATTTTATCAATCCTTTCTTGTGAACTACATTCATAGTTTACCCCATTTTCCTACAAAATTGACATGGCAAGAACAAACTCATATACTAAGATAGAAACAAGACATGGTGCTCTCAACATAGTCATTGAAATCCATAACTAAAAACACACATTTTTATAATAGACATCCTTCAAACTAACACCAATAGTTTCATAAAATCAAACTATCAAACACCTTGCATGCATGAGTAAATAACAAAATACCAATATTATCAAACACACATAAGACTTCCAATATTCAATAGTCATTAAATCAAAATTCCTAACACACCCTAAGAGAGATTTTAAGTGGGGAAATTCTGTTACCTTAATTGAGAGGAGGATGATGGTGAGCTACCCATTTGTTCAAGTTGAATCTCTAACTTCTTTTACCTTCTCTCTATTCAAACATTGGCATAGGAATAGTTTCAGGATGAATTGGTTAAATGGGAAGCTTAAGAGTTGACATGCAAGAGATGATGGGTGAGAGTTTTCTTCCTCTTCTTTTCTCTTCTCTCTTCTTTCACGCTCTCTCCCTCTCTGTTCTGTTCTTCCTTCCTCTTTTTTACGTTTTTTTTTTTTCTTGTCTTTTCCCTTATATTCTTTATTTTATCTTGCCTATAATTTCTCCTATAATCCTCACCTATTTTTGTTAGTCCCAAACTACCCTCAATGTAAATTGGACTTAGCAACTATGGTTTTGCTAGTTTAATTACTTTCCTTATTTTTCTATTACCAACTCAAAATTCATTAACATGATTATTTGTAAATAATAGAATAGTCATCCCTTAAATAAAATTTACAGTAAATAAAAAATGGTAATAATAATCATGACAATGGAAGGTTATTTTGTCATAAAAAATGGTAATAATAAGCATAAGTGCTTATGTATGAGCTTATTCTTCTAAAGAAAAAATATATTAATTACCAACTAATTAAAGCATAAGGAATGGTAAGATTAGATGAACAGAGTCATTACATCATAAGCAATTTACGGAATCACATTGTTTATTTGCTTATACTCAATAACAGTAGTAGCCTAATTAGCACTTAATCTATAACCTATTTCTTTAACAAAAGATAAATTGAAGTCAGAATTAAGAGCTTATAGACATGTCATACACTGCTTCTTTAAATTCTCCAAACAGTCTCACAAGTGCTTATGCTAGCAGATAAACTCAAATAAGCCTCAAAAAATCAATTTTTTGATTTATTTTTGCATTGCTTCCCTAATCAGACAAGGTGCTATCAATCAAGTTTATCCTCAAGACCCAGTAACCCGAAAGCTCAAATCATCATCAAAAACATAATAACTTCCAAAAATAATATAATTAAAGTATATATTTTTCATACAATTCAGACACAAGTGAAAACTGGGAAATATAAAAAACCAAACTTTACACAGAAAACAGGTTATTATCCTACAAAAGCAAGAATTGGCATTTTATCAAACAGGTAATGGGCAATAGTAAAACTAAAACTGAATACCCTTATTAGCATTATACATTGATCTGATCTATAAACATGTTACCTGAATATGAGTTGAGTGAAGAAACTTGTTTAACATTCGCAACGCAATGTTGGATTGGGATTGGGATTGAGATTCAGAGAAGAAAGAAAATAATTGTTGATAAGCGATTGGTAACAGATTTTTGTAGTTTTATTTACCTCTAAAACTTCTCTTATGTCTGTTCAGTCTTTTGTTTTTCGGTTTCTATTCTATCTTTACTTTTTCGAATTTGCTTTTCATCCCTTTTTTTTTTTAAATGGTTAATGAATTTCATTTAGGGGGTGTATTGGATCATGATTCTAAGAGATTTTAAAAGACTTTTTAATTATCAAAAGTCTTGTGGTATTCAATCAAGATTCTTTGTCATTTAAAAAAAGTCTTGTGGTATTCAATCAAGACTCTTAATCACTTAAAAAAAGTCTAGTGGTATTCAAAATCATTCAAATTTCGAAGGATTGTTTAATAAATCAGATTTTGATGGATTTTGTGGGATTTTCTAGTGAAATTTTATCATGAAAAAGTCTTTCATGAAAAGATGAGATTTCTTAGGATTGTTCTCTATATATATATATATATATATATACTATATATATATATATATATATATATATATATATATTCTCTCTTCCCCTCTCTTTCTTTCCTTCTCTTTCTCTCTCACTCTCTTTCTAGTTTTCCCCCGTAAAAAAATATAAAGTAAAATAAATAAAATGGTCTTTATTGAGATTTTGTGAATGAGAGTGTGTTATGAACATTTTTTTTTCAATTATTTCTTAAAATTTATAAAATCTGTTGAAATCTCTTGAAATCCATAAAATCATCTCAAATCCTTTAAAATCTTATGAATTAAATCCGTTGAAATCCTTAAAAGTCTTTTAAAATCATCAAAGTCATCAAAATCCTATAAAATCTTTTAAAATCCTCAAGACTTTTTTAAACAAAAATTGTCTTTTAAAATCCTAATCCAATACACCCTCCTAAAGATGAATCATTTTGGAGAATTCAAACTTAAAATTTGACAATATTATTTTATGAGATTTTATTTATCGTTTTGATAGAATTTCGGATTAACTAAACTCTTTTATCTAAAAACAAGATGATGAAGACAAATATTATAGGAAGTCTTTATACAATTATGGCTTAGAAGCTCATTCTCATCCCTTTCATTTTTTTATACATGAAAGTTTATGAGTTAGACTTTGTGGACTAAACGAATACTAATAAGGATATTTATTAGTATCACATACCAAAGAAGTTTTTAGACCGATCACAATAGTTGTTGAATCCATTATATTAGGAAAATTGCACTTCTCCCTTTTAAAATTATTCATTCCCTAAATTCTGCGTAAGTTAACTCAGGACCGGCCCTAGACATACGTTCAGGGTGTGATGGCCTAGGGGCCATGCCGGTAGGGGACAAATTTTTTTTTATAGAGGGGGTGTATAAAGAAATATTTGATTTAAGGGGATATATATAGCAAAGTTCATTGAAAGGTCCCACACACTACCATGATGAAGGACTAGGCTGAAGTATGTTAATGTTTTTGGCTCATTTGGCACGATTTGCTATATACACCCCCCGTATCACAGAAATATTTCTATATACACCATCCCTATAATTATTTTTGATGTTGTTAATAATGTGCCGGAAAATTATTATCAAAGAAACTTGTGATATTTTTTTGGATCCTTTATTCCTAATAATGTGTCTCGCTAATATTAAAAATATTGGTAATATTTTTTTAATAAATATTGGTGATATTTATCATCAAAAAATTATAATAATTTTTATAGAAAACAAATTATATTTTAGTTGAAAATGGGTCTACTAGAAAAATCAATCTTAATTTTTTCTTTCAAAGGCTCCAAAAAAATTAATTATATCAATATAATAATGTAATTTTTTTTTTGAAATAATTGCATAATTGAATTTGATAATGCAAGAACATGCGAGACACATTTGTGATCATGAAACCGATGTGAGATGCATGTAGGAACATGTGACTCACTCAGTTTTTTTTGTTTTGGTCTTTTTTATCAATAGTTGGGTTTGACATTCGATATTTTGGGGTGCCAACTTAGCTGAGATATCAACCGTCAATGTAAATGTGTATCTCATCAATTTCAACGAGGTAATTTATTCTCATAAATGTGTTAAAATTATTGATATAAGTTATTAACTGTGCTAAAATTCACTGGTGAAGGTACACTTTTAACAATAGTCTAACATTAATGAACTTATTAGAAATGCTTATAGCATATAAAAAGAGGAATGATGTACTTTTAGCATACAAAGGACTTCTTGTATCTATGATTCCTCTAAAAAGTTCAATACTAATTTTTATCATGTATTATTGTTGTTATAAGTTTAACATTAGAGAATTTTGCATCTAAAAGTTTAAATTTTAATTAATTACGTGTTGATACATTTTACTTTTTTGGTTTTGGTTTTTTTAGGCATTAAAATTTCAGTCTCTATTTTCTTGGTGCTAAAATTTCAGTCTACTTCACAGGTGATATTGTTCTCTACTTCTAAGGTATTTTATTTCGTTTTGATGTTTATGAAGTATTTGATTTATTTTCAAATGTTGCATATAAAAACATTTTATGTCTCAGACTCGTAAAACTCTAGGAACGGCTAAGTTAACTTACACTCGATATTTTGCAGTGTGAGTGACACTTTTAAGCTTAGTTCAATCACTTTTTAAACTGATTCAACCAATCTTAAAAGGATCAGCGTGAGTTAACAAAAAATTTCAAACTTAAGTTAACTCATGCTGAATTAAGATAATGAGTAATTTTAAAAGGGAGAAAAACGATTTTCTTATATTTTGCATGAGTCGCCTTGATGCTCCCTCGAACAACAAAAAAAAAAAAACTAATGTTGATTGACAAGTTCTATCGCATCCTTAAATGCACGAACGAATAATGCGATACCCAACACATTCCCACATGACATGACACGAAATGTTATACTCAGCAATAGCATCAAGCAAGCACCAACATCAACGCTGAATATGAATCACTTCCACAGCTACCATTCCATTCTCATTTCACTAGCAAGTTTTAATTATTCTTTGTCGATCATAACAATATTCTCCAATCTGTGTTGATTCTATATATCTTGATACTTATATAGTCCATCATTAGATAAAAAGAAAAAGAGAGGTGCTGAGGGAGCTGAATTCAGAGGAATTTATAGAGGCAAAGAAAGAAAGAAGTAATTGTAAATTATACATTTTGAGGACAGTAAGAAAGAGGCAAAGAAAAAGCAAAGGAGGTGGGAAGCTCAAATCAGAGGTATGGTTTTCTCTGCTTCGAAATCTAACTTATCATGTGATACCTGCTAATAATATATAGTTCTTTATATATATAAAAATTGATACTTCAAGTATAATAATTCTTCCTTTTTTAAAAAAAAATAGAATAGTTCTTGAATTATTCTTTCCGATGGAAATCATTTAGCGACGCAACTTTTTGTCCACTTGCTTCCACTCATGTATAATTTTCTGTGTATATATGATAATATGAATTCATTTTTATGTTTTAAAATTGGTGAGTATATTCTATAATATAGAAATGAAAGACTGAAATTATGAATTAGAAAAAATAGAACGATCAAAATGCATTTAAGTTATATATATATATATAGATGGGTTGGGGGGTGGGGAGGGAAAGAGAGAGATATTTTATACAAGTAAAAAACAATTTGATTTGATATGTATCAAGATCCATCAAGCCATTTAAAAAAAAAAAAAAAAGACCCGTTAAGATTAAGGTCGTCTAATACGTTTTAATTGAACGTCGTTAGCTATACAGTGGACATGAAATTTTTTGTGTTTATACACCTTTAGATTGAAATAAATGGTTGAAATTAAAACACACTTTTAAAAGGCTAACCTGAATAATGATGTATACACACTTTTAATATTCCTTCTACATTCTATTTTTTGTTCACAAACAAAAATGAGTTTAATCATGATGTATACACCCAAAACTAGCTAGACAACTAAAATTGTTGGACTGACCTTATTGATAGGTGATGATCTAAGAGTATAGTACTCTTTAAAAACACGACATGATTTATTTGTGATTTTCTTTTCTCATATGATAGAAGAAACCTTTAAAGTAGTTCGCATGTGATTTTTTTATTTTTCTTTTCATGCATCAATCTTCTCTTTCATTTTCTTTTTGGAACAAATTAATGTTACCTCAAACTACTTAATGAAATCTACTTATCAAAATCACCTGAAAATTAAAAGTGTATTAATCTTTCTTTCACCTCTGCAAAAGATTCATTCATCACATATGCATCATATCACATGAAAACATCTAAGCCTCACTAATCACAGCCAATTTTTTTGTTCTTTGAAATTCACTTTACAATCATATATCGAATCATATTCAAATAGGTGACAATTATTTTAAGATATTGTATAAAATTGACCTTTTGCAATATAGTCCTAGTAAATGCGCACCTATGGCCTATGGCCCCTAGCTTTACCACTTTTGGAATTTGGTTTTCAACATTACTACATTAGTGCTTAATTACTAGATTATTTTATTTTATTTTTAAAGGAAGAAAACCGCATAATATACCAGTTCATCCTGCACTCAAACTCAGCTCAGGCCATTAACAATTGTTTGTTTAAACTTAAAAGAATTATGACTATCTTTGAAAATTTTCTCAAGTTTAAGTGTTGTGTTTAATAGTGACAATTAAGTTAGTCAATTATGTTTACAATTTATACTATGTTAGTTTAATTTAACTCTAGCCTAGTTCTAATAATGACACAAATGGATTGACCCACGTATAGTATGGAGTATGTTGATCTCTAAATTAAATCTTTCGTTTAATGGTAAAGACATTCATTTATTTCATTATTAATTATGATTGGAGTATTGCTAAAATTTGATACAGTGGACTAAGAGGAGTGCTATAATCACTTTTTTTTTAACATTATCTTACATTCATTTTTTCATTGAGCAAAACTTATGTAAATTCTATCATTTTATGTGAAACTCATTTTAAAATTATAAACTTCACGTTGATTTGATTAAATAAAAGATGAGTGTTACTAAGAAATAAGGTTGCTTCCATTGCTCAATGGACTAATTGTTATAACCATGCACAATGCATACATAGTTATAAGAAGTTGTTAATTTTGAGTTTGTTGTAAGCAAAGTGCTGGGGAGTTCAGGGAGCTCTGGAAACGGCAACGAGTCAAACGTTTAGGATCAACAAGAGACTTAGACATCATATATCTACCTTAAATCTTATGGCATTAGGTATATAGATCATCAAACGTTTCTTCCATTTCTAGTCAATGTAAAACATAATCACTTGTGGTTGAAACTCAAGACACATTTGTAATAAGAGTCAAGAGATTTGACAAAAATAGAATGAGTTGAGGGGTGATGTTAGTGGAAAGAAAAAAAGGAGAAAGAATTAGAATGGTGATGTAACTTGTGTGTGGTAAAAGTGAGAGAACAGAATATGAAAGAGAAAGTGGAGCACCTATAGATAGTGTACAACCAAACATTTACTTTTTATAGCATAAATAAATATAATTATATATTTTCCAATTGTAGTGTGCACTGTGCATTATGCCATTTCTATTCGAATTCTGGAATTCCATTCATGGTTAAATACGTGTTTCGCATTCCCACTTTTATATGCGTTCCAATTATATCAACTTGTTGCAAAAAGGAGAAAGAAAATGTGAAAAAAAAACATATATATTCTACTATTATGATTCTATACTCATTCAAAATTTCGAACAATTTCTCCTTTATCATGAAAGAAAAAACATTATGTCGCAATATAGGATGTAATCACAAATTATGGAAATCGAAAGGTAAACAAGATTTTTTTCCTTTCAACCACGAGAAAGATAATAGTTAGACTCTATCTTATAATTGAGCAATTGATTTCTTCTTGTTAAAACACCGGTTGTTCCTTTCTTTTTAAATTGTTCACACACAAGCATGTTATTATAGTCTCTAAATACCAAACAAAAAACAAAATGATCACCGTTTTACTTATTTAAAGATTATTTTAGAGTATTAACAAGTAACCAAATTGATACAATGATAATGTTTAACCCACTCTTTTTTTTGAAGAAACTAAAATGAATTATATTACCAACCACAAGAGTCCCACCTAGTACAAGGAGTACCAGAGGATACAACAAAATGTAACGAAATACAATGTTTAACCCACTCTAATTGAGTATGAATCCTCTTTGTTTATAAAAATGAATGGTAATTCATATTTAGAGAGAAAAACACAAAAAATAGATGATAATTTTTTCTATTGAGCGGATTCTACCATCATCAATTATTTTATACATTTTTCAAAAAATTTATGTCTTTATCTTTTGGAATGGAGAAAATGAAGAATATTTTAAATGGAGAATATTTAACTGTTTTAATTTTATAATTGAAGATATTAATTGAAAGTATTAAGAGAATAAATTTAAACTATAATAAAAAAAAATAAGTTAATAGTAAATTAATAAAAGTATTAGTCCATTGTTGTTAAAAAGTCAAAGATTAAAATATACCAAAAAATTACAGTATTATTATTTTACCAAAATACTTATCAAATTGAAAAAAACAACGTAGCATTTATTATGATTATAATTGAAAGATCGTTTTTCAAAGTTGATTTCAAAGTCAAAGTTTTTTCAAAGATCGATATAGTATAGTCATATTTTTTTTTCGGTTACATGATATATAGTCATAGTACTAAATACCTTTTTTGAAAGCATATATAATAGCATATAGCATTTTTTTTTTGACGAGCATATAGCATATTTTTAAGGTACACAATATATTTATAATAGTACCTTTTTTTGACAAAAATATATTTATAATACTGAACGGTGTGTTTACGATCGGTGTGTTTATTATATAACTCGGTGGTTCTTTACTCGTTTATTTTATGACATAATATAATCATCGCACAGTTTTTCAAAGATGAACAATCACTTGTCAAAAAAAAAAAAAAGAACAATCCACGGTTTATACTATCTACGGTTAATTGAATGATTTTTTTTTTTCTAATAATTTTTTTGGATGTGTTGGATTTAGATTAGAAGCTTAAGACATAATTTAGAATTCATAGACGCTTAGAACATTTAAAAAGAAACAACTTTTTGACTACCTATTAAAGAGATTGTCGCATTTACAATGTCTGTTATGAGTCAACTTTGATTTGAGTCAATTTTTTGTATAATATGAGTCAATTCTTTATCAATTGAATCAACTTTTATTTGCGACAAAAATAGTTCTAATATACTTTTAATTTATATACATATATCCAATAATGTATTAATGAAATATTACAAATTATATATTTTTAATTTATTAATGAAGTGACAACACATCATTAGATATATATCACCGGGTGCATGTATGAATTAAATTTTCTATTATATACTAGGCTTAATTACACTTTTGGTCCTTGCATTTTGACCAGCTCACGAAAATGGTCATGTCTCTTTCAAATCGAACAAAATCGTCCCTAAACTATCATTTTTTTGAAGTTTTAGTACCATCTCCTATTTTCAACTCCAGAAACGTAGAGAAATAACAGTTTTAGGGTAGTTTTAGACACGACCCTTGTACTTAACCATAAAATAAACAAGGAATCAAACATGCAAGTACAAGAAATCTACTTTATTCAGCACACTAACTCAAAAAACTCTAATTTGAAACATATCTTAGAAAATATGGTTTTTTTTGTTAGTGTACTGAATAAAGTGGATTCATTGTACTCACATGCTTTATTCCTTGTTTATTTCATGGTTGAACATAGGGAGTCGGTCTAAAATTGTCGTTTCTCTGCGTTTCTGAAGTTGAAAATAGGAAGTAGGACTAAAACTGCAAAAAAATGATAGTTTAGGGACGGTTTTGTTCGATTTAAAATAGACATAACCATTTTCGTAAGTTGGTCAAAATACAAAGACCAAAAGTATAATTAAGCATGTATACTACTGGTAGCCAATTTGATTTCGTCATGCACTTTTCATTTAGTGCGCTATATATGCATATATAAAAAAACATTTATCTACTATCCATAAGCATTTCTCAATTCTCATATACTACAAGCTAGCACTTAATTAACCATAAACAAATCAGTCCCTTTGAAAACAGAGCTTCACCAGGTAATCAACATATCTTCATTTTTCATTCTAGCTAGTTGAATTAAGTTTTTTTCTTTCTTTCTTATACCTAAGTATGTGTAAGTTACCCTCTCTCTAGAACGAAGTATAAGTAAAAATGTTTCAGAAAGTAAACAATGTATTTGATCTAAATTTTAGACAATATGCATTTGACTTTTCGAATCTTTTTAAATTTTTATTTTATTTATGAAGAAATAAATTATAATTTTCATTAAATATGTTATTTGATGTTTATTTAATTGAAACTTGTTTCATGTAACAGGATTGTATTTTTTGTGACAGACAAGAAAGAAGATATAGAAATACTACAAAATGGAATTCTTGAAGCTTTTTATTGTTGCATTGATGCCAGTTCTTAAGGTACTATTGATCACTGTTCTTGGAACATTCCTTGCACTTGATCGTTTTGATATACTCAGTAGAGAGACTGCAAGGAAAAACTTGAATACTGTAAGTTTCATTTAATCTCTTTCTTCCAATAATTTATGCCACAAGTGCTGTTTTTTTTGCTTCTAAAGTGTTTACTTTATTCATGTTAATTTTTCATTGGAGGGCTATAGAGCTTTTCATTGGAGATTATGATATTTTGCAAAAATAATTGATAATTAAAGAACAAAGTAAATAAATGAGACTAAAAAAACTGAAAGAGACTACCTGATACATAATTACATATCGATCACTCACAAGTCACATCACATAAGAAAGGAGTTTTTTTGTTTTAAAGCAACGTTTCTTTAAACTTTTTAAAAGCCACCAAAATCTACTTTTTATACAAGTTTTTTCTTCTAATTTTGACCCTCTTTGGATTAACATTTCATATCGAATTTGCCAACCCGACATTTACCCGTTATACAGGCCTAAATAACGATCCAAACTCAATTTATTGTAGTTTCATATTTGATATATTGATTTTGTTTCATGAGATGACATCTAACCTTGTTGCATGTGATACAAGTGGAAGTTGCATATGTTTAAAATGACAAACAACATTACGATTGTTGCTTGACTACTACATAAACAGTTTACAGAGAAGCCCATTACATTACATCTATCCGATGGACACAGAACCACATTTGGATTTTGCTCTTCTCACTTCCATTTTTCCTCCCAAACACTGCAAAAATACTAAAATACCATTGCAACAATTATCTGCCGCTAGCCAAATGCTATTGGGAGCGAGTGGCAGTTAACTACCAGTAAGGGTATTTTGATATTTTCGCGGTGTTTGAAGAGAGAAAAATGTAAGCGAGAAGAGTTGTTTTACCACATTTTGGATAAAGTAAAGTTTAAGATTTCAAAATAGTTTTTAGAAAAGAGGGGAGAAGGATTGTACAAATATACTCTTTTTAACCGTCACTTTAACACTCCTATTTTTATTGGATGAAATCCACACTGAAGTCTCACATTTTGAAAATGATTCCACATAAAGTTGTGAGATGAGATCCACGTGAAATTCAATCAATAAAAAAATGAATGTTAAAAATAAAGTGTTTTTAGCATTTATGTAGAGAAAAACACATGACAATGATAACTTTTGTCTAAAAAAAGACTAACATACCCTTTTTTTTTCTTTTCATATAGATTGTATTTTTTGTCTTCGCTCCCGCTCTTGTTTGTGGCAGCCTAGCTGAAACAATAACTTCAAAGAGCATCATTACTTTGTAAGTTTATCTCTAATATATCTATTGTACAACATTTTCCATTATTGGATAAAAAAGATATGTTTCATGAATTATGTAGGTGGTTTATGCCATTGAATGTTCTTCTCACATTTATAATTGGGGCAGCTCTTGGATGGTTGGTAGTTAAATTGATGAGAGTTCCTCATCATCTTCAAGGTCTTGTGTTGGGGTGTTGTGGTGCAGGTAGAAAGAATTTAAATTATCTCCTTATTTATTCAATGACTAAAAAACATTGTAAATTATCATATAAGAATATAAAAAAGTTAATGTTTGATTTGATGTCTACAGGAAATCTAGGAAACTTGCCCTTGATTATTGTCCCAGCTGTATGTAAACAAGAAGGCAACCCTTTTGGAGATGCGGATATTTGTCATAGAAATGGACTTGCTTATGCTTCTCTATCAATGGCGGTACGATACTCAACTATTAACACTAAAATTGTCAGAATCATTTTAATCATTAGTCAAGGATATAGATATGTTAGTGTTGCAATAAATTATAATTATAATGCAAGCGATGTTATATATAACATAACATTTAACTAAAAATGTCGATATATACCTATTAAAAATGAAATTTTGGAGACTTTGGGGAGGTCATGAACCCCTGGTCCCTTGGCCCCACATCTAGTAATCATAGTATTTTACTATAGCTAGTTAATCAACTAAAGTTAGTTGATAGGTTAACTAGAATTATTAGTTTGGTCAAAGTTAGTTGGAGTTAGTTCATCTCATAGTGGTATCAATATTCTTAATAATGTTGAACTAATTTTTGTTGTTGTTTTTTTTCTTTTCTACTTTTTCAGATAGGAACCATTTACATTTGGTCAATTGTGTACAACATTGTCCGCGTATATTCAACCAAGATTTCCAATGAAGCTAAAGTTGATGATTCCATGATTATTTCAATGTCTGCATTAGAAAATGATCCAGAAAACATTTCAAAGGATATATCACATAACGATCATGTGAAGCAATTTGAAATTGAATGTACAAATTCTAATGGACAAGTAAAGGTAGCTTTACATCACTTATTATAATTAGATTATGAAAGCATTGTATTTATTTGATAGAAGTTATTATGATCTTATATTTTCAAGAGTTTTACATAGGTATCAAAAAAGGAAAAGTTTATGAAACAAGTAAAAGTATTAGCAGAAAAGATGAAATTGAAGGCACTATTTGCACCAGCCACAATTGGAGCGGTATGTAAAATTTCTTTCTTATTGTTTCTCTTTGTTTTTTTTTTTCCTATAATTTTTCGTTAACCCATTCCTTATAGAGAAACTATAGTATGAACATAATTCGACAAATTTCAACCTGTGTTTAAATACTACGGTCTAGTTTGCAAAATTATCAATAAAGTGTACCTAACAAACTAATTTAATTATTTGTTAACATTTTTTCTTTGTTTGTAAGCAGCTTGTTGGTTTAATAATTGGCGTAGTTCCTATATTTCGAAAACTTTTGATTGTAAACAATGCTCCTCTTGGTGTTCTTCAGGACTCTCTAGTCATGGTGGGGTAAGTACTCTATAATTGATCAATATATCTGCATCCATATTTGATTATTAGGTAACAAAATTAGGATTAGAATAGTATACATTGTCGGTGTAAAAACGTTTTACAATGTTAATAAGTTATAACTCTCATATTATTAAAAAAGATTTATACATTCCTACTTTTAAAATAATTCATTTTATTGATTCGCCGAAGTTGTAAAAATTTGACAGAGACAATATGTACAAATTAAACTCATAAAATTATACTTGTTTGATTTTTAGGGATGCAGGCATTCCTGCAATGACCTTGTTGGTTGGAGCAAATCTTATAAAGGGTAACTAAAACTTTTTTGTGAAAATTTAGTGGTTAATTTATTTGAAAATGAATGTGATAACAAAAATGAGATGCATTTTTTTGTTCAGGTTTAAAAGGATTAGGAAAACAAGTTCCAATTGTTGTTGGCATAATTGTGGTTAGATTCATAATCTTGCCAGTAATAGGTATAGGAATTGTTAAAGGTGCTATTCATTTTGGCTTGATCCATCCTGATCCACTATATCAGTTTCTTTTACTGCTTCAATTTGCTCTTCCACCTGCAGTAGCCCTAAGTAAGTTGTTTATGAAACTTAATAATATTTGTTTTTTTAGAAATTTTATGTCTCTATAAAATTTGAGTTGAAAATGCACTTACTTTATTAATGTTTCAGGTACAATTACTCAGTTATTTGGAGTTAGTGAGGGTGAGTGCTCAGTTATCATGTTGGCAACTTATTCTTGTGCTGCATTTTCACTTACATTATGGAGCACATTTTTTATGTGGCTTGTACTTTAATTATTTTAAATTGCAATGATTCAAGTATACTATTTCTAGATGTAAATCTATATACAGTATACCTAAATTAGGAGTGATTTTGGGCAAACATTTTTTTAACCATGTTATTGGAGGGAAGTATTCACTTAGACAAACAATTTTAATAAAAAAAAAAGTGGGAAAAATGTATATGTATGTGACAACTATTACATTATCTATCACAAAAAGTTAAGTCAGATTATCCAACTTAGTTGTCAATCATCCAAGTGCCTCCTACTAACAATGTTGTTGATAAAAGAATTATACTTTACAATACTAGTAAATTTAATTGTGCAATTGTATATACAATTATTTAACATGTTACTCGTCTTCTTCCCTTTTCAAGTGCATCCTTTTGCATTTCCTCTTTCTCATCATTCAACTTAAAAAAAAATCCATTTTATAAGAGAGTAGTGTTTATAGCCCTTTATTTTCTTTTTAGAATTTTATATTTTCTAAATGATTTTTTTTTTTACTTTTTGCCAACTTTTTGAAAATAAATATGCAACAAATCAATGCACAAAGTCATAGGTTTTCGATGAGGTTATTTTGGTATTTTCGTGGTATTTGCATGACTATTGTTGTTCCCACATTAAAGGAGTCCAAGAAATACCACGAAAATACCAAAATAACCTCATCGACAATTAACTACCGATGGATTTTTACCGGCGGCAGTTAACTGCCGATGAAAATTGAAGGTAAATTTACCATTTTATTGTGTTTCTTAGCTTTATGTAAAGTGTAGACAACAATTTTCTACTAGCATGGTAAGAAGAATTAAGAAGCCCTATTGCAGCCTATACTCTTACATTTTATTGGGCTACTATACGAAGAACTAAGGTACGGTGAAATTGGACAGAGACTTTTGCTGATACACCCCCCACCTTTAACAAGCATACCAATATTTTTATTGTTGTGATAAGTAGATAGTTATTTAACCAGTAAAACTCCATCAAAATCTCACATTAAAAGGATTAATTTACGAGTTTAAAGACTGTTATAAAAGGATTGCAATTTATGTTGGATTGATTTTAACATATGTTAGGAGCGAGGCCAACCAAATTGTTAGACGTGGATGTTGGCTTGAGACCTTCAAGTGTGATAATCTCAAACCCTCATATTTGATTTCCCCTTATGTCAATTTTGATGAATTAGTTTTACTTCATAAAAAAAATGTCTCAAAAAGATATTTTCAAGTAGTCTTATATTTTTCTCTCAAAAAAAAAAGTAGTCTTATATTTAGATATAAAGCTAAATACATGTTCCGGTATAGTCATTTAATTCAATGTTATTCTAACAACCGTGCAATCAATAAAGGACAATCATTTTTGTGACAATTTTGTTACAATTTTTCCAACTCTTCTTTTAAGACGAGATAGTTATCCTAAAATGATGAAACAACTATCTTTTCTCATAATTTAATTATAGTCAATAGTATCTATATTATTGATCTTAAGATGAAAAATCCTTAATATTTCAAATTAACATTCCACACTTCTATGTTGAGCAAATCATATTATACTTCAGTGATAATTTAGCTAAAATTATAGTTTATAGCACAAGCCACATGAAGACGGTGCACCAAAGGGTAAGTAAAAGTGGAGCAGAGGAATAAGTTGCAAACATGATAAGTGAGCATTCACTTTGACCAACTCCAAGCAATTGAGTCATTGTACCTAATAAATTCATAATTAAAGTTAGTAACTTTTCAAATTCAATGTCAAAATAATACTCCATCTGTCCCTATATCTAAGCTTTCATTTGACTTTATTTTTGTCCTTAAATGTAAACCCACTTTCAAATTACTAGATGCATTTATTAATTTTTTCCAAAACATACCCCTAATTAATACTACTATCTTGTCTTAAAAAATGTGAAAAAGGTAATGGGTGCCTACATTAAGGGACGGAGGGAGTAATTTAAGATGAAACCAAAATTTAGGATGACAACATCGATTAACATGCGTTTGATTGACAAAAATTGATTTTGAATGATTTGGTTTTATAAAATTGATTATGGATGAAAGTGATTTAAAGGTAAGTTGATTTATGTTTGTATCATTCATAAAAAAGTGATTTTTTTGAATTTATGTTTGAAAAGTTTGGTTTAAAATTATTTTGTTTGTTTATATATGTCAATAAATTTAAGAATTGATTGTATGTTAGAGGCTAGACATATTAGCTTTTTAGTACTATACACACACACACTACATAGTAATAATTTGAAAAATAAATGAGGAAACAAGTAATAATAATTGTAAAGTATGATAAATAAACAACTTACTAATGGAAACTGCAGGAGGAACAACATAGTGAAGCAGTAAAACAAATTGATATAATGGATCAGAGTTGATCAATTTGAAATGAGCTGCACCTTTCACAATGCATATACCTATTGCTGGCAATGCTATGTACATAACCACAATAATGCCAACAACTAGTGGAACCTTCTTTCCTAATCCCTTCAAACCTGAAAATCATTCCCTCACATTCACTTTCAATTGAACTTAAACACAAAGTTGAAAATTTCATTTTATTGTGATAATTGATTCATTACCCTTAAGAAGATTTGCTCCAACCAATAATATCATTGATGGAATGCATGCTTCCCTGAAAATCAAGAAAATTGCTAAAGGAAATAGTATATAAGGACTAAATTTAGATGCATTATCATAACTTCATAAATTTGTTTAGATGCATTTTTTACACTCTTTTAAAAAAATATTGGTGACAATTATCCTATCATTTTACTAGAGAATAGTAGGAGCAAAAATATTGATGTCCCTCTAAGCATAACTCGGTTGATAGAGACATTATATTATATATGCAGTGGTTAGAGTTCGAACTCTAAAATTTTCATTTATTCACCTTAAAAAAATAAAATAAAAATAGGTGGTAGAGGATACTCACCCCAACATAGCTATAGAGGTTTGAACTACATGGAGAGGAGCACTTTGACCAACTAGTAGTTTTCGAAATTGAGGAACTATACCAATTATTACTCCAAAGATCTGCATGGATATATTCTTAAATCAAGATCACAATGATTCTCTTAAGTTTTAGTGTATACCATTTCCTTATTGCTTGATTAAAAATAATTAGAAAACTAATGAGAAAACAATAATAGAATTGTGGACATACCGATCCCCACAATGCAGGTGCAAATAGTTCCTTCAATTTGATTTTGTCACCTAATATTTTCAGATGTTTCATAATGTTTGGCTTTTCTAGTACCTGTGAGACACTTGAAAATATAAGACCTTCTTTCTTTTAAATAATTAAATTAAATCCTTAGTGCACGAGGACATGCCATTTTGCATTCAATTCACATTATCATTTCTACAATACAAGAACCTTTAAATAAAGTAAATTATATACTAGGAGCCAAATTGAAAAATACACCAACCTTTTCTTGACCATCAATCACTTTACATTCTACTTGAAGTTGATCAATATGACCATTAGACAATGATTCTTCCTTAATTGGAGTCAATGCTCTTATGGAACATTTAGAAAGGTTTTTTGGATTATTAATTTCTTCAAATTTTATGGATTCATCAAATTTGACAACATTGGTCTTAGGTGTATATATGCGGAGAATGTTGTACACAATAGACCAAGCATAAATGTGTCCTACCTGTATAACAAAAATCACAGTTAAAATAAAAGTTTTAACCATAAAGGTGTATATATGTGATGCACATATTATATATACATAAATTTTTCAAATGATTGGAGTCAGTGTCATACTGCCATTGTTAGAGAAGTAAATGCTAGTCCTTTATGGTAGCAAGAATCTACATCTCCAAAAGGATGACTTCTTCCTTTACAGATAGCTGGAACTATGATAAGAGGCAAAGAGCCAAGATTTCCTGCATGCATCGATTGCCACACAATTAGAACTCAACTTTAAAACAGAAGAAAAATCACGATCATTGTCTAATGACAGTTGGAGTACAACATTTATTTATTTTTATAAGGGTTAAATATGTTTTTAGTTTCTATAAATATTCAGAATTTTATTTTTAGTCACTATAAACTAAAATCACACTTTTTAATCTCTGTAAAATTTTCCGTCAGTATTTTTAGTCCTTATAAAATTTTCCATCAACATTTTTAGTCCTTGTAAAAATTTTACATCAGTATTTTTGATCCCTAAAATACTAAAGGAAAATTTCACATGGACTAAAAAGTGTTATTTTATTTTATAGGGACTAAACACGAAACTGCAAATATTTATAGAAACCAAAAACTTAATTAACCTTTTTTATAATAATATTTCTCTCAAACTTCTCACGACCACGGGTAAACCCATACTCACCAAGCAAATGCATAAGCATATCTCACAACACTTTAAAATAAGAGTTATGAGATAAAACAATAAAGTCAAATATAAGCTCCAATTCGTGCCACTTGTAACTAATAACTATAGCCCATACAATAGTCTTGGTCGTCCTCTTCCTTTACAAGACTAAGCACGGTGAGATTTTTTCAACATGTATCATTTCAACCATCGCTAACAAATATCACCTTGATTGAAAATAATACATATGCTTTTATTATCATCAAAACAACTATCATATTTCACCATAAAAATTAGACTTAATGTAAAGTCAAACCACTCTAAGAATTTTCACATTGTCCTCACCGACAACTATAATTTAAAAGAACTATCATACTCCACCATAAATAATGAGATTGCAACTAAATTCATACCATAAATTCTACACAATCGAGGTTGTCAGGAAAGAGAGTCGGAGTCACATCTTTGCAACCCTGATTAACCCTAATCGAACCCATGCCATGTTGGTTATTTTACAGCATTTTAACCACCAAGCCACTTGATGTTTTTGTGATATTATTTGACTTCCACTACATGATATCCAATATTAAACTTCCTTTTCAAAAAACCAATTAATTCTTTTTCTTTTTTTTCCGAACGGTTTCGAACCCTTTTTCTCCTTTCTCATTCGCAATCTAAATCCAAAAGTTTGCGATTTTCATCTATTTCTTCCCCTTTTTCCTACGACATATGTCTTGAAAAATGAAAATGTAGGTGACCTTATAGGCTTCTATGGTTGAATCACTTGATATGTTTCTCATACTAACTTTATACAGTAACTTTTTTCATTTGATGTGTATTTTGAATTATTTAATTAGCTCATTGTTTAAATTTTGCTCATTGTTTAGATTTTGTATGACGAGTTTCAACTTCGGTGCATTTTGCTCATTGTAGTCTTTATTGAAATGTTAAACATAATACATTTAAAAATGTCGACAACTAATAATATAATCAACCTGACGCTTATATATGAAAATTGAAACAAACTCGTGCATCGCACGGGTAAAGGTCTAGTTAGTATCAAATATTTCTTAGCCAACGCCTTTAAAAGTTAACACTTACCCTTATTTTATGATGTGAAATATCAGACAATAATGTAACCATAGATCATAATAAGAATTTTTATCCTTGGATGAAACAAAAGCTCTCATAACAATTGTTGGGGAGTGTCAGGAGTAAAAACGGGTCAATGTTCTAGGATCACAAGTGAATGAGACACCATATCTCCACCCAAAATCTTAAAATATTAAAAATATAAGTCATATTTTTTATACATCTAACATTTAATCAATTTATAAGTTGATGCGAGATTAACACTCATAATTGATTATCAGGACATGGAATCTTCTCAAGGATTGTCCATCTAAAAATAATTTTTGCGACATTATTGAGGGAATTTGAATTCTCATTTGAATTCGAAACTTCGGGTTTTTCAAAAGACATTGTGTAGGACTAGTTTATTTAATTTTTGTTTACGTTATCTTAAAAGTTGATTGATTTTTAGAGATATAAGTAAACTAGAAATTTACTTGTATTTGTTTACAAACTACAATTAAAAAAAATAGAAATGATTTTAACGGTCTCTTCCATATATCACATTCGCTTAATCAGATTATTCCTCACACACTATTAAAGGTCCGTTTGTTATAGTTTTTTATAAAATAGATTAATGTAGTGTAACATATTTTTGTTAAAAAAAATTTAACAAAGAAATTTTTAAGGAAAGCTTCAAATAAAAAATCAATTTGAATAGCTTATCTTAAAATGTCATTCTAGATATTTCATCATTTTGTTATAATTTTTTTGGATACTAAAATTTTGAAAAAATCTCTAAAAAAAAGCTATTTCAAATAGCTTTTCATAAAAATCATTTTTGAAATATATCATTTTGAAAAAATATGCGATTTTCACTATGTAAAATCTCGAACAATGAATATTTAGGTTAGTGAATGTCAAAATATCTTTTTTAACTTATAACAAATGAGTTTAAAATACCTTATACTATTTTCGAGTAAATTTCCAAAAAATCTATTTTTAAAAATACAAAGGAAAATTCATTTTTTTAAAATTTATAACAAACAGACCCTAAATTAGAGTAGCTTTTCATTATTTTATACGTTTAAGATTTTATTTTTTTTGAAGGGGTTTAAGATGTTTGTATATTTTGAATATTTTTAAAAGTGATTATGTTTCTTAATTAAATAATGATTTTAAATATAAAATAATATTTTTTAGGGAAAATATAAATAATAATTAAGCGGGTGTTTGATTGGTATATCAAATCTATAAGACATGGATTAGATCATTAAAGAAAAAAAGATATATAAATGTTTAAATAAACCTGCCTGCAGCACAACACCCCATCACAAGGCCATGAAGATGACGAGGAACTCTAGTTATTTTAGTAAGAATCCATGCAAGAGTTGTCCCAATAATATATCTCAGAAGAATATTTAACGGCATAAACCACCTATATAATTAATTCATCAAAGCACCCCTCAAAAAAACATTCATCAAAGCAATTAAGCATCTCTTCTTAATTCCAAAAATCAATTAAACGGAGAAATGAATGGAAACAAATGTCACATGCGGAACAAATGTGTATCTAGGTCTAAAATAAATTTTAAAATGGAGCCTTTTAAAACAACTAAAATAAGAGATTATAAAGGACATGTCCTCCTAAGTCCTAACAATCGTAAGACCCATAATTTACAGATTGGCATCTCATTTTTTTTTATAATTTTTTTTTTATATATATATAAACCATTATTTACACTTGAATAAAAGGTAAACGGGCAACAAGCTGTGCCGCTAGACCTTTTTGGATGGCAAAACCAATCCTCGTAAACATAACATTCATGGACCTAGAAGACATGACATTGCTATGCATGACCTTTTGAACTCTATGTTGAAGGCCAAAATCCTCTGGTGCTAGGAAACCAAAAGTGTCAAAAGCAAATGGTATACAAGTATGTTGATTGTCAGAACACGCTTTCTCGTGTTTGGCCACCCTACTTGACGCATCTTTTATGGTTGTATGGCATACGGTAAAATGTCTGACACCTAATCCCACACTGAATTCTAACATTTGTTTGGTTAATGGCTCGTTAGAGAATCTTAACCAATCTTAGGCGCCATAAATGGATTAGATTAGTTTCTTCTAATTGTTTGCCTCAATGGTATTCTTATTCTTGCTTGGATTAGGGTTTTAATAACCATAGCAAGAACATTTTTTGGTTCGAAGAATTTGAGAGTTAGTTAAAAAGGAATTGGCACATCAATTTCAACCATACGTGGTGTGAGGGAAATTGCTACCTAGATTAACTTGTGAACTTCAGTCTTAGCTTAAACATTATGGATTTGCTCATCCTTCACAATATTCCTATGGATGCGTTGAAGTTTCTCTTAGTTGATGATACCTCTCGAGTCACTTCTCCTAGGTTTGTTTGAATATTTTTAGGTTGTGTCTGGTTGTTTCTTCTTTGGCGGTCAGACCCTCTTTTATACCCAAACAAAAGGGTTGACAAGTTGTGATTGATTGTCGGTGCAAAAAAGCTTAAACTGACAATGTATAGTTTCTAATCTCTTAAAATTTAGCGAGGAACTCTTTTTTAAGTCGATATTAGAGTATCCTTAAAAAAAATCTATGGAAGCAAAGGCTTTCCAAGCTGGTGGCTAAGTATAAAACAAAATCTATTACAGTCAATAATAAGTTAGTAGAAATTAACTTACAGCATAATCAAGCTCTTCAAAGTTATAGTTTTTGCTAGACTGCTATAAAGAAGAGCTGGAGTGAAGACAAAATATACGATCTGTACAATAAAAATATGCATTCATAATTATTAATTATAATTTGTTGCCAAGTAATGTTCTATTTCTCATTTAATCTTTAATTAAAAACAAAACAAAAGAGGATTGAAAGAAAGACAAAAATAAAAATTGTTCAGAATGAAAATGATTTAAATTTTATACCTATATATGAGTCATGAAAAAAAATTGGTGGTTTAAATATTAATTAACTTACAATATTGAGGTGCTTCTTGGCATTCTTTGTGAGTATGGCAATGTTATCAAGTGCAAGTACAGCCCCAATAATAGCAATGAACAAAGTGTTCACAACTGGTGCTAATGCAACTAAGAAAAGCTTCAAGAAGTTCATAATGAGATACCTTTTTGCACCACTCCAAACCAAGTTGTATACTATATATATGAAACAATTTCAGCTTTCAAGTAAACACAAAATATAATGAGAGGGGTTTTAATATTTCTCTTAGACAAGAAGGTAATCACTAATATGATTATTTTTGTTAACACAACCAATTGGATTATGGACAAAATGGCTGTAGAGTGATGAAATTAGCCACTTTGAATTTTATAAGGACTTTGAAAATTTAACAACCAAAAGCAGCTAATTTTAATGTTTATTTATAAATTAAAAATGATAAAATAAATTATCACAATTTTTTTCATAACTTGAGCAAACACACTTATTATTATTCTTTGTTATCATTTATATTATAATAACTATTTGTCATTTTAGAATCATCTACAGCCAATTTTGTGAAAATAAGAAAATAATATTGGCTTGGCTATACAATTACATGAACCCTACAATACTTCTAATTAATGGACAAAATAAATGAAAACATATGTATATATATACCCTAATTAGATAAATGATGTCCACCGAGTCAAGATAATTTCAACCCATCCTTTTCTATTTCAGTGAAGTGTTAGACTGCAACATTCCTCACCCCCACATTCCTAAAAAATATTTCTAAAAAAATCACAAATGATTCTAGAAATTTCAAGACACATAACTTGTTTAAAGTACTTTTCATGTGATAGGATAGAGACATGATATGATATAAAGTTGGATAGAGATATGATATAAAGCTGGATAGAGATAGGATATGATAAGAACATGATAAACATTAATCTTTTCATGTGTTTGACGCGGACAAGATAACAAACATGATATCATTACAATTAAATGAAAAAATTGCTCTCATAATTAATTAAATATTATAGAAATGGAATGTTATTAATTATAATAAAAAATACATGCTACCATTATTTTTAAAATGACAATATTCTAAAAACGACAGGATATCAAGATAATAAATAAGGAATGATCTTCTAATCCATCAGGATAATTTCTAACCCAGCATATACTCAGGATAGAATTACAAAGGAAAGTCAGGATAGGATAGGAAAATGGTTTATTTTATCCTATCACATTGGTGCATCAAACATGAGATTTAAGCAGGATATGATTAATGTATCATATCCTGACTCCCTATCCTGACCATCCAACGGGCCCTTAGACTACACAAAATTCATTTTTTTTTCTTCAAATAAAATAAAGTTTATCCCAAATTATTATAAAAGCTTTTTTTTTTTCCTTCAAATGTACACTTTCAGACGAGATTTGTCTAAATTATATATAACTCAGGACGGGATTTGTCTAAAAGTAAACTTTTGAACATAATTTCATCACTCTCATTAAAATTTAGACATAATACTCAATTCACTCACTCCTACACTATTTTGGTCAAATGGACAAATATGATTGAAATACAATCGTGATCACATTATCAACATGTTTTTGGTGAGATATACTTATGAATTGATTCGATCATACTAAAGTAACAAAAATACTTTATGCACTTTTAGTGAAGCTCTATTTAAATTTAAACTTGGTGATAAAAAATTGATTCATTAGGTGAAACCAATATACCGTAAAATAAAAGAATCGATAATAAAATCTAAAATCTAATTATGCGGTTTAGATTTAGGGTGATATATTTTGAATTATGTGAAAGCGATATCTAAACCAATAGAAATCAAGTTTGATTTGATTCCCTCAAAAAAAAAAATGATTTGAACCCTTCTTTTTAATTTTAAAAAAAGAAGTTTGAGTTGTATCTTCGAGTCACATGTTTGATTCTTACATCCCTAGATCTAATGAATTTTCTGGGTTGGTTCAATCAATATAGAGTGGATTCATATTTTACAAGAACATGGGTTCAATCTCTTTGATCCTTGAGATGCTTCTCATCTTGATTAACACCAAAAACCTAACTAATGCAAACATTCTTTAATGACAAACAATAATTTATTAGGAAAGATTTCGTTCATGTAACAATGATTTGTTACTAAATTAATCATGTTGTTGATGTAACAATTTTTTTTTTATCATGTTGTTCATTATCAGATGGCATACTAAGATATATGAAAAATAACAGACAACAAAGCACCAGTGGTCTTTGGTACCCTGCCACGGTACAGACCGGGTTCAATTCCCGGCTGGTGCATTTATTTTTTTATTTTTTTCCATCTTCATCTTTTCTTCATATACCTATGTTCGATTCTCTGCTTCTGCGTTTATATTTATTTATTTATTTTTGTTTTTGGTATGTTCCTGAAAATTATAATTATTTTTCTATCTTACTATACTTAATTTATTTTCCTTTTCAAATTGATTATACAGTATCGAACACTTATGATTTAGATTGAAAACTAGGATGAGTTTATCCATCCATCATCTCTCCTTAAGATCGAGTTTATCCAACTGGTGACAAACTAAAAATAATTAAGCACTTAATTGAGTAAGCACTCGTTTGGTTGTGCGTTTAAAAACCTCAAACGTGAGTTTGAAAAGGTAAACACCAGTTTATTAAAGTCATGAAGTATTGCAACTTTGTGACGTTATGTTGCTTTTAATTTGACAGCTTAGATGTGTTTTAAGAGTCTCACCTTAGATGAGGTAAGATCTAAAAATAAGTTTATAAAAAGTTTATAAATGAGAACATATATCATCTTACAAGTTTGTTTTTTAAAGGTTGAGTTAGGCCCAACCTAAATGTGGAGTTAGACTTAACCATTTAAGATAAAGTATTAAATTAATAACTTTGGCAATTGATACGTGAAGAAGGTGAGTTAAAGCAGTACTAATATTTAGAGGTGTGACTTCCTTCGCCATTGAAATTAATACAAGAAGAATGTGAATAATTACCTCTAGTTTCATCAATATTTTCATTCTAAAAAAGCATTTGATGAACCACCAATAAAAAGCATCGTTACTCGAAGATATGCCTAACCCAAGAAACTATGATGAATTTCGATGATATTTGAACACGAGAGTCATTTTCTAGCCACTAGACTACTTGATAAAAAAAATGGATTAACTATTGGAATCTTCATTTCCAATGTTTTTTTTTTCTTATTCTTTTTCCCTTGGCAACTTTTTTTTTTTTTTGAGTAAATTTTCCCTTGGCACTTTTTTGAGAAGCTCAAAACATTGACAATAATTAGAATCATATTCTTAGCTTTATAAAAGAGTTGTAATAGGAGAGAGTATCCTTTGAGCTTAACTCAGTTGGTAGGGATATTATATTTTATATGTAGGGGTTGAGGTTTGAACTCCGGATACTCCACTTCTCCACAATTAAATTGTGTGAGCTCTAGCCACTAGGCTACTTAACCAAAAAAAAAAAAAAAAATAGGAGAGAGTAATTGACATAGGGCCCGTTTGTTTTAGATTCTAAGAAAATGGATTTTTCTTTGTATTTGTAAAAATATATATTTTTTGAAAATTTAGTCAAAAATAGTAGAAGTTATTTTAAATTCATTCGGTATAAGTTAAAAAAAAGATTTTGACATTCACTAACTTAAATATTCATTGTTCGAGATTTTACATAGTAAAAATTGCATATTTTTTCAAAATGATATTTTTCAAAAATGGTTTTTATTTAAAGATTTTTTCAAAATTTAGTATTCAAATTTTTTTTTAACAAAATGATGAAATACTTAGAATGACATTTTAAGATAAGCTATTCAAACAGATTTTTCATTTAAAGCTTTCTTTAAAAATTTCTTTGTTAAAAAAAATATAACAAAAATATATTACATTACAACAATCTATTTTACAAAAAGCTATAATAAACATGCCCATATATATATATATATATATATATATATATATATATATATATATATTATCGAACGGCAATGATTGGGACTTTGCAAGAAGTTCACAAGTGTGGTCTCAATATAGCATGCGGACTCTCATACTATCTTTCACAATCTTTTTAAAGTCTTGCCGTCGCGTGGTTGATGCATATGACTCGTTTTTTAATAGGTTGTGCTAACAAGTGATCTATAAATATTGGACAAATAGTTATTTTTGTTACCGATGTGATGAATAACTACAATAGTTTTCAATGTAATCAAATTATTAAGTGTACAGTCTGGTAGTCAAAATAATATATAACATAGTTAAAAACTTAAAATAGATAAACAACCAAAGACTATTTGATTACTGGGGTACACAAAGACTACTTTGAAGAATTAATCTCTTTTTTTTGTTTTTACTTGCAGCGGAAGGTCTTAATATTGTGATGAAAGCTTTGGTTGAGAATAACTTATTCATAGGGTATGTTGTGGGCACGGTTAATCAGGTTGTGGTTTTTCACCTTCAATTTGCAGATGATACTCTGTTGGTGGGGAATAAAAGTTGGGCAAACGTGCGGGCTTTGCGAGCAGCGCTTGTGATTTTTGAATCTATGTCTGGTCTGAAAGTGAATTTTAATAAAAGTTTATTGGTGGGTAGTAACATTTATGAGTCTTGGTTAAATGAGGCGGCTATGGTCTTGCGTTGTAAAGTGGGAAAAATTCCTTTTATGTATCTAGGCATGCCTACCGGTGGTAATCCGCGGAGATTAAAGTTTTGGGAACCAATCGTGAATCGCGTTAAATCTAAATTGTCGGGTTGGAATAGTCGTTTTCTCTCTTTCGGTGGTCACTTGATTCTTCTCAAATTTGTGCCGACTTCTCTGCCTGTCTATGTTTTTTCCTTCTTCAAAGCTCCAACAGGTATAATCTCTTCCATTGATTCTTTATTGAATAATTTTTTTTTTTTTGGGGGGGAGGGGGGGGGGGGGGAGTGAGGATTGTAGAAAAATTTCTTGGATAGGTTGGAAGACCTTATGTTCTAAAAAGGAGCATGGAGGTTTGGGGGTGAGGAAGTTGAAGGGGTTTAATGTGGTCTTACTAGGCAAATGGTGTTGGAGGATGTTAGTGGATAGGGAAGGCTTGTGGTGTCATGTTTTAGTCGCCCGTTATGGAGAAGCTGGTGGGGGGTTGGAGGTGGCGGGAGGTAGCTAGGATTCGTGATGGGGTGGATGACATTGGTGGTGGGTGGTTTGGTGATAGTGTTAGGCGGTGGGTGGGTGATGGGGCCGCGACGCTCTTCTGGTCGCATAGGTGGTTGGGGGTGACCCGCTTTGTGAGCGTTTTCCGCGCTTATTCGACCTGGCTGAGAACAAAACTATTTCTGTTGCATCTATGTTCTCGAGGGGTCTGGAGATGGATGGGGAGGGTTGGAGGCGGCGGCGTCGGCTTTGGGCGTGGGAGGAGGCTCTGGTAGAGGAGTGTAGGGCGTTACTATTTGATTTCTTTTTGGTTCCTAATATTTCATATTCTTGGAAGTGGCTTCCTGATGTTGCAGAGGGTTACTCCGTGAGGGGTGCATGTGATTTGTTGACTGGTGGTGATGAGGTCCATCTGGATTTACCTGTCGAGTTGGTGTGGTATCAATAGGTCCCTGTGAAGGTCTCGGTTTTTGCGTGGCGGTTGATTCAGGATCGTCTTCCAACAAAAGCTAATTTGGCTTTTTGTGGTGTTATTCCTGCAGATGATGTCCTTTGTGTGTCTGGATGCGGTCACGTAGAGACGGCCGAGCATTTATTCTTATCATGTCCCGTGTTCGTATCTTTATGGCAGCAGGTGCGCGGTTGGATTGGTTTTGATGGGGTGGATTTTAATGTTATTGTAGATCATCTGGTGCAGTTTTCTCAGCAGACAGGGGGTGGCAGAGCTAAGAGGTCGTTCATGCAGCTTATATGGCTCATGTGTACTTGGGTGATGTGGAACGAGCGTAATAATAAATGTTTCAAGAATATTGTTACTCTTGTGCCTCGTCTGTTAGATAAGATCAAATTGTTAGCGTTAGCGTGCCTGAAGGCTAAAAAGACTGTGTTTGTTTATGGCACGCAGAGATGGTGGTCTAGCCCTTTAGATTGTTTGGGTATAGGTTAATTTGTTTTTGTTTTGTGCTTTGTTGATCATGAACCTATGTAACTTATAGTGGTCTCTTAGACACTCCTTGTGCTTGAGAACTGTTGTTTCTTGATGGTATATAATTTCATTTTGATTTCTTAAAAAAAAAAAAAATTGACTAACAAAGTTCATAATCAAATACTACCTTATAATTTTGCTACATTAAAAAAATGCTGTGATTATTAGTTATACATTCATAAACAATAGCGACTACTTATTTTATAAATATTTGATTCATGCTAACAAAAGTGTGTTAAAGGTATTGTTTAGAAACAGAGACTTGCTAACTAGTGTCCTCGAGGCAATGATTAAAGAAACTATAAATAGAAAATAAAAGTGCCCTTGGGGCATTTGAAAAAGAAACAAAATAGAAATTATGTGTTGGATAGAAAGTGATGAAAAGTGGTCAAGTCAACTTGTAAAAAGTTTAAAAATTGTTGTTTTCAATGTAAAACTACTAATTTTGGCTACCTTACTAGTGCCCTAAGGGCACTTGTTAACAAGACCCACATAAAATTTATCTTGAAAATATAAGCTTTAACTTTTGATTAAGTAAGAATCACATCCCTATTTATAAAAAGTTACTTATTTTGATTATTTAACCATATGTGTAAGTTTAATTTCAATGGATTACCATATATATATATATATATATATATATATATATATATATATATATATATATATATATATATAGGCTACTAACTTATATCCACCTAAAAATATTAAGGTGCAAGTTAGCAAATATTATTTCCTTAAAAGTTTGTCTCATATTATTACAGGTTTATAAGTTAGTCAATATTATTTTTTTTAATGAAAAATCAATTTTCACCTGTGTTTTTTTTTTTTTACAATTTTTTTTTTTGAAACATCACTTTTTTTAGAGGAATTCAAAACATTTTAGTTGATCCCTTAAAAAAACATTTTAGTTGAACCCAAAAGAAAATAAATTGTTACTTCATTTTCTTTGTTAATTATAAGTAAGGAGCCAACATACTTTCTTGTCTTTTTACATTTGAAATATGTTCCTTGTAAGACTTGACGAGTTCTACCTCGTAACGTTTTAATATATTTAAGTCAGAGCAATTGATTAATCGGAACAAATCAACATATTTCACGGAAATGCCGCCGAAAAACCTTGGAAATAATTATGTCCATCTATTAGTCACTAAACTGCCCTTCGATTTAAAATTAATTTGAATAGAGATAAAATGGTGTTTTAGTGAAATATTAGGTATTCAACTCGTGCGTTGCACAGTCTTTGTTAAAATGCACTTATATAACAAGCATATTTGTGATTGCAACGACATTGATTATTGTTTTCATGTCTTGAACAAGGAGCTTCATCTTGACCCAACAACAATTGATATAACAAGTATTCAGTTTTAGTCAAATCAATTTCAGAGTTTTAGATAAGTTGGTTTTGTTATATATTTTCCCTTTATGAATAACCTTTTTAAATAAAAGGGTTAAATAAGTTTTTGCTTCCTATAGATATATCAAATTTTGTTTTTAGTCTTCATAAAAAAGTTGACATGTTTTAGGCCTATAAAAAATTTCAACATAATAATATTTTAGTTCTTGCTAAATTCAAATTTATTTAATTATTCTTACACTTATAAGTTTTTTAATGATTTCATACACGTTTTAAATATTATAAAAAATTCTTCCCTAAAAAATTAACTCAAAAAATGATTTTTAGGTCTTGACTTTCATCAGATTTATCTTGAATTTTTGAAAATTTAAAAAAGTCATATTTAATTCATTTTACGTTAAAATATACACATATGAGATTTTATTAGTTACTGTCATGATCAAGTCACATGTGAAAACAAAACTTAAAATGTAACTCTCTTCTTAGACAAGATTAATCCGAAGTAGCAATTCAATGCTTTCATTAGATCATATTCATGTAAAACACAAAAAAGTAGACATTTCTCAAACTTATGTTTAACTTTTAACCATTTACTTGGAGTAATAATTACTATATATATATATATATATATATATATATAGTTATATATATATATATATATAGTTATGCATAATTTTATAATAATATATAACAATATAAAATTATAATTTTTTTTTTATAACTTAAGTACTGCTAAATTCTGACATCATAATCTATATTTGATATGGTTACACTACTCACTCCACTCACCTTGATAGAATACTAGTACATATTTAATCATTCACACTCCAATTTTTTAAAAAGACATAGGTATTATTATATCAATTTTTCAAATATTAATGGATCCTATAATACAGACACAATTCTATCTTTTAAGAAAAACATCTCTGTCAGAGAAGCACGTAAAAAAGACACATCTTTAAATCATTCACCTGCCAATGCAGTCAGTGAGGCAACAACCCTTGAACACCAAGCATATGCATGTATGCAAAAGCAAACAAGTTTTTTAATAACTAACTCGCATACAAAGCTCTTGTTTTGATAAACAACTTAATTGAGAGCTTATAGATTAAGCTTTTAGCATATAAGCTATTTTTATAACAAAAGGTAAAATAAAATTGAACGTTTTTGTTGTTTTCACAAGCTATCTTGGAGAGTTGCATGTGGAAATAAACTCAAAACAACTAATGAATATGTCATAAGCTCTCTCAAACAGTCTTGCAAGTGTTTATGTCAGTAGATAAATTCAAATAAGTCAATTTAAACAAACCCAAATACATAACTCTAAAATGTGTTTATCTATGTTTATGCTAGTAGATAAACACATAATTACTAATATTTGCACATCTTAAAATTATTGATTTTGCACACAAGTGTTGATTGGTAAGTGATATGGTAAAATGCAGATGCCACTCTTATCTAATTGCCATTGTAACATAATTAACTGAATGCAATTCAAAATTGGTTTGAAAGTATCATTTTATGGTACTTTTGTAAATTGGGTCACCAAAATTTTCAGGAAATTTACAAAAAGTTAAGTAGTATTTTATGGTACTTTTCCGAATTAGGTCACCAAAATTTCCAAGAAATTTACAAAAAATTAAGTAGCATCATGGTACTTTTGCGAATTGGGTCATCACAATTTTTAGGAAATTTGCAAAAAATGGAGCACCAACTAACGAACTAGAAAAAATGGAAATAAATAAAAAGAAAAACTAACCGGACCCGCCAATACTATGACATGAGTGACTGTTTGAAATTTATATATTTTTATCTTTGAAATCACATAGATATCTCTCTATCTTAGACTCTTAGCTAACATACATCAATAAAACTATCAGTATATGAAAACAACCTTATAAATTCTTTTTTAACAAAATTTAACTTTAAATTTATGAAGTAACATGTTGATAACTTCAAATTGATAATATTAAGTAAACAATAGAATCGTGTTATAAATAAATGTGAGATGCTCACATATATTTGAAACTACTGCGAATGCAAATTGCGTACCAATTATGTATACACTCCTACATACTTAATTCTTTAAGAGTGGCAAATTGCGTATTGTACCAAAAAAGTCAATTGTGAACCTATGACTACTAATAGCTATGCAAAATTACTGTACTTATGCATTGACTTGTTCGATTTGATGGTCAATTTATTTTCTATATTGTTAATCATTTGGATTGTCAAATTTTAAGGACATGACATGAAAGTTTAACTTTTTTGTCACGTTAGTCTAAGGTGTAAAATTGTTATATTTATTTAAGTTTAATATTTGTTCAATAACTCGAAGCTCACAAGTATTTGCATTGGAAATGACATGAAAATTAATATTGCACAATCACAAGCATTTAGAGATTAAGGGAGAACTTCCTCATGAGGAGAAGCCAAAGGAGCAAAAAGAAGAATGCACAAAGAGAAAGTTACCTCATGGGGTAAAGGCAAAGCCGTTTACGAGGCTTTTAGCAATGCTTTTGACACAAGTTTCACAATTATAGTTAATCTGCATATTTGAATTCTTTAGTATCAATGTCTATTAACCAGTAGGAATCACTCGCAAAGCATGAAGCCTGGGATGCTACATTTGACGCTATACATAAAATTATTGATGATGAGGGTTTAGATACACAAACATATGAGGATACAATGGATAGAGCCTGCGAGGAGTTTCTCGTATAGTATGCAACATTCTATTTCTGTTTGTTATAAGTAGGGTTTTCTGCATTATGCACTGTAGCATAATGAGTGTATATGAGATGTTATGCTTCAAACAAAGAAGCATGAGATTTCGAAAGACTCGGAAGGTAAGGATGGTTGAGGGAGGAACCTGAAAAAATATTGAATTAGTTTTATAGGTCTTTAAAAAGAAAAAAAATGCTCTTGGAACCTGAAAATTTAATATCAGTTAAATAATTTGAAGCTGACAATTATTTGCATTGCACAATTACAAGCAATTGGAGATTAGTCATGTTACGTTATTACATTAAGAAGGAATTAAATATGATTCAATTTCTTCAATGACATTCTTTTGGTGACTTTAACAGCAATGAGAGCTAAAATAGTAGCTGTTGGGACAAAGATAACATCAGGAATGGCTTTCATGACACTTAGTTGAGGCACAGATTGTCCTGTTCTCTTAGCTACCATAGCTGCTGGAGGTGCCACTATTCCAGTGATCATCATAGAATCATCTACTTTGCTTATATTTACATTCTTAATCATGAAATCATTGAAAATAATTTTCTTCTTATCTTCCTCTGATGTATTATTCCAATCTCTGAAAAAGACCTCAATTTCCTTGTGTGATGGTACATCATAATGCTTACCAGGCAAGGCCATGTTGATAGTGCTAGTAAAAAATAAGAAATTTTTTATCAGAAACTATAGTCCAAATTTGAACAACGGTTTTTCAATTTCTTTAATCCTTAACTCAAATCAGTTCAACATTTGTTTATTAAATTAGTTACATAAATTTAAGGGTATTAATTAATTCTGCTTTCATGATAAATTTGTAAAAAGTAGCAAATACATACCATGGATGACAAAATGTTTGGTTTTTTAGTTCTTGAATTTGTAAATTAAAATAATTCTTAATTTTTCCATGGCCATATTTTAGATGAATATTTTAAAATAATTTTCCTTTAAAATAATTTTCATGTTTAGACCATTATACTAGTATATAGCTTGAAACTAAAAAACAATAAAAGTTTCCCCACTTTCCTTTTTTTTTTCAAAAGTAAAATGATTAAAATTTCCATTGAAAGGACATGCTTACTTGAAGATATCAAGAATGGCAGTGTGGAAGGCTTCAAAGCTTTTAACTTCTTTCTTCATAAATTGATCATAGAGTGCTCCTGATACAAGATCTAATGTCTGGGATGCTATTCCCTCACCTGATGAAATATGACAAAATTTTGTGCAAATTTAATTTAAGACAAAAAAATTAAAAAAACTAGTGCAAGAAAATAAAAGAACAGAACATGAGACCTGATCCTCCCATGTAACTCATGATCATCCCCATGATGTTTTTGTATTTTATGAATGATAGACAGACCACAAAAGCTAATAACCATCACAAAGCCAATTATATATTTGTGTATATTTTAAGAAAAAATGTGGACCTAGGAAGTGAGTATATCTGTTTCTTTGGTGAAAGTAAAGTATTTTTTGTTCAGGATTTAAGTTATGTTTTTCTTTTCTTTTTTATATGTGAGATTCTTGGCTTGGAACGAGCATTTGGCTTTGAGATTCCATATCAAATATAGGGTTTTTCCAACCAATTTTATACATTCAAATTTAGAAATTGAAAAATTTGTATAACATCGTTCTTTGAAGAACCCTATGTTTAACTTTATTTTGGAATGTTTACATAGTGTTTTGTTCACTTTACTCTTTATCTACCGCATAACTTTTAATTAGTGTTTAATTTATTACTCAAATAATAAATAGCTCATTAATCATTTTTTAGGGAACATACCAAAAACAAAAAATTAGAAATGCAGAACTTGAAATGAAAGAAGTTATAGCAATTATCAACAGGGAATCGAACATGTTTGTTTACAAAGCACAATTTGGCAAAAAAGAATATAAAATTGGTAAAAAAGAAAAAAGAAATGCACCAGCCGGGAATCGAACCCGGGTCTGTACCGTGGCAGGGTACTATTCTACCACTAGACCACTGGTGCTTTTTTGTTTGTTGTCTGTCATTCTTTATATATATATATTACGTTGGACTCTGTTTAATGATTATTTTAGTAACCAATCATTGTTACATGAACCAAATCTTTCCTAATCACTTTTTTTTTTTGCATTAAAGAAAGTTTACATTAAGTTTTTTGACGCTAATGAAGATAAGACATACCTCGAAGATTAAACTCATGTTCTTCCAAAATATGATTCAACTCTATAATGATTGGATAAACCAAAAAAAAAATTCATCGAATCTAAGGATAGGTAAGACTCAAACCAATAACTCGAAGAAATCAAAGATATTATAACCCAGTTAAATTGGTTTAGTTATTCTTTTCATGTTAGGGTCCTAATCAAACTCGATTTCTATTGGTTCAAATATCACTTTCACCTAATTTAAAACTGATCACCCGAAACCTAAACCACACAATTAGATTTCATTATTAATTCGTTTATTTTACGTTATATCAGTTTTACCTGAGAACTTCACTAAAAGTGCATAAAGTATTTTTGTAACTTTAGTATGGTCTAATCAATTCATAAGCACATTTTAACAAAAACATGTCGACAATGTGATCACAACTGTATTTCGATCATATTTTTGTTATGATCATGTTTTTTATCCATCTTTTGTCAAGATATATGATCCATATTTTTTGTTACTTTTGATCATGTTTATGAGATGTGATCACATGATTGTGTTTTTCACACAATAGACCAATCTTCTAAAAGCACATCTCATAATCTGAATTGACAATCACATTTTGTGGATCATGTATCTTATTCCAACAACTTCTTGTATTCTTTTTATTTCTCATCTCTTTCACATCCCAATACCAATGTCATCTTTCTTCTATTTTCACCATGATCTAACCTTGTAACAAAAATAAAAATAAAAACTAACAATGGTTTTTCATCTCAAACTCATTTCAATAGTTCATCTCGAGCACTAAATTTCTGAAATAAATAATATTAAACAAAATATGAAATTGATCTCATATATTGAAACTTATAAACTAAACATAAATAGGTGTCATAATTTTACACAAACTTGATTAATAATGAAATGTTCACCAAAATCATGATACTCAACAATAGGTTGTACCCATCAATTTTCTTATGTTTCGGTTCCAGTCAAAAGGGTTATCCCATATAGTACAACGAAAATGAATGGTTCTCCATATGCAAACATTTGAAATTTAAATGTGCCCAAAAAAGTTTGCGTTCGGAAAATACTTGTCAAAGTAAAAACAAATGCAAAAAAGCAACAGTAAGAAGGGATTTTGGATCACATTAGCAAGCAATCAATGATAAAGTGCGCCAAAATAGTTTAGGAGTGAGTGAATTGAGTATTAAGTCTAAATTTTAGTAGGACTGATGAAGTTATGTTCAAAAGTTTACATTTAGACAAATGACTAAATGTAATTCCACATCATCGATCCACGTGAGGCATGAAAGAAACACATCTGAAAAACACAATTGACTATTAGCCTACTCGTATATAAAGTTTAATAGTTTTTATCTAATTTCCATAAAAATAAAAATAAAACAAATCAAATCCAATCACAATTCGACATGCCAACCATCAACCTTCTCACCTCACTCTGCTGAGAAGAAAAATCAAAATTCTGATTCTGATTCCTCATCTGATTCAAATTCCAAGAAACCCTCCGATCCAAAAAAATCGAAACTCTTCACCACTGTCAACGATGAAGTCGAACACGATCACAAGGAGGAGTTGAAGGCTGTCGCCTCCATCAATGTCACCGGCGAACCTGCTGGAGATGTTGCAGGCGAGTCTGCTGCCTTTGTCAAACCTAGGAGGAAATTCAAGCCGAAACAGCCTCAGCGCAAACCTGCAATTCCCAAAGTCCCTGCTCCTCCAGTCAAATCTTTACTCGAGCGCCGCAAATGTAACACCCCGTTTTCCCAACTTTAAAATAACATAGATTAATCAGAGTTTTTCAACTTAAAAACAGAGTGTCACATTCAACTTTACAAAAATCCTACAAATATAAATATAGCTAAATTGCTATTTATTAAAACTTCTGCTTTTATAAAAATTTAACAAACATGCAGCGGAAATAATTTCAACATCTTAAATAGATTCTTATAAAAATAGTTCAACATTGTTTAAAAGGAAATACGTAACAAGAAAACATGCAACAAAATAATCCTCATCCCGTTACGTATCAGAGCATCCTCGACGACACGGCGGAGATTACTCTCAACTGCACTATTCTTGGTCACCTGCAAATTACTCATACGAAGAGCAACATTTCCAAGCAGAAGGGGTGAAATTTCACATTCTATAATAATAAGCAACAATTCATGTAAAAGAATTAATCAACATAAAATAACAACAATTCATATAAGAGAATCAATCAACATAAAACAACAACAAATCATATAAGAGAATCAATCAACATAAAACAACAACAAATCATATAAGAGAATCAATCTACATAAAAATAGCAATAAATAATCATCAACAAATACTTCATATAATTTCATATATAAATCATCAATTAACTTCATTCATCAATGCAACAACAACAAAAATTCAACAATGCAACAACAACAACAACTCAACAATGCAACAACAAGTATGCATGTGGTACAAACATAGTGTCAAGCTCTCAACATAATATCGTAATTTGACTAAACAGGGCATCAAGCCCTCAACTTTAACAAGGCATCAAACCTTCAACTTAATGTCGTAATTCGACTAAACAGGGCATCAAGCCCTCAACTTTAACAAGGCATCAAGCCTTCAACTTTAACAAATGCTTATGCAATGATAAGACTCAAAAATACAACAACTATGACATCATAATCCACATAATAAAATATCTTTAAAAGATGTCCGTGTCAAATCAAAGCTACTGGATGCACAATTTAATCATCAACAACTTTCATATAAACATCACATAAAAAAAAACTTTCATATAAACATCATATAAATAGCTTTCATATAAACATCATATAAATAACTTTCATATAAACATCAAATAAATATCATATAAACAACTTTCATATAAACATCATATAAATAACTTTTATATAAACATCATATTAATAACTTCCATATAAACATCATATAAATAACTTTCAAACATCATATAATTAACTTCCATATAAACATCAAATAAATATCATATAAACAACTTTCATATAAATATCATATAAATAACTTTCATATAAACATCATATAAATAACTTCCATATAAACATCATATAAATAACTTTCATATAAACATCAAATAAATATCATATAAATAACTTTCATATAAACATCATATAAATAACTTTCATATAAACATCATATAATTAACTTCCATATAAATAACTTCCATATAAATATCATATAAATAACATATAAACAAGTTTCATATAAATATCATATAAACAATTTCCATATAAATATCATATAAATAACTTTCACATAAATATCATATAAATAACATATAAACAACTTCCATATAAATATCATATAAATAACATATAAACAACTTGCATATAAATATCAAATAAATAACATATAAACAACTTCCATATAAATATCTTATAAATAACTTTCACATAAATATCATATAAATAACGTATAAACAACTTTCACATAAATATCATATAAATAACTTATAAACAACTTTCACATAAATATCATATAAATAACATATAAACAACTTCCATATAAATATCATATAAATAACATATAAACAACTTTCATATAAATATCATGTTATTATAAACAACTTTCATATAAATATCATATAAATAATATATAAACAATTTCCATATAAATATAATATAAATAACATATAAACAACTTTCATATAAATATCATATAAATAACAACATATAAACAACTTTCATATAAATATCATATAAATAACATATAAACAACTTTCACATAAATATCATATAAACAACTTTCATATAAATAATATATAAACAACAACTTTCATATAAATATCATATAAATAATATATAAACAACTTTCATATAAATTAATGGGATTATCTATACTCTTAACAACCTAATTCAATTCAAAACCTAACTTTTGCAACAACAAAATTCAACAACAACAACAAGATTAAACCTTTTCAGAATTATTACTCATGATTAAAGAAGGTTAGTCTCACCCTTACCTTAGATTTACTACTACTTCTGAATTAGCAGTAGCGTCCTTCTCTCCTAAGGTCTTCTCCATTTTTCTCTCCAAAACTCTTGTACGTGTTTATGTTTTCAAACTTTTCTATTCTCTACCTAATATAATAATCATAATTTCTCTTACACCCCAAAACTACTCTTTTCCTCATAATCTTATTTATTTCTAAATTAAATATATATCTCTCTCTCTCACATAATAATACACCAAATAACAAATATATCTTTACACAAAATAACAAATATATTTATATACTAGATAACATATATATTTCCACACAAAATAACAAATATATTTCTATATTAGATAACATATATATTTTCATATTTCCACACAAAATAACAAATATATTTCTATACTAGATAACATATATATTTCCACACAAAATAAATACCAACATATAACATAACAAAATATCACTTCATCAAAATAAATCGACTAAATTATAAAAAGACATCTAATCTCAATAAAATAATAAATAATAAAAGTAGGGTATTACAGCAAACGCACCTCCGACGAGGCCATACCGGAGGTGGAGAAGCCTGAATTTGCGAAGTCTGTAGCCGAAATATTCCATGAAGAATATGTTGCCAATGTTTCGTGGCTAGAGATCGTGCCTGCTTACGAAGAAGAATATGAAGAAGCTGCCAAAGAAGAAAGCGAGGAAGACTTCGTTGCTGAGGGCTCTGAGGAAGACATTGATCCTGATGACGAGGAGAACAAGCCGTTGTCGTTCTACGAGCCCGACTCTCCATCTGAGAAATCAAGATCAAAGAAATCAGGATCTGAGTGACCGGATCCGGATATGAGTTGTTTGAAGGTCGAAGGATGAAGGAAGATTACAAAGCAAAAAAAAATATAGTATGTAACAAATAGTTTCTGTTATATTTTCATTTAAGTACTATTAAAAAAAAAAAGTCTTCCTCGCTTTCTTCTTTGGCAGCTTCTTCATATTCTTCTTCGTAAGCAGGCACGATCTCTGACCACGAGACATTGGCAACATATTCTTCATGGAATATTTCGGCTACAGACTTCGCAACTTCAGGCTTCTCCACCTCCGGTATGGCATCGCCGGAGGTGCGTTTGCGGCGCTCGAGTAAAGATTTGACTGGAGGAGCAGGGACTTTGGGAATTGCAGGTTTGCGCTAAGGCTGTTTCGGCTTGAATTTCCTCCTAGGTTTGACAGTGGCGGCGGACTTGCCTGCAACATCTCCGGCAGGTTTGCCGGTGACATTGATGGAGGCGACATCCTTCAACTCCTCCTTGTGATCGTGTTCGACTTCATCGTCGACAGTGGTGAATAGTTTTCGGCTTTTTTGGATCGGAGGGTTTCTTGGAATTTGAATCAGATGAGGAATTGGAATCAGAGTGAGGTGAGAGAAGGTTGATGGTTGACATGTCGAATTGTGATGGGATTTGATTTGTTTCTTTATGGAAAGTAGATAAAAACTATTAAAACTTTATATACTAGTAGGCTAATAGTGTGTTTCTTTCATGTCTCACGCGGATCGATGATGTGGAATTACGTGAACCGTTAAAAGTATATTTTATCGATGGCAGAGATTCAACTACACACGGATCGATGACGTGGACAATTTTGTAGAGGTAGTGCGATCATTTCCCACTGCAGTCATTTCCCACATAACTTATGCATCACCCCCATGTGATTTGGAATTTCTCTTCACGTGGCCATGAATAATGAATATTAATGTGTTTTTATTTTTTATTTTTAAGAATAATGAATATTGATGGTAACCGATTATTTTATAAAAGCATGGTTAAGTTACTAAAATGGAATGAAACTAAGGTCCCGTTTGGATTGAGCTTATTTTAAACTTATGTAAAAGAGCTTATGCAAATAAATAAGTTTTTATCTTAATTCATAAGTTCTTATTAACGAAAAGTGTATCTTCATAAACTCATTAACAAGTTTATAAATAATACATAAAGACATATTAATTTACGTGAGCTCTAAAATAAGTTAATCCAAACCTAAAAGATAACGCAAGCGTAAGATATACAAATGATATATAAAAATACAATGTTCCCACCTACATCAATATGTAGAAAAAACTTTTAAAACTAGAAGCATAAATAAAATTATACAAAATCAATCAAATATTTTTTTACTAAACTAAACATTGGATTGAAGTTTTATATAAATAAAAAATTATTTAATATGCGAGATACATTGACGTTAATGTCATTTTTTTTATGGAGACACTAACGTCATTTAATAAAACAAAAAACCTTAAAACATTAATTTGTTTGAAATAACAGACAACACACTAACATAGATATTAAGGAAGACGAAATCCAACAATAAAACACGGGCAACGACGCCGGTTTGAAGTGAAAACACAACCCTGATCGTAAAAAGGTGTCCGCCGATGACAAGGAGAAGACGTTCGTCGCCGGAGTAAAAGAGAACCAATGGTGGATCGAAACGGTGAATCCGAACAGCACTTCGAGGATGACAAGCTCAAGCTCTTAGTTATAATGTTGAAGTCGAGGATTAACTCACTGAAGAGTCATTATTTAGTGATTTTTTATATAATATTTAAGTCTGTTTTATTTAGATTTGATTTCGTTTTATTTAATATTATTCCTTTTAGATTTATTTTACTTTAATTGTAAGATATTTAATTTCAGGAACAAATATTCTGAAGATTTAGTCTTAGAGCAAAAGAAAGAGGATTCATAGCTGATTCGGTCAAGAAAATACGATGATTCGGCACAAAAATATAATCTACCAAGTCAGAAGCTTGACACGGCCCGTGCCACCCGCCACACCGCCGTGCGAACCCTCAGGATGCCCTTTTGCTGCTTTTTGCTTCATGGACAAGCTACCTATTAGTTTATTTCTGACCTAAAAGCTCGTGGTTTCTTGTGGAACATTTTAGTGATATATTTTCTTAGGGCTTAAGTCATTGTAAACTATAAATAGAGTAGCTAGCTATCACAACAATTCATCTTTTGTTCTTGGAATTCAATAGTGACAATTGTCTTTCTTAATAAAAGTTCTTTCTTTTATTTTCTTATTATTTTTATGTTCTTCTTCTTCTCCCCTATGTCTGCTTCAATCATGAGTGAATAGACCCTTCTTTATCTTGGGATTGTTGGATAAGTCTTAATGAGATAATTCTAACAAACCAAACCATAAATCCTAATTTTATATAAATCTACTTTCTCTTCTAATTTCACCGGTGTAATAATGAATTAACAATTACCAACTCATAAAGCGAACGCGGAGGGTTAGTAATCGTTAATTCATCATCTTAAATATCAATTCATAAAGCGAACGCGGAGTTTTGATATAGAAATTGGGTCCAATATAAAATTAGCGGTTTAAGGTTTGTTTGTGAATGATTTGTTATTAAGATGGACCAATAAATCCCAAGACGCTTTTTATTTTATTTTTTATTCATTAAAAATCAAACTTTTTTACTAAACTTTCTTCTATTTCTCTTCCAAAAAGTTAATTGAATTTAACCAACTCCCTATCGGAGTGATACTCTCTTTTTACTACTTCGGTAGAACCGTGCACTTGCAGTTTTACTCATCACTCACACCGCATCACCACCACCATACATTCAAGGTGTTGGAATGACATAATGAAAATGATCGAAGCTAAATCTCATAAAAGAAACTTTGTCTTATATTTCTCATTGGCCACCGAGGATTCAGATCCGGATCCAAATCTACCACCACAAACCACCACCAGCCACCACCATCACCGCCACAAACAACCATGAGATCCACCACAAAAAACCATCACCGCGAGCTTCTGCAACGTCCTCCTAAAGCAACCACTGCTGCTACGAAACCACCCCATAAGATCTCCGAATCTAGACAGGGTGGCAGTGGTTGTGAAAACCTGTCTCCGACAAAGTGTCGCCGTGAAAACGTACCTCCAGATCTGAAAACAGTTGAAGGCGCTGAAAACAGGAGATACCGAAGAGAGCACCTCCGTGAGGACAGCGACACAAGGTGATGCGGGTGGTCGAACCACCGTCGCACCACCACCACCACTATCTACATCGTGGAAGACAAAGTTTGGAAATGGGGGAGGCGTGGGTTGGCTTCTTAGAGAGAGGTCAGAGAAAATTTTCTTTTAGAGAGAGAAAGTTATTGTTAAGCAAGTGCATATCCCTATAAAACTAATTCAATATTTTTTCAAGTTCCTCCCTCAACCATCCTTACCTTCCGAGTTAAACTTCAAAAGCTCTTTCGAAATCTCATGCTTCTTTGTTTGAAGCATAACATCTCATATACACTTGTAACAACCCGTTTTCCTAACATATAAATAATATAAAATAAATCAGAGTTCATCGCAAATGGGATGTCACATTTCGTTCTTCAAAATATCATTTAACACAAATAAAGTTAAATTCACTATTTATTTAAACAACTGCTTCCAATAATTCAAAATAATGTCGCAGCGAAAATATTTAATCTTTAAGCATTACTTGAAACTAAGGCCTCATCATCAACAACATAAATAAAATCCACCTAAAAGTGGTCCAACATCAAATTATAAGAAGATACGTAACAATGGAAGATAAAACACATAAGAATCCACATCCCGTTACGTATCAGAGCATGACTCCTATGACGACATGAGAAATCAACTCACATCAGTTGTTACTCCTGAATATCTGCACGTTACCCACGTAGAGGTAACATTCAAACAGAAGGGGTGAGATTTCACATTCGATAATAATAAGCAATAATTCATGTAAAATAATTTAACAACACAAAACAACAGCAATTCATCATTAACAATGTTTCACATAAGTCCAACTACAAATCATCAATTAACTTCGCTCAACAATGCAACGACACGACTCAACAAATACAATGCAGTGCAATTATGCATGTGGTACCAACAAAGCAACAACTCCTTTCGCTAATGCCGTGATTCGGCTTTGACAGGCTACAACCCCTTTTGCTTAAACAATCACCAATACAGGCCATCGTAATTAAAATGAAATGATTATGCAATAACACAATTAAAATGCAACAACAACAACATCAACTTCGCATCACAATTTCACAATTACTCAACATTATTCTTCGCAAATAAACAATAATTTCATTCACACACTTATAATTACGAAACTCCAGCACGCATACCTTAATCGAAAACGCTTCAAAAACAACTCAAGGACATAACGAAATAATTATTAAAATACACCTAAATTCTTCATTAAATATAGGAACCACATTAAGAAAACCATTTCAAAATCTGGAACATTTTTAGTTTCGAAATTGCGCTAAAATCCAAACTTTCACTTCACCAAAAATCAGAATTTTTAGCACATTAGTTCCATTTTAAGTTATTCCACAACAAGATAACTCACATCCTGGGACAGAGACTATTATTATAAGGTAGTTCATCTCTTTATCTTTCCAACGCTTTGAACGGCGTACGAATCAGACTCCCAGAACTCAAGTTACGAATTTTTGAAGTTTCCAAAATTCAGCACTAACACAGCTACATGTTTGATCACTTTTTGCCCAATAACCCAAATTTTGACCCCATTCGATCCCAATTTGATAGGAAACATTACCTAGGATTACTCTACAACCTAAACATCAACTTTCACATTAAATTCATTATATTACTTACACTTTCAAGAATCAAATTGCAATTCAAAACCCTAACTTCTTTAACATCACAATTATCAACAACATCAAAGTTAACCCCTTTTTCAGAATTATAGAACTCATATTAAAGAAGGTTAGTCCCACTCTTACCTTAGATTGGATGAACTTTGAATTCTTTAAGCTTTCCCTTGCCCTCTCACAATGCTCTTCTCTTCTCTGACTTATCCCTTTCACGTTTTCTCCAAAAACTATTTTACGTGTCTGACTCTTCTTTTCCTAACCTCTCCTTATTCCTAACTTAACACATTCCCTCTTATTCCAATTTTGCCCTTACTGTCTCATTATTCTATTTTAATTTTATTCCTTCACTAATAATACTGTAATAAGCTACTAATGTTCACCAAAACATCACACAACACATCACAATTATTCAAATAAATTATTCAAAATGACACTAAACTCGGTAAAATAACTAAATAATAAATTAGGGCGTTACAACAGTCACTATGCGCATAATGAAGAAAACCCTACTTATAACAAACAGAAATAGAATGTTGCATACTATACAAGAAACTACTTGCAGGCTCTATCCATTGTATGTTATTACTAGTCTCATGAAGCCAAAGATATCCTCATATGTTTGTGTATCTAAACCCTCATCATCAATAATTTTATATATAGCGTCAAATTTAGCATCCCAAGCTTCATGCTTTGCGAGTGATTCCTACTGGTTAATAGACATTGATACTAAAGAATTTAAATATGCACATTAACTAAAATACGCCGTCTTTTGAATCCTCGAGGCTCCTATTTAATGGCCACAAATTGAAACTGACAAGAGGCATGACTCAAATGAGCAGAATCAATTGTTATTTTGATATCAGTTTCAATCTTCGAAATGAATAACTTCAACGTAGTTCTACCAACTTGGAGGTTCAGAGGCTTACATTCTTTGTTATGTTTGAACCGAAAATCACGCACCACATCTACGTGTATGCCGGATGCATCTGGAGGATCATGCAAATTCAATTTAAATAGTCCATTTCGAAAAGCATCTATGGGCGATGGCGAATCATCCATCTTTTCTGAAGAATGTATCAATGAATGCGTTGAAAAAACGCTAATACCGAAATTTGTATCAATGCGTTCACTAACACAAAGGGATTTACACTGTATAAAACCACCTCAAAAAAATAGGTTTTTTCCTCGCACCACTGCCTATTCATATTCACCAACACAATCACAATTTTAAACTTTTAACCAAACAAACAATCAATGGCAGTGATATTGATTGCATAAGATTAAATTAATTATGTAGATATAAATTGATTACGTAGATATATGACATGGTTATGAAATTTAGTTTATGTTTTTGCAAAATTATTGATTGTAACAAATTATTGGAGTTGCATAAGATTAATTTGGTTTCGTATTTACGTGAACTTGTTTTCTAATATTGTGAGTACGTGGTGATATTGCTTACATGATATATATAGTTGTTATTGCAATTTGTATTGTGATAAATCAATAAGTTTGATTAAAAATTAAATGGCTAAACTAAAATCATGAGACATTGATTTATTGAAATGTCGTTATGTCTAATTGTTAAGTTTGTTTATCCTGGTATTAAGAATAATTTGAAATGTTTTGGATTATTGTAAGTTGGTAAATGTTCATGGAAAATAGTAGAAAATATTAATGATTTTGGTTTATTGTTTATTTTTCTATTGTATTTATTTGTATTAACCTTTGAACATTTTAAACATGAAACTTGAATATAATACAATGGATTTATCATACATGTATTAGTTATATGAAAACTAATATCAAAATGTACGTGTTATATTTAATTTTATGTGCAGTATATGACTTGCATGTTGACTAAAATTACTAGACAACTTTTTAAAAGTGTTAAAAGAAGTTTCAGGGTGCTAGATTTAATCCATTTAGATGTATGTGATTTAGATGGTTGGTAAAAAGTATTTTGTTACTTTCATTGATGATTGTACTCGATTTTTTTATGTTTATTTAACGCATTCAAAAGATGAAGTGTTAGATAAATTCAAAATGTTTAAAGCACAAGTAGCACTTCTACGTGAAACTTTCGTTAAATGCTTTAGAAGCGATAGGGGAGGAGAGTAGCACTTCTACATGAAACTTTCGTTAAATGCTTTAGAAGCGATAGAGGAGGAGAGTTCTATCATTCAAGTTACTTTGAATCCACCAGTATTGTGCATCAAGTTACTGCACTCTACACCCTACAACAAAATAGAATAGCAGAAAGGAAAAATAGGACTTTGGTATAAATGATTAATGTCATGTTGTCATATTATAGATTATCCAAAGGATATTTGGGGGTGAAGCAATGCTAACAAATGTTACATCCTCAATAGGGTTCCAAACAAAAGGAACAAAATAACTCCATATGAACTTCGAAAACAAAGGAATTCAAATCTTAATTATTTAAAAGTTTGGGGTTTTAGAGCAATTCTGAAAGTGCATGTTTTTTGTTTTTTATGTGAAAATCGTGAAAGTCACTCCTTTAAGTGGAACGAGTTCATTCTTCAAGCAATTTACATAAAACACGCAATTGCGCAGAAACTCTGCGCCGCTGTCAACTAATCGTTTTATCACCGCCGTCTCCTCACCACCACCACCACCGACGACAACCGCCACCACCTCCTCATCCTCCACCTCTGCAACCACCACCACCAGTTTCTCTTTACTATTATTAATAATATTATAATTATCAGTTTTTTTTTGTTTTGTATTTTTCGTCCAATAACAAGAGACTTATAAAATTATAATCTCATTTTTCCCATTAGTTTTAGGTGCTATTATTGTAATTGGATCTATTTCCATGTTTTCTTGTTAATTAATGAAAATCAATTTTGTTATTTATTTAGTATATTCTGTTTTTTCCAGTTATGAATTTGATCCCATTCATTATTTTACAATTTTACTAAAACAATTCACTCTGGCACGTGAACAATGCATTAGAATCGTGTTGATTATGTTACAATGGCAATTAGAATAAAGTGGCATCTGCATTTCACCATATCACTTACACCAATCAACACTTGTGTGCAAAATCAGAATTTTTAAGATGTGCAACATTAGTAATTCTTTGAATGAGCAAAAACCTTCATTTTGAAACATCTCAAAGGCAAAGAAGGTATAGTGCAGTAGTTCCAACAAGAAATAATTTTTTTATGGCTAAAGAATAGAGCATGTTGCCATATTAACACCATGTACAACTGAAATAATACCATGTTGCAAAAGAGTGGAACACACGACCGGAATTTACACATTGTACATGATGTTAATAGACCAGCATTTACACATTCCCTCCCAAGCAGTTTCCAACATGTTAATCTGTGTCGAACTCTAATCAGATTCACTTTAATGCGATGTCCTTGACCTCTTTAAACCAGATTTCTTCAATGCAGAACATGATCTCAAAGTATAATTCACATTGACATTATGCACATCATCCTCATGCAATTCTTCCTTGGCTACCTGATATTGTGTAAGATCTTCATCCTTGTTCTGCATATAAGAGCAGGCCAAAATTATAAAAATTCATAATGTATGCATGTAAATTAGATACAAAGATATAGTTCAAAATTTTCCCTTTCAAAATACAACCAAGGTATCCGGGACCTGGATGCTTGTGAATTGTGATAATTAAATTTACTGTTATTAATTCAAAATTTCAGACATTAATTTCAGTATCGCAGCATGGAAGATAAATACATCATTATCAACTCTCAGATAGCTCTTACAAGTGTATGTTCTGGAAATGAGAACTGCAACTTTCATGTGCAAATATGCACAACAAAAATATACCGCCACAACAATACCAGCAAGGATATTTATTTGAAAATACATCGTGTTAAGCATCTCAATGGTTCAGCACTACTACAAATTGGATGGCAAGATATTATAAAGAATTACATATAACCAATATCTGTCAATGAATTATAATTTTGTAATTGGGTTATGTTGAGATCTTTGTTATTGTGCTACGCTACCCGCATTTATCCTTACTCTGGATGTCCAATCCTAGTCGTGAGGGAGTTATTATAGGGCCACCAACATTTTTCCACGCTCCAGATATTCAATATTGAGCATGAGGGGGCGTGTTGAGACTTGAGATCTTACATAGATATATGGTCAAATTAGTCCTTATAAGGCTTGACCAGTCCTCACCCCTCAAGTGACTTTTGGAATAGAGTTAAAGCCTATCACAAATTCTAAGATGGCATCTCACAATAACAGAGATCAAAGTCTATCCTAGAACTACTATTGAGCCATGGATAGTGTTGAGAGTCCCAAGGTGGATAAAATTATATGGCCTAAATAGTGGTTATATGTGGCGGTGGACATCCCTCACCATACATAAAATTTTTATGGAATTAAATTAGGCTAAACTAAACCCAAGTTATAAGAGATAGATATGCTGTTGATCCACTTGAGATATCTGTTATTAGGATACCGAATTTGGATCCTGGAGTCACCTAACCTAACTCCAAAAGCTTAGCTTAAAGAGTGAAGCTAACCCAAAACTTATAAGGACTATTTTGGCTATATTTCTAGTCAATGTAGGATCTCAACAACCGTCTAGCAACTAGAACTGGACATCTAGATCGTAAATAAATGCAAGTGACCCAATAGCAGCACAAAGTGTTTGGTACTTCATTAACAGTTTGATCTAAATTGTACTCTACACAAGCTCACCAGACTATGTTCCACCCTCAACTATTCTTACCTTACGACTCAATCTTCAAAGGCTTTGAAATCTTATGCTTCTTTGTTTGATGCAGAACATCACATAGCCACTTACCATGCTCTCTCTAACCCTCTTTCTATTAGAACTCACTTGGTCTGGCCTACAAACAATAATGGAACCCCAAAATGCTAACTCCCATCATGTCAGATGTTTTTCCAACAATCTCTGTTTCCTTTGAGTTTCAGATCTTAAAGAGTCTAAATGTTCTTGCTGGGTCTAAATCTTAAACCACAGTTGTACATGCAGCGTCATTACTATACTCATACTTCACGGAAGAGATACAACAGAAAATCAACCTTCAGAATGATTATAATGTTTTAGTGCAGAACATAGTGACATAATTCACAATTCTCTTTGGTACATGGTACGGGTTCACGGTACGCAACATGAGAAGAATTTGCTACATATGAGCGTATCGAGCTTTAGTATGTGTTTCGTAGCAAAAATAAAATAGTTCCCCAAACCCCCCACTATCCTTTGGTATTCCGTAAAGAGAAAAGTGAAGGATGTGTGGATGTGTGAAACTTTGGTTACGAAATTATTTGGTCTTAACCCCCTACTATTTTCGTTGTTTTGCTTAGTGGTTAGGAAATTATTTTCGATGTGCTTGGGGGTATCGAACTTGTGCTTATGTGGTAGTGGTACTTTGGTTACGTAAAACTACTGCAAATCGGTTTGCGCAAACCAATTTGTGGTTCTCTGATAAAACCAGCGAATTGTGTTACTGGTGCAGAAAACAAACTTTGACAAGATCAATCAACCGCTTCGACTAGTAATAGAGTCTACAAACAACAATTTCCATGCACCAAGCATTATAAAAAATATAGACAAATAAATCAGACCAATGATAAGCTGGATAAAATTTATGTCCCGCAAGGATGAGTTAACAGACAAATATCGAGCATAAAAAATTGAACTTGTTCATAACAAATATACACTACAGAAAAATAACAAATATAAAACTTGAAATTATAGAAAGCTTACATCCTCCCGGGGAGCTATCCTGTGATCACCTGATGATGCATTTCCTGGAATAAGTAAATATCCCATTAGAAACTCAGAATGAAGCCGAGATAAGAAATGATAATTAAACTAGCTGGAAAATGTGTTTTTGTTACCAGCAAAAGAATCAGGCTTTAAATCAGAATGACTACGTCCATCAGACGGTCCAAGTATGCTCAATTGATTTACAGAAGAAAATTTTCCTGGATTTTCACTGATCACCTTCTCATATCTATTTTCCAAATTTTGAACTCGAGACTGTATTTCTATAATCTTTTGAACGATGTCATTCCAGGACCTGTCATTATCATAATAATCCTGAGAATACCACAAATCAACCGAAGACTTGAACTCTACCAAATTTTCAACGTCACCACCTGATATCATTAAAACGGGATGTAGCATAAGAAATCACGAACTCTCATGTAAACAAATGACTAAAACCTGTTTCTAAAAGAGATCATATACTTAACATATGAAAAATCCAGAGGAAAACTGGGTCTCAAATTCTTTGTACTCATTTCATTAACAATAATAGGTAGAGATTTTTTGTAAGTCACATAAATAACAAAAATCACATACATATCTGCTACTAACCTATTGCAACTTTGTGACTATCTCCAAAACCAACATCAACATCACAATTTGATTTCTCTGGAAAATAAGAGAGAAAATTATAAACAAAAAGAGAAAAAATATTAAAAACAAAAATATACAAGAAAATGGCATACCATAGTAGGAGAATAAAGTATGGTTAGACATGTGTGATGCTAAATCACATTTCTCTTCAACTCTTTCTCTTTTTTTCCTCTTCAAAATTTTATTCCTATGCATCCGACCAGAAATAGGTACCGATTTGATGCCAGAACCATCTAATGTTAAGTGTGAAAAATCAAGCTGCTTTGTATAATTGAGTGCCGCAAGCTCTTTTTCATATTTACGTTCTTGAGAGTGAAGTAACCTCAGTTTCAACTCAACCCACTTACAGCGCCACATAGTCGGGCTTATGAACCTCTTCCAATGATCTGTTGTCCTTTTCTTTCTGAATGGTTAATAGAGAAAATTGTAAAACATACTATAAACTATCGAAATTGAAATTCAAGCAAAGAAATTGTAAATCGTAGTCAATATCACTCATAATAGAAAGAATTCCCATAATCTTGGGGAAAACAATTCCCAAAATCAGAGGTCTCTCACAAACCAAAATATAACCAACTATATGTAAAAAACTGTGGTCGAGCAAATAAAACAACTCAAAGTGAAATATACCTTCGTCGGACTGATTCATGCCAATCATCACACATTGATGAGAATGCAATGTCAGAAGACATTTTTGATTCGACTTCTGGATCACCGTAGGAAGCAGTTACAGCATTCTCTGAGCCTGAACCTGTATCACCAAAGGAGCTGCCACTCTCAGTGACATCATCCTCACCGAAATCTAACACCATAAAAGCTTTGCCAGAATTTTTGGACTCGGTGATATTAACTTCTACATCATTATCTCCCTTACACAGAGGAGTCTGTTCAATTGACATCATTTCCCGGGCACAATCATCAGCCTCACCATTTTCTGTAGGCTCAAGAACATTTAGTTCCGAAAATGCAGGGGCGTTTATATTCTCCAATTGGCTCTTTATCTCCAAGTCTGGGGACATTTTCACAAATCATGCAACCTTCACTGCTCAGAAATCATGCAAAAACCACAATATCATCATAAAAAACACGAGTCACAGATTGACCAAAGAAAAAAATAGATGCATAATAAACCAAGACTATAGAACAAATTGCAAAACGTCACCTTGATCCAATTTTTTTACTATTATAAAGGAAAATACATAACTAAAACTACTACATTCTTCATAATAATGGTAAACACATTCATATCTTGAAGGCCTGTCTGGTCACTCATGAGTCATGACCTACCAATTTATCGAACACGATAACCATTGGCATAATACAATTCTTGATGCATCATGAGATACGTAAAACATCTCATTTAAAGTTCTTGAATTACCACTCAATTATGACATAAGAAACAGTTTTCATTGATGTATGATCTTGGTATTCAGTGGAATTATGTAATAAACAATTCGAAAACTGACGAACCTTCCTCCACTCAAAATTATCCCTTTTTATCATATAGTTCAATATCCTCAAATCAGGTGCATCAATACACACAAAAAACATTGCAAACATCATCACAGTCTCAGTTTCCTCTACTCAATCAGAAAAAACCACAAATTCAAAAAAATAAAACAACAATTATCCACTCTTATCCAAAAATCAGACTTTGAAACAATAATTTAGAAAGGTATATACAAACATAAATGGATTTAAACGAATTTTGGCCCCCATTCGAGGTGGTTTTTGTGTTATGTTTTGAAATTTTCATAATGTAACAACCTCAGATATAGTTTTTTTGTCAAAAATAACAAGAAAATGTTAACAAGAAACATAACAGCAGCAATATTGATTAAACAAAGCTAAAAATCGTTTGTGAATAATATGATTACCTGAGAACAAACAACAATATGAACTGGATTGATCACTCGAAATGACCGATACACAAATGGCGACGCGCACAGGAACAGCCTCGCGATATGAAACTTGAAAGTAGTTGTGCTACAAGCAAGACCACGGCGGAACAGTACACACTGTAACAGTCACAAAAACAAAAAGCAAAGTCTAAGGTGCAGAATGCCATTGATATAAAATCAGGAGTTATGTATTTCAACACTTCCAAAACTGATGAACAATAGCATATCCATAGTTGATCACAATTAACATCAACAATGAACATCATTAACAACAACTAATACAACAAGATTTTGAGATGATCATAAAATAAAGAAATAGTCGATATAGTCAAGATAATTATGTATTTACAAAATATGATTGAAGAGTAACAACACACTCAGTAGCATCGACACTCCTTATCAAAGCCGTGTACGTGTTAGACACCAACACATGTGACTCATAGTCAACAAATAATATCACAACTAATTTTGAAGAATGTCACTAATACTATCACAAAATCCCTAATTTTGGACATTTGAAAACCCTAACAGTGATTCAATTGCATAATCAATTAACAAATTAATACAATTAGAATAAAAAACCCAAATCAAGATTTCAAAAAAATTCAGTGCAGATGAACGTTACACTAAAAAACCACAAATTCAAAAAAACAAGAAAGAAAAAAAAAATGATACCTTTTTAGTAAAAAACGAGAAGTGAAGCAAGAATTATGGAAGAAATGAAAATAAAGGAAGAAGCTTGGGAGCAAAGGAATCGAAGAGAGAGAAAGAGAGAGAGAGAGAGAGAGAGAGAGAGAGAGAGAGAGAGTGATTTCTGTTCCTAATGACACGTTACTATTCGTTTAACTTTTAGATTGATTTTTTTTAGTGAATTTGTTACATTAAGAAAAGAAAAACATTGAAACTTAATTGTAAAATTTATCACATAATAATACTTATCATGGTGTAACACAAGTGATGAAAAAAATTGAAGTGGGTCCATTTATATTAGAAATTATGGGTATGTTTCTTTTCTTAAAATATGTTTTTCAATTTTTTAAAAATTGAAAATGGGTCATTCATTTTGAGAATAAAATAATTGATATTACACTGAAAAAACCATTCATTTTGGTTGGGATAATTTTTTTTTTCTTTTTACTAATGAGTCCCTTATTCCAGAACAAAATGAGTAATATATATGATATATGATAGGAAGTTGAATTATATTCCTTCACACTTTTAACTGTCTAATGAAAATCCATCGATTCATCCTATTCTATAATCAGTATGCCTAAATGGTTCGGAAAAACAATTACAGACTCTCCACATATATCCTGAATTTGATGTTGTGCCTTTTCTTTTTTGTATAAATAAAAAAAAGTGTGGTATAGTTTCATGTTGTTGAATTTGATGAACCATCTGATGGAATGAAAGTTAGAGGATTCAATTATTAAAAAAAAAAAGTCTATAGTATTTTTATAATACATATATATGTTCCTTTCTGGATGATTGACATGGTTACAAACCAAAACAACGGCCTCAAAGCAATATCATAATTTAATTCCTAGCTAATATTTGCGCTGAAGACATTGCAGCATTATCTCAATTGCATACAACATCAGAGTAAAAGCCTATGGTTCTTCTTTCACAGTTTTGGATGTTTAATAATTCAACATCAAAAACTTCAAATTGTTTTGAGCTGAAAAATGTTGAAGGTCCTACCTGCAAAATACAAAACATCTTGATTGAAGGCCACACATGCATAGTTTAAAATTGTGGCTCACAACCATAATTGTGGCCGTTAAGTAAAAAGTTATGTGATCTCCGCAACTACATCGTGAAAGCAGTCGATGCTTCACGAGTCACATTTACCAGAAGTATCAAGAATCACAATGTAATCACACTACATCACAAAAGCAATTGATACTTCACCAGTCACATTTAACAGAAGTATCAAGAATCACAAAGTAATCACAATTGCAATTTAAAACATTGCCTATACATAAGATAAACACAAGAAAACTTCCATCGACCTTAGCATAAGTTTTTAGCAACTCTATAGCACCGACACTTCTAATCAAAGGCATGTTCGGTGTTTGACAAGTGTTTGTGTCCGACACCGACATATGTGATTACATTCAATTCATTTTCTCAAATTATTATTGGTGTCAACGTGTACATGTTCGGTGTCTATGTAGATGCTTCATATCTTAACAGTAATTATCAAACATGGAAAGACTTGCAGGTACATTGGTGAATGGAGATGAAAGAAAATAAGAGATGTACCGGGGGTCCAAGATCAGGAGGAATAATTATTCTTCTCTTTCCACCTGCTCTCATATCTCTAATTCCTTCCTCGAATCCTACATCAGAAAATGTGGAGAAAGATATAAGCAAGTCAATGACGAAAGCATTTTGTCATACAATCTGCAAGGGAACTGATAATACTAAATCTATTCTTCCTTTTTTACCTGGAACCAATGCCTTGTTACCCATGCGAATTTTGGCCGGAGAACCCTGTAAATAAGTGCTGTCAATACGGCGGCCGGACTCATTATAGCCAACATAGTGAAATGTGACCTGCAAGGCATGGTATGATGTAATTAGATAATAAAAATTTGTGAAGTTAAGTTTTCTACATAATCACTCAAACATCAATTCCCAATTTTCCCATTTCAACAAACTCATCAAGGTATTTATAGTAGCCACTGCAAAATACTACTACATAGAGACAATTTCAGTTCTCAGTCTAATGCTTACTTCTTCTCCCAAACAATTAAGATAAAAATTACGAAGAAAAATAGTTGATTGGAAAGAAAATAAAAGAAAAACCTGCTGACCATCCTTTGGACAATCACCTGTACCAACTTCAAAATCTCGGTATATGAGCCCGGAATCACGTGTTATATAGTCATCTGGTGCTATTACTTTGACTTCAAAACCTGAAATGTATATTAATAAACCAGAACATCATACCCAAAAGTTTGACACGCAATTGCAACACTTACAGGAGGGACATCACAGGGTAAAAATGTAACAGAAATTTTCTTTTTGAACTCAAAAAGTAACATAATCATGTATGAAAAAAAAATGATCATTACCTTCTCTAATAAAATTTGGGAAGTCATCTGGTGCATTATTTTGTTTTTGTATATTCTTGTTTTGCTGTAAGACGCGTTTTTCATTATACGGATTCATATTTTTGGTTTTTGCATGAGAAGATAAAGTTGGAAAAACACAAGTTGAGACCAAAACAGAAAGCACAAGTTTCCTCCTTAATACTTTCTCAGGATGTAATATGGAGTTATCCTGCACTCTAATCATAAATACAAACAAAAACTGCCCCTCAGAAGGATATTAAATGAAATGTTAATCAATTCAAGAAAATAATGTCACTCTTACATGGAATCCTTTGGTTTTTTATTAGTGCATCCATGAGTTGATTCTCCTTGTCCTTGTACAGTACAAAGGAATTTTACTGCCAAAAAAAGGAAATGCATTGTTCTAAAGTAGGTAGATAAATAAACGTACAAGATCACAATGATTGATTACAGAGTTCGGTTAATTCTGCCTACATCTCCGACAACAAAGTGATTGTCGTAGTTAACTGTCATACAATGAATTAGGATTAACAGAGTACAAAACTTTGGGTTTGTTTGGACTTATCTGAATTTATCTAGTTTATTTTTTATTAAAAAAATTTATTGAAGAGATTACCAGGGGTGCTGTTTGGATTGACTTATTTGAACTTATCTAGTGTAATAAACACTTTTGACATTGGTCGAGAGAACTTATCAAAACAACTTATGACATGTTCATAAGCCGTTTTCAGCTTTTCCACAAGCTTTCCAGGATAGCTTATGAAAACAACTTTTAGATGATACAAAAACAGTTTGACTTTATTTTATCTTGTGTTATAGAAATAGCTTATTTATATGCGCTTATGCTATAAGCTGCAAAATAAACTATCTATCCAAACAGGGCCGTTGTTTAAACACTATGGTTCGGTTTACAAGTTTACCCCTGAACTATAGTGCAATGGAACATTGCCCCCTGCACCCCTAAACTGTCTTAGTCCTATTCCAACAAACAAATGGACTTGTTTTCATTTGAGTGTATCATCTGTCCTAAACTGTTCTGTCCCAAAAGGGAGACGCTCTCGCTCCCCCACTTATCAGCAAATATGAACCATACTCAACATTATTATTCTCAGTTGAAAGCACCTGCAACAACTTCAATTCACTAAGGCTCTGTTTGGTAAAAAATAGTGAATATATGATACGCTAGCTTATAGCTGATTGGTTGGATTTGTTGTGTTTGGTAAAATGAGCGGTTGGGCTAGCTTATAAATATGAAATGACTAAAAAATGATATATTTAATTTTTTTCGGTTAAGATTGGAGGGGAAAAATTGAGATAAATAATGAAAAGCTGTAAGCTTTAAGCTACATGCTTCTTGAATTAGCTTATCAAAAACTGTTATAAGCTAGTAAAAATAAGCTGTAAGCTCATGAGAAAGTGACAGTCACCAAACGAGTCTTTTTTGGTAAAATGAGCTTATAAGATATAAGTTATAAGCTCAAAAACATGTCTTACCAAACAGACCCTAATTTGTTGTAACTTTTCAAACCATTAACCTTAACAGCAACAATGACAGTTTCAATTTGTATTAAATTTTCAAACCATTAACTTTACATATCTTGAATTTGAAGATTCTAAGTTCCAACAACATAAATTCAAGTTGGAACATAACAATACATCTAAATCTCAATGACCCATCAACAAAAATAATAACTTTAACATTAAAAACAATAAACTTGACAAAAAATAAATATCAAAGTTTCTAAAATTTTGTTATTGAAACACATATATGTATGGTATGAAAGTGGCATTCAAACAGAGAGAGAGAGAGAGAGAGAGAGAGAGAGAGAGAGAGAGAGAGAGAGAGAGAGTTACATGGAAAAGATTGCATGAGTGAGGAAGAAGGTGAAGATAAGAGCAGTAGCATAATCGTGTGTTGTTCTTATGATATCTCTAACATTTGGTGTCGATATAATTAGCCTTACATATCTATCATGTGTCTATTATTAGTAAAAGTAAAAAAAAGTTTCTATTCAGATTCTAACATGATAATATTAATATAAAAAATTATTTTGATATATTGATAAACTAATATGATTATTCGTTATACATTCACGGATTAAAATGATTATTACTCTTACAAAAAGATCAACTTTTATGCTATTATTATGTCTTTTCAAACAAATCATCTTTTCTAATGTAAAATTAAATGCAAGTTGCATTCAATTTGTTCTCCTTCTTATTTTCTCTATAATTTTTAACCAATGAAAATTATAAGGAGAACACAAAAAATTATACCTCAAATCATTAAGTGATAGTTTTCTTAATAAGTGTGAATTAGTGTTTTTTGCTTATAAATTAGGACGGAAGGAGTATATTGCAGAACAATAACATAACAGTTTGTTCAAATTCTTCTATGTTATAGTGCTATAGCGCCGCTGTTATTTGACTACATTGTAAGGTACTTTGCTGCTAAAATCATAACCTTGAGTAGGATTTAATCCTCAAAATATGTTTATCATCTTTAGGGATTTTGAATTTTATCACAACACAGTTTTAGCTGCAAAGCCACCTAACAAGTATGCATCCAATAACGGGTTTCTAATGCCCTTGAATATATCTATCAAATCCATTAATGTAGTATAATCTTGATAGTATAGTCCTAACTAGATCAGAAATATATAATTCACACGATGACTTCAGTATATAATACACAACTTTTTAAATGTAGAGTTAAATAAGTTATTTTAAGGACCAAAAACTTATTTAATCCTTAAATATATACAAAATTGATCTGTTCTGTTTGCCTTCATGTATGCTACGACAAATGGCAAATTAGCCAAAACTTAAAACATAATTAAAAAAAAACTTATAGACAATAAATTGAAAAAAGCAACATGCTTAAAACACAAGAAATGAAATACTTTTGACTTCATGCTTAAAGTATGCTCACCTAGACAGAAATAGGTGATTAGAAAAGCATGCTCCAAAGTCCAAACATACAGTTTAAATTTAACCATTATAAAATGACTCCACATTCGAACACATCTATTTTTTTAACCGCCTCTCTCACACTATCATGTTTTCTCCCTTCTCATTTTACTAAACCATTGTTCTTTATATATAAAAATAAAGGCTTAAATGCACTTTTCACCCCTTATGTTTTAAAAAGTTGCGATTTTGGCCCCCCTTTAAAAAAATGGATATTTTGACCCCCTAACTTTTGGCTCTCTTTTGATTAGCTGATTTTGATGGAGATTATGACAATTTCACAGTCTCTAATGGTGTAAAATGGCATGGAGATAGAAGGATGCTGGTAAATGGAGTCCAAACTAGCATGATGTAACTTTTGGCCCCCCCTAAAGAAGGATCCACTTATCAGTTTGGACTCCACTTATCATGCCAGTTTGGGCACCATGCAAGTTTGGACTCCACTTATCAGCATCCTTCTATCTCCATGTCAGTTTACACCATCAGAGACTGAGAAATTGACATAAAATCAACTAATCAAAAGAGGGTCAAAAGTTAGGGGTCAAAATATCCTTTTTTTTAAAGGGGGCCAAAATCGCAACTTTTTGAAACATAGGAGGTGAAAAGTGCATTTAAGCCAAAAATAAAAAGTGGCCGAAGCCTTTGGTATTTTCTGTTGTTTCCCACAAAGCTCTTGATCCAATCGAGTACTACTACTTAAAGGTAGGGACGATCCTAACATTTTTGATGCCCTATGCAAATTAATAAAGTTGTGCCTTTGAATTATTCAAATGTCTTTCTTTCTATATTTTTTGTTGCAAAAAAATTGTACATAAATAAGATTCTCTAAAAATTATTTTCAATAAAATTAAAGGTTAAATATGTTTTTGGTCCCTATAAAATTGGGACCTTTTAAATTTAGTTCTTACTTAATTTTAATAGTTATTTTAGTCTCTAAACAAAAAATTTGTACTCAGTATTAGTCCCTAAACTCTTGAGTTTTTGAACAATTTTTTGCAGACGTGTTAAGAACATTACTAAAAGTTCCTCTGCAAAAAATTGTCGCAAAATTTCATTTCTACATCTAGATTTTATTACTTTTATCTTTAACTTTTGTCTTTTTAAAAAAATTCATATTTAATTCGTTTCATGTTAAAAAATTCTAATTTTTAGTAAATGAACATTTCATAGTGTTCTAAACTTGTCTCAAAAAATTCGTTAAAAAATTTAAGAGTTTAAGGATAATTGAACAAACTTTGTTTTAGCAGAGACTAAACTAGAAGTAATTTTTTTTTTTTGCAGGAACTAAAAAACCTATTAAAATTAAGTAAGGACTAAACTTAAAAGTCAATAGTTTTATAAGGACCAAAAACATATTTAACCCTAAAATTAATGAGAGTAAGTTAAAAAGAAATATATATATGTACTACAAACCATCAAATAAAATAATAATTTTAGTGTCACTAAAAAAATGATGCCCTAGATAGCATGGCCCTCCCGCCCATGCTCAGGGCCACATCCTTTTGTATGAATGGGTAGCAATGGCTATCCGGAAAAGAAAAAAAAAAGGTTTAGTATTTCGAAAGGTTTAGTAGATATATAGTATAATCGTTTTGTTTTTTTGAGTAAATAGTATGATCTATTTGCTTAGATATATTTGCCTTTTCAAACAATTATTATCTTTCTTATTTTTCTCTTATTTCAAACAATACTTCTATTTTTCATCTCTTTTTCTATTCTCGCACTCTCTTTCATTTACTTCTCTCTTCACAATTTCTCTTGAGAATCAATCAGATATACATAGTGTGGTGAGAAGCTATTATATTAGTATGTATAAGTTAGTATATATAATTTCTTTAGTTTTTTCTTTGGAACATTTATCCCATTATTTAATCTATATATTTTAGTTTTTAAATAATTATAATTGTTAATATTTATTAAGATAAAACTCCAAACAAAATAGATATGACACGTTTTCTTGCAAACAACATATTTTTTTTGGTCAAGTAGCCTAGTGGATAGAGCTTCCTACCAATTGAGCTAAGCTCTCGTAAGATGACTCAAGGTACACTGTCGCGCTCGACTTGCTGTCGTATTAACGTTGATGAATCTCCACGCAGAGTCACTCCGCCGCTTTCTCCGGCACGCAGTGTCGCTCCACTGCCTTCTCCGGCATGCAGCGTCACTCTTCGTACTTCTTCTCCGGCAAAATTTCGCATCGCTCAAAACGCGTCCGTTCGCCTCCGCCATCATTTCCTCCACTCATATCCCACAGATTGTTGGATCACCGCCATATGCTCAGCAAACGTCCTCCACGCCATCAGATGCTTGGATGCGGGTACAAACCCTAATTGTTGCTATATCACTTTGTTGTATTATAAACTTGAATTTATCTATTAACTACATTTTTGTTAACTTGATTGGAGCAACCTACAGCTAAGATTGTTATTTTCTACTTCTCTTATTTTATGTTTATATATTCTAAATGATCAAGCTGAAGCATTATACAACTTTACATACCTCTACTTCAACAACTCTGGATACAATCCATCAGTGTGAAATAAATATAAAAACGAGCAGGACGAGATGTTTAACAAAATGAAGGTAAAATGTATATCTATTAGAGATTAGAGGCAACATAAACAAATATGGATTGATAGATATACATAACAAATTATAATTATCAAATTTTTAATACAAACTTGTCACAAGTCTGTTTTTAAATTTTTTTTGTCAAGTATATATAATGTAATGTTCCTATTCAAATGAGTTAAGCTCATGAGAGATAATAAATTTTTAAATCAACAACAGACGCGTAATATAAACTTTGAAGCACTTCCTCCTCAATGTCTTAAACAAATATAATTTTGCAAGATCACAACAATATTTTAAAGATAGAGTTTAAACCGAAAATGATATGGCAAAAGTTCTCAAGTTCCCAACACTACCTCCTTTACTATACAAATTTGAAGATGAGACTCGTTTTTTTTTTTTAACAAGATGAGACTCGTTTTGGAAGGGGTCGTAAGGGTGTAGAAGACAATCACCACTTCGAAGTTCACAAAACTTACAAAATTTTCACCAATATTCTGTTAAGCACATACTGAATGGAAGTACTTGACATAGTTGTAAAAAAATGAAAGTGTAAATAGTGGTAAAATCAGCCTGCTTTACAAAATGGAGCCTGATTGGTTAATCATCAGCACAGTGATGAAAATAGCTTATTTATATAAATCATTGATCCTTACTAGTAGAAAACTTACTGTAAGAACGATGCAAACATGTACAAGAGCAAAATGGATACACATGCCATTCAAAAGTTATGTAGTTTCAATGCTAAAGAAGAAAGTGCCTTCCTAGATGAACCATGTTCACTTGTTGCAACAGCAGCACCAACACTCAATTCTTTGATTCTCTTTTGCATCTCCAAGCTGTCATCACCTTCCATGATTCTCTTTACACATTCAGCAACTTCCTCTCTTTTCACTATCCCACTTTCATCATCAACCTTTGGCCTCACAGCCACTTTGAGCACATCTGTCAATAATCTAGCATTCATTCTTTGTTCAGCAAATAGAGGCCATGCAATCACAGGCACCCCATTAACCACAGTCTCCAAAGTTGAACCCCAACCACAATGACTCAAAAAACCACCAACTGAACCATGACCAAGAATCTCAACTTGTGGTGCCCACGATGGTACAACCAATCCATTTTCTTTGTTTCTTTCCAAGAAACCATTTGGTAAATACTCCAATGGATCATCTTCTGCTCCAACAAAATAAGCAGAGTTAACAGCTTTACTTGGAACTCTGACAACCCACAAGAATTTCTTACCACTCAATTCTAATCCAAATGCTAACTCATTGAGTTGTTCATGAGAAACTGTTCCACCACTACCAAAACATACATAAAGAACAGAACTTGGTGGTTGTTTTTCCAACCACCTTAAACACATTGAATTATTGTTATCTTCACAATTAGACTCATTTCTAATAATGGGTCCTACAGGATAAACACAAGGTTTCTCTTTTTCTTGAAGAACCCTTATAACATCTGGCTCTAAATCAGTGAAAGTGCTGATTATAAAACCATCAACTAATGAGAGTTTTTGACAAACTTCAAGAAATGTTTTGTAATTTATATTTGATCTTTCACAAAGAATTATTTCTGGAATATCTTTGATATGAAATGGGACGACGCAACCTGGTATATTCACAGTCTCATAAGCTGATTTTAAGAACTCTGCTTCAGAGGAAACAGAGTCGTCGAGATTCGGAAGAGTGAGAAAGAATGAGAATGAAAGAGCACCCGAGGCATAGAAAAGGTAAGAAGATAAGTTGAATTGTTTAGCAACTTCATGTGCATCGGTTGAGAATAGACCGAAGATTAAAGAAACAAGGTTAGTTTTGGAAATGAGTGATTTTACTTCTTCTTGTAGAAATGGAACAGAGTGTTTTACTGCGAGTTTCATTTGTGTTGCAGGTTCAAGATTAATCTCTGGAAGGTTTTTTACTTGAGGAAGAAGAATGAAGTCTATGTTTGGTGGAAGAGTGTTCAAGACTTGTTGCATTGAAGGGGTAAGAGGACCAAGTGTTGGAATGAGGAATGTGATGATGAATTCATTATTATGGTTATGAAGTAATTGTTTGGCAAATTCGACTTGTGGAATTAAATGGCTAAGTCCAGGGGAAGGAACCATAGCAATGCATGTTTTTTTATTCATAATGTGTATAGAAGTTGAGATAAGTGATTATATTATAGAAGAGAGAATTTGTGAGATGAGTATTTAATTTGTTAAAGATGTTTTTATAACAAGTGAGTTTTGGTTTTTTCTTTCCTTCGAGGAATGAGATTGAAATAATAATCGATGGTTACACTGATTTCTACTTGAATAGGTAACGTAAGCTCTTGCGTATATATTTTTGTTTCTATGGTTCATATATTATGGATGGATATTCACTTCCAAAAATATGTATGGACCAAAAGATAGAGTCACAGTCACTAGGAAATTGCTCTTTAATCTTCATGTCCCAGCTGCACTTAACTGCATTTAGAGACTGACTCAAACACCCAGATTCAAACAACAAACAGCCCAATACTTCAGTGGCTGCTATTGACTTGAGTCTGTAATCCAAGTCAGTCATATGTTGATGGAGACCATGGAGTTTGTTTGTTTCTGTTATGCATGCATGTTCCTCATAATTTCAATATTATTGCTCACTAAATATCTTTTTTCTCTATAATAAATATTAATGATCACCAAAACATGAATTCATCATTATAAATAAATCATCAGCACGAAGAGGAGTATTCGAACTACCACTCTTCCGAACAGTCTCAAAAAGGAGAAGAGAATGAACAACTCAAGCTCTCTAAGTGTGGGGATGGTTCTATTTGTTGCTACAATTCCCTTCAGAATCTTCTCAACTGCAGTTAGAACTCAATTAAAAATATGCTGTCAGGCTCCAACTGCAGTTAAGTGCAGCTGGGATATGAGCCAACTGCAGTTGGGTAGCTAACTGCAGTTGGGGGTATTAAGGTAATTGTGGGGTATGGGAGAGCAATTTGTTAAGTTTAAAGAGCAATTTTTGTACACATCACAGATCAAGCACATAACATTCCATTTGGCTGAACGGGTCACATTCAAAATTATGTTCAGGTTTTTATCAAAAGTAATATTGAAAAGAAAATAAAAATTTAGAGGCAAAACTAAAATTGAACCTGAGCTAAAGCCACCTTTTATCATCAATAGTCAAACAGAAATTTAGAGGCAAAACTTATTTTACTTGCCAGTAACCAATCATCTGAACTTTTACCATAATCTTTTTTGACAAATAAAATCATTTTTGACATATAAAATCAATTCTTAGGGTCTCCACTCGACGTGAAACCAAATGGTACCAAAAATATATTTCCCCAGTATCTCATCTCAGTACATTGTTGTTGTAGTTGTGCAAACACATACAGGTAACTCAAAAGTCAAAACATCAAAAGGAAAAGAATAAGAAATCAAACAGTATTTACAGTATCAGTCAAGAAACGTAGAATGCAACCATGGCCTGCTTTCTCTGTCAATTTTTCATGAATCCGAAGACATTGGTCACATGTTGGACGATCTCCCGTAGATAAGCCTCTATATAAATACCTGTGTATGGAGAATAAAAACCTCTTAGGACAAATAAAAGAGATGAAAATATCATAGATTACAATAGTGACCATAACTTATCTACTATATCATTAATCATACACACTTAAATTTGTTAAAAAATTAGATTCCCACAAGAATAAATAAAAACTAAAGGGAACGCTGCTATATCAAAAAAATCAGAGACCCACCATTTACACAGAATTACGACTATTATATAACATTTTTGAAATTTTGTTCAAACAAATCCTAGCATTTAATTGAAGTTACCATTTTAGATACATGAACTGACGTTCCATCATATAATTTAACAAAATTTTCATCACTTCAGTACGAATGTTTTAACACTGTGATAAGAGCTGGCAATGACACAACGTAAAACTTGTCACACCGGTCCATCACATTTAATATTATACTAGAGATATAAAGTATATATTTAAAAACTTAAATCAAAAGTCGCTAGTACTATGCTCAACTGCATAAGCATGATCTGCAATCTAATATATGCATGTATCTTATAAGTAAGAATAAGTATGCATTCTAGAATATAATTCGAGTTTGTAATGGTTTAAATCATTATCTTATCTTCTCAATACTCAGCACAAGTCTTGAAAGTGGCACCAATAACAAATTATTTCTTTTATCTTTTTAGAAGTTTCTAACCAAAACTCCTCCTTACATTCTCCTTGGAACATGAAAAACACACACAGGGGGAAGACATGCACACATATATGTCATGCAAATACTGCAGCAAGGTCTAATATATGAACACAAACAGTTTAGAGTTATCAGGTAAGATTTCTCCTTCACAAAATTTAAGCATCGCCACTTGGGAAGAATTTTCTCTATTAAGGCAAGATAACACAAGTCAGCAAGGTCTGTCTTTTTTACGGTGTAAGACCATTGTGTAGGCCACAGGATATATAATGAAAAGAGTATTTGTTCATTTTTTAAGCAACCAACTTTGTGAACTGGGCATAAATGGGAAGCAATTAAGTATCATGAGAACCGCGACCCGAAGAGTCCAAAGTTATCAGGTAAGGTGTCACCTTCGAGAAATTTAAGTAGAGTGCTAGAAACACTCCTCTTTTCAACACTCTCTAACACTGACTCATTTTATTGGTGGAATCCATGTGGGTCCCACCACTTTATGTGGGGCCCATTTACAGAGTAGGATCCACATTGATTTCACCCAATAAAAAAGTGAGTTGGAGAGAGTGTTCCTAGGTGGTTTGGGCATTTTCTCTGTATTATTTTACTGTACACTTCAAATATTCTGCAGCAAACCGCCACCGCTTTTTTGTGTTGAGGTAACAAGGAAATTCTATAGTAAGATGTTTGGAGATTGCAGGATATGGCCTATAATGTTGTTTCCTCTACTAGTTATAAAGGTTCCAAAAACAGAAGGATGGTAAAATGTTTTAGATTTGTGGAATAAATATTTCAGATCTGAGATTGAGACACTTCTTAAGGAATTCTGTGGTTGTGTCTCTATGCACACACATGAGAGATGCATAGTAACTCTTAACGTGGACCAGTGACCAAGTACACGGCTTCATGTGAATAATGTACATAAGCAAAATATAATCGGCATCTCGTTTCACAACTAGCAGGCTCTTGTAGGAACCCTTGAACTTGATAGGAAGTAAACAAGCTTCTATAACTTCCCTATTCAGTATCCTAATAGGACTGTAATAATTCCTTTGAAATTATGCACAATAACCCAATCAAATTCCTGAAAATATTCACTACCAAAACTATATAAAATATCATTTTGTGTGAACCTATGAACCTGAGAAGGCTACTCAAATTTGGACAAAGACATAGCATAGATTTTACAGAACCAGAAAAAATCAAAAACAAAATTGCTACAGCGGAAAAATATAAGATACTGTTCTTTTCTTCCTAACCTGGTAATCCGATAAATTCCCAACTTATTTAAAGACTCCTTAGTGCTGTCCAAACGTATGCTATGAGTTTGCCATCAAACTATAATTCCACTTGTAAAATAACTATGTTACAAATTATTTATATTAAATAATAAAGTTCCATATTCCAATTTCTAGGTGTAGTTGTTTCAGTGCATCACAAAGCATGCCAGGAGGTCCAAGTTTGCAGTGATATTACATATAACACACTTCTATCCTTCAAATGAATGAAATGGCAAACTTAGGACAAATAGTTTTTGCATTCTAATAAGCTCATTGAAATTGTTTAAAGTTGTTCTTCAAAATTGAAAATTCAATAGCTAAATGCATGTCAAGATAGGAAAGGCAAAGTTGACGATGCATGTGCCTTAAGTTTCTATAGATGGAATGCAGGGAATCCAAGTAACCATCACTAACTATAAACCTGAGATTATCAGAACTTTACCATCATCCTAGCAAATTTGTATCCGAAAAAAAATAAGAAAACAAACATGTAAAAATGAGCTCAAACAAATATTTTACCACTCACTTCATTAGGATATCATAGTATTCAGGATCCAAGGAAGAAAGCATCCCATCCACATCTTTTATAGCCATTATTGCTCTATGCACAACAATCCAATGTGCTGACTACCAAAATTGAACGAAAAAATATATATACATGAGAAATATACTGTGAATTCAACAAATTAGAAATCTTCAAATTGCAACTAAAGTTAAAGAAATTGTTTCTTCAACATCAATAAGGCCCTGTTTGGATAAACAACTATATTTGCATTTTATAGCACAAACTTTTATCATGATAACACTTATGTAAAAGCCATTTGTATAGCGAAATATAAAATAAAGTTAATATTTTTTGTATAAGCTGTAAGTTGTTTTCATAAGCTATTTTGAAGAACTTATGAAAATAAGCTGTTTTTTAAGTTCTCCTAATCAGTCTCACAAAACATATGTCAGTATATAAGCTCAAATAAACCAATTCAAACAGGCCCTAAGTTGTTGTCTTTATGTCATTTGGAAACTCCTATTGTACAAAACTCTAAAGCTATGCAATACAGACACAACAATGACACTAACACCAATATCTATTTGAAAAGAAATGACATAATTGAATGTGATCACATATGTAGGTGTCAGACACCGAAACGTGGCACCAAACACAACATATCTTGGATTAGAAGTATTGGCTCTAAAGTAAGAAACAAAAGCTAATTCAATTCAAACAACCCAAATGAAATAAAAGCACAAAATAGTAATAAAGTTAAAAAATTTATCGAAAAATGCATAAAAATAGTAAAAGGGGCAAAAGAAAAAACCTTGCAACGTTCATCACTAGTCATGGCATAGGTACCTTCAAGTGCAGTTTTAAGGGCTTCAACTGGTTTGTACCTAAAATTGCATAAAAATTCAGCATTTGATTCATCACAAAAAAAAAAATGAAATTGAGAGAGAGAGAGAGGGTAATGGATAAGGATGTTAGATACTGTTTGAGTAAGGTTTCGATCTTGCGGGTTTTGTGTTCAATTCTTGTAATAATGGCTTCTGCGTTATCAGCTTCAACGAATCCTTCTGATCCTGCCATACAAATCAGAGTGATTCGATTCGATTTGCACCTTTTGCTTCTGCTTTAATTTTCCCGACAAAATATATAATGAAGAACAGTAGATTAGATACATGTCACATAAGTGCTTTTGCATTGTCGGATTCCATAAAAACCAAATTTACAGAATCTAGAATGATTTGTACCCAATAAAAAAAAGACTAGAATGACATGGTTATAATCTAAAAAAAAAGTAAAAAATTCAAGATACATGTTCAAGATTCCACAAATAACAAATATTTATTAAAAAAAATTAATTTTCAATTTTAAAAAACATAAATTAACAAAATTTTCAATACATAATCTTTATTTTTATTTTGAAAATTAGACATGAGAAAATATGTCCCTCACAATTAATCATTTTAGCAATCACCACATTTATCATTTTGATCTTAAAAGTCTCAACACCTAACTTTTGGTTCATACATTCAATGCTTGAAACATGAAAAGATAACGTTGCATAATTGATGTACTAGTAAGAGGTCACTGTAACTGTCACTCTTAAATATATACACCAAAGTCAATTGCATTCCTTAAAGGACAAGAAAATAAGCAACACTCACTTGTTTCTTTATAAAACCATCTACAACAAATCAAATACACACATCTCACAAATTTTCTTTCTTTTTCTATAATCACTGATCTCAACTTTATTATACACATTATGAATAAAAAACCATGCATTGCTATGGTTCCTTCCCCTGGACTAAGCCATTTAATTCCACAAGTTGAATTTGCCAAACAATTACTTCATAACCATAATAATGAATTCATTGTCACATTCATCATTCCAACACTTGGTCCTCTTACTCCTTCAATGCAACAAGTCTTGAACACTCTTCCACCAAACATAGACTTCATTCTTCTTCCTCAAGTAAAAAACATTCGACAAAGCCATGATCCAGCAGCACAAATGAAACTCATTGTCAAACATTCTATTCCATTTCTTCAACAAGAAGTTAAATCACTCATTTCCAAAACTAACCTTGTTTCTTTAATCTTCAGTATATTCTCAACAGATGCATATGACGTTGCTACACAATTCAACTTATCTTCTTATCTTTTCTATGCCTCAGGAGCTGTTCCAACATCATTTTATCTCACTCTTCCGAATCTCGACGACTCTATTTCCTCGGAAATAGAGTTCCTAGAGTCAGTTTATGAAACTGTGAATGTTCCAGGTAGTATAGTCCCTTACCATATCAAAGATATTCCTGATCCACTTCTATGTGAAAGATCAAGTTTAGAGTACAAATCATTTCTTGATGTGTGTCAAAAATTCTCATTAGTTGATGGTGTTATCATAAACACTTTCAATGATTTGGAACCTGAGGTTATAAGGCTTCTTCAAGAAAAAGAGAAACCATGTTTTTATCCGGTGGGACCCCTCAATAGAAATGAGTCTAATTGTGATGATAACATTAATTCATTGTGTTTAAGGTGGTTGGAGAATCAACCACCAAGTTCTGTTCTTTATGTATGTTTTGGTAGTGGTGGAACAGTTTCTCATGAACAACTCAATGAGTTAGCATTTGGTTTAGAATTGAGTGGTAAGAAGTTCTTGTGGGTTGTTAGAGTTCCAAGTAAAGCTGTTAACTCTGCTTATTTTGTTGGAGCAAAAGATGATCCATTAGAGTATTTACCAAATGGTTTTTTGGAAAGAAACAAAGAAAATGGATTGGTTGTTCCATCATGGGCACCACAAGTTGAGATTCTTGGTCATGGTTCAGTTGGTGGTTTTTTGAGTCATTGTGGTTGGGGTTCAACTTTGGAGACTGTGGTTAATAGTGTGCCTATGATTGCATGGCCTCTATTTGCAGAACAAAGGATGAATGCGAAATTATTGACCGATGAGCTCAAGGTGGCTGTGAGGCCAAAGATTGATGATGAAAGTGGGATAGTGAAAAGAGAAGAAGTTGCTAACTGTGTAAGTAGAATCATGGAAGGTGATGAAAGCTTGGAAATACAAAAGAGAATCAAGGAATTGAGTGTTGCTGCTGCTGTTGCAACAAGTGAAAATGGTTCATCAAAGAAGGCGCTCTCCTCTTTAGCATCGAGATTGCATAACTTTTGAGTGTCCTGATTCATTGATGACTAATTTTGTTGTATTATGGCTTTACTTGTAACCAATAAAACCTGGTTTCAAGATTCTGAATGCAGAACCTAAGGAATATGGAGCATGGACCTTTCAAGATAGTTTCCATTTCTTTTCGGATACAAATTTGCTTGGATGATGGTAAAGTTTTGATAATCTAAGTTTTATAGTAAGTCATCATTGTAACTTGGATTCCCTGCATTCCACCGATAGAAACTTAAGGCACATGCATCCTCAAGTTTTCCTTTGCCTTTCCTATCTTGACATGCAATTAGGTATTGAGTTTTTATTTTGGAAGAACTATTTGTCTTGCTTTTACCATTTCATGCATTAGGAGAAAACAGTCAGAATGGTTTGTTATAAATATCATTGTAAACTTGGACTTCCTTGCATGCTTTGTGTTCACCGAAACAGCTTCAGCTAGTAATTGGAATAATTTATATGCATAGCTTATTTCACAAGTTGAATGATAGTTTGCTGGTAAACTCACAAGGTAGATTGAATGTCAAGATGCTTCAAGAGTTATTGGGCATCTTGCATGTGTGTCCTTCGAGTCATGAATACAGAATGCATAAGAACTGTTTTTTTGGAGCTCTTGATGCCTAGCGTATCAATCTCAAACCTGATATATGTTTTTTCTGTTCTTGAAGCCTTTAGAACAAGTAGATAAAACAACTTTAAAATTATGTGACCATAACCAGCAATCTCCAAACAGATTGCTATGAAATCGCCTTATTAACTGTTTGCGGCAGAGTATTTGAAGTGCGCAGAAAAATTCAAAACAGCTTGCTATGAAATCGCCTTGTTAGCTCCACAAATAGCTTGTTATTTGAAGCAGCCTTATAACATATCTTCAGCCACAAGTAAGACTCCAACATAACCCTTACAGAAAGTCATCATCTCAGAATTGTTGCTACTTTCCTCTATTCCTTAATCACACTTCTCATTCTCCTCCAACAAACCACGTTGAGAAATGCAGTAAAATTAGCATTACCATACTTATTCACTCATTGCAGTTGTCATGGTGTGAATTAACCACTAAAAAACTTTGGTTTTAATGTTTTTAGATGAGATCAAAAGTGCGGACAGGAAACTTTTGAATGACTAAAAGTCGTAGAAAATTTTGAAGAGGACTAAAATAAAATAAAAAAAGTTTGAATATATTTATAGGTAAAAAAACATATTTAACACTTTATAAAATTATTAAATGTGATGCGGTGTGTTGGGTCATTTACCAATTCTTTTGTTGATTGGTATTGAAGAGAAAGAGAAGAAAACTTCATTTTGATTTGCAAAGTTTGGAGCAACCCTTATTTCCTTCATCTGGCAACTACATTCTTTTCTAATATTGCTAGAAAAGGTAGACAATAAGGGGGGAACAATTATTCCATTATATCATAGCATGACAACTTATGTATCTAAAGTGGTAACTTAACTTAAAAGTTAGGATTTGTTTGAACAAAATTTCAAAAATGTTGTATTAAAGTCGTAACTTTGTAAATGGTAATGGTGGTATCTGATTTATTTTATAAAGCAGTTATTTCTTTACTTTGCACTTAGTTGTACTTGTAGGAATCTGGGTTTTTAAGAAAGATAAGCAAGTATGATTAATGATGTAGCAGGTAACTAATTGGTCCTTTAAGTAGGTAATTGGTTCTTCAAGTTTAACCTTTATTTTGAATTGGTCATTTTTTTCGAGTTAGTCTTTTACGATACATTTGTTTGCACCCTTAAACTTTAAGTTATCTTCTTGTTGCATATTATATTTTGTGACTATATGACCACAAGTTTTGTTGTATAATTAAAGATGAACAACACTCAAGTGTTCATTCATCATGCCTCACATAGATAAATAACTTGTTGGTTTAGGTTAGTCATAGCATTTAGCAACCTAAATAACTCGTTGGTACAGAATTTTGAAAGTATGTTAGGAACCTAAATTTTGGACTCAATATATCATTTTCAATCACACTTGATTCATCTTTTGAATTTAGAAAATGAAAAATATTCCCTCCACTGCGTTCAAAATTGTCAATCCAATCATACTCTTGAGTTCTTCACAATTGACATTGACAGAATTGGCAAATGCTCCCAAGCACAAAATCAAGTCATGGACATATGGACCATGCTAACTAGTAGTAACTATTATTGTGTATATTCTTTCCCTTTAATACCAAACCTTCAAAAACACATTGATGCAACCACTGTCACTACTCACTAGTGCGTTACCACATTTACCTTTGTTCACTATTGTTACCTCTTTACTAAATGGTAATGGTAATGGTAATAAAAATCATGAAGAACATATGAAGCCAAAGTATGACACATCACTCAACCCCATGTTCAAGTATAAAGACCAAAAGGAAAAAGAATCAGAACAAAAGATAGACAAAATCATTTCTAATTGAGACCACAACTATCCCCTCATGGGAATCCCCTTAATTTGTCCCCCTCTTCAATCTTGCACAAAATCCCACCTTTTCTCACCAAGTGGTATGACAAATCCCATGAAAAAACATACATATAAGAGATTCGGATTCTCCTTTTTCATCTTTTCAAGGTTAATAATAAATTAAAAACTATTCAGCATATGAAAACACAACCTACTTTAACATTTCCAAACTTTACACACTCTAAAGTTGAGTAAAACATGTTCTCTAGGCCCAAAATAAAAAAAGGCTAGACTTAAAAAGTTAACCGAAGTCATACCTAAAGTCTAGTGAACCAACACTAAAGTAAAGTGCTCAATAAAATTGTTTCATTTTTGTGCATGTTTGGTATCAAGGTGAGTTTGTCAAAATCACACTACGAGTTGCCGTGATCCAACAAAAGCTACAAACTTACCGCGAATCCAAACATACACATTTGTCTAGCATCTAAATGCCCTTGCCTACATTACCCTACTTCTAGGATCTAGAGTGAAAACTCATGAGCGGGAACGATTTTGGATAGACATTGCCGCCCAAGGGTTGACAGGTGTTGGCCGTTGAACACTTGGGCCTGACGGGTGGGCTGACGCAGAGGGAGGAGCAGCAGCTGCTGATGAGGAGGATGTGGATGACACGGCGACACGCTCGCACGAAGGGCACATTGTGAGAGTGGTGGGAGGGTTCATTTGCATGTAGAGTTGTGGAGATAACTTCAATGCCCTAAGCTCTTGCACTTCCTTTTGCAACCTCCTATTCTCATCAGTTAGAGTCTCACAGCATCTCTTCAAGTACTCACAATCCACTTCAGTTTGCTTCAACTTGGTCCTGCATCATTGAACCATAAGCACTTGCATCACATTTTTTTCCTTCCATGACATCATGGAACACAAAGTAACACACATGAAACACATACACATAACACAACAAATCCACATCCATTGTTTGTACATGACATGTTAAAAGTATTTCTTCTATTAACTAATTTAACTCATGGGAAATTAATGAATGTATGAAACTCTTCAAATTGAAAGGTTTAAAATTTTGCTTTCACAATCCATGATCAAAAAATTATAATAACATGTTTGTTACATTTTTGTGCATGTAGTAGGTGGGCCCTAACATACTCATGTAGTCATGTTGCCACATACTAGTTACAATACAACTTCAAATCTTTTTTATGCCTAATTTTTTACTCATCTCATAAAAGTTAAGTTGTGTTATTGATCACTCATAGATTTATTTCAAAGAGTAATATTAACATTTTAATTTCTTTTTTAGTGATAGCTAACATTTTAATTAGTAAAAAACAAAACCAATTAATAATAATATGATCCAAACAGAGTGGGGTATATGGTATGGTATGGTATGCAACAGAAACTTACAAAGTCACACAACAAACAATGCCACATCATCACAACAATATTTATTTATCTAATTCTAAATTGATATACAAAAAAGACAATAACACCCCTAAGAAGAAGAAACCTCACCTTGCTCTTCTGTTTTGAAACCACACCTCCACTTGTCTAGGCTTCAGATTCAACTGCTTTGCCAATGCTTGCTTTTGTTTCTGATAATAATAATAATTTTAAAATTAAATAAAATAAAGAAAGACAACCTTAATTAATCAAAAAAAAAAAAAAAGACAACCTCAAAATAACCTAAAAACAACAATAAAAACAAAAAAGAACAAGTCAAAACAAAACAAACAATTTACACTGCCAAATATACCCTTTTCTCCTATAATAAAACTCCAAGTAAGCCCTTAACATAAAACTAAATTACAGAAATGCCACTACAACAAATTCACCGGATTCAGAGTATTATGCTCTTTGAAAGTTTCTTCCAACAACATTGACTGTTCCTTGGACAACCTCAGCTTCTTTCTCGACGAGTCACCGTCGCCGCCGCAACCTCCGCCGTCATCATCATCACTTCCGCCGCCGCGAGAACACGAACCCCTTTCGACGGCATCGTTTTCTTCTCCGTTTCCTTCTCTTTCGCTTCTCTTTCCACTGATACTCGACACGGTGCTGTTCGGTGATGAAACTCCGTTTTCATCGTCGAATGCGGCGGCCGTGGATGGTAGTTGAGTGTTGCCGTCTATTCCGCGGAGAAACGACCTCGTTTCTGTGCTTAGATCTGTCATGTGAGTTGAATTCATGATTCAAAGGGGTTATACCAAAAATGAGAAATGGGGGAGAGAGAACATACCATGAAAATGGAACAAGTTATTGAAGGAAACCCTTTGAGGAGGCTTGTGCATGTGAGTCTTGTTATTTGCATATTCTCCACCAAATCCTAAACTCAAGCTTAAACCCAAACTAAATTCATCATCTTTCTCACCCATTTTTTATGAAAAGAAAGAAAATGGACTATGATAGCAGTGTATTAGGTGGCTTTATGGAGAACACACAGAACAGTATAAGAAATGGAGGAAAGATGGGACTATATATAGATACATACATACTATGGACTATGGAGAGAAGAGAAATGAGAGAACATGCAATACAATAGAGTTAATGATGACTTGTGTCAGAGTGCCAAAATCATATTCATACTATAATAATATTATTAAACTTAACTTAGCTCACACCCTCTTCTTTGCTTTTCGATGCTTCAAACTCCAACTTTGGTTTGCTTTTTAACCATGGTTATAGTTCTGTTGTGTTTCAAGGTCAACAATGTCAAATTTACATTCAAATTTTAGGATTACATAGTTATTTGGTCAATATGCTTTTTTTTTAAAGGGTTTATGTAACTATGTAACATTGCACATGTTAAATGAATTAAAAGTAGTAACTTTATATTGAAAATAAATAATTATTTATTAAAAATTGTATATTCCATACAATACTACTATTTTAAACTTTTTAACATGTGCAAATTTTCACATGATAGAAAAACTCTTTTTTAAATACATCAACTTTATTGATGAATGAGTATTTTTAAGTCCATTTTTTATATATATTTTTGTTTTATTCAAATAAATTTCATTAAATTTATCCAGAATTTTACTCAAAAAAAATTTAATTAAATTTATTCAAAATTGTAAGTTTTATTTAATCACAAAATAACATATTGAAAATAGTACCACTATTTCCTTTTTCCAAGTTTCAGTTTCATAAAGTATAACCATGGTTAGTTAACAATTTCCAAACACCGGTGAGCAATGTCAAATTTACATTAAATTATGAGGAGAAAAATTATTGTCTAATGTATATTTGTGTACTACTTAGATAAACTCATTAAATTTAATTTTAATTGTATTTTTTTAATGAAAAATAATAATATTTTATTTTTAAGATACCAATTTAATTAATACGTAAACCAACAAAAATTTATATAACTTTATGAAATTATTTATACTTTTGACTATATATTATCTCATTAGATCTATTTTCAGTCAAAAAACCTCATTTCATCTATATGTCTCTTTTTTAGTACATTTTTTAATTATTTAGATAAATATCATTAAAATCATTTTCATTTTAATGTTTTTAATTAAAAAAACATGTTAAAACACCATTTATTTTCTTTAAGTGTGTTTCGATTGAGGGTTTAGGAGGGGAAGGGAGAGAGGGTTCACTTTTCTTTTTTAAATTACAAACATTATAAAATGATTTTTAAAAAATTTAATTAACAACATGATAAATAATCATATAATACTTCAAAAATACTTAATTTAATTAAAAACATATTTTACATCGTCATAATTTTAAAAATAAAAATGAGCCATCTCCTCCCTTTCCCTCTTAAACCCTCAATCCAAACACACCCTAAGTATCGCTTTAATTAAGTACATAAACAAAGAAATTAATATTTTCAAGAAATTATTTTATACTTTTTGTGATATGCTTTTGACTACATTATCACATTTATTTTCGGTCAAAAAATTTGAATTCATCTATTTATCTCAATGCAATAAATATTATAAATTTTTAATAATATACAAATAAAAAAATTAAATTTTCTCAAAAATATTAATAAAACTCTAAAACGTATAAACGCTTAACAAATTACTGCTCCATTCATCCCAAAATAAAAGACACTTTTGAAAAAAAATTCCTAAATCACCACTCATTTCAATCGTTTTATTTTTTAATTGTATCCTCTAAATTAATAATACTTGCATCACGTACAATTCAATATTTTTTATTCTACACTTATAAAAAAGTGTATAGTTTAATTCATGATAAGAATATTTTACTCTCTTTCACCTGTACAATTTTTTTTATGGATAATGCTAAACAATGTCATCAGAGCATTAGTTAAACAACCAAAACAAGTATAGGTGCAGTGTAGTTTTTTATTTTGTTGGCGCCGACATTTTTATCGAATGACTTGGTTTTATATCAAATTTTGAGAGATTCATCGCTTTTATCACACCTTGTGCGGGGTGAATCATTATTCTCTTGAGCAATATATTTCTTTTTGATTTGTTAAAAAAAAGTAAAAAAAAAATTTAAAGATTTCTTAACCATTACTACGAGGACATTGGTTTACAAGACTTTTTTTTATTTATATGAATTGGTCAACATGGTTGGTTATATTGGGAATGAGGAAGTATTAATTAAATATCTTGTTAATTTTTTCTCTTCGATTAATCATCCATATTAAAAAATATAAATTACTTCATATTAAAAAGTTGCATGCAAATTAAATATGAGTACTTTTATTTATAAAATAATAATATTATGTGTGAATGTACAAGTTAGACACTTTAGTTTTGTCACTGTTGTAGCATGATGTTATTTTATGTTATGATTATGGGGTCAGAGGAGAACCTGGGAAGCGGCCCGTATCTAAGCCAGAGCAATCTTCTCTTTTATATCTGATGTAGAATATATAACTCACATTTGCATATAACAATCTCCTTCTTAAGTGTGGGTCCATCAATTCATCATGCTTATTCCCTCAAATGGAAACACTTTCATACGCACGCTCTTATACTTGTACAGTTGTTGTCTCCGCACACAACATAATATGTCACCTGAACACCCTTGGTCAAGAGGACTTTCAGCACAAGGTGTCGGATAGATCTTTCGTCAAACCACGGCTCTGCTACCATTTTTGGGTCACGGGGGGAGCCCGGGGGTACGGTCCACATTTAGGCCAGAGCAACTACACAAGTGATATATATATATATATATATATATATATATATATATAGAGAGAGAGAGAGAGAGAGAGAGAGAGAGAGAGAGAACACCCTTTCCCAAAACCTCAAGGCAACGTATTTATGGATTCTCTCATAAAGTGTTCAGCCTCTCATTCTCTATTCTATGTGTGACTATAACTCACACTTACACACAACAATGATGTCGTTAATGGGAATAATTTTTTTCAATTTGAATTCTCTCAAATTTTCTCGATTGTTACATCTCAACCATCAAATTCAATATTTCATTTCTTTATAATTTTTTGGCAAATGTTAACTTGTGCCCTCAAAGGTACATGTTAAAGTACTTATTATAAAAATAAACGTATCAAAAGTCGTGTAGTCAACTTCTAAAAAATTAAAACATTACATTTTTCAATGTAAAGTTACTCATTTTGTGTTCCTTAACATGTGCCCTCCTTAACATGTGCCCTTAAGGCACAAGTTAACCTAACCCTAATTTTTTTTTCATGTTTAATGGCTAAGATGCAATGATTGAAATATAAGATAAAGGATTTAAATTGAGATAATTCATTCTCCTCTTTAACACACATTTTCAACTTGTCATGTTTGATTTATTAGAATTCACGCGGTCCTACCAAAATACCTAAATCACTTATAAATTTGGTTGAATCCATGTGTATTCTAATTAATAAAAAAACGTGATAAAAAGCATATGTTAAAGAATATTTCGTTAGCATTAGTCTTTATGTTTGTTTCAGAAAAAGCATTAGTTTTATTAACTCAAATGTTGTAAAAGTGATGACAAATTTATTCTTTTCAGTTTTATCGACATAAAATTTGTGTTATTTTTTTGTGTAATTTACTTATTTGAATAATGATTTTTTTTTAAGGAAACATGCTTATAGCATTTCATTGATAATAAGAGTTTTAATACAATTGGGTATCTTAAAATAAACGACGAAACTAGCTAAAGACGTGGTCTCTCTTGCAAGAGCATGAGCGACTGTGTTGGCTTGTCTCCTAACAAACTCCACCCTAGAGTTAGAAAAGAAAGCATTAAACAACGAACGACAAGAAGAAATAATACAACTAAATTCGGACAAGTCGTTCCTGTTTAAAAGGAAGGCATCAGTTGTCAACTTAGAGTCTGTTTCAAAATCCACGTTGTCAATCTGCATATCACTAAGTCATTTCAGAGCGGAGTGTAGCCCTAAGGCCTCCCCCACATCCACTGAAACTGTGCAGGGGTAAGTAAGAGTTTTAGCCAAAACAAAAGTACCTTCTGCATCACGGACACATATATTGATACCTGTACTATTAGAATGAGAAGAAAAAGTGGCGTCAATGTTGCATTTGTATCTACCAATCCCAGGGGGCTACCACGTGATTCTGCGTTGATGCGAGGTGGGAACCCCCACATTAGGGACTGATGATGAGGGGTGAGTCGCACCTGAAGCCAGAATATCTGGCGTATTAGCCAGTTTCCAATCTGTCACCATACTCATAGCACGTGTTACAACTGTGGCACTTGTTTCTGTTACATCTTCCTAAATTCAAAGATTGCGGTGTTTCCATATGCTCCATATAAACGTTGACAGACGTTGCGTTAATTCAACAGACAAGTTTTCTAACAGAGAAAAGATAGCTTCTGAAGCTGAAGCCGTAGTGGCAAGGGCATGTTGCACCGAACCCCAAAGACATGTCGTGTTCCAAACATGTATAGCAAAAGGACATTCAAAGAAAACATGTAAAAGATCCTCATGGTCTGAGGCGCAACTAGCACAGTTGGTGGGACAAACAACACCTTTGTCCAACAACCGGACACGAGTTGGTAAACAACCACGACACATACGCCAAAGCAAATTCTTGACTTTCGGTGGAACCTTAAGGTTCCAAATGCCAGACCAGTACCCCGGGCGCCAGTTATATGAAGAATCAATTAACTCTGTGACACATAACCTATATGCACTACGGACAGAGTAACGTCCATGCCTTTTTGCTTTCCATATAATTCTATCATCCTCAACCTGAGAAAGTAGTGGTGTACGAAGAATTTTGTTTGTTATATCATCACTGAAAACCTGTCTAATCACCTGTCCATTCCAGCTTTTGTCATATAAATTCATCAAGTTATTAATAGTAAAATTATGAACAAAGTGAGCACCTGGGATATCGCTACCAATAAACTCCCCGTTTGTCAATCATGGTTCATTTAAAATAGATATAGACGCACCTGAACCAATGCTCCAACGGGAACCCCCCCCCCCCCCCCCCGTACAAGGAACCTAGAGCGCATAATGATGCGCCAGACGTAGCTAGGGTTATGCCCGATAATGGCCGTGAGGTAGGAACCGATGGGTAATACCGAGCTTTGAAAATACAAGCCACCAGAGAGTCCGGCTCCGTAATAAACTTCCATCCCTGTTTATCCGGCATAGCTAAACTAAAAGCAGAGAGGTCCTTGAAACTTATACCTCCATTAATCTTTGGTGCAAACAACTTCTCCCAATTCATTATGTGGATGCCTCTTCGAGTTGATTTACCATGACCCCACCAAAAAGAGTTCATCTTCTTTTCGATGGAGTCAAGTAAAGTGGTAGGTAACTGAAATATGCTCATCACATAAGATGGAATAGCCTGCAAAACAAATTTTATCATCGCCTCTCGACCTGCTTTAGAGAGACACTTACCACTCCAAGAGTTGATTTTCTGCCAGACACGGTCCTTGATGTAAGAAAAATTAGCATTGCGGTCTCGACCGATCATAGAAGGCAGCCCCAGGTATTTACTTGTACCCAAAACAGCAAGCACGCCTAAGATATTAGTAATATTATTTTTCAGAACCTCAAGAACATTACGGCTACAGTAAATTTCGGATTTGGGCAAACTGATTGCTTGACCAGAAGCAACCTCATAAGTAGATAAAACATTTTTCATAACGTGTACTTGATCCTCATTGGCTTTGAAAAATAGAAAGCAATCATCAGCAAACAAAAGATGTGAAACAGATGGTGCTTGGCGACAAACCTTCGTACCTGTAAGAGCACCTCTTATTTCAGCATCTCTAATAAGCGATGATAATCCTTCGGCACATATAATAAATAAATACGGGGAGAGAGGATCACCTTGACGGAGACCACGACCTAGAATGATAGGGCCAACTTGTTCACCATTGACAATTACAAAATAATCTACAGATTCAACACACATGCACATCCAATGAATCCATCGATGATGGAAACCCATTTTGTTCAAAACAGCCCTCAAATAATTCCAATCCATACGATCATAGGCTTTGCTAATATCAAGTTTTAAAGCATCATACCTATCTTCCCCTCGTGTTTTGGCTTTCATAAAGTGTAAAACTTCAATTGCTACCATAGCATTATCCATAATAGAACGGCCCGGAACGAATGCGGATTGATTGTCTGAAATACACTTAGGTAGCACATTTTTCAATCAGTTTGCTAACACTTTCGAAATAATTTTGTAAAGGACATTGCAAAGTGTTATTGGCCGTCAATCCTTCATGATAATTTGCGTAGAATGTAACACCCCGTTTTCCCAATATAAAAATAATCCATAAATAAAATCAAAGTTCTTAACATCAACAGGATGTCACACTTCAATAAATCAAATCGTCATTTAATATCCACTAAAAGTCTTTAAATTATTTCGACAACATAGCAGCGGAAAAGTAATCAGTGTTTTCAACAAAATTTGGCACAAGGGCCTCAACTTCAACAACAATAATTAAATCCACTCATAGGTGGTCCAACAGCAAAATGGAAAGACACGTAACAAGACAACATATCATATGAATAAATTCTCATCCCGTTACGTATCAGAGCGACCCTAAGATGACGCATGAGAGAGTCAACTCACAATAGCTTCTACTCCTGATCACCTGCAAGTTACTCATGCGAAGAGCACCATTTTCAAGCAGAAGGGGTAAGATTTGACAATCATCAATAATAAACAATTATTCTCAAACATCAATTAACATGTAATAACAAGCATTCTTATGAAAGAATTAATTATCATATAACAGCAACAATCATTATATACAACTTTGTATAAACAACGTATCAACATCGACTCAACAACACAACGTAAATATGCATGTGGTACCAACAGAGCATCAAGCTCTCAACATGATGTCGTAATTCGACTAACAGGGCATCAAGCCCCCTACAACGTGATAGGCTACAGTCCCTTTCGCTTGACAACATTTATGCAATGACATAATGATTATTATGCAACAACAACAACTGCAACTTCGTAATTAATCAACATAATATTTTCCACTTCACAATTAAACCACAACTTCGATTAAACCATATCAATTCTTCCATACAATATTTTCACATCATCTCAAAGCTACTGGGTATAAGTCATATACATCATATAAATATAGATTCAACCATAAATCAACAACAACATATCAATATGATTCACCAATTCATTATCAAAAGAAAATTAAGTTTGATTCAACAAGACATAGATTAAATACTCTTAAACATTCTTGTTAAACTCATAGTATACGGGACTTGAAGTTTGGAAGCAAACCAAAAGTTTCAGGTTGATTTAGAAGCGGTTATGCTAAATTTTATTAAAAGTCTTTCAAGACCTAGTTGGAGTGTTTCTATCATAATTCAAAATCCGCAAAACATTTTCAAGTCAAACCAGAGTCATTGGAAAGCTAACTTAATTATCTAAAACTTTCATGTTTACACCAAAGGTCAATTCAAAACAGAAACGTGTGAAAAAGACACAAGAACGCGAAACAGGAAAAGCTGTCAGAGGGCATTTCGCTTAAGCGAGACAAATCTCGCTTAAGCGAGATTCACGCCGAGAGAAATCTCAATTTCGCTTGTGAGTTTGCTTGGGGCTCGCTCAAGCGAACTGGGCCCCGTTTTCTGAAGAACATTTACAGATTTTCATCATTTTTCACCAAAAAACCCAAATTTTGACTACCCAATGCCCAAATTTGATAGGAAACATTACCTAAGAGTATTCTACAACCTAAACATCAACTTTTTACATTAATTCCACGGATTACCTAGGTTTCTAGCAACCTAATTTGATTCAACCCTAATTTCTTCAATTCAACAACAACAACAACAATTTAGAATTTATGTTTATGATTAATGAGAGTTAGTCTCACCCTTACCTTAAATTCTTGAAATCAGAAGGTTAGCAACTCTCTTCTCTATTCCTCTTCACTTCTCTGATTTCTCTCTTTTCTCAGTTTTGAACGTGTCTGACTAATTCTCCCTCAACCCTTCCTATTCTTAACTTCCTATTCTCCTTATTTCCCAAACTACCCCTCCTCTATTTATTTTAATTAAATACCATTCATTAATAAAAAGTCATACCACTTAATATCATTATAACCAACAATTAAACACCAAAAATCATATAACACAACTTTAAATAAATAAATATATATATATATATATATATATATAAAAGACTCTAACTTAATAAAATAAATAATTAAATAATTAGGGCGTTACATAGAACCTTTTGGAATAAGAGCAATGTTAGTAATATTTAAATTCGAGGGAAATTGGCTCGTGTCTAACCAATTACAACACTCCTTAAAGATATCGTTGCTACATAAATTCCGAAAGTGTTGGTAAAAGCCCGGATTGTAACCATCAGGGCCGGAGCACTTGTCCGGATGCATAGAGAAAATAGCTTCCTTAAACTCGGCTTTAGTAAAAGGTGTCGTGAGCATAACATTGTCAGTAGCAGAAACAAACGTATGAATAACATCAATAACAGACGAGAAATCACTATTTTGTTGTTGAAAAATATTCACAAAATATTGTCGTGCCACATCTTGCATACCTTGCTCATCAGTGATTTTATTACCAGCATCATCATTAAGAGAAGTTATACGATTTACCTTATTGCGAGCCGTGGCCGAAGCATGAAAAAACTTAGTAGTTCTGTCGCCATCCTTGTACCAATGATTCTTTGCACGTTGACGCCAATAGGCATCATCTTGGGACAACAATCGTTGCATGCGTTTCTGAAGCTCAAACATGCGAACCTAATCCTCGCCAGTAGAACCTAGCCGAGTTTTCTGCAACTGTTTACAACAATCTGCAATATCAATTTTTATTTTATTGCAATGACACTTTTTCCATACAGACATATCTTCCGCACATGAGGCAAGTTTTGGAATGATAGTATGATTAGAATATTCCTGCCAAGAATTAGTAACAAGATCCTTAAAACCCAGTTCAAGGTGCCACACATTTTCATAGCGAAAATGGCGTTTAGAAGCACGAGGCCGAGGTGTAGGAGCAACATTAACGTGTATAGGGTAATGATCAGAAGCAGGTGCCACCAAAGTTTCAACAGAAGCATTCGGAAAAATATTAAACAATGAATTATTAACAAGTCCACGATCTAACCTTTCTTCGACGGCACACGGAGTACCAAGACTTTTAAACCAAGTAAGGGGATAGCCTTCAATTGGAACATCAGACAAACCTAAATCAATAACAGCCTGACGGAAACCATTTATGAGCCACGAAGGTCTATTGTTGCGCCCCCTTTTCTGACTTGCATCACGGATGTCGTTAAAGTCACCAAAGATACACCATGGACCTGTAAATTGGTTAAAGAGTTGTCGAAGAAAATTCCAAGTGGCTGTTCTACAACCTCCATTTGGGTAACCATAATAGTCGGTAAGTCGCCAAGTTCCAAGAACATTATTAATAATTTCAACAGTAATATGATTACTAGAAAAATCAACAAGCTGACAATTTAAAGAGTTGCGCCAAAATAAAGCAAGACCCCCGCCTCTACTGGTGTGGTCTACAGGAAAACAACTATCGTAACTAAGCAAAAAACGAAGTTCTTCAATTTCATTTCGGTGAGCTAGAGTCTCACTTAGGAATAAAAGGTCCGGATAGAAGTGTCGAACTATGTACTTAAGGTCGGGAATTGCACTCGGGCTACCTACACCCCGGAAATTCCACGCTACTAAACTCATTTGCCTAGGCAGGCCTGATCATTAGGACCTGCCATTACATCATTTTCATCAAACAAAGGGTTGGAAATTACATTCATTTCAACATCCCCCCCCCATGACTAACATTAGTTCCTATTACATTGTTTCCTAAATCCCCATCAGCAGCAAAAGGTGATGTTGCACCATTTTGAAGGGCTGGCATTCTTTTTCTTTTTTTCAGTTCTGAACCTGCTTCATCTTGAGAGTTTGTATTGTTGTCATTTGTTATTGGAGAAGCAGGTAAACCGAGCACTAGAGGACGGCTGGACAACAAATTGGAAGCCGAATTTCTTGTAGAAGAAGAAGGCAGAAAAAACATTTGACAAGATGAATTAACACATGCTCCTTGTTTTGCTTTAGCAGCGTGTTGTGCAGCAAGAACATCATGCTTGATGGTTGTGATTTATGATTGAACAGCAAGCATCCTATCATTGAAATTAGGAACTTGCGCAACACTTCCAGGTGTGGTGTCACGGTCAGCAGCGGTACCGGCAGCAGGTGTGGTATGGTGTGGTACTGTCGCAGGGATAGGGTCATGCAGCCAGTAGTTAGTTGCAGCAGTACCAAACCTTTGTGTAATTGGCTTAAGGTATGCACCCCAGTTACGGACTCCATCATCTGCCTCCAATTCCAACAGCTTCGGACAAACTTTGTCAGTATGTCCGAGTAAACCGCACCTGTGACAAAAAACACCCAATTTCTCATATTTAAAATTAACAGTGACAAAATAACCATTACTAGCACGGACACGCCATTCTTTTTTCAGAGGTGCGGTGACATCAATGGCAACTTTGATACGCATATAGGAATTATGGATAGAGTTTCGATCATCATAAGCTTTGAGGGTGCCTAAGAAGTTTCCTATTCCTTGACCTACTTTCGGTTGGATAAAGCCAAACAGTAGACCATGAATTTGCACCCAAAAATCAATGTGATTCAATGGAACAAAGCTAGGTACGACACCAGGTGAGATTCGATCCATGACGATATGAAAATTGTCATAAAGCCACAGACCTTCCTCAAGGACACGAGCAACATCGACTCTGTGATGAAATTGAAACAAAAAACAATCAGACGCAGACTTGGTAATCGTAACCCATTTACCTGGCTTCCAACCACGAGACATGCGCTCGCTGAAATAGGCAAATTGGATCTCACGATCAGCAAGGACACGACCAATCAAACAGTGTTTGAGGATAACAATGGTTTCAGGTTCAGACTCTAAGTTTAGGGTTAAACCCTCCTCGGACAAGGTCAAGCCATCAAGGTTAAGGTTGGTAGGATCCATGGATGCGATTTGTAGCTAGGAAGCAGTGAGGAAAACGGAACATAAAACAAGCAGACCAAAGACCTTAATTAGAAACTCGCAAAACAGGAAGACACAAAAAGCTAGGGTTTTTGAGGAATGAAGCAGTTGTTGCGTTTGTGATAGTATATAAATGCCTGGATGGAAGCATCTAGATCATGGATCAGATGCAGATCAACTTCTCACAAGATGGATCCGGCCCAAGGTGCGGCGGCAACCCAAGAGAGGGAGGCGCTAGAAACCCTAGGTGGTGGAAACCCTAGGAGAGAATATTTTTTGAAGAAAGTTAATTTCAAAGCGCCAAAAATTGAAGAAAGTTAATTATCTTATTCTTATTTGAAAAAAAAAATTATTATATAAACTAATAATATCATATACTAATAAACAACTCATAATGATATCAACAATTGATTGTTCTAAGTAGTAAGAGATTTAGTTTCCATAAAGTTAGCTTAATCGTTAGAGACATTGCTTAATATATTATGATTGAATTCGAACCAACCACCTAACTTTGCAAACAATGTGATAAAAGATCAAATAATGTGATTGATTTAGAGTCCTTAAACATGTTGTCACTTATCGTTAAGCAGCTGCATAAAATTTATATGATATGATGATAACAAAGAAAATATCTCATAACGAGAAGTTTTTTTTTACTCGTGAGATAAATTAATTGAAGAAAAAATAATTGTTGGTGTTTTCTGTTGAGAGAGAAAAGGGACTTTTTTGCTTAATAGTAGGAGTTTGACTATTGACTCCATCCAATCCCATAATGAAAGTGAGTGTGGAGATATGTGAGCTTGTGGGATAAGCCTGGGAATTGGAATAATGACCTCATGATCATTATGATGATGATGATGATGATGATGATGATGATGATGATCATGTATTGTGCCATCATTCAATGTGGGTCCCACTTTAGCTCATTCATCATTTGTGAAAAGAAGGGTTCTCGTGAGTGACATGGCTTTTCCATGGCATGCCAACTCCAACTCACGAGGCTAACTTGTTTGTGTAAGGACCACTTCTACTCAATTTATTACTTGTTGTACTTGTGTGTGAAGAAAGAATGATTTTATTATGAGTTCCACTAATATCTTATGAGTTCTTCATACAAGTCTCATCAATCTTTCTAGTTCATATGACTTGGAAATTTAGTATACAATTTATCATTAATGGGTTTTAATTTTTATTTATTGTTTACTTAACCAACAGCGTGTTTTTTCAAATTTAACTTGTCTCATATCATACTCATGAAGTTTATTCATCAAATTTAACTTACAATTTATATGAGTGTTTGATGTTGGAATAAATTTATTTTGGTTCGATAGCACTCTTTAAATTTTCACATTGCTTGAAGAATGAGGCGAAGAGTATTGTATAGATAACACACTTTTAAACACAAACTAAAACATGAGTGACACAAACTAAAACATGAGTGTTCTCATGAATTATGTCATCATCAAAATAAATTTCAAATTATTGTTCTTTGTGGTTCTTACATTTACCATTGGAGTTGTAGTTATGGGACTCACAAGTTGCAACTTTATGACTTATTTATATTGTTTTTGGTTTTTACAAATTAGGCATGCTTTAAGAGTCTCATATTAAACGAGGTAAGATATGAAAACAAGTTTATAAATGAGAATAATTATCATCTTACAAGCTTGTTTTTTAAAAGTTGAGTTAAATCCAACCTAAATAATTAATACGAGTTTGTCGATTGATATGAGTTAAGTCTTAAATAATTGTTTTAATTTTACAAATTAGTTAAGTGTTAAAAAAGAATGGCTGACTGTATATAGAGGTGTAGATAAAAAAAAAGTGTCCGTAAAATTTAAATATTATGTTACTATTTGATCCAAGATGAAATTTTGGTAGTTTTTATATACTAGGTTCATTAATCCAGATCTATTCCTAACCGTAATAATTTTTTTGAAATAAAATGAATCGTCAACTTACTTTAACATTTCTTTACTCATAATTGTTCTAGCAACCTTCCTATATATATATATATATATATATATATATATATATATATATATATATATAATTAAAAAAATATGATGTAGATATAACCACACTATGACTCTATAGCATATAAAAAGGTGTGTGATCTTACTTGATAACAGTTTCTTATCTCACGTGAGTTTATAATTTTTGTTACAAGTTTATAGTGTTTTTTTTTTATTATATATTGTTCAAATACACTTTATCTATTATTAACTAAATAAATTATTCTTAATCTACCTTAGCTTCTACTTGTGAGTTAATCCATCTGCTAGCTCACTATTTTTTTTCCCAACCAAATAGAGCCTGTTAAAGCAGTACTACTATTTAGAAGTGTGACTTCCTTCACCATTGAAAATAATATGAGAAGTATGCGAAATAATTACCTCTATGCTCATCAATATTTCCATTTTGAAAAAGCATTTGATGAACCACCAATAAAAAAAACATCATTACTCGAAGAAATGCCTAAATATTCTTAACCCAAAAAACTATGATGAATTTCAATGATAGTAGTATTTGATAACGAAAGTCATTTTCTTAGCTATATCCAAATATCTAATCCAAAACGAATATTGACCATAGGAGCCAAATTGACAAAAATAAAACATAAGTAAATACATCATCCGGTCATAAATATAAACAAAAATTTACTTTTTAGATACATTCAATTAATGATGTATGTGATTTTTATTATATGTTAAATAGATTATTAATTAAATGTATCTAAAAAATAGATTTTTGTTTATATTAATGACCGGAAGGTGTATAAATGAATTATCTACTGGAATCTTCATTTGCAATGTTTTTTATTCTTTTTTCCTTAGCACTTTTGAGAAGCTAAAAACATTGACAATAATTTACTAGAATCATATTCTTAGCTTTATAAAGGAGTTGAGAGTAGTTGACATAATCATGTATATATGATCGAACGGCAATGATTGGGACTTTGCATGAAGTTCACAAGTGTGGTCTCAATAGCATGCGTCCCCTCATACTTTATCCGACCAGATCTTTCACAAATCTTTTTAAGTCTTGCCATCGCGTGGTTGATGCATATGCCTCATTTTTTAATCTATAAATATTGGGCAAATAGTTTATTTAAAAAGTGATGTTAAATTGTGTCTTTAGGGTATATGTTAAAAAACTTAAAAAAGTAATTTTGCATTGGAAAACATAACATTTTAACTTTTAAGAAGTTAAATGCACGATTTTTTATACGTATATTTCTATAATAAGTCCGTTAACATGTGTTCTTGATGACACAAGTTAACATTTACTTTCTTTAAAATATATATTAATGCAAATAGTTATTTTTGTTATTAATGCAACGGATAACTATAATAGGCTCAAGGTAGTAGAATTATTATTTTTTAAGTGTACAATCATTTTTTAGGAAAAGTGTACAATTTGTGAATCAAAATAATACATAACAAAATTAAAATAATTAAACAATCAAAGACTATTTCGATTAATAGGGTACAAATGTACAATTTGTTAATCAAAATAATACATAACAAAGTTAAAATAATTAAACAATCAAAGACTATTTCGATTAATAGGGTACACAAAGACTATCTTAAAGAATCAAATAATATTTTGACTAACGAAGTTCATAATCAAATACACTTTATCATTTTCTCTCCTAAAAACTCTATGTTCTCTCTCCTTTAACCTTTAGCAAATCTGCCGCCTTCACCCTCCCTTTCAAATCCAAAACTCTGCTCACAAGATGTAGGGTGGTGGTGATGCGATGATGCGATGTTCCGCCTCTTGGCATGGCATTTGTATCACCTAGTTAGTATTGCTCAAGGTGGCCGCCATGTCGGTGAGTTTCCCTGATGGTTGTTCTCGGTTTGTCAGTTCTTTGCTCTTCTCCTTTCGATGATCGTTGTGCTCGTGATTTTCGGGTGTCAAAATCATTGATTAGATTCGAACCTTGAATCATTGAACTCTCAACTTTTATTCGCGGGAAGGGAAAAAGTGAGTAAAAAAACCCTTGAGACCTTGGATTCGGAGGTTGGTTTCGATTGGGGAAGGTGTTAAGCACCCTAACCGACTATGGTATCCCATAGGAACCTTCTACCTATTCTCTAATCTTGCGCTAAATTGATTTTACTTATTGAAAAAAGTTAAGAGTTAAAGTGAAAGAAGGGAGAAAGAAGAAGCATGTTTTTGGTTATTTTTATTGATTTGGAAGGGTTGAAACCCTTTGCCTACTTACCCAAATAACTCGGGATCAAAATCAAGTAGTTCGGCTTAAGAACTTATTTGATGAGTTGAATTGATTTTAACATTTTTGAAAAAAAGATTTTAAGAAGAGATGAGAGGCCTCAAGGCATAAGAAGAAAATACGATGAAGTTGGTTACTTTTAAATGTACGAAATCCATGTCTAATGTGGATATTAGATTAATTAACATTTGATTAAGGAAAATAAAAAGAAAATCACTTGGATTACATACCAAGGTTTACTTGAAAGAAATTTGAATTTGACTTGATTGACTTTTTGAAGAAAATATTTTTCTAAAACTAACGACGAAATCGCATAACGGCGGAATAAAAATAAAAGCGTAAAACGATAAATAAAGTGGTGTGTCGGTGCGCGTGTCAGTGCGTGTGCCGATTACATATTACATATCCTAGATACATTCTATGGTCTTGAAAGGAAAAAAACGCGAAAATAAATTACATCAAATCCCCTAATTATACGCACTAAGCCGATAATAATAATAAAAAATAAAACAAAATAAATGACAAGAAATTTAAATATGCATGCAATGTTTCCAATGAGGATTACTTCTATAAATTAAAATGCAATTTTAAACTAAAATGCAAACATATGAAATAAACCTAAATGCAAAGTAACACAATTAAAAGAATAAAAATACATGAATTTTTTTTTAAAAGGTTTAAATGAATAAAAATTATATGAAAGGGAAATTAACTATGAACTAAACAAAAAATGTAAGATGCTAAAACTTAAGACATTAAATAAATGTATGAAATATGGTTTAAACATCATATGAATTAATTCCTTAAAGTAAAAGAAATGCATGAAATTAAAAATACAATTACTACAAGACAGAGGGGTGCAGAAAGCTAGAAGGGGGGTGAGCATAGCAAAACAGTAGAAACAAAAAGTTATTGGGCTGGATAATGGAGCTGGGTATGGGTATGGGTACTGGGTCGACCCACCCAGCTCCCATTAATGAAGTATAAAAGGGATTTTCAACCCTAATTCTTCGTTTTTCTTCCAACTCCCTCTCTCTAAAAACTGAACCGAAATTCTTTCTCTCCTCTCTCTAGAAAAGCTTCTCGCCGGAGAAGAAAGAAGAGTGGCGGCCGGAGGTTCTCCGGCGCGGTGGTTGGCCATAGCGCCGCCGCGCCGGAGCTTCTAACTTGTTTTTTTCAAAAAAAATTTAGGCCAACACCTTCCTTTCTCCATCCTCTATACTATTCTAAAACAAAAATTCACAAAAACAGCACAAATATTCCTAGATCTACACATAAAGGAAACGAAAAAATACCTCTAAAGGACCTTTTTTTACTTCGGTTCTTCTTCCTCTCTTTACGTTTTGGTCCCTCTGTTGTCTTCTTCTTTCTTTTCGGTCTTCACGTGTAGGCTTTGTTCCTTGCTTTGCTTTGGTTCTTCACTTTTTCAGTTTTGTTCTTTGATTTCGGTTGCCTTGCCTTGTGGTTTGGGTTCGGATTTGATGGTTTTTGGCCGAAATGGTTTTCGGATTTGATGGTTTTTGGTGTTTGTTTTTTGATGGCTAGGGTTTGAGATTTGGTACTGTTGGTATGGATTTCGGATTTGGATTAGGGTTCTTCTTTCTTTTCTGATTTCTTTGTGATCGGTGTTTGAGTTCGTCACCGAACGGTGATGAACTCACACTTGAATTGCAGAGAGAAAAAAAAGGTTCAATGATGATGATTCCGCAACGAATCACTGAGAATCATAAAAAAAAAATTTAAAATTGTTCTTGGTAAAAGAGGCTTTTGATCTATTTTTCCTTGTTATGATTTTTCAATTTTGTTTCTGTATTGGAAACTGTGACTGATTGATCCATTGACTCTGACACACTATGTACCTGACGCCCGGAAAAGACCAAATTACCCTTGCTCTTTCTTGGAGGAAAAGTTGGATTGGACCAATAGCAAAGTGACATGTGTACAAGGACTTAAAATAAATAATAAATCTGATAACTAAATAACAATAAATAAGTAAAAATGAAAAAATAAATAAATGACTAAATAATAAATAAAAACGAAAATTTAAATAATAATATAAAAAAAATGTCCCGTCGGAACCAAAAATGAGGTATTTTAAAATACCTCTCTGCCGAAATTTCGTCTGATACGACCGAGATTACGCGGCTTTTTACGCTAATTAAAACGATAAATCAACGACGTGAATAAAATAAATTTTACGAACGCTAACGCTACGCTACGCTAAAAAACGCACAAAACGCGAGTAAAAATTACGAAATTAAAACGCGAACAACATTAAAACATAAACGACGAAAAAAATAATCGCGACCGCAAAATACGAATCAAACGCAGATATCACGGGAATTCGCGCGCGAACGGACGACTGAAAAAAAACGATCGACGTACGAATAAAACTAAAATAAAACGGTCAAAAATTAGGGTACGACAGATGCCCCTATTTAAGTTTCTCCGTCACGAGGGTTTAAAAAGACGAATATTTTTGAAACGACGGGTCGGAGAGACTTAAATATCAAGTACACCAATTTTTGACCAACTCAGAAATCGAGAAAGCTCTATGGATGTAATGATATGAATTGTCTGTTATGCAAGTACGAATGCAATGACAACGAAAACACTAACTCGAGGACCAAATAACGTGTTACTGGGGAGAAACAGATGTCTATTACCTTTACAGGGGTAAAGACGAACATACGAAAAGAAAATACTGGTCATTACCTTTACTGGGGTAACAACGAACATAGAAAGGGGTAAAACTGTCAATTACCTTTACTGAGGTAGTGACGAACATACGAAAGGGTAAAACTGTCAATTACCTTTACTGAGGTAACGACGAACATACGAAAGGTAAAACGGTCAATTACCTTTACTGGGGTAACGACGAACATACGAAAGGGTAAAACTGTCAATTACCTTTACTGGGGTAATGACGAACATACGAATGGTAAAACTGTCAATTACCTTTACTGGGGTAATGACGAACATACGAAGGGTAAAACTGTCAATTACCTTTACTGCGGTAATGACGAACATACGAATGGTAAAACTGTCAATTACCTTTACTGGGGTAATGACGAACATACGAAGGGTAAAACTGTCAATTACCTTTACTGAGGTAACGACGAACATACGAAAGGTAAAACGGTCAATTACCTTTACTGGGGTAATGACGAACATACGAACTGGAATACTGGTGATGAGTTACTATTATTGAGGCAAATTTGTTGAACAAAATACCGGGTACAAACAAGTACTCTTCGTACGAAATGCTTCAACAAGATACTGGGGAAAATTGAAAGGTGGGACCTGCCACTTGAAAGAAACTTAATTGATAAACAGACCGAAATGAACACATTAATGATGACAAATTTTACTGGATACACATGGAGTACGACACATAGGTAAAATGCATATGAATGATATCAGTATGCATGATATGTATGCATGAATGAATGACATGTATGAAAATATATTGGTGAAACTGACGAGACCAGATTGGGCAGGTCGTAAGGATAGTGACCCGGTATTACAGTGCCAACACTTAGCATTCTTCACTGGGGATGAAATCACATGGAGATGAATCAAAACACAAACGGGGTACCACCCGTTAACCAAACTGAAACTGGATAAAGACCACATAACACAAAACCTGGCTGAGGTCGCCATTTCTGAACTGAACCAAAGTACCTTCTCAAAATCGTGCTTCACATAATCATTGCTTTTTTTGTATTCTTTTCCTCTTTTTTTTTTTGAAATCCCTAACTTTTGCCTGGATCGCCCTTTCGGGTTTTCAATCCACCGGGAATATATTCTTTTTTGTATGTCCCTAATTTTGCCTGGACCGCCCTTTCGGGTTTTCAATCCACCGGGACGCTCATTTTTGGCTTAAGCCGCCCTTTCGGGTTTTCGACTTAGCGAGCTTTTCTTTTTTGCTACTTTCTTTTTTTTTGCAAGACTATGATCCACTCTGTTGAATTCACCTGTGTTTGAATGGATGTTGACATATGTTTCCATGATATATGAACCTACAGATAATATGTTTGTCATTTTTTTGTTTTTTTTTTCTCAAAAGAAAACATAAAAGGTAAAAGAATTTTTAAAGTTTTTACTTCAAGTATTGACATTAAAAATGGAAGAAGAAAATTTTGCATATAGAATAAACAAGAATTCCAAAAGAGGGCACCGGCTCAAATTAATGTAATAGGGTGGTAACCGGCCAAAGGCATGGCTCCACGGATTACAAAAGTTGGAAAATGGTAATTACATGGGAAGGTACATTGGACGCAATAGCCACTACATTCCCTAACAACTTTGAACCACTGTTTATATGCTTTAGTGTCGGAGGACTTCTGACAGCTAAAGTGCCCCAAATGGGTGATGCTTGATCTGATGCAGTTACTTTGTCATAGTCCTTAACTTTTGCATAGGCCGCCCTTTCGGGTTTTCGACCTATCAGGATAAACTCTTTTTTTCAATTCTTTTTTTTTTTTTTTTTTTTTGTGTCTCTAATTTTTGCCTAAGCCGCCCTTTCGGGTTTTCGACTTACCGAGACGCTCTTTTTTGGTTTAGGCCGCCCTTTCGGGTTTTCGACCTACCGAGCTGTTCTTTTCATATATCTTTAGACAAAGTATTTCTTGACTGCATCAGAATTCACAGGACGAGGTAAATCTTCTCCATCCATATTTGTAAGGATTAAAGCACCACCAGAGAACGCTCTCTTGACCACATAAGGACCTTCATAATTCGGAGACCACTTGCCCCTGGGATCCGGTTGGAAAGATTTGATACACTTGATCACAAGGTCTCCTTCTTTGAATTCACGGGGATGAACCTTCTTGTCAAACGCTTGTTTCATCCTTGATTGATACAGTTGTCCGTGACACAAAGCGGTCATGCGTTTCTCTTCAATCAAATTCAATTGCTCATACCTACTCTGGCACCACTCAGCTTCAGTTAATTCAGCCTCCATCAGGACTCTCAAAGATGGGATTTCCACCTCCACAGGGAGCACTGCTTCCATACCATATACCAAAGAGAATGGGGTTGCCCCTGTTGAAGTACGCACTGAAGTACGATATCCATGTAAAGCATAGGGTAACATTTCATGCCAATCCTTGTAGGTAACTACCATCTTTTGCACAATCTTCTTGATATTCTTATTTGCAGCCTCAACCGCACCATTCATCTGAGGTCTGTACGGAGAAGAGTTGTGATGTTCAATCTTGAAATCATCACACAATTCTTTCATCATGTTGTTGTTCAAATTTGTACCATTATCCGTGATGATCTTGTTAGGAATACCATAACGGCAGATGATGTTATTCTTGATGAACCGAACCACTACTTGCTTGGTCACATTGGCGAAAGATGCCGCTTAAACCCACTTGGTGAAGTAATCAATAGCCACTAGTATGAAACGATGTCCATTAGAAGCTTTTGGTTCAATCCGACCAATCATATCAATGCCCCACATGGAGAAAGGCCACGGAGAAGAGATAACATTGAGCATAGATGGTGGTACATGGCTCTTATCTGCATATATCTGACATTTGTGGCACTTCTTGGCATAATTATAACAATCATTTTGCATCGTTATCCAGTAATAACCTGCCCTTAATGCTTTCTTAGCCATTGCATGTCCACTGGAGTGAGTGCCAAATGGACCTTCATGTATCTCATGCATCAATAAATCTGCTTCACGTTCATCCACACACCTGAGCAACATTGCATCAAAGTTTCTTTTGTACAATACATCTTCATTCAAGAAGAAATTACCAGACAGTCTTCTCAAAGTCCTCTTGTCTTTGTGAGATGCCCCAGGCGGATACTCTTGAGTTTGAAGGAAAACCTTGATATCATGAAACCATGGCTTACCATCAGCAAGTACTTCAACTGCAAACACATAAGCGGGCCTTTCAAGGAACTGTACACTGATTAACGGCATATCATTGTGACGATTTACTTTGATCATCGAAGACAAGGTGGCCAAAGCATCTGCCATCTGATTCTCATCACGGGGAATGTGACGCAACTCCACTTTGTTAAAGAAAGTTAACAACCGTCTTGCATAATCTCTGTAAGGAATCAAACCAGCATGGTGAGTTTCCCACTTCCCTTTGATCTGATTAATCACTAAGGCTGAATCTCCACATATGTCAATATTCTTAATCCTCATATTGATTGCTTCTTCAATGCCCATGATGCAAGCTTCATATTCTGCCATATTGTTTGTACAATCAAATCGTAGCCTTGCAGTAAAAGGGATGTGAGTACCCTCAGGTGTGACAAGGACTGCCCCAACTCCATTGCCATAAGCATTAACGGCCCCATCGAATATCAAACCCCATTCAGACTCAGGATCTGGATCTTCACCAAACAACGGTTCATCACAATCTTTCATCTTCAAATACATGACCTCTTCATCAGGGAAATCAAACTTAACAGGTTGATAATCTTCGACCGGTTGATGAGCCAAGTGATCTGCAAGGATACTCCCTTTGATTGCTTTCTGAGTATGGTATTCAATATCAAACTCGGCCAATAACATCTGCCAACGAGCAATTCTACCTGATATTGAAGACTTCTCCAGGAGATACTTGATTGGATCCATTTTGGATATCAACCAAGTAGTATGATTGATCATATAGTGCCGGAGACGTTTGGTAGCCCAGGCTAAAGCACAACAAGTCTTCTCAAGTGCCGAGTATCGGGATTCACAATCTGTGAACTTCTTGCTTAAGTAATAGATTGCATGCTCTTTTCTACCAGTTTCATCCTGTTGTCCGAGTACACAACCCATGGAATCTTCTAACACAGTCAAGTACATGATCAACGGTCTTCCTTCAACTGGAGGGACAAGAATTGGCGGTTCTAGCAAATACTCTTTGATACTGTCGAAGGCTTTTTGACAATCTTCCGTCCAAACAACCCTTTGATCTTTGCGGAGTAACTTGAATATCGGTCCACAAGTAGCAGTCATATTAGAGATAAACCTGGAGATATAATTCAGTCTTCCGAGAAAACCTCTGACTTGTTTCTCTGTTTTTAGAACGGGCATATCCCGGATGGCTCTGACTTTGTCGGGATCTACTTCAATACCATTCTGGCTAACAATGAAGCCCAAAAGTTTCCCTGATCGGACACCGAAAGTACATTTATTAGGATTCAAACGGAGCTTGTACTTTCTCAACCGCTGGAACATCTTCAACAGATACTCAACATGTTCCTCTTCAGTACCAGACTTGACAATCATATCATCCACATAAACTTCTATCTCTTTGTGTATCATATCATGGAATATCTTGGTCATACCCCTCTGATAAGTGGCACCAGCATTTATCAAACCAAATGGCATTACCACATAGCAGAAAGCGCCCCACGGCGTGATGAAAGATGTCTTTTCTCTATCTTCAGGAGCCATCTTGATCTGATTGTAACCAGAGAAACCATCCATGAAGGAGAAAACTTTGCATTGAGCAGTACTATCAACCAATACATCAATATGAGGTAGAGGGAAATCATCCTTCGGACTTGCCTTGTTCAAATCTCGGTAATCCACACACATTCGGACCTTACCATCTTTCTTCGGAACAGGCACAATGTTGGCCAACCACTGAGGATACTCGGATGTAACTAGAAAGCCTGCATCAATCTGCTTCCGTACTTCTTCTTTGATTTTGAGAGCCATATCAGGATGAGACCTCCTGAGCTTCTGTTTGACTGGAGGACACTCAGGCTTCAAAGGCAATCGGTGTTCTACAACTTCATGATCTAAACCCGGCATGTCTTTGTATGACCAAGCAAAAATATCAGCGTACTCTCTGAGAAGTTCAATTACCTTTCTTTTGACGGTAACTTCCAATGACGCTCCAATCTTGATATCTTTTCTATCCTCCTCAGTACCCAGATTGATCAATTCTAATTCTTCCTCATGAGGCTGAATGATCTTTTTCTCTTGCTCTAACATCCATCTGATCTCATCAGGAATCTCATCATCCTCCTCTACCATAGCCTCGTAAACAGGGGATTCAAAGTTGGGCAGAAGCATAGGGTCACTGTGTTCAACGGGCTTATGTATGTTCAGTCTGCACATGATTTATGATTGATTTTAGTAAATGAGTAAATGCAGACCTTTGAATTTGATTGTTTTAAAAAGAAAAAAGAGAATGAAATTTTTTTTTTTTGGGATTTCTCTATTACCATTTTTCCAGAAAAAGCAGTAAATAAAAATAAAACAGTCATGATAGAAACGACGTTTTTCATTAATAACGACAATACTTGAAGATAAAACCAAAAGCCCTACAAGAGTTCATTTTCGTCTGGGGCAGGACGAAAAGAGTTTTCTTAAAAACGAAAAAGTAGACAAACATATTACTTAGACACATGCATCACAGAAGGAATATCCACAGCGATCCAATTGCAACAGGCTCCTCCAGGTGTGATAAAGACAGGTGCAACCTCCTCTGACTGATCCTCAAGGATGGCATTGGTTTCCGGTGGAGCATGAATAAACCCCGCACTGTGAAAAATACCCTCAACTGGCTTGAAACTGGCGCTCGACTGACTGGTAGAGAAATCGAGACCCTCTTTCCGCTTGTTCTCAGGCAGCTGTACCAACTGACCCCAGCCTCCTGTTTTACCATCTTGTACAAGCTTCCGGGCATCCTTCAAAGAGGCCATACAAGTCTCACCTTTCTTAGCAGCTCCTCCTTCTGCAGAGAACCCCTGAAAAGAAGTTCCTTCTACATCATCAGCACCAATATAGGAGAAAGCAGACAAATGACTAACCAATAGGGCTGATTCACCAATTACCGTTATCAGCTTTCCACAACTTACAAACTTCAGCCTCTGATGAAGAGTGGAGGTTACTGCTCCAGCCTCATGAATCCACGGTCGTCCAAGTAAGCAACTGTATGAAGCTTGGATGTCCATGACTTGGAATGTAACCTTGAAAGTATGTGGGCCCACCGTGATAGGCAAGTCTATGTCCCCAATCACCGACTTCCTAGATCCATCGAATGCTTTTACCATCACTGCACTTGGCCTCAACTGGGCGCCACGGTATGCCAATCTTTCCAAAGTAGTTTTTGCCATCACATTGAGGGCGGAACCGGTGTCTATCAACACATTCGACATTGAGTCTGACTTACAAAGGACGGAAATGTGCAAAGCCCAGTTGTGGTTTCTTCCCTCCGCCGGGAGGTCTTCATCACTAAAGCTCGGGTTATTACACGCAGTTACATTCCCAACTATACTCCCGAATTGCCCCAGGGTAACATCGGGATCCACATATGCTTGAGCCAAAATCTTCATCAGAGTGTCCCTATGAGCTCCAGAGTTCATAAGTAAAGACATTATGGAAATTTTGGACGGAGTTTGCAACAACTGATCGATTATCTTGTATTCACTCTTTTTGATCAGCTTCAAAATCTCATCACTACCTTCCTGAATGATCCCCTCAGGTTGGCTGGCACCTTTACCCTTGTCAAGATTCTGCACTGGCACATTCGGAGTAGCATTCTCGTTGCGCACAACAGTAGGGAGAATACGCCCACTCCTCATTACTTTACCCACACCTGCTATATTTATGACAGCATCTGCAGAGTGCAGAGGGATCTCTTTACCATTCTCCACAATAGTTGCCTCATACCTGTAGGGTATGGCCTTCTGAGAAGTATAGGGAACAGGTCCTGGCAAACGAATCACCAGAGGAGTAACATCTGACTTCGCACCATCACGGACTACCTCAAGATTCTTAAACACCGGAGTAATAACACAAACATTCCTGGATTCCTTCTTGACAATCAGCTCTCTTCTGTCAATCAATCCTTGTATATCCTCCTGGACTTTCTCGCACCCTCGGGGATCCATAGAACACACTTCACAAGCATCATGATCGTGGTTAAACATGTTGGCTTCGCACATCTTGGCGTGAATCGGGACCAAAGGAGTTCTGATATCTTGAGCCCTGAGAATTAGACTCAAATCTTGATCCTCCTGAATCATATTAACAGCCGGCCCATGAGATGGCAAAGGGTTATTCTGAGTATTGGAATTGGTGTCCTCGAAGGACAACTCTTTGCTTTGAATCAATCTCTGAACTTCTTCTTTGAGCGGGTAGCAATGCTCAACATCATGCCCAGGTGCCCCTTGGTGAAAGGCACAAGTAAGATCAGCACGGTGCCATGGAGGTAGTGGGTTCTGCAGGCGAGGAGGCTGCCTAGTCTGCACAAGATTCCTTGCTTATAAAGAGGGTAGCAAGTCTGCATACAACATGGGTATGGGGGGAAACTCTTTTCTGGGTAGGCGATTTGGCTGTTGTGGGGCTCGATTACGAGGCTGTTGTTGTTGAGGTGGTGGTGGGTAATATGGTTGTTGGTAGAAAGGTTGCGGATACGGTTGTTGATATAGTGGTGGATAGAATGGTGGAGGCCTCTGGGGCGTTTGTGGGTGGTAATGTTGATTTTGTGGAGCTGGAAAAGGTGGTGGAATATTGGCAATGAAGGGGTAGTTTGGATATATTGGCTAGGATCCACCCTGGGCTACCATACTGACTTCCTGAGCACTCTTCTTTGGATAACTGTTTCCAAATTTCTTGGGTCCATTAGACGACCCACCTGACGAAGCACTTGATACACTACCTTCTTTGGCCAAAATTCCTTTGCGGACCAAATCTTCAATGCGGACCCCCGCGTCAACCATCTCAGTAAATTTCTGCGATGCGCAACCAATCATTTTCTCCGAGTAGTAGGGACTCAAAGTTTCAAAGAACAGATCAGCCATTTCTCTTTCCTCCAGAGCAGGGCGAACTTGGGCCGATTTTTGGATAAAGCGGAGAGCATACTCCTTGAAAGACTCTTTATCCTTTTGAGTCATAGCTTGCAGTTCCCTTCGGGTAGGCCCCAGATGTATGTTATACCTGTAGTGCTGTATGAAAGCCCTGGCCAACTCTTCGAAGGTGGTGATGCCCTTCAGATTCATATACCATATTTGTGCGGGACCAGTCAAACTGTCTTGGAAACAATGAATGAGCAAAGGTTCATTGTCTTTGTAGGCTGTCATCTTCCTCACATACATAACCAGGTGACTCTGGGGACAAGTGTTCCCTTCATATTTGACGAAATCTGGAGTCTTGAACTTGGGAGGGAGTACCACATTTGGGACCAAACAAAGATCGTGCACATTCTGACCATAGATGTCTTTACCACGAAGAGCCCTCAGTTCTTTCTGCACTACGTCGTACTTCTCTTCCAGACTTATCATTCTGTCATCTCCTACCACACTACCCGAATGATAAATTGGTCCTTCCTCCTGCTGAGCAGTGTGCACAATGGGTGCCGTGTGATTCATGACAGCTTGAGGGAATAACTGTCCATGATGAAAAAGTGGCGTTGCTTGTTGTCCATAAGGAGTTGGCATTTCTGGGCCAGCAAAGCGTACACCTTCATTAGCTGTGAGAGGCATACTCCAAGGATACTCTTTGGACATGTAGTTCTGAGGGTGATAAGCAAAACCGGAAGGACGAAGACCTTCATTGTACATATTCGATGCATCTCCAAAAGAAAAACCAACCGGGGTGGGCTGCGCAGTGCCAGCAGCCGTAGCAGTAAGGATTGGTTGCGTAGGACCAGTCTGGGCAGACGAAACAACCACAGGAGAATTTTGTGCAGCAGACACAACAACAGGAATTGGCTGAGCATCAAGAACTGGTTGAACCGGGATAACATCAAGAATCGGCTGGGTAGCTGCCGCTTGTGCCTGATTGGCCATTATAGCCTCCATCATAACTGTCAACTTGTCCATCCCCTCTCTGAGTGTAATAACCTGTTCTTTGAGGTCCCTGTTCTCTTGTTCTATCAAATCCATCTTCTTTTTAACAACTGCCCGAGTGTTGTGGATGCGAGAAGGCTTGTACTGAATACGCCGGGCCACTTTCCTTGACTGAGGCAGAAATGAGAGAATTATGAGACTCGGTTTTGACAGTTTATGGATGCAGTATGATGCATGATATGCTAAATGCAAAAACGATGCAATTTTTTGATTCATCGAAGAACTTATAGAAACGATCTTTTGTAAACATAACAATCCTAAACATTCATTACAAAAAATAAAAAGCAAAAACAAGATAATTCCCTTTTACCAAACTGAGCCAAGGGATAGACTTCAAAGTACATAATAGAAAACTAAGAAAATACAATAAAAGAAAACAAAAAGTGAAAATCTCAAGCTCTTGAAGCAGACTACTCTTCCAAATCTGAATGCGGACCAGCGAAGAAATCCATGCGTTTCTTCTTACTCCTGGGAACCTGCTCAAGTATAGCATCCTTCACCCTGATCCGTTCTTTCAGCTCAGCAATCTCTTGATCTTTCTTATGATTTTTCTAATTCTCTTCTTCTAGCAAATTCATGAGGGTGTCATTCTCACGCTTAGCTACTTGATACTTTCCTTCCCACTCAGCCTTTTCACGCTCTAACTTAGCCAAACGTAACTGATACTCTTCCGCAGTCTATGGAGGTAAAGGCAAAATTGGTGCTGGTACAGTTGAAGATAGGAATCTCGGTAAAACATAAGGCATTCCAAAATCTGCAGCCCTGTCAATGACCCATTGGGTATAGGATTCGTGCACAAAACCTTCTCTTCTTCCTAATTGACCCTTACTAAGTCTATGGATGCCACGCCAAGCTTGCACAAACAACCCTCTCTGGTTCAGGTGATCTTTGTTATTGAGATAGAATTCATTCTCTAAGTAGATATTGTCTGGCTTAGTTCTCAACGGATATCCAAACTGACGTCTGGCTAGAATGGGGTTGTAGTTAATTCCCCCGTGTATACCGAGAAGGGGTACACTGGAATATTCACCACAACTGACAATGATAGCTTCCACATCATTAGTTGCACGGTACCAGACTATATCGGATGGAGTTAGAGACATGATTCTTCGAGACCACGGATGACCTTCTTGATTGGCTTGAAATGAGTGGGTTTGAGGTAGATGGGAGGTAAACCATTTGTAGAGTAAAGGCGCACAACAAAAGACAGTTCCACGTCTGGCGAGGGTTCGGTCATGGATAGAATGGTATGTATTGGCTAACAAAGTAGGGACAGGGTTTTTGGTGAGAAAAATTTGGATAGCATGGATATCGACAAAGTTGTCGAGGTTTGGGAAAAGCACAATGCCGTATATGAGCAAAGCTAAAATGGAATGGAATGCCTCATTACTGGATGCGTCGGCAAAGGTGGAAGCTTGTTGGTAAAGAAAATCAGTAGACAGGCCTAGAAGACCTCCTTTGGTAGTGAGGTGGGTTTTTATGACAGAGGCTCCAAGGTGGAGAGTTGCGGCAATAGTTGCGACCTTAGGAACGGGTTCAAGGCCACTGAACGGTATTTCATCAAGCACTGGCAGACCAACTAAGTAGGAATACTCTTCAAGAGTGGGAACCAATTGGTAATCCGGGAAAGTAAAGCAGTGGTAGAGTGGATCGTAGAACTGGATCAAAGTTTCCAAGATTCCTTTTTCAACATCCGTTTTGAGGATACTCAACAATCTCCCGTGACGCTCGTGAAAAGCTTCCTGACTAGTTACCTTCTTTGCCAAATCTCTTAGCTTTAAAACATCCGGCTTGTGGAAAACATACTTCCTGGTGCATCTCCTTACTTTGTCCATATCTAAAGATGTTTACAAAAAAGGTTTAAATAAGTCCTTCGATATTTCATCGGATGCAAAAATATATTTATGGATGAATGCATGTATGCATGATTATGCTAAAGAACATAGAAAACATGGTGGGGTTAAGTCCACAAAGTTGGAGCCGAGGGTAAAACACGTCAATAGGTAAGGACTATGGTTTCAAATGTACCTGTATCACGGGTTCTACCAAGTTCCCAAATTACAACCCCCTTTTGAATATATTGGGGCCTAGAAATACTCCTAGTCCCATAACATTCACAAGGAAGTCTAGTTTGAGTGTAGTATCGCGTAACGACTAAACCAAGACTGACTCATGATTTTAGCCACCGCACTACATCCTAAAAGGCTGAGATGGGTTAAATGTAACTCTAGGTTCTCAACTTCGACGGTCACTTGAAAATAGCATGCCAAACATGAATACTCATGTTAACAAATTATACTTCCAAGATTCCTTAGTTGAGTGGGGTTATCACATGTACCACAACCAAAAATCACTCTTGGTAAGGTACTATGATTATACCACCGTCCTATCCTAATTTCCTCTCAAGTCCGGGTAGGGGGACTTATCTCGCCACTCACGTAAAAAGTAAACAATTAGGCACGTATTTACAAATAAAGCGCAAAAGTAAAGAAAGATAAAATAGGCTTAACCCTCAAAAAGGTCCCCAGTGAAGTCGCCATTTCTGTGCTCGTGATTTTCGGGTGTCAAAATCATTGATTAGATTCGAACCTTGAATCATTGAACTCTCAACTTTTATTCGCGGGAAGGGAAAAAGTGAGTAAAAAAACCCTTGAGACCTTGGATTCGGAGGTTGGTTTCGATTGGGGAAGGTGTTAAGCACCCTAACCGACTATGGTATCCCATAGGAACCTTCTACCTATTCTCTAATCTTGCGCTAAATTGATTTTACTTATTGAAAAAAGTTAAGAGTTAAAGTGAAAGAAGGGAGAAAGAAGAAGCGTGTTTTTGGTTATTTTTATTGATTTGGAAGGGTTGAAACCCTTTGCCTACTTACCCAAATAACTCGGGATCAAAATCAAGTAGTTCGGCTTAAGAACTTATTTGATGAGTTGAATTGATTTTAACATTTTTGAAAAAAAGATTTTAAGAAGAGATGAGAGGCCTCAAGGCATAAGAAGAAAATACGATGAAGTTGGTTACTTTTAAATGTACGAAATCCATGTCTAATGTGGATATTAGATTAATTAACATTTGATTAAGGAAAATAAAAAGAAAATCACTTGGATTACATACCAAGGTTTACTTGAAAGAAATTTGAATTTGACTTGATTGACTTTTTGAAGAAAATATTTTTCTAAAACTAACGACGAAATCGCATAACGGCGGAATAAAAATAAAAGCGTAAAGCGATAAATAAAGTGGTGTGTCGGTGCGCGTGTCAGTGCGTGTGCCGATTACATATTACATATCCTAGATACATTCTATGGTCTTGAAAGGAAAAAAACGCGAAAATAAATTACATCAAATCCCCTAATTATACACACTAAGCCGATAATAATAATAAAAAATAAAACAAAATAAATGACAAGAAATTTAAATATGCATGCAATGTTTCCAATGAGGATTACTTCTATAAATTAAAATGCAATTTTAAACTAAAATGCAAACATATGAAATAAACCTAAATGCAAAGTAACACAATTAAAAGAATAAAAATACATGAATTTTTTTTTTAAAAGGTTTAAATGAATAAAAATTATATGAAAGGGAAATTAACTATGAACTAAACAAAAAATGTAAGATGCTAAAACTTAAGACATTAAATAAATGTATGAAATATGGTTTAAACATCATATGAATTAATTCCTTAAAGTAAAAGAAATGCATGAAATTAAAAATACAATTACTACAAGACAGAGGGGTGCAGAAAGCTAGAAGGGGGGTGAGCATAGCAAAACAGTAGAAACAAAAAGTTATTGGGCTGGATAATGGAGCTGGGTATGGGTATGGGTACTGGGTCGACCCACCCAGCTCCCATTAATGAAGTATAAAAGGGATTTTCAACCCTAATTCTTCATTTTTCTTCCAACTCCCTCTCTCTAAAAACTGAACCGAAATTCTTTCTCTCCTCTCTCTAGAAAAGCTTCTCGCCGGAGAAGAAAGAAGAGTGGCGGCCGGAGGTTCTCCGGCGCGGTGGTTGGCCATAGCGCCGCCGCGCCGGAGCTTCTAACTTGTTTTTTTCAAAAAAAATTTAGGCCAACACCTTCCTTTCTCCATCCTCTATACTATTCTAAAACAAAAATTCACAAAAACAGCACAAATATTCCTAGATCTACACATAAAGGAAACGAAAAAATACCTCTAAAGGACCTTTTTTTACTTCGGTTCTTCTTCCTCTCTTTACGTTTTGGTCCCTCTGTTGTCTTCTTCTTTCTTTTCGGTCTTCACGTGTAGGCTTTGTTCCTTGCTTTGCTTTGGTTCTTCACTTTTTCAGTTTTGTTCTTTGATTTCGGTTGCCTTGCCTTGTGGTTTGGGTTCGGATTTGATGGTTTTTGGCCGAAATGGTTTTCGGATTTGATGGTTTTTGGTGTTTGTTTTTTGATGGCTAGGGTTTGAGATTTGGTACTGTTGGTATGGATTTCGGATTTGGATTAGGGTTCTTCTTTCTTTTCTGATTTCTTTGTGATCGGTGTTTGAGTTCGTCACCGAACGGTGATGAACTCACACTTGAATTGCAGAGAGAAAAAAAAGGTTCAATGATGATGATTCCGCAACGAATCACTGAGAATCATAAAAAAAAAAATTAAAATTGTTCTTGGTAAAAGAGGCTTTTGATCTATTTTTCCTTGTTATGATTTTTCAATTTTGTTTCTGTATTGGAAACTGTGACTGATTGATCCATTGACTCTGACACACTATGTACCTGACGCCCGGAAAAGACCAAATTACCCTTGCTCTTTCTTGGAGGAAAAGTTGGATTGGACCAATAGCAAAGTGACATGTGTACAAGGACTTAAAATAAATAATAAATCTGATAACTAAATAACAATAAATAAGTAAAAATGAAAAAATAAATAAATGACTAAATAATAAATAAAAACGAAAATTTAAATAATAAAATAAAAAAAATGTCCCGTCGGAACCAAAAATGAGGTATTTTAAAATACCTCTCTGCCGAAATTTCGTCTGATACGACCGAGATTACGCGGCTTTTTACGCTAATTAAAACGATAAATCAACGACGTGAATAAAATAAATTTTACGAACGCTAACGCTACGCTACGCTAAAAAACGCACAAAACGCGAGTAAAAATTACGAAATTAAAACGCGAACAACATTAAAACATAAACGACGAAAAAAATAATCGCGACCGCAAAATACGAATCAAACGCAGATATCACGGGAATTCGCGCGCGAACGGACGACTGAAAAAAAACGATCGACGTACGAATAAAACTAAAATAAAACGGTCAAAAATTAGGGTACGACAATCGTCGTTATCTTTGTTTAATCCTCCTTCACCGTGTTTCCTTTTGGTCACCACAGTTTGCAAGGAACATAGAGGTTTACGTTTGGGTCGATCTGGCACCCATGTATAGATCTCAATCTCAGTGCTTCAGTCTCGTTGTCATTCTAATATGTTGGTCCAAGAATTTGGCTCCGTTTCAAGCTGGACTCAAATTGTGGTTTCAGTCGAGCTTGCTAGAGAGTTTTGTGCTTGTTCTGTGATCTCAGAACATCGCCTTACTGTTAATAACAGTTTTTTTTGTTTTTATTGGTGGTTGTTTGTTGGTGGTGTTTACAGTGGGGTGGTGGTGGTGTAACAATGTTTGTGTGTAATTAGATGTTTGTCATCGGCGTCTAGTACCTTTTTTCGTTTATGTTCGTGAAGTTTGCGATCAAAGATCGGGTGGCTGAAGACTTTTGACCTTTTTGTTTAGTAGTTTGGTTTGAAAAAACCGAAAGGGTATGGTTCTATTAAACCCGAAAGGGTTAGGTTACTAATGTATTTGACTCATCCTTCGATCTGAGTTCTTATGCGTATGTTTGAAACCTTTTGTGTTTTGTGGCCTGACTACTTCGACTCTCTGAAATTTCCAAATCTGTTTAGATTTGCAGGTTTCAAGTCGTCTTGTATGCCTACACTCTGGTACTATGTGCTCGAAAGAGCTTTCATGCTTGCTGTTTGGTTCAGGGAGCTGTTGACACTTAAATTTTGTTACCATGTTGACGGTTGATCCATTCGCAAAAATTAAACCCTTATTGTTCTTTGCATATGTTTACTTTTCATGATTTTTTGTAACCTAGTTTCGCGCCTGTACGCGGTTTCGCTGGGTTGCGCCCTTGATTAGTGAACTTTTGTAAAGATATAATAGGGTGGATCCTCTAGGTCAAATTTTTATCGTTATATCCCATTTTGAGTTGTACCTGGGTTATGTCTAATGTCCCTCAAGTGTTTGTATCTCTTTTGTTTTATTTTAAACAATCTTTCTTTTGTTTAACAAAAATACTACTTTATGATTTCGCTACATTAAAAAACTGTTGTGGTTACTTGTTATACACGTTAAAAAAACTAGTTATCTTATAAAAATTTGAGTCATGCTAGCAAAAGTGTTTTAAAGGTATTGTCTAAGAAAGACATATAAAATAAAATTGTCTTAAAAATATTAGTCAAACTCTAGCCACCATAGTCACAGTTACATTATGCTCTCTGCAAAAGTTACCCGTTTGATTTCTTAAATAATATTTAAAAAACACTTGAAGAGAGAAACTATTAACGTAGTGAGATTTTTTTTTTTTTGAAGAAATCAAAATGAAATTATATACCACCATGGAACAGCAGTTCCCAAGCACAAGGAGTGCCTAGGAGACCACTAAAAGTTACAAAGGTTCAGAAACAACAAAACAGAAAACAAATTAGCCAATGCCCAAACAATCTAAAGGGTTTGACCGCCATCTCTGCGTGCCATAAACAAATATAGCCTTTTTAGCCTTCAGGCACCCTAGGGCTAACAATTTGACATTATCTAAAAGACGAGGCACAAGAGTAACAGTATTATTGAACAATCTATTATTACGTTCATTCCACACCATCCAATTTTGACTTTAAAAAAATTAAATGGTTACGGATTAAAAAATTAGACTTTTTTTATATTACAATAAATGAGTTCTGAATTATGTGATTCAAGAAAATTAACTAAATATAACGAGTTGAATTCCAATTATTAGCGAACTTCAAACAAACAATTTTCAGTTGAAACATAAAAAGTTCATATCAATGTTAAAATAAGTTTTGAGTTGAATCAATTTTTATCGAGTTGAACCACCTCAACTTGACTTGACACATTTCTTGAGTAATATTAGTGTGATTAACATTTCCAAAAAAGACTGCCAGTGGGGCTCAATCCCCTCTAGATGGCAACATATACCTCCGGCCTTGATCATGATTATGTCTCTAATTTCGTTGTTATTGTGAAATGAATTTTTGATACAAAAATTGACAGCTTTCACAACACTTATTTTGGTTTTAAACACGAGTAAAGATTTATTTTTCATATCAATTGAATAACTGATATATGTGATTTAAAATATAGACTAAATACATAGTTATTCAAAGAATCTGCTTATTTTTTTTTGTATTAGAGATCAGAAGAAGTATAAAAGACGTTCGACATGCAATTTTGAGTTTTACTCTCCTCGGGTAAAAAAGACAATGGCATACTAATATATTGTGTAAGATGTACTTTTAAAAAAACAATAATGTTTTGTAGACAATGTTGTATGCTGATATATGGTGTTAATATTCTATGTTCAAATAACATTGCTTTTATATATGAATCTTGTTAGCACAAGTTAAAAAACTGAAAAGGAATTAAAAATATTGTTTTGTAAATGATAAAAAATTTAAACTTTCACAAAGGAATGTTATAGTGCATATAGACTTGTGACTTTATTTCCTCAAAAATAGACTTGTGACTTTATCTTTTACATTTCCTTTGTATTTTTAGTGCATATATATATATATATATATATATATATATATATATATATATATAAACACACACACTTGTGATTTTTACTTCCTTATAAAATTCTAAGGTTTAGTTTATTTTGCGTACCTTACATAGAGTTATCCATGCTTTAGCTCGAATAGCCCCATAAGTTAGAAAAATCTCATTTTTTTTTTTTTGTTATATGGCTGCATGTATATGCTGACTGGATTTATTTATTTTTCCTGTTAACTGGTGTAATGACTTTAGTCACATAACATGCAGAGAAATAGAGAATCTAAAGGTGTTTGGATGAAGGGTTTAGAGGAGATAATTCACTTTTTCATTTTTAAATTACGAACATTATGAAATGTCTTTTAAAAAGTTAACATATTAACATGATAAACGATAATATAATACTTCAATCACACTTGATTTATTTTAGAAAAATATACTATATAATCCGTAATTTAAAAAAGAAAACTAAATGCTCCCCTCCTTTCTCTTCCTAAACCCTCAATCCAAACACACCTTAAAATTCCAATCTTAACCTCTGCATATTGATATTTTTGGAGCTACCAATTAAAGCACGTAGAGATCATGCTAAGTGGATTATTTCTTCTAAAGTAACTTAACCCTGCTTTTATAAAATAATCAGTCTATAACATTAGTGGTTAACATCAATATTAATTATTAATGGCTCACGTGAAGTGAAATTTGTATATGGGCTAAAGTTGAAGGAGAAGTCACGTGGGAGGGTGATGCATAAGTTATGAGGTGGTGTGGTGGATGAGCACGTGAGAACACGTGGTCCCATGATTGCACTCGTGCGTGTCATATTGTCTCTCCATAACAAGACACGCACTACCTCTACAATCATTGGATACTCTACTTCTCTTTTTCATCACACTTTCCTTCTAAATTGGACCTATGAAATTATTGGTCCAACATGGACCAAGTTGATAATAGTCATAGATATACTATTAAAATATTTGGATGGATATGATGCATTATTGGTAATGGCCGTTCAAGTTTCATTTGTAACAAAGTGTACGGTGAAGTCTCTTAAAGGAATATATTTCATTCGTCTCATAATATAAGCAAAAAAAACTCATTTTCTTTATTGCAAAATATAAGTAAAAAAAACAAACTTTTATCCTATTTAATTTTTTTCTTTCTTAAATCTCTTTTTCAAGAAAAACTTTTGTTTATTCTCATAAAATTAAATGCAAATTACATTCAATTTCACTTTTTCCATAACCAATAGCCAATTAAAATTGTTTTTACATCTTTCTATAAAACTTTTTCTAAAGAAAACACAAAAAACTATACTCCAAATTCTTATGTTTTAGTATTTTTAATAAGTGTAATTTTTTTATTTTACTTATAATTTAGAACGGAGGAAGTAGCTCCTGATTCTTAGAAGAAACAAAAGGTGGGGTTTTCCATTCAAGTTCGTGATTTTCTTAACTACTAGTATTATAAATAAATAAAAAATTAATTAATTTTTTTGAATCAAAAATTTCAAATTGCACCAAAAGAATTCTCAAATCTCCACTATTAATTTTATGGAAATAGTGGAGAGGGGTAGGTTATGTTCTAAATAATTCCTTTTTCTATATCTAATGTGACTGCTATTTCCCTCTCTCTTTTTTTCATGTTGAAAAACATTTTCTTTTTCCTGAATTGAGGGAGACGAATCTTCAATTACAAACTTTTTAGGTTTTTTCTTCAAAAAAAAAAAACTTTTTAGGTTTTAGACTGTAATTTGATATTTTAATTAATGAAAAAATATATTCATTTAATTTTTTTTTAAGGAATCTTCATTTAAATATTTCAACAGTTAGATTTAATATTGTAAATAGAAAATTAGATTTAATGTTCTTTAACAAAGAAAAAACAATTAGATTTAATGTTAATTATGTATCAATCTTCATTAAGCCTGAACCATAATATATATTAAATGAATCATTTTTGAGGAAATATTAAATGAATCATGTCAACCTTATTTATTAAACAATATTTCATTTTGTTATTTATAAGGATATGGGGAATACTGCTCTGTCTTTCATATGTACCAGGGTGTACTATAACCGAAAGATACCTTCAATACAAGGTCATTTTGATTGGTCCAGCATGAACCAAAACCTCCATGAGTCCAAACTAAACGGCACCTAAAATTTATAGTCCATGCCCTTCATTATTCCATAATCTTCAACTTCATGCTTGCATTCTACTTTTTCCATTCTCACTTTTTAATTGATACTCCCACGATTTTAAATTAGATATTTTTTTCTTAAGTTACACAACTATTAAAAAAAAAATACACTCCTATGTTTTGAGAGAAGCTTAAATTATGTTCTTCTTTTATGTTTCATTACACACTTCCCTATCTTAAAAAATACAATTTTTATATTCTTCTCCTATGTGAGATGCTTGAGTTACAACTATATCTCTTAATAATTAACTATGCACTACACTTAAATATATTTTAACACAAATAAAACGATCATTTAAGAAAACTAAATTCATTTCTTTCTTACTTAAACATCAATGAAAATAAAATTTAAATATTTTGTTATTAACATTATAATTTAGAGTATAAAATTCACTTTAAAATAAGTATACTTTATTGACTTTGGTAATTTTTCACATATTTTAATTTTATTTTATGTTATTTCAAGTTTTATAATATGGTTTAAAACTATATGGTAATGAAATTATGAATGAAAAATAGCGAAAAATATGCCTTCAAACTTTGATTATATTAAAATAGACATCCAATATTTGAATAATCGCATGAATTTGAGAGAAGAAATTGTGAAGGGTTCAAAAAAGGAGATGAAGCATGACAAAGGGTGTTTATCAAAGGTGATTGAGAGAAGCGTCTTCTATGTCAAAGTTCATTTGGTTTATTTTCATTTTTGTTTTGGGATACATCTCACTATGTTCACCGGCCTTTCCACTTATCAAATCAGCTAACAAATCATCGGTTAATGCCTCATTCTAACGTTGGGGATTACCATGATAGCGAGATACACATTTAGAAATTAAAAAGGTTGTTTGCCAATAAGAATTGCTTTATTTGAATGACAATTTTAATTAAGCAACTTCAACGTTGAACATCTTGCATCATATTCCTTAGAATTTTTCATTAAAAAATAAATTGCGATAGGGCAAAGGCTACAATGCATGAGTAGGTCATATTGCTCAATGCTCATTGTGCGGGAGTGAATTTTTTCAAATCCATTCGAAGATAAAATTCAATTTAATATTTGAAGATAAAATTCAATTCATCCTCGAGTGGTATTTTTGAATTTTAATAGAAAATATCACTTTTGAGAGCAAAAATCACCTTGTAAGGCTTCAAAAATAATAATTTTTCGTGAAAAAAACATGAGTCGAAACCAAAACTACAACAAATGTGACGGAGTAAAAAGTTCAATTTATAAAAAGAAATACTATTTTTGTGAATTTAATAAAATAGAGACAAAAGTGCAATTTATATATATATTTTCAGGGGCGGATCCAGTGTGTTACCAGGGTGTGCACATGCACACCCTCAACTTTGACATATGACACCAATAATTCCATATTTCTAGTTTTTGCACACCCTGAAAGTTTATATTTGCACCTTAGTCCAAAGATTTTGCACTTAGACCCTAAAGACCTCTCACGTGATTTATGAAAACTGACACATACCTTTACTTTTCTGATCAATAGACAGTCCTTGCATAGACAATAGTGACACTGTGTGATAGACTTCTGTTTTACATTAACTATTATTATTCCTTTTCGTCTTTAATTGTTATTACTACCGTTATTTAATATGGAACCATTATTAGATTTTTTTTTTGAGAGATGGAACCGTTATTAGATGTTCACAAATATATTGGTTGCTATATATTTAGTGGACATTGCAACTGGGTTGATATTTTTTTCTCCTATATTTTTTTCCCTTTTCTATTATTCTTCTTTTTATCCATCTCAAGAGACTATGCCTATAATCCACTAAAAATAGACTATGACTACAATCAATTAATCAATACCTATTTTTGATGTTATTTCTATCTTAATTTTCAACTTCCATGCTAACAATTAAATTTATAATATCAAAAAAAGTATGTGTTTATTTAAAAAAACAAAAATAATATTTGAACAACCAATTTTTGACAAAATTTGTGACAACATTTTCTCATACTCATATTGTGTTTTTACTTTGTCTCTCTATTATTTTGATTTTTGTGCAACTACCTAAATTTCTTTGTATATTTTGGTTGTCCAAGAAGCTGTCATAACAAAAGGTTGTTCAAATAACATTCTTCCTAAAAAAAATTGGTTATTAAAGAGGGTATAAAGGATAAATAAGAAGAAAAAATTACAAATTATTTTTAGTGTTAACCCTTTGGTTCATAGAGAAGGAGACTCTAGTGATCCGATGTTCGGTCATGAGGTAAATAAAGTCTAATAAAAAATCGTGTTTCATATATGATCGAACTTGGATTCTTTCGAATGGTCCATTCTTATATGAAACACATTAACCATTTGAGTTTAATTACTTGGCTAAAAAAAGCGCGCGTGTGTGTATATGTGTGTGTATCTTAAAATCTAAGCCTTTCATTTTAATCTAAAGGGCTGATATTGTATTCTCATATTTTCACATAAAGATGTAATTCTCACTATATATGTCCTCATATATATATATATATATATATATATATTGCGTTAAAAATTTTGCACCCCCTGACTCAGGGTCCTGGATACGCCACTGTACATATATAAGGTGTTTTGACATTCATTGTTTCTTAAAAACACATGGAAATAACCAAAACACATAGAGGTAGTTAACTACCACCGACTTCAAAGCAGAAATGCATAAACCTGACAGTAGTTAATTACAATTGGGGTATTTTTGGTCATTTCAATATGTTTCTAAGAAACAATAGATGGCAAAAAAGCAATTTTCTGAAGAAAAAAAATACGTGAGATCATTACAATGGACTACGAACAACCGCACAAATATATTCAACACAACAACGAAGGGAGTAATATATAGGCTTGTACCTTTCCCACCTTATCACCCTCTCATGCACCCTATATTTTTATTTTATGAAAATATCATGGAATTTTCGGATTCTATAATCCGAACTGAGTTTTCCCCTTGTTTTGGGTGAAACAAAAATGAGTTTTTCACCAATTCGGATTATATAATCTGAACTGTATCAAAATAGATTCTAAATATGTTTTTGTAACATGGATTGTCATTTTAAGGACCATATTAACCTCCCTAACTCTCATCATTTTGTTTTAGGTCATTGTCAGTTGTTTCCCGTCGAAAAACGATATTCAAGCTATTTGATCGGAGTACTCTGAAACTTGGTTATAGAATCAGGAAAAAAAATCAAGGAGCAAGACTCCCTTAGAAGGGAATTCTTACGGGACTACGCCCCTCAAAATCCAAAATTTCATTGCTTAAACCCATTTATCATTTTTTTTAATTTTTCATATCCTCAGAAAATCCGAAAAAATTTGCATTAATTTTATTTGATTTTTAGAATTTTTTGATTTTAATTGACATGCATTTATTTTGTTTGTTTTGTTTTTAAAGCAAAATTCAAAACTTTTAAAATGGGAAAGATGCTGATTGCTGCTTATATATAAGCATATTTCAGATTATAGAATCCGAAAATAACATCGACATTTTAAGAGAGAAAAAATAGGGCGCGTTAGAAATGAATAGAGTGAGAAAAGTAATACTCTAAAATTTATCAACAATTTTTCTTATATATCTATTTGTATTGAATTTAATTTTGTAAATGTTTTTTTTAAAGGATTCTATAAATGTTGTATGGGCTTAAATGGTTATCAAGATGAAGATTTCTTTTTAGGTCCCCTTATATCTCTTTAAGCCCCTTAAATTTACGAAATTGTCCATAATAACACAACCTGTAGATAACGATCAGATGTTTATTTTAAAAAAATTCCGTTTTGTACATCCGGTAGATAACTATTGGATGTTTATTTAAAAGATTTCCATTTTCTACATCCGGTAGATAACTACCGGGTCTTCCTTTTAAAAATTCTAATTTGTATCTCAAATAGATAACCACCATATAATATTATTGTCCATTTAATCTTTTTTTACATAACAAACAGACATCCTCCAAACTGTCTCTCTCTCTCATATTCTCGCATCTTTCCACCAACTCACTTCCTCCACCATTTCACTCTAATTATCTAACTCTTTTCATACCCAATCGAACCACCAATCTCAACCCACTCATCCCATTGTTTACCGGAGAACGCCGAGTCCTCATCGTCCAAATATCCATCATCATCAAAACCCGTCAGATATGTTAATTGATCGCAATTGAGTGAAGATTGACACTATTTGTTTTATTGATTGTGATGAAAATGCAAGAAATTGCTCCAAAATCGCAAGGTTTAGAAGCATATTCAAGTTGAGTGCAAAATATAAAATAACTGCTTAAAAGCTGCAATATGGTTTATATAATGAGTATTCTGGTAGTGAGTAATGCTAGTAACATTCTCTTTTGGACACTTTCTCTAACACTCACTCTTTTATTGGATAAAATCAATATATGTCCCACCATTTTATGTGGGTTCCATTTCCAAAGTGTATGACTCACATTGATTTAACTTAATTAGAGAGCAAGTGTTAGAGAGAGTGTCCAAAAAATAGTATTGTTAGCACTACTTTTCCGATAGTTATCTAGAGGAGGTACAAAATTAATTTTTTTAAAATAAACATACGATAGTTATCGGAGGTACAAAATCAAAAATTTTAAAATAAACATTCGATAGTTATTTACAGGATGTATTATTATAGGTAATTTCGTAATTTTAGGAGGCCTAAAGAGATATGGAGAGGATTTATAAAGAAATCTTCTATCAATATCGAAAAGTTATTTTTTGAAGCGAAGAATTCACTACTTATTATAGAGCCTCTCAAGTAATTATTTTCAGTACCTCACCTTAAAGAGAAAAAAAAAGATTGCAAATTTTCGAAAAGAAAATACAATTCAACAACATTGACATTGATTTTTTTTTCTCTTCTTCTTATAATAGTGTTTTTTCTTCCTTGAACATCTAACACAATTCACGTTGATTCACTAAATATTGAGATTTTTTTTCTTATCAAGAGAAAAAGGAAATAAGAGAAAGAAACTAAGTCATTTGTTGTCTATATACCCCAAAGCTATATGCAAGCAAGATGATATTCAAATGAGGAGATGACCAATCTATATATTTAAAGATTCAACGTTAAAAGTAACAAACTTAGTCAACCAATCAACATATTCGTTCCATTATCTCAAGAGGATGAAAGTCCATTATGCTTGGTGTCATCAATTGAACTCAAAGTTGACTAAGACTCGGATTCCATGATGATAGATTTATAACCAAGATCTCATGTCAACCATAGACCTTTTCAAATAGTTGAAAGTTTAGCGAATGAATTAGAAGCTCTACCACAAGATTCGAAAAAAAACATAAATCCAATTACATCTATTGTTTCTCAAATCAAAAAATTGGCATTACGAGGATTATCGAAAGAGGATCCATCCATGTTGACTTTAATAAAGTCTTCATGAGAGGGATGCCAAGGAATATATCGAGTTACATGATGCTTATTTTTAGGACCATGGGTATGGACCATGGAGGAATGATACGTTAATATATTGTTGACTGAAGCCCAGTTTTTTATTTTTTACATTATGGAAAATCTCTTCGTCTAAATTCCGCCAAATTACTATGAACATAGTGTCTACTTCAGTAGTAGTATGTTTTTTGAACCAACTTTGATAATCTTGCATGTTAAAATCATTAGGATAAGTGGGACAAAAATACCTCCAATAGACATTGCATTAGGACAATCACAAAGAGTATTCATATCGTTTTCCACAATCCCACAACATCTACGGCATGAAGTATTGGTGGTAAGATGACGAGAACCTCTAAACACATTGGTATGAAGACTTTCTTGCATCACTAGACAACAAAAATGCCTCAGGTTCTCGATAAATTGGTATTTGCCAAACCCAACTCCAAGAACTAGTGGGTGCAACATGTTGAGTTGAATTTTTATCCAACCATTTATAACCGATCCAAATGAGTTTATCATCAGTGTCATGATCAATAATAATGCTACAAATAAAAACTTATTAAAAAGTATGGAGTTGAGTATAAACTCACTACAAGTACAAGTATGTTGAAGTTCCAATCCGTATTCTCTCTAAGTCACAAAGTCGAATATTAATGTCACTAATGTTAACATAAGACACACCGTCACACACACACACATCATTGATCCATTTATCGTACCAAACATATATATGGCGTTTCCCAACTCTGCAAACAAAAATTGACTATAATATTCCCACTACCTTCATGTTAGTCCGCCAAATGCAATAATACCTAGGTTTAAAAGGAGTGTGCAAAATATGAGTGTCAAACAAATATTTATTCCTCAATATTTGAACCCAAAGCTTTTGCGATTGATGTAAAATATCCCAAATGTGTTTGCCAAGAAGAGAGATATTTGAGTTTCTAGTCATACGAATAATTAAACCCCCACAAGATTTATACTTAGTTACACTCTTTCAATTAACCTAATGACAGGAATTCCTACACGATACAAAGGAATGAACAATAGCATCAGTATCATCAGAAATTCGAGAAGGAAGCCAAAAGTTCTACATAGTATAAGTAAACATAACAATAACAACACTTTGTACTAAAGTTAATGGCGTTATCTACCAACAAGGCCTGCCAGCGTCCCCCTTATCTCATCTAAAATATAGGGAAAATTTGAATTTTTAATTCTACTCGACAACATAGAAAAACCATGGTACACCAAGACGATAAGTATTGTTAAATTGGTTTGTTTAGTTTAAAAAATTATTATTTGTTGTAAACAAGTGATTGAACTCAAATTAATAAACTTCATTTAAAAACTAATCGTTCAAAAGAATATGAATTTGCTTCATATATAAAAACTATCTTTGATCAAATTTTATTTACTTTTCGGCTTAACTTCAAATTACTTAGACACCCTTTTTCATTTTTTTAATATTATTTTTTGGTTAAAAATAATTACACCAAAAAATTATAGAGTAAATAGGCAATTACCCTTCTGAAATTGTAAGTTTTGTCAATTACCCCTTAAAATTAACAAAACTTCAACTATCCCCCTGAAATTTCACAACGTTAATCAATTTAACCCCTCCGTCAAATTTTTCTGTTAGTGAACATGACGTTTTGCAAATACCCCCTAAAGTTTTGCACTTATGTGCAAAATGCCTCCAAACTTAAAAATTTATATTAATTTTTTCATAAGTGGAACACTGTAATAAAGGAAAATACACACCATAAGCACAAACAAAGTTGACTCTATGGTGTGGGAAAAAAACCTCATTTTAAACAAACAAATATAAGCGATAGGTTTTTTTCCTTCTACTTACAACGAAGTAAGAGAAATGCTGGGAATCAATTGCCACAATGTAAGGAGTCATATCCCATCCTGAAACCAAGTAATGAGCCAGCAATTAAGTCAACATCTACAACACACATCCAATTTGTTTTCTCCTCTTTTCAGGAAAGTTTGTGGTTTTGGATCTTAGAAGCACTAAAAGGATGAAAAAAAGGAAAGCAGATTACTAAACGTTAGAGACAATAATGTAGGTTAAGTTGGTATAAACCTACAATGTGAAGTCACAATTAAGGAGTGTGCACCACCTTCACAAGACAAGAACAAGATTAGTACATAATTAGATGTGAACTAATTTTCTAGTATAAAACATGACACAAAGCCTTTTTTCATTTTGATACTAAAACAAGCCAAGAACCTTGGAGCATGACTCACACTTTATAGAATAATATAAAGGCTTTCCATTTCCCAAATAGTTCACATAGTCTAAGATTTAAGGTCTATGCATTTTCCTCTAATATGACATGCAATTTGAAAAAAGAAAAGACCAAACCTCAAATTAGTTCCTATTTTTAAGATGATATCATTCATTCACTTCTCCGGATTAAGTTTCATAAATCAATCATCAAGGAAATCACTATGTTGCCTTTCTATCTTATTTCCCCCCAAATAAATAAATAAAAAAGAACAACAATAGTTCTCATTACACATAAAAAAGGCTAAACTGTAGTTTTGACCCCCTAACTTTGACAATGTTGCGATTTTAACCCCCTATTAAAAAAAATGGAAATTTTGCCCCCTATATTTTAGCCCCATTGCAATATTAGTTTTTTTGCTCAATTTTGACCCAGTCAACGTCTGCACGTGGGTAATAGCTAATTAAAAAAAATAAGAAAAAAGCCAAATGTGTATTGACCAATTAAAAAAATACAAAATAAAAGAAAAAGGGAAGGAGCACGTGTGAAGTCTTTTTTCCCAGCAATTTCATCCACCAATCCTTCTCCTTCATCTTCTCAGCCTATCAACTTCAACAAACCCAGAAGAATTTTTTTCCCAAAATCAATTTAGAAACCAAATTAAATCTTAAAACAATTCCTGGGTTTTCATTCAAACCCTACCAAACTCCAAAAATCAATTTTATGAGAATAGGTATTTTCATTCAAACACAAACTTCAATCCGTATCCAAATCACTTTTTTTTTTTTTTATTAAATCGGAACCGTAGAAACCCTTTTTTCTTTTTGTGGTTTAGGTTTTAGAGCTGGTTGTGAGCGCTGCTAGTGAGGAACAATAGGAAGTAGGGACTGAACAATGGTGGTGTTTTGCCTAATATTCATCATCTTCTTAAGAACGTTGGAAAAGGAAAAACAGAAATTAGATATGCTTCTCAAGACCTAATTTTTTGTTTGTTTAAGCAAAAACTAACGATATAAATTAATCTGTCTAGACCCTGATTATATATATGAAATAGATCAGCCCACATATCAGAGGGAGGAACTCACATAGCAATTACACAGGGAGTGCTACAGCTACCCCAACAAACCAGAAAAAACTGCCAACCGAACAAAACAACTAGACAACAACAGATCGAGTTTATTTTGATTGGTAATAGGCTAATATCATAACAATATTGATGTTTTGTGGCTTGAAGATGAAGTGAATGTTTTGTTTTTGTTTGTTTAACTTGTTGCTGCTTTTGACGAAGGTTGTTGTTGGTAGAGAGAAAGAAGGGTTTAGTCACGCGCCCCTTCCCTTTTTCTTTTCTTTTTTATTTTTTTATAATTAATCAATACAGATGTGGCGTGCCAGCACCATTAGTGAAGTGCCACCTCCGCGTTGACCCGGTCAAAATTGATCAAAATGTCACTTTTGCAAAGGGGCTAAAGCATAAGGGGCGAAATTTTCATTTGTTTTTAATATGGGGCCAAAATCGCAACATTGTCAAAGTTAGGGGGTCAAAACTGCATTTTAGCCTAAAAAGATATAAATTTTCAAGTTTGGGGGCATTTTGCACATAAGTGCAAAACTTTAGGGGGTATTTGCAAAACGTCATGTATAAATTTGACGTAAGGGGTAAATTGATTAACGTTGTACAATTTCAGGGGTAAATGAAGTTTTGTTAATTTCTGAAGGATAATTGACAAAACTTACAATTTTAAAGGTAATTTTCTATTTACTCAAAAATTATAATTTTGTTTTATTCCAGATGAATGAATGAAAGGAGAAAAGAAACCCTGCACTTCACCACAAAATGAAAGTGATGTTGTTGAACAACCTTAAACGACATTTCTGTTCCAACATCATCACACCAACGTTAAACTCTTCAAAAAGGGAAATTCCTTGTCGCTACAGAAAACTTGTAGTGTCACAAGCTCAACAAGCACTCACTGAATATCTCCATTCCACTAGATCAATCCCTTATGCTTATGCAGATCAAATTTCCAAAAACTCAGTTCACTCTCTCTCTAATATCATTTCAAAGTTGGGTTCTTTTTCACCAAAAAACTTGGATTCTTTCACCAAAAAAGTTGAAAAGTTTTTAAGGTAATGTTATTCGATTTTCTCGATTTGTATGTTTGGTTTAACGTTCTAGATGGTGTAAAATTGATTCCAAAATGGATTTCTCTTTGGTAGAATTGAGTTTGCCTCTAAAATTGATTAAGCTAAAATTTATAGCTTTTGATCCTAGAATTGATTTTTACCCACAAATTTATAATTCAATTTACTTTTCTATGTATGTATCGAAACAAGAGTCACTTTTCTTTCAACTCACTTTTATTTAGAATCAATTTTACAAAATCAATTCACTTAAAATCAATTCTTGTCAATGCAGAACCAAGTTTGAATTTTTGAAGGGCCAAAATTGATTCTAGAAGAGTAGAATTGATTTTGATATGTTTGGATGTTTTAAAGTAGAATTGATTATACACTAAGCTAGAATTTGTAGCTTTTGGCTTGTACAATTAATTTTTTTTTGGCTCAATTCAACACCTATTTTTGAAGACTCTCAACATTTAGGCCATTCTATTTTATGTTAGGTCACCTAATAAATTGCCACGCCATCAAATTGGATGGTCGAAGTCATGGATTAATCAATTTTTTTGAAATGGGTGACCAAAATTGAGTAATTATAAATAGGGGAACCAAAATTGCTTTTTTTTGTCAATATAGGGGGACCAAAACTGTATTATTGCCTTGAGTTTATTATAACTAGGTTGTGAGTAGGCTAGTGTTTTTATGTTTCTGATTCTCTGTATTGTTAACAGGTACAACCCCATCAATGAGTTTGAGTTTTTCTTTGAAAGCATTGGAATTCATCATACACATATTTCTAGTTTGTTGCCGAATGATAAGTTCTTTTTTTGCGACGATGGATCACTTCTTGATTCTGCTTGTGTGCTTTGTGAATTTGGGTTTCCTTGGGATAAGCTTGGTGTGATTTATACGGAGAGTGGTTTTATGTTTAGGAAAAGTGGTTCTGAGATAAAGGGTAGACTTTGTTTGTTGAAAAGATATGGTTTTTGTAATGTGCAACTTGTTGGGATTTGTTTGACTTTTCCTTTTGTTTTTGGTGTGGAGGAAGGGGAATTTGTCGATGATGAGGTGGATAGGTTGCTTTCTGATTTGAGGTTGGTGTTTTTGGATTATGATTTGGGAGGGTGTGTTGAAGGGAATGTGGATGTTTGGTATGATGTTTGTAGGAAAATTAAAGTGTTTTATGATTTGAGTGATGGTAAGGGGAAGATAGGTGACCTCATTGGAAAGAATAAACATTTGATTCTTGAGTATGGAGAAGAGGAGTTGATTGAAAAGGTTGAGTTTTTTTGTAGATTCAGTGTCGAGAAGGAGGAAGTAGCTCGATTGATTCTACAAGGTTCGCAGTTGTTGAGTCTCAATTTGGAAGCAACGATTAACGTGTTGAAGCTGCTGAAACACATTGGAATGGATTCTAAAGGTCTTGGTGATGTGAAGAAGAATTATGCTCATTCGTTGGGAACAATAAAAATGGTGAATCTTCCCAATGTGGTGAGGGCTATGGGTTTACGTGAATGGTTTTTCGATAAAATCAAGGATGGGAATCATAAGCTTTTAGTGGATTTTATCACAAGATATCCCAATGAAGAGCATGATAAAGGTTATCAAAGTGGTTTTAAGGCGATTCATGATGCAAGGTTACCGTCTCATAATATGAGTAAATTAAATTTCATGCATACTATTGGCTTTGGTGAAAATGCTATGACCATGGATATCTTAACTCACATGCATGGAACAAGTGAAGAGTTACAGAAAAGATTTGATTGCCTTCTACATTTAGGGATTGAATTCTCGAAACTGTTTAGGATAATCACGAAGCTACCAAAGATTCTAAGCCAAAATCCTGAAACTCTAGAGAAAAAGATTAATTTCCTATGTCAGGATATGGGACACTCCTTAGAGCTTTTGGACACTTTTCCGGCATTTATATGTTTTGACTTAGAGAACCGAATTAAGCCGAGGTTCAGATTCCATATGTGGGCTTTAGAAAAGGGATTGTATTCAAAAAACTATTCCATTGCAAGCATGGTTGCGACTAGTGACAAGAGTTTTGTTGGCCGTGTTTTTAAAATTCACCCGGCTGCTCCAAAACATTGGTTTGAGCAATTCTATCCCAATAAATTTCGAGCTTCATAATCGTATCACTGTTGTGTATGAACTCTACCATTGTTTTCCAATTCAATTTGCACAGATCTCACACTAACCTATTCTTTGCTCTCTGATAAAAGTAAGAAATTTACCTAAATTTTTTTATCTTGCTTTACTTCATTGTCTACAATCAGATGTTAGTTTGCAGACAAAGAAACTTTAAATTCTGTTAGTTAATACCTATGCTTATTCAAAGTGATTATATTAGAGGTATAATAGGTAGATAATCCTACTTTTTTGCATGACTTCCTTGTTTTGGTATTCTCAAATGAACTTGTTTTTTTTTTTTGCTTTCCCATTTTTATTCTAAAATTGTTTATAAGACAGCAAAGAAGTTACTGAGTTCTGTCATGATGTACAGGATAAAATTCCTTGGAATCTATATGACTCTTTGTAAGATAGCAATAGCCAAAGGTTGACTTATAATCTGGTACTAAGTGGGCGATAAATGACAAGAGCCCCCACACACTTGTGCGTGCACACACATTCTACAGGCTTCTTATACATTGCCAATTGGGGTTGGGTTACAGGGTTGATGTTCTTACATTTATTCATTAGAACTATATGTAACATTAATGATAGGTGTAGTTCAAATGAATTATATTTTACACTAAAAGTAGTCCAATGTTGTCTAGTGGCAATAACAGTCTATGGTGCAGTGGAATTCAAACAAATTATTGTTGTTCTGCCATACGCTATTTAGTACAAAGTGTTGTCAAGTAGTGGCTATAGTAGCCCTATAGCACTGCAATGTGACAGAATTTGAACAAACTACTCCCTCCGTCCATTAATAATTGTCACATATGACAATTTCACATAAATTAGGAAAGCCTGATAAATAAAAGAGAATGGAGATTTTACTAATTTACCCTTATAAACTAATGGTTGTATTCCCATTACAATAAAGTTGCATTTTTGAAACCAAAAAAGAGAATCTTTTTGGGACAAATATTCTTTGCAAATGTGACATTATTATGGCACAGAGGGAGTACTATTTACCGCGATTTGCAATTTACAACAATGATGCAGTCTCATAAGTGATAGTTGCTATATATATATACACTCTAAAATCCTTGGATGAACTATGTTAAGTGGTCATTATGCAAAGAGACATAAAATGTTTGAATGGAGTAATTATTTGTTATGGTTTTCCTTTCAAGAGGTTATCTAGCATTGTTTAAATAGTGAGTATGTTACTATTTATGACTAGCATTCCTTAGTGTTGCTGTTCTAACCATATCTTTTGGTTTTTGTTTTTTCTTCTTTCTTGGTTTACTTGGTTATTCATAGGTTTTTGCATATTACACTCACTCTTCTTGAGATGTTGGAGAGTTAGCCCCTTTTTTACTTTAAAAAAACAATGTGTTTTGTTACTCTCTTCATACCTTTTTAGTTGTCGTTGTAACGTTATTTACACAAAAAAACAAGTTTGTTACTTTTGATGGAATTATATTCTTTTTTTCTGCAGTACTTTTTTTTTAACAAGTTTTCTGTAGCACTCTTAACTATTTATTATCTCGTTTCATATGTTTATCTCATGCGATAAATAATTAAGGGTAGCAGAGATGAGGATGTTGCGGTGGATGTGTGGTAACTGGTAAGACTAGACGGGATAGGATTAGAAATGACAACATTAGAGAGCATTGGCTGGTAACACCTACAGTAGAAAAGATGGTAGAAACTAGGCATAGGTGGTTTGGCATGCATCGAGAAGACCTGTAGTAAGGAGAGTTGATCAGAAGGAGGGTAGTCAAATCACTATAGGCAGAGGAAGACTTAGAAACACTGTAAGAGAAAATATTAAGAAGGATCTAGAGATTAATGAGCTAGATAGAAATATGGCCTATGATAGAACATAATGGCGTCGTTTGATCCATGTACCCGACCCCACTTAGTGGGCTAAGGCTTTGTTGTTGACAAAACAATAGTTAATGCTGCATTGAGCTTTGAAAACCACAATTAAACAGAAACATATTTTTCTACAAAAGGGACTGTTAGAAAGAAACAGAGGGAGTAATAATTTGACTTAAAGAGCGTGTAACTTGGTGGTTCGATATTATCATTCTAACCTTATTGCATAACTGAAACTGCAGACCTTGTTTAACGCATACAATGATTCAAGACTGGCCTCCCAAAGTTTTCTTCGAGAGTCTCTCCTTCCCTGTTAAAAGATCCTGAGCTCGGTACTGGCAAACCAAATTCCTAATATATTTTTTAGCTCAAATGCATTTTCTATTCCTACATTCTTGCATCTGAATCTGTTCAGTCATATTTTCTTTTTTCTTTCACTTTTTCATTAGTGTTGTTCTAAAGATCTGCAGAATCAAGGAACTCATTGGCAACCGCTATGTTCCTTCAAACCCTCAAGTTGAATCATTGAGGTAGAAGACGATCCTTTGTTTTTGACCCATTACTATTGCAGCTCCATGTGCGGTGCAATATTGTGAGGTACATGTGCATTTCTAAACTTCTCTTGTTCTTGTGTTCAGGGTGTGTCTATGTTTTTGTAGATGAATGGAAATTATTTTTGGAAATTCATATCTGCTGAGGTTTGAATGTTTAAATAAAATTTGAAGGCAGTCAGTTTAAGGATCGAGATTTGTCTTAAGCTCTGAATGAAGTATCGGTTTTTTATTTTCTTCAAATTAAGAAAAAAAGTGTGTTAAATAGTTGTGAAACAACTGTCACTGGAATTTCAAAAATATTGAAGTTGTTTGAGCTTGTTAATTTGAGACACGTGATCAAATAACTTCAGCCTTAAAATTGGCTGTTAAACTAACTGAGAAACATACGAGTGTATAAATCTAGGTACATTATGTATCAAAGTTGAGCTAACTTGCTTACAGAACCGTTTTATTGTAAACTCTGTTAGATATAGACATATAGAATCACGAGTTTGAGGATATGACTGAATGAGTCTATACCATAATAGTCATTTTCTTGGGACATGCCTATAATGAAAATGATTTACATGATTTTTATAAAACTCAAAATGCAAAAGCTGAATGTTATGGTTTCTTAAACGCGTAAACATAAATCTCATATTTGTAGCTTTGGGCTCCAACGATGCATCTAATATGTGCTTATGATGCTCTAGTTTTGTTTCTCGCTCTATTATGCCCCATTCTTGTAATATAATGTAAAACCTCAAGGCTTGATTCTTGGTTGGCCCAAGTTGGTTTTCTGAATTGCACAGAGAAATTACTTTCAGTTGAGTTTACTGTGCTCATTAAAGAAGCCTTGCAAAGTTTCATACATGCTTAATTATTTTTGAACTCTTAAGATTGATAAAATGCATTAAGTACAGAATTTGAATTGCATAAAGTTAACCATGTCTGATCCATTCTACATCTCTTGATTTGAGCCCCCTTGATAATTTCTTTGATATCCTAACTGATTCAAGTTAAATTATCTCACCATTGAGTGTTATCTCTCTTTTGTTATTGTGGTTTTTTTTTGTAGAGGGTGATTGGTGGGGTATCCATTTTTATTGGGTAGGGCGAGGTATCCCTATTACCGTGGGATTTTTAGGATGAATTATCCTTGAGGTTGTACTCGAGCATGCTGTAATATGTTAGTTATAGTAGTAGGAAATCTTAGACGTTTGGGGACAGGACGTAGGTTGCAAGTGTTTGGTGATTGAACCAGGATAAACCAAACTGCACTGTGCTCTAACTTTTATCTCTTATTTACTAAATCTCGTTTATTATTGTTTTGAATTTTACGTATATATTTGTTTGTGAAAGTTGTTGGTGTTTGTGAGTACCTATTGTTATCATTAGTTCAGTCATTTCTTCAAATGAATAGTTTTTATTTTTCTAGCACGAGTATCCTTCACATATTTGATAAAAGTTGTGTGAAAACCTTACAGATCAATTCACCCCCTCTTGAGCTGGTTAGCTATTTTGGGCAACCAATCCATCTAATGTATTGAGTCTCAACTCCTAAGCTCTCAACATAAATGAAGTCGTGAACCAGAAAACATGAACAAACTCAGCCACTCATTCTAAGTTTTGAACGACCAACACGCCAACAAGATGAATGAATCCAACTCTATTGAGCTGGAACCTAGTTCTACCGATTTTATTCCAGCTCCGATGAGGGAAACCCAATTTTGCCATCTTTTACTCTTTAGTAATTTTGAACTTGGTGAGTTGTCTATTAGTTTGTCTATCGAATTTGAACTTCTTTTTGCTCTTTTTTTTTGTGTACTGAGCTGTGAACCTATCTTATGATTTTGTGAATTTATTCATCAATTTTGTGACTTTGTGAGTTGTTACGCTTGTCTGGTTCAGTCCAGTCTTAGTTGGACATTGTGTATTAGTTGTTATGCTTATGCATGCTAGTTAGAAGTTCTAACGAGGGCTTTGTTGTTTTCTTGGTGCTTTTTTCTTCATTAGAAATTTAACACTTTAATTTAATTTTGATACTAGAATTATTCAGATCAGTTACCGGAGCAGCTTCAGGTTCTAATTGATGAGATATCCCAAAAGTATCAATATTATATTCATGTCTCTATTTTTTCTTCATTTTTGGAATATGGCATTGAGAGAAATTGACTAAAATGATGATAAACAGAACATGCTATACAAAATAAAAATGTGGAGAAGGTGATTGATGTTTAGTTGTTAATATATTCTGATGAGTGATAATATAGGTATCCTTGGTATCCTTTGATACATGTGATCAAATAATTTCTGGCTTAAAGTTGGTTGTCAAACTCACCGAGAATCGTATGAGAATATAAATTTAGGTAATATGTATCAAAATCGACGTAAGTTGCTTAATTAGTTTCTTTGTAAACTTGATAGATTCGTATAAATGAGTCTATTACATGATGGTAATTTTCTTAGGAAATGACTACTATGACTGATGAACATGTTGAAATTTCACATAATTAAGAAAACAGACTTAAAATGTGAAGAAGGTGATTGGTGTTGTGTTTGTTAGTTGTTACTATATGCTTGATATAATATCTAAATGTAGGGGCTGAAGGGAGATATTTTGAATGAAAGAGAATCTTGCATCTGCTTAGATGCATTTCAGTTTTCCGGGATTCTTTTTTCACTATTTATATCATATAATACACCATATGATGTAATAACAAAGTGACCAAGAATCGCTTCGATGTTGTCGCAGAACATGAAATGAGCTCATGAGGCAGAAAAACCATTATTTTGTATATTAATCACAATCATGTTATGTAGCTTGAGAGACCTTACCAACTTATCAGATAATTTCTTCTATTTTTTTGTTGTAAAGAAATAAATAGTCTTCAACAAATCAAGGGTTTTATTCAACTCCACTTATGCTTCTTTGTCTATAAGAAAACATCAATGTGTGACTACTGAATAATTTTTCTTATAACTTGAATCAAATTAAATACTACTACATGATCAGCGTTTGGTGAAGATTATGCTATATAAAATTATTTAGTACTTTTAAAAAGAATATTTTATTTTCCATTCATATTATTGAATGAATTTCAATTACAGCTTGAAAATCAAATCATTAACTTTGCCAATGACTACTCTAATCTCTGTCAGAGAATTTGGTTGACCGTTTTGTTGTAGTCTCTCCTTTCAATATTTTTCTTAATCGCTGTATTTGAATTCAAGACTTTACTTAATAAACTTGAGTGGAGTTCAATTTTACTCGAACCAACGCGATATTGCTTCAATACTAATAATAACTGAATGATGATGAGTAAAATATCTACCATTGACAGTGATACAAAACAAGTTATCATCTTGAAATTTGTCTTGTTACTTTCTCTCCATTAACTGATTGGATCACAAATCAATTCTTTGAGCTTTTTTAAAAATGAACAAATGAATGAAAATAATTGAATAATCTATGAGTCCACGTGTCAGTCAGATAAAAATCCAGGGTGGAAACACAATCAAGCAATAAGATGTTACAAACACATATGATTGGTTGAAACATGATCCAACTTATCCAAGTGGAAAATGTTAGATAAGGTAATGACTTACAATCACACACACAACAATCATCATATTCATATATCTTAAACCTATTCATCCATTACTTCTTTATTGTCATAAACACATTCTAGTTCTACAAAGAAAGTCAAAAATGGCTCAAGCTATAGCATCAATGGCTGGTTGCTTACGTGGTTCATCAACTCAAGCTGTGATGGAAGGAAGTCTTCAACTGAGTGGTTCAAACAGGTTGAACATGTTGCATGGTAGCAACAGTAACAAGGTTACACGTTCATCAGTGACAGTTGTTAGAGCACAACAACAACAGGAAAGTAGCAGAAGAGCAATGATTGGTCTTGTTGCAACTGGTTTGGTTTCTTCCTCTTTTGTTCAAGCTGTTCTTGCTGAGGCCATTCCCATTAAAGTTGGTGGCCCTCCTGCACCTTCTGGTGGCCTTCGTAAGTATTCATATTTACTCACAAAATTTTAGACATATTTCATGTTTTTTTTTTGTTTCTAATTTCTGTTGTCAATTCAAGTAACATGTTACAACCTTGGTATATATTACTGCCTCTTGACTCAAATATTAACAAAAATACATGTTTTTACATTTATTATGAGTGATAGTTAAATACATTTACTATTCTACATATTAACTTTAGAATAGTAACATTAAGCGTGGATAGATTAGTTGATATTTGCTTATATTTTAGTCCAACAAATTTAGTCATTTTTCTTCTTCTTATAATTGAGTTCAGAGAGAGAGTATATATATGAGATGAGATGATATTGCTATTTGAATTTGGATTATATGCAGTTAGGATTCACCCTATTCTAGCATTCGAAACTTCGGTGATCATTAGATCAAGACCGAACGGTCCAAGAAATTGCAGACTTTCATTTTTGTTTTATAATTCAAGATACCGAACTTGATTCTGAATTGTACGATCTTGATTAAATGGCCGTCGATGTTCTTAATGGGAGAAAACGGAGAATCCAATAATTTTACATTTATTTGATGCTTATAAGTTACCACTTACCATCCAATAATTTCTAGAATGTTGAATTAAGTGATTTATGGAATTTGGCAGCTGGAACACTGAACTCAGATGAAGCAAGAGACCTTGCGCTACCATTGAAAGAAAGGTTCTACCTTCAACCATTGACACCAACTGAGGCAGCTGCAAGAGCTAAGGAGTCAGCAAAAGAAATTGTGGCGGCTAAGAAGTTCATAGACCAGAAAGCTTGGCCATATCTTCAGAATGATCTACGTCTCAGAGCTGGCTATCTTCGGTATGATCTTAACACCATCATCTCTGCAAAGCCAAAGGACGAGAAAAAATCCCTCAAGGAACTCACCGGAAAGCTCTTCCAGGATATCGACAATGTACGTATACAATATTACATTTTCAAGGTTTAAAATTGTAGTTGTAGACTGGTTGCGCTGCAGTTATTGAGACTGCAGATAATCACATATTTGGATTGCCTATAGTCAATAATTCACACATTCATGCAGGCGGTACATTTGAGGTTGTTGGATCGAGATTAGACAGTCTAGATTTCTTTGCATATTTTGATTATCTCGAGCTTAAAATCTTGATTGTCTAATCTCGATCCAACATTACAACCAATGTGCTGGCTACGCGAATACGTGAGATTTCTGACCGCAGACAATCCGAATTCGAGAATCACGGTCAACAATAGCTAATGTTGTCTCAATTGCGGTCACACTGTGGTTAACGACATAAAAAACCACGCTGCTGAGTCTTAGACTGCAGTCGCAGACCTTTTTTGAAAACGTAATCCGATAGCTCTTTATCAATTTAGGGTTGTGGAAAGATTGGACTAATTGAAATTTTTCTTCTTTGTTCACAGCTGGATTATGCAGCAAAAGTTAAGAGCCCCTCAGATGCAGAGAAGTACTATGCTATAGCTGTATCTACTCTGAATGATGTTCTTAGCAAAATTGGTTAATATGAATGATTTCTTGCTTTCTTGTGTAAGCTTTGTCTATGGTTTTCTAAGACACTTTATGTTTAACTTCTATTTGAAGAAAATCAAATGAGAAAAAAATTTGCTATAAGCAAGCAGGAAATTATCATCACTTTATGCAATTCTTAATGGTTTAATTAATGCTTGCTGATAATATAGATGACTTGGATGATACTTATAAAATACGAAGTTTTCTTTCCTATGTGCTTTGAGTTTCACATAAGAATTGTAGGTTGTTTTTATTGTTTTAAGAAGGTGAGAACAAAAAGAAGGAACAAATCCTCAATTTAATCTCCAACATATAAAATTTGAACAAGGATTTCCTGAAGCTGGAAGATCATCAGTCTACTGTAAAAAGACAATTTGTAGACAAAGTTAACATCCAAATATGGAAAAAATATTTTTCGTATATCTCGACCAAATGCCTGCGATTAGGCAAAAATATTAAAAATAACAGTTCAGCTCATGTTTCTTCTTAAAAGCGTGAAAAATTAGATAACAGTTAACCATATGAACATACATAACTTACACTGGACAAAAAATCTAAAAGAAAGATCATTGAGAGAATAGCATCCAAAGAAAACTATACACACCAGAATAGAATTAAACATCGTTGCGGTAGAAGCTAACGGAACTAAATAACCACCCCCTATAGCTAATGTTATATCGTATGTATGACTCTTTATCAGATCAACAATTACTGCTTTCTGTTATGGTGCAACACTACAACATAACACAACCATACAAGAAGTTGCAAGGTCAAAAAGTTGTTGAAAGGAGAAGGTAAATTAGTTAGTTTTCAGTCTAAAACAGTTGAACCTGCACCTAAATTAACCCAAGCGTTTTCCAAAACATAAGATTTGAAACAAAAACTTCATATGAAGGGTAATCTTGTCTCTTACTCCAGTTCCTTCTCCAAGACGTAGACCAAACTGGTTCCATCAATTATGAGTGCCAATGGATGCTTGATGACTTTGTATCATTTTGGAATATCAAGATTGGCTTTGCGCTTTAGATTCTGATGTTCTCCACTTGAAGATCTCACACCAAATTTGTCTCTAGCATCAGCCAAAAGGTTTCTGCATTCATCCTCTGAGGTACCATTTATAATTATCTGCACTGAGAAATTTGCAGGAAAGACCAATTTAAATTGCAGTCTCCTACTTATCAACCTCTTGCAGCTTGTCCTCAACTCCAGTTACTCCAAGTAGCGTTAGTTTGCATTCTACAAGAGCTTCTATTTGACGTAGTATTGCAGTTTGGTCAATCAATTAAGTGCTAGCCTCTTCATACATGTTTTGCCACCTATGAAGCACGAACACTCCTCGGATTAGACGTGTCCCAGTGTCAGACACATGTATGTGTTTGACACGACACCAACACATATGATTACACTGAATTATGTGATTTTCTCAAATTATTATCGGTATCGGCGTGTCAGTGTCCGTGTCTGTATCCATGCTTCATAATTTTCCACTCAAGTTCCGCATCTGATAGATCCCTTTAGGCAATTACGAGAGTCCGTAAACCTTCCCAAGAATATTTACTCAAAGGACTCTGAGGTGGATGCTGAATGCTAATGTTGCTTGCATAGCATTTTGCTAAAATGCTAAACACAAGTATCAGCACCATTGACAAACACCTTTACAACATTGTCGGGAAATCGAATAACAACAGACATCCTCTTTCGCACGTTATCAAATTCATGCAGGCCCAATAAGTCCAACCTATAGACACACACACACAAAAAAACTGAAAATGTAAAAGGCTGCATTAGAATATCCATTTGTAATTTCATTAACTATAAAAGTCCCACATTCATTACAAATAATAGTAGAACATGTGATCTCCCACCAAGTCAAAGTTGAAGTCCCTGTTTACATAAAGACGTCCAGATGTTAGCTAAAAAATTTGTACATCTATAAGCAGAGGCGGCAGAAACTAGAGCTTGTTCATCAAGAGATTCACCCTAGTAATCAATACTTTCCCTGTGATACATATGCACCAGCCAATTTGACAAAACATTATAAGTTTGACAATGATTTATGATAAGTATGCATGTAGCCAATGACTTGGATCGTTATATATAACTTTTTTGCAATGGAATTGTGATATATAACTGAATCATAAGGTTCGTAATAGTAAAATTATTGAAGAGCATACATATATCGTTGGGAAATTCCAAGGAGACAGAAAAACGAAGACTAGAAGGAAGCTTTTCGCATATACAATAAAAACAAAGCTTTAGGCATGATTTAAATATAGTCAATAGGTAATGACAACATTGATTTCAATCGCTACAGGGACACTAATATCACCCCAAGTTTAACTCAAGGAGAAGAAGGCCAGTTTTTGATACTGACAAAACGTTGGACATATGACATTTCAAGATACATTCCCATTTAGGGCTGTCTTAAGTGCTTGCAATTTGGAGCGGATATGGTATGGAGTCGTCCTAAACTCCTTGACTGCCAAGACCTCAGGCTCACTTTCTCAAAATAAGTTACCAGCAGCAGTCAGTTGTGCCCAATCAGCTGGTGCATTCTCGCCAAACTTCCAAATCACCCATGGTTGTTGGGGAAGTTCTTTCTTAGCTGCCTCGTCAACAGCGTGGTGCACACGATAAGTGAAGGCATAGGCGGGAAAAGAAACCTCATTAGGAATGAAGCACAGGCTCATTAGGGTCATCTCAGTGACCATAGTTGTTCCTTCTTCATACTCATCTTCAATCACAGTCAAGAAAATTTGACCTAATGAACCGACAATTGTTTCGGGAATGGGAAGGAGCTGTAATCCACTTTGAGCGCAAAGCATTGTGCGGATACCGAGGAGGAGACTGACATTCAGAGGAAGACAACGGTTGGAAGAAAGAAATTGCTCGCTAAAGCGCACCCCATTAACCTCGAGTAAGGAGCACTGCTCGCGTGAGAGGTTTTCACGGGGACCATAGCCTATACATGCAGGCGAAGGACGTAAACCTCCAGCAAGGACAGGTTGAATTTCATCAGGAAAACTCCACCAAATGTCTTTGCCACCCTCAAGGCTTGCGAACATCCTCGCCACTTAAACTGCCTAGCAAGGATAATTTTGGTAAAACGGCTGAGTATCAGCTGAAACACGGCCAAACCAACCAGAAGTATTACCGGCATTGCAATATGAAGGAACCTTCCACATCCCGACATCCGGAACTTGATATCGCGACCAGAAGGAATGGTAGTATTGCCAAAACCAGTTAGAAAATGAGCAATCAACAGTGGAACCTTAGGTTGCAATGATTTGACCTGATGCATGAAAGATAACTCAGAATCAGTGACCATTAATCCATTTACCCGTTACGCCAGGACTTAGCAGTTGCGACCATTCATATACAATTATAAGGATCTTTTTCACTTGGAAGGGAGGTGATCTTTTTCAGAGGTTAGACAGATGCCTGGTAAATATTCATTGGCGGCTGCGTTATAAGGATGCGTCAGTGTTACATTTACCTTACTTTAAGTCAGATCATAGAATGCTTCTTGTGCAATTCCAGCGGGGAAGACAGCCTAACAGACACCGTCGTCCATTTAGGTTTCTGGCTTCTTGGTTGACACATGAAGATTTTAATAGAGTCATGAGTCAGACTTGGATCTCAAATTTTGATTGGGATTTGCAGATTGAGTCTTTACATAAGGCTTTGAAGAAGTGGAGTGAAGATGTTTTTGGTAACATTTTCAAGAGGAAGAGAAAGATGATCGGAGAGTTGGAAAGAATAACTAATGCTTTAGCTCACCGACCTAACCCTTATTTGGAAAAGAGATATCAAGAGGTTTGGCAAGATTATAATCAAGTTCTTATTCAGGAGGAACTCTTATGGTATCAAAAATCGAGAGCTAAATGGTTGTGCTATGGGGATCGCAATACAAGCTACTTCCATGGAACTACTGCTATAAGAAGGCGTAAAAACACATATGATATTCTTCAAAATGAAGACGGTGTGTGGATAAGTGATCAGCAGGAATTGGAGAAATTAGTGACGGGTTTTTTTAAAAACTTGTTTACCGATGATAACACTGTGATGCCTTTTTGTTTAACCGGTAGTTTCCTTCCTTTATCTGAGGATGAATGTCGTACCTTACATCTTGATGTCACTAATCAAGAGATACGCCAGGTAGTTCAGAGTATGGGTCCTTTCAAAGCTCCTGGAAAAGATGGTCTTCAAGCTGTTTTCTACCAGAGTCAATGGAAGATTGTGGGAAGTTCATTTTGTAAGTTGATTATGGATGCTCTTAGGGATCACAGTAAGATTAGTATGCTTAATGATACTTTGATTACTTTGATTCCAAAAGTGGATACGGTGTGCTCTATAAAAAAAATCAGACCTATTAGTTTATGCAATGTTTCTTATAAAACTTTGACAAAGTTGTTGGCTAATAGATTACGGCCGGTTATGGCTTCTTTGGTCAGTCCTTGCCAAAGTAGTTTCGTTCCTAAAAGACAGAGCAGAGATAATATTATTGTGGCGCAAGAGGTGATCCATTCTATGCGCAATAAAAAAACAGGAAAAGGATGGATGGTTATTAAAATTGACTTGGAGAAAGCTTATGACAGGTTGAAGTGGAGTTTTGTGAAAGAGACCCTGCAAGATAGTGGACTTCCTCAAGAGTTTGTAGATGTCACTATGAAATGTATCTCAACAGCTAGGATGCAAGTACTTTGGAATGGAGAAGCGCTTGATGATTTCTTTCCATCCAGGGGGATCCGATCTCGCCATATATTTTGTCCTCTGCATTGAGAGACTTTTCCAACTGATAAATTTAGCAGTGCAGAAAGACACGTGGAAACTGATTCAAATTTCTAGAGGCGGACCAAAATTGGCGCACTTGGCCTTTGCTGATGATTTGCTCCTATTTGCTGAAGCAAGTTTGGAGCAGATCAATTACATAAACATTATCATGAATTTGTTTTGCAGGAGCTCTGGCCAAAAGGTAAGCAAATAAAAGACTAGAATATCCTGCTCAAATTAATGCTGAAGAAAAAGTGGTTTGGAAGTTGAACAATGATGGTATGTTTTCTAATGCTTCCTCTCATGCTTCTCTAATTAATCAACAATTTGTGACGAACATGAATGTTTTTCCGGTTATTTGGAGAGCAAAAATTCCGGAACGGTTGAGATGTTTTCTTTGGCGTATAGTGAGAGGTGCTATTTTGACTAATTAATGTTGAACGCATGCAAAGAGGATTGACATTTGACCCAACTTGCCCAATTTGTAACGTTGATATTGAATCCTCCTTACACATTTTTCGTGACTGCCAATTTGCTATGAAACTTTGGCAGCAGCTGCTGGGATGCAAGAATTTAAATAGTTTTATCCAAGGCAACATAGTTGAGTGGATAGAAACTAATGTACTTGATAAATCATGTGAGTGGAGAATCAAATTTGTGGTGACATTAGATTGTGTTTGGAAAGCTAGGAACATGATTGTTTTTGAAAACAAACATAATTATCAGGTATGTTGCAGAACACAAGAATTGGTGGAAGTGAGTAAGTTGAAAAATTCTCATTCTCCTCCAAATACTGAGGTCATGGAATCAGATACTTCTTGTGATAGTGCTGTGAATCAAGGTGGTTTAAGTGCAAGTTGTGGAGGAGTTATCCTCAATTCGGATGGAGAGTTTACCTCAATATTTTCGATGAGGTTGGGAGGTTGTACCATTATCACAGCTCAACTTCTTGCTATTTTTCATTGGTATTAAATTGGCTCTAGATAAAGGGTATAATCAGATTATTATTGAATCAGACTCCAAGGAAGCCGTTGATTATCTCAGGCGTGGAACCATAACGTCTTGTGCATTTAGTACTCTATTGTCTGATATTTTTAGATTGATGCCAGTCGTGGAAGCTATCAAGATTGTTCATGTCTACCGAGAAGCAAATAAAGTGGCAGATGCTCTAGCTAAATGGGGGTTTAATCAAGACACTCCGATTCACTATTTTGATGTTGGTTCCATTTAAGAAATTGATATGTAATAATCACACATATTTCTATGCAAAAGTTATTACAATTGATTGCTTAAACAATGTCCAAGGATACTTGTTAGCATTTTTACCAAATTATTCCTATTTATCTAGAAAACTTTTATCGTGAGAGGACCACAAAAAAGTTTTAGCTAATCAAAGACCTTCTTGTCAATAAATCATGGGGTGATGGGTGTAATATAGGAGATGTATTTAGCAACAAAACAGTCGTGAAATTTTCGCTATGCCATTCCTCGCTATACATATCATTTCCCTTCCTATTAACTATTGATGTCTTTTTTACTATCAAGTAAAGATACTATTTTACGAGTAGTGTATGTCGGAGTACAATTGTTCAGAGATTTTGATGCAGATGTTGAGGGTATATAGTTGATTTACTAAAGATATCCCACTCCACAGAAGTTGATTAGCTTACCATCAACTATGAGACAAGATGAATTATCATTAATAACTTAGCTTTGCTCTTAATATTTCTCCCTATTGAAGAAAAAATGTGATATCTGATAAAGCTATTTCCTCTCATAACTCTAGACTTTAGAAATTCAGCCCATTGTGCATCAGAGTTTTTAAGTCCTAACATAACTTCAAACTGAAAAGCTTCATTCAACTTTAATAGAGACCTGAGACCAAGTCCACCTTCATTGACATGAGTACAAATTGTATCCCATGATACTGTCACCAATTTCCTATTGTTGAGGTTACCACTCCAAAGAAAATTTCGCATAAATCTTTCTAACTGCTTAATTAAGCTAACATGCCAAGCATACATAATGATAGGGTATATAAGCATACTCTGAACCACACTTTTAAGAAGTTGATGTCTTGCTTGAAAATGATAGAAGGGAAGCTTTCCAGGAAGCTAACTTCACCATAATTTTCTCACTAGCATTGATAAGCCTCTACTAAGCACCTCATCAGCTAGGGAAAAAAGAAGAGGGGATAATCAGTGGCGGAGCTAGGAATTGTACAGAGTCTGGGAAAAAATTATAGAGCCAAGAAATCTTGCCCGCGCACGTGTAAAAATATTGAATTTGCCCAAAAAAATAATTCTTTAAGTGGATTAATAGGCTATTAGATTAGAAGAAATATAAAGAAAGTATCGATTGAGCCCGACGAGCGCCCGACTCGCCGGATGGTGGCTCCGCCCTTGGGGATAATGAATCTCTTTTGTCTGACACCCCTTAAACAAGCAAAGTAACCTTAATGCTTTCCATTAACAAAAAAATGTTAGTTTGCAAATGTATGTCTTGATGATAAGATTGCCACAAAGACACTTGTTCCGAAACGAAACAAGTTGATGGCTTCTTTCTATCAAATCCATATCCTTATAAATGTGGCATCTAACTTGGTACTTCACGTCATCGTTTAACACCATAAGTCAATACTATTAACAACGAAACTTGATAAATAGACTAAATTGATTGAACATCATAAAATTGAGACATTTTAAATATTTTTGATTAATTTGAGAATGAAATTGAACGATTTGTGAAAGTTTAGAGACGAAAAAGCATATTCATTAAAACAAATCTAAAATTCTGCAAAAAAAAAATCCAATTTTTTTTTAGCAAAAAGAAAAATTCTATTATGCTGCTAAACATGTAAAAGTAAAATTCTATTATGCTGCACAAATATTCATTAAGTATATGATGATATGCTGCCATTCATGAATGTCACTTTTTTTTTTTTTTGACTAAATGCCACTTTTTTCCTTGAAAGGTAATGCTCACTTTTTTTTAAAAGGTGATATTCACCATAGTTATTTTAGATTTTTGTATTTATCTCCCCAATATAAAAATATTATTACTTCTTTCTGAATAACGAGTGTTACCTTTCAAAGAAAAAAAATCACATTCATGCACATCCCTTAAAAAAGCGTACAGAGACATATTATCATATAGTTAATGAATGTTTGTGTAGCACAAATAGATAACTTTTATTTTTGTTTTTTGTTATAACTTACCTACATTAAAATAATTTTATTTGAAACGTGTCAGGTATTAATTTTAGACTTTAATCTTAATTCGTTACGTTTTTGCGATATTAATCCCTACTGTTAGATTCAAGTCTCGTTGGTAGTATTATATATAAATAATAAAAGTATATAAATAATTTTTAATCTTGTAACTTAAAAAATACATTGTTCAACGTAAAAAAAAGAAGATACATTGTTCAAATTCCTCGGAGAAGGTTATAAAATGGCTACCAATGTCATTTTAGTTAACAAATTTTTCTCCTTTCTCCGATTTTATAAATAAAACAAGATAGAAGTATACGTTGAATAATAAATTTGTTTTTTTATCCGGGGGAAATAATGAATGATAAATTTGTTGAAACAAAAAATGAATTATAAATATATATAATTTATTCAAGGTTATAGTCATAATACTCCCCCCCCCCCCCCCCAAAAAAAAAGATTAAAATACGAGTTTAATCAGAAAAATCAACATCATAGATGATAAGAATTGCGAACACTACTAAAAAATACACATTCAACATCAGGGCACTACAAGAAACTTGCCATTTAGCAACAGCTGAAACCGTTGTTAAAGGTCCTAAAAACCGTTGGTATAGGTCATAAAACCTATACCAACGGTCACCTGCTGCCGTCTAAGATACTATGCTTATACCAACGGCAAGATGCCGTCCCAATAGCTTATACTAACGGAAAATTAGTTTGATGCTAAAGATTTTGGAGCTATAGCAACGGCATTTTACACCTATTAAATAGCTTTAGTCAACCAACATATCCGTTGGTATAGGACCAAATTGTCCGTTGCTATAGGTTCCCTTTTTTTCAAATAAAATTCACCCTAATATAAATATTTTTTAATAATAATAAAATTTTCACAATAATTCCTAACCAAAAAAATAATATATTCGGCAATACTTTTTTATTGCACTACACAAAATTTAAGGTAACATCAAAGAAAATTTCAACTATATGATAAAAGTAGTAAATCTTACAAACATATCAAAATAACAAACTAATGTCATTCTTCCAAGGCATATGGCTTTGTGTCTCAACCGATTGAGAAGTTTCTGCCTCATTATTATGTTTGTTTAGTTCTTCATGAAAAATTATAATAGATATATAGATTATAGAAATACATTTTGAAATAGAATTCATTAATATGACAATCAAAACAATTGAAAAGGGTCACTTTTATGTCACAATCAGAACAAAAATGTTCATTAAAATAGAACAATTGAACATAATTCAAAACAGAATGCAAAACATAATTCATTAATTTAAAACAAAATTCAGAACATAATTAAATTTGAACGATTGAACCAGAACAATTAAAACAGAACAAGCAGGATCAAAGTAATGGTTGTGGATGGTCATTCGAATAGGGGACCGCTCATTCGAATATGTCAACTATTTGTAACAACTAGTTCAATTTTACCAGCAATAAAAACACACAGCATCATGACAAGACAATCCGAAATGAGGCCAATATAAATAACAAAATTCCCCACCTGAATGGCATCATAAAAATCATTCGAAGGGAACTAACTGAACTATACATGCAAAACAAACTTCATAACAGAATTCAATCGGAAAAATTGAACCAGAACAATTAAAATTGAATAACAAGATCAATTTTATCTCACAATCAGAACATAATTCGGAACAATTAAAACAGAACAATTGAACCAGTTTCAATTCTTACGGTCATAATTCAATTTTATACAACATTCAATTTTATACAACAGTCAGGAATCCAATTTCATTGATTTAACATATTGTTTCAGTATAAGTTATAGAATCAAAAAAGGTATGAATGAAAGAAAGTCTTACAATAAATCTTGCAGCATGTTCATTAACAATTGAACCATCTTTACGAGTACGTGTGTCAATGTAAATCTCCTTGCGTGTGGGCGACACTCCTTTGGCTTTTTCTTTCTAATACCAAACAAATGAAATTATAAGTAATTTGTTTTATAAATACAATATATTCGATTATAAGTTTCAAATATTAACTAACCTTCTCATTGATCAATTTTGGGAGACTTTTAGTACCCATGCAATGAATATCTTCATATCTTTTACGATTCTGACTATTCACTTTACTTTCTTTCTACAATTGATACAACATAATATTAGTCGAAAGAAGGGACCAAGTTCGAAGATTTTTATAATATGACAATGTCTCTTTTAAATTTGACTTACTTGTGCCTCTTCAGAAAATCAATGATGAACCAATTCACGATATTGACTTCGGTCAACTCGAGAATCTAGTACAACATTTGCAACTTCTTCTTTTGTTTTACTTATGTCAAATGTCTTTCCTTTTAAAGAACACTTCCATTGTTTCCACTTCATATTCATCTCATGTATCAGATGTTCTCTAGTAGTCTCATTCATAGGAGGATCAAACCCAAAGAATTTTTACACATATATAGATGTGTTAAGTAAATACAACATCAGTGATTAAAAATAAATTGGGTACATAATTATTTAAATATATTATTAATATAATACCTCTATCTGCACAACCATGTCATTTTTATTCTTAGCAGGCATATCTTTCCAAGATGTGAGATTAATTGGAGCATATTGTTGCCTTCGAACCAAACTCCCTATGAAACGAGTAAGAGACGACCCTTCGTCACCAATGAATCGACCGCGCTTGTCCATCTTAACAACTATGTAACTGTTAGGATCCATTTCCCATACATCATACATTCTTGTGGGGCCTCTTTTTTTCTTGGGTTGAACATCTACAAGCAAAACAGAAGATGTTATATAATTCAAACATAAACTATATATAAAATAAATTACGAAAACAGAAACTATATATAATTGAAACCTTTATTAATTTCTATTTCTTCTGCTTCTATATCTGAAGGAATAGAGTAGGAATCTTCAGACTCAGGTGTGACAACTTCCACATGACTTGGGTTGGGACTAGTTTCTTCAACATTGCTTCCTTGGGCATGAGTTGAGGTTGTATGAGTTTCTTCTGCATTACTTCCTTGGGCATGAGTTGAGGTTGAATGAGTTTCTTCAACATTACTTCCTTGTTCATGAGTTGCACTAGTTCCTTAGCTTGTGTCTTTTAACCTACGACTCCCAATATTCAATTTTCTCTTTTTTGCCATTGCTGCAATACTTTCAATTAAGTGAGTGATGAACGCAAGGAAGTAATAAGTCAAGTCCAATTTCATACAAAAAGGTATAAAATCATTCACAAAGGGAATGAGATAGAATATTAACATAAAAAGCAATGGTATGATGACCATAAAATACAAAGGGAATGATAAAAATATATAATCAAAACATTCACTGAACATAATATAGAATCAAAACATTCACTAAAACATATTCTCCCAGTTTTCCTCTTCTTCCTCAATCTGATTATTAACATCAACTTCAAGAAAATCATGTTCATGAACTGAAACCGCAATTAAAGCATCAACATTTTGAGTAGTTTCACTTGTGTTGTGTATTGGCTGCTCATTGATTTCTTCATCACCCATATCGTAGACATCCCTCACCTTTGCATCTAGAGAAACAGACCAGTTCTTGCTTCTCTCATCATACACATAAAACACCTTTTTGGCTTGTGATGCAAAAACAAACGGGTCATCCCAAAGATTTTTTCCAGTGTGTTTTAAAAATTTGAAATTCACAAGTGTCATCCTAAACTTATCTTTCTTGACACCTTTTTTGACATCAATCCAATCACACTTGAAGAGCACAGCTTTGTACTTTCCAGAATAATCCATTTGTATTATATCAGTCATTGCTCCATAGTAATTAATTTCATCATTTGAGGTCATTGTCCTTACAATTACTCCAGAATTTTGTGTCTTCAAGTATCTCTCTCTTGTCCTAGTGTGAAACCTAAAACCATTAATGGTGTAACCGGTGTATCTCCTTACTACCTCAACTGGTCCACGCGCTAGCCATCTAAGTTCATGAGTAACTTCTTGGCTCCCTTGTTCATCCAAGCGATGAATCTATAATAATTCAATAAAAATAGTTAGCTACACTAAATAATAGGCAGATAAATATCTTAAAGATTTCAATTCTTTCGTGCTCACCCTATTTCGAAACCAATCACTAAATTTTTTGCTATGTTGTTTATCGACTTCAAGTTGTGACAGCCGCTGCGGCCGAGCCTGTCTCTTAAGAAGTCCAATGTGTTCTCTAAAAATAATGATAGCATAATTATAAGAGTAAAATTAATGGACACATAAGTAAAGTAAAATATGGTTAGTGTTTTACTCAATAAATGGAGTGACTGCATCACAGTTAGAAAGAATGTATCTGTGAGCTTGCATTAACTCTTTTTCATCAAGCTTAGCTCTTTTCACTCACTTGCGCTTTCCTAACTGGAACTTTTGTTGTTTTTTCCTTCCTAGAGGTCTTCCAACAGGATGTAGAAAGGTCGCACCATCTTTCAATGTGGAATCATCATCATCATCATTTCTGCTAAGTCTATTTAACCTAGTTTCCACCCTAGATAGATAATGTGAACAATAGATCAAGCATTCATGGGGCAAAAATCCTTCTGCAATTGATCCTTCTGGATGTGCTCTATTGCGTACAAATGACTTAAGAGTGAGCAGAAACCTGAAAGTAAATTTCGTTTTAGCTTAGCATCAATAATAAAATTTTTAAGATATTTAACTAATATGATGTGTTAAAAGGAAGAATTCATAGCTCTCAATAGGATACATCCATCGATATTGTACTGGTCCAGCAACCATGGCTTCAGATGCCAAATGAATTACCAAATGCATCATAATGGTAAAAAACGAAGGAGGAAAGATTGTTTCCAATTGACAAAGTGTTAAAACTATTTGAGACTCTAATTGTGCGAGAAAATCCACATTAAGTATCTTAGAGCATATTTGCTTGAAGAAATTGCAAAGGTCAATAATAACTGAAGTGACTCTATCCGGCAATGAACCCCTTCATGCCACCGGAAGAAGTTGTTGCAACAGAACATGACAATCATAACTTTTTAAGCCGATTATCTTCCGCTGCTTAAGGTGCACACAACGTGAGATGTTTGATGAGCATTCATCCGGAGATTTTACATTCTCGAGGACACTCAAAAAAGCATATTTATCTTTGTTACTCATTTGATAACATGCTCTAGGAAGAAGCATTGTACTACTTTTGAGACTTGGTTGTGGATGCAGCGTACTTCTTATGCCCATATCTACAAGGTCGGTCCGTGCCTTATAACTATCTTTAGATTTTCCCTCTTGGTTTAACAATGTACCAATGATATTATCACAAACATTTTTTTCAATGTGCATCACATATAGATTGTGACGCAATACATTGTATTCCCAATAAGGCAAATCAAAGAAAATACTTTTCTTTTTCCAAGGTTCAGCCCCATTCTCTAAACCCTCATCTCTGATTTCATCTATTTGCCTTGAAATTTGAACCCCGTCATGTATTTTAGGAGGACCCCTTGACTCCCTTGTTCCATCAAAATCTCTACTATTCAACCTCTACTTTTAGGCGGTAACCAACGTCGTTGACACATGTAACAAAATTTCCCACCATGCTTTAACCATCGAGAGGAAGTATCAATACCACAACATGGACAAGCATACTGACCTTTCGTACTCCATCCGGATAAGTTTGCATATGCTGGAAAGTCATTGATAGTCCACATTACAGCAGCATGGAGTTGGAATGTCTCTTTCTTGTAGGCATCAAATGTTTCTATTCCATCAAACCATAACTCTTGCAACTCTTTTACTAATGGTTGTAGATAAACGTCAATATCATTTCTAGGACCTTTAGGGCCTGGAATTAGTAGGGATAACATGAAGAATGATTGTTTCATGCACATCCAAGGAGGAAGATTATATGGAATTAGTATGACAGGCCAAGTGCTATGGGTTATACTCATTGTCTTAAAAGGATTGAAGCCATCAGAAGCAACACCCTAATCGAACATTACGAGCATCTGACGAAAATGTTCTATATCGAGAGTCAAACTCCTTCCAAGCAAGTGAGTTGGCTGGATGCCTAAGAGACCCGTCATTCACTCTACCATCATGATGCCATCTCATTGATTCAGAAATTTTAGATGACATAAATAACCTTTGCAGCCTCGGTTTCAAAGGAAACCAGCGAAGGATCTTTGCGGGTAAGTTCTTACGCTTTTCAGAAGTTTCTTTTCCAGTAGTTTGTGAATCCTCATTTGTTGTTTTCCACCTTGAAGTACCGCACTTTGGACATACTTGATCTTTGATATGTTTATCCCAATACAATATGCAGTCATTAGGACAAGCATGGATCTTTTCATACCCCAAACCTAACCCTGAAATCATTTTCTTTGTTTCATAGTATGACTCTGGTATAACATTCCCTTCTAGTAGAGCATCTCTCAATAAATCTAATAGCATAGAGAAGGACTTGTCACTCCACCCATGAAGACACTTTAAATGATACAAATGCACTATAAATGATAGTTTGCTATACTTCTTACAATTTGGATAAAGAACTTGTTCGTTCTCTTTCACTAATTTGTAAAACTTCGCATTTTCTCCTACTTCTGGATTCCTTTCAGCTTCACCAGAAACTGTCTCTTCTAAAGTAGGCATTGCAAAAGCATCACGAAGTAACCCGTCCATGTCATGCTCCATTTCATAATGTTGATTAGTTGTGCCAGTTGAATTTGTGGGTCTCTCGCCATGAAATATCCATTCTGTATAACGTCTAAGGAATCCACGTTGCGGATCAGTTAAGTGTTCATAAACACTTGATCGACAATGTGAATCGTAGTTAGCACATTTTGTACAAGGACAAAATATTTTTCCGTTTTCTTCCGAGTTTTTAAAAGCAAAATCAAGAAATTTGTTATCCCCTCAGATATATTCTTCACTTTCTTTTGTCGGATCATGTACCCATCCGCTATTCTCCATTCGAAAAACTTAACTGAAATAGATAAAAGAGAAAGGGAGGGGAAGGAAGTATCCAGTCTTGTTAACACAAGACTCTTCCAAGTGCATAACACAAGCAAGCTACAGGTAAAAGTGCACATGAACAAGACCATAAAACCATAAAAACACAATTATGTTGAATCAATATAAGCATTATGCAGCAACATACGCATCAAATAGATTGCAGAAACTAATAATCTCTAAATTGCACTCTCCTACAAACACTTGCTCTGTGGTGAACCATGTTGCCTTGTTTTCTAAAGTCTACTTGGTTATTGCCTCTGCCAATTGAGTTACTTTTGACCAAACTTTATTAATTTATGATTATTATTTTATTCTAGCATCACTTAAGACAAAACACTTGTTTTAGTTTTTCAATCTGAAGCACTTACAAAAATATTGAAGCTTTTTTTTTTTATCCTAAAATCTGAAGCACTTAATCTTCTCATAGAAGAAAAAACACACACCACTAAAAAGAAAGACAAAACACCCTTCTAGATAAACAACTACACAACACACATCGCACCTCTTCAATACACAACAAACAACACATTCAAAATCAGAAACGCAACAAACACACTCATAGTCACAAACTTGGTCAAACTTAAATTACCTTGCAGGAGATCTAGTTCTAGATATTGAAGGATGAAACAAGCTGTGAAACAGTAGCTTTTGAAGAACGGTGACAACAACTACACCAAAATCCAACACACGCCGATTTTGTTCCTGCACACACCATTTTAATTCATCAAAAAGGGTACTCAAGAATTTTCCACTAATTGGGAAAAAGCCATTCTAGATTCAGTTGCAGAAATAATAGTCATAACATTTCAACACTAGTCATAACCATAGCCGTTTTAACACACTCATTCTAGATTCTATAGTTAGTTGTAGAAACAATAGTCATAAATAACAATAGTTATTCTAGATTTTAGATCAGAGTTATCAAATTAAAAATTAAGAGAAATATATTAAAAATCAAGAGAAATATAATAACAACATAATCGTATTCTGCTTTACATGGGGGCAAAACCTCACGTAAGTTGCTACACCGGCCAAGTAAAACTGAAGAAATGACCCACCTGAGTTTAATAATTTAATAATTTATTATTTCTATTCAAAAAAAGAGTTTAAAAATTTATCACATATTTAGAAATTGTAAGCATAATTGATCAATCCTATCGCAAAATTCTCTGCTAAGGTAAAAATGTCTTGTAATGTAAGTCAAGCATCATTTTTTTAAACAGCATATTATATAACAAGCTGATTGCATAGGCACAGCAGAAACGGCCAAAAAATAGGACTACAATATTGCCCTGTGCATACACTAAAATAGGCGCTCCACGAAGCCAAACGGAAAAAACAGCACCAAACATACACATAGGTGAAGTTTTTGGTGCTGTCATGACAAAGAGATGACAGTCTATATGCTGGTGTGTGGAAGAGGGCTGACCTTCAAGTAGCAGCTCTCTTTCCCAATATAAAAGTTTTTTTTCTCTTTTCGGTCAATCCCTATTCTAAAGCTAAATAGTTCAATTGATGTATTACACCTCCTAGTGCCTGTGATGTTTTTTAATGCTGAATTTGTGTTGTGTTACTACTCACAATGGTTAATCAATTATTATCTAACAACAAATTTAGGTCATGTTTGGTTTTTCTAAAGCCTAATTAGAGCAATACACCACAAACTACTGAACAGGGCACTTAAGTTCATGTTTCTAATTTTATCAACAATGCACAATTGCAAAGTGAACTCCATCTAAAATTAAGTAACATTACTATAGAACTTTTGTATGCTCTACAAACTGCAATATATCATCAATGTATGAACTATTAATAAACAAAACTATCAGAACATTTATATCTCATAATCTAGAAATACAAACTGCAATTACTTCATTTTTTAGTCACATCCACCTTTAAATACTTCAAGTCTATCTAATATTGAGTTAAAAACTGAGTCATATGGTTTAATAGAAACTTTTTGTTGTGACTAAAGCCTGCTGCAGAAATCAGAGAAAATATATAAATTGAAAATATTTATTTAGTTCCAAGTAAAACAGCAGGCCACACACCTCACCAAATATTTATTTCGAAGTAAAATCCAAACTAAATTTTTCCAAACTCTAAAGCAAAATCTCCAATTCTTATGTAATATTCATTGCCTTATTTGTATCTACTTAATGGACCCAAAAGTACAACACTATCACCCACAAAAAAACTAATACAAATCTTTGGAGATCATAAACAATAAACAATAAAATTGACACACAAAAGTGATTATGAGAATACAATATAACCTATCCAAATACATAAAAATAACAATATAATGACACACACAAAAAAGTACGAGGAAGAAGAAGTACCAAGTGAGGAAGAAGAAATCAATTTGGTTTTCTCTGCACAAGCTCTAACAGAAGAGGAAAAGGAAATTGATTTGGGGGTTTTGAGCAATAATCAATTTTGAGAAAACTAATTGAAGGAGATTATAAGAAAAGTGATTATAACAAAAGTGATTATGAGAAAAGTGATTTAGGGGTTGTGATTGGATGGATTGAGAGAATATTTCAAAGAGGATTCTGTGAGATTTGGGTTCAATCTGGGTTTTTCCATTGTGATTCGGTTGATTGAGAGAGGTATTCTCATATTTGAGATTTGGGTTTTAGAAGGAAGAGGAAATAGATATGGAGTTGTGTTTTGGAGTCACGTTCTTGAGGTTTTGGTTTTGTTGTGTGAAAGAAATAAAATGTGGGAAAGGAAAAAAAAAGATGGGGAAAAACTGAGCGGGCTGTTTTGGAGCCAATGGAATATTTTCGTGAAATTTTTTGCGCTTTTTTCTTTACTAACCTATAGCAACGGGGTATTGGGATATTAGTTGCTAAATTTTATCTATAGCAACTCTTTTTTTTGCAGTTGTTAAAAGTGTCCGTTGCTATATGGCAAATTTCTTGTAGTGGGGTTTTCACATCAGCGAGAAAATACTTGAGGGGAAAAATAGATAACGAAGGTTTTCATATCTGTTGATGAATTGTCTGTGGAGAAAAATAGATAACTAAGGGTTTTCACATCAGCCGAATTAATGCCTGAAGAGAAAGATAAACGCGGTGGCAATTTTGTAATATTAGTGAACTTTAGATCAAAAATTTTACACATCAATGGCTACACGTACCTTAAGGGGAAAACAAATAAAAAATCACAAATCCCAAATTCTACCACGTTCTTTTCACTCACGTTCTTTCTCTCTTCTCGACCCACAATCACCAAAACGCTAATTTCTCCACCACCAAATTTGTTTCATCAACCACCGCCGCCACAAATATCCTTCAATTGAGTTTATTTTCAATTTCATTTAACTAGGTTAGAACACACTTGATCGATTGAGTTCCATTCCCTCTTGTTGGACCAAAACCCTAGATCTATTGAGCTTCATCTAATTCGGCCAGTTCAGTTCTTCGAAGAAGATGCAGTCGTTAACAGATAAGACATACAAGATTATTTTGTTGATTCATGTCATTAGTTATTAGACAATTTTATTTGATTAAGTTTTTGTTTCATTACTTTTCCTTCTGTGTCAATCTGAGAATGATTGTGGTTCATTAGTTGATTATGGTCTTCATATTCTATAGACATTACAATGTTTTATTTTGGGTTTTGTTTATGGTATAAGAAAAGGTTATGTATGATTATGAATATAACATTTTTCTGCTACTGTGGTGTTTGCTATAGGCGGTTGCTTGTGTTTGTAGGGGCGGTTTTCGGTGTTTTAGCTATTTTGGCCTGTTGTGTCTTGCTGTTTGGTTGTTCTGTTTTGGTGGGAGTTTAGTGGCACGGTTGGGGCCCCAGTTTCTATGTGCCTTGTTGTTGGTGTGTTTGCTTTTAGTGGTATATTGCCTTTGTGTCAGGTTGCTAGGAGTGTGTTTTGTTTGTTTACTTTTGTGTAGGTGTGTGACTTTGTTTAGTCCCTTTTTCATTTGGTGTGTGTATGTTTTGTATTTTGGTCCCTTGATGTGTTAAGAAGTGCGGCTCCGGTGTTCCCATCTGTCTCTCGAGCGGATTTTGGCTTGTTATCAATAATATTGGTTGTTCAAAAAAATAATATAAGCTATCACGGAAAGCTTATGAAAATAAGTTGAAAACAACTAATGGACATGTCATAAGCTCACCTAAATAGTCTTACAAATGCTCATGTCACTTGATAAGTCAATCCTAAGAGGTCTTAGTGTGTGTGTCATGCTCCCTTTATTTTTATTTCCCATTGCAGCAATCTCTCTCGTTTCTTTATCTTCTCTAACTTTTATTTACCCTTCCTTTGCTTCACAACTACTTAATTTATTTTTTATTCTATTTTGTATCATTGGTCAATGATATAGGAATGTTTATGTCATTCTATATGCTATTCATGGTGTTATTATAACATATTAATTAAACAAAGGACATCATGATTTAGGTTTAATAAGGTTCTCGTTTAAGTATAATTGGTATGGGTTGGTAGTTCAACAACATAATAAATGCAAGAACTGATGTATCATTAAATTTGATGAAAAACTCAACATCAGTTATTTCTCAAAAGGTTACTTCTTAAATTTGATCTGCTGTAGTATTTATATGTAAATATATTAGGCTGAAACGAAATTGATACCATAAGGTGTCTTCTTTTAAATTTTCTGGCTGGCGTGAAGAATTTGTTGACATGATCAATGGCAGAGTATTCTGCCACATGAGATTAAATTTGATGAAAAACTTCACTTTTCAAATTTAACCATTTGATTGTTTTAGTTTCTTAACTCCTGCATTATTCATTCTGCAGACATGAGGTAATATCCTTATATATTGAGATTTCCTTCAACGAGGCTATCATCAAGGAAAGTGAACAAGACCTTAAAGAAATCCAACAACAGATAGGTGAAGTAAGTGAGAACTTCCATCATTAACCTACATAAGTAGATATAGATGCGACATAGCTTAGTGAATTGAAACCTGCCTAAATTATATCGCATCTATATCTATAACCTACATAGTATATGGTTAATAACTTTAGGAGTCAAAAAGGGGTCATACACATCCGTGAATCATTAATAAGTTTGTTTAATGTAAGGGACTTGTGAGTAGGTAAACCTTTTCACTTCTCTTATATTTTTTATTATTCTTTTTCTATTTGATATTTGTTGATAATGTGGTTTTGTTCTGATTTTTGTTTATAATGTGCTTTGGTTATGGTTCAAAATATATAATTTTTCATCTGTGGGGGAACTATATTATCTTTTAAAGGTAGAGATTTCACATCAGTGGGAAAAATACCTGATGTGAAATATACAAATTTCACAACAGTTTCTACGGGGCAGCCGATGTGAAAACCTCTTTTTTTGGTTTAATTGATAATATTTCAAATCAGTGATTGGCGGCCTGATGTGGAAAAGCACTTATCACTTCGGCTCATTGCCCGATGTGAAAAGTTGTGGACAAACAACATCACCTTTAGTTACATCGGGTGCCACCCGATGTGAAATGTCGATTTCAACTTATGTGAAATCTCATTTCTTTAGTAGTGGAAATTGTAGTTCAAACGTGCTCTCTAATATATCAAATGTCTCTCTAATTTTTTTTCATCTGAGATGTACTTATATGACAAGTGATATATATTCAAAATAATAACAACATACAAATAAATTAATAGATCAATTGTTTGAATGAATTTAGTTCAATTGGTAGAAATAGTGCATAATATATATATATATATATATATATATATATATATATATATATATATATGCATTTCTTTAACATAATTTAACAAACATTTAATTATACCATTCATACCTTTGAGTAAAAAAATACAAATCGATTATAACATTTATTTAAGAAATTTAATTTGTGTAAATATTTTTTTAGAAATTTAACTTAGGTACACTTAATATATTACATGCATTTTTCTTAGGGGATAAAGTATTAAGTGTATTGTTACACCAACAAGGTTTGGAATAAGGTTACAAATGCAAACGTCTTTGTTCTATCACACGCGAAGGACATCTTGTAGGAGTGGAAATTGGCTAGAACAATGCAACAAACATATTATGTTCTTCAGCAGCAACAAGGCAATATTTGTTGGACTAAACCGAATGCAGGTAGATACAAATGCAATGTTGATGCATCATTTTCGAAATACCTGGATGTTTGGATGGGACGTGGAGTGTCTTTTAGAGATAGATTTTATAGATTATTTGAGTTGTCGTTGTTGAAGGGTGAATATGTGTTTGGAATGCAATCGTTAGGGTGGGGGATTGAGGGGGCGGCTTGGAGTTGGAGGTTTAGGGTATTTGCGTGTGAAGAGGAGCTGGTAAGGGAACTTTGGCTTTTACTTCAGAATGTCACTTTGCAGGTTGATAGGGTCGATAAGAGGTTGTGGCGACTGAAAACATTTTTCGTTTACACAGTTCGAAGTGCTTATAATTTTATTAATGCTAATGCTCCTGTTGATCTTGTGGTGGCTGTGTCTTCTCTGTGGCATAAGGACGTTCCCTTGAAGGCGGTGTTATTTGCTTGACGTCTATTTCGTGATAGGCTTCCTAATAAAGACAACCTTTATCATCGTCATGTGATTGCTATCGACGCTCAGTCGTGTATTGGAGGGTGTGGGGAGGTGGAACATCTTCTCACTTATTATTAAATTGCAATCTTTTTGGTTCCGTTTGGAATTATATTCTTAGGTGGCTTGGTGTATTTGTTGTTTTGCCGTGTGGTGCTTCAAGTCATTATTACCATTTCAACTTTATTGGTGGTGCTGCCAAGTCAAGACGGTCCATCTTACAGGTTATATGGTTTGCAACAGTGTGGAAAATATGGAATGAAAGAAACAACCGGATTTTCAATGACAAACATTGCTCTATTCCGCATGTGGTGGATAAAATTAAGTCTATAACCTTCATGTGGTTGAGGGGAAACTCACCAGTCTTTTCCTCAATTACCATGGTTGGTGGCTCAATTCGTTTATTATCCTAGGCATCAACTAATTGTTTTCTTCTTTGTTTCGTTTTTGGTGGTTGGCTTCATGCCTTGTAATTATTGATCCGAACTTGTTTGTTGCTTTGACATTTCTTCCTTAGCACATCTTGTGCTAGGAAGGCCTTTTTGATGTGGTAATATATTTCATTTTAGTCTCTTCAAGAAGAAGATGAACATGGTGCTTTTGTCCTGGCCAAAATTGATTGGTTTAGTCTCATATGTGAGGTTCATATTGGAGAAGCTCTTGGGTTACTTTTAGCGCTAGATTGGGTGCATGAGCTTAGCTCAGTTGGACAATGCATAATATATGAAAGATTCGGGGTTCGAATCCCGACCACCACAAAAAAAAATACCTATCATTAAAAATATTATTAAGATTAAGATTTAAATTTATTAAATATCTTACATACATCTATTAATTAATCATTATTTATCACCATCCAATAATTAATAATTTAAATACTACATTCACATCATAATTGTCATAATTTGCATAAATTATTTCGCCTAAAAAGAGTATCATTTTTAGTTTCCAATATACTTTTATTTGTTTTGTTACGGTTGTACCATCTAACTAATACTATATATTATAATCTCAATTTTTTATCCTACATTTTGTATTTATGATGATTAAAATACACCAATAGCTATTAAAGATGATTCAATAAAATTAAAATTATTTTTCCTAAAAAAATATAAAATTAAAATTCTTATTATTTTATTTATCATATTTTTTTAATTTGTGTGAAATTGTTAAATGCGATGATTATCGTGGATATAATGAAATATCACAATACATATATATAAATACAATCAATAAATTCCATTATACACCCATAAGTATGAAAGAAAGGGTCTTGCTAAAAACATTAAGAAAAAACTATTATTAAGGATTAAACTTTTTAATAATTTAAAAAAATTGTCAAAATAAAGAATTTGATAATGATAACACTAATAGTAATTTTTTTTTTAAAGGAATAACACTAATAGTAATAATCTAAATAAAAGAAAATATGAATGTAATAATTATATATGAGATTTTATAATCATAATATACTTTATATTCAATGTATTGAAGATTAGAAAATAAAAAATATCTAAAATCCTTTTTTGTGTTTTTTTTCATACATGCTAGAATCATTAATCTCTTGAACGGTTTCCATTCTTGCTCATTTTTTCTATTCTTTCCCAATTTTTGTATTGGTTTGTTAATTCTCTTTATTTTTTCTCTAATCTATATAAACATGCTTCATTTCACTATAGTTCTCACACTTTCTCTCTATCTTTCCATTGAATTTCTCATTTTTTTTTCTTTCATTCCAAACAACATGGTTCTCGAACCAAAATCAAACACTGATACACCAGTTACCAACCCTCATCCATCAACTCGAATGATATCATTCGAACAATCATCAAACAATGACACATTAATGGTCAACCCTCCTTCTCGAAACATGCTAGTCGAACCAACATCAAATAATGATAAACCAACCATAAATCCTCCTTCACCAACACGATGCAAGCTACTCATATCAAAATCAAACAACGACATACCCCTTATCAACCCTCCTCCACCAACACAAAACAAGGTGCTAGAACCAAAATCAAACAAGGCTACAACACCACATGTCAACCCTTCTCCCATGTCGTCGTTGTCACCACCCATGCCGACAACGTCTCCATTTTATTTCAATACACATATTTCTCCTATGAATCTGAACTTTGCGGAACCAAAACTTTTTGGATGGTCTAATAACCTCCCTATCTTTCATCCTAACTACGTTGGCATGAACCCGATACCACAATGGGGTTCATCTTCCAACCGTCCTGAGTACATAACCATGCCACTTCACCACTTGGGCTCATATCAAAGCCTCCCAGAGACTCACCAAACTCAAAACCACTCATTTTTTCAATTTGGGTCGGAGAAGAAACCAACTGAAAATTCAATTAGTTCTTTTTTACAGTCAGGTTCAGGGTCAAACCGTGACCTAAGCAAAGCTAATTCTATTTTGCAATCTGGTTCTTCTCCAATCCCAGAGGATAAAAACGTTAGCCTTGAGCTAAGTCTAGGTCTAGGTAAGAGTCACGGTTCCTCCTCCAATTGGGTTAAGGAAAACATTACCTTCGGTTCGAACTGGGTTAAAAAAAATGATTTTATTAACTTCCAATTTGACAGTTTAGCTTTGAACCCTGTCGAACCCGTGAGTGAGGCTGAAAAAACCCCAGATCAGCTGGTAGGCGGTTTAGATTTGAATTCGGTCGAACCGGTAACTGATGCTGAAAAAACCCCACATCAGCTGGATCAGGTTCGAAAGGGTAAATCGATATTTACCTTTCAATCTCCGGTGAAGGCTAAGGGTTCCGGAGAGAACAACAACGCCAGAGAACGTGACAGCGGCGAGAGCAACGGAGGAGATGGTGGAGAACGTGACGGAGGAGAGGTTGATCGCGGCGGAGTACATGTCGTCGGAGAGGTCGATGTTGGAGGCGGTGAAGAACGTGACGGAGGAGAGGTTGATTGCGGCGGAGTACCTGTCGTCGGAGAGGTCGATGTTGGAGGCGGTGGAGAACGTGATGACGATGAGGTTGATGATGGACAAGGAGGAGAACGTGACGGAGGAAAGGTCAACGGCGGAGGAGAACGTGACGGCGGAGAAGAAGAAGAACATGAAAAGGAAGTGGAAGTGGAGACAGAACGTTCAGATGGAGAATCGAACAATGAGAGGGTGAAATTATGGAACCTGAGGCCAAGGAAGCCAGCTAAGAAGGAAGAGAAGCAGAGCGGTGGTGGCGGAAGCGGTGAAGGAAGTTCTCGGAAGCCGGCGACTCGATCTCAGCGTAGGGCGGAGATGCCGAAAAGGATGGAGCTGAAGCTGAGTCTTACAAATGAAGAGATTGAACATGATTTCTTACTCATGACTGGTCAGAAGCCACCAAAGAAGCCGATTAAGAGACCAACAAAGGTTCAGAAATCTCTTGAGGTAATCATAATCTCACTCTTTACTTTTTAATTTTGATTTATTCATGTCATTAATAATGCTTGCAATTGTTGTTGCTATGTGTTTCTGATCATGTATAGTGTTGGATCTAATGTACAATTTGACTAAGAACTAGGTTTTTATTCCATGAATTTGGATCTGATTGTGTTTGGTTGTTGAATTGAACATGTTTGATGATGTTGATTAGGTTATTAGAGGTTGTTGTGCAAGTGTTGTTAAATGTGATTTTCTAAGCAAGGATTGTTCTAAAGTTGTTGGATGTGATGTACAATATGACTAGAAATTCAATTTTATTTTATTAATTTGGTTGTAGAATTGATCAAGTTTTTATATGGTTTTTCATGCACTGATTTTATGACAATGATTAGATTTTTAAAGTATGTTTTGAAGGTGTTGTTGTTTGTGAGCAATGGATGTGTATAATAACAGTTAGATGTAATTTCAATTTGATTGGAATCGAGTTTTTATTTGATGAGTTTGGATATTTGATTTGTTAGATTTGGTTGTTGAAATTGTATTTGAGTTTGGCTAATGCATGTATTGTTGTTGACTTTATTTTTGCAGGTTCTTTTTCCATGCTCGAATTTAACTACCGTAACACCTAAGAAGTATGCAGTTAATGAAGAACCACATTTGAAGGTTTATCCTCAATCTTGTTTTCATGTCTTTTTAGTTTTATGTCTGTTTTGACGCTTAGATGATGGAATTTTTTTTTTTTTTCTTCATGTATGATAGAATGGTTGTTGTTTTCCATTGAAGCAGCAAATTAGCCCAAGCCATTCAAGAATTTTTTATTTGTTAAATTTCCTTGGCTATGATTAAGTATTCCATTGTTATCTAATTTGACGTGATACATTACAAAATAATATGGTGGCTGTACTGACGGTTCTTTATGTTTGTTGCAGAATTAGGACTTCCAGTTGCTCGGACCGTGGTTGCAGGGGTTGCAGTGTTTCTTGAAATTGTGATGTCTTATGATCGTTGAACTAGTTTTGTCTTGTCAACATATGCTGAAGGTATTGTCTACTGCATATCAACAGACCATATGAAGATGAGAGAATAAAATGTATTTTGTTTCTGTGCCTAGCTTTTGTGAACCAAGGCACCTAATAAATCGTTGAACTGTTGCAGTATTCCAGTTGTTTTAGTTTAAGTAGTCGGAAAACTACATGGTTTATGTTTTTCAGTTGGTTTACCAAACTGAATGGTTTATCTACATTTCTTGTCTTTATAATATATTTTCTAAGTTGGTTTCGTAAATAATTGTGGAAATATCGTTTTTATCTACAGTCTTTTTCTTCATAATTATTTTTTACATCGTTGGTTCTAATGGGAACCATATATAACTTATGGTTTTTGTTACCGGTTAAATCATGATGTCAAAAAATATATTTGACAAACTGAGGAGAGAAGAATAGGAGGGAGTAATTAGGTCTAATATGTAAATCAATGTTAAAATTTGAACAATTAGCAAATGTATTAATTGTAGGGTGATAACGGTTTTGGTTTATTGAAGCTGATTTTCTCTTTGGATATGTGAAATCTGTCACTTGAAACTAAATACAAAATCTGGTCGAGTATGTCCGTTAGATATCTGGGTGTAAGGTTTAAATGTTGTCAACGTCTACGTGAAACTTATGTGATTTACGTAGCCTATTTGGAATCTGCATTTTGAATTCAATTACAGAATCTGTCTAAGCCCATGCTTTAATTGTTTTGGCTGTTAGGTTAAATATCAATTCTATGTTTATGTTTATGCCTTTATAAAACCTAAGTAATTTAGATTGCATATGACAAATAGGTTAGCTGTGGAACATTGTATATGTGTTTTTGTTCTATATTTAGTGCTTTAAGAAATAGAGCAAAACCAGACAAGCGATACATTTTGGTTTCCACTAGCAGCATAGAACTAAAGAGAACATAACAGAACCAATTCTGTTTTGTTCTGTGTGTCTGTGTGGTCAAATATCGGCCATGGCATCTCCGTAGCGGATATCAGTGGTGGGTTTTTGGTTTTCCGCCATGGTCAATTTTGCGAAGGATGGCAACATCACATGTTGGCAGGTATATGGCGGGTTTTTGGCTATCCACCATGGTCCGCCATCGACAACACTGGTGTGCGTGCTAATTCCATTGGCTCTGCCATAGTGAGTTTTATTTGAGTGAACAGTATATTGAGAAAATGCATGTACATCTATGATAATTTGACACACACACGTGAATGTATCTAGTGAGAGGACTAACTGTATATACGATTGAGTGGAGTAAATCTTTACCATACAAATATACATGGCTGGTCAAAATTAAAAGTATATAATTGTGATTGGACCAATTAAAAAGTCATACATGACTATTGTTTTAATTTTGACCATTCATCATTAGATTCGAAGTTCCTTAAAAAAAATTATTAGATTCGTAGTTAAAGATTTACTTTTTTCATTCTCGCATAAAAATGAACCCCTTCTTCAATGTGTTGATAGAAGGGCATATGCTTCTTTCACATTTGATTTAAATGGGAAAATCATATGTTTTATTTTGTCACCATATAAGAATGAGGCTTCTCCTTATTGATGAAAGGTAGCATTGTGCAATAAACACAACGACACATTCGACTATAGATATATTGTTTTATTTTAAAATTTGGATATTATTGTTAACTAGCTCAAGCATCTTTTCACTTATCGTCATAACAACTTATTTATCGAAATTGGTAGTTCTTTATTATGTTTAAATTTGTAGTTGCATTTTGTCATTTCTAAGTCTCATCAGGTACTTTTTATATTGGCCAAGATAGAGCAAATTTTCAATTGACTGTTCTCTACTTGCTACATTTCTAGTTTTTCTCTTATTCTTCATTTTTCTTGTTGTTGTGTTGCATGTTTTAAAGGACACCTTATTGGTGCTCTCATTGAACCGTTGCCTTATTTTTTCAATATTTTTTTCCTATATTTTGTAAATTGCTTATGTCATGCTGAGTCCTCTTGTTTCATGAACAATACCAATGTATAAAAAAGAAACTGGTGAGAATATTATAGTAACATAATAAATTTTTCTGATATCGAATCTTTTCCACTGGCATATTAGCTAATAATTATTCATTTACAGCTGTACGTTCATGCATTGCATGAATAGGAAACTGGCGAAATCATTACACTAACATAATACATTTTTTATATCAAGTCATTACCACAAGCATATTAGCTAATAAGATTTGATTTACGTATAGCTGTACATTTATGCATATGCCTTTTATGTACTTCATGTCTGTATCTATCTGCCCATTTTGTTATTTGATTCTGACCTACTAAATGGTTACCTTAAATCCAATACACTAATGTGGCTAATTGATTTAAGAGTAATGATATTTGTACAACCATTTTGTGACAATTTTAGGACAACCTTCTTTTTCTCGCTTCTTATTGGTCAAAAACAATATATATATATATATAGAGAGAGTAAAAACCCAATGTGAGTATGAGCGAGAAAGTTGTCAAAAGTTGTCACAAAGTGGTTGTTCAAATATCATTTGTCTTGATTGAATGTGATCTTATCTCTTTGTTCATCTTTGTAATATTGTCTGGTTCCATGCTATGATCATCTCTTATGTGTCTCTGGGGTGTCGCATGTCTGAAAAGAAATTAAAACTTGCAGCGTGGAGATAATGCTGGTGTGCTAGGATTACAATTTTTTTTACGAGGAAATTCAGTATAGTAAGTGATATATTTTATTTTGACGTAAGCATGCTTTTGTTCGGTAATTTCTGAGTGATATTGCAAGTGCTATTGCAAGTGCTACACGAACATGCAATGGATTTTTACTTGTTCAAAGTAGTTATTGTCAAATGGCGTGGTTGTAAGTCGTAAGTGCTTGTTGACTTTGATTCTAGTAAAAAACTTTCCTAATATATTTAACCTGTGTTTTCCACAGGACAATTACATCCTTCATTTATTATGGGCGAGAATCTTGATGATGCAACTTTTAATAACAGATAAGAATGACACCACAATTCCAGCAGTGCAACAGGTAACAATATTTGGTTGTTGATATATAAACTGAGTATTGCAATCAAGTATTCTTGTTTAAAATTTTTCCATTTTGGTTTTTGGTCTTGTGATCTTATGAAATTTACGGCAAGGGTTTAATGTTGGATGGTATAAAAGAGATGATCGATATCCTATTCTATTTGTTAAATATGTATATGTAAATGATGCAGATGTTAAGAATTCAAAAGGTTTTCAATATGATGCTTTAAATGTCATAGGATTTTCGCATTTTTGTAATTTATTTAGTTCCTTCTATATTTGGGCTAATTAGATTTATGAAAATTTTGTACCAAAAAAAAAGATTTATGAAAATTTCGGAAGTAATTATACCATTTCCAATCATGTATGTTAGTTAAATTCTGTAATTGAAGTACGCATGTTATTTGATTTTTTTTTTTTTTTTTATATCAAATTCCCCTGGAGGTTGTGTTCTTCATTAAGGAATTAGCAAAAGTTCAAAAGTATACCATTTTCCAGTGTGATACAGCTTTAGGCTCTACTGCTTCTCCAGGGTTCTGCAGAACAATATGTTATAAGACAATATAGGGTACTTCCCAAAACTAATAACAAGTGTGATTTAATTTACTTTTACAATTGAATAAAATAGAATAGATGCCCTTCAGAACTAGGTTGTTGATTGTGGCGCTATAGCGAGCAATAACAGAAAGCGTAGTGGAGTTGATGGCCACTGCGAGTCTCCTTTCACAGTCGTGGTAGTTGTTGCCGCAAATGGTGTGAAGTTGCGTTCGGTTCGCGGCCCAAACCCGGTATTGCGTCCGCTTTTAGGATTTTAGGGCCAAAATTTTACATCAATTCCCACCTTTTCTTTCATATTGTCGACATTTCCTCATTCGTGTGCTCTGCTGCGTCATCCATCTTCATCGTTCATGTTCTGTTCTGATTGTTTTGAATTTATGTTCTTCGTACTGTTCTTTTCCTGTTGCTCTGCTTTGTTCTGCGTTGTGTTCCTTCATTACTTTTAGAACTTGATTTTGATGGAATGTCATTTTGATTACATTTAGAACCTGATTGTGATAGGAAATGACAAAGTTGATTATAATTTACTACTAAGTGCAATTGTCTCTTTAATTTTGTGTATTTTTCTATTTTTGAGTATTTATATCAATTTTGCACACTGATTTTCAGTCTTTGCAATAACGGCTATCCCCCTATCCGCTATACTATTTTGGGATAGGTCTGTAATGGAAAGGCCTTGATTCCTAGGAGCAATGAATGTCTGGCCTTCTTAGCATGTAATGCATTACTCAGTTGGAGACTTGCTTGCTACTATATTGATCACATTGATAATTGATGTAACCCATACTTGATTATATGATGTTTGGACAGGACTGATTTTTGTTCAACTTCAAAATGCATTTATTCTGCAGATTTATACAAAGTGACTTTTCTATTTGGAGATTCCTGACCATTTTCTTTTTTGTGCAAGTTTGTTAGGTGAACGATGATATTTGCATCTTGGAACAAAAATAACTTGCTTCAACATAGGTTTCCCAAATCCATACGATCACTTTCTATTTTTTTTAACTTCATGTTACTGAGCCTTGAACCAAGGACCTAAAGATTGAGGGCATAAACCTCTAACCAAGAAACCACTTGGGAGCTGGTCATATGATCACTTCCTAATTCCTTACTGTATGTATCTAATTCTAGTGACTGTTAGTGCTTGTTTATTTTAGTGAGGTACATTTCACTTCCAACCAAATATTATTCTTCATACTTTGTCATGGCTGGCATAAGAAGAATTAAGCTAGCTACTAGCTATTATGTTCACACCTATTTGTATGTATATTATTATATTATGGGATTACTAGGACGTGTGAAGAAAACTGAACAGTGCTACACAGCTCCTCAAACCAAAAACAAAAGTCAAATATAAAAGGTTGAAATCCAAAGTCAAAACATTTTTGTTTAAATATTACTCATACTGAAAATGCATGTGGGAACAAGACAAATGAGTCAAAGATATTTGGGGGACAACCTGTTGCAAGTGGGAATGTAAAATAAAATGCAAGTAGGAACTAAGAAAATAGATAGAAAGTGGGAATAAACTAAGAATAAAAAATAGAAAATTAATTTCACAACTGCAGACAAACATACACAAATAAATTATTAGCACAACACGATTTGGGAAGGACCCCAACACAGAGCCTCACAATATTTTGCAAGAAAAAGAAATTATATTAAGTTGACTACACTCCCGCTTATGTACTCTCCGCACAACATAATCCACATGTCTTCTCTCTGCATGATCAAACAACTCAAGTAGTTTTTATTATATTTTCAATAGATGTTACCCTAACTCTCTTGTCATTTTTATCCCGTCTAGTCTAGTCTGCGTACAACACAAAATTATCATCTTTGCCACACTTATTTTATTTTTGTATCCTTAAATTAGCCGATACCCCCCCTTTAGACAATTATAACCCCGTTGTTGTCTAAGACTTTTAATAAAAAAGAATAAAAAATCCACTCTAGGTACTTTATCATACATCTTCTCAAAATCAATGAACGCTAAGTGTAACTTATTTGTTTCATCTGATATCGCTCACACGTAGTTATTCACTTGATTTGTGGTTGGTTTAATATCTTCAAACCAATCGTCATTAGAAAAGGAAATTAAGAGCAAATTAGTAATTAATAGTGATGGTTAAATTAATGCAACTGAGACAAGAGAACGCACCTTCATTATTAGGTGAACAACACAATTTCATTATTAGGTGAACAACAACACGAATACATGTGGAAAATTACAACAAAAGAAATACAACAATTTAGTAGTATCTTGGGTGATATATACCAGTAACACGAAGAAATTGGGCAATAGCAAATAAGAAGATAAAAACACCTACAATAGTTGAACTGAATCTCCAAGGATCACGAAAATAAACTGATCTCAGCATTCCCATATAATGCTTCCAATAGTTATAGTAATGATCATTCAAATTCTTTGAGGTTTTTCCATAATAATTGCATGTTACCACAACATTCTTACAAAGACCATTTATCATAGTTGCTAATTCTGCATGACTTCCAAGTTCATGAACAATGATTTCCTTATCAACCAACAACTCCACATCTTCTTGAGTGTTGATAAGAAAGTCAATTAGAGAAACATAGTTGCATATGAAAGGTTGGTTTGAATAATGACACTGTTCCAATGCAATGAGGTTCCTTAGAACACATTCAGTTGTTTGGTGTACTTTGAATTGAGGGATTTGCAACTTTGATTTGACAAATTTGAAACATGGTAAGCAACCTATGCATAGAAACCAATTGAGAATTTGAACCTTGTTAAACTTTATTTCCAATAAGCTTCTGTGATGAACTTTCTCAAAGCTAACACCGGCCTCATTCAACCTTGATGCTGTCTTGAGGACACATTTATCTTCACTATTAATGTTTTTGAAATGTGACGATGGTGACCACTCGTCGGCATACACTTCTTTCGGAAGATAGAAACATCTTACCAAATCAGTGAAGTGTTTGCATGATTTTTTACAATATTTGATCATCTCTTCATTTTGATCTTTCTTTGACCTTTGTGGATTGTAATCTTCAAAGTACTTAAATGCAAGTTCAAGAAAACTTAGATCATTATTACCCTTGCAAACCTTTTGATATAATTGTTCCAAGACAAAAAATGGAAGCTGATTTTCAAGGAGTAACAAATCTCTTTGTATACCCTTGTAAATCCATGATGTTGTGAACATGTAATCCTTTTCCCTATCAGATTCCTTTGATTTTCTCAGAAACAACTCTAAGATGAAAACAGAATCTAACATGATCATGTCAACAAACTGATCAACATCATCATTGATGGTATTGTCAAACTCAAAATAGAAATTTTTTATCATTTCAATGTTTGCTTTAAGGAATTTTTTATGTTTTACCAAAGCCTTTTTATTTGTCACTCTTTCCCAAAAGTAATGAAAATACCTTTGTTTTTGTGTATGCATTGAATTTTCTTTGGTGTGATGAAAAGGCCCAATTGAGATCAAATATGGTGTATAAGCCTCTCCATTATTCAACTTTCTAAGATTGGGAGGTACCTTGTAAATACAACAAATATCATGCTTTGCATCCTTGATCTCTTTAGGAATGTCAATTATTATGTGTTCTATTTGTGGTTCTATTTCAGGTAAAGGAGTAGAACTAGTAGCTGAAGAAGCCATTGAAAAGTCAACAAAGATGAACCTGGTCAAATTACAAGAACTCACTTGTTATTATTGTCACAAATCTTAATCACTTTCATTGCAGTTAATTCTTTTAATGAATATAGACACATATATGTAGAAATAACCAAAACAACAATTTACCAAGAGAAAACTTGACACAATAAAACTTACAAATTTGATATTCTACAAAAGAAATCAAAGATAACAAGATTTAGGTGATTGTTAATTACCTGTGATGGAAAGTATAGTGCTAATATAGATGAACTTCCTTTGAAAATGTTGTGAGGCTCTCTATGTTAGGGTCCTTCTCAAACTCTGTGGTGCTAATAATTTAGATGTGTTTGTTTCTCTACCAATGTGACATTAACTTCTATTTTTATTCTCAGTTTCTTCCCACTTTCTTTCTTAGTTTCTTTATTCCTGCTTGCAATTGTTTTTCCATTTCCCACATGCAGTGACAATATATATATATATATATATATATATATATATATATATATATTTTCTGTATACCAACACTCTTTGGCACACTACTATAGTTTTTCTATCAACATCAACTTGCATTAAGTATACAAGGAATATTTAAATATTAATATTTTGACTTTGAATTTTAAACATTAATATCCTTCAAAGAAAAAAAATACTCATTCCAATCACATTTATAAGCAAAAAATACTTTTTAGATTCGTTGAATATATAATATACATGGTCTTTATATAGATCAAAATACATTAAGTATTGAATGAATTTAAAATATACTTTTTTGTTTATAAATGTGACCAGAAGAAGTATTGTTAGAGTGGTTGCGTCATTTCTCTTCTTCACGTCCAAGTTATATCCTTAGGGATAAAAACTGTAGCAAACTACACCTTTTTATTTTGATTAAAACTCCCTTATCTACTTTACAAACACTCTTTTAATTTATTTTTAATGAATGAGTATTATTGTAACTTGGTTTTTTTATTTTGAATTCTTAATATGACCTTTGGAGAAATGATGAAACATAAGTCATGTTGGTGTAAAATTGTTTGAGGTTCTCTTGCGTGATTGTGCATGGAATTCTACTATTTGATAATAATTTGGGCTGTAATTGGAAGACATTTTTAAGAAGTAACTTGTGTTCGTTTTATGCATATATATACTGCTATTGCAGATGTTTTTTTTATGGGTGCAATTGTTTGGAGTGTGCAATTGTTTCTCAATAGTGAGTTTGTGGGGTGTATTTGTTTTTTTGAAAGCGCTTGTACCAATCATTTATAAGCAATATTTTTAGATTCATTGAATACGTAATATATTTGGTCTATATATAAACCAAAATACATTAAGTATTGAACGAATATAAAATATATATTTTTTGTTTATAAATATGATCAAATAAAATATTGTTAGAGTGGTGAAATAATTTCTCTTCTTACATACCGAGAAAATAGAAATTATGGGTTGGAACCTAACGCTTAACAATATCAAATGTATTTACGTTTACCACCGATGTTTCACTTACATGACATAATTATATACGTTTTAGCTCAGCTGATAGAAATATTGCATATTATATAAACAACGCCGAGGTTCGTACCCTAAAAATCCTACTTATTCAACTTAAAAAGATAAATTTTTAATCACTAATATATCTGACAAAAAAAAATATCACCTAACGCGCTCTTTAAATGAGACATTATTGTAATATAAAAATATGAGACTTTATGAATATACTACTTACCTATGTAAAAAGTCATTATTTCTAGCAGTAAAATTAGAAGTGAGGATACTCTTCACTTTAGGAGCTTATGACTTTGGAGAAATGTTGAAACATAAGTGTTGCTGTGTAAAATCAGTTGAGGGTTCTCTTGAGTCTCTTGTAGATTTAGTTGTACTATTTTATTCCACTACTAGAAACTCTCGATTTTCCTGCGGAAATTCCTGCGGTATAAACTAAAATTTCCGCAGAAAACCTGTTTCCTGGTGATTTTGCCAAGGATTAAGGTTCCCAGATAATACCTTCGTGGGTAATTGTTTCCTGAGGATTTTAGGAACCGTAGGAAACTCACCTGCGGAAATGTCGTAAGTAAATTGGACAATAATCCGCAGGAAACATTCGGTCAGTGTATGAGGAGATTTCCTTGCCCGAACATACTCGCAGGAATTTCCGCAGGAAACGTTGTATAGAGATAAATTAACTGCAGTTAATTCCGCAGGAAATGGTTTAATATAAATAAAAAAAGTGTTAAACATTAATGCATTCCAGAACTATATAAATATAAATTATAGAAGATACAATTTTTAAACATTTCAGCAATTAGAAGAAACAACATACAAAGATTAAAAGAATCACACAACTTGGTAGTTTTCTGTTAACAACAGTGTTCTCTGAGCATATTTAGGAGGATTACCACCCTTAACTGGTATGATATTCGTAACCTGCAAAGAGAAGCAAGGTATTTGGTTAAGATCCCGTTACATCATTATTCAAGCAATAATATGTCATATACCATCAGTAACAAAGAATAGTCAGATAATTCAAGATTGCATGTACACATGTAACAGATATTATTTCCAACACAAAACCACCGGTTTATTTACTACAAACTTCAACCTGAAATGCAAAAATCAAGGTTGTCCCTAACCCTTATTCAAAGAAAGAAAACAAATAATTTCCACACCTCCATTCCCCCATCAATCTGACTAACAGATGGAGCCTCCCGAAGAGCTGGAAGGGGCAATGAGATCACAACATTCCGCAGATCAAACATTGATGAAGCCTAGTATTCAATGTTGACATAAGTTTCATTTCCAGAAGAAGAGGGCCAACAGTTGACTGCATTAGACATATATATTACCCTGTAAGTTATAAATACATAAACACAAAGCCAACATCATTGAAAGTTACAAACACACTTGTCAGTGGCACCATTGACTCATCATTGACCAGTGGGGAAGGGCCTATTTGGATCCTTCAGGCCTAATATATATTCATTGGCAAACAATTCTTTATTCATGTAATGTTAGGGCGTGTCTTGAAAGAGACGGCTTGATTATCACCAGTATAGAACTTACACATTTTAAATGTGGAGAAATGGAGCGTCTGAGGTTCGAACTCCGGCCTCTACATATAATATTGCAATATCCATATCAACTGAGTTAAGGCTTCTGGTCTTTTCTTAGGCGCAGTCACACAACAGGTTTTTGTACTGCTGGGACTGATTTGCACTTTGCGCCTTGCTGGGAGTTTTTAGGCGTCGGGTTTGCTACTGCAGTCATGCTGCAGATTTTTTATTCTGTAGGGACTGTTTTGCGCAAGCTGATTTTAGGTGGTCGGGGTGTTTTTGTGGCTGCCGTTTTTATTTGGGATGTCTTCGGAATTGAGGCGGTGTGCTTCGTATAAAGGTATAACTCAGCCTCATTGTCCGATGCCTTGTTCGGGTTTTTGTTTCTCTTTGGTGGAGGTGTAATGCATATAGGCGGCACCATTGTTATATCTTGTCTTTCCCTTTGCCGCGAGATCTTTTGTGAGTCTTGTATAGACTCGTCGAGAATAAATTTAGCCATTTAAAAAAAAAACTGAGTTAAACTCACGATTGCCTTTGGAGAAATGAAAGAAAAAGAATTTGTTGACTATAAGGTTGGGAAATGAATGAAAACCTAAATGAAATCATGAGCTAATAAAGGCATAGACAAGCCATTAGCATGAACCGACATCTATATATTCAAAGAACAACTCTTCGATGCAATCACATCTTACACTCAAAGTCCCCACCTTCTTCATCAGGACAATTGTACTTTGAATTTTCATACCAAAAATTACTACTCCATCTGTTCTTCTAGTATATGTTTGCCATAACTCGATCATGACATTATATTTTTCTTTTCATTTCATATTTATTCAGCATTTATTATTCGAATGTATGTTTGCCTTGTGTGTGGTGCATAAATTATATATAATCCAAAGTGTAAAACAAGTTAAAAAACCCTCCAAAACCCTTTGTTTTTTCTTTTCAAATTTTATAATCCAAAATATGGTGTATGGGAAGGTTGGAGGGTAGGAAAAAAAACACTCAAAATTGTTTGGGTTTGGTACTGGGTCTCTTTTCCTTTGGCCTTTGTTTCAGAGTTTGGAAGGAAGGGGAAGATAGGACTTTTGAGGTGGAAAATATACGAAAAAAAATTGAGAAATCTTTCATATTTTTTAAAAGAGTAATTTTTTAGATAATGATAAATTAATACTTATGATTAATATATTTACAATTTTAAGATATTATAACAACATGGATTAAATTCAAAAAATTTATATAAACCCTCCAAAACTCTCGTATAATACAATTTTTGAGTCACAACTAAGGAGGATTTCATGTTATATTGGTGTATGATTGATCCTAGTCATTGTCTATAACACAAGTAATCAACCTTTATAGGCGTGTTTTGGTCGAACTCATTAAGAAGAGGGAAGCTGGTCCATGAGTTGCTGAGTCTCCATTATGTTCACATTTGAACTTTCCCTTGTGATTTTTCACACGGTAATTGGTATAACAATGTATAAAGTTAATTGAGAGTGGATTAATTGATTAGATTGATTGCTGATATATCTTTTAGTCAAAAGCTTATAACTAAAAGTTGATATACGAGTCTGTATATTAGGGTTATGTAAGTCAGCGTAGGTTAGGTTGTTGGTTGCTTGATTGATTGGAAGGTGTTCTGGCTGGAAATCAATATTTGGTTGGATGTAGTCAAAGTAGTCTTTCCAATCAAATGAACTTTTTGTGGTGTTGGATTGCTTTTGCATTAAATATTTTGAATCATGCACTCCCCCAGCAAAATCCACTCCCGCCCTGCAGGCAGGACGAAAATACCCCTGCGCATGTTAACTTGCGCAAGTGTAAAATTGTGCGCAAGTTAACATGCGCTGCGTGACTTAAGCCAGACACTGCGCAAGTTAACTTGCGCACAGATTTAACACATGCGCAAGTTATGTGCAACAATTTTAACGGTTCTATTTACCTATTTATTTTTTGTTATATTTCATTTTTCGTTATTCATTCAAGCACGTGTTAACTCATAAACAAATTACGAAAAAATAAAGGACCAAGATAAGGGAAAATGTCATAAAAATGCTAAAAAATTGCAAATGTTATATACATCCAAATCCGAAAAAATATCATAAACAAAAACTATACAAGTCATAACCCCTAAACACTACTGTTGTGGACTCCTGCTCCGTCGTCGTGGAACCTGCATCTGATCCAGCATGCTCCACTCAGACTGTATACCCTGCATCATGCGGAGTACCTCTGGGTTACCAAACACATCAGGATGCCCCAAAGCACTATCCACTCTGGCTCTGATGTTGGCGATGATCTGGTATGGGTCGGGAGGATGTCTGGCCCACTGCTGGTCAACAATAACCTCCTCGTAAGGAGGGACAGGACGAGGAGGTGTCTGAGCTGCGTAGTCAGGAATGGCCGCATGGGGGTTCACAATAGGATGTGAAACTCTATAGAACCATCTCATGTACCCCCTGCTATGAGCTCACGGTTCGTCCTCTGACACCGGATCACCCCTCTGCTGCTGGCTGAGGACATGTAGATCAAACTCCCTGAAAGCATGGGCCGCGACATCTGCCGCAGTAAGTGATGACAGTACGTCAACACTAGTTTTTTAGTCATATTTGTGTTCTTTTTGTAATGTTTTGAGAGTCAAATGTTTGTATACATGGTTAAGCAAGATCAAGATTCATAAAAGATAAGTTTTGCACAAATTGGAGAAGAATGCAAGAAATTGGAGAAGAAATCGTGCCACGATGGACCTGAATCGTGGCACGTTTGAAGCGTGGAATTTACTTGAAGATGCTTGAAAAATCGTGGCACGATGGATGTGTAACGTGCCACGATGGGTGAGTAAATTTGCTGCCACGTAGGATTAATGAGCAAATCGTGCCACGATGGTTGCGAAACGTGGCACGATGATGGGCTTTTCTGAAACCCTAATTCTTTGTCTATAAAAGCCAGATGCGATTATAAGTTAAAGGGGCGATTTTGGAGACCTAAATAGAGCATAGACGGCACCAGGAAACCGCAGAACACGCAGTGGATCCACCAAACTCATAGTTGGTCCGGATTTATGTATGTTCACTATTTTCTATGTATTTGATTGTTTAGCTATGAGTAGCTAAACTCTTAGATTGATTAAGCCATGAGATGAATCTTTGTGATCTGTGATGGTGTAATTTGTTAAGAACTCTCTTTAACATCAATGAAAACCTAGTATTTATTCAGAATTATTTGTGTTTAATGCTTTTCTTATGATTGTTTGTATGACTACTAACCCTAGCTTCTTTCAACCATATAAATTGATCTTAGGAATTGAATGACTACTAACCCTAGCTTTTAATCCTGAAATAGTAATTCTGTTTAATTCAACATAGGAACCTAGAGATAGGAAATTGAGAGTTATGACTTATGGATTAACGTTCTCACCATGCTTCCGCAGTTATTCAATCGGTTTAAGAGATTAAAAGGTTATAACTTAGGAAAGGGTTTTGAGTCAAGAGATTGATCAAAACCACTTAGTTAATCCGTCGTAAAGCTAGGTTAATTTCTTTGAGAGTGAAGAGAGCCAAATTTCTCACAGTGAGCAATAGAGAATTCGAAAGGCTTGATCATCTGTTTTAATCCAATTATCAAACCATTTTATTTACTTTGTATATTTTCTAACTGAATTTATATTTTCTGCGTGAATCTATATTTTCTAACGAAATCTTTATTTTATTGTATTTAATTTTATGCAATCAAATCAAATCTACCACCTATATTTTACAAAATAATATATACATCCTAAATATTTACTTTATTGCCAAATTGAGATTAACACAGTCCTCGTGGATACGAACTTATTTTATTACTTTGATGCATTTTTAGTACACTTGCTAAAAGTCTATCAGTAAGCTCAACATCCGTAGGAGACCTGGGCCGTGTCTGGACATACCCGTACTGCCTAAGAACTCGCTCAGGCTAGTGACGGAACATCCTGTCTCTGCCGGCCATGATCCATCCGGAGTACTAGCATATGTCGTGGAATGGCGTGATGTGTCGCCGTCTCTCGTACGGCCTCCAGATGACGTGAGAGTGATCCATCGCATCAATGACATCTCTGTAGTGTCTAGGGTCCGTAAAGCCCCTAGGAGGTCTCCACTGGCTCACGAGCGGGGCTACTGCCGGGTCGTACATATCACTACGAACCCTCAGAATGTGGTTCGTGAAGTGCGTCAAAGTCCATCCCTGCAAACACAAAGAACCAAATATATATCAACACAAGTATTATACAAACAATGTAAAAAAGAAGAAAAACAAATCTTACCACAAGCAGGGTCATGTAACCACCACAGGTGGCCAATGATGAATCAGAGGTCAGAGAGAGCTGCTCGTATAGGAATGCTAGCCCCATCCCACCCCATGACCAGTCGTCCATATCTTGCAGCGCAAACATCCACAACAGATTAATGTTTTTGCTGTTCTTGCGGGAGAAAATGGTCCATCCAAGCAAGAGCAACATAAACGCCTTAACGCAGGCCAACCTAACATCAAAGCGCTCGTCTTCCTTCTCCTGTGTGTCAACCTCCACCAGCTGATTACACCTATTCAGGGACTCCTCATAGCGCCTCTTCAGCACACCAAAACTAATATACGGACCACCCTGCCTGGTCAGCTCCCTAGCGGCATCCTCTGTGGAAATAAGTAGGTCGGTCGACATAATGTCCATCGTCTCGGTACGGGTGAGCTCTCTCTCAGAAAGGAGCTTCCCAGTGATGGGGATGCCTAGGAGACACGCCACATCATCCAGTGTGATGGTCATCTCCCCAACAGGTAGATGGAAGCTGGTGGTCTCCTCATGCCATCTCTCTGACATAGCACAAACTAGCCCGTGGGAGATGTTCTCGTACCCACTGTTCAGGAGGGGAGTTAGGCCGGACGCATTCAGTACATCCCAAAACCAATTATTCTGTGCTCCCGGCTGAGGCACCGTCAAGTTTTTCAGGCTCAGCTTCTTCCTGTGGGAGATACCTCTCAACCTACGCTTTCTCCGAAACTGAAATACAAAAACAAAAAACAACAAACAACACCGTTAAATAAATAAGTTGTAAAATTACCATTAAAAAAAAGTAAAATAAACATTAAAATATACTTACATCGGCATCGACTCATATCCTGCATGCCACATGTCCTCCAAAGCGAGGTAAAAGCGAGAGGTTAGAAGGCCCCCTTGCATAGCCGTCCACACCGGCATCGTACACCACCCTCGGCACCCCTTGAAAACGAGCCCCAACATCATCATCCTGCTGAGCCTGAGGCTGCGCAATATCTTCCTGCTGCTCAGGCTCCTCAATATGAGGCTGCTCCTCCTTCTCAACAACATGGTGCATATGATGATGTTGCTGATGCTGAGGCGCCTCAAACTGATACTAGTGAGGCTGAGGCTCCTCAAAATGATATTGGTGAGGCTGAGGCTCCAAAAACTGATACTGCGTCGGGTCCATCGTCTGGGATGGACCGGTCTGTGATGAAAAGGGCCCAGGCACATCATCATCATCACTGGCAAGTCTCGTGCCCCCCACTCTCCCTCGGCCTCAACCATGTAAAGGAGGGATTACTACTTTCTTCTCCCTCCGTGCACTACTAGTAGATGTAGGCCTCCCTAACCTAAGTCTGTCACTCCTCTCACTCTGAGACATATCTGCACAACACAACAATTTAAAAAGCACAAAATCAATGACACATTTTCACACAGACATTATGTCATTTATAACAATTCAAGAACAACACGAAAGTTTCGACAGTGTCATTTCAATCCGTAATTTACCAAATTGTTGTCAAACATACTATATTCTAACTAATTTCATCATTAACAATCCAAAAAACACATAAATTTTTCATTGACACATTTTATCAAACACCTAGAGTGCAATTTTCAATCAACATAAAATCTAACAATTTCTAAACCCTAAACTACCACAATGCACTATAAACAACATCTAAACAACAATTCCTAAGTTAAATCATCACTAACAATCATAAAAACTAACATGTAAGCAAAATTTATAAAAACCTAAAAATGATAAATTTCTTCAAAAATTCGAAAATTTCAACCAAAAAATGAAATGAAGTAGGATAATCATCACTTACTTGATATTGTGGGCGAAATTGGCTTTGAATGGTGCAAGAATGATGAAATTCGGATTTGGGATGAAAAATTTCGAAGTTGGGAAGTTTGAAAAATAAGGGATATGGTTGCTGTGTTGCTGTTATATGACTTAAGTTGCGCTGCGCAACTTAACATGCGCAGCGCAACTTAAGTTGCGAACAAAACATAACTTGCGCAAGTTAAGTCACGCATCGCGACTTAACTTGCGCAGGGGTATTTTGGTCAGTTTGGTTGGGTGGGAGCGAAACTTGCTGGGTGAAGAGTGGTTTTCAAATATGAATCATGCTATATCCAGCAACAATTTACTTCCCGAATCTTTCAAGAGTGACATGGATATAAAAGATTGACCAATTAAAATACTTTGTTTTGCACAATACATGGAAGAGAGATGTGTGTCAACGGAAGAGAAAAAGTGTAAAAACACTACCCGGGACACTCTCAAGATAAAGCTTATCGCAATATATAGCATTTTTCTAAAAATATATATATATCACCCTATGAAACACGAGCAATTCTTACTTAGTTACAACCTCAAATAAAAAAATATTTGGACACGCTTTTATAAATGAAAAAAATTAAAAAAGTTTAAATTTTTCTTATCTATGTATGTGTATGTGTGTCTAAGTAATTTTTATTTTTGTTTATGATCAACTTATACTTTCTCATCAAACACAAGCTTTGGAGATAACTTGCACCTACAATGAATCATTCTAGACAAATAGATCCGTTTAAAATTTGGGGTAACCTTCGACCTCGATAACTTCAAACTTCTTAGATGTCATCAGTTTATAGCCTAAAACAATGAAGTAATTTATTCAAAAAACAGCTCATACGAAGTAGTTTAATTTAAAAAGGTCGCAATTCATTAATATTTCCAAACAGGGCATGATAAACAGGAACCTTCAAACATGTGTAACATACTCCCTCAAAAAAAAAAAAAAAGTGTAAATAAATTCCGGTATATGTACGTGACTAGGTCTTTTAGTTAATTAATTGTACAAGCTAGTCCTTTAAGTATTTTTCGTAACACTTAAGTCCTTTAAGTTATTTAATTGAAACTTTTAGGTCTCGAATAATTTACATTTTTTAAATCTAAAATTTTCCAAATTATTACTGTTAAATAACTTAAAGGATCTAATCGGTACAAAAAAAAAACTTAAAGGCTCAACTTGTTACAATTAATTAACTTAATGAACCTAAAAGGTACGAAAAAATAAAACTTAGAAACCAATTTATTACAATTAAATAACTTAACAGATAATTTAACCTTCATTCTAACACATTAAAAAAAAGTTATTGAATACATATAATTTTGAAATAACTAAAACATTAGACCAACAACGCGACGAAAGTTAAAGATAGTGAATATTAGAACAGCTATCCCAATTATGGTAGAACTGCTTCTCCAAGGATCACGAAAATAAACCCACCTTAATGTACCCATAGCCCTTTTCCACTCACTGTTGTAGTGTTCATTAAGCTCTTCCATAAGTTGGTGATAACAGGATGAATTTGTCACAACATGTTTGCATAGATTGTTAACAAGGCTCGTTAATTCCTCGTGGCTTCCCAGTTCGTGCACAATCGCTTCTTTCTCAACTAATAACTCTGCGTCTTCTTCGGTGTGAATAAGAGAATCAATCAAAGAAACATAATTGCAAATGTAAGGCTCATCGGGATAGTGACACTGCTCAAAAGCGATTAGGTTCCTCAAAACACATTCAGTCGCGTGATCTACTTTTAACTGTGGGAATAGAAATCTAGCTTTGAAACACTTGCAACACGGTAAACAACCTAAACAAAGAAACCAACTCAACAAAGGTTTTTTCTCAAACTTTATGTCAAGTAAGGATCTGTTATGAACCTTCTCAAAGCTTATGCCAGCTTCATTCAACTTTGTTGCACTCCTTACCATTAAACATTCTTTGTGAAAATCATTATAGTGATTTTTTAGTTTCATAGGGAGATAAGAACATCTAATCAAATCAGTGAAATGACGTGATTTCTCCCATTTCTTTGGCTCAAACTTTCTTTCTGAAAATTCCTTGTGATGTGGGTAACAAGATGCAAAATACTCATGTGCAAGCTTGAGAAACCAATTGTGCTTTTTGACATTGCTTGGAACAATTGTGTCATATAGTTTTTCCATCACATAAATTGGAAGTTGATTCTCAAGAAGCAACAAATCACGTTGGATACTTTTACTTACACAAAGTTGAGTTATTATATAATCATCTTTGTGCTCCCATTTTTTGTTTTCTCTTAGAAATAACTCCATGATGAACACAGAATCCAATAGTATCATATCAACCAATTGTTCATTGTTGATATCTGTGAATTTCTTTTGGTAACATCGGCGTATATTTTGCTCTTCTTGTTGAAGGAAAGCTTTGTAGTTCATGAAATCACTTTTTATGTCTAGGCGATTCCAAAAGTAATGGAAATATCTATGTTTGTACTCTTGCAGTTCCTCAAGTCTTTTGTTGTTATGGTGGATGGGTCCAATAGATATGAGTAGAGGTGTATAAGCCTCCTCTTTCACTTTCAAAAGAGTAGCAGGAACCTTGTAGATACAACATTGAGGCCAATGGGAGGGCTCTATATTTTCTGGGATGTTAATTATTTGTTGGATATGATCTTCAACCGAAGAACCCATGTAATCTTCTTTTCCTGCATACCAACCAGTAGAGTAAGACCCCGTTGGATAAATATAATATCAAGTTAAACTGCTTTTTATATAAGTTGTTTTCATAAGTTACCTTAAAAAGCTTATGAAATCATCTCACTACAGTTTATCGACATGTCAAAACTTATTTCCATAAACTCTCTAAAAAAGTCTCGCAAATACCTATATTAATAGATAAATCAGTAAATAACCTCAAAAACTTTGATTATTTAAGAGATATTGCACTCATCTTCACCAGGAATACTTGAGTTGAATGACACACAATTTTTTTCTATTTTTGAAATAAGTGGTGCATGTCATTTACACATCTGAAAAAAAGTGAGTGCAATATAAAATTTTACCTGAAAATTATAGAACATGTTTCTTTACCTCCTTTTTGTTTTGCTAAAAATAATTGTTACCTAAATTTTTTGTTTGCTCAAAAAAGTCTGAAACGTTTTTATTTTTTATTTTTTGCTAAAATAAAATTTCTTTGCCACACTTAACAGTGCAGAGAGATATGAACTTCAAAATTACAATACTTTACCTAACTTTCTCTTGAGGGAATACTTTATCTAATTTACTCTTCAATAACTCGTTTTAACAGACAACTATTATTTTCAAAGGTCATGTAAGTAAACATCAAAATCAATAAATCCAGTTAAAAGATATATCATTGGTGCATATATGATATATGCAAGGTTCGGGGTTTCAATCCCGACCACCACAAAAAAATAAAGTAACGGTAGTCTAAAAGATTTCAGAAGGTGTATTTTTTTTTTTCCACAATAAAATACTTGGGTATATACAAATAGTCTGCTCACCTTCATGTGCAGACCATGATCACACAAATTACTGTCTTTTATATTATAATTTTAGGAGATATTTTAAAAGGATTAGAGATATTTCACTAAACGACGGTAAAAAATTCTAGTACATAAGCATAGCAAGACTAAAAAGATAAATACCAACTATAAAATTAGAAAGTAGGACTAAAAAGATTTCACTATACAAGCAGAAACCAAAATGATAAAAAAGCATAGCATAAGTTTACAGTGAAGTCTAGTGACTCAACAAGAATCAAACAACCATTAACAAATTACTGAATAGAACCTGAAAGTATGATTCCTCCAACAACTTCAAGTTCCAAGCTCCTGGCTCTCAAAGTTCTAAACTATCTTCTTTTAATCCTTTAACCTTAGGGGTATGCTTTATAGAAGTACCACCAAGCTAAACTTAGAAAAGTCAAAGAAACTAATAATTAATAAAACACAGTGGATATTAGTACTACTAGAATTCTTGAAAAATGTAGTAATTTGTTTTTGTTGGAGTAATAATGTATCCCCTCCGTTGTATATTAAGTGACATAATTTTTTTTGTTGAGTAATTTAAGTGACATAGTTGACTCTGTCACACACACCAATGCATATTTTTTATCTTTAATATATTCAATTATCTATTAAAAAAATTATAAAAATTTAATATTTTAAAAATATTCATCAAAACGAATCCAACAATATTTTATATGATATTATTTATCTTTATATATTAATAGAAAAATATGGTCAAATTATGTCAGGTCAATAATGCACATTTTTAAATAGGTCATATAATATGAGACGGAGAGAGTATTTATTATGTCACCGTGATTAGGGTCATTTCTATGAAATTAGAGGCCCGACTCTCATAGTAAAAATAGACTCCTAATTAGGAAATTAAAAGAGCAATCTTCTATTTAAATTAAAAATAACATCTGTGTAATGATTATTAGTCATCGAAATCAAAATTTAATTATTTTACTAAGGAACACTTTTTTTTTGTTTTTTTTAACTTAGAAACAGAAACATGGAACATGTTTTTTTTTTCTTTCTTTGAGTGGGGTGGATATTGAGCAATACTCTTTTTTTCTTGAGGCCCGTCACTTTGGGAGACTCAGCTAAGTTGAACTGTTTACATTCTCCAAAGAATGGGTCTGTTCGTGATCTTAACTCAGTTGGAATGAACAATTGTATAATATATGTAGGGGTCGGAGTGCGAACTTCAAACACCTTATTTATTCATCTTATAAAGGTGAATTTCTAGCCATTAAGCTACATGAGAAAAAAAATGTATTATTATTATTATTGTTGTTGTTTTTTTTCTTCTCAATTTATATGAGTGATAGTTTAAGGACATATATTTTCATCAATTTAATTTATTGTAGCCAAAATTGGATCGATTCAAAATCTTGGTGACTCTAACTTTGTCTAGATTTTTTTTCATATCTGTTTGCCTTTTCTTTGCAAAATTGAGTCATAATTTTTAATTTTACTTATTACCATGCAATATTCTAAAATTATAGTAGCAGTGTTAGCTGCAAAACAATATGTTTTTTATTTAACTATATTTTATAGTACTATGCAAGCAATAAATATACGGACGTACAAAATACTGTGAAGAAATTAATAGCCTCACGAGTCAGTAAGTATTGGTGAGTATAAAGAGAAGGAGCAGAATACCCCACCTTGATGGTTCCTAGATTTACACACCATTGGGTACAATTAATATTGCAGAATTACCATACTCTGTGTTTGGAAAAAGTAATTCGAAATTGTGTTAACATGTCTTTATCTCCTTTAATTTGGACGAAATTTCGATTTATCCCCTTAAAAAAAATTAAGATTTCAACCCTGTAAAATAAGATTATTTGATTTTAGCCTGTGACTCATGTGACTGTGCACAATTGTTGACGTGACAAGCTGATTGTGCATATCTGATTATGTGGTGTACTGATTGTATAATTAATTTTGTTTTCATTTTTTTTAAAGGTACACATAGCATTTGTGCCTATTGTTTTTTTTAAAAAAAATTTGCAAAAAAAAATCAAGATTTTGTTATTAGGAAAAATATATTTTCCGAAAATTCCAAAATTTATAATTTACAAAAAATATATTTCAAAATTTTTTAATTTTTCATAATGTTTTAAAATTATTTTTCGAAAATTTTGAAATATATATTTCAAAATTTTTATTTAGAAAAAAAACAATTTCAATTTATTTTCGAAAATTTGGAAACAGATATTTTTTTTCGAAAAAGAAATTTTTTAAATTTTCTCAACAAAAGAAATTTGGAAAATATTTTTATTTTTAAAAATCTGGATACAAATTTATTTAAAAATTTAGGAAAATTCAGTTTTTTTTATTCCAGATTTTTTTTTTACGATGTGTTACAGATTTGAGAATATTTTTTAATATTTAAAATTTGAGAATAAAAAAAATCTGTTAATATTTAAATTTATTCTTATCTATTGTTACATGTGGTATTAGTATTGAAAATTGAGGGCATTTTAGAAAAGAAACAGACAGTCCAAAAGAACTTAAAGAGGTTGTTTTCTTTCTATATATATTTCCCAAAAAATTATATGAAAAATACAAAAATTTCTAAACTTACTATATTTTGATATTTTTTTAAAAAAATCGAAATTAAATTAAAATTTTAAAAATATTCGAAAAAATAACAAGCTAATTTTTGAATGTTTATTTTTTTCAGAATTTTTTTCATTTTTTTTAAATATTTTTTTCTTATTTTTAAATTTTTTGGAAATTAATTTTTAGTTTTTATTTTTATTTTTTATCTTTTTAAAATAATTTTTTAAACCATTACACACATGTCAGGTTTAAAAAAAATAAAAATTAAAATAATTACAGAGTGGCGTGCCACGTCAGTGTCCATAACACACGTGTCAAGTTTTAAAAAAATAAAAAAAATTACACAGTGGCATGCCACGTCAGCGTCTGGATGGGGTCATGGGTGTTTTGTGGAGAATCTTCATATTATAGGGTTGTAATCTAAACTTTTTTTTTACAGGAGGTAAACCAGAACCCGCCCAAATTACAGGGGGTAAAGACATATTAACCCTTCGAAATTTAATAACCTTTCTCTTGGCCTTATCAAAAAAAAAACCCTTCGAAATTTAAAGAAATTAGATTTCTAAATAACTTCAAATGTTTTAATATATTTTCTTTAATTTCTAAAACAAATTATTTGAATAGAGTGATAAAAAATTCACTCCTAAACTTTATTGAACTACTTTTATGAAACTTCAAAAAGTTCAGAGGCCAATTTGCAATTTTCTGAACATTTATTGGAACTAATTTGCAAAATATATTTGCAAAGTTTAAGGAAATTATAAAGACCAATTTGGGATGCACATTCTTTAGTGTTAATTTTTTTTAAAAATTTTTAGGTTGTATTTGAATTGTTTTAAATCTACCATTCAGACAATATAATTACTTCGTAAAATCCGTTCATTTTAAAAATTCTCCAAACTTCTCATCCAACAATTGAATTTACATAGAAAATTCGAATTACCGCGTAAAAGTACATTATTTCAGCAAAAAAATGATTCAATATATTACGAGTGTTTCATCACTTGAGGAGTTAGGGGCTAGGGCTTTTATGATATAAAAGGAAGTCTTAGAAGTTGCGTCGAGTAAAATGGTCAAACATGAGAAAGTGTGTTCTGATAGTTAAGGTAGTGCATTAGCGATTGTTGAAACTTTTGACTTCCTAGCATCAGTGGTTGTTGACGTTCTACTCAAAGTTTAAAATGTAGTGCATAACAATGTAATGTCTCATAGGTCCATTGATGATGTGTTTATAACGATCGATTTTGCCATTAATTTTTTTTAATGGCGCAACTTGTAGTTTGTTTTTCTTCTATTCGTATTTAATTAGTCTTTGAAGTAGTTTTGAATCGTTCTTAAAAAAAAAGGTTTTGAATCTTATCGGGAAAAAAATGTAATTTTCAATAAAAGGGATTTTAGACAATTACTTTGATTAGAATTAAATCCAAGTTTAAGTAATTTGTGTTTAGATTTTTTTATCTAAATTTTTTTTATTGTAAAATCAGTGTAACATTTTCAACCTATAATAACATAAGATATATTACTTTTATCACTTCTAATATAACTCATAATTTGGAGACAAAACTTAACCGTGATGCAAATTAATCAAACCTACCAAAATCATGTTTCTTACAAAGAATTTTTTTTTTTTGTTTGCAATCAGTTTTTCCTTGAATAATCATGGTCAAAGAATTATAGTTTGAAAATTGTTTGTTGCACTTGCATCATTGCATGCACTGTTGTGCAAACCTGCTCACATTTTTTCATAGGTGAGTGATGATATGGTGGGCCAGTTTGCATAACTGTCATCTGTTTTTAGCAAATAATATAGGCTTGAATTGAACAGGGGAGAAAGTCCTATGTTTTACTTCCGAATTTATATTGGTTGGTCAGCTGAACTTACAGGTTCAAAGATAATAATAAGAAGAGCATCTTTAGGTTTTACTATTTGATAATTAATGTGTTGAAGGTTTAATTTATTCAATTTTACCATGTTTTTCAGATTTTTTATGGAATGTGATTTAAATGCTAAAATGTTGGATTGATTTTTTTATTGATGTTATTTTTTGCGTCTTATGAGCACAATATAGGAGAACATTATTTGGTTTTTTTCTTCTTAATTTTGCTTTGATTTTGCATGCTTTAACTATCCATTTTGGATAATTTGGAAGTGTAGGAATCTTAGTAGATTTGAAGACAAAGTTATTCGCATACAATAAGGGATTAACATTGGAACCGGTGTGATGTATCTTTAACGATCTATCATTTCAAAGTGAGCATGTATTCATCAATTCACGAGTTTTAAATTCTCAAGATTTTTGATGTTAAATGTCACCCTTCTTTGACTTTCAAAACAATTCAACTGAATTGGTCTTACCCCTCTATACTATATATGGGTTAAATATAACAATGATGGAACATCCAAAGGTTGTCATCATGAGCTTTCAGCTTGTGGATTTTTCAGAGATCTTGGTGAGAATTTTCGAGCTTGGTGGTTTATTCTAGGTTCGAGGAAGGTGCGAGAAATATGAAACATGTATGGTCATGGCAAGGACGTAGTAGCTTCAGGCCCGATCAGCAACGTTAGTGGCATAAACAGGAAATACGTGCTCTATAATCCAACGTTGACGCATGAATCTTTACGGAGCAACGAAAGTATGAGACGAGAAAGCTGAGTTTGTAGTAGTAAAGACCTCTTGGTTCCTAGGACTAGCAAACCCTCATGGGACGGAAGCTTAGGACTTAGAGGAAGCAATGAGTTCGCTTTTGTAGCATGCATGAGTTTAGCAAATTTCACATCTTCGACCACTTTTTCAGAAAAATTGTAAAAAAAAAAAAAATGCTATTTCCAGCAAATTTCACATTTTTCTGAATTTTAAATATTTATTACTCACTACCAGTACGAGAGACATTATTTAGAGTAAAATATCATCCACTAATGTTCTCTATAAATTCCTTGACAGGTTCAAATCAACCATAATTGAGGAGAAGGTAACATTAGTGCAGATTTGTTAGTCGTATTCAGCCTAACCTAAAATTGCTTTTCGTCCATTATTTTAGAGGTTCCTCTTAGGGAGCTCGAAGGACATTTTCGAGGCCTACATGCCTAGTAATTTTCTTTTAATTTTTCGTTTACAATTAAAAAAAATCTCTTTTTCTTCTTTTAGTAACTATAGATTCAAATAAGTTATAACTTTTGAGTTTTAATATTATAAAATTATAAAATTTTAGTTTTTAGTTTGATATTTATATTTTGCTTGGTATAAGGTATTAAAAATTAATAAAAAAAATATTATTTAATTACAATCGGTTCGGCCCTCGTCATAGCTTTAAATCCTGAATCAGTGACTACACTGGTTTATTGACATGGTTCTGATTAACTTGAGTAGAATAGATTAACTAAATGATAATTTTATAAATTTGTTTCTAATTAAACACTTTCTTCACAATTGTCGCCCCCTTCGCTACATACTCCACCTAACCATGAACCTTTGTTCCATGACTAAATAATTAATGGAGGGATCATCAACGAGTTGATACATCTTTGTTTGATACTGCGTTGGAATTGATCTCTGAGTCCATCATCGTTGATTCACCCATTTGTTCCATCAGTAATATCGTCATTCAATTTCTTTCAGATATGCGCCTAACTACCAACTTAATGTTTGTACCTAGTTTATGACTATTTTTCTAATGGAAGAAAATTAGATCTAAGAAGAAAATTGTGATATATATGGTCTACCTATTTTAATCATATAGTGTACTCAATTAACCCAGGTTCCACTTTTTGGTTTCTTATTTTTACGAGAGGTTATGTTTTTTTTAAATAGATAAAATAATAATAATCATTTGTAACTAAAACACCCATATAGAGATGTTGGGATTCGAATATCGATCACGAAATTCGATGTAACAATTTAATTTTTTTTTATCAGTTGAGCCACGACTTGTGGACAGATGCTTAACTTGTTATTATCCTCAAAGAATACATACATACGGTCAAAGATAAAAAAAAAATAGACTAATATAAATTAAGGAAACATAGTTGTATTATTTTGTTCACACCAAAAATAAGGAAAAATATTTATATCATTTTGTTCACACCAAAAATAAGGAAAAATAATTATATTGTTTTGTTCACACCAAAAATAAGGGAATATAATCATATTGTTTTTTTCACACCAATAAAAGGAAAAATAATCATATGTGTTATTGATTGTTTACCTTGAAAGAAAAGGAGTTTGTTGACTATGGTTGTGAAATGAATGAAAACTTAAATGAAATCTTGACCTAATAAATGCATAGACAAGCCATTACCATGAGCCTGCATCTATATATTCAAAGCAACACTCTATAATGCAATCACACATTACACTCAATGTCCCTCTCTTCTCCATCACGACAATTGTACTTTGAATTTTTATATCAAAAATTACATGTCCATTTGTTCTTCTAGTATGTTTTCCATAATTCGATCATGACGTTATATTTTTATTCTCATGATTATATGTGATCCTAATTTAACATAATCATTTCACATTTGGGCTCAAAATGAATGTGAAGAGAATGAATTTGTTAGGGTTTAGATTGAAAAGCTTCATGGTTAGGTGAATACATACAAGAAGGTCATGTGTACTTCATGCAACTTTTATGGACATCTAGCTACCATTGGTCAAATGTTCCATGATGAGCAGCAATTGAGGGTTGAGAATAATCCCTTAAGAAAAGAGATACCCCATATCATATCTTAAGGGAGCATTCTACAATCTTAGTTGTTGTTCATCATGGGACAACTTACTAACGGTAGTTGGACTTCCACAAACATTGCATGAAGTTTATGGCCTTCTTATATGTAGTAACTTCACCATAAAGCTTTTCAACTTCAGCCCTCAAAATTCATTCTCATCTCTTTCAGTTTGAGCATATACGAAATGATTATATTATATTATGATCACCTATAATTATTCTATCATATCATGTTATCACACCTCGTTTCAATTGTACTTTATTTCCATAATTAGATCATGTTATAATATCTTATTTTTCTTCAAAATTGACACTAACTACCGTGATGCTCTAAGATTAGGATGGATGCTATCCATGAACGAGAGACAGGCAGTTGATGCAAGTATGGAGTCACTCTTTTGAAAGAAGGAGAATTGTTGCTTTGCGCATCGACAATCACAGTATGTATTGATCACTTCCTATCATCTTAATCATTATTTGTACATGCCACAAAAAAAACTTAATCATTATTTTCTCCCCATAATCATGATATAATGATAGTAGTCACCACCACACCTATTCAAACTTAGAACCATTAAAATGTCTTAAAACATAGAACCAATTTTATAATGATTTCTTTCAAAAAGATGAATTTTTAGATTTGTTGAATTTTAGAACATGATCTAATGATATCATGTTTCATGGAAACAATTGACACACTATTTGATTTATTACTAAAAGTATGTGTGGATTATTAAACCTTTGATAATATTTGAATGGTTAGTCATATTCTTGTAGTAATTTAATGGTTCAAAACTATTTTCAGAGTGTTGATTTAACTTAATTAAAAATTGATTTTAGGACATTTCAATTACTACAATGAAAGAAAAGGAAAATTTTAATACTCTAGAAAATTCTTGTTTTGTTAGGGCACTGATATAATTGTTGTCTAGTAGGATATAGCAAATGTTGACACAACTTGAGGTTGAATAAGCATATAACGTTGGATAAAATGTTGTTAAGGGGAATGGACTTTGCATGAGAGACTCCTTGTTAGAATGAAGGTCTAGAGATTTATGCCATAGCACATGGCACATGTAAAATATTCAACTCCTTATTATAATGAACTAGAGATGTATCTTCACATTTGTGAAAATTATCAAAAGAATTCCTTGTTAGAATGTACTAGAATGAACTAGAGATATATGTATTATATAATAAAATTATTACAATTTTTTTAGTTGACTTCTTGTGTCATTGAACCTTTGAGAGTTATCACACAATGCATAATCTTCATAATTATAATATCAGTTATATATTTTTTACTTTAGATTATCGAAGGCTTAGACATGGGTAAAATAACTCAACAATTACATAAATTTCACAGGTCAATAGTTTGTTGCTAAAAGAATAATTAGCCACGAATTACACATGGTGTGAGTGATGGTAATTATAGTTATGGCTGCTGGCAATGTCAACAATGATACTTTTTCCCATGGTTCCTGGCCCTCGGTAAGCGTTGGGTAACTAAGATTATCCACAACCTTTTGCACTTACTAACGACCTTTGGCCTTGGGTGATGACTAATTTTTCTTCTAGTGGCCTCTAGCCGCCTAAATGCACCTTTTGAGTTGCCTGCATTGCAACCTCTAACACCTTCTTTTATTGGGGTGTAAAAGGGGTGAATTTAGTTTCACATCGCATGGTAGCCCTCAAATTTTTTTAGAGGCCCCTCCTAGCGATATCGATAATATTATGTTGGAGGACATTTTCGAGTCCTACATTTTTTAGGCCTCTTTTTGTACCAAAAATGAAATCAGAGACTTTAAGAACATCCTACTAATGTAGAAAACCTTTATATATAGCGTGGGACTTTAAAAATTAAAGCAGCAGCTTACTACCTTTGGAGAAATGATGAAACATAAATGGTGTTGGTGTAATATTGTTTGAGGGTTCTCGTGAGTTTCTTACGATTGTAATTCTACTATTTTATTTTGATTTAGGTTATAGTTATAATTGGAAGTCAATTTTAAGTAGTACCATGGGTTAAATACATTGATGGAACATCTGGAGGTTGTCACAAACTTTCAGCTTGTGGAGTAATTTTTAGAGATTATGGTGGGTTTTTTAAGTCCCTGGGAATCGCTAGTGCTTTTCCAAGGAGTGGTTGAGGAAATCTTTGGCTTGAATGTGACTCCTCTTTAACTATTCAAGTTTTTAGTAATTCTTCTTTGGTTCTTTGGTGATTGCAGAATCGTTGGTAAATTTGTCTCAATACCATTCAAGAATACCTATTTCAAGTATCTCATATATACAAATAAGGCATAGGGAAAGCTTTCACCTTGCACAAGTCAATCAATTGGAGCACGTGCGAGGCGCATGTGTCCTGCACCAGGTGTGTGTCTATTGTACTTTTAGATCTCTATATGTTTAGAAGGCATGTTCAAGGATTGAGAGAAACCAATTTTCAAGAGTTGAGGAGATGGGGATTCACCTTGAAATCAAGATTAAAAGCATTTTTTCATCATCAATCTATGTATAATTTCTCAAACTTATTGACAATCTTACTCCCTCTATCTCATATTAGATGTCTCATTTAAGTTTTACACAGACATTAATGAAATGATTAATAGTATTGATTTCAATAATAAAATATGTGTCATTTACTAAAACATTCTTATTAATTATAGTTACTGCAGTAGTTATAGATGATTGAAATGCAATAAATAGGTATATTAGTGTAAAAAAAAAATGTTGTATTTGTATTATAAAAAGGATGAATGATTGAGACAAACAAAAATAGTAAAGATGACACATCTATTTTAAAATATGTGTCATCTTTACTATTTTTGTTTGTCTCAATCGTTTGTTCTTTTTATGATAAATACAAAATTTATTTCCTTGGAATATAAAGTTGAGAATTTTATTCCAAGGTTATCTCTATTCATTGTATTTCAATCATCTATAACTACTCCACTAACTATAATTAATAAGAGTGTTATAGTAAATGATAAATATTTTATTATTGAAATCAACATTATTAATCATTTCATTAATACTCATGTAAAACTCAAATGAGACACCTAATATGACACGGAGGGAGTAGAAGTAAAGACGAAAAATAAGTGTGTTTGATAGTATTTAAATAAGTAAATAAATAAATGTTCAATAAAAAATAATATAAATGAGTTAATATTTAGATTTTTTATTTATAGTGAAAATTCAAAAGATATAGTGCTATAAACATAAGGATGGATATAACTTCGTTGTTTTGTAATATATATATATATATATGTGTGTGTGTGTGTGTGTGTGTGTGTGTGTGTGTGTGTGTGTGTCTATATATATATATTTATAAGGCGAGAGTCCGATGACATAAAAAGAAATAGAAAATCGTCCAAAAGTTGGAATGCCTTGCATATTCGAGTCCATGTCAGGTTCTCGTATATATATATATATATATATATATATATATATATATATATATTATTGAAAAAAAGAAAAATAAATACAAAAAACGAATTGGGTGACGTAAACCTAACCTAATCAATCCACACAGTGTATTCCAACCCAATCGGGTGATACAAATAAATAAAAACAACACCGGTGAATGTCTAATATGCGGTGTATAGACAAACCATCAACACAGAATGGATTCAAGAACCAACAAATCCTTGCGAAAGCAACAAACACAACGTCTCTTTCGAGCCAAACAGTCCAACATCAGGTAGTTTGATGAGGATTTTGAAAACTCCCCCAAGTTATATAGAGAAACTTTGTGAAGATGAGAGATTCTACTGCCAACATAGATACAAACTCCACGCCTACAACCCGCTATGCTGCGACAGAAAGCTTTCACGACCATTTCTAGCCAAAACCAACAGAAAGCAACTCAAAACCAATTGAATGCCAGATCGAGGGATGGTCAATCAACGGGTTTGAGTACCCCGAGCACCGCCAACACGGTAACACCTGCACCCCATTCGCAACAACATCGGGCAACAAGTGTATGACCATTTCTAGCCTAAAAGACCTGTTACGAAGCATCCATGATCCTAGAGGAACAATACTACGAGTTTTCCATTTTGGGAGTGAATCAGATCGCCAACACGATAGCGGATCCACCAACCAAAGACTCACTGTGACAAGAACAACAAGTTTACGCAGCCATTTCTAGCCAATCAATCTGAATCATCCGTCATAGGACCAACTAGAAAGGAGACCCGCTGGAAGAATAGATATAGTATGAAACTAAAAACCACGAACCACAAAAACAGGAATCAGCCAGTTCCGGAGAACCTGCTAAAGCCCGTATCATCACCAGAACCACCGGTGAGAACCATCCCAGAGAAGGCAGTCATCGTCGGGCTATGCAACATAGAAGTCGAAATAGAGCCGAACCGCCGCGAAACACACAAACAGGGATAGACAATCGACAACCAATGATGCAAATATGTACTAGAACAACCATTCTAGTCCAAATAAATGAAACAAAAACATGAAACCATATAAAGGTCCCGTGAAGATAACATAGTAGTTTGCGGCAACGCTGACGCTACTTAAACAACCCCGACGGCATAAAAGAGACAACCCCGAAAGATCAAACAAATCTAACGAGGCTTGATGGTGGTGCTGCGCTAAGAAGCCTGCGCACCACCTTGGCAAACAGCTACATCGTTCCGATAAGGTATGGAAAAGAGGGGAGGACGGAGGACGGAGAAGGATGTGTGGCGGAGCTGAGCTTAAAGACGAAGGAGGTTTTGCGGTTTGTTTGGCAAGAGGAGGTGGAAGAAAATGGTGGTCAGTGGGTGAAAGAGTGGCGGCTGTGTTCCAACCGAAAATAATTATAATATATATATATATATATATATATATATATATATATATATATATATATATATATAACCTTCGTTGCACCAACAATATATTGACTTATGTGATAAATTTTTCAAGCTCCTTACATAATAAGAATGAGTTCAATCTTATGAATGACAAATAAATGTCTTACATGTACTTTTGGTACTCTATTTTCATTTTTCTAAAATCTGGGTACCTCTATTTTAAAATTAAGCTTCTTTTCCCTCTATTTCAATTTTTTATGACTTTTAATGCTCAAACTATTTTAAAGTCAACATTAATGATGTAGGTGCGAACATATTGAATAATCATTAATGACTAGGTAAATCACATGTTAACAAGTCAAAAAAAAGAAGTCAACATGCAACTCAATAAATCAAAATTGCAACCGTTTGGCATACATGTGTCCTCCCAACACTCCCCATAATTCTGCCAAATAAGCACTTCCTATTCCAATATACTTGGAGAAACCTCCCAACCACTCACCATCGCTTCCTCTAATGATTCCACCACAACCAATACGACCCCCATCTCTACAAGATCCATCAGTGTTCAATCTCACCCATCCCACCGGTGGAGGACTCCAGCGAAGTAACACCACACGAGACTGATTCTCTCTCTGAGTTGTTATTGCATTACCGGACAAATGATAATTGCGTAAACTTCTCCTTACAACACTAGCTGGGTTATAAGGTCTACTATAACTATCATTATGTATCTCCTTATTTTTCCAATTTCAAATAGAGTGACAAGCCATAGCCCAATAATTCCTCCAACCTTCCTCAATATTCCAACCCACTTCCTTAGTTGTTGTGAAAGCTATCACTTCACAGGGGCATGGTAGTTGGAGAGGGAGGTCACTAGTTGACAAGATTCATCGCTTGCTTGCACTTGATTGGGAAGTTGCTGTCCAACACTCTTTCCGTGAAACAAACGAATGCGCAGACACTTTAGCTAACTATGGTTGTTCGATGAATTCAGGGATCTGTTTCTTTGATGTATGTCCTAGCACTATAGTCTTCTGTTGCATTCTAATTTGATGGGGAATTCTATCCCACGTGTGATATCGTTGTAATCTCTTTCTTCTTGGGCTTAGGCCCTCATTGTTATCAAAAAAAAAAAAGTCAAAAAAAAGAAAAAAAAAAGTCACAAAATTTCATACATTTTTTTTAGGGAACAAAATTTTATACATGTGCACATGTGCTTTGCCATATTATTGGTGATTTTGATAAGTCATCAAAGTTGACCAAGGATGGGTTGGCCGGTGGAGATCAAAAGTTAGAAAAAAATGAAGTAGATGGATAAAAAACTTAATTTTAAATTAAAATTATCAGAAAAAATAATTTTTTTTTCTGAAAGAATTAAAAAATTAATTGAAAGTTGAGGATTCACTTTATGTCTCACAAATTTCATGGTCGTTGTCAAACAACGTGAAAATTTTGATATTGGGGTTGATGATATTTATAATATTGGTTACAAGTGTCTTTCTTCACTCTCTTTCATAAGATTTTTCTATTTTTTTTATAGATTTGTGACATTATGATTGATCAGTGTTCTCAATCATTATGTCATTCAAGTGTTATCCGAACATTTCATGTCTATAGAAAAATATACAGTAGCATTGTTAGCATTATTTGTCTCTAGCTAGGGCCAGAAGATTGGAAGAAAGTCATGAGGATTGAGGACCACACCTTCCAAGTCCAAATTGAATAATGGATGGGAGATTCCAACAACAAAGATGGAGACAAAATAACACAGTACGGAATGTTAATCTTTGACATGTACGTACGTAGTGCACATGTTTTATTATTATTATATTAATATTATTATTATTATTATTTTTGTTATAAAAAAATAAAGAATACTTTATCTTTTTTTTTTAACAAGAAGAATACTTTATCTTTGATTTCATTTTTAAAGGGTTAAAATTAATTCTATTTTTTTAATATTTTATGTTTGATTGTTTTCTTCTATGGTATCGTCTAATATGCATGGAAGATAGAACTTTAAGCTATATTCATTTTGAAATGGAGTAAATAATAAGCAATTTGAAGTGAATGAATTCAATTATTTGTCACATGGTAATTGTTGTAGTGGGAAGGTGCAGGAAAAAATAGCAAGTGGCAACTGTAAATGAAAAGATGAGACTGACCTAAGTTCTCTTTTAGGATAAAAGACTGACCCGATATATTTATAGAGTTGATACTTTTTATTTCATGATATATTTAGGTCATTACATATATATTTATAGGACATTAGAAAATAATAATACATTTTCTTTGAGTAGTTATATAAACATGTTCTTACATATATAACACTATAAATTAGTTTATTTTAAAAATAAAAGTTCCATATAAAATGGATCGGGTGATCCGAAGACCTGTATATTTCCATGATTAATAGTATTGATAATTGATTTATGAAGTCACATCCTACTTGAATTTTAGTTTTATTGAGAGAACCAAATTCAATTTTGTGTTAGCTGCAGAGGAGAAGAGAACGGTGGTATAAAATCAAATGAGAGACGACAAATAACTGTACACAATTTAATATTTATTATAAATAAAATCAAAATAATTAACATAGTAACTTATACATAAATAAAAGCCAAGCGTGCAAAAAACTGTCCAACAATTTTATTTTTTATGGCAAAATCAATCCACTTATATACAACGTTCATAGATACAATATTGTTATGCATGACCTTTTAAACTCTTTATAGAAGGTTAATAACTCTAGTGCTAAGAAGCCAATATTGTTAGAACAAGTTTTCCCATGTTTGACCAATTTGCTTGATTCAGTTTTCAAGATTGCATGTCTCACAGTAAAAGCTCTGGTCCATAATCACTAAAGCGGGGATACTCTAGTCAAGTCCACACATAGATGTTTCCTTCCTACCCACCCATACACCAGAACATTTGCTCAACTAAGTGACAATATTCCTTCTTATGGGTCAGTAAAAAGTTCACATATGTCTCAATCTTCACAAATACTCTCGCCCGCCTAAATATATCAAAAATGACGTCTCTAACAAAGTCACGCCAATATTTGAATTCGGGAAGCTCCTTACAGTGAACTACATGCTCCCTAAAGGTATCCAAACACGCTTTACGACAAATAGGTCACACCTCATCAATAGAAAATAATGAAATCATGAGACAAAATATGAGGATAGTACGATACTCTACTGATGATATATGTTGGCATAAGCCATCAATATGGATACCTAAAAGAAAATTTTGAGCATGTTTTGTTCGCAAACAACCAAAACTACTTTCTATCTCGTGGTCATGTCAAACTTGACTTTCATATCCTTAACATTTCTACTAAAAACGACACTCAACAAAACATGTTGTGTTTAGGAGGGACAATGTCGTTGCTAGTAAAACTGCTAAAGTCAAAATCAAGAATCATAACATAAAGATAATCCAAAGCATGGTCAAAATCAAAGTCCATACCGCTTATCCCATTGTCTCTCAATATATGATATTTAAGCACCCTGGATTGGGCCCTATAAGTCACAAAAGTTGTATGAGGAAGCCAATTGTCGATTATATACCCATCCCTAACAGGTAAACAAGCCACCCTACATTGAAGGTAGTCAAAGAAGGGACCTCCACCAACAACAGTGTATTCAATCAACCCTCTTAAATCTTTATCAAACACCATAGCCGCCTCCTTTATGTAAATCGTTTGGACATCATTAGAGAAAATAAAAGTTTGGCAATACCCATGCATGATCGAAGAAGAAGAAGCTCACTCTAAGGATCACTTAGCTGTGGAAGAAGATGCATTTACTCAACAGTCCTGGAAGCTCTCTTCATCGCCGTCCCTTGGATAAAACCTTGATCTCGACTCACAGCCCTTCCGAGCAATTTCACCCCCAATGTCAGCCTCCTAATGTCTAAAGGAGGCAACATTCACGTTGCTTATTTCCATCACATGAAGGCCAAAATATTTTAATTTTTCAAATATTCAATTCAAAACCTAACCTTGGCCCAAACTCTTGAATTGTGTTTATTGCTTTAGCCATCCCATCTGAATCTCCTACAATAGTCTCATCATCAAGATGTCAAGCATGAAGAAGAATCTTGTAAATGTCTCTAATTTGATGTATAAGAGGGTGAACCACAAGAGAAAAAAGGAGTGGCCACAACGGGTTGCCTTGTTGCACTCTAGTGGCTGACATAATGTGTCCATCTCAAATGAATAAACTCATTGTCTGACCATAAAGAGACTCAACCCATAAAGAAATATACGAGCATCTCACACGCACCTCATGCAACAATGATGACGTGTCTACCAAGTTGAAAGCATTCGAGAAATCTACCGTGAGCATAGATAAAGAACCATCTCCATGTCGTTAGCTTAGCACCCTATTAATACTATGCAAAATGGACTTTGCACCACCTGATACCCTAATATCAAACTGAAGTTCATTGAGATATTTAGCCAACTCCTTTCATAGCAACCTAGGGTACCAGACACCTCCAAAGTATCTATTGCAATATGATTTATCCCACCACCAGACTTTAATAGCAATGTCAAGGGTGCGTACGTGACCAACTCTATAAACTCATTGGGCATCTTCCTTCTAACCATATGTTAACCACTAAAATGATATATAACACATAAAAGATCTCTTGACACAATATAACCTTTTTCACACAACGCATTTAAGAGGTGTTGGACCCACAGACCATCTCTATCACACGATATACTTTTGGGAAATGATTTAATGCACTTGAAAACTGTATCAACATCATCGGCTAAGGGAACTTAAAAAAAAATGGTGTCAACGTGGAGGGAGGTAATATGTACGAGTATTTAACCCCCAAAACCTGCATAGTATTTTCATTATTAAGGACCACTTGGGATGACCCCAACACCTTCACCACCGTTGTAAAATGGCCATCTGCAACCTTAAAAAAATATCGCATGACCAAGTTGTTTTTAAAAAAAAAAAACCCTTTATAAAATTAATTTCACAAAATTCGTGATTCCAATTTCCAAATAAAATTAAAAAACAAAGTCACAGCAGCACATGCATAAGCAGAGCACAAACAGACAGAGAGAGAATCAAATCAAAATTCATTCATATCACATTACCCAAATATCAATGTAACATATTTATTCTATATGAAATAGGTAGGTTTGGTCACTTTCAAACCCTTGTGCCTATAAACCATTCTAGGTAATTATTTATTACCACCAACTACTCTTGTTACTCTCAAAACCTAACCATTTTTTTAGTTGTTTTTCACATTTGGATTTCTTCTCTGTTTCCACTTTCTTTCAAGGACTTGAAAGTTCCGTGTAACTCTACCTTATGAGTTTTCAAGAGATATATTTATTTTTAGATGATTGAGATGTATTTCATCCTTCAAAGTTTAACCCAATCTTTTTTAGTTCTCTGTTATTTTTGTTGAGCTTCTTTATTTATTTTAAACTGTGAAATCTTGCTAGAAGGTAATATATTGCTAGTAATTTTGTTAGATCTTATTTTTTAGTTGTGTTATTTTTGTTGAACTTCTTTATATATATATATATATATATATATATATATATATATATATATATTTCTACATTTGCATGCTATTTTAATCTGTGTTACTACAATGTAATATATTGCTAATGATTGAGTTTAATTTAATGATTTTTTTTTTTAATTTGATTGCTATAGGTAAAAAAAAGGAAGAGAAATTTGTGCTACTATGGGTTCTGAAACTATACCACAGATTCAGCACATAATCAACATTCCAGAAATCATTGAACCTATGTTACATGAACAATGTTGCATATACAAGGTTCCACACCATCTCTTGAAGTTGAATGAAGATGCTTTTACACCAAAGTTTATCTCAATAGGTCCTTTTCATAGTCACAATCCAGAACTAAATCAATTGGAACAGAAACAAAGGTATTTTCATGCATTTTGGAAACGTTTATCAAATAAACAAACTTTAGCTTTGGTACAATATAAAGCTTTTCTTGAAGAATACAGAGAAAATATTGGTAATTGTTATTCCAAACAAGAACTTTGCAAGGATGATAAGTTTTTGGAAATGATTTTGTTAGACTCAGTTTTCATAATGGAGCTGTTTTTAAGAAAAGATAATGAATCTGAACAACAAAATGATTTCATGTTTACAACATCATGGATTTACAAAATGACACAAAGGGATTTGTTGCTGCTTGAAAATCAAATTCCTATGTTTGTTTTGGAGGAGTTACACAAAAGGGTGTTATTAGTTGAAAATTGTGTTAGTTTTATAGATCTTGCTTTTAACTACTTTGAAGATTATTATCCTCAAAAGTCTAGTCAAAAAGTTGAGCTGACTCAAAATTTCAAATCTTGCAAACACTTCACTGATTTGATTAGATATACTTATCTTCCAAGAGATATTCAGGTAAAGGGTGTGAATCCGTCAAAAAGTTTCACACCTTTTAGATCAGAATATGTACTAAGAACAGCTACAAAGTTGAGTGAAGCAGGTATTAGCTTTGAGAAAGTTCAAGATAAAAGCTATTGCGACTTAAAGTTTAAGAAGACACCAATTTTGAGCTGGTTTTTGTGCTTAGGTTGTGTGCCATGTTTTAAATTTGTCGAATCTAAGTTACAAATCCCGCATTTGAATGTAGACCAAGCAACAGAATGTGTTCTTAGGAACCTAATCGCGTTCGAACAATATCACTATTCAGACCAACCTTTCATATGCAACTATGTTTCTTTAATTGATTCTTTGATTCATACACATGAAGATGTTGAGTTGTTGGTTGACACAGAAATCATTAGCCATGAACTTGGAAGTCATGCAGAATTGGCAACATTGGTTAATGGTCTTTGCAAATATGTTGTGGTGACATCAAATTGTTATGGAAAGATCATTAAGGAAATGAATGAACATTATAATAACCGGTGGAAACATTATATGGGAATGTTAAGGTCGGTGTATTTTCGTGATCCTTGGAGAATCAGTTCAACTGTTGTTGGAATTGCTATTTTCTTATTTGCTGCTGTCAATTTTCTTAGAGTTATTGGTGTATTTCATTTGAAGTAATTTTTAGTGCTAGTTGAATTTGTTAGAATTTCCACGCATATGTTATTTTTATTTGGTACTGGCACATCTCTTATTATTTTTCGTGTAACATGCTCATTGGACATGCAAGTTGACATTCACAATTAGTATGAATATATTTCTTAGTGAAAGTACTGCATAGTACAAATGCTGGTGATTAAATCATGTATGAAGTTTTGGTGATAGAATTTTATGTCCTGGCTAACGATGAAAGAATAAATTCTTCACACCCTGAACTTTGTCACTGAAAAATTAACTGAATAATCATATCATGTGCAGTGGGGGACCCTAATAATTAAATCCATCAGTAAAGGAAAAAAGAAAAATAGTGTTGGGGATTGGCAGGTGCAAAGGTCACAAGAAAATTGAGAGTCTTGTTTCTTCCATTTACAAAGAAACAAGTCATTTAAAAGTAGTCATCATTGCCACTTAATAGTTTTTTACAAAAACTAATAGCGGTTAATATGTTCTTACCATCTGAATTTATTTTTATTTCTTTTACAAACCATATTAATTATGGTTCTTAGTGGCACGTGTTATGCTAACTTGTACCTTTATGGTACATGTTACCTGCTTGCTTTCTATTCAAGTGTAAATAATGATTTATATAATTAATATATGTAAAATCACAGCGGTTCATTTTTAATCTCTAGAAGAATAAATTGACACAATTTCTTAAGAAATTTTTTCACTTTAAATTCCTTAACATGTGCCATAAGAGCACAAGTTAACATTTCCTAAAGTAAATTATATTATCAATGACATCTTTGTGAACAAAGAGGGCAAAGCTCCTTGAGTAAAAAAAGAGAGCAAACCGCAAAAGCGAGCTAAGCGTTCAAAACAAAAGAGATTCATAAACCCCCATGAATGATTTATGGGACTCGGCATTCAGTGATTGAGGTTTTGAGATCTAGATTGTCAAAGTGGAAGAATAAACAACCGCCTATTGAAGGTCGAGTCATTCTACTAATAAAATTAGTATTGTTTGTGTTTCAGGTTTACTTTTTTTTTTTTTTCAAAGCTCTAAAAAGTATAATCTCAAAATTTAAATCTCTTTTTAAACAATTTCAAAAATTCTAACATCACAAGAATTTTGGTTGAGATTAATATTTTTTTTACTAGTGGTTGAGAGTAAAATTAATTAACCAATCACTGCACATGTTTCCTTCGTACCAGATGTACTTAGAAATAATGGAAAAAAATGGGACGATTTCACGTGGAACACGCTTTCTCACCCCAACCATTTCGCATAAAAAAAGTTGAGTATAAATTAGATGAATTCGACCCAAAAATAATTAGATGAAACTTCATTTCTATATCTCTACACTTCATTATCCTACCCCACAACACATTAGAGAACTTCCACCACTCATGTTTCATTATATAAGTGATATTTCTATGTCTCGACATGTTAAAATTTGTATTGGTTGTTTCTCGTTTTGGGGCTTTTAGGTTCTATCTCAAAAAGAAACAAAAAAAATAGATCTTTTTTTAATCCCTCGATTCGTAAGAGAAAAGGGTCTTTAATAACCAAGAGTTCTACCGAATGATAAGTAAAATCCGACAAAAGTTTATTCAATGGAAAAATTGAACACATGGAATTGAAATTTCACTTCAATTAAAAAATACGCAGGCAAAGGATAATAGAAGCAGAAAAGTTATATGTAAATTGAATTATTGGCAGATTGATGTAACGTAACAAGATAAAGAGAGACGAAAATAAAAAAAGGAAGATAGGTGGAACGAATCAACAATTAAAAATCTTTTCAAATTATCTGCAAATAATTGTACTCAGTGTGGGGCAGAAATAGAGGGAGATTGCATGAAATGAATAAAAACAAAACATGCAATTGTTTCTACAATTAGTGGAAACAGATTTTTCAGGCACACTGCACTTACTTTTCATCAATGATGGCTTACTTAAAAAAAGAGACATTTGTTAAATATTAGCGATACAATTATATGACTTTTTAATGTTTATTAAGTATTGAATAATATATATATATATATATATATATATATATATATATATATATATATATATATATATATATATATGGGTTAGAGTTCGAACTCTGAATATTTAAAGTGATTTTTTAATCATTAGACTACTTAACTTAAAAATAAATATTAAAGTTAATATAGAGTTAGTTAAAATTCAGTTAGAGGTTACCATTAGGTGGTTAGAGCATCCACCATGAAACTAAATATGCATCCATGTTATGGAGTGAACAAATTGAATCCTAGTGAGTATGTGCTTATTAAGTATTTACCTTAAAAATTCATAAAATAGATGACGTGCATGTAACATATATGCAAATTTGAATATGATAGAAAAATTCGAAAAAAATTAAACCCGATGCTCTATTTTAGATACTCTCAGTTTGTTAATTTCTCACATACTCTCTATATAGAGTTTCTCATGAATCCATTTATCAACTTTTATCAGATCATTTGATATGAATTATAAGGAATTTTTCATTGTATCAAGCTCTCATGCCACTTCACAATAATTCCATACCTCATGTGAACAACATAATATGGAGAGTGAAGGAAAAAGTGATGATAATTTAGTGCATATATTGAAGATTACCTTATAAATGCTACAGAGCAAGGGATGTCCCTTCTTTCCATAGAAAAATACAATTTATGTAATATGACACATCCATATTATCTCATCCCACCTCATCAGATATACGAAAGCATATAATTATTGAGCTATTTGTGTAGGGTCATAAGATCAAATTTACATTGTTTAAGTGCACACAAAGTTGTTGATGACAATAAATAATATAGATTTTTAGTCATCAAATAACATCACTTTTGCAGTAAAATAGGTATTTTTAGTATAGAATTCTTTTAAAAAGTCGTGACAAAACATTAAGATGAGAAGAATCCCTCAAGCTATGGAAATCCATTATATAACTTTGTAATCGTGCTATGTTTTTTAGAGGTTTATCATTGATTAAGTTTGGGGCATAATCATTACATACGTTATGGTGAGAAGAAATGGAGCAAAGAGCAATGAAACCAAGGAATCAACTACTGCCTAACGTCGAGGGCTATAAGCCTCGCATCGCGAGCATGAAAGAAAATCCATTATGATCGCTACTGCCATAACCTAATCGATTTCTATCTTTCTCTTTTAAGGTCATTCAACCGATAATTTGTCACGAGCTAACCCACCCCCCTATCATTTACTAATAGTTTAGTTGAAGCTAGGCAATCTTTGTAGATACAAACTAGTACACTTGCTGGTTTCTTTTTAGGGATAGTACAAATAATTTTTGTTCATCAATTATCTCTTAATTATTATTGACTATACAGCTGTCATGACATATCAAACTTTATTACTTTATTGGCATATGGAAAGGAGAAAGCGTGATTCAAAAACCAAAGCTAATAATCAGGTTTATATTCATCCTTCAAAATAATAGATATGTACGTAAAAAAATTATTCATAATAAGAGCATTAAAATAGTATTTAGGGCTTATATATTTTTAAAGAATTTATAGTTAATTAGCTATAATAGTATAACTGTAATTTATTTATTTTTTATAATTTTTTTTTTAGGATAAGCTAGAAGATGGTGTTTCAGTTCAAGATAGAGAAAAATTATATTTCAAAGAACACATACAAAAATATTTGCATTATTCTTTTTAAGAGGATTAATGAGGCTTAAACTTGAGATCTCTCAAATTCAAAACATGTCTTTTTACCATCAAACGTGACGCTTGAAGTTTGTCAAGTTTCTGTTTTACTTTCACTTGATTCCAGAAAAAAAAAAATACTTGAAGATCGTTTTGTCCTTTATGCTTTAAAATCGTAAATGGATCTATGAATAAAATTTATATTTTCAATTTATTTACTTATTTATATATATTTAAGAACTAACTTGACTACATAATACAATAAGAAATACTAATAAAAATATATATTATTTGAAAATAACTCATCAACAAAATTAGACAAACTTTTGCAGCTTCAAAAGTAAGATATATTTGGTTTGAAAAGCTGCCCTACATGATTAAAGTTAAGTGGCAGTGTTATGAAGACTTAACATCAGTCAACACTCATCGAGTCTTTTAGCAACAATAAAAGCACATACATTGCACACAAGCATAGTACATCTGGTGACAACTACTATTGCTTAAGAGAAGCTCACTAAATTCCTATCTACCAACAACAGGTTCATTTATCTTCTTGTTTTTCAATTCTTATTCTATTTTGGTTTTTCATTATAGTATACTAATAATTTCTTGCCCTTACATATGTTTTGTCATTAGCAAGTTTTCTTCAGCAAAATATATGTGCGTGCATAATTGATTTCACTTATTATACACTAACTGGAGTTAAAGTAATGACCTTATATATAATTTTGTGTCCGTTTATATATTATTGATTAGTAATCTACAAATGCATGTGATCGTTCAGTTTAGGCCATTTGGGAAACTCATCATTGATTCATTGTTTCATATGATACCAAATTACCAAAGTCATGAAGTGATTTAAGAACTAATGTTTGTGTATCTTTTTTTTCTTTATATAATTGATTTAGAGGGTATTTTAAATATCGTTGGACATATTTTAAAGTGGTTGAGAGTTAATAATGAGATAGATATGTGATTTTAGTGAAGAAAAAAAAATATTTTGAATTATAAGATAGGTAATGGATAATAATGTTTAACGATAATAAAAAAATAAGCTTAATTGTATTTTTGGTCCGTCCTATTTTATCATGTTCACGAAAGTAGCTTCCCTTTTTAAATCAAAGTTTTCGTCTCTCAATTTTCATGTTGACATTTAGATCACAATTCGTATTTTTGCCTCCAAAATGATGGTTTTCCCCCCTAAATTTTAGCCCCAAAAATGGTATTTTCTCTTCATATTCAAAATTCATGGCACCATTTTTACAAGCTAAAAGTTTAAGTTGAGACCATAATTGCAACATAAGCGATAATCGAAAAGTTGACTATTTTCGTAAGCGTGTGATAGGGGAATAAAACATAGATGACATGAACCAAACTATGATTAGAAAATACGAGACTGAGGCCCAACCGACCTAAGATATCATCCCAAAACATTCATTTACACATAATCGAGAAGATAATCACATATTTTCTCACTTTTCAAAAATTAAGTCTTTATTTAACATTTTTTTTTCGAGGAGTGAAGATGCTCATAAAATTCACCGCGCCAAGTGAGAAAAGGTGTCATCGACTTGGGATCCTAAGATAAATGAGTTGTTGATTCAACTAGTGTATACCCCTAACTAAAATGTACTCAATTGGTTCATACACAACACAAATAAATAACCATCTATGAAACAAGTATTAAAGTTTTCTGGTTGCTCAAATTGATCCTCACATGTCACAGGGAAAAATAATATTATGGCACCTGCTAATACTTCTGCTGCTGCTTTATCTGAAACTGAATATCTGAAAAACATCATTAACATTGAAGTCCTAGAAGAGTTAAGTTTAGCAGATTGTAGCATCTACAAGGTTCCTCACAATCTCCGAAAAGTGAAACAAGAAGCTTACACTCCTCAATTAATCTCAATTGGTCCAATTCATCTTGGAAAACATGAACTTCAACCGATGCAAGAACACAAAAAAAGGTATTTCCTTTTCTTCTATGAGCGTCTATCTCAATTCAATCAACAATCAATGATCAAGAACTACAAACTCTATCTCGAAAACAAAGAACAAGAAATAAGAAAATGTTATGCAGAGAAATTTCCCCACATAAGCAAAGAAAAATTTGTGGAAACAATTTTGTTGGATGCCGTTTTCATCATGGAGCTTTTGTTAAGAAATAGTTCATGGAAATCGGATACATCAAAACATGAACATGAATACGTGCAATCCAAGTCATTTAGATGGAAACATAGTGATGATTACATTCTAACACAAGCTTGGCTCAGCAAAAGCATCACAAGAGACTTGATTTTGTTGGAAAATCAGATACCTTTTTTTGTATTGAAGCATCTTTACGACACTGTCGTCCCTAACGACGACAAAAAAACCAATCATGAAAATTTTCTTGATCTTGCACTCGAGTATTTTGCATTCTACGACACTCAGAAATCGTCATCACTTGAAACGAAGTTTGTTTTGGATAAGAATCAGACAAAGAAATATTATTTTGTGAGTGGCGTCATTGGTGATGTTGGTAGTGGTAATTCAGTTACCAAGAAAAAACATTCTGATAAATCTATGAGCAATAACCATGGGTTTCAAGGTCCCAAACATTTCACTGATCTGGTTAGGTTTTTTTACCTTCCAGCTGATTTAGGAAAGAGTGATTGTTCTCATATTTTCCCAAGAACAGTAACAAAGTTAATGGATTCTGGTGTGAGTTTTGAGAAAGTTGTGGGGAGAAGATTACTAGACATAACATTTGAGAAGAAACCATTTCTGAGTTATTTTCTCTGCTTAGGTTGTTTACCTTCCTTTTCATGTTTGAACCATTTCAAAGCACGTCTCAGGATTCCGCAATTGAAGGTTGATCACACAACAGAATGTGTTTTAAGGAACCTCATTGCCCTAGAACAATGTCAGTATCAAGAACAACCTTATATATGCAATTATGTTTCACTTGTTGATTCTCTTATACATACACAAGTTGATGTTGATTTGTTGGTTGAGAAGGAAGTGATTGTGCATGAAATGGGAAGTGATAAAGAAGTGGCAATGCTTGTTAATGGTCTTTGTAAACATGTTGTGGTGAATTCAACTTGTTACTATGAAATTATTAACGAGCTTAATAAGCATTATCAGAATATTTGGAACCGTACCATGGCTGCATTGTGGTTGGTTTATTTTAGAGATGCTTGGAGAGCTAGTTCTACTTTGGTTGGGATTGCTTTTCTTGTTTACACAGCATTCAACTTTGTACGTCTTGCCAAAATTCTCTTCTACTAGAGAAACTTGAAAATGTATAATTCATATATAGTTTGGATCATTATCGTAACTAGTTTTAAGTGTGTGCGCGCGCACGCGCATTATGTATAATTCTATTGTTGTTGAAAAGAGTGTTATGTGTTAGCTTGTTTGCTAATGAATAAATGGTATTATTGTGTAATGTAAGATTAATCTTTGAATTTTAATTGTACCACTACAATATTACGGTGTTGAAGGGTTTATGCAAAGATGTGAATGATTATGCAATAAACGTGAGGAGTTTAAGATTTTAAATTGAGTTGCGGCTAGGTTATCGCAAATTTGTAGAGATAATTGGTAAGTCTAATTTGAATCGGAATGCAAGCGGATCATTCCTGTTCTAAGGGTATTCACTTTTATAATGCCCTATATCGAACAAGCGGATGATACTTGTGTGACATTGTGGTGTCAATGTCATGTAATGTAAGATTAATCTTTGAATTTTAATTGTACCACTACAATATTACGGTGTTGAAGGGTTTATGCAAAGATGTGAATGATTATGCAATAAACGTGAGGAGTTTAAGGTTTTAAATTGAGTTGCGGCTAGGTTATCGCAAATTTGTAGAGATAATTGGTAAGTCTAATTTGAATCGGAATGCAAGCGGATCATTCCTGTTCTAAGGGTATTCACTTTTATAATACTCTGTATCGAACAAGTTGATGATACTTGTGTGACATTGTGGTGTCAATGTCATGTAATATTGTCCCTAAAAAAATGTCATGTAATATTGACCAACCACAATGTGACAAGTGGTTTTCTACTCTCTCTTTTATAAAGATTGTTTGCTTTTTGTTATTTTTTAAAGTAGAGGGTGATACGTGGCACAATGTGGTTGGTCAATGTCACATGACATTGACACCACATTGTCACACACACAGGTGTTATCTAAGGTTAGCTATATGCCGCACCAAGCCCCAACGATCTAAATTTATATAAATAATAAATTCATATTTTGTTTAATGACATAAAATTATAATATACTCCTCCCGGTCCGTAATATAAGAAACTTTTCAACAAAAAAAATTGGTCGCTAAGAGATGTTGTATGACATGGTGTATTTAATGAAGGCATATTCGGAACTTTGTTAACAAAACTTCATTAGTTAATGTGTTTTTGGTATCGATAATTTTTGGTTTTCTTTCTTATATAAAGGACCGAAAGATGTAAAATGGAATCAAGTAAAACAATAGATGGGGGCTAGAATAAAGAAAAACCCATAAGAAATAAATCTACTACAATATATGAAAAGAGATTACTACCAAATTTACTTAACTGCCCATATCTAATATTTCTCCCTGACTTTTTACTTCAATAATGAAGGTTAGCTTTGTCATTTTATCAAATTTTGGGTACCAATTTTACATAATTGCCCAACTTCTATTCTTTGTTGTTACTGTTTTTTTAACACCATTAGGGATATTATGGTCATTTGCGTTGAAAGAGACACGTATTTGAGTGATGTCAGCATGCTTTAATCCAACTCTTTTTGACCAACTATTCACCAATTTCAAATTTCAAAAGTTCCTTTATTCATTTTATATTCCCTCATTCCCTTATTTTCTCTTTTTTTTCTCTCTTCACTTCTCTCATCTTTCCTTCTCATCTTCTTTTTCTATTCTATTTTTTTTAATCTAAGTCCTTTCTAACTCTTCTTCTACTTTATTTTTGCAAAAAATGTAAATATGTAAAAACACAAGATGAAATGGAGATCAACAATATAATAGGTATAAAGTTCATCTTTTTCACTATTTTCTTGCTACATATTATTTTTAAAAAATTAATTTATCTTCTTGAAAAGGAAAAATAACAGATATAACATAACCAGATGTAATCATCATTAACACGGGTATGTTTTTTCTTCCACCATATTACTTTTAAAAATCATCCTTATTTTCTAGAGCTTCATCATAGATATACAAATCATAAAAAATATAGCCAGCAAAAACAACTATAACTTTTCATATCTATTTATTTATTTCTTTCTACTTTTATTAAAATAAAATATCTGTTTGTTGAAATTTTTCCATAAAAACCCAACAAAGAAGATTATTATGGATTTATTTTAAATGGTTTGTATGATAAAAAACACACATTTTGTAGAAACAAAACTGCACTTTCTTTGTTAGAAAAAAAAAATGAGAACCATGTTACTTTTAACATCTTTACTTTCTTCAGCTGCATCATCAATGTTCAAATCAAAACAAATAAAGACAGCAAGACCAAATATAATTTTTTTATCTATTTATTTACTTCTTTCTACTTTTTTTTTAAATATTATGTTTATTAAAAATTATATCATAAAAAATCAACTTTAACATTTTTATGGTTTATATGAAGAAGAAAAAAAGCACATGTTTTAAAAAAAAAATGCACTTTCTTTGTTAGAAGAATGAAACATTTTTTTTATTATCAACAAAAGATTTCAAATATATATTTTTCTTTTGATTTACCAATTGAAAAACTTATTTGTTAACCGGATTTTGTTTTATAAAATATCCCAACATAAAAATTTCTTCTTTTTCTCTATCAACAGTAAATAAAGTATATTTTCTATTTATTTATTTTTAAAAAACTTACAGAAAAATATATATAAGAAAGGAAAATAATTCAAATAGATCCAATATATTACATGAATTGAGAAGAAGAAAAAATACAAAAGAACCCGGATCTAAAATAATATTTTGATTGTTTTTGTTGCATGTATGCCATGAATGTAAAAGAGAACCGCTTTGAAGATAATTGAAAAGAAGCCAAGAGATAAAGAAATTGATTAAATAGCTCTACTATGTCATATGATGCGATTTCTAATGGTGGTTGGCGAGAAAGATGCCTCTGATTGTCATTATTTTTTGTGGGATTTATAGAGGTGGGTGAGGGAAAAATAATCATGGTTTTGATTTTGAGTATGGTGGTCGGATTTGGTCTAAAATGAAGAGAGAAGATGTTGGTTGTTGGATGAGAACCAATAAGAAGAAGATCACGCGCACATACATTACAAGAAACATTACATTTTGCTAGGGATTTTGACAAGGGTTTGAAACCCCTGGCAAATTTGTCAGGGAAAATACCAAGGAGAACCGATGGAATTCAACACAAGGGTTTGCCCCTCGGATATTTTCAAAAGCCGTCGTTTTTTTTTTGGCGCCAGTTTGAATTTTCAAAAGTTGATGGAATCTTTGCTGTGTTAGAGAAAACCGAGGGAAAATACCAAGGAATGCCCCTCAGATGGGAAAAATTCAAAGTATTCCCTGCTGTGTTTCAGTTGACTTGACAAGGGCTTGCAACCGGTTGCAGGCATGCCAGGGCCATAACCCCTCAGATTTCCGTCGCTTTTTCCTATCCGCTCTGATTCTATTTCTGCGCCTAGCTATGCTAGGATTTGACCAGCTGTGTGAGGGAAATGCCCCTCATAGAATCCCTGGTTTTTCCCCTCCATATATAAGAGAAGCACCGGTCTTTTAACAGGTTGCATAGCACTAAGAAAATTTTCTTCACTTAAAACACAACACCTTCCCACAACACATTGTTCAAACTTAATTTATTTCGTAAAAAATTCTTCATTTGTTATATGTTTTTATCACAATATTACTTTTTACTACTTATTAATGTTATTTGCAGTTGATGCCTCCTGTTGTTAGCTATTGCTCCAACTCTTGCTGTTTTTGGATTGCATTGCAAATCTTCTATCGTAAAGCTTCAACAAGTTAGTGATTTTTTTTCCTCATAACACTATAACTGATATACATGTTGATGATATGTTCTAAAATATGCTGACTGTTTGGTAAAATAATTTTTTTTTCGAAAATCTGAAAAAACAATATTATCATGATAATTTATTTTTGTTTTTTCATATTATTATGCATGAATGTTGGTTTATTTATTCAAATTTGCAAAACATATGCATGTTATTTTTTTTTTTTTTGTGATAAAATGAAATATATGCATGTTGTTTTTATTGTGATAAAATGAAATATAAGCATGTTTTTTTTTGTGATAAATTGAAATATATGCATGTTGTAGTAGAATGTTAAAAAAAAATGGTCAAACACTAAGCTTTATAGTACATTATGTTTTTTTTAATAATAAACTGTAATTTGTTTAAAGAAAAATAGGACATGTTTCTTAAGAAAAATAGGACATTTCGGTACTTTGTTTAAAAAAGAAAAAATTAATTTAGGGCCAGAACATTTCGGTACTGTTTTTTAAGAAAGAAAAAATAGGACCAGTCTATTCTGCACCTAGGTATGGTGTTTTTTTTAATAAATTAAATCTGTTTTTATATTTAAAAATCTGTTTAATAAATTTAAATTAAAACTATGTTATAATTATTATTTTTTAAACTGAAATATGTTTTTAATAAATTAAAAACAGTTTATAAATTAAAACTAATCAAAGCTTAGGAAAATAAAAATACTTCATAAAAAATAATATACTAAAAATGTTTACTGTTGGAAAACAATTTTTTAAAATAGTGTATTAAAAATCAGGTTTTTTTTTTAAATTAAAACTTTGTTAAAATCTGTTTTTTTAATGAATTAAAATTTGTTATTATATTTTATCAAATTATAAAATAAAACAATATAATATAATAATGCCTATTGTTTAAAAATCTGTTTTTTGATAAACTAAAAAGAGTTTTTTACTTAAAACTAATAATAAAAAAGCGATAAACTAATAAGCCCTTTTATTGAAAATAATTATTATATGTTTGCACGTATAATAGTTATTTGTTGTTTGCGCGTAATATTAAATGTTTGCGCATAAAATTGTTATTTGTTGATTGCGCGTTAAATAAATTAATTCGTTTGCGCGTACAATTTTATTTTATCGTTTATGCGTAAATTTTTGTTTGTTTGCACGTAATGTTAGTTTTCTCGGTTGAGTAATCATTTTTTTGGCATGGAGTGTGTCGATGAAGTTGGTGAACGTGCAGAAGATGTAGTCTTATGAATATTTTCGTAGTTGGATGTACGATATGACGTTTCCGGGAAGAACTGGACTAAAACCGCAATTTGTGGAAGGAGTTGACGGATTTATTTCATGGGCATGGGCGCAAGAAATTTGTAGAGATGAGGGAGGAATTAGATGTCCATGTCTAAAATGTAGGTGCAAACATATAATTACCGATCCAGGAGATGTGAAGAAACACTTAACAAGAGTTGGTTTTATGCATAATTATTGGCTTTGGATATATAATGGTGAAATTTTTCAGAATTTTGCGGTAGGGGTTGATGTAGTATTTTTGCATCAAACAAGATAAGTATTTATAAATCGTCTCCTCAGGGACTAGTGCGATATCATGGACCGTTCGACACGAAATATCATTCTAAGTTAAAAGATTGATTGTTTGTTTGTTTAACTACATAAACTAAAGTGTAAAAGTAAATGTTGAGAGTAACAAGGCATAGAAACGTTGGAATTAGGGTTCCCTGATTAAGCGTCAAACATAACCTATTAATCACGTATAATGACTCTAGCGTTTTACCAATATTATCACGTATCGCTCAACAAGATTATTCGTGTCCAAATAATCTCGTGAAACCAATTTTATTCTTCGATAGTTGATTTCTCAAACTATTGAACAATCCAATTGTCGATCGTATCGTTTAATCGACGATTTCTCAATCTATTCAACGATCCGAAAGTTTTACGTTCCGATACTGTGTGTGATTATCAAAACATCAATCCTATGTCTAGAATTGTTGTTTTGATAGATGAATATTCTAAACCTAGATTCAAAGGTACTTTTCAATAACAATTAAATCAAAGATAGGAATTAGATTGCAAGAATAACTTCAATATCATGTAAATTGCTAGAATCATATAATACAAGATCAAAGGATTACATTTTAGGCTCAATCAAGTACCTCTAATCCCAACTAAGAAGAATTAGCTCATCATTGTCATGTGAACTTTACAAAAGTGGAAGAAAAGTTGTGAATCCATGCCAAGACTTTGATTTCTCCAAGGATCTTGATGAATTCTCACTCAATCACTCTTGCTCTATGAATACCCAAGATTTTCGCCCTGTTCTCTCTCTAAAATTCTAATTGATCCCTTCTAAAAATGAAAGAGGAGGCTTTTATAGAGTTTCTGATCTGCATGTACTCGCCTCGCGAGCAGAATCACTCGCCATGGCGAGTTGCGCTTTCTTCGCCTATGGGTTTTTTTGCCACGTCACCTCTGAAGAGTTTTGGTCGCCCTAACTCGCCTCGCGAGTAAAATCATGCGCCATTGCGAGCTCTGCTCGCCTCTAGTTCGCCATGGCGAGTTGAAGGCGAAGGGAGAAAAACTCTCTGCCATGTGCTCGCCTTGGTTTCGCCGTTGCGAGTTGGTGGCGAGCTGCTCGCCTTTCCTTGCTCGCCGTTGCGAGTTGATGGCGAATTGCCATGATCTTTGCCTCTTTTTTCTTGGTTCTTTTCCTTCCTTGCTTGGTGCCTTGAGCTCAATTCCTGCACAAAAGGGATAGAGTAAGAGAAATAAAGCGTAATAGGACAATTATCATTTATCTCTCGGCTTTTCCTTAGATTACTTGTAAGATAAGTAATAAAAATGCCTTAATTCAAAGATGATTTTAACTACTTCACGGCACTTATCAAACTCTCCCCAACTTAACTCTTTGTTTGTCCTCAAACAAAAGATTGAAAACAAAGAAGTTCAATACAAGACACCAGTCAAAAGGTTTTAAAAACTTTTTCAGATGAATGATTCAAAGTGACTGCGCCTGCAAGTCTGAAGTTTCCGACTAACCTGGAAATCTACTGCAAATGTGAAATGAGTCCTAAGCACAAAGTTTATATCACACAGTTCAAGTCAATAACATACTTATTTACGAACCACACCTAACACTCTTCTCTGTAAGTAGATAAAACAAAGTAATTTAATGAGTGAGGGTTATGAACACACATCCGACAATCAAGTTAACATCCATATCAAGTTATGTGTCCATCCAAATATCATTTCAAAAAGCATAAAAGCATGGATCAAAAGGTCTTTGTGGGTTGTAACTTGGCTTGGCTACAAAAGAAAGGACATTTGTGGGTCATTGAATTCAAATGGCCAAGTATAAGGGAACATTCCTTCTATTTACATTCCAAAAAACAAATTTACAATAATCCCTTAATCACACCCTAGGTGTTTAAATATAATACACCTTGATCTTGACAACTTATTCTTTTCATCTCTTTTGGATCTTTCTATCTTTTTCTTTTTCTTCTTTTTCTTCTTATCATATACAACTTTTCTTCCTTTTCTTTTTGCATTTATAAACAATGTTGTCTTGATCACAAAATAAGATTACACCACTTTTCTTGACACTTGATTCACATATACCTTTTCTCCCCAACTTGAGTAAAACATACCCTATTTGAATGTTCCCCTATTCTATGGCAAAAGGGACAATTAAACAATGAAGGTTTTAGGGTTCAACAATTAAAAACATCTCAGAGTCCTGAATTGCGTCAAAATGAACTGGATTTTAAAAAAAAAAATTCTAAGGACAAATTCATCCAGCATTGTGCTTATGATTTGACAGTTCATAATTGAGGACTCTGATTCATTTGGCTCAAGTGGGTTAGCAAATACTCTCTCTTCTCACAAGGTAGGCTATTTGTGGTCAAATGTGTTTCACTCATTAACAAAAATGTGCCTTGATCATTTCCATGCCTTCATACGATTCAAAACAATTATTGGATTTAACATAAAACGACCGAGTTAAACAATGAATGCCGGTCTCCTTGCATATAGTACAACACATTGAGGTTTCCTCACATTTAGGCTAGAACTAAGTGGTTCACAAACAATTACATTATTGCGGAGAACTAAATGAAATGAAATTTGTGCAAAGTACTCGTTTCAGATTCAAGTAAACATCTAGAAAAACTGGAAACTTGTACCTTGGTTTGGCGCTTTTCTCGCAACATTTATCATTATCACTCATCTGAGATGCTCAATCTTTTTGGCTATCTTTCAAGCACTTTTGAAATTTGAAGCTTTTGAGCATTTTCTTTGAAATTCGAGTAAGAGTGATACACAATATTTCGAACTTCCACATTTTCACAATTAACACAAAATAAAGTACTTGATTATAACTACAGAACTAACAAACTTTTCAAACCACAATACGACATTTAACTAACATCAAAATACTGTTATCAAAGTACATCACAATACGAGTACTAAACAAGTACTAAACAAAATACCAATTAAACAGAGTTAGGAATCAAAGTGCCCAAAATAATAACATAAGCAAAAATTGTTTAAGAGTAACATCAAAATAGTGGCCAGATAAAGATAAAGAAGAAGAAAAGAATTGACTGAAAGCTTTTAAAATGTCACTCATTAAAAGGTGAGCTTTCAAGTCTTTTTCTTCTCATCCTTGCATATCATCCGATCCATCGTCATCGCCTCTTGTGGAGGTTGCACTGTGAACTTGCTCTTCATCATCCTGCTCCAAATCTTCATTACCAGCATCATGTCCCGCTTCAGCAAAATATTCACCCCCACCAAAGGCATTTGGCGTGTCCGCAGGCCAATTCACATAAGCCTGAAAAGCGAGGGGAGTCATGAACTGCTCCATAATCTCTGGGGGATACCCTGCCTGCTGCTGCATTAAGTACTGGGACTTCTGGAAGTAAGTGTTGGCCCGGTTTGTAGCGGATAGCATGTTCCAGGTATGCATGTTGCAGGTGTGCTGCCACTGAGCGTAGCTAGCAAAGTCAAAGGCAGCAGTGGGTGGGACTGGCATTGGGTCATTCTGGGGCTCAGGTTGAGGTGGAGGTGCATGGGATGATGAAGCTTGCTTGCATTTATCTTTCTTCTTGTCATTCATGATGAAGCGTTTAACAAACTCATCATCAATGGAGTTCTTAATCTTCTCATGAATTTGAGTTGGCATTCTCATCTTGGAGTCTTTGATCAAACCCATGATCAGTCCAGGAAAAGAAAGGCGGGTTTTCTTCTCGCTCTTTCCTTGAAGGGTGACAAGTTTCAATTCCCAAGCAATTGTGCGGGCAATGTCAACCTTTCTGCCTGTCATGATGTAGTGGATCAGAGGGCAAACATTAACAGTGCAGTCAGACAGATGACTATTGGGTTTGACATTATGGAGGATGAATTTGAAGATGAATTTGGCAGTATTATTCAATACTGCATATCTGGCTCTGAACTCCCTCCCTGCTTCACTCACATCGTAGCTCTCCCTCTCAAGCAAAATGGTTCTTTTAATCTCATCCCTCACAGAAACGATGTCAAACACTCCCTTATTTTGGTTCTCATGAAATGTATCGATTTCATCCGGATACCGCAATTGGAATGGGTTGCCCAAGTATTTGTTAATCGCTTCATGATCGAAGCGTATGGTTCTACCTCTCACAAAGGTTTCAAAAGTGAAGGGGTCGATGTGAGGGTTTTCTGGAAGAGCATTGGCGTAGAACTCACGCACCAGCTCGACATTCAAATTGGTTGTGGGATGGAGTAGTCTTTCCCACCCTTGATTTGTTAGAAGTCTCAACAACTCTTTATAAGGTCCCTCAGGGTTTATGTTGAAGACTTTCTCAGGCCACATTGTTTGTTTGAGTAATTCTACATAGCGGTCCTGGTGGAGGCGAGATTTAAATCTCTCTCTTTCGAAGGGTAGGTCACTTGTGGGTTGGGATGAAGACGGTTCACCTTTCTTTCGTTTTCCGGTTTGTGTGTTCTTAGGGGCCATATCTGCAAAACAATCAGAAAATCCATACAACACCATAAAACAATTAAATACAATATGGAAAACTGATAAACAAATTTAGCCAACAAAGAAAATTTAAGCCCTGAATTCTAAAACAACTCGCCTCGCGAGTAAGTTTACTCGCAATGGCGAGTTATGAACAAAATTCTGGGTTTCCTATGAATACTCGCCATTGCGAGTGATGAAACTCGCCATGGCGAGTTGACCCAGAATTTTGATTTTCTTCATTTTTTCACCAAAAATCATCAATTAAAAGGACCCTAACCCTAAATCTATCAATTCCGACCCCTATAAGGTCTATGAGATAAACTAAATCATGCATTTCGTTGACAAATCGAATTTGTCCCATACAACCCATTTTATTGAAAACTTTGTATACAAAAGGGTTTAACAAAAAACGTGGATTGGCATGAGTAGCATGTGAAATCTTGCATGATTTTGGTATATCTCATACATATAGTATCCATTATATAACTTATTCCCAAATTATACACTAACCTAGGGTTTGTTCATATATGATTTTCAATGAAAAATTAGAATGCAAACAAACCTGATTTGATGTTATGCAAGTGCAAAGATTGTGTTGGATTAGGAAGCTTGACTTGATTGGACTTGGTGAGGATTTGGGTGATTTCTTTTGGGAAATTTTCTTAGGGTTTGGAAATTTTCTTAGGGTTTGGGTGATGTTATGAGGGAAGAGAGAGAGATGAAACCGAAAGTGGGTAATGAGTGGTTGGGGGGAAGTTATTGAGGTTTAGGGTTAGTGGCTTTGGGAAATGTAACTGCCAATTCTGCGGTTACTCGCAACGGCGAGTGATTTACTCGCAATGGCGAGTGATTTGGTAGTCAACGCAGTCATTGAACATTTCACTCGCCATGGCGAGTGGTATTACTCGCCTCGCGAGTTGTAGCAGTTCAGGTTTTGTGTTTTCTTTGTGCTTCTGCTTGCCTTGTTATGCACTACTATTCCTACTCCTAATATGTATGCAAAACAATAAGAAAACTTACAAAATTGGGTTGCCTCCCAACAAGCGCTTGTTTAACGTCTTTTAGCTCGACGCCTTTTTCTTTTGAGTTCACGGATTGTCTAGTGAAATTGTCGATGTGAGCCGATCAACTTCACCACCAAAATAGGGCTTTAACCTCTGGCCATTCACTGTCCAGCTAGCTTTTGTAGCTGGGTCTTCGAGCTCCACTGCACCATATGGTTTAACTTCTTTAACCATGAAAGGACCAGACCATTTAGACTTCAATTTGCCTGGAAAGAGCCTCAATCGTGAGTTGAACAGCAAAACCATTTGTCCCGGTTTGAAGTGCCTTTGAACGATCTTCTTATCATGGTACTTCTTAACCTTTTCTTTGTAGAGTTTTGAAGATTCATAGGCTTGGTTTCTCATCTCTTCAAGTTGGTGCATTTGAATTTTCCTTTTTTCACCGGCTTTCTCATGATCGAAGTTCAACAGCTTGAGTGCCCAAAATGCCTTATGTTCGAGTTCAACCGGTAAATGACATGACTTGCCATAGACCATTTGAAAGGGAGTGAGCCTTATAGGAGACTTGTACGCTGTCCTATAGGCCCAAAGAGCTTCATCAAGCTTTGCCGACCAATCTTTTCGGGATGCCGAGACTGTTTTTTCAAGAATCTTTTTCACTTCTCGGTTTGAAACCTCGGCTTGGCCGTTTGTTTGTGGATGATAAGGTGATGCCACCTTATGTTTCACACCATAATGAGCAAGAGTCTTGGCTAATTGTGTGTTGCAAAAGTGTTAACCTCCATCGCTTATTAGAACTCTTGGTGTTCCGAAGCGGGTGAAGATATTCTTCTTTAGAAACTTCACCACCGTCTTGCTATCGGCTTTTGGCGATGCGACGGCCTCCACCCACTTTGAGACATAGTCAACGGCTACCAAGATGTATTCATTGGAGTATGATGAAGGGAAAGGGCCGACAAAGTCAATACCCCAACAATCGAACACTTCCACTTCAAGAATGCTTTGTAAAGGCATTTCATTCCGCTTTGACATTGATCCGGTTCTTTGGCATTCATCACAAAACTTGCAATGAGTGTAGGCGTCTTTGAAAAGTGTCGGCCAATAAAAACCGGATTGAAGTACTTTTGCGGCGGTTCTCTCCCCGTTGAAGTGACCTCCATAAGGGGAATTGTGGCATTGCCACAATATTTTCTTTGCCTCTTCATTATCAACACACCTACGCAAGAGGTTATCGGCTCCAATCTTGAACAAGTATGGCTCATCCCATACATAGTGATTGGCTTCGTGGAGGAATTTCTTGTGTTGTTGCCAAGTAAAGTCTTCGGGAATGAACTCGGTTTCTTTGTAGTTCGCCATATCGGCAAACCATGGCCTTTCATTGATTGCAAACAACTTTTCGTCGGGAAATTCCTCACGAACTTCCGGTTCATTCTTTGTCACTTCTTTGTTCATTAGCCTTGATAGGTGGTCCGCTACAAGATTCTCCGTGCCTTTCTTGTCCTTTATCTCTAAGTCAAACTCTTGAAGTAGCAACATCCACCGGATGAGCCTTGGTTTTGAGTCGGACTTAGTGAGAAGATACTTGGTGGCTGCATGGTCAGTGTACACCACAATCTTGGAGCCTACAAGGTATGAACGAAACTTTTCCAATGCATACACTATTGCAAGTAATTCCTTTTCTGTGGTAGCATAATTAATTTGTGCTTCATTTAAAACTTTACTTGCATAGTGTATAGCATGGAAGATTTTGTTCTTGCGTTGACCTAATACCGCACCAACAGCATAATCACTAGCATCGCACATTAATTCAAAGTTTAAGTTCCAATTAGGAGCTGTGATTATTGGTGCGGAGGTCAACCGATCTTTTAAAGTTTCAAATGCAATTAGGCAGTCATTATCAAAAACAAAAGACTTATCTTTGTTGAGCAAGTTGCTCAATGGCTTTGCTATCTTTGAGAAGTCCTTGATGAATCTTCGGTAGAAACCGGCATGGCCGAGAAAACTACGAACGCCTTTGACATTGACTGGTGGTGGTAGCTTCCCTATTACATCAATCTTTGCTTTGTCAACTTCTACGCCTCTTGATGAGATCTTGTGACCAAGTACTATGCCCTCAGTCACCATAAAATGGCATTTCTCCCAGTTAAGTACAAGATTGGTTTCTTTACACCGTTTCAGTACGGTGTCTAAATTATTCAAGCATACATCATAGGATGATCTGAAAACAGAGAAATCATCCATGAATACCTCAATGCTCTTCTCAATCAAATCAGAGAATATAGCTTGCATACACCTTTGAAATGTTGCGGGCGCATTGCATAGGCCGAACGGCATCCTTCTATATGCAAAGATTCCAAAGGGACAAGTGAATGCCGTCTTCTCATGATCCTCTGGGTTGACTGTAATTTGATTGTAGCCCGAATAGCCGTCAAGGAAACAATAATATGCTTGCCCGGACAACCGTTCAAGCATTTGATCCATGAAAGGTAATGGAAAATGGTCTTTCCTTGTGGCTTGGTTAAGTCTCCGATAATCAATACACATCCGCCATCCTGTGACGGTTCTTGTTGGTATGAGCTCATTTTTTTCATTCTTTACCACTGTCATACCACCTTTCTTCGGCACTACTTGTACCGGGCTTACCCAAGAACTATCCGAGATAGGATAGATCATGCCGGCCTCAAGTAACTTAACCACTTCCTTGCGAACTACTTCTTTCATTGTAGGGTTTAATCAGCGTTGAGGTTGAGCCACCGGTTTGAAGTTGTCCTCCATATTGATCTTATGCATACAATATGAAGGTCTAATACCTTTAAGGTCAGACAATTTCCAGCCTATTGCCTCCTTGTTGCGCTTGAGCACTTCAACCAATTTCTTTTCTTCATTCTTTGACAAAGAGCTGCTAATGATCACTGGTTTTGTGCCATCGTCTTGAAGAAACACATATTTGAGATGTGATGGCAAGACTTTCATTTCAATCTTTGGTTCTTCCACCTTGTCTTTGTCTTTCAATTCCTCCATTTTTGCTTTATTTGGAGGAATCTCCTTCAAAGTTTCAAGCTCTTTCAGGCATTCTTCAATCTCCTTCTCCTCTTCTACACTAAGAACATTTAGTGCATCAGTGAGCACTCTTTCAAGAGTTGTAGGCTTATGCAATTGCTTCCTCGTATCCATGATCACCTCATCCATTGCATCTACCCTGAAACAAGCTCCTTTGTCTTTGGAATGTTTCATTGCATCATGGAGATTGAAGTTGATCTCTTCATTATCGAGCCGCACCTTCATCAATCCATCATCATAATCTATCATCATGCGTGCAGCAAGCATGAATGTTCTACCAAGAATTAGTGGCACATCATCGTCCTCTTCGATATCCATGACCACAAAGTCAACGGGGAACACAAATTTATCCACTTTAACTAAGACGTCCTCAGCTATTCCCATTGGTCGGGTTATGGATTTATCGGCCAGCTGGAGGGTCATTTTTGTTAACTTAAGATCTAGGGCACCGACCCTCGTGACAACTGAGTATGGAATAAGATTGATACTTGAGCCTAAATCAATTAAAGCTTTACCGACATTGACGCCTCCAATAGCCACGGGCAATGTGACTCTTCCGGGATCTTTCTCTTTTTTCGGCAAACGTCTCTGGATGATTGCACTACAATTTGCGTCCAATTGAATGGTTTCTTCATCACTATATCGACGCTTCTTGGATAGAATTTCTTTCATAAACTTGGCGTAGGTCGGCATTTGTTCAAGAGCCTCGGCAAAAGGGATGTTGATCTCTAATCTTTTGAAAATATCAAGGAATCTCTTGAAATGCTTTTCCACGTCTTTCTTTGATTGAGCTTTTGGATATGGAAACTTGTGAGCCGGCACATACTTCCCGACTTCTTTCTTCTTGTTCTTCCCCACATCCTTTTCAACTAATTCTTCCTTTTTTTGATTTTTTTCTTTTTTATTTTCAACTAAACTTCTATTATTTACATCCTCATCGCTACTATGTACATCTACCACCTCCTTCTCATTCTCTTCTCCATCTACCTCTTCTTCATTATCAACAACTTGCCTCTCCACCTCCAAGTTATCACCAATCCCTTGTCCAATTACCTTGCCACTTCTGGTAGAAATGGCTTTGCATTGCTCGTTCTTTCCATTGTTGCCATTGTTGGGATTGTTTTGCGTATTAGCTGTGAAGGTCCCTCCTTGTTGATTTGCCAATATTTGTGAGATTTGGCTTAAGTGTTGAGCTTGTTGTCCCATTTGCGTCTCAAGATTCTTTATAGACGCGGTGTTGTTTTGTTGATTGGCCATTGTTAGTTGCGTGAATTGGTTGAGGGTGTCTTCAAGCTTTTGTGTTCTATCTTGTTGTGGTGGATATTGTTGAAAGTTGTTGTTGAATGGCTGTTGATTTGAAGGTCCGGCAGTAGACCTCCATGGTTGCCCGAAGTTATTTCCCCTTTGAAAATTGTTGTTATTCGGGTATCGTTGTTGATTTGAATTCCCCGAATATTGACCTTGGAATTGTCCCGGTCTTTGTTGATTTCCCACATAGTTAACTTCTTCTTCAAGCGGTGGACAATAACCTGTCTGATGGTCACCGGAGCACATCTCACAAAAGTGAATTTGTTGATGCCGTTGTTCTCTTTGCAATTGTTCTTTGATGAGTTTCGGCATCTCTTTCATTTGGTTCTTCATATCTTCGAGTTGTTGAGTCAAAATTTTGTTTTGTGCTAGATTTGCATCGCTTGACCCCAACTCAAGAATTCCGGGCTTCCGGAGTGCCCCACTTCGATTATGTTTAGCTGCTCTATCATTGAGTGACATCTTGTTAATGATATCGACGACTTCTCTAGGACTCAGAGCCATCAATGAACCATGCGCAGCCGCATCAAGAATGAGTTTTGGCTCCGGTTGCAATCCTCCTTGGAACATATGGATCTGAGTTGTATCGTCAAATCCATGCTTAGGACACTTTCTTAGTAATGATTTGAAGCGCTCCCATGCTTCACATAATGATTCGTCAGCTCCTTGTGCGAACATGGCTATTGCGGTTTTGGTGTCCATGTGTCTATGATCCGGGAAGAATCTCTCTTGAAACGCTTTCTCCAATGCATTCCAATCTTTAAGAATATCCGGTGGTTGATCGAGATACCACTCCCGAGCTTTACCGATGAGTGAATGCTGAAACAACCTCAATAACCCTGCTTCTTCTTCAGCCTCGGATGCGCCAAGACTATTTGCTAAAGCATAGAACACTGAGAGATGTTGATACGGGTCTTCATGGTCTAACCCGGCAAAGGGATGATTAGAAACAAGTTGTATGGTGCCGGACTTTAGTTCCACTTGCTTTTCCTTTTCCTTTCCAAGGTGTGCTAGCCTTCTTGGACTTGTCCAACACGGCATCACACTTTGATTAGCTTCGGGTTGAGCCATTGTTTCTTCTATGATTGTAGGTAAAGAAGGAGTGAAAGTTGAAGTTCCTTCTTGTTGTACTTGCTTGGCTAGTATCTTCTCCCTTCTTGTTTTGCTATTGTTTCTGCGAGCCGTTCTTTCAATCTCAGGATCGTATTCTAGGTCTCGTGGAGGAACTGTACCTCGCATACAAAAGTTCAAAGATCTATCCAAACGAGATTAGTAACAAAAAGGTTAATGAACGAATCTATTCACAAAAATGAATAAGTACAAAATTGTCTTAAAACGATAAACTAGTCGTACTATCTATGATATCTAAACGCCAGTCCCCGGCAGCGGCGCCATTTTGATGTAGTATTTTTGCATCAAACAAGATAAGTATTTATAAATCGTCTCCTCAGGGACTAGTGCGATATCATGGACCGTTCGACACGAAATATCATTCTAAGTTAAAAGATTGATTGTTTGTTTGTTTAACTACATAAACTAAAGTGTAAAAGTAAATGTTGAGAGTAACAAGGCATAGAAACGTTGGAATTAGGGTTCCCTGATTAAGCGTCAAACATAACCTATTAATCACGTATAATGACTCTAGCGTTTTACCAATATTATCACGTATCGCTCAACAAGATTATTCGTGTCCAAATAATCTCGTGAAACCAATTTTATTCTTCGATAGTTGATTTCCCAAACTATTGAACAATCCAATTGTCGATCGTATCGTTTAATCGACGATTTCTCAATCTATTCAACGATCCGAAAGTTTTACGTTCCGATACTGTGTGTGATTATCAAAACATCAATCCTATGTCTAGAATTGTTGTTTTGATAGATGAATATTCTAAACCTAGATTCAAAGGTACTTTTCAATAACAATTAAATCAAAGATAGGAATTAGATTGCAAGAATAACTTCAATATCATGTAAATTGCTAGAATCATATAATACAAGATCAAAGGATTACATTTTAGGCTCAATCAAGTACCTCTAATCCCAACTAAGAAGAATTAGCTCATCATTGTCATGTGAACTTTACAAAAGTGGAAGAAAAGTTGTGAATCCATGCCAAGACTTTGATTTCTCCAAGGATCTTGATGAATTCTCAATCAATCACTCTTGCTCTATGAATACCCAAGATTTTCGCCCTGTTCTCTCTCTAAAATTCTAATTGATCCCTTCTAAAAATGAAAGACGAGGCTTTTAAAGAGTTTCTGATCTGCATGTACTCGCCTCGCGAGCAGAATCACTTGCCATGGCGAGTTGCGCTTTCTTCGCCTATGGGTTTTTGCCACGTCACCTCTGAAGAGTTTTGGCCGCCCTAACTCGCCTCGCGAGTAAAATCATGCGCCATTGCGAGCTCTGCTCGCCTCTAGTTCGCCATGGCGAGTTGAAGGCGAAGGGAGAAAAACTCTCTGCCATGTGCTCGCCTTGGTTTCGCCGTTGCGAGTTGGTGGCGAGCTGCTCGCCTTTCCTTGCTCGCCGTTGCGAGTTGATGGCGAATTGCCATGATCTTTGCCTCTTTTTTCTTGGTTCTTTTCCTTCCTTGCTTGGTTCCTTGAGCTCAATTCCTGCACAAAAGGGATAGAGTAAGAGAAATAAAGCGTAATAGGACAATTATCATTTATCTCTCGGCTTTTCCTTAGATTACTTGTAAGATAAGTAATAAAAATGCCTTAATTCAAAGATGATTTTAACTACTTCACGGCACTTATCAGGGGTCAATGCACAAGCTTCTACTAGCCATGGTGGAACAAATGTGGAAACAAATGTGGAATACAATGAAGATGTCAATATAGAACAATTCAACATGATGGACGATATGGTTGCGAACGCTTTAGGGGTGGAATTGTCTTACGGTGATGATGTTGAAGATGATGAAGAGGAACAACCCCCGAATGAGAAGGCGCATAGATTTTACCGATTGTTGAGTGAAATGAATACACCTTTGTATGAAGGGTCTTCGCACTCTAAGCTATCTATTTGTGTGTGGCTTTTATCTCATAAGTCGAATTATCTTAATCCTGATGATGGTTTGGATGATATTACGAAGATGTTGAAGGTCGTAACTCCGTTCAAAGATAATCTGCCAACTACTTATTATGATGCCAAGAGGTTGGTGATGAAGTTGGGATTATCAGTTAAAAAGATTGATCGTTGTAGAAATGGATGCATGCTGTTTTAAGACAATGGGTTTGGGATAAATGATGGAGCATTGGAGGAATGTAAATTTTGTCAAAGCTTAGGTACAGGTCTAGCACGCAGAAACGAGTGGCGGTTAAGTCAATGTTTTACTTGCCAGTAATACCAAGATTACAAAGACTGTTTGCAGTGATGAAAACTGCTGATAAAATGATGTGGCATCCTTCAAATGGAATTCCCGGAGTGATGCGACATCCTTCTGACGGTGAAGCGTGGAAACACTTTGATCGAGTTCATCCTGATTTTGCAGCAGATCCACAGAATGTGAGACTTGGATTATGCTCTGACAGTTTCCAGCCATATGTCCAATCTTCTGCAAAACCATATTCTTGTTGGCCAATCATTGTAACCCCGTATAATCTCCCTCCCGAGATGTGCATGACAAAACCCTACTTGTTTTTGAGTTATATGGAAAGGATGTCTTTCCCCGTTCTTTAGAGAAAGTGGATTAAGGAATGTATAACGACTGCAACAGCTTCACTCTTAGTCAATGGTAGCCCAAGTGATGAGTTTCCTTTAGAGAGGGGGCTGGCCAAGGAGATACTCTCTCCCCTTTTCTTTTTTTGTTAGTTGCGGAGAGGTTGAACATTATTATGAAGTCGGTGGTTGCGAGAAATATTTTTGAAGGCTACAAAGTTGGGGCGCCTTCCTCAGTATTAATTACTCATCTTCTGTTTGCTGACGACACTTTGATTCTTGGAGTGAAGAGTTGGGCGAATGTCCGGGCTATGCGAGCGGTTTTGGTGTTGTTCGAGGCTATGTCTGGTTTGAAAGTAAATTTTAATAAAAGTATGTTGGTGGGTGTCAATGTTTCTGATTCTTGGCTGCATGAGGGAGCATTTGTCCTCCGCTGTCGAGTGGGGAAAGCGTTGTTTGTGTATTTAGGTCTTTCTATCGGTGGTGATCTGCGTCGATTGATTTTTTCGGAACCTCTTCTGCGTAGCATTAAATCAAGAATGTCTGGGTTCAATAGTCGGTTTTTATCGTTTGGTGGCCGGTTAGTTCTTCTAAAGTCTGTCTTGACCTCTCTACCTGTCTATGCTCTTTCCTTCTCCAAGGCTCCGTCAGTTTAATGTGAAAGATACTTGGAGATGGCTGCTGGATCATTCTGTAGGTTATACAGTTCGTAGCGCCTATCGGTTTTTGACTTCTCAGGACATCCCTCAAGTGGAAGGTGCAGATGCTCTAGGTTGGCATAAACATGTTCTGCTTAAGGTCTCAATTTTTGCTTGGAGGTTGTTAAAGAATCGGTTGCCTACAAGGACAAACTTGGTGCATCGTGGTATCCTTTCTGACACCGCAACATGTTGTTTGTTAGGGTGCGGTGCCAACGAGACTTTTGAGCATTTATTCATTTCTTGTGATTTTTACGGTACTCTGTGGTATTAGATCCGGTCTTGGCTTGGTGTCTCAGGTCCAGATCCCATTAATGTATTAGATCATTTCATTTAGTTTACTCATTCAGCAGGTGGCGTGCGAGCAAGGTGCTCTTTTATGCAGCTTGTTTGGTTGCTTTGTGCATGGATCATTTGGAATGACCGTAATCAAAGGTTGTTTAACAATATAGGAAGTTCTATTGATAAGTTGTTGGATAAAGTAAAGCGGTACTCTCTTTGGTGGCTAAAAGCTAGTAATGTCGTTTTTGTTTTTGGTTTTCATTTGTGGTGGTCAAGTCCCATGACTTGTTTGGGAATTGACTAATTTTTTATTGACATTGAATATCTGTAATTATCTGGGGTCTCCTTAGTACACCTTGTACTTTGGAGAGTCCATGGTTTGTTAATATATAAGTTCCATTTTTTATTGTTAAAAAAAAAAGTATTTTTGAAAATATTGTTTATGGGATCCGGTAGAAATTAAGGTGACAATAATTCATCCCTAAAAAAAAAAAGGTGACAATAATTCAATATCATTGTGCAATTTCTTTCACTTTAGAAAAAGGTACAGCAAAAAACAAAAGTAGTGATAATTCGCAGTGTCGTAGGTTGGAAAATAATTGCTTTTTCAAAGGAAAAGATGACTTGACAAATCAGTATTTTAGACATATTCATGCATAAAATAATCTTTTAATTTATAGAAAAATTATAATTGATACTTATGACGTGAGATGGAGCGAGTATTATGATAATATCAAACTTAATTACACTTTTGATCTTCGTATTTTGGCCTACTCATGAAAATGGTTCTGCCCTTTTAAAATCGAACAAAATTGTCTTCTAATTATTATTTTTGTTGCATTTTTCGTCCTACCCCCCATTTTATCCTCCAAAAACGCTGATGTGTCCAATTTTTTGATGATGTGGCCAAAATAACTCTTATATGGCAATTCCAACATAAAAAATGACATTGACATGTCATCAAATAATTTTTTAATTGAAAAATAATTAAAACATTTATAAAATTAAAACAAAAATCATGGAAAATTAAAAGTTCAAAATGAAATAATTTTTTTTTATACAATTTCAAACGATGCTCTCTTGTTAAGTCATTTCCAATTTCACCTTCATCAACCCATTTTGTTCTTAATCTTAATCTCATATCCATCATTAAGAACCACACAGAACAACACAAAATCTACAAATTCATCATTAATTTTATCTCCAAACACAAAAATTCATCTACCCAAACCCATAATTCCATTTTTATGAAAAATCCACAAACTTATCATCCTGTAAAACCTAGAAATTCACTTCGGATAAATCCACAGAGAGAAACAATAGTAACAACAAGAAATTCACTCAGAAAGAGAGTAGAGCTAAGAAACTTCATCATTTCCACACCAAATTTTCTTTCAAACAAACACAATGCATCACCATGAACTTAATTCATAACAAAACATCAATTGTTTCCAACCCATCCTAAACCAAAACTAACAGCAGAGTAAAACAAATTCAAAAGCAAAAAATCACTTCTTTCGGAAACATTTAAGCCACTGCAACTTAATACTTTTTCGGCACTGGCCTCGCGCTACTGCGTGAATTACCGCCGGTGTCCCATTCATCAGCCACCAGATCCGCCATATCATCACTGTCGTTCGTCGTTATGTGTTCCTCGCTCGTTTCCGTTTCTAAGTTCGTTTGATTTCATTTCTGGGTTGCTAGTTAGATTCGAGTTTTTGCTCAAAGTCTGATTTTGTTGTGATATGATGGAGAGAAAAAACCATGGACTGATTCTTTGGGATTGAAAAGAATAGAGAGAGATTAAAGAAAATATAGGTTTGGTGAATTTTCGAGTTGATGAATTTTTCTGGAGGAAAAGGTATTGGTATTGAAGATGAAGTTTATGAGGAATTTTTTCTGTAAAGATGAATCAATGGTTAAGGATGAAATGCATATAAGAACAAGAAGAAATGTTTTTTAATTTTAATTTTCTGTAAAGTTTGAATCTTTGTGAGTTTTTTTTACAAAGTTTTAATCTTTGTGGGTTTTTACAAAGTTTTAATCTTAAAAGTTCTTAGATATGGGCATAGAAAAATATAAAGATCTTGTTTTTATCATGTTTTTTTAGCTTTAATTTTCTTAAATGTTAAAATGATTTTTCAATTTAAAAAAGTTGATTTGATGACATGTCAATGTAATTTTCCATGTTGGAATTGCCACATAGGTCTTCTTTTGGCCATATCAGTTAAAATTTTGACACATCAGCGTTTTTGGAGGATAAAAAGGGGGTAGGACGAAAAATGCAACAAAAAAGATAATTGAAAGACAATTTTGTTCAGTTTTTAAAGGGCAGAACCATTTTCGTGAGTAGGCCAAAACACAGGGACCAAAAGTGTAATTAAGCCATAATATTATTGAATGTTAAGTTGAACATGTGGTGTTGATCGAAGATTCAGGTGTGGAGCTCTGTTTTGTTCCCTGGAAGCAAAAATTGATTATATTAGGCTTAAATATGATTTCCGTACCTGTAATTTGAGCGAGATTTGATTTTCATCCCTGCAAAAAAAAAAACGTCGTTGCAAATTTTTAGGTCTCTGATCCTACTATTCAGCTGATTTGGCATGGTTATTGTCTCGTGGCAGTTGCTAACTGTGCAACTTTGGCCACGTGGCATGCCACATAATATTAACTTTTAAAATATAATTTTAAAATTCTGAAATTTGTTTTTAAAATTAAAAAATAGGAAAATAAATTTAAAAAATTTAAAAAACAATTTAAAAATTCTGAAAATAAATTTTAAAATTATAAAATAATTTTCTAAATTTTGTATGGTATAATTTTTAAAATAAAACTAAAATTTTATTTTTTTAATTAAAATTTTGGAAAAAAATGATTTTTTTAATTGAAATTTTCGTAAAAGAACAAGAAATTAGAATTATTTTTAAAATTATAATTTATTTTCAAAAATTATAAATTTTCAGATGATGTAATTTTTAAAAAATATTAATTTCCATATTTAAATTTTAAAAAATTTATATTCATATTTTTAAAAATTATATAATATTCCATTTTTTTTCATATTTTAAAAAATTTAATTTTTTAAAATTATATAATCGATTTTTTTAAAAATTTTTATAATTATTTTCAGAATTTAAAAAAATGAAAATTGAATATTATGTGGCATGCGACGTGGTAAAAGTCGCATAGTCAGCAGCTGCCACGTGGCCAAAACCATGTCACTTCAGTGTTTTGGTGGGGTGAGGGACCTTTTTTAAACAATTTTTTTTTCTGCAAGGACGTTTTTCAATTTTTTTTTTTTTTTTGCAGGGACGAAAATCAAAACTCACCTAAATTACAGGGACGGAAATCATATTTAAGTCATTATATTAACACCAATAAAGTAATCTCTTTGATGTAAGCTGTTCCAAAAAAGATCACTAAAGTTTATAAAAGGATAATCGAGTCATAAGACATTAAGGTCAAATTAGTCGATGTTCAAAGAAGTAAATGGGCACGACCATCATCTATGATAATCTAAGACAAAATTTACATTTTTTTTCCTTCATCCACCAAAAGGAATAAAGTTTAACTTTATCCAACAATTAAAGTATGGAATTCACTGTATTTTTTAATAATATATTATTTCGTTCATTCCACACAACCCAAAGACAAAGAATAAAATGATCTGAAAGATGATGTGGATCTGCCGACGAAAAACCAATCCAAGACCGAACTAACGTCTAGAGAGAACTAAAAGTGATGCAGGAAAGCAATAGGTGCTGAGGTAATTCAACACCTCTACAACCAGTCACGTAATAATGAGCACCTGGAGGGATAATAACGTAAGCCGCCAAATTTTTCTTTGTTAGTAACATGTCACGAAAGAGTCCCCATGCAAATATAGAAACCTTTAAGAAAAACTATTTGTGCCATATTAAATATGCTACTGCATCCAAAGTATGAGACTCCTAGGAATTTAGAGTTGATAAACACCACGAACAGAATAACCCCAACAAGATCAAGCTGCCACTCCACTGATCTAAAGAATAATATCAAGTCCTACACTCCCCTAAGATCTCCTCTTCCCACGCCCACAACCGTCTCCGCCAATTCCACGTCTCACCCCCTTCGGCCCACCCTTCATAGAACATACTAGCCACTGTATTCGACTTATTCTCAACCAAGTCGAGTAAACGCCTAAACTGAACACACAAAGGAGTCCCTCCTAACCACAGATTAATCTAGAAATAATTGTCTAACCCATCTCCCACCTTTGTTTGAAACATAATCCTCAAACCGACTACCCCCGACTCCACCAACACCATCACAGATTTTCGCAATCTCCTTCCACCATGATGACCCACCTCACCCTCTCCCTCTTTCAACCTCCCACCCTCCACTCCATAACGGACTACTAACACCCTAAACCACAAACCCTCTCTATCCACTAACATCCTCCAACATCATTTACCTAAAAGAGCAATGTTAAACTCCCTCATGTGTCTAACCCTCAACCTTCATACTCCTTTCGTAAACAAATAGTTTTTAAACCAATCCAAAAAGTTTTCCTATGATCCTCGCTCCCACCCCCAATTTATTTTATCAAAAGAGATTCAATAGAAGAGATTATAACCGAGGGAGCTTTGAAGAAGGAAAAAACATAGACATGTAGAGAAGTCAGGACAAACTTAAGGAGAATCAAATGACCACCATAAGACAGAAAACAACTCTTCCAACCAGACATTCTTTTCTTAATGCAGGACAAAACTCGCTCCCAAAACAACAAACGCCTTAGATCACCACAAATAGGAAGGACCAAGTACAAAAAAGACACTTTTTCCACTTTACAACTCAAAGCTATCGCCGCCTCATTCAACCAATAGTCAGTAATATTGACCTCAACCAACATACTTTTAAGAAAATTCACCTTGAATTAATCCCTACATCACCTCAAAAAGCACAAAAAAAGCCCGCAATGCACGGACATTTGCTAAACTTTTAAACCCCAAAAGTAATATATCATTGGAAAACTGAAGATGAGAAATAATACTTCGAGCATTCGTACCAATGTTGTACCCAGTAAGGTCTGACTTTTATGCTCACTAAATTATATTCCATCTTTTTTTTATCAAATAATAAATGTTATAAATCTCAGGAGAAGCCTGAACCGTTTACAAAGAAGACGTTAAATGTTCATTCTAGAAAAAGACAATCCTAAACTATCCCTGCAGAGAAGGTGAAGAACAAAAGGATGGGGAACATCCCACCAATGAAAGGAAAACATGGCTAAACCTTGCCCATTCTTGGCTAAAGTGTCTGCCACCATGTTCCCTTCCCTAAAAATATGTGTACAACGACAACTAAAAAGAGAAGCTAAGATTTTACAATTGTTCCATCTAACTTGCATCCTCCAAGGAACACTAGAAGCATTATGAAAAGCTTTCACAACCAGTAATGAGTCACTTTCAATCCAAACATTCAGTCAGTGCATCTCCACAGACTTTTCGATAACATACATGAAAGAGCTAACCTCAGCCTCGAAGGCAGAGGCATGACCTATCTTACAGCTGTAACCGCCCACAAAAGATGAGCTACCAAACCTGAACACAACCCCAATGGTCCCAACAGAAGGAGAACCAAATGAAGAGCCATCAATATTAATTTTAATCTAACCTATTTAGATATTGAAGAGTTCGTTTGCTACTCTGATTCTCTTCTCTGCATCAACCTCATCAAGGGTCCCTTTGTAAGTATCGCGTCTATGTAGTTTTAATTCAAGACATAAAAAATCTGCTTTCGCAAAACAATATCACTTGGAGCTTCCTCCGACATTGATATTTTAATTCATGTTTCTTTGTCGGAAGGCCTTCTCAATCTTCTAAGGAGCGATGTGGCTGGAACTTTGTTTTTTAGAGAGTAGTTCCTTTTGTTTTTGTTCTTTTTCTTTTTTGCTTGTTTGATTAGCCTTTTACCCACACAAAAAAAGAGAAAACAATTTCTTATTTTTCGGGTGTAAGAGCCTGTTTACTTCTTAAAAGTGTATTTTTGCTTTTTAAAACTTTTATTAATTTTATTTGCCAATTGAGAGTTATTAGATTCTTGGTTCTCGTGAACTTAACTCAGTTAGTATGAACAAAACATAATATATGCAAGGTCTGGGGTTCAAACCTTGATCACCATCAAAAAAAATCTTGAAATGAATAGTTGTGTGCTTCTTTTTACAATAAAAATGCAAATGCATAAAATATCTTTCATAATTTTCTTAAATGCGTTATTTTTACAGTAATGTATTGAATGAGTTCGTTCACATACATAGAAAAAATACATTTGATGGCCGTCGAAAAAGATAAAAGTAAATAATAATTTCATTTCAAAAGTATATGAGTATATCTCCACTAATCAAAGTTTATGGATCTGCCCTGAGGTTTATGGTTCTTCTTATGCAATAGAGAAAGAATAGTGATATATAGTGGAGAGACAACAACGAGAGAGATAGAGAATGATTGATAGGAAGTAAAGAAAGAACGTAAAACCCATTTTAAGTGTATGTTTGGATTTAAATATTCAAAGCTTTTAGAGAATAATATAATAGATAATCATATACATCATTTCAATCACATTTAATTTACTTTTAAAAACATTTTATAGTTTTTCTTAAATTAGAAATGAAAAATAAGGAACTTCATCCCCTCCATAATGCTCCCTACATAAGAAAACTCAACTAAACAATATTTCATTCACGTATTTGAATTTAACAAAAACTCCCTTACAATTCCTTCAAAAAACAAACTCCCTTATAATTAATTCCTTAAAAAAAATTTCCCTGATAATCAAAATTTTTAAAAATTTACATGAGCAACTTAACCAACAAATCTCAAGTAGTTCTATTCACATCACCAGCTTCCGAAATGATAACAAGTCTCAAGTACATGAACACTAAAACATGCAAAATCTCAGCAAAACTAAAAAAAATCAATCCATCATCTCAGCATTTGAATTTTGAATCATCTTCCATAAAATCTGAAAAAAAATCGAAAAATTGAATAAAACTTTCAATACATTAATTATCAAATAGTAAAACCTATGAAAACTCTTCTTAAAAGTACGTCGGTGTATTTATAAAAGTGAATTAACAAAGTAGCCCGTAAACCTGTAATTAAGTTGAGCGGACCAACCAATATTAAATTTGGATGTACAAAACATATGACTTTCTTCCTTATTCAAACCATATTATTGACTAAAACAAATCGCAATTATGCAGATTGGTCCTAAAGCATCATATCATATCACACATATGCAAAGGTACGCACAACAGTGCATGCAATTCAACTACTCTTTAAATGGAAAAGCTAATTGCCCGTCCTTTTTCTTCTGTTCCTTCTCTTTAAATGCCAAGTTAGGGTTAGGTTAGGGGCGTCCATGTGAAAGTGTAAGGAGGTCCTTCTCAAATTTACAAAAAAAAAATAAAAAATCAAAATACTTTGATGTCGGACTCCAACATTGACATGCCACCTTTGTATGAATATGGTCACCTAAATTGTTTCGTTAAGGTTTCTTTCTATGTGTGGTGGCTATTGAAAAGTAGATTTCTTGCCAAGGAAATTTTTTCAAACTGTGGATAAACCTCTTCATAATTACATTGAGTTGGTAGTTGTCGATTAATTGAATCTTCTCAACAATAGTTGGTTGAATGCTAGTATTATAATAGAAAATATTGTATTTGAACGTGCTCAATTATTAGGTGTATTATACTTTTCCCAGAAGGTGCACGTGAAATGTTGAATGTGGTATGGATGATGTATGTGTGCTATTTGAAAAACTCGAGATGTCATTATCTTTCAACATAAAAAGCTTATCTTAGGTAACCTTGTAGAATCTATTAAATAGTGATCATGGTGGTGGTTTAAAATACATGTCATATATATGGTTCAAGTCTGAGCTTCATCAATGATGAACGCAACCTATTATGTACTTGGTAGTTTATCTTGATTGGGTGCACATCTTGTAACTTGGATAGTTTTTCATTAATATATTTTATTGGTCTTTTTTAGAAAAAGATAATGAATGACTGAAAATTGCATATGGTCTTGTAAGAAAATAAGTGTAAAATGTAAAAATTATAGTGCATGAAAAGTAAATTTGCAAGAACTTAAATATGCAAGAAATTAAATGAGTAGAAAATTAAAGTACGAAAAATGTAAGTGTGCAAGAAATTTTAAGTGCAAAAAAGATAAATGACTTTGAAATAAATAAAGAAAATAAAAATAACTAATTTAATCATGTACATATAATCGATGATCGTTTTATAAGTTAAAGACTTAAGTGATTTCTGAAAGTGCATTAAGCAACCCTTATTACATTCCCTCTAGATCCCTCTTTATAGAAAAATATGTCTTATAGGAATAAGTTAGTTAATAGGAATAATGCATTGTAGTATGTCGAGGTTCGATTCTCGAATTTTCAACTTATTTGCCTTAAAAGGGAATTCTTGTGACTAGATTATTTTACCAAAAAAAATAGTAACTATCACGAGCAAGCATGTCTGTCACATGTTATATACCGATAACGGTCTTCGATACTACATTGTTATGCAATACTTTTTTTTAAGAAGCTAAAATGAATTATAAATCACGACAATTGGCCCTCCTCACATAAGATGTGCTAAGGAGGAAACACCAAAAGAAACAGGAACAAAGTCAGTAATATTTACAAGGCAACAACCAAGCGCCTAAAGAAACGAGTAAAGTAGACAAAATTAGCCTATACCAAGGATGGTAAATGGACTAAGCCACCAACCATGATAATTGAGGGGAAGATTAACAAAGCTCATCTTCAACCATCTAAAGGTTATAGACTTGATTTTATCGACCACCTGTGATATAGTACTCTCCATAGAATTAAATATTCTGCTATTTCTTTCCATAATTCCCACGTTGTTGCAAACCAAATAACCTGTAAAATTGATCTCCTAGTCTTAGACGCACCACCAATATGAGTAAATTGAGTAAAATGATCGACCACATTATCGGGCATGACCGCAGAAACACCTACCCACCGGTAAATAAAATGCCAAACAGGACCAAACAAATTACAATGTAGAAAAAGATGAGAAGATGATTCCACCACATCACATCCTCCGATACAAGATTGAGCATCCACATCAATTACACGACGACGGAGAAGATTGTCCTTGGTGGGAAGTCTGTCTCGGAACAAACGCCAAGCAAACAAACCAACCTTTAAAGGAACATCCTTGTGCCAAAAAGAAGGTAATTGGACCTCAGGCGCCTGATTATAATTCTCATTCAGAAACTGATATGCGCTTTGCACCGTATAATAACAAGATGAACCCAACCTCCATAACCATCTGTCTTCCCTAGTGACCTGCAAACTAACATTAACAAGTAAAAGGATAGTTTCCCCCACCATCTCCTCCTCCCAAACGTGCAACCTACGCCTCCACTTCCACGCTCCACCATCTCTCCCCCACCCTAAACTGCACATCAAAGACACAGACTCCCCCTTCAACAACGACAACTCAAATAATCTATTAAATCTGTCTCGTAGCGACACACCACCCACCCAAACATCAGTCCAAAGTTGTAGCTGTTATGCTATCAGGAAACTATTTGTTAATAAGACTTGTTAATTTTATTAGGTTTACAATTATTTAACCTAACCAATTTCATCTAAAAAAAAGCATCGCACCAATTTTATTCCCATTCTCTTGCCTTTTTTTTTTGGAGAAAATATTTTCTACACTTATTTGATGTTGCACGTTTGTTTTAGAAACTATGAGCATATCAGTGATCACGTTTGATGCCTTCTATTTTATTTTATTTTTATTTTTGTTTTGACAATTTTTTTGTACACTTTCTTATTCAAGAAAATATTTTGTACAGTTATTTAATACTAAAAAAATGGATCGCACCAATTTCATTCCTATCCTCTTGCATTTTTTTATATCCTTTTGCCTTTTTATTTTTGACAATATTTTGTACACAATACTAAAAAAATTCATCGCACTAATTTCATGCCCTTTTTTTTTACAATATTCTGTACATTTTTTTTTGAACCAATTTCATGCCTTTATTTCATTCCTATCCTGTTGCCTTTTTTTTTTGACAATATTTTCTACACTTATTTAATACGTTTACAAACAGAATACCTTAATTTCCATGCAAACTCGGCTACCCTAATTTCTATGTAAACTTGGTTATATTTACCAAGCCCTAAACGTGTTTCTCTAAAAAAAAAAACTCTTAAACCGTGTAAAAATTTCACACACAACACAAAAATCATATATTTTGATATTTAGAGCTTTGCAAATGGAAAGACGTGACCTTACAACTTATTTTTTTCACCGTTACCAATTATATATTGCATTTTATTATTCGTATGTCAATCCCTTTACAATGAACCTGAGCGGAGCACGGGTCAAAAATCCTTATTTATTAATTTTGTTAGGTTTGCAACAATTTAACCTAATTTTTTTCCCGCTCATTTGCTTTTTTAGGTTTGCAATTATTTAACCTAACAAATTTCATCTAAAAAAAATGCATCGCACCAATTTCATTCCTATCATCTTGCAAGAAAATATTTTCTACACTTATTTGATGCTGCACGTTTGTTCTAGAAACTATGAGCATGTCCTTATTTATTAATTTTGTTAGGGCTGCAGCAATTTAACCTAATTTTTTTCTGCTCATTTGCTTTATTAGGTTTGCAATTATTTAACCTAATAAATTCCATCTAAAAAAATGCATCGTACAAATTTCATTTCTATCCTTTTGCCTTTTTTTTTAAGGAAATATTTTCTATACTTATTTGATGTGTTGCACGTTTGTTCTAGAAACTATGAGCATATCCTTATCCTTATTTATTAATTTTGTGTTAGGTCTGCAACAAGTTAACCTAATTTTTTCCCGCTCATTTGTTTTATTAGGTTTGCAATTTAACCTAACAAATTTCATCTAAAAAATGCATCGCACCAATTTCATTCCTATCATCTTGCCTTTTTTTTTTTTTGAAGAAAATATTTTCTACACTTGTTTGATGCTGCACGTTTGTTTTAGAAACTATGAACATATCAATGATTACGTTTGATGTCTTCTATTTGATAATATTTTTTTGGATTTTTGTTTTGACAATTTATTGTACACCTTCTTATTTAAGAAAATATTTTGTACACTTGTTCAATACTAAAAAAATGGATCGCACCATTTTCATTCCTATCCTTTAGCTTTTTTTTTTTGCTATCCTTTTGCCTTTTTTTTTGACAATATTTTGTACACAATACTAGAAAAATTCATTGCACTAATTTCATGCCTTTTTTTTGACAATATTTTGTACACTTTTTTTAAACAAATTTCATGCCTTTATTTCATTCATATTCTGTTGCCTTTTTTTTGACAATATTTTCTACACTTATTTAATACGTTTACAAACAGAATACCATAATTTTCATGCAAACTCGGCTACTCTAATTTCTATGTAAACTTGGTTATATATACCAAGCCTAAACGAGTTTCTCTAAAAAAAAAAAACCTTAAACCGTGTAAAAATTTCACAACAAAAATCATATATTTTGATATTTAGAGCTTTGCAAATGGAAAGACGTGACCTTACAACTTATTTTTTTCACCATTACCAATTACATATTGCATTTTATTATTCGTATGTCAATCCATTTACATTAAACCCGAGCGGAGCACGGGTTAAAAATCTAGTTACTCTTTATTTATGTACTTAGTCTTCAAGGGTTCTCGTGTGCTTTATATGCATTTGATTCCTCCTTTGTTTTTTATTTAGTTTTGAAAATAAAAAATAAACCTCTTTCAAAAAATAAATAAATAAATTTGTCGTAGGAACAAGTAGATGGTTAATTAATATGATTCATGCTCAAACTTATGTTCAATTTAACTAAATGAATTGATCATAATTTTAAATAAGAATTGAAATAATCATCTACTCGATCGATTTAAACACATTTTTAGACCTAATTAACTCCGTGTTGTAGGTTGTACCAAAAAACTACGTGTTGCAGATATATGCAAAAATATGTGTCCGTAAAACATTTTTTCTTTTGATACGAGTAATAATGCTTTATCAACTTTTTTTTTTTCCTTTTCATTTTGACTTGTTGTATATTTTGGGATTAGCCCCTAACTCCTCCCGTAAGTAAAAGACAATTCATGTTAAAAAAAAAAAAAGAAAGACAATTTTGTCAAAAAAATAAAAGAAGAAAAATAGACAATTTATATAATGTGACGCGTCCTTATTATCTCAGCATTGACGTCACCAGAAATACAGAAGCAATTAAATTTTTTTTCTTTTCGAGGACAAAGCAATTATTTTATTTGTTAGGGAGGACAAAGCAATTAATTATTGTTGACTATACAGCTGTGAGAAACATATTAAACACGTGTTTTATGTGCATAGAAAACTTTAGGAAAATGCAAACAAGTTTTCTCAATGCATTTGTTAAGAAGTCTAAAAAAAAATTTTATCTTGAGATTAATGCATTCAACACATTAAAATTTGAGAATGTAATTTTTTTTACATAAAATTTATAGTTGTTTCTATTTTAGAATCCTTAACAAGTGCCTTAAAACACTTGTTAGCGAGACTCAAATCTTTACTAGGAGTACTTTTTTTAGTAGAGCAAACCTTATTACTTTATTGGCATATAGAAAGGAGAACGTATAAGAAAACAATTGTCATATTATTTACTATTATACTTATCTAATATTAGAGGAAGATCAATGAGACTCATTTGTGAGCTTCGTTAATTAAAAATGAGGTTATTAATCTTTCATTTTTGTCTATCTCTTTTATAAAAAGAACAATAAACAGAGTAAACATAAATGGAGCAAACTCAAACTTATTATTTTAACGTTTCTTTTTAGTTTGTATATTTATTAAGAAAAATATCATGCATTAACTTTTTTTTTGAAGGATGCATTAACTTATTTAGTTGTTAAATTACCTTTTTTAAAAAAATGTAAAATGAGAAATTAATTTTTTTAAGAAGGAAAATGAAAAATTATTATTGGTAATAGTCACAATAATGATCATTTTAGGTTTGTCCTTTGAAAATACATCAAGCCCTTGCCACTAATTTGACACATCATGAACATAAAATACCGAATTTGTATAAGAATATATCCAATGGTCAGTTTCTGATAAAAAAAATATATTCAATTCCAATTCCTTTTAGTTGGTTTTACATTAGTTCAGTTGTCCCGATGGATCCATATGAGTTTTTAAGTTCTTTTGCTCTCCATTTCAACATGGGAAGGGTTTGAAGGGTTGTTATCAGTGAGTGGGGGTTCAATCTTGGGGATGATATGTGTCTTTACGAAGAAGAGGATGACACCCAAGAAGTTCAGTCGGAGCAGGAAGACGTGCAGGTGGATCAAGGTGCGGACGCTGAGGTTAACATTTTGGTCGATAAGGTTGTGCGTGACCTGGTGGGTGCTGAAGAGCAGGGAATTATGCACCAAGAGACGGGGAGTGTGGTAGGATCGAAGTCGGAGTCTGATGTGGGTGGTGTCAATCGATCGAAGTTATTTGCAAGAGGCAAGGATGGCTCGGGGAGCCCGGTCCTCTCTGAAACTTTGGTCTTGGGGGCGGGTGAAAGTGCGTCGTCGGTAGTAGCGTATGGGGTGGAGGTTGTGGAGGATGTTGGCGAGGGTTTGGTGGGGGTTGGTGTTGCTAGTGAGGCGGATGTCGTTTCTTGGAATAGGAGCGTTAGGTACCCAGGGGCGGTGTCATGTCCTCCTAGAGTTGATCACTCGGGGGCCTCCGGGCCGTGGAGTTTGGACTGGCTGGACGACCATAATATCAGTGATGCAAGGGGCGCTTGTTCCTCCCGGCAGTGTTGCTTGAAAGGGACTAGGGTGGTCGACGGGGAGCCTCAGGTAGATGTTTCTTACCGCAATCGACGGAAAGTGGATGGGGTGTTGAGGCACTCTGTGCATAATTTGAAAAAGGTAGCCAGGCTACCGACGAAGGACCGAGCTACGGTCATGCATATCTTAAAGAAGAAGGCGCAGAAGTTTCAAGGATCATCTAAGCTGAAAAAGGCGGTGTCTTTGGTTTCCGAGGAGGTAGCGGACGTTTCTACTTCTTCTGACTCGGTGTCAAATGATTGGAAAAGTTGGGTGATGCTTCATGGGAGTGAGAAGGTGGTGAGGGAGGATGTTACAGAGATAGGTGCATCTATTGGTATGCATTTAACAGGGCCCCGGAATAGGTTCGATGTATTGGCTAAGAGGTGTCGAAGGAAAAAGTTAGGTGATGGCGAGGGGGACGGAGAAACAAGGGGATCGGCTGAGGTGGCCGAGTAGGCGGTGTCTGTTTTGGTATAGGGGGAGGGTGTGGGAGATGAAGTTGGTCTCCTGGAATGTTAGGGGGTTAGGTGGTCTTGAGAAGAGAAAGGAAGTCCGTGACTTGGTGAAGAAGAAGTGCCCTTGGGTTGTGTGTATTCAAGAGACGAAATTACGTAGTTGCGATGTCGGGCTGTGCAGGTCGGTGTGGGGCGGTGACTCGGTAGAGTTTTCTTTTCGCCCGTCTGTAGGGGCTTCTGGGGGGCTGTTGACTTTATGGGATCCGAAGGAGGTCGAGGTGTGGTCCTCCAGTTGTTTTGATCACGTTCTCTATATTCATGGCCGGTTTTATTCGTCCAAAGAGGAATTTCATTTGTTTAATGTGTACGCCCCTTGCAATTATAATGCTCGTCAGGCTCTCTGGGACGTGTTATCGGACCGCCTTCATCTTTTGAGAGGTAAGGTGTGTGTGTATGGTGACTTCAATGCGGTTAGACGTAAGGAAGAAAGACGCTCTGGGTCTGCCTATGGTGGTATGATGGACTTCGGTCCTTTTAACCATTTTATAGTTGAGAATGCGCTGTGTGATCTTCCACTGTGCGGGCGTGATTTTACCTGGTTTAAAGGGGATGGCAAGACGATGAGTAGGATTGATCGCTTCCTTCTGTCTGAAGATTGGTGTTTAACGTGGCCGAACTGTGTCCAAGGCGCCCTAGTGCGAGGGTTATCGGATCATTGCCCGCTTTTTCTTTCGGTTGATGAAGAGAATTGGGGACCAAGGCCCTCAAGGTTCCTTAAATGTTGGTCTGATATGCCGGGTTATAAGCATTTTGTGAGGAATAAGTGGAGCTTTTTTCAGGTGGTTGGGTGGGGCGGTTATGTGCTTAAGGAAAAGTTTAAATTAATGAAATCGGCATTGAAGGAGTGGCATGTGTCCCATTCGCAGAATTTACCCGCGCAGATTGATGCGCTGAAAGAGAGGATGGCAGTGTTGGAAGGTGTCGAGGAAGGTCTTGAGTTGTCAGAGGAGGAGTGTAACGAGTTGCATGCTATTTCGGTCAATTTGCATTCCCTCTCTAGGATGCACACCAGCATTTGTTGGCAGCAGTCGAGGAACCAGTGGCTTCGCGATGGAGACGCTAACTCTAAATTTTTTCACTCAATTCTGTCATCGCGGCGTCGCCGTAACGCCATTTGTTCGGTGCTGGTTAATGGAGTGCGTCTTGAAGGAGTTCAGCCGATTAGAGAAACGGTGTTCCACCATTTTGAACAGCACTACAAGGCGCAAGTTGTGGAGAGGCCTAGCATATCTAATCTTCAGTTTAAGACCCTTTCTCCGGGAGAGGGGGGGAGCCTTATCAAACCTTTTGCAGAAGATGAGGTCAAGGAGGCCATCTGGGACTGTGATAGTTTCAAAAGTCTGGGGCCGGATGGTGTCAGTTTTGGGTTTTTGAAAGAGTTTTGGCCCGAGTTGAAAGGAGATGTGCTGAGGTTTATTTCCGAGTTTCATCGTAATGGAAAGTTGGCGAAAGGTATTAATGCTACTTTTATAGTGCTAATACCGAAGGTGGACAACCCTCAGAGGTTAAATGATTATCGACCAATTTCTTTGGTGGGCAGTATGTACAAAATTCTGGCTAAACTTTTAGCAAATAGGTTGAGGTCGGTGATGAGTAGTGTGGTGGCTGAAACTCAGTCTGCTTTCGTTAAAAACCGTCAAATTTTAGACGGTATTCTTATTGCTAACGAGGTTGTTGACGAGGCTTCTAAACTTAAGAAGGAGCTTCTGTTATTTAAAGTGGATTTCGAAAAAGCCTATGATTCCGTCGACTGGGGCTATTTGGATGCGGTTATGAAAGAGATGGCCTTCCCGGTTCTGTGGCGGAAATGGATTCGTGAATGTGTTACTACTGCTACTGCAGCTGTTCTTGTTAATGGGAGTCCGACTAATGAATTTAAATTACAGCGAGGGTTACGACAGGGGGACCCCCTATCCCCCTTTCTGTTTCTGCTTGCAGCTGAAGGTCTTAACGTCGTTATGAGAGCGTTGGTTGATAATAATTTATACCAAGGGTACGCGGTGGGTACAGCCAATAGGGTGGTGGTTTCGCATCTTCAATTTGCTGATGATACTTTGTTATTAGGTATAAAAAGTTGGGCGAATGTACGGGCACTCCGAGCAGCTCTGGTGATTTTTGAATCTATGTCGGGATTGAGAGTGAATTTTAATAAAAGTTTGCTAGTGGGTGTGAATATTTCTGATTCTTGGCTGCATGAGGCAGCGTTGGTGCTGAGTTGTAAAGTAGGTAAAATCCCTTTTATGTATCTAGGTCTTCCTATAGGTGGTAATCCGCAAAGGCTCAAGTTTTGGGAACCAATTGTGAATCGTGTTAAATCTAGATTGTCGAGCTGGAATAGCAGATTTCTCTCTTTCGGTGGCCGCTTAGTTCTCCTCAAGTCTGTTCTAACTTCTCTGCCTGTCTATGCTCTTTCCTTCTTCAAAGCTCCAGCAGGTATCATCTCTTCCATCGAATCTTTATTGAATAATTTCTTTTGGGGTGGGAGTGAGGATAGTAGGAAAATTTCTTGGATAGGTTGGAAAACGTTGTGTTCTAAAAGGGAGTTCGGAGGTTTGGGGGTGAGGAAGTTGAGAGAGTTTAATGTGGCTCTTCTAGGTAAATGGTGTTGGAGGCTGTTAGTGGATAGAGAAGGGTTGTGGTTTCGTGTTTTAGACGCCCGATATGGCGTGATAGGTGGGAGGTTGGAGGTTGGGGGCCGGAGTGTGTCTTCGTGGTGGAGGGAGGTAGGTAGGATTCGGGAAGGGGAAGGGGAAGTAGGTGGAGGGTGGTTCGGAGACTGTGTTAGGCGGAGGGTTGGTGATGGGAAAGCGACGTTCTTTTGGTCGCATAGGTGGTTGGGAGAAACGCCGCTTTGCGAGCGTTTTCCTCGCTTATTTGAGTTGTCTGAGAACAAAACCATTTCTGTGGCCACTCTTTTTGCTAGGGGCCTGGAGTTGGATGGGGAGGGCTGGAGGTGGAGGAGGAGGCTGTGGGCGTGGGAGGAAGATTTATTAGAGGAGTGTAGGGCTTTACTGTGTGATGTTTCTTTGGTTCCTAATGTTTCAGATACTTGGGAGTGGCAACCAGATTGTTCAGTGGGTTACTCTGTGAGGGGAGCATATGCTGTGTTGACTGCGGGTACTGATACTCATGTACCTTTACCTGTCGAGTTGGTGTGGCATCATCAGGTTCCTGTGAAGGTCTCGGTCTTTGCCTGGAGGCTGCTTCGGGATCGACTTCCAACGAGAGCCAACCTGGCTCGGCGGGGTGTTATTCTTGCGGACGCTTCTCTTTGTGCTTTTGGATGTGGTTGTGTGGAGACGGCGGGGCATTTATTATTATCTTGTTCTACGCTCGCACCATTATGGCATCAGGTGCGTGGTTGGATTGGTGTTGACGGGGTGGAGTCTAACGTGATTGCTGATCATTTCGTCCAGTTCGTCCAGTTGGCGGGAGATGGGAAAGCTAAAAGGTCTTTTATGCAGCTCCTCTGGCTCTTGTGTTCTTGGGTGCTGTGGTCGGAACGTAATAACCGACTGTTCAATAATGTAGTTACTTGTGTTCCAAATCTGTTAGACAAAGTTAAATTGTTAGCCTTAAATTGGTTGAAAGCTAAGAATGTTGTTTTTGTTCATGGTACGCAGAGGTGGTGGTCAAGCCCTTTTGTCTGTTTGGGAATTGGCTAACTTGTCCCCCTGTGTTGTTGTAATTGTATTGTTCTTTGTACTTTCTAGTGGTCTCTTAGGCACTCCTTATGCTTAAGAACTACTGTTTGATGGGTTATATATATCATTTTGATTTCTTCAAAAAAAAAGTGTGACGTATATTTTTGTGGGGTTATTTGGAGAGCTAAGAATGATTTTATTATCTTTTCCCAAAAAGTTCATATGGTTCAAGAGATAGTTGATATAATCAAGTGCTTGTCCTGAAAATGGTAAAAAAAAAAATTGAAAAGGTTAAAATGAATTATATTACCACATCAAAAGGTCCTCCCTAACACAAGGTATGTCAGAGAATGATACCAAAGTCATAAAAATTAATATTTACAAGGGAAACAAAAAAACGACTAAAGAAAGCCGATAACTATTAGCATATACCCAACATACTGAAGGGGCTAAGCCACCAACCATGATAGTTGAAGGGAAAAGATGGAAACTTCGCCTTCAACCACATGAACGTCAGCGACTTAATTTTATCTGCCACTTGCTTTGAAAATGGTAATTGGCCAAAAAGAAAAGGCCGAGAAGTCTTTATTACTAATAATGGTATTCCAATCCAATAGATTGTACGTATCCTTAGGTAATGTACTTCATAGTATTTTGTACACCCTTTTATTTATTGCATTTTATATATAAATATAAAAACAGTGACACTTCATGTTATAGTTTAATCAGTTTAGGTTATTGAAAAAGTATAATTAAATAATACGTCAAAAAAGGGTATAGTTATAATAAAAGAATAACTGTTTTGCAGCTAAACTGCTACTTCAATTTTACAATGTTATTGATAAAGTATATATTGCAAGGTTAGGACAGTAAAAAAGGATGATATTGTAAAGCAAGTGCAAACAGAAATGAAAAAAAATTGTAAATAAAGTTAGAGTTACCCTGATGAAGAATTTAAACTGATGAAATATCTGTCCTTAAAATACCACGCAATAGAAAGTTTTAAATAAACTACCCTAATTTAAATAAATACATTTTTCAAGAATTTCGAACAAAATGCACTGTTTGTTTCTTTGACTTTTCTAGGTTTTACTTCTATAAAGCATAACCCTAAAGTTTAAGGGAGTAAAGGGAGATCTTATAACTTTGAGAGTTAGGAGCTTGGAACTAACAACTTTTTGGAGGAGACATATACTTCCAGGTTCATTAAATTTGCAGTTACATATTCTATTGTATTATATGTTAATGACTATTGATTATGGCACTGTTAATTGTTGTTTAAGCCACTTTTTTTTTAGTCACTAGACTTCACTACAAAATTATGCTATGTTTTTCCTATCAGAAAAAAATTTGTCTTGTTTATATGATTATATATAATTTCCCCTATTGTATTCTGGTTTTTCATGTTGTTTGCTTTACGTAGTGGAATCTTTTTAGTCTTGTTGTGCTTTGGTACTACTTTCTGTATTTAATAATTTAATTCTGTCTACACATGAAGATGAGGGGATATTCTAAATAACACAGATTTAACTGGATTTGAAAGAAGCATATATACACCAAGTATCTGTTAACTGGATTTTTAATTCCAATGTTTATTTACATGACTTTTGAAAAAAAGAGTTGCATGTAAAATACATTGACCTCCCTTCGATAACACGGATTTAAAGCAATCCTGTGCAACTTTTAAAGTATTTGAGCTTAGTCATTGGCGTAAGCATTTATAAGACAGTTTGTAGGGACAGCGCCACTCACAACACAGTGGGGGCACGTACCTGCATTTATATTTCCCATGTCATACCATATACATCATATTTTGAAACGATGAATTTTTCGTTTTAATCCCTAAAAAATTTTGTTAGACTATTAGTCTTTCAAAAGATTTTTATCACCACTTTTAGTAATACTTTTTAGTTAACTCGTCTAACTTTTATATTTTTTAATAAAATTTAACAGATCTTTATAGAATAACAACAATCTCTTTAAAAAAAAGAATTTTTTAACAAAATACGAGTCTTTATTTTTTTCGTGCTTAAAGACCAATGTTGGTTTTGTTTTATGCGCTACGCAGTTATCGGAATTTTGGCGATTATGGTGGGTTTTTGTGTGATGTCGAATAGGCTCTTGTTCACGTCAAATAGCTTTGTAAATATCAAGAGTTTTGATACAATTTTTTTTTTGTTGTTTTTTGTGTTTGCAAATATAAAACTTTTGGTTCTTAATGTTTTTTTTTAGTTCTTACAAGATTATGCCTATTCAAAAGAGTCTTTGTAATACGCATAATATTTTATTTTAGTCCCTCAAACATATTATTCAAAGAATAAGACAAAACACTAAGGATCAAAAGCAAAAAAGAAAGTTAAATTTGAAAGAACTAACAAAAAAAATTAAATTTGCAAGAACAAAAAACAAAAAATATTTTTGAAGGGGTTAAAAAGAATATTGTATATTTCCACGAACTATTTGTTGAATATGCCACCAATACTTATTCGTCACTGACTGTATTCGAGAGAGTTTGTGAAAAAAACTTAAAATTGTCTTTGGTTTATTTTTGTAAACTTTATAGGATAACTTATGAAAACAACTTATATGATTTTTATTTATTAAAAAAAAACTTATATAGTTTAAATAAAACAATTTTACATGATTATATCTTTTATTATAGAGATAGCTTAATCATAAGTCATACATGATAAAGGTTTATGATATAACTGCTTAATTAAGTTGTTTATCCAAACAGAGCTTAGTCTACGGGTTGACCTTCTTACCCAGTTGCAAAAAAAACAAGGCAATATAATGAGATCTTATGCTGAATATCATATCCAACAAGTAATCAATATCCCGGAAATTATAGAGCCTGCAACTTGGCCTCAATGTTGTATCTACAAGGTTCCTGCTATTCTTTTGAACGGGAAAGAAGAGGCATATACACCTCTACTCATATCAATTGGACCTATCCACCATAACAACAAAAAACTTCAGGAAATGCAAGAGCATAAACAAAGATATTTTCATTTTTTTTGGAATCGCCTAGAAGAAAAAAATGATTTAATGAACTATAAAGCTTTCCTTGAACAAGAAGAGCAAAATATTCGCCATTGTTACCAAAAGATTTTTTCTGATATCAGTCATGAACAATTTGTTGACATGATATTGTTGGATGCTGTGTTCATCATGGAGCTTTTTTTAAGAGAGGCTAAAAAATGGGAACACAAAGATGATTATATAGTAACTCAACTTTGTTTGAGTAAAAATATTCAGCATGACTTGTTGCTTCTTGAGAATCAGATTCCAATTTATGTATTGGAAAAACTATATGACACAGTTGTTCCAAGCAGTGACAAAAAGCACGAATGGTTTCTAAGGCTTCCACATGAATATTTTGCATCTTGTTATCCTCATCAGCATGAATCATCTTCAGAAAGTAAGTTTGAGTCAAAGAAGTGTGAGAAAGCACTACATTTCATTGATTTAATTAGATGTGCATATCTCCCCATGGAAATTAGCATTAAGCACTCTGATTCTCATAAAGAGTGTTTGATGCTAAGGAGTGCAACAAAGTTGAATGAAGCTGGCATAAGCTTTGAGAAGGTTCATAACAGATCCTTACTTGACATAAAGTTTGAGAAAAAACCTTTGTTGAATTGGTTTCTTTGTTTAGGTTGTTTACCATGTTGCAAGTGTGTTAAAGCTAGATTTCAATTCCCACAGTTAAGAGTAGATCACACAACTGAATGTGTTCTTAGGAACCTAATCGCTTACGAGCAATGTCACTATCCTGACGAGCCTTACATTTGCAATTATGTTTCTTTGATTGATTCTCTTATTCAAACCAAAGATGACGTAGAGTGGCTTGTTGAGAAAGAAACTGTGGTGCACGAACTCGGAAGCGACGAGGAATTGACGACACTTGTTAACAGCCTATGCAAACATGTTGTGACAAATTCATCATGTTATTACCAACTTATAGAAGATATTAATGAACATTACAACAATGAGTGGAAAAAGGCTATGGGTACATTAAGATGGGTTTATTTCCGTGATCCTTGGAGAAGCAGTTCTACCATAGTTGGAATAACTATTCTAATATTCACTATCTTCAACTTTCGTCGAGTTGTTGAACTTATGTTTTAGTCCTCTTATAATTATATGTATTGAATCACCTTTATCTATATTCTAAATAATTTCTAGTGATTGCAATATAACTCTTTCTTCATTAGTCATTTTCATTTACAAGAGTAAATGTTGCACATGTTTGATGATTCTACATCATGAACTCTTGTATGTATTCTATGATGAATAATGAATGATAATCTTTCTAAAGTAAGATGAGTAATTTACTCTAACATTAATTTCACATGTGCTGGAACAATAGTGTTCCTACAACTTGGATCTAAGTAACCACCCCAATCATATGATTCACTACAACAAAAAAGAAGCTAAAATCACTTATCATTAATAGATAATTTAGTATCCTTCAATAATCTCTCTGTAAATTTTCTCCCGCTTGTGATTTTTTGTTGAACAATTTCTGTGTTCATCATCCTCTTGAATGAAAATTTGCACGATCATTAATTTTCTATAGTGTGTGCCATCTCATATAAAAAAAGTCTTTGGCAAAACTAAAATCTTATAGTGTGTGCGCTTTAGAAAATATAGACACACTAAAGTCATGCAAGCCATACTACTAAAGATCTTTTAGAATATAGTCTTAACACTATTATATGTAAGAGCAATCATCTAGGTGGACTAGGATGATTACTTCAACAACTCAATGCAATTATGTGTTCCATCAATCGTGTTATAACCTAACAAAAATAGTTTAGAATATCAGTTATATGTCCTCTCTAAAATAGTTTATTCCATATTTACCTATTCTATCAATATTTTAATTTTACCATGATGAAAAAAAGAAAATAAATTCTTGCAAGTCTCATTCCATAAACTCTCCGCTATGAAGAAGCTTTCTCACATTATCGCAACCACGCATGTGGGGGCCTACCAAAAGCCTTTCATGGGTGGTTCAAGGAATTTTGTGAGCATGCTGAGTTTTTTTTTCCTCTGAATAACTTGATAAAAAAGATGATGCAGTGTGTACATAAATTACAAAATTTGTATGGGACACACTAACCTTTAAGTTCAATTCGCCGATACCAGTTATGCCAACCAGATACAAAAGGGTGAGCAGCAATTCCCTTTTAGGATATTATAAAATTCTTGACGTGAATTGCACATTCACACCAAGTGTATCGATCAATGATAATTTACATAATAAATTTTCTTTCGCTAGAATTTAGACTCTCAAGAATGTGATTTTCATATCTCTTTTTCTGAATTATTTTCTACCTCCAAAGTGTCTCTATTTATAGAGAAACTTGTCTTTTGGTGAAGAAAAACAACATTTTAGAAGAGTTTGTTCATGAATGGTTACACTGCTTCAATCGTCAAGCATTCCACATTTTCTCTAAAAGGTCTCTATTTAACCATTGTAACTTTCCAAATATATTTTGGAAATTTCTCTCACAGACACACTTCTATTAGGGAAGTGGTGGCCCTGGTGTCTAGTTTTAACATGCATTTAAAGCAGATGGATGTGAAGACATCATATCGTCACAACAATATATATAGATGAGGAAATATACATTGAGCAGCCACAAGGGTTATATGGAACTTTAAGTTAGTTTATCACTCTCTGAGAATCAAAGTATAAACATAATCAAATTTATTTGTAAACTCTGATTGTAGAAGTCCATAAGTGTGAGGTAAGGAAAATCCCTTCGAAGTGAAAGGGGACTAGACTAACCTCGCATTATGGGGTGAACTAGGATAATTGATGGTGTTGCTCTCTCCCTCTCTCTCTACACGCCCCCCTAGAGTTTTTCACACCTTCAACTCTAGTTTGTAAGTTTATGTCGAAATCATGTAAGCGTCATTATGATGCAGTCAAGTTGGTTCTCAAGTATTTGAAGGGTACAACATGCCATGATATCATATTAAACAGTGGACATTGTGATCCCTCAGTTATAGGATATGTAGATTATGACTAATTTGATTTATGGATGATAGAAGTTCTACAACAAGGTATGTTTTTACTCTTAGAGGAGAACATAATTGATAGAAATCTTAAATCAATCCATAGTGGCCATGATAGCAACTAAATAAGAGTACATTGAAGCAACTGAAGCTTACAAAGAGACCTTATAACTTACAAGATTGGTGAAGGAATTAAGTGTTGAGAACGTTTGGTTGCATTATGATAGTTAGAGTTCCATTTATTTGGAAAATAATCAGGTATATCATGCCAAGACAAAACATAATGATGTTAGGTTTCTTAAGATTATAGATTTACTTACGCTTGGACAAACATTACTTGAAAACGTTCATACCTCATAACATGAAACTAATTATTAATTATTTATTATTTATTTAAAAAATGTTTATGTATTCATAACTCGTCTTGAGATCAAGCTGATTTTATCTTGGTATTCCCCGTTCTTATTGGACTTATACCTCATCGAATTCGATCATATTTAGGCTTAGGTTAGGATCTAAAAAATTTGTTCGATCTAAAGTTAAGGTCGAGTTCAAGTCACATACAATCTGGCCTAATTTGTGTTTGAACGCCTCTAATAATCATTTTGCAATGTATTTTTCAACATACTCTTTTTATTGATTAAAATTTATATAGATTCTATCAAACTAATATACGGTCCATTTAATTTAATGGGATGTATAAAAGAGAATATGTCGGTAAATATATCTTAGAGAGTGTGTGGCAAACACTCATTATGTAGAATATAATAAAGTGGTGCAACAAAAAACCTCTCTAACTCTTCCGCTAAGCTTTGCCTTAAAATAAAAAATTCTTCCACTTTTTTTACACAATCTTCCACTAAACTTTACAATATCAATTTTTCCCTTTTTTTTTTGTTTGGTTTTGGTCTTATCTCGTTCATTCATTAACAAAAATAATAATTTCAGCGCTTTTTTCGTTAAGGGAAATAATTTCAATACTAAGAGTCTGTTTGGTTCAACGAAGGGATGGAAAGGGAGAGAAGAGGAGATATTTTAATTAAATATATGTTTGGTTTAAAAGAGGGGTGAGGAATGGAGGAATTTTAATTAAAAATGGAATACTGCTCTCCGCCCTGCACAAAACACTTCCACCCTGCAGCCATGTCAATTTTACCCCTGCGCTAGTTAACTAACGCAAGTGTAAAACTGTGCGTTAGTTAACTTGCGCTGCGTGACTTAAGTCACACTGCATGAGTTAACTCACGCAGGTTTTATACCCGGTGTAAGTTAACTCACGCTGACAGACTTAAGGTAACTCTCCCTGCTAAAGCAAAAGCTTCCTCAATCCTGAATAAGTTCGTATCAATTATCACCCTAATATATGTATATTCTTTGGTGCAGAAATTACTGGGACTTGATGGTTTTGTTAATCCAGCAGCACCTAGAGAAATTAATCTACCATTGGATCATTCGGTATCTAATACGTGCTTCCCATCCTAAACTAGTTTACACAAATATTAATTGTAAACATGCATTTACGGTAACTATTTTATTTTCGATCCTCATTCCTCAATATCTACTTGAAGCTGGCAACTGGAAGGAGGATGAGATGGCTGAACCAGGAGGAGGAGGAGATGGTCATCGTGAGTTAACTCACGCAGGTGTTAATTCCTGCGTGAGTTAACTCACGCATGTGTAAAAAATACGAAAACAATAACTCTGCGTGACTTAACTCACGCTGCGTGAGTTAAGTTGCGCAACATTACTTAACATGCGCAGGGGTAAAATTGGAAAGGCGGTAGGGTGCGAGTGTTTTGTACAAGGGGAGAGCAGTAATCTTAAAGATGTGTTTGATTCACAAGGAGAAGTGAGTGATTTTAAAATTAAGTTATTGTTTTACCCTTAAAGTTAATTGAAAATACGACAATACTTGTTTTTACAATTTCATAGACCGGCGAAAGACAAGAATACATCTGATAATAAAAGTTGTTACAATAATAATATAACCAAATAATAATAAAATTTGTTACAAGCATAATATAACCTAATAATAATAAATGTTTTTCTTAAGAAAATAATAATAAAAGTTGTTACCAGAATAAGAATAATATAGCATAATAATAAAAATTGTGGATTATTCTTGAGCTAAATTATATTTGTAGTCTCTTAATTTATTGGTTGTTTTGGATGAATGGAAGCTATTCGAGAAGAGTCCGAAGCAATTTAGAATTGGAGGTGCATTTGACCAGATTCGACAAATGGCCTAAGACTGAACAGATTCAGAGGAAGAAGAGGATTTTGAAGCAGAGGTTGAAGGTTCCACCAGCCTTGAACCAGTTCACTAATAAGATCCTCGACAAAAATCTAGGTCAGAAATTAACTATTTGACAAAAATATTTTATTTTAAGGAAAATGCTTTATCAACGAAACTTGCACTAATGACCATCTTACAACTTGAATGGGTACCTTAAAATTATAAGGCTAAACTCATACATATATACATATATATTAAAATAAATAATTTAAAAAGTTGGAGGGTTGGCATGTCCCATTTCATCTAACCCCTTCCCTTGCAGCCATTTTGAAGTGTTGTATGCTTCCATTAATTGGACACTTTTCCAAGGAACACAGCTCTTATCGTTCAAACAGCCTCCATTTATGTTTATTTTCCAATTGCAATGGAAGCACCTATCACGCGATTGGTCGTAAATGTCAAAATAATGATGACCGGGGTTACCAGGCCATGTAAAACTGCAGAAGAATAACGTTGGATGAACAATTGGATATAATATTTTTGGTCTGAATGAAAACCTGTAACTTTCTCCAAACAAGAGTGTGTGAAATCCAAGATCATCATCTTTAGATTTGCAATTAAAAGTGATGGTTTTGGGAGTTGGATCAGTTACGTTATTGAGAATAGTAACTATTTCGGTAAGGCTAATAGCTATAGTTTCTCTAGCTTCAAGTGAAAATAGTATGATTAGGAGTATTGAAAATTTGAAGGTAATAGAACTTGGAACTGCCATTGTTATATGCACCATGCCAACAAGACTACATCAATCTTAATTTATAGAACATTAAACAAGTCAACAAAGTGCTTCCAACAAAGGAAATGATTTGCAAATTCAAATTATTTCGTAATTTGTGAATTAAATCGTTGACCTGTTAATTAGCCTTTTTGAAGGAAAAGTGTTATCCAAAGACATTTCTCATTTTCGTCCGCAAGAATAAATTGGCTTAATTAAAGAGCAAATAAATTTGATTTATTTCCCATTTTGCGATACTAGATATTTGACCCTTGCAATGCAAATTTGAATTTCATGTTGTATTAATGTTGAGCTTTGATTTTTTTATCACCAACTTTATCAAAGCCAAGATTAAGAGAATCATTTCTTAATTATTGTTTTGATATTATGTCATTTTTAAAATATTGTCATTTTTAAAATAATGATGTCATTTATTTTCTATTGTAATTAATAACATGCCATTTTTATAGTATTTAATTAATTATAAGAGCAATTTTTTCATTTAATTATAATAATATCATGTTTGTTATCATGTGCGCATCAAACACATGATAAGATAATATTTATCATTTCTTTATCATATCATATCTCTATCCAGTTTTATATTATATCATGTCTTTATCTCTATTATAAATATTCACCTTAATTCTTTTGAAGAGTACACCTGGCACTTGCAAATCTCTTTCTCTATCTTTATCTTTATCTTTATTATAAACATTTACCTTAATTTTTTTGAAGAATACACCTGGCACTTGCAAATACAATTATTCATTTAATTTTTTTATGACAACATATCTCTCTCATCAAAGAATATTCCTTCTTAATTTTTTTGCGATTAGAATGTAAAAATTGTAAAAAAAAAAAATTTTGCAAAGAGTTGTATATTTTAATCAAGCTTTATATTTTTTGAGTTGTATATATTAAAAATTTGATTAAAGTGTATGATGTTATATGAATTTTAAGTAGTTTATTTACATTGAGATTGTAAAAATGCTAGCAGTAATATTGATATTGTTGCAAGTGTCCAACTAATCAAGGTTCAGAACCTTCTTTTCTTTTTTCAAAAATAAAACACATACATTATTTTAATTAAAGGTAAATAAGTTGTAGAACCTTTAAAAAGCACCAATCAAGGCAATCACAAAAATAAAATAAAATTTTCATTGAGTATTTTAAATCGCTCGAGAATAACTTATGTATCTGATCTATATACTGTAGTGTTATCATCATTATATCATAAAATCAAGAATACTTCACAAAAAGCACCAAAAAAAAAGCACAAAAAAAGCCCGCAATGCACGAACATTTGCTCAACTTTTAAACCCCAAAAGTAATGTATCATTGGTAAACTGAAGATGAGAAATAATACTTTGAGCATTCATACCAATGTTGTACCAAGTAAGGTTTGACTTTTATGCTCACTAAATTATATTCCATCTATTTTTTTATCAAATAATAAATGCTATAAATCTCAGGAGAAGCCTGAACCGTATACAAAGAAGACGTTAAATGTTCATTCTAGAAAAAGACAGTCCTAAACTACACACAGAGTCGCCTCTGTCTGAAGAACACCTCTAGCTACCAAATTTGCATTCGTAGGTAAGCGGTTCCGCAAAACCCTCCAAGCAAAGATCAAAATTTTTAACGGAACCTGGTGATGCCAAACAAGCTCCAGGGCGTTATCCAAATGAGTGTTGTCAGCAGATATAAGTAAATCATAAGCACCTCGAACAGAGTAACCCTCCACTGGGTCAGGGAGCCACACCCAAACATTTGAAACATTAGGAAACAGAGAAACATCAAGTAGTAGAGCCTTACACTCCTCTAATAAATTCTCCTCCCACACCCACAATATACGCCTCCACCGCCAACCATCACCTCCCTGACCTAGACCACGAGAGAACATACTAGCAACTGTCTCCGATTTGTTCTCAACCAACTCATACAATCTAGGAAAACGCTCACTAAGCGCCAAACCATCCTTCCATCTATGAGACCAAAACAGTGTGGCAGACCCATCTCCCACCTTCCTCGCCACATTGTCACCGAGCCTGGAGGTGAGAAAAACACAAGAAGGAGGGGTTGAATTATGTTAGCTTTTTCTTCGTTTTCTCCTAAGCTGAAAACACTGATCAGAAGCAGATAGAGTTCTACTTTTGAAGTGATGTTCAGGACTAAATGCAGCGGATAAAAACAGAGAGAGAGACAGAGAGAGAGAGAGAGAGAGAGAGAGAGAGAGAGAAGAAAGACACAAAGCAATTATACAGGTTCCTTCCACAAATCGGAAGTAGTTCTGTCCCCCTTGCACTTCCAAGGAGAGTTCACTAAAAATGTAATATCTGAGTACAAATGCTCACTGGTAAAATTAGCAAGAGACTTCAAACTACTCAAGCACAACTGCAAGAGATTTCATATGCTCCTGAACACAATCAAGAGACTTCATATGCTCAAGCACAACTGCAAGAGACTTCTATTCAAATAGAATTACAAAGAAAAATGTTTGAGGTTGAACACTTGATATACAATCAGTGGTGTTCACAATACAAATCAGATAGAGACTCTTTAAGACTCTCGAATTTCTAAGATATGAAAGTTGTAAAGAAATTCTAAGTGAACATTTGAATGCTGAACAATTTCAGCAGAGTTTTGGCACTTGTAAATTGTTGTTAAGTCCTTGCCATTCTCTAAGTCTTCACTCCTTTATATAGAGGTGTGAAAGAGACGTTGTGAATTGCCAGCACATCAAAATAGAGTCGTTTGAAGCTTTGATCAATCACCAATGATCTTTTGCCTGATATGGTTATTGTCCTATAAAGGATCAATTTCAAATCCATTCCAAATGTGAAGGAACATCGTTGCAGGCAGAGCTATTTTTCTTGTCTTGTAGCAGAGACAAAAAACAGAGTAGCGAAGGTAGTGGTTGTACACTCCGTACAATTGTACTTTGTCAACGCTCTTTAAAGAACAAGCATCCAATGCCTTCAAATTCTTTCAAAATAGTCGTTGCTTCAATCTTCTGGTCTTCTGCAATGCTTAGATGAGATTAAATACATTGGACAACCTTTGAAGCTTTAAGTCTTGCATCTCATGATGAACTTCAGATTCTGATGATCTTCAGCTTCTGATGAGATGTTTTTGACGAACTTGCTTCTGATGACGTCATCACTTCAGGAGCACTAAACATCTGGAGCACTTCTCTTCAGATGCTTCAAGATTCCTTTTTGTTGATTCCTTAAAAATAAGTTAAAATCATAATTAATTTAGGATACCGTTTAACCTGTTATTTAGGTGGGTTGAATTGAGGTTTTAGACCATACCACTCAAGTTGGCTCACCCGTTTAATAGAAAAGTCATTATTAGGAAAGATGCTGCAATTTGCATTTCATGTCATGATAGAGTACAATGTTATGTTATATCATGCTATTTTTGTGGTTTATAATTTTTAATTTTTTTCTTTCTGCATGTGTGAGAGTGTTGAGAAAATCAATCATTGTAAAATTGATTTTGTTTTTGTATACAACAAACTCTGATGAGAGGAATGCTTTTAATGAAAAGCTACTGCTTCCTAGAAAACACAACATGTGCGATTTTCAAGGAAATGATTTTGTCTTTTGTTAAGAAACATGGCATCCATAAAAATGGAGAGAAAAAGCTTAAAAAATTAATGTATTGATAATAGTTGAAATAATACGAGAATGAAAGGGAGATACAAATGAGTCAACTTGTGACTTATATAGTGACTAAACTAGTACCCTAACTAACTCTAAAATGAGTATAACTATCTATATTTTATTTGAAGGCATAGAAAATGAAAAGATGTCTTCGAGAAGGAAACCTAAGCCGCCGAGCTGCACTTCTTCTTTCCATCGTTCTCTAAGGCAAGTGCCTCCTACCAATGGAAAGACATTTGCGGCCATCCAGAAATGAAGATTTTACCAAGTCATCAGTTCACATTCATGGTGAAGTCAGATCTAACTGGGAACGAGGGGCATACTAGCAGTGTAAATGTTAAAAATCAATGTGATTGAAACTGAAAGTTGTAAAACTTGCTACTATTATAAATTATGAATTACATTCATTTATGTCAACTTACCTTTACATCCTTTAAATATAAAATTACTTTCTCCATGTAAGTTCTATATTTGCCATACACTTCTTGTGCTCTCGATATTCCTGCGGAATTACCTACGGATTTGGGTGCAATTTCCGCAGAAAATCTGTTCCCTTCGGATTTTGTCAAGGATTTAGATTCCCAGATATAACCTTCATGGGAAATTGTTTCCTTAGAATTTTGGAAACCGCAGGAAACTTTCACGCGGATAATTCCTCAGGAAAAGTGAAATATATACGCAGGATAGCATTGGACAGAGTTACCCTGCTGGTGAATGTTTCCTGTGAATATACTGTAGGCAATTCAGCAGTAAATATCGCAGGAAATTCGGATGCAAAGCTGTTTTTGCAGGTAAATCCTTAGGAAATTATAACTATCCGCAGGAAAATCCGCATGTATTTACAGAATTATGGCAATGCAAAGATTATTTTTTTCTGATGAATGCCAAAGGGCGTAGTAAAAATCATCTTTAGTTATTTGTTTGGCAAAGATATACAAAGATTTTTATTAGAAAGGGTCAAATTTGAGACATAAGATATGCTTTTTTGCATATAAGCTAAAACTTTTATTGAAAGAGAACACCTAGCAATAACACAAGATCTTCCAAACTAGGAAGAGTACATTGTCTAAATTTGATAACCATTATCACGGAAAAATAATTCTAAACCATTTGACAACCCATTTCACAAGATCATATTACAACTTCAATATATTATTCCTTCCATTATATTTTCTATTATTTTTACTTCTCCCTCCCCCACTTATGCTCCCAAGCCAATACCACCAGACCAACCCAAGTGGGTTATCTCCTAGCACGTCATTAATCATCATAAATCTATTTCTTCATAGCTAACATAATATTCTAGCATCATAACATCATTATAATCATAAAATCAAGGATACTTCTAATTAACTTCGTTAAATCATTACATGAAATTTTTGGGGTGTGACATAACACACCCACATCTAATTAGAAATGTTATTACTCACTTAACTTAGTAAAATGTCTAATTATTACCATCACAAAATAATTACTACTCATTACCTCTAATCTTTGTAAAAGGAACTATTCAGCTCAAAATACTTAAATAATGCCAAATCGAAGTTTACTAAAACGTCCTCCCTTAAAAAATTACCAAAATACCCTCAAGTCCTATGACTAAAATACCCTTCACAAACTAAAATCTACCAATCTCGGATAAACTACACCCAAACACAATTAATCGCAAATAAGCACAAATAAACACATAAATAAATAATAAAATAAATCTAACGAAAATCGGGATGTTACAGCTGACACGTTAAGTGAGCTACTATGGGTCATTTCCCTATTCACTGAACTTGGCCACACTCCAACAACCAATGCAGTCATCTATTGTGACAACCTCGGTTCTACCCACCTTAGTGCTAATCCTATATTTCACTCTCGGATGAAACATATAGCCTTAGCCTATCATTTTGTCCGATAAGATGTTCAACATGGCAAGTTTTAAGTATCCTTTATTTCTACCGATGATCAACTTGTTGATATTCTAACCAAACCCCTGCTTCGTCCTAGGTTCTATTACTTACTGTCCAGGTTGCATCTCTCTTTCAGACCATACAACTTACGGGAGGATATCAATAATAATGAAAAAATGTCTCACATCGGATAATATGAAGAAATATACAAAAACTTAGTCATATAAATAAAAGCATTGTGCGTTAGTATTATTTGCACAAATAGTTAGTAAGTTTTGCTATAGCTAGCATTACTTCTACTATTCAGTATTTGTAAACTTGTAATTATCAATTACGTTATACAATTTCTAAAGGTAAGTGGCTTCATGTTTAAGGTAGCATTAGTGGCTTCATTTTTATAACAAGAAGTTGATACATTCATATAGATAATAAGTTGGATTTCTTACATGCTCTCTTGACATTAACACAATGATCACAAAGAAACAATTATATATATCTAGTGAGAAAGCTCTTTCTTATGTGGGAGTGAGAGGAGTAATTATCAGCCCTTAGATTAAAATTGATGGTTAAGATTAAAACACCCCACCCAATCCCTCACATGACAATCTCTTACCATACTGTTCAGTTCATCTTTGTCAAAAAAGGAACATGCTTGATTTCTCTCTCCCTCTAAAATACCAAATTAATCAACTTCACCTCTACACACACAGCTGAAGAAGGTATAGTTCAACCCAAGAAAACATGAAAACGGGTCAGACCAGTGGCGATACAGATCTGGTCGCCGTGGGGAAGCGCGACAGCCATGGTGGCCGCGGGAATGGAGATCACCGGCGCCGTTGCGACCAAAGGAAGGAGGCCGCGCGTGGCAAACATGGTCGGCGGCGCAACAGTTGAGGATTTTTCGGATTTGTTTTTTTTAAGGGAGTTTGTCTTGGTGGAGGAAGGGATTTATGGTTATATCAATGAAACTCAATGTTTGTATCAAGAACATTTTATGGTGTTGGAGTAGCTGGCCAGAAAAGAAGAAATCGGAGTCTGAGATTTACAAATACAATTGGAGTACGATTTTGCTGGAAAGAGGTAGAAGAGAGAAGGTTGTTTTTAAAAAAATAAAATAAAGAATTTCTTCATTTAATGATGATTTTAATCTCAACCAACGGTGGATAAATACTCCTCTCACTCTCACATAAGAAAGAGCTTTCTCACTAGATATACTCCCAACAAAATGCAGTATCAGTTGTACCCAACAAAACCCAATGGTGTAAATTTACGAACTATTATAAATAATTCTCAATTAAACGCCACCAATAATTAACGGTAGGTGTGAGAGTAACTACCACACTTACTCACCAAAAAATTCACTTACCAAAAATACTCAATACATTTTTCAACCATGAATCAAACATAGAAACACTCAAAACCCATGCCCTTCACTTACCAACATTGTTCATTTCAGAAGGAGTCAAAAACCACAATCGGTTTATCAAGCTATCACAAGGAGTCATCAGAAAGAATGTTTGAGGAAAAAAATTGGGAGAAATCACTCCATTTCACTGATTTGATTAGATATTCTTATCTCCCAATGAAACTAAGCGATCAGTGTATGGATTCTCAAAATGAGTGTTTGATGTCAAGGACTGCAACAAAGTTGAATGAAGCTGGCATAAGCTTCGAGAAAGTTTATAATAGATCCTTACTTGACATAAAGTTTAAGAAAAAGCCTTTTTAATTTGTGCTTGTTTCTTTGTGGCTGTTTTCCATGTTTCAAAGCTAGATTTCTATTCCCACAACTAAAAGTAAACCACTCAACAGAAAGCATTCTTAGGAATCTAATTGCTTTTGAGCAGTGTCATTATCCAGACAAGCCCTACATTTGCAATTATGTTTCTTTGCTTGATTCTCTTATTGACACCAAAGATGATGCTGAGTTGTTGGTTGAGAAAGATATGATTGTGCATGAACTAGGAAGCCACGAGGAATTGACGAGTCTTGTGAACAATTTATCCAAACATGTTGTGACAAATTCATCGTGTTATTACCAACTTATGGAAGATATTAATGAACACTACAACAGTGGATGGAGAAAGGCTATGGGTCCATTAAGGAGATGTGGTTCTACCCTACTTGGGATAGGAGCTCTAATATTCACTCTCTCTTATATTTTTTGTGGCGTCCTTGATATAAAGTTGCTTGAAATTATAGGTATGGAATAACTTTTTTCTGTATTATATATCATTATTAGGGAAATAATTATAACCCTTTTCTTATTAGTAGTTTACCCGTAAGTTTACACATGTTGGATGATTTGAGGGTATCATGAACTATTTGAAAGTAAGCATTATTAATGAATCATGACCTTTCTCTACTAAGCTACTTCATTTGGGTTGGTCTCTTAATAAATTACTTTATTTAGGTTATAAATTGATGACATCTAAGAATTTTTTTTATTTAAACCTTCTATTGAGGTATAAGGTTCTCCCGAAATGGGAGCAAGTTATGTCCAAAGCAACAAGGTTCACCCGAACTTTTTTTCCTATGTCCAAAGCAATTAATGGTTTCACTACTAGGAAAATGATATTCTCATTTTCCGCTCACTTCTTTTTAGATAATTTCAGTTTTTTATCTCTATAACATATGGTTTCTTTTACTTTTGGTCCTGGGTGATTATTTAAGTTTTCTTCTTCGTCCCTGCCAGGTAATGTAGCACTAATGGACCAGTAGGAGTCTCTACTAGAGCTTCATGATGATCTACATCCTTTGTTGTGAGAATTATGGAGTTGCTTTGTGAGAGTTTGGGTGATCTCTACGAATTCTGGCCGCAACTTTTAATCTTCTTCCCAACAGGATTCCATTAAGGGAAGCAGTTCTTTTGGAAAATTATCAACACTTGGCCTTATGTTCTGCAACCAACAATGGAATTCATCAATATATATTAGTCATGGAACAACATTAAAATGTTTTTAAATTCTTATGTATGTGTGTATGTTATTCAGGATTTGTTGACTTTAGATGCCAAACTTAACTAATTAATTACTACATTAAAATGGAAATAACATAGTACTTGTATTGCATCATATGCTGCCGTCATTTCATCCCTCCCTTTAAATGGAATTTGATTTGTTGTCAACCTTCTTTGTGATCATAGAACTTCTTTTCTCCTATGATTAACTTATGAAAACTACTCCTATGGTTATGTATGCTTTCCAAGATCACTCTTTTCTATAATTACACAATAAGTATTGGGAAAAAGCCATATACTCAATGAGTATCAAATATCAGATCATTATACCAGTGAAATTGAATACTTGATTGACATAGCCGTAACTTTATGAGCTGTGGAAAAACCATCCTTAGCCCTTGCTTAAAAACTCAAACTTTTAGGTCAAGTGATTTTTTAACATGAGAGTTATTAGCAAGAATGATTTTTGGTTGTTTCAACCGAGGATTATTTCGATAACTATGAAGTCGTCAAACAAAGGGCGTTAGCAAAGTTTCAGGTCATCTGTCAACAATAACACATAGATAATAAAATCATTATTTGCACTAACCTGATAGGGGTAAATAGCAAAAATGACCCATTTACTGGGATATCCCCTACACATGCAAATATATGATTGTAGGATAAATAGCAATCTACTTTGATTTCTTCATCAAAATATAAGAATCTACTTTGACTATAACTCTTTGGAAATCTAAAGGAATAACACTCACAAAACATCAAGTGTAGTAACATTTGTCAAAGAAATAGGAATGCTTCCAGTCAAACTGTTATTATTGAGACTCCTATTTTGGAAGAAGATGAAAAATTAGTTTGCTATATACAACTGGTAGAGTGATCATGTATCATGATAGGAAGATAGTTAACAAATGCATAAAAATGAATTGTAGATAACAAAGTTTTACTATGCCAAGTGAGTTCATCAAAAATGGAAATTATATCTCCATCAAGAAAAAACTGATACATTCATAAAATAAAGTCTTAGTTTCAACTTCCAAGTACATGAATGAATTAGATAATCATATCAGAGATGCATACATTATTATCACATGGTTGTGGAAAGTTTACCAATATGATTAGTAGGGATACATTAGTAAATGTAGTTTCTATTTTATTAGAAAAATCCAGAAATTTAAATGCACTTCTCTATCATGATTAAAAAATGCGAATGCAAGTATTTGCTCCATCCTTTTCAAAAAAGTAAAAGTATTTTTGCTCCATGAATGGCGTAGTTTGTAAAGAGCAAGGCAAGTGATCCAGGGTATACATCAAGATGACTTGTGGGTTAAACCTTCTTCTTCCAAGGTGAAATGTAACGTGAATTGTGCACTCTTCAACAACAATTCCATCATAGGTCTTGGCATTAGTTTCTGAAACTCCTCAAGGGCACCGTTGAATTGCATATAGAAGTGTTCTATCTACAATTCTACTCCTTCTTAAGTCGAGGCCCTAGACTTGCTTGAGGCTATAAACTTTGTTGTTAATCAAGGCATGACATGTGTTATTTTTTAGTCAGGTTTGATGTAAAATATAGTATACGCAAAATACATTCCACGATTCATTGAATTTGATATTTGTATCAAATTAATTTTAAGTTTTTTTTTTTAACAAGTTAATCATTTTAGTGTGTAAAACCTACGTCTTTAACCTTTTAAACTATTTTTGTTACAAAAAAAAAAGTGATTGGACACTGTGTTTAGTTTTTCCTGCATGTGCATCCATCAAACCCTGTGAAAGGTTTTTTGTTACATGAAGAATAATATGTCCTGATGCCTTAATTTTTCACCAAACTTAAAAGATGGGCTAGATGAATGTAGACACAATGTCAAGACTTGTAGACCAATGATATATACGACTTCATGCTTGTACATGTAACACATTATTCCTGTCGAGTAGTGTAAATAACCACTACTACAACATTACCGGTAACCTTCGTAGAAATGTTCATGATTTAGTAACAATTTTGATGATTTTGTAACAATTTTCAATTGTAACTAGATCTCAATTATGTTGTAGTGAACGAATACAACAATTTTTTTTGTAACAAACATATTTAAAATGTTAAAAACTTGAACACTTATAGACTAAAAGGACTAACATGTTACAAAAATATCTTAAAGGACTAATTTGTTTCAAACGTCTAATTTAAAGGACCTTATATAATGTATTTGATCTATATTATATAAATATTGGATTTTTAATCATGTTACCCTAAATTTTGATATTTGGCTCCGCCACTAAACATCTTAATCTATGTTGAAGGACTACAACTTTGGAGATTAATGGTAACTCTTGGAGAAGGGAAAACAAAAAGAACATTTGGGTTAGGTCTTTACACGTCCCCTTATACTTTTGGAAGGTGGATCACTTCACCAATTATTTATAAAATTTTTAATATAGTTCCATTGAGGGGGTAATTAATATTATGCAAATGTTGGTGAAGTGATCCACCTTCCTAAAATTGAGTGATTATCATCATTATATTGATGGTACCAATTTCCGAAGATGCTCCAATATAGGGATGGCAATGAGTATTCAATGGGTAGGGTACTACAGTGTCCATCCTCATACCCGTATTTGTAAAAAATACTCGTACCTGTGTCTGTACCTTCGTGGGCAACAATTTTAGTGCCCTTCCCCATACTCTATGGGTACCTAAGTGCCCATACCCGCACCCATTACCCGTACATTAACTAGGAAAAGGCAATAAAAACATCACAATTAAAATCAAACTATAGTCCAATTTTTTAAAAATTAATTCATAAAATAGTATGAATCGTAGTATTTAGTCAAATAAAAAACATCCAAAATATTCCTAAAAAATTGTACACCGGCACGACGGAGTTGTTATTGTATTAAGTAGTTTTTTTATTTAGGTTTGGATTTAGGCTTAAATAGGTAAATAAATTGATTAATTATGCACCAAAAATAAATAATTACTTATAATATTATAAATATGTATATGCGGGGTTGTGGGGTTGGGTAGTATAATACCCTTACCCGTGCCCATACCCATTAAAATTTGTGGGTATTACCCGGACCCGTGCCCATACCCATGAAAACGGGGTTTTACCCTACCCATTGTGGGTATTTTTTGCGGGTACCCATTGGGTCTGGGTCCAATTGCCATCCCTACTCCAATAAGCTGCAATATATATATTTTATTTACATCCTACAAAATGAAACAACAGCATGCTCATGCTGAGTTTTTAAGGTCTTTATGTTCGTTGGAATTTTGATTTGCAATCAGGACATATGCCGCCTTTGTCAGCACTAGTCCTGTGTTGGCTGACGTTGGAGGAGTAATTGGCCTGTGAGAGCTGTAAAATTAACGTTGGAGTAGTAATTGATCTATGAGATTAGATCAAGGATTTGAGGGTGACATTGCTAGCATAAAGAGAGCTGGTGCATACAAAATCCAGAAAAACCAATTTTAGAGATATTATGGGTCTGAAAGCAACATAAAGAGAGATTGATTAATTTTGGAAAAAGAGAGCAAATTATGTGATATTTAAGTGTTGCAAATATTTCATTGACTTTTGTTTTTTAACATCAAATTTTATTCAACAACCAATACTCTACTCAAGACGAACAAAAACTGGTGAAATAAAGAATACAACTTAAAGGCGCTGTATATAGGCGAAACATCCGAAATAAACACCAAAAAATCACCCCTACATTCAACACCTAGCCAGACCCTACCTTCAACTCCCATGAGGGCACCACACACCAAAATAAACATCACCATCTACAATAGACTCCTTTACGAAACGAACTGAAAACGGTACCCATAATCACCCATTCCCACTACACATCTCAAAATAACACCCTCTAAATGAACCACCCCTACGTCATCACCTAAATTGAGTCATTATTCTTAAGATCAATCAACTTCCACCACCTCTTAACCTCTGGTCTACTAAAAGAACACCTAAAAAGCCCAAAAACAAGCTTGAACCAAAGAACTGACTCCCGAACTCGAATCAAAAGAGATCGGTCCACAAGACTCCAGGACCAAACCAGTCAGGCACCCCTTACCTCCGGTCCACCAGAGAAACACCGTAGTCAGCCAAACAATAATGCAGATAGACGCCAACTCCCGATCACAAAGCAAAAGTAGCCGACCCACCAGAATCCAGCACACAATAAGTATGACTGACGACAAGATTTGTGGTGGTGCAAACATCAATAAAAAGGAACAATGCTCAGCTCAAAGGACCTGCACCCTAAAAACACCCTAAGCATCTTAACAACTCAAACCTCAAAAAGAGATAGCGATAACGAATATGGACCCGAATACCAGAGGCAGCCTCCAAAAGGAATCACCCACAACAACCACCATAAAAAATACACCCACTTCCTCGTTTGAGCAACATCCTCCACCCCCTTTACCGAATCACCACCACAACACTGCAACACCACTGTGCATTGCCACTACCACCCCAGCCTCACCAACACCACCACCACTGCAACACCACAAAAACTCAAACAGCCACAGGTCCAGTAGGCAAAAGAGCAAGACAACGAGGTTGAAAGTCTCTAAGGAAAGCAGCAACAACGCCATAACATTTCGAAAAAGAAGCCACACTGAAAATACCCATAAACTAGGAAAAGAGACAGAACTACGCCGCCAAACCACCTCACCAAGAAACAAGCAACAATACAGTCATATATCAAGAGGAATACGAAACTCAGCAACAAAACACGAGCAACAAAGCCGGTCAGAAGCAAAAACATTACCCAAATCATTAAAATGCATCCGTCAGTGATAAGGAGAAGACGTCTGTCGTCGGAGTAAACAACAACCAAGCTAAAAAAACCACAAGAACCCACCGGTACGACCCATAAAGGATCCACAAGTAAGTTTTTTTTACGGAAATAAGTTTTTTACTCATATGGTACATTGAAAAATATGTAAAAGGTCGAGGTTTGTTTACACTCGTACACATTTGTTCATATATCCTATATATCATAATTAGACGGAAGTAATTGATTTTTTTTTAATAGAAGAGAGAATTATGAAGTGTCCCCTTAAAAAAAGAGAATTATAAAGTGTCAGAAGATTCGGTTTCAAATTAAAAAAAAAATATAACTTCGGTTTCAATGTGTTAAACTAAACTAAAAATTTGTTGAATTTTTATATTAGTGCTTGCACATTACATGCCGTGAATATCATAAAAATACAAGTAACAATTTAGAATTCTTGCGTTTCGTGCTTATGTGTTTGATAAGAAATAGCAGTTCTAAAAGAAAATAAAAAATCATCCAAAATGAAACTAATTACATGATAGTATTAAATGTATTTTAGGATAAACAACCTTAGATAGAGTCAAAGTAAAATATACTTAATTTAATTTAAGATAAAAAATTAATTATAACTCATTTGGGTTAATTAGTAGTTGACTGAGTACACTCCTCTCAATATCTCTAGTTCAATCCCCTTTGGCATCAATTTTGGTGGACAAGTCTATATAGAGTTTTGATATGTCTTTAAATGGGGTCTTCGCATGTCGGCGGAAGGATTGATCTCTTCGAAATAGTCGGTTCTTAAAATATATTAACACTGACGGAATAGTCTCATTGTCACAAGATGTACCAAGAAAATCACTAAAGAATACAATCTATCAATAAAAGAATTAAAAAAAAATGGTTAGCAGTGTAATACTTATCTTGTCATTGTTCTATTGTCACACTTTGTAAATTAAGAACTAAATTTTACTTTAATAGTTATCTTCAAATTCCATTTTTACTCTCCTTGGTTGTACATAATTTTCACCACCCTTTATCTTTGTTGGTTATCTTTTTATAAGTGGGAATTTTATATATGATGCTTCTATAACCTATCATGCACTCTAATTATGGTACCATAACGTATTGCAAACTGAATTTGTTAAGTCTTGTAGCGGAGTTTGTTATATTGTGTTTTGGCCACTCTTTAGCTTATATATTTTCATGCTCAATATTTTGGTATAAATGCAAATTTTTTGGCTCTTTATACATAATCTATATAATTTTATTAGTGTATGAATACAACTTTTGTTTAGAATTTCCAATAATTCGGTCAGTATCGATCACTTGTACCAATGGTGTTTAGGAACCGAACCATACTTTATTTTTTGTACAGTACTCTATTATAGTAATTCTTTAAAAGCCTACCGACCATTATTTCTTCACAGCTAACGTACTACTCCTATTTTAATAAATGCGCTGACCTTTATTCTGTTAGTCCAAGTTTTTTAAAGCAAAATTCATGAATTCTAACATGAGGTGGCAGTTGGTGATTGGTTTATATTATTATTTTGTTGAATTGAAGTCAAAGGTAAAAGCTAGCGGTTCTGGAAACACTCTCACTCACACCATTACCCTTCTCTCTATTTTCAAATTTTCATGTTTTCTCTTCTTCCCACAAAACTCATATTTTTCACCATTGTTAAATATTCTCATGGAGATAGAATCTTCTGCTGATTGTGATATCCAACATATACTTAACATCTCTGAAATTATAGAGCCTTCCCTTTGGCATCAATGTTGCATCTACAAGGTTCCTACTACTTTGTTGAAGGTGAAGGAAGAAGCCTATACACCTCTCCTGATATCCATTGGACCTATCCACCATAACAGCAAAAAACTTGAGGAAATGCAAGAATACAAACATAGGTATTTTCATTATTTCTGGAATCGTTTGGACAGCAAAAGTCATTTCATGGACTACAAAGAATTTCTTCAACAAGAAGATCAGAATATACGCCGATGTTACCAAAAGAAGTTCTATGATATCAGCAATGAACAAATGGTTGACATGATACTGTTGGATTCTGTCTTCATCATGGAGTTGTTTTTAAGAGTAAACAAAAAATGGGAACACAAGGATGATTATTTAATAACACAACTTTGTGTAAGTAGAAGTATTCAAAGGGATTTATTGCTTCTTGAGAATCAGCTTCCCATGTATGTCTTAGAGAGACTCTATGACACTGTTGTTCCAAGTAATGTCAAAAACCACAATCTGTTTACCATGCTAGCACATGACTATTTTTGTTCTTGCTACCCCCATCACAAAGAGTCATCAAAAAAATTGTTTGACACAAAAAATTGGGAGAAATCACTTCATTTCACTGATTTGATTAGGTCTTCTTATCTCCCAATGAAGCTAACCAATCGACATATTGATTCTCAAAAAGAATGTTTCAAGCCAAGGACTGCAACAAAGCTTAAACAAGTTGGCATTAGCTTTAAGAAAGTTGATAATAGAAGCTTACTTGACATTAAATTTCAGAAAAAGCCCTTTTTCAGTTGGTTTCTTTGTGTAGGTTGTTTACCATGTTTCAAAGCTAAATTTCTATTCCCACAATTTAAAGTAGACCATACAACCGAATGCGTTCTTAGGAACCTCATTGCTTTTGAGCAATGTCATTATCCGGACGAGCCCTATATTTGTAACTATGTTTCTTTGATTGATTCCTTGATTCACACAAAAGATGATGCAGAGTTGTTGGTCGAGAAAGAAGCGATTGTGCACAAATTAGGAAGCAACGAGGAATTGGCGAATCTTGTTAACGGTCTATGCAAACATGTTGTGACGAATTCATCATGTTATTTCCAACTGATGGAAGATCTTGATGAACATTGGAGAAAGGCTAGGGGTAAATTAAGGAGAAGCGCTTCTAAAATAGCTTGGATCGCAACTCTAATATTCCGCGTCTTTCAACTTTTGTTGCGTCGTTGATTAGATTTAATGTTTTAGTATATATATCATTGTTAGTGAATGAATTTTATGTATCTAAGAATTACATGTACTAGAAGCTGCTTGCATAATGTTTGTTACATGTAATGAAAATATGAAATATTTGGAAGTAAGCATTATTAATGAATTATGACCTTTCTCTGTTAAGCTACTTCATTTGAGTTGGTTTCTGAATAAATTACTTTATGAAAGTTACAAATTGATGACATTTAAGAATTTTCTTCATTTGAGGTAGAAGGTGCCCCGAATTTTAAATGGGTCCATTTGGCTAACATTTCATTATGGGAGCAAGTTATATCCAAAGCAACAGTTTGTGTTTCATAGGGTGATTTTCAATAATCATGCAAATGAGATTAATGAGTTAGTCAAAGTGTTGTCCTAGAATTGGAGTCTGAATAGAATGTCAAAATCTTCTTACCTTTTCAATGAATGGCTGTGGAACCCGCGGGATTGCTTGCAGAGGGGTTAATGGGCACTGTGTCGGTTTTGGAGGGTTTGTGGGTGTTTTTGCTTATCTGTATGGGGGATTTTCTGCTTTTAGTGGTTAACTGATGTTGCTTCTTTGCACGTTATTTAGTGGTTAACTGATTTAGTAACCAATTTTTGGTTCATATTTGATCTACACACACATGTTCTCCTCTGCTTCTCTCGCTACGTTTCAGCAAAAGTGACAACTCCCAGGAGGAGGAGGAGCACACTCTCAGGTCTCAAGCCAATACCACCAGGCCAACCCAAGTGGGTTATCTCCTAGCACGTCATTAATCATCATAAATTTATTTCTTCATAGCTAACATAATATTCAAGCATCATAACATCATTATAATCATAAAATCAAGAATACTTCTAAAAAAGCACAAAAAAAGCCCGCAATGCACGAACATTTGCTCAACTTTTAAACCCCAAAAGTAATGTATCATTGGCAAACCGAAGATGAGAAATAATACTTCGAGCATTCATACCAATGTTGTACCCAATAAGGTCTGACTTTTATGCTCACTAAATTATATTCCATCTTTTTTTTATCAAATAATAAATGTTATAAATCTCAGGAGAAGTCTGAACCGTATACAAAGAAGACGTTAAATGTTCATTCTAGAAAAAGACAGTCCTAAACTACACACAGAGTCGCCTCTGTCTGAAGAACACCTCTAGCTACCAAATTTGCATTCGTAGGTAAGCGGTTCCGCAAAAACCTCCAACTAAAAAGAACTACAAATTAAAATATTTTACAAGAAAAATAAAGCAATGCTAAAGTAAAACAGAAGGGGGTTTAATTTTGAATCTCCAATAAAAAGGATTGAAACAAGACAAAATAAATAAAACAAGAGATCAGTATAACCAAAATTATAATAACTATATATGTCGTACACAATTTTTTTAGTATAAGCCTATCAGGTTGTAAACTACTCTTTTCTAGGTGATCCAAGCTTATTACACGTGTATGAAAGCTTCCATTCATACCTTTCCAAACAAGCAATTTTGAAAAACATATGCATCTTCTCCAGGGACATCAATGTTGAACTTAACTACAAAAGAAAATTAAAAGTTTAGGGAGTAAGCTTTGAATAATATTTGAACTATTGGAATAGTTAGTACATGACTTTGGCACAAGCGTCAACACCATTGACCAAGTGGTTTGGAGTTTTATCTTTGCCACTTCTACTATTCATGAAGTTTACTCTTATGCTTTCAAAAGAGTTCATTTTTTACACTTAACGATACCTAAAGAAGCCATAATCAGTACCTCAACATTAGCACCCTCCACAGTCCGAACAAACAATAAAAAAGTTGTAATAACCTATATTTAGGCTTAGCAACCACCACTATTGGCTCCTCTGAAAGATCTTCTGGCTGAACATCTTTAGAAGTTGGATCCTGTGTTGTGGACTTTTCCTGTGTAGGGATGGTATCAGAGTCTTCTGCTTAACACAATTATATCCACCAAGCTCAAGTTAGTTTCCTAGCCAAAAGTCTCCTGCGGATTGTCATGGGAGTATATCCGCAGGTACGTTTCCTGCGGTTCCTAAAATCCTCAGGAAACAGTTACCCACGAAGGTATTAGCTGGTAATTCCGCTGGAAAATCGAGAGTTTCAAATAACAGACAGCGCATATGGAGTATTTCTATTCACATAATCAGAAGTAAGGGTGTTCGCGGTCCGGTTTGGATCGATTTTAAGGTAAAAACTCATCCGATCCAAAGAGAAAATTATATGTGATTCAGTTCGGTTTTGGATGATTAATTTTAAAAAACTGATCCGATCCAAATTAACGCGGTTTTATTTAGATCGGGTTTTGGATATCCAAATTACAAACTGTAACTTGTTTTATTAATAATAATCTTATAAAAGTATGATAAAATAATATGTTTGATACAAAATATAACATATGATTTATAATAAATTAATAGTACGTAATAACAATGATTGAATATCTTTGAAACATACGAAATAGAAACAAAATTGGATACTGGATTAGGGTGGGATAATGTGAATGTAACACCCAAATGGTATGTTGTTTTAAGTATTAGGAATTCAACTAGGAAGTACTAGGTAGTAAGCTTATGCAGGAACTTTTATATACTGTTTTGTCCTTTCCATGGTGACTTTTTTTTTTGAATAACCTTTCCATGTTGACTTATGTTGTGTGTTTGTTACTATTATTATTCGATAGCTTTTAAGTTCAGATTCAACTTGGTTTTGTACTATAGTTCAGAGTTTGTACCAGTTTTGTACTCCTGGTTTTGTACTTTGAGATTTGCCAACTTGGTATTGTACTTAAGCTTATGCACTTAGGAACTCGTGTACTCTTGTACTGTTACGAGATTTGGCAACTTGGTTCATATTTGATCTACACACACACATGTTAAGGAGTCAAGATCCTCTCCATTTTGGATCTATCCTAACTCCATGTTAAGAGGGTGTGATATAAACACAACATCCCAAACAGCAACTTACTCTAACCCTTTCACTTTAACCCAAGCAATCACCACTCCAATCTGAGATTCACTAAATCATAAAATAAAATAAAAAATATTTAAAACCACTTACTACAATTGACAAAAAAAAGAATTCAAAATCAAGATTCTAGTTATCCATGGTCAAATGAACAGTCAACATGGACAATGAAGCAGAATCAATAATACTAACAAGAAAAGCTTAAAAAAAGAAATCCAAGCAGCACACTGAAGCATATCATTGCCCTATTGATTAACAGAAAGCTCCCTCCGCTTGTATCGGACCATGACTTTTCCTTTCACTCCGACAACCATGGCATTCCAATCAATCTCAGGGAAAGGTGACACAAGCTCCAGTTCAAAGTTCCTCAGCAAATGGGTCCAAATTGCTTTTATCTGCAGATATGCAAAAGGCTCTCCAAGGCATCCATGTCTACCACCTCCAAAGGAAATGTACGAGAATGCCCCTGCTGCCTTGTCTTCTTCCCTCCCAACAGCAAACCTATCAGGATCATACTTATCAGGGTCATTGAAAATGTGTGGTAACCTGTTTGCAAATGCAGGGGATGTAGCAACTATATGACCCTTGGGAATGTCATACTCTTTCCCCTCTCTTGTTGTGACACTGAAATCGCTGTGTGAGCTTCTCAGCAACATAATTAGTGGAGGGTGGAGTCTCAAGGCTTCTTTAATGCACCTATACAAGACATCCATCTCAGCCAAAACATCATGATCAACTCTATCTCCGTGTTTCTCCATCAAGTTCTTTTGCTCCTCCTCCACAGCAGAAAGGTACTGTTTGTTACACAGAAGATATGCTCCGGTCCAAGTGGAGGTGATTGAACTGGTGTGCTGTCCTGCGAAAAGAGCAGCAATGAGGAGTCCTGTGACTTCAGCTTCTGTTGTTGGGCGACCGTCTTTGTATTTTGAGTCAATGAAGCACTGCAGCATGTCGTCCTCTGATTTGTCGGCACTTTTTCGTGAAGATATGATGTTTGCAAAGATTTCAGCAAGCTTTTTACGAGCGTTGTCACGGCGCCTGTGAGCCGGAATTGGCAGGTATGGGAAGAGAACACTGATTGGAAGCATTCCGTTATCGAGATCATGGAACAATGCAGAGACATCATCGAAGAGCTTGTCACGAACTTCACGACCCAAAAGACATCTACTGGCTGTCAAGATGATCAGATGCTCAAGCTCATACTTCAAATCAACTTCACCGCTTGATCCCCACTTTGAGAAATAGTCCTGTAAATTTGGTTCATGTTTGAGAAACAACACATTCAAAGAAAGTTGCAAGAGAGGAATTTACAATTATCAACATAAAGAAACAAACAATCAAGTCTCAGAGGTTTGATACCATTATTATACCATGGTCATGTCAAGTCCAAACAGAATTCAAGAGTTTCTCCAGCTTATCAAAATATGATAATGAATTCAAGTTGCAGTGTAAAATTTGATTTTCAATTACATTAAGAATTTGGCTTCATGAAAAGTGTGAAGTGTATAACCATTGGATGCAAACATGACTGCTGACATCATGATAAATGTATCACCACATCTACTATAAAGTTATTACTACCTGCGTTCATTTTCAATTGTCGTTTAAAGTTATCACCCCCAACTACTATGTTGTTAATTTTGATAGAATTATTTCTTTTGATGTATTTTTTTTTTTGTAATATTTTTTATCAAAAGGTAAGGAAAAAAAAGTTTCCTTTTGATGTTAATAGTTAATACCACTTTAAATTTGAAAATGACAAATAAATAGAAACACAAAATTTCTAGAAAAACGACACAAGGAACGGATGGAGTAATGTTTATTCTCTTAATTTTCTACTCAATAGTGTTATAACTCATCAGTTCTCAATCCAGAGCTAAAATTCTTCACTTAGAATACTGCCTATATAACTGATCTCACCTAAGGTCATAAAGCCAAATCATTCAATTAAAACCATAGGCAGTTTACCAGAGACAGCACAGGTGTTGCCAGACCACCAACTAGAATTGATTCAAACTCCAAACGTGATTTTTACATTCCAATTTATTGTCTAACTCACTTTTACGCTAATGAATCCCCTAACATAAACCACTTAACATTCAACTCACTTTGCTAAAACCAATTTGACAGAATCAAATTTTGTCATCACGGAACCAAAAAGACACATTGATGTGTATAAACGTCCTGACTTAAAATCATTAAAACAAATATTTCAATTAAAATTGCAATAAGTTTACAAGACTCGTCAGCAGCCTGCAGTATGCACAGACCACCACAGGTATTTCCAGTAACCACCAAAGAATAAAGCATTAAATACACATGTAGTCTTTGAAGACTAAGAAAAAAGATCAACTGACACAAAACATCAATAAAAAAATATGGATCCATACCAACTACCGAGTTTCTAACAAAAAACAAGTGTCTGACCAAATCAATGCTTCCCTATTCATCACATGATACTAAAACTTATAGTGATATATTTTTTGTCAACCATGTTATCAATGCAAAGTATCTATCAACAAAGTCGATGACTAGCCGGGAAACCTAATGGGACACCTTTAGTGGATCCCAACCACATTTTTTCTATGCACAAGGCTTGAACCCAATATCTTGCTTAAGGGATCCGAGTCAAATTCCACTCACACCAATGTAATGTTGATAAAATAATATTGATTTACCAACACATTCAGGATTTGTTATTCCTATCAAATTAACATCAACCATTGATTTATTCATAATACTTGATTAAAATCAAAGTAGAAATTAATCAAAATTTCAAATCCTAGTCGTAAAACAGACAATCTAATCAAATAACAAAATTATGCATAAATGATTTATGAAGCACACTAACATCGGACATGACACGAATGCTGACCTATCAAAATCAATAAAATAATTTAAAAGAAATGATATAATTCAATATAATCACGTCTTACGTGGCAGTGACACGAAACATGTATTCGATTAGAAGTGTCAGTCCACATAGTAAATCAATAAAAATTAACCAGATTTAACAAAAACATGAATTACCTCAGCTTCAGAAACCATCTGATTAACATAACTCTTGAGTTTATTAACCCTAAGAGCTTCAGTAAAAAAGCGAAACTGTTCCTGTCTAACAGAATAATCAACATCAAAAACAACACCAGGACCAAAAGTAGGAACATTAAACTGATAAACCTCTTGCTGACTAAGATCAGATTCAGGGGCCTTAAAGAAATGTGCTGAAACCTCAGGACCAATCAAAAAGGTAATATTTTTATGAAAGATTTTCAATGTGAAAACACCACCAAGTTTTGGGTATTCTTCACGGAGCATCAAAATTGGACCTTTAAGGAAACGAAGAAGTCCTCCAATGATGGGCCATCCTTGAAGAATTGGGGGTAAGCGTTTTTTGGATTTGGGTATTATGAATGATGAGATTAGTTTAGCAGCGATTAAGGTTGTGATTAAGAGGAGGAGGGTGTTGAGGAACTTGTTTCCATCAAAAACATCCATTGATGTTGTTGTAGTTGTCGTTGTCGTTGTGTTTGATGATTCCAATGATGATAAGTGTACAGATCTAATCTTATGTTAGAGAGATCTGTTATTATAGAGTGTAGTAACTTTCCAAGTATCATTTTGCTTTCTCCTAAAATGTTTTTAAAGATTAATTTTAATTTTAATTTAATTATCGGATCTTACACATTTTAAATATGAAAAGTCATGTGTCTAAGGTCCGAACATATTTTTGTCTTTCATATCAACCAAAATTTATGAGTGAAATTGATTTTTGAGTATTTAAATCGATTCCACTTTATATTTTAACTCTCAATTGATAGAGATATATTTTTTTTTTTTAAGAAATCAAAACGAAATTATATACTACCATTGAAACAGTAGTTTATAGAGATATTATATTATACATAAGGATTGAGGTTTGAATCTAACTCCTCATCAAAGAGAGAGATATTCAACATAAGGTGTTACATTTGACTAAATAATTATTACATCATTTTTTTATGAAAACTTTTTTGGTTTAGATACTTAATAAATAATTATTACATATTTTTTTAAGAAAACTTTTTTGGTTTAGATACTTAATCAATATGCAGGAAGTATGTTTACCATTCCCCATTTTATTTTTTAAGAATTAATGGAAGGTTTTGGCAGCCTAAGAAATTCATAATTCGGTAGATTTTGCTTAGCTGGGCGCTCATGGGATTAAGGGTAAGGGTTTTGCAATTAAAACTGTGGGTTTGTTTGGTTGGTCGAATATCTTCCCCTCTTCACGTGCTTAATCTTGATTTCCCCTTTTTAAATTTGTTACCTTTTTCTATGGTTTATGTTACTTTTTTTCCCCTCTAAAATAAATTACTTTTTGTTTTATCTATAAAGAATCTTATTTTTAATGTAAACACTTTAATACCATATGAGCTTAATAGAAGAAGTTTTAAGTTTTAAAAAATTGAAGAAATGGATTAAGAGATTGAATTTTAGTTATTTGTTAAAACATATCAATTGGTAGAGCTTCCGAGAAAAGAAAAAGATGTTGTATATCACTCAACTATATATTTCTTTGAATTATATATATCCGTGGAATTAATTTAGAAAATCAGTAGGCATATCCAAGAAAAAATTATTTTTATTGGAAACATTTCTCTAATGAATACCACCATTCAAACCATCTGTTATTCGGACTTCCCTTAAGATTGCTCACAACCTTTCAGGCTTCCCTTAAGATTGCTCACAATCTTTCTTGACTGTGTCTTTTCATACAACTTTGAGACCTACTCACTACTAGGAGAAGATGTTATTGATTCCCTTTGAGGGTGGGGGACACTATTCACGAGATTTCCACAAAAGGGGAATTTTTATAGTCGGGGTAAAATAAAATTGCATTGATCATGAGGTTAAAGCTTATTTAAAGCATTTCTTTTTCCAGGGAAGTTGCAGGGATGAAATCTTAGTTAATCGTTGAAATCATGATCTGTTATGGTTGTTTACATATTCGTCTGTATTTTCACTCTGATCCTTTTCTCCCTTCCACTTTTGGGTAGGCCATAAGCTCATTAAGAGACAGAACTAGAAGTCAGCATTCTATTCTATTAAAGACCGAAAAAATATGAAAAAACAAAGATGTAAAAAGAACGAAAAAATATGGAAAAATAAAGCATCTCATTTACAGTACATAACAAACAATTTGACGCAAACGCTACGTTGATTACCTGGTTCGGGTCTCGACATCTCCAACTCATAATAGTCGTTGTCCATTGCAAGCTTGTCCGTGTAATGTTCATTCTCCTCGTTTGGACTATGCATTAAAGAATTACTCCATCCGTTTCAAAATACATGTCTATTTTGGATAAAATTTTTGTTTCAAAAACATGTCCTTTTAATAGTTTAAGGATACACTTTGTCTATTTTACCCTTGTCTACCAATTAATTGGATTCTAGATTTTCTCCACAATAATTATTTTCCACTAATAAATGTTGACCCAATTTTTAGTGGATTTACTCATGTACTCTCCCAAAAAGAAATGACTACCGGACTCTCTAAGTCATTTGATTGATTTTAATTAATTTTGGTGTTGGTATTGAGAGTAATTATGAGTGGGGTAAATAAATGTAAAATGGAGGAAATCAAAGACAAGGGTATAATAGGAACTTTTGTGTCAAACTAGTTTGTCCTTGGTTACTGCAATTTATCTAAAATAGATATGTATTTTGAAACGGAAGAAGTACACATCCAAATTACTCCTTCCGTCTCATAATAATTGTCGTTTTACCACTTTTTCTTTTTCTCAAAATAATTGTCACTTTAGAATAACAATGCAACATTTATTATTTATTTTTCCATTATTATGCCCTTATTTATTAAATTTCATCCAACTTAATTACTACACTAACTACAATTAATAATGGTGTTTTAGTAAATGATACTAATTTTACCATCAAAATCAACACAATTAATTATTTTCTTAATAACCGTGCATAAACTTTAAACGACCATTATTTAGAGACAGATGGAGTATGTTTCCTCTTTCTCTTTCTAAGGTTGTCATTTTCCTTCATCATCATTTTCCATTAAAGACAAATTATTGATCATTGTAGCCTTCAATCGTCCTTGCCTTTGTTGTGATTGATTGGATAACATTAATGACATTACTAAGGGTTGTTCCATTATCACAAGGATTTGCCCCAACACTTATGTAACTATTCAATTAGTGCATAATAGTCGATGAAATTAAACTTCTCAAATTAGTCAATTCCTAATTACAGTGATTAGTATGGAATTCAATTAATAGTTGATGTTACTCCTTATGTACAACGATTGCGATTAATTAATACTAATATTGTCCTAGTAAAGACCACCCCCAAGAATATGTTCCTTGTGAATTTTCAGTTTTGTGTTAAAACCACTTTGATTGCTACTACCCCATTTCCTCGTCTCCAAACACTAGCAAGCATCTCCTTGAATATTGTTATCGTCAAACACAATATCACCGTCACGACCTTCTCAGTTAGCCATAGAGATGGATGGACTTAAGCTCGCCTCAACTAGTGGTAAAGCTAACAATTATTTTTTGCCAATGGACCAAATTAAACGTGGAGAAGTGGGGTGTCTAGAGTTCGAACCCCAGCCCCTGCATAAATTATATAATGTCCTTACCAATTGAGTTAAGCTTATGGGGGACAAAAAAAAAATAAAAAAAATATCTTTATTAACATGATATTGACAATTTTCGCTAACGGACCAAATATTTAGAAAAAAAAATCTTTATTAAAATGATATTGACAATTCTTCATTGTTGACAATATTATTGTATAGACTGAAGATGCTAAAAAAGAAAAAACAAATTTATCTATCAAATGATAATGTGTTACTTTTATATTTCTATAAATTTATTTGTGTTATTTAAATCTATATTACGATTTACGAGAGAGTAGGTAAACACAAAAATACACAAACTTATATAAAAAAATTAAGAAAAAAAGGGCAGTGAAAGCCACCCCAAGTTGACAACAACCACGCATGAAAGCTCTCATTGATACGAAGAGTACAACCTCTTAAAGTGACTTTGTTTGGTACAAACCTCTTAAGATGTGTTAACTTCTATTAAAGCATCCAGTTAATGTTCGCATCATTCATTCTAAGACACTTGTTCTGGTTACTAGAATAATGTGCTAGCCTCCATAAAAATAAAAATAAAGAATAATGTGCTAGCCTTACCCTAGTTATATATCCAACCAAAGTGTTAATTATTTTTTTTGGAACGGAATATAAGTATGAGTGAAATATATATACCTATGAGGCAAACATCATAATTTGCTTTTGGAAAATTAATTTGTACTTGCAAAAAGTACAATAATAGAATTTAAGATTTAGGCTGTTTGTGACATTCCTTAAGAATGCACTCAAGAGAGATATTTATAGCTTCAATGAACTTCTATTTTAGTGACTTAGGCCCTAAGTTGGTTTCAAGGGTTTCTAGAAGCATTAGAGGCGACGTCCATGGAAGGATTCGTCCTAGGACACGTTGACCTTTTTGGAGGGTGCCAGGGCCTTTTTGGAAGGTTACCGGTCCTTAGAATTATATTTGGACTCATGATTCAAACTTGAAAAATTAATACTTAAAAGTCAAAACACACTTTTTATGAGTATATATAAAGTGAAAAAAAAACAAAATATCACGAACCAAAAACTTAAAAACAACATGGAATCATACAAAATGTCCATTTATTAATTAAAATATTAGATAATCATAGTTTTTTTTGGACAGAATATTAGATAATGGTAACAAAAAAGAGAATATTAGATAATCACAATTATTAATTATATTGATAATTAAAAAAATTAAATGATAAAGTAGTGGAGGACGTGGGGATGTTTAGTGGGGTGAGGCAGTAACTGCTACAACCGCAAAAGTCTCTAGAACATGGAATAGTGTATGTGTGCGTGTGTAGCAAAGATTTAGGAGGAAGAAAAGAAAAAGTGAAGCATTTTCAAAGGTAGTAGAAAATAAATAAATAAACCAGAATGTAAAGTAGTTGTGTGTCTTGCTTTTAATGAATATTATTATTATTATTATTATTATAGGTAGAAAAAGAAAAATGCATGGGAAAAAAGATCAAGAGCATGTAAGGAAAGGTCCATGGAAAACAGAAGAAGATGAAGTGTTACTTCATCATGTGAAGAAGTATGGTCCAAGAGATTGGAGCTCCATTCGATCCAAAGGTCTTCTTCAAAGAACTGGCAAGTCTTGTCGTCTTCGTTGGGTCAATAAACTTCAACCAAACCTCAAAAAGTACGTAATATCCTTACTTCACTTTCATCTCTCTCTTCTTATTATAGTTTTTTTTTACTTGTAATCAGAATCTATGAAGCATAGACACATACACCGAAACTTTGATATGTTTGACACTTGACATTGACACGAAAAATTATTATTTGAGAAAATGAGATAATTGAATGAAATTACATGTGTCGATTTGAAATGTTTTTGCTTGAAAAATATAATTTCGCTTCGTTGTTGTTTTATGAAAAATTACAATCATGGGGTTGCTTCTTTATGTTCCAAAACTAAGTTTAAATATGAAATTTCTTTTATGGGTTGTCTCATTTTTGTCGAGCCTTTACTACAAGTGATTAGTGAAGTTCTTTTGTCTTGATATATAGTATTATCTATCCAATTCTCCATCGATTGTTCATAATTTTAATACACTTGCATAGTACACGGTGTAGCACTGACATTGTTTAGTGTTCGACACATTCAATTATTTTATTTCTCAAATTATTATTAGTGTTGTCTCAATGCCATGTCCAAAATGTTTATGTCGGGTGCTTATTATTTGTACTTTTTGTGATGTTACAAAGATGGAGTAAATTGGTTTACGTCGTTTTAAGTTCATGTTTGGTTTACATCATTCAAATTAATTATTTGATGGATTTTTATTGATTGGTATAGTTATTTATTTGATTTTTGTGTTTCTGGTCTCTATGAAAGTGGGTGCAAGTTTACAATAGAGGAAGAGAGGATTGTGATAGAATTGCAGGAACAATTTGGGAACAAGTGGGCTAAGATTGCATCCTATTTACCAGGAAGAACAGACAATGATGTCAAAAATTTCTGGAGCAGTAGACAGAAGAGATTGGCTAGGCTTCTCAAAACATCATCATCATCAACAAACTCAAAGTCACACAGAAACAAAGCCAAAGTTTCTTCCCATGTTCCAACTTACGAGGTAATTAGAAAACACGAAGGTTACTCTTTTTCTTGAAGTTGGGTTCTCGCCATTCACATCAGTAGTCATTGGATCAAAATTGGACAGTGCCGATTTCAAACTCAATATTTAATTTAATGTTGTTTTAAAATATACAAAATATGCATCGTCTAATCTTGATCTAACGGCTGCATATGTAACTTCCCGCTTGAAAGTGGGAACGTGCTACCCTAATTCTCATTCCGTTTTCTCTCAAATTCTTTTATTTTTATTGAAGGTTCCTTATAAGTTCAGTTCTTCATCAGAGGGAGAAACATCATCAAAGCCTCAATCATATTCATTACCATGCATTGAGAATTCTGATCAAGTTAACAAAATGGTTCCACTGTTGGATCTTAAAAAATCCAAGCAACCTAGTTTCGACTCAAATTACGTTGAACAAGAGTTCACCCCTTTTGGTCAGAGCTATAAAAGCACTGAACACATTGCATTTGCTCAGATTCCAGAACTCGAGACTGATTTTACTTTTCCAATGGAAAGAGTTGATGAACAAAATTTATTTGATGTGTTTGGTCCCTTGGAAACATCTGAGTTTGGAATGGTTCCTTTTTTTGAGCCATCAGGGAGTTTCAAAATTGATAATTTCTTTGATGATTTTCCAGAGGACATGTTTGATCACATTGAGCCACCTTTAAGTCCCTCTAAGCTATGAATTATGAAGCCATTGTGTTTTAGTTTGTTTGTTGTAGTTGTGTTTACATTTTGCAATTGGGGGCGGGTTGAAAAGTATTTGTAACACATAGAATTTGGTTAGTCATTGTAATTTGGGATTATTGATACTAGTATCATTTGTAGGGCAGTTGCAAATGCAAATGTCCATAGTGCTAGTGTTTTTTTTTTCTTTCTGTTGGCCAACTTGTCAAAGTGTGAAGCTTTTGCATTATTTAAGCACACCTTTGGGAAATAGTAGTTGTTGTCTTTTGATCTTCATAAAATATTATATGATATGTTATGTATTTTTCAAACGAGAGTACTATATGACCTAAATATAGTTTATATATGAAGTGGAGACAATTTTCACCTTACTAGATGTTTTTGTGGAGATGAGTTAAGCTCAAAACCGTAGATTGCATATTGATAGGATTCATTCATTGCTTAAATGCTTGAGACTGTAGTGAAATCTGGTGCAATAAGAGCTGTCAAATAGGTTAGGCCGGATATCGTGCAATGCAATGTGTTTAAATGGGCACAAAAATCTGCAAAATGAATCAAACAATGAAATACACTAATCTCAAATATTAATTGTGCAAACACTCAAGATTTAAGAGATGCCTCTTTGTGGAACCAAGAACCACAACAGGAATATTAACCATATAAAATTAAAGAAGTAAAATGCGTGTTTCTCAGATTCTTGTAAAAACGAGTCAGGTTTCACATAAAAATAGGGAGAGTGGTTAGCTAAAGAGAGATTAAAGGGTTACAGTTACAGGGGTTAAACTAAGTCAAATATATGATATGGGCATATGGCCAGAAGGATTTGACCAAATCAAATATTATCCCAAATAAAGAAAAATATAATAATTTTTACGAGACAAGTGTGCACAATGGAAAAGCCATCTAGACATTGGAGACCTTCACACCTCTGATTATTTTCCCCTTAAGAAATTTTGAGCATAATCATTTTACCTATTTTTATCACAAGTTTATATAATCATCACACGTTTATTTAAATAATTTAAAAGAATAAACATTCTATTTAGTCTCTAAATTGATGAATTTTTATATAGTTTATGGACTAAATTCACAGATATAATATAATCTAAAGACTACTTATTATATTTACCTATGGACTAAATTTGAGAAACGGTGATAGTTTATGGATCTGTTTATTCTAAATTATAATCCTTTAAAAAGTGTCACAACAACCGCATAATAGAAAGTAATCGATAAAGTTTAAAAACGTTAGCAAGATAAATCATAACTCGTGGATGACCTATACAAGTAAACAAATGGTATAAAAAAAAAATAACATTTTTTTATAGGTCATGTCCACCGCGTATTAAAAGGGTATCAGACACTAAATATAGACATCTTCTGGCCGAGATACAAATCTCGATTTGCAATGTTGTAGGAGACTAATTTTATTACTAGACCCAACCCGCTGACAAACAAGTACTATAACAATGCCAGAGCTTTTTTTTTCTTTTCTTTAGTATTTCATTTCATGCTCAAGCTTGTTTTGTTTGCTTGATGAGAAAAAAAAGACCACTTAATAAAAGCTCAAATAAGATTTTCTCACTTCGGTTTGTAGCCACATTACATTATTCATTATTATTGTACAACTAAGCAATATCTTCACAATAAAATACTGAATAAAACAGCAGCATAATCTCCACCAATATCTAATTTCTTTTCCACCAGTGTTTACTATTCAATCAAACCAAATATCATACGATTGAAAGAAGAATATGCAGCTAAATTCACCTACTGAATAAATCATGCACAATGGAATCGTCATTTGGACATCGGTGGACAGTGGACTCCAATGTAAAAATAAGCAGAGTGATGAGTAAGAATCTGGAGTGTTTAAAGCCATTATGGAGTATAAGGAATGTCTTTGCTCAAGGACTATTAGCTTTAGATGGAATATTTTACGCCAGTTTGACCGGTATTTGTAAGTACTTCGAATTCTCCTGCGGTAAATGACTGTTCTTTCTTGAAAATCGGGCGTCTGAGTTCTACGTATCCACAATAGTCAACTTCATATACTTCAGCACCCTTTCTGAAAGAAGAAAAAGCTACACCAACTCCTTCCCCTGCAAAAGGTGCAATTCAATTAGAATTCAACTTGTAAAAACGAGCACAATATTCTTTCAATCTTTCATAGACCAGTGTGTTCGAACTCTTTCATACTTTGCAGCATTGTTGTCAATTACGGAAAATATCAGTTCGTTCGAATTTCACTACAAAAGAGTGATATAGCTCCGCTATTTCACAACATTTTGTACTATAAATAGCATTTCGTGGAACACTAGCGATTTGTTCAAATTCGGCGATGTTATATCTAATATTTAACAAAGCAGTAAACTATACTTTGGTGATTATCATGTAATTAAGGGGAAGGGCTAGAAAAATATCGCATTCACAAAAAAGGCGGTTTTCAAGTGTTATAAAACAGATACCCTTATGGACAAGAAATTCAATACGATACATACCATGTGTGACAAGGAGCAAATTTTCAGTAGGATGTTTATCAGCAAGGTCTTTAACTATTTTCTCATATCTAGCCCTCGTGTCCGAAAGCGGCTCCTCCCACTTAGGCAACTAAAGTGAAAAGTTCCTCAAACACGAAATAATGATCATATTATATAATTGTCTAGTGCCAAAAATATTTTGCATTTGAAAATGAAAAAGAATCCATTATACCTCTTTATAGACCCTTTCTACATTTTTATCCACTGTCCCTGCAGGAAGCATGGCCTCGCGCTCTGCTATGTTGAAACCCCAATTTCCATCTTTAGGAGCCACCTCAAGCCTGATTGCCCTCCGGCACATCATTTCACATAACCCATATTCTACAGAGACCTGCAATTGTGGAGGTGAGTAGGAGAATTTTACCAACTAAATGACTGATGTATATGTGCATCAACTACTCGGGATTTGTATGTTTTTATAATTCTATAATGGAAATGAAACACCACCTTACTCTCTACGCTAATAAAATTCTACATTTTTATTTCCACATATGAAACTAAACTTCTTCACTATAATGTGAGTGTATATTCAGTTTTCATGAGAATGTCAAGGTTTAAAAGTTGTATTAAAGTGTATACTTCAAACATCAAATATAGACAAATCAAACATTATCGTTGGATGCAGTAACATAACTGAAAAATCTATTCAAAGCAAATCAAACAAATTATTGGTCATCGCCATGTGATGCGAACAAAATTATAACTGTTATTTGGAGAACAGATGACTAAAATATATACAAGAACAGTTAGTGCTTACACAGCAAAAACCACCTCTGATGATAAAATGTAATTCAAAACTGAATTTCATTTATGTCCATGTCAACTTGCAATCACCATTAGTGAGAATCTTGAAGAGTGTTTTGTACAGGTGATTTCGGATGAAATTAATTACAAAAACTGAGTTTGAAGTTAAGTGATTCATGTTTAAACAGTTTTGTTTCAAAGGGAACAAACATCTAAAACGATAATCTCAAATCTAAAATAACGCAAAATCAACTGATACTTTTCGGTTGGGTGAATTTCCTTATGTGCTTTTGATGTTATTCGGAACTTACCATAATTTTTTCAAAGTTTGTTATAAACACAAAATAGTGTATTTTTAATGAAGAACAACACCAAAAGGTTCTAAAGAAATAGACATAATTTTTGTCCTATTTTTCTCATATTTAAGTATAGTAATTGTTGTTAGCAGCTTATTTCCATAACTTGTCCAATATAACTTATGAAAACAGGTTAGATTACAGTTTGACTTTATTTTATCATGTTTTACAGAAATAAGTTGTTTACCCAAACAAACAGGACCTTAATTGATATGCACTTAGGCTATCAATCAATCAATCAATCAATCAATGTATCAAAAAATCAAATATATGACTGACCTTGAGTTTGGAAGGATCGATGGGAAGAGAATCACCGGTAAGAGCTTCAGGGTTATCTTGGATGGCGGAGAGAGCGATAACAGCTTCGTTAGCAGTTTGAATACAACGAAGAAAAGGAGAAACAAAAACACGATCAAGTGGATAACCGAAAAGATTACGAAACTTGCGAGCAGTACAGAAAGCACGAACACGACCCTCTTGAACGAGAGGTGGGTCCCATGGTCTTGGTGCTGTTGATATCCATAATGGATCGAAGTTATCGATGCGATCTCCATGTCTCATTACGATGATGTTTTGGTATTCAGTTGCTCTTGGATTCATTCTTGTTTCTGTTTTTTGATTCAGAGAAAGAGAAAGAGAGAAATGGTAATGGAAACATCTACGTCATCACACATGCACTTCATTTATGGATAGATAAGGACACAATTATTGTTCATGAGATCTATTTAATACTAGGATTTACTTTGTATTTTTAGTGTGGGTGTAAATCTCTTACATTTTTCATTTATTTTAATAGCTGAAATATCGTGCTCGTCCACCCGCTCTTTCTACTGTGTACTAACGTATGTGCTTATTTTATTATGTTTGTTTGCAAAATTTTAATTAAAATTTTAAAATATCATGGAAATTATTAATATATTGATTTATAACCAAAATATTATCAAGGTAAAATTATTTTTGAACTCAACATATTTTAGTTTGCCTGCATATAAAATGAAAGTAAAATAATGATCATTTATTGTTTATTCTAATATTAGTTAGTAACATCATAACATAAATGTGTGTGTTGTATAAAAGAAACATCATAAATAAATATATAAATGAACATGTTATGTAAAAGAAATATTCCTATAATTGCGATAAAATAATATTTTTAAAAACTATATTTTTCGTAAAGTCTTCATTGTCTCCTTCTATTTTCCCTTCTTTAATGAAAACTTTTGTTGAATTTTGAGAAACTCCTCTTGATAAAGCTAAGTATAATTGACCATGACTGAAAACATGTCATAGAAGATAGATTCCGACGTTGGAAAGGGTTTGCCCTTATGACTTATTCATGGTAATTGCAAAACTTAGCCTAACGGTAGACTATTTTCTACTAAGCACAAAGGGAATTCCTGAACTCGCATTTGTTTTTAATTTAATTCTAGGCAAGAATGCTCTTTTTCCAGCATTGCTTCCTGTTAGGATTTCCACATCCAATTTATTCTTAAATAAACCACGACATAACAACCGTGTCCCATTACACAAACCATATCTAGGGTCTATGTTTCGCAACAACATCAAAGGTGCACCTTTTTTTTACCTTTAAAATATGTGGTGGGATACTTCCTTGAGCAATTCAGTTTAAGAATTCATGTTGATATAAAGTATGAGTATCCCCTTCAACCTCGTCAAATGACAACAAATTATGTTCGTCTCCTGGAAGATTGATAATTATGTCATTCAATTTTTGAACATCATCATTTGTAGGTGTAATTATGGATCTTTCAACCATATACGATGCATCCCATCCATGCAAATCTAATTGTGGAAAAATATGATCAATAAGAGTTTGTATTGACTGTTCTCCTTCCCATGGTAATGCAATTTGAGGAGGTATCCTCACCTTATCATTGGGTTTGGTAGGTTCAACACCGTCACGAATTCGCATAAGAAATTGTGCCAATTCAGGATCATTCATTGATTGCATATTTTGTACCAAATGTAGGACCTTGGTATTAGTCAACAAATAAGACCTAATAATACATGCAGATATCATTTGCGCCTTACTACCTTTTTGAATAACTGGAAGTACTTGACAAAAGTTTCTACTCATGATCATAACTTTTCCACCAAATGGAACATCACAGTCTAAAATATATTTTAGTGTTAAATCTAATGCTTCTAAACAATATTTGTTTGTCATTGGGGCTTCATCCCAAATTATGGCAGTTGTTACTCTAATAAGTTTTGCAAGATCTTTCTGCTTTTTTTTTTATTGCAGATGAAATTTGATTGTACATCAAAAGGTAAATTAAATCGGAAGTGTGCAGTTTTACCACTCAGTAATAATGTTGCAGCTGTACCAGATGACACGGTTGCTAAGATAATTTTTCCTCTATTTCTCAAAGTTGCCATTAATGCTCGATAAATGAATGTTTTACCTGTTCCGTCTGGACCATCAACAAAAAATACTTGGCTCTGTTAGAGGATTTAAAGTCAAATCTTTAACATTATTTTTTGCTCACGTTTGTTACTAATCTTTTTTTTAGAGGATCTAAAGTTCAATCTTTAACAATATTTTTTACTCACGTTTGTTACTAATATTTTTTTAGAGGATTTATAGTCTCTTCTTTAACATTATTTTTTGCTCACGTTTGCTACTAATTTTTTTTAGAGGATTTAAGGTCCAACTTTTAACATTATTTTTTGCTCACGTTTGTTAAAGTTCAATATTTAACAATATTTTTTGCTCACAGTTGTTACTAATCTTTTTTTTAGAGGATTTAAAGTCCAATATTAACATTATTTTTTGCTCACGTTTGTTACATTTATTTTAATATTTAAATTAAATTTATTCTTATCTATTTGTTACATGTGTTATTTGTATTAAAATTAAGGGTATTTTCGGAAAGAAAAATCCAACCCAAAAAGTGTTGAAAGAGGTAGTTTTCTTTATAAATAAATAAAATAATATGAAAATACTGTTTTTTGTTGAAGTAATTAAATAATATGGAAATATTGTTTTTCATGGAAGGGATATGAAAATACTTGACAATCTTTGTCGGTTGTATTGAGGGGAACAACACATATGTACAACATAAAATCGGCTGATAAAAAAGTTACATGAGTTTTTGTTTTGTGCTAGATTTTTGTGAGTTTGATTTGTGGTTAACGGAGGTAAAAGAGGGTTAACGGAGACAATTAGCGACATGGATTAGTAATCAATGTGTTATTTTATAATTGGCTAACACTAAGAACAATTCATAAGGAATTGTGCGTAAGTTTTCTCCTTCAATTAAATTTATTCTCATCGATTTGTTACATGTGTTATTTGTATTTAAAATTAAAATTAAAAATTAAGGGTATTTTTGGAAAGAAAAGTCAAACCCAAAAGTGTGTTGAAAGAGGGAGTTTTCTTTATATATAGAATATATAAATACAGATGATCATTATTCGTCTAGGATCCATTCGATGAGCTAAATAAAGTGTTTGTTTATGTATTTGGAATGAAAGAGGGTCAAGTCCAAAATAAAAGAGAATACACAACTATCATACGAGGTGACATGCCTAATCTAAATCATCAAGAAAACAACCCTAATTTAATCAGTTGTCATATTAGGCTTCTGATAGAAATAAAAAATCTTAACATCCTAATCTTGTTGCAATAACTGATGAATTTTATGTACCAATCTCCAACCATCAACACTAACATTATCCTTCTTGCGAATATTCATGGTAACAATACAAATTTGAAGCCTCATCTAAAAGCCAAGCAAAGACCAGTCATCACACCCCATATAACTCGGCAATAAAGGCACTAATTTGATGCAATAACTGAAATTTTATCTCTCAAAAAGAAATAAAAACTGATAAATTTTATGTTTGGCTCCCGATAAGAATGAAAAATCTTAAGCTCCTAATCTTGGTGCAATAACTGATAAATTTTATGTACCAATCTCCAACGATCAGCACTCACATTTTCCTTCTTGCAAATACTCATAATAACGACATTAGAGTCTAAAAATAACTCCACATATTTGATGTCTCACCTAATAGCCAAGCAAAGACCAGTCATCACACCCCATAGCTTGGCAATGAAGGCACTACATCTATCATCAATACCTTGCGAAAAACCACAAATCATTCTCCATTAGTTTGTCGATAACACCAATTTTATAATTGTCTTTGATTCATTAAACATTGAGGGTGTAGACAACATAAAATCAGTGGTCCTATGCTTAATTTAAAAATGGTTTATAAACTTTTATGTACCAATCTCCAACGATCAACACTCATATTTTATCAACTTTTATGACAACTTTATCTCTCATACTCACATTATGTTTTTACTTTCTCTTTATTACTTTGATTTTTGTGTCATTGTCTCATTTTCTTTGTAAATATATGGTTGTCCATTAAGTTGTCATACAAATGGGTTTTCTTTTCATCAAAAGGCTTTGGAAATTCACAGTCTAGCTGACATGGTGAAACTCTTATCTTTCCAGCGGCTAAAGGCCAATTTGGTCACTTTTGTTTTCAGCTATCATGGCTGGCTGCACCCTCTGTCTTGTATGAGTGTCGTGTTGTAATCTTCTTGGTATTCTGTTTTCTTATTCATGTGATCCATTTTGAGGCACCAGTGACTTGACATTGTATTTATTTTGGGTGATTCTCTTTTGCACTCTTTGTATGAGATGAATCACTTGTGTTAATCTAAGTTCCATTTTAGCTTGTTCAAAAAAAATATGGGACAAGAGATTGGACAAATGTTAAAATTTGCATCTATCTCTAACAATGGGACAACTTTTTGTATCAAATACTGGTTATCTATATAATCTCTTCTTTCCCCGTATCATCTCTTTCTCATGTCTTTTTCTCATGTATCACCCTCTTTATATCTTTTCCACACTCTCTCCTTAATAAAAATTTACATTCGCACAAGCGAACACGTACGCATATATATATATATATATATAAAATGATAATAATAATAATAAATAATAATAATAATAATAAAGTATTATAGTAAAGTGACATTATTTTTTTGTTTTGGATCAATATCCTTTAAAAGAACCTGAGTTCAATTCTTATGTTAAATTTTTTTTGGCCAAAGATTTTATTTATCTCCCGACCATGGACGGATGTACCATATGGCTTGGTGTGGCTATAGCCACACAAAAAACTTTCCCAATTTTATTTAGATAAGAAAAATGCAATGGTTTGTTGAATCTGACATTCAACAAGTAAAAGTAGTACAATGGTTTGTTGAAGGCATGTTGAAGGTTGTGCTGGAGGAGAGAGATGTTGAAGCCATTCAACACAGGTCATCTGATGCCACGTGGCGAAGAATGATTCGGCCAAACAGGCACGTGCAGCACACGCGCCGACAACAGCGTGTGTGCTGCAGACCGGATGAGAGAGGATTTGCTTTTTGGATAAGCTTGCATACGTGTCTCGTTCTGATTGGTCCTCCTAATTCTTATCATTTTAATTATTTAAATCCACTATTTCGCTGCAAATTAATTTTATTTTTTTTAAAATTACCAAAATTCATGATTTTTTTGTCTATAAATAGAGACTTAGTTCATTTGATTTGGACACTGAAAAAAAAACCAAGTTTTTCATTATCTTAATCTATTATTATCTTTCTATTAGCAAAATAAGTGAAGTTTTAATCTTGTTTTTAGTGAAATGGATCTCAATAATAATCATTTCAACACCCAAAATTATTCCAATTACCAATTTAACTACCAAAATACCAACAATTATCAAAATTGAAATCAATTTTTCAACCAACGTCCTCAAAACATGCCTCAAAACATACTTAATTTTGGTTTTACACCAAATTTCAACCAGTCATCCTCTGTTCCAAACTTTCATCCATATTATGGATCTATGATGAGATATCCATCTCAAACACCCTCGTTTAATGGTTATATTCCAACGGAGAATGAAATGAGGAGGTACTACAACATTGGAGTGCTTGCGTAGATTCTTGAAAGGAATCATACGATTGTATGAGCAAGTGTACCTGAGAGCACCAACCCAAGATGACCTGCAAAGAATACTACATGTTAGTGAAATGCGAGGGTTCCTAGGAATGATCGGGAGTATTGACTGCATGCATTGGGAGTGGAAAAATTGTCCTAAAGCATGGGAAGATCAATTTACTAGGGGGATAAGGGAACCACCACAATTATTCTTGAAGCAGATGCATCTCATGATCTATGGATCTGACATGCCTTTTTTGGATGTCCGGAAACGTTCAACGATATAAACGTTCTAGACCGGTCACCAGTGTTTGATGATGTGGAAGAGGGAAGAGCTCCAAGGGTGAATTTCGTTGTGAACTAACGTCCCTATAATATGACATACTATCTAGTAGATGGTATCTACCCTTCTTATCCAACTTTCATCAAATCGATTAGACTTCCTCAAAGTGAACACGATAAGTTATTTGCACAAGTTCAGGAGGGATGTCGGAAGGACATCGAACGTGCATTTGGAGTGCTTCAAGCTCGATTTAAAATCATCCGTGAACTAGCTCGTTGTGGGACATAGGAGATTTGGGTATCATCATGAGGTCATGCATCATATTACATAATATGATTGTTGAGGATGAACGAGATACATATGCTCAACGTTGGAATGATTTTGAGCAATCTGAAGGAAGTGGATCTAGTACACCGCAACCATACTCGACCGAGGTGTTACCCGCTTTTGCAAATCATGTGCGTGCTAGATCCGAGTTGCATGATACAAATGTTCATCACGAATTGTAAGCAGATCTAGTGAAGCACATATGGACAAAGTTTGGAATGTTTCGTGATTGAAGATGATTTATATCGTACAAATAAATTATTTGTGTGTTCTGTGCTTAGTTTATTGTTTTGCATTTTAAGTTATTTGTGTGCCGCGTGCTTAGTTTGTTGTATTGCATTTTAAGTTAAGAAAATAAATTATTTAAATACATTTTGTTTTTACAAATTTTTTTAAGCGTTTTTTAATTTAATTATAATCGATAATTGTATTTTTATGTAATTATAAAAACAAAAATATAACATTAAATAAGAATAAGAAATAAAAGGTGGTGGGGTAGCGTGTTGAATGAAAAAACTATTGGAGTGGGTAAAATTAAATGAGTGTTGAATTAAGAGAGAGAGAAAATGATGTGGAATGTTGGGAATTGAAAAAATAGGTGTTGAATGGTAAAAACCATTGTAGATGGTCTAAGAATGAAATATTAGAGGAAGTTGATGGTTTATTTTGTCCCAATTAACAATTGTTAAGCTTATAAATGGACATATGATAATAACACACTTGCCAAATAGGGAGTTAGTTTTGAAGCAATAATATGCTTGACTGGGTCTTTCTGTTATGGCATGGGTATTTCGTGTCCTGCTATAATTCTACCCCTATGTATATGTTAGCTTCAAGACTAGTTGGTAGGTGGGCAGTTTTGTTTTGGTTTTTTACGGTTTCTGGTGCTTCTGTTCTGTCGGCGTTCCGCCTTATGTACGACACCGATTTATATGTCCCTTTATATTTTATCTGCGAGTGGTACGATTTTAGTATAATTCGACATGAGTAAATTTTGCTGATTCAATTAAAAAAAAAAACACTTGCCAACCAAAACTAATAAAATTGTTATTTTGAGTGAAATCATACAATCTTTAATTTTATTGAACAAATTTTTTAACATTTATTTTAGCCCCATCAAACAATTAATTCTGGAACCGTTTTGGCTTCTGACCACCAAACTCTGAATTATTAAAGTCTCCTTTTTATAAGAAGCAGATGTTAACACCATAAATATTGTGGGTATACGATATTAAATAAGCTTATTCATCATTTATGATTTTCATGCATTGTAGTTTTATCGATAGATTTTTTAATTTTTTTTTGTTTTTAAAATATTTTATTCATTTGTGGCAACTTTTACCAAGAGCTTTTAAGTTCAATTTTCTTAAAAATTACCGAACAAGTTTAACTTATTTTTTTGAAGTTCTTAGTTTAAACTTTTAAGTTTAAAGTTGCTTTAATGCTACAAACAAGCTTGGGCGCTTGGCCAAACCAAGAATAAATTACATTGAAACGCCTCAATTTTTTTTTAAAGTTAAATATGAATATCAATTCTATGAATAAATTAATGTAAAAGAGGTTTCAAACCAAAAGAGAGAGTTTCAATAATAATAAAGAAATCAAATAGAGAGTTATTATACATAACTCCTTTATTGATTCCAATAAATTAATCAATATTTTCCATAGCAATGTAAATACTAAGTGATAAAAAATGGACACCAAAACTCACATAGCCTTAGTTACAGTTCCTGTTTATAGCCACATACGTTCGATTCTTGAATTCACCAAACGATTGGTTCATCTCAACCAAAACATACATGTCACATGCATCAACCCCACATTTGGTTCTTCTTTATCCAACAATGTCAAATCCCTCTTTGAAACTCTTCCATCAAACATAAACTACATGTTTCTCCCACCGGTAAATTTAGAACATTTACCGCAAGATATTCACCCTGCACTCAAAGTTCAAGCAACTATATACCATTCTGTTCCTTTGATTTACGACGCATTGAACACATTAAATTCTAATGCAAACCTTGTCGCGCTTGTTGCCGACGGTTTAAATAATGAAGTGTTACCATTGGCCAAAAAACTCAATATTTTAGCCTATTCATATTTTCCATCCACAACCATGCTACTATCACTTTGTTTGCATTCTTCAAATATAGACAAAACAATTTCTTCTTCATACAAAGACCTATTAGAACCATTAGAGATTCCCGGTTGCATACCGATTTATGGTATTGATCTCCCGGATCCTATGAGGATCGATTGGGCGAAGCGTACAAGATTTTTCTTGAAGCTAATGATAGATTCTATTTAGCTGATGGTAAAATGGTTAATAGCTTTCTTGTACTTGAAGAAACTACCATAAGAGCCTTGGAAAAAAAAGAGGGTGAAGGAATTCCTTCTATTTACCCAATTGGTCCTTTTGTACAAAATGTGTCATGTGATAATGGAAGTGATTTTGAATATTTGTGAATTTTGGACAAGCAAGAAAAGAAATCTGTCTTGTATGTTTCATTTGGAAGTGGTGGAACACTTTCTAATGAACAAATAATTGAGCTTGCATTTGGATTGGAATTGAGTTGTCAAAACTTTTTGTGGGTTTTAAGGCCACCAAATAAATTTGGTGTAATTGATGATCTTGATAGTGGTGAATATAAGGATGATATTCTTTTTCAATTTTTACCAAATGGTTTTTTGGAAAGAACAAAAGGGAAAGGTTTGGTGGTTCCATATTGGGCACCACAAGTTGAAGTTCTTGGTCATAGTTCAATTGGTGGATTTTTATGTCATTGTGGTTGGAATTCAACACTTGAAAGTATTGTAAATGGAATTCCAATAATAGCATGGCCATTGTTTGCTGAACAAAAGATGAATGCAGCCTTGTTAAATGATGGTTTGAAAGTGGCTAGTAGGCCTAAAGTTAATGAGAAAGGTATGGTGGAAAGAGAAGAGATAGCTAAGGTTGTAAAGAATCTAATGGTTGGTGAAGATGGAAAGGAAATTCGCCAAAGAATGGAAAAGTTGAAAGGTGATGCTATTGATGCTTTGAAGAAAAATGGATCTTCATCAAGAACTCTTGCACAATTGGCATTAAAATGGAAAAGTTTAGGGGTCATATCTAGGAACTTAAACTGATATTGGGCTTAATCGACCCAATTCATGAATTAATGATTAAGATATTTTAATTAGCATTTTGATATGTTAGCTGTTATTCTAAATATTTTGAATTAGACGAGTTTTAGCATGGGGCAATTGTCAAATTTCTCCATCTTAGATCAATTTTATTTTACTTGCTATTAGATGTACACCTTGCTTTTTATATTTCAATTTATAACCCCATCAATTATAATTTGACCCAAATTAATTTACTTATTTCTTTACCTGTTAATCTCCTGGTTAAAAATCTAATATGTCCAACCCCATTTTCAATAATTTTTTTAATATGAAAACATAGACATGGCTAAAAAATTATGACGTAAATATATATATATATTGACTGTATATTTGTAGAGAATTAAATTTAGTTTGGAACCATAACATGTTGTTGCTAAATTATGTTGTTTTTTTATCCAATGAAAGTTCTTTGATTACTGTTGACAAAAAAAAAATACAAGCCTGTAAAATAACAAAAACAAACTAGTGGAATTAGTGTAAATACAAGCCAGTGTAATTACCTATTTTTTTTAATATAAAGTATGATAAAATTTTAAGGAAACAATATTTAGAATGATGAAAGTGGATGTAAATTAATGAGATAAGTATAAATAATTTGATAAAACTTATAAAAATGAGTCTAAATAACAAGTGGATGTAGGTTGCTAACTTACACATTAATGAATTTAGATGGATGTAGTTTGCTAATTTACACCTTAGTATTTTTCAGGTGTGTGTAAATTCTTCATATATATATATATATATATATATATATATATATATAAAAGATCATGTTTTTTTTATCTAAACAAAAATCTTGTTTTTTCATCTTAAAAAAAAAGATATAGTTTTTTTCCCTGTGAATTAAATAAAAATTCATCCAAGTTCCTAGTAAACATTCAAGAAGAATCCTATCCATTGGTATTTATTAATATTAAATCAATTTTTTTTTTGAATAAAAGAATGAAAATTTTATATATTCAAAATATCTGTAGCATATACATCCATAATTACTTCTGGCACCTCCTCAATCCAAATTTCATTTGGGTTTGAGTGAGCTAAATGGGCCAGCCTATGTGCTGTAGCATTGGCTTCTCTATAGATAAAATTAAATTGACAGGTGTCGAAATAAGATTGGAGGAACTGGATTTCCTTTATAATAAATCCTATGTATGATCTATCTTCTAACTCTTCATTTTGTATTCTTTTCATCAGCTTCTCATTATCACCTTCAAAAAGAACACGCCGAAATCCACAATCCACTGCAAATCTCATAGATTTCAAAAGGGCAAATGCTTCTGCAAGTATAACATCCTTAACACCTGGAGTTTGCCAAGTTGTTGTGGCTAATATCAGTCCTTGCGTATCTCGAACTATGCTTCCAAGACCCCACCATCCTTCAATCTGGAGGTTTGCATCAGAGTTTGCCTTGACCATATTCTCATTTAGTTTAGTCCATTTTAGCTTATGCGAAGGTTTAGGGGGACGGCCTGAGGTGCACTTATGTGAAGTATCATTTTGCTGAGTGTGATGAGCTGAGTAGAAGTCACGGATGCTGTGAGCTGCGCGATTGATGATGTCTACTTCAGGTATTCGCTTGTTTTCGAAAACTCTTTGATTCCGTGCAAACCAAATATGATAAGCTAGCGAAGCAATCTGAATGATGATTTCTGGTTCATAATGTTGTATAGAATAAATTATCCAATATGAGAAGTTGGTAATAGGTGTAGTAGTGATATTGATGTTAAGCTGACTTCCAAACCAAACTTTTGTTATGTAGGGACATTTCATGAACGCATGATTGATGTCTTTAATCTTTGAATTACAGTGGGGGCAGAGGGGAGTGCAGTGGATACCTCTTTTCCCTAGTTCACTTCTGAGAGGTAAAGAGTTGTTGATAACTCTCCATAGGAAGTTTTTGTGTCTTGGTATGGTCTTGAGGGCCCATAGTTTTTTTCCAGACATTAGTGTCTTGATTGCTGGTAGTAGGCGATTGATTAGAATTGTTCTTCTAGGAAATAATGGCTTGATATCCACTTTTGACAGTGTAACTCCCATTAGTCTCAGTCATCCACATGAGTTTATCTTCAGAACTCACATTAACTAGGGGGATTTGGTCAATGTGAATTCTGTCTATAGGTAGAAAGATAGAATTTACTTTTTCTGTATCCCAACTATCTGAATTACCTTGAATAATATCTTGGACAATGTTGATAGTAGAAGTAGCAGGTTTTTGGGTTAAGATTTTGTAGGTTGGCATAGTTGGGATCCAATTATCTTCCCAAATATTTATCTTTGCCCTAGAACCAACTCTCCAATAGCTGCCTCTTTTAATAACCCAAATGGCTTGATGGATGCTTCTCCATGCAAAGATGGGGTTATTACCGCTAGAGGCATGTAGAACATCTCTATTAGGGTAATACTTAGCTTTGTAACATTGAGCTATCAGGGAGGTAGGCATAGTGTGTAGCCTCCAGGCTTGTTTGGCTAGCATAGCCAAGTTGAATTCCCTAAGTGTTTTAAATCCCATGCCACCTTCATGTTTGGATCTGAAAAGAGTATTTCTCTTGGTCCAGTGCACTTTCCTCTTTGTGTCAGCACTACCCCACCAAAAGGAACAAACTGCGCTCTCAATTTTATCACAGAGGCCCTTAGGAAGTAGGAAGTAACTCATAATGTAAGTGGGTATATCTTGAGCCACAACTCTGATAAGAACACCCCTACCCTCAAAAGAGAGGTTTTTTTCTTTACAGCCTCTAAGTTTTTTCCAAATTCTATCCATAATGAAACTGAAGTCATGTACCTTAGATCTGCCAAATTGGGTTGGCATTCCAAGATATTTTTTGATGGAATCGCTGATTTTGATGTGAAGGACAGTTTGAAACTGCTGTTTGATATAGAGTGGGGTGTGAGGACTGAAAACCATTTCTGATTTTTCCATGTTCACCTTTTGTCCTGATGCTTCTTGGTAAGTCTTTAGAATATTTAGTATTGTTTGGGCTTCTTCAGGATTTTCCCTACAAAATAGAATGCTGTCATCAACATATAATAGATGAGAGATATTAGGAGCTTGAGTTGCTATATTAATGTCATGTATGGTACCCTCTTGTTGACCCTTAGCAATTAGACCAGAAAGAATTTCAGCATAGAGAATAAAGAGGTAAGGGGATAAAGGGTCTCCTTGTCTGATTCCCCTTTTAGGTTGAAATGGATCCGTAGGTTCCCCATTGAAAAGGTAACCGATCTAATACAAGACATAATGACAGTAGTAATATTATTAGGAAAACCCATATGCTTTAAAGTGTTCTCAATAAAGTCTCATTCTAGACTATCATAAGCCTTGGCAATGTCCAATTTAATGCCAACATACCCATTTTTTCTTCTTCCTGGAATTCTTTATGGAATGAAATTTTTCAAAAACTAAAAGAGAGTTATCAGTTATTAATCTTCCAGGAAGGAAGGCACTTTGGTATTCTTTGACAATGTTAGGTAGGATTAGTTTAATCCTATTTGCCAAAGTTTTTGTAATGATTTTTAAAATCACATTACAAAGGCTAATAGGTCTGAAGTCAGTGGGGTTTATAGGAGAATTCACTTTAGGTATGAGGCTGATATAAGTGTGATTTATGTAAGTGACAGAACCTCCATTATTAAGAATGTTAAGGGCATAATCAGTGATATTTTGTCCAATAATCTCCCAGTATTGTTGATAAAAAAAGGGCAAACAAGCCATCTGGTCCAGGGGCTGAGTTAGCCTTTAGGGACTGAATGGCTTCATGCACCTCTTTAGCTGAAAAAGGAGTATTGAGGAGATTATGATCCTGGACAGAAATCCTATCCTTAACCACATTAAAAATGTCCTGGTTATAAGTATTATCAGAACAATCAAAAATCTTTTTAAAATGGGTTGTAAATAAGGAATTAATGTGAATACTATCCTGCCAGTTATTTCCGAATTCATCCTGAATGCCGTGGATTGTATTTTTCCTCTTTCTCATGCTAGCTTTTTGGTGGAAGTATTTAGTGTTGATATATCCATTCTGGAGCCAGTTTACTTTTGCTCTTTGGGCCCACCATAGCTCTTCCTGCTTGAGTAGATCTTCCAAATTATCCTCAGTATGTTTGATTTTTAAGAGAGTGTCAGGGGTTGGAATCACATGCTTGAGAGTCTCTAAGTAGTCTTGCTGATGCTTAATGTTGTGAGCAATGTTGCCATATTTGTGTCTGCCCCATTTATGCATCTGGTCTAAGGTGTAGCTTAATTTCATAGGACTATCCCCTTGTTGAGTTCGCCAAGCCTGTTTAACAACATGGATGCTTTCTCTGTCTTGAGCCCATAGTTGCTCAAATCTCTTGGGTTTTTGTCTGTGTTGGTGACTGTTGCATTCACTATTTGTATAGAAATCTAGCATTATAGGGCTATGATCTGTTGTGTATCTTAGGAGATGCTTGTTGATAAATATGGAGAAAACAGTAATCCAGTTAGGAGAGGCACAAAATCTATCAAGTCTTTCTTTTATATGTTCATTACTGGCTTGATTGTTAGCCCAAGTAAACTTATGGCCAAAGTAACCCAAATCAGTTAGATCACACTCATTTAGAGTTTCATTAAACATCTTAGTGTGGTTAAAATCAATATTTTTCCCACCCTGTTTTTCTGAACTATTAAGGAGAAGATTAAAGTCTCCAAAGATCAGCCAATTGACATTATTCTTGGTTTGATAAATCTCCTTAATAGCTTCACATGTGAGATGTTTTTGAGAATAATAAGGAAAGCCATAAATCCCTGTAACATACCAAGAAATATTACTAGCTGTATTATACGCATTAATCAAATTTTTATTACTTTGAATAATATCTACATGAACCATATCATTCCAAATGAGGGCAAGCCTTCCAGACCTGTGGCCATTGGCTATTTTACAATCAATCATGTACAAATTTGATAGTGGACCACATAGTAAACTAGACTTAACTTTTGGATCAACCTTTTTGAGTTTTGTCTCCATGAGAAACACCAGATCTGGGTAGTGAAACTTGAGGAGCTTCTTTAAAGCTCTGACTGCAGAGGGTTTCCCAAGCCCTCTGCAGTTCCAGGATATGATTCTCATGTGGGCTGGCTGGCCTTGTGCTCAAGGCCTGCCAAATGAGAGGTCTGGTTCAAACTGTCTGTAGTTGCTGGCTCCTGATTGTCAGCTATCCCTATCTTCCTTTTTGTTGCCTTTTTCTCTGTGATGTTGTAAGTTCCATGTTGATAAAGTTGTCTGGTTTCTTCTTGTGAGATCTGGATGTTGTGATTCACCATAGTGTATTGAGGAGAAAAATGAGTAGTAACTTGTTGAGGTTGAGATTTGGAGAGATTTTGACCTGTTGTAGAGCTGTTACTTTGCTTCTTTAGGCTCATAACAACCATTTTTTCCATGAGTCCTTTAGGCATAGGACTGAATTGACCACCACTTATAGACTTTAGTGGGTTACTGCTGAATGTTTTTTCTGTCCTTTCATGGATCCTTTTTCCATAGCTCTTGGATCTCAACCAAGCACCTCTAGGGTTTGTGCCACCCTCTATAGGCAGGGGACTGTTTGTGCAATTTTCAACATTGTGTCCTATGGTACCACATCTAAAACAGAACATAGGTAGGTTCTCGAATCTAAAGTCTATCCAAGTAACCCCATCATTATCATTTCCAATGAACATCCCAACCCTTATTGGTTTTTGGATGTTATGCAGGATTTTTACCTTTACAGTCTTTACTTTTTCTGGGAACTCATAGATTCCCACATCTAGGACAGAGCCAAGTTGTGCTCCCATTTCCTTCCCCATGAGTATAGATTTGCAGTGAATAAGTAAACCCCAAAATTGAATCCAGAGAGGGACATGAGAGAAATCTAGTGAACTTACATCAAGATTTCTGTTCCATCCATACAAAATTAACCAACATTTCCTAATAACCCAAGGACTACCTTTTAGGATTCTTTGGTACTCCTCCTCTTTTTCCACTTTAATCTGGTAAAGTTTTCCTTCCAGCTCATTAATCTTTAGACCATTGGGATTACACCAAATTCCAGCCAAAGTGTTGTATAGTACCTGAGAGGATATAGGCTTTTCTGATAGTATCTTTCTAATGAGACTGTTCTTGCACTGCTTTATGTTATCTTGCACGTGAGATTCTTCATAGTATAGAAAAGGATCTTCTGCTGATTCTGAATTGGAACTTTCTTGCTGATCTGTGTTGTTATTTGCAGGTGAGCCCATGTCTGGTGAATCCTCCGAGTGGAATACACTTGGCCCTTCTCCATTAGGGTTTGAGAGGTCTGCACTGAAACTTGAAGTCTGGTAGGGTGGTGAGATCATTAACTTTTGGAATTTTGTGGGGCGAGATACCCCGTTAAGGTTTTCATTAGGGTTGGAGTTAGTGGATAGGATACTTTTTCCGTTGGGTTGAGACATGATGCAGTGGAGGTACAAATGAGGTGAAGGTTGAAGAGATGAAAGATACAGAGAAGAGCGAGGTGAAGGGTGAAAGATAGGTGAAAAGAAACCCAAGGGTAAAGAGGAGAAAGAACAAGATGATGGTAGGAAGAAAAAAAACACCAAACAGGAAGAGGAAATCACCAAACGGTGCAAAACGCAATCTCACAAAGGAGAGGAAACAAAGGTACAACTATCAACAATCTAAGAGATTGCAGAAGGAAAGAGGAAAGATGGGAAAGAAGACTAGTTGTAACAGAATCGGATCAAAGGTTTAGAGGATTTGTTGAAGATGAATCTTGGAGTTTCTTGGAGCCATATTTTCTCATGCTAAACGTTGCCTTTGAATTAAATGAAATGATAACTTGTGTCTTAAGGCACAAGATAAGGAACCTAACATAATAACTTTTTGTTGAAATGTGTGTATTTATTTTAATTTTTGACTTTATGATAAATAAAATGCACAAAATTTGAGGGAATATTTCTACTTTTGGATTCCTTATCTTGTGTCCTAAGGGCACAAGTTAACATGACCCTTCAATTAATTAAGACTTTTTGTTAGATCATTTGTATATTTATTTAATTTTTTTTTGTTGTTGGAAATTTCAGTAAACAAGCCGCTAGTATCCTTCAAATGTACTATTCCCTAAGCAATATAGTTCTTCAACTTGAGTCTAATCGAATCTAACACGTCATGAAATAAACAAAAACTGCACATTTTTCACAGACACTCCACAGATTATATTATATATTGACATGTGAAGACCGTAAAAGAGTGGAATGATACTTAAGGGTGTGCATGTGTTACCATTGGACTCCATTTGTCTAAACGAGGACTTGATTGATTCTTTCCAATTTAATAAAATATAATACTAGATGCATGTTTATGGCATAAATGAATAAATTTTCATTTGTTCATCGACTAAGTCTCAAAATTCATTGATCCATGGAGTAAGAGGCAAAGAGGATAAAATTCATCAAGAGTGAATCATGCATCCAATTAAGGATTCTTAAACCGCTCACAACAAAAATTAATGGTATTGTATATTACTTACTATCTTGGAAGTATAAATTACTCTTGTTTATTGGATTGTGTTAACTTGTGCCTTAAAGACACATATTAATGAACCTAAAAAGAGTATTTTTGCATTGAAAAACATAAGATTTTAACTTTTAAGTAATTGACTACACGACTTTTGATACGTATATTTCTATAATGAATTCCTTAACAAGACCCAAGTTAACATTTGCTTTATTTATATTATCATTTGTACAACATGACAATTGACAACTAGTCTTATTTAATTAACCAAATCAACCTTTCATTAACAACATCATTAACACATATCAGAGCCTAAACTAATTTCCATGGAAAGAAAAACACACATTGCTATGGTTTCAGTCCCCATTGTGAGTCATCAAATAGCAATTTCTGAGTTCATCAAGAAACTCCTTAATCTTTTTCCTAACAAGTTTCACATCACCTTAATTATTCCAGTACTAGATTCACTTTCCAATGCTTCGAAATCCATTATTGCTTCTCTTTCTTCTCTCAATGTAGTTATCATTGTTCTTCCACCAATAAACTTGCCACCAGAAACTGTCCCTACACTCAAATTTCCTCTTTCAATGTCTCTTACTATGCCATCTATCATTGATGCATTGAACTCAATAACATCATCAACAAAAACATCAAAACTAGTTGCTATAGTAGCTGATTATTTTGCCTATGAAGTGTTCTCATTTGCCAAGAAACTCAACATTTTATCATATACATATTTTCCTTCATCAGCCACAGTTTTATCACTTTGTTTTCACTCAAAAGTTCTAGAGGAAACGATTTCTGGTGAATTTAAAGACTTGCAAGAACCAATCAAAATCCCAGGTTGTGTACCGATTCAAGGAACCGATCTTCCATCTTCATTTCAAGACAGGACTAGTGAGTCTTACAACCATTTTCTTCTCCGTTCCAAAGGGATAAATCTTTGCGACGGTATATTAGTCAATAGCTTTGTTGAATTGGAATCAAAAGCAGTTAAAGCCGTGGATGAAGGCAGCATCAATGGTTCACACCCTCCTGTTTATATGGTTGGACCAATTATGCAACAAAATTGTGACAATACTCAAAATGAGTCACAATGTTTATCATGGTTAGATGAACAAAAACCAAATTCTGTGGTTTTTGTTTCATTTGGTAGTGGTGGAACAATTTCTCAAAACCAAATGAATGAGTTAGCATTAGGATTAGAATTGAGTTGCCAAAAGTTTCTTTGGGTTGTGAGAGAACCAAATGATATAGCTAGTGCTATTTATTTTGATGTTTCTAATACTAAAAAAGACCATTTGAGTTTTTTACCAAAAGGGTTCTTAGAAAGAACAAAAAATCAAGGATTTTTGGTTTCAAACTGGGCACCACAAGTTGAGATTCTTAGTCACAAAGCTATAGGTGGATTTGTTACACATTGTGGTTGGTTTTCTACACTTGAATGTGTTGTGAATGGGGTGCCAATAGTAGCATGGCCACTTTTTGCTGAGCAGAAAATGAATGCAGCCATTCTAGCTGATGGGATTAAAATTGCTATAAGGCCAAAGATTGATAATGTGAGTGGTGTTGTGAAAAAAGTTGAAATTGTGAATATGTTGAAGAGGTTAATGGTAGGGGATGAAGGAATTGAGATTCGTGGAAGAATGAAAGTACTAAAAGATGCTGCCGCTGATGCAATGAAAGTAGATGGATCTTCCATAATCACTATGTCTCAATTGGTCACAAAATGGACAAAGTTGGAAGGTTTTGATGAAAATTAGTTTCACAATTTCTCTACGTATGAATGTAATATATTTTTCTTAGCTTGGTACTGTTTTAACTTTTGCATGAACGAACAAATAAACTCTACTACCATATTGTTCTTTGGTTACAACTATCATGTTGTTCATTTTAACATGTATTTATTTTTCATTATATCGAGTCTCTTGTATCTTACAAATTTCAATACCACTTAAAGAAGGTGGGGTATTTTTGCAAGGAACATCGACAAGTGTTATTTTTATGAAAGGAAGTATATATGGTGTTATTGACATGGGCTCGTTTGAAACAAAAATTAAATTGGCAATTAAGGTCATTGCAGAAAAGGTAGGTTGGTATAGGACAAAAAAGAAAGTGTAGGTTGGTGCAAAGAATGGCGTACAGTGTTTTTTTTTTTTTGAGTAAATAAGTATCCATCGTACACAATTATTCCTCAAATATTGTGTGATCTAAATTAGAGGCGAATTCTTTAATTTTTTTAACGATGCTGCATGTATAAAATTATATTCAAACTTAAAATTTTGGTTAAATTAAAAGAGTTTCGTACCATCCCATCTAAACGTTTTTGGGTAAGAATCATGTTTTAAAAATCAGTTCAAAGTTCAAACTTGTCAGCTTAATTTTAAACAAAAAATTGGAGTAGAGAGAAATTATAATTAAAAATGTTCGTATCAATGATTATTTTAGAATTATCTTCGGTAAAAAAAACTGTATAATCTTTTTATTGTACTAATTTGTATAAATTAGAAACAATAGTTTTTATGTAATCTTGATCATAAATAAAATTATTTTGATTTTAATTAAAACTACATGTATAAATATTTTGTACATTAATGTTGTAACAAATTATATTATATATATATATATATATATATATATATATATATATATATACACACTTCCTAAAAAAAAACTTATATAATTGAGCCTACATATCAATATTTTTTATATATGACTAATTCATTTTCTTTATTTGAGTTGGAGAGGTTATAAAAGCATAGAATTTGTCATTGATTCATTATTGTGTGAGGTTGCTAATGTTATACTAGTTTGGTTTCTATGGAAGCAAAAACTCACATAGCCCTTGTTACTATCCCTGTCTTTAGCCATCAAGTTTCATTGCTCGAGTTTACTAAACGACTTAATCATCTCTACAAAAACTCTTTCAAAGTCACATGCATCATTCCCACAATTAGTGATTCTCCATCCATATCATCCAAACCCTACTTTGATGACCTCCCTTCTAACATACAATGCATTTTTCTTCCTCCAATCAACTTTAAGGATCTAAGGAGTAGTGGGCATGTGCTTGAATCTCAAGTTCAAATATCGGTTACTCGATCTATGCCATTAGTGTGTGAAACCTTAAGGTCAATAAGCACTAGCTCTAATGTGGTTGCTCTAATTGTTGATTCATTTGCACATGAAGCATTTGATTTTGCTAAGGAATTAAACATCTTATCCTACATTTACTTTCCTTGTTCGGCTATGGTATTATCAATGTGCCTATACTCCTCAAAGCTTGATGAAACAATTACTTGTGAGTACAAAGATCATCCCCAACCAATAGAGATTCCAGGTGAGTAAAATTAATTAACCCTAATTTCATACAACTTTATAGTTGCTCCGATATTAATTATTTACATTTATTAAATAATTTTACGTCTAGTTTGCTTTGTAATGATTTTTTTTGGCTCTTAAACTTTCTTTCAATTTTATTTGTGAACAATGAGAAAAGAGACTTTTTGAATTCATTTTTATGATGAAGAGAAGATAACATGTTAGTTTTTATTTTTTTTGAGGGAGATAACATGTTAGTTAAGGACGATATATTTCTGGAAATTATGAAAACTTCTACAAAATGTTCTAAAAATAATAAACAAGATTTTAGTTAAATACAATTAATTTTACTGATCCCATAAAATTAAGTGTATTCTCAAAAGTACCTTCCATAGCAAGAAATTGTTTCATGTCAATAAAAGAGTCATTGAACAAAAAAAACTTATAGTGCTATAATGAAGATGTATTTTAGAAGTGATACTATTTAATAGATTAAAGTAGTTAGATTTGCTCGTGTATGAGGCTACTTAAATTTAGATCAAGAGTCTTGTAATTAGGAACGGATGGAGTACTTATATTTATAAGTATCACGATTCGTTTCAATATCGCATCGTTCTTGCAACTTGCACGTTTGCGACTCGGGAAAAAAACCTAGTTTTTTTGTTTTTGTTTTTGTTGCGTGGATTAGTACCGGAAACGGGTGGTTTGTGTTACCCCTAAAAAATTACAAGGGTGCGCCACTTTGTATTCTAGGGTTTTGTATGTTTTGTATGCAACCTTCCAATTAAATTGAAACTAATCCCAAAACTAAATTCATTGAACACTCTAAAGTTTCTTTACAACTCTCCACACGTTTATCTCACACACACATACACTCTCTCTCTCTATGTATATACACTCTATTTCTTCACTCTCTATGTTTAACTGCTCTTTTGCTCTGTTCATTCACTAATGACGGAGAAAAAAGAAGAGAGACTGTGATATCATGTGATCATTGTTTTAGCTTTATGTCAAATGCAAATATTGCAATCATGCATCCTTGTTGGAACTTGGAATGGTACTTCAAGGATGAAACATCCTATTGCTGGAACAAATAAGAGTGTTATCACTTGGAGTTATATTGGATTTTGATTGAATTAATGATGCTTTATGTTATTTATTTTTGTTTAAGACTTGAGTTTTGAAGTATTTTGAAGGTTATATATGATATTTAAAGTATATTAAAGTTTATATATGATAGTTTCCGTCATATTTTATTTTTCTCATGCATTTTACGATACATGACAAGGTACTATAAACGATTAAAAAAAGTGGTCAAACGATACACTACGTATGCCGATTTGACCACCATAGTATGTATACACAATATTCCAAACATTTATATTGTTTTTCCTTTCAAGTACTGTGATTCCAACACCAGAAACATCTGAGTTGAATTTATACCATATCCAACTTTTGTAATTCTAAATAACACATCTCATAACATTATTAAATGATGAATTGGTTATATTTATTATAGGTTGCATGTCTGTTCAAGGCTCAGATCTCCCAGACAGTCTTCAAAGCAGATCCAGTGTAGCATACAAGTTGTTTCTTCATCGCTCCCAACAACTTCGTCAAGCTGATGGCATCATAATCAATACTTTCTTTGAAATGGAATCAAAAGCATTGAAAGCAATATCCCTTCCCTCCCCAAAACATCTATATGGTACCACTACTGATGTGTATCCAGTTGGCCCCATCATACAAACAAGGCCTCATATTCAAAAACATGCATGTGAATCTTGGTTAGATAACCAACAACCCAGCTCAGTTCTCTACATTTCTTTTGGAAGTGGGGGCACACTTTCACAAGATCAAATTAATGAGCTTGCCTTGGGATTGGAACTTAGCCACCATCAATTTTTGTGGGTTAATGTGAGACCACCAAATAATAAAGCAACTGCCAGTTACCTAAGCAATGATGAAATGGACCCTTTACATTTTTTACCTTTAGGATTTTTACAAAGAACCAAAGGACAAGGTTTTGTTATGTATGGTTGGGCACCACAAGTTGAAGTCCTTAAACACAATGCAATTGGTGCATTTTTAACTCATTGCGGTTGGAATTCAATTTTGGAGAGTATTGTTCATGGTGTCCCAATGATAGCTTGGCCACTATTTGCTGAACAAAGAAGCAATGCTGCATTGGTAACTAATGGCCTCAAGATTGCCATGAGGACAAAATATAATAGCAAAGGCACAGTGGTAAAGGAAGAAGTGGCTAATATTATAAAGGGTATCATGGAGGGTTTGGAGAGTGGAGAAATTCGAAGAAGAATGAAAGAACTACAAAAGTTTGCTAATTGTGCTATGATGGAAAATGGGTCATCCATGAAGACCTTTTCTATGTTGGCACTTAAATGGAAGAGCTTGAGCAGGCCAATAGAAGATTGATGGATATGGACAAGTTTTGAAAAATTTGGGAAAAAAATTACTCTTCTTGTTTATGAAATTGTTCATTGCTATATACCAGCATCAATTAACCGTCGCTCGACATTTTTCAACGGCAGTTAACTACCGCTGCCACTTTTAAGATCGGTTGAACCGACTTAAAAATTGATTGAACCGATCTTAAAAGTGTCAGCGACATTTAATTGACGCTGAAAAATATCGAACAATAGTTACCTATCGTTGATATAAAGGAATGAACAATTTCATAAATTAGAAGAGTAATTTTCATTTGGAAAAGTCCATAGATGAATGATGGAGAATCATAACGTGGTCCAAATAAGTTTTGGTCATTGGACTATTTTTTTATCTGAATAATTTGTATGTTTAATGTGTGTGATATTTAATAACTTTTCTCTTACATAATTCTCAAACGAATGAGTAATGGTAATATTCTGTAAAAAAATAAAAATAGTCATCATGTAGCATATAAAATATTTGGCATAAAAGCACTTTTGATCCCCAAACGAAAGGATTTGCCAATCACAAGGAGTACAAGGGTAGAACAAAGAGTTCACAAAGTCATTTGTAACACCCAAGGCTGACGAGGGTGGGGAATGGTCGCCGGTGCACAAGGCATGACAAAGAGCGGTTTCCGACAGTTTCTAGACGAACCGAATCACATCGAAATGAGAGGGATCCCGATGTCGTGCATGTATGAGACTGCATGTTTGAAGGAAGGCTTATAAGAATTGTTTGGTACTATCTATATCAACAAGATGCATCTTCTTTTTGAATAAACCCCTATCCTTTACTTAACTAATACCCAAATAGATCCAAAGAAATCACACCGCATGAGCAAATGGTGAATACTTTCCAATGACATGCAACCAGTGATACACGTGCTAGAATTATATTGAATTACTCTTTGCTGAATTCTGTTTCGCAATAACCACCAATCAAAACGAGACACTTCTAAAGACATTGACTTATTGCAAATCGTATCATTAGAAACAATACGAGCAATCGCAGTGGCGGAGGGGAAAATAATTTTGACGGTGGGTCAATTCTTTTAATAGGTGTAAATTTATATTTCTTTTAAGGGTCTTGTTAACGAGGGCCTCCGGGGCACTCTTTAAGCATTCTAAAATAAGAAATTAATTTTTTAAAAAATCAAATATTTTTATTTCCGATGCTATGATTATACACTTTTTCACAAATACTTGCTACTTTTGGTCCTTAAAGAGTGCCTCGGGAGCACTCGTTAACATTTCCCTTTTTTTAATAATTTGAGTGATTATTAATTTTTTTTTTATCTATGAAACATAATTTAAACCGATGTATTTAGAATATTTTAATACAAATATTATATAATTTTTAATTTCTTACATATAGTTTTAATTGAAAAATAATTGTGCTTTATATACATATATAGCTGGTGAGCAATATAGCATTTTATATATAGTAATCAAAATCAATTACAACAGCATAGGGAGTTGTTGTCCTAATGGCTAATTATTCCTTTTGTATCAATTGTGCGCCAGTTCGAGCCCCAGTGTTATATTTCTTTTAGATAAATCCTTTATATAAAAAAACCTACGAAATTAAACAAAAAATAACAAGCAGGAGTCGAATCTGAACAAGAAGGAGCATGAGTACTTAGAAATCTTGACGCAACATATTATATATTAAAAATGATATTTTTTACGGTTGGGGTGGGCAGTGGCCCATAGGTAGCTCCGTCTCTGAGCAATCGACTTCCGTGTTGTCAACATGTGATAGACGTTGGCAGTGTAACCTTTGTCCGACGCAACAGACCACCTGCAACCATCATCCACTCAAACATGCAAATCAATGTAATTCTCTAGCCCGCTACACTCCTCGACCTGCTCCTCCTCTCAAATTAAATTTGATTGGTGATTATTGCGAAATAGAATTTTTCTCCACCACTCAATTTGAGTCTTATTATACTCGCGTGTATATCTCGTAATGAGATACCAAGTCACAATACTTTGGGGAAATCTATTTTTTTAGGATTCTACATTTTATGCATTTTAAGTTTTATTTTTTAAAACAATACTTTTATGACATGAAACAAAATAATAAGGTTTAATTTAATAGTGGTGGAATTTTTTTTCATATTCTATTTTATATGTATGATGTATTTTAAGAATTAAAATTGGAAGGATTAAAATTGTGAACAGTGAAACCAAAATTATATTTAAGCAAAATATTGTCTAAGCTTACAAAATCCGAGTTAAATATATTTTTAATCTCTATAAATATATCAACTTTCTATTTAGGCCCTTCTGAAAAATTTGCATGACTTTTGGTTCCTATAAATTTTCTGTTTTCAATGTTAGTCCATCTTTTTTTTTACAAAAAATTATGTTTCTTGTTCCAAATAATAACTTTTTTAGGTGAAATATCATCGATAAGAACATAAAATACCATTAGTTTAATAATTTAACTATTTAATCTTAAATTTTACAAAATTTGATATTTACTTTAAAATTATAGATAAATTAATAAAGATTAAATAGTTAAATTATTAAACTAAAATATTTTAAAGTTTTAGCAATCATATATAAAAAAAGAGTTGTCTGGGACACAAAATGTGAACTTTTGTTAAAAAAACAAGACTAAAATTGAAATCGAACAATTTAGAGAAACAAAACACCGATTTTTTTAAAAAGACTAAAATAAAAAATTGGTACTGTATTAAAAGAAATTAATACACGTTCTTGTGAGTTTAACTCAGTTGATATGAACAGTGCATAGTATATGAATGGTTTAGGGTTCGAACTTCGATCACCTAAAAAAAATAAGACTTAAGATATATTTAACCCTGCGTTTGATATTTGAAAAATCTCTTGCATGCAATGTCTCCCTTTTATTTAACCAGTTGGAGTTGGCAAGCATTAGTACATAGCTTTTATTGATATTCATTTTCTCCCTTTTGTTTAACCAGTTGGAGTTGGCAAACATCAGTACATAGCTTTTATTGATATTCATTTCGAAATTTATGTTCTTAAAAAACCGTTCAGTCTGATAAAGGCATTATCAATCAATGCTATCACTAGATCTAGTAGATTATTTCAGTTTTCTCCTACTCTCAAAGAAAATTTTCCAACTAATGATAAAGTTAAATAAAAATCACGCTAACAAGTTTAGGTGAGTTAAGCTAGTTGTCTATAGCACAAATTTGTTGTTGAAAGTTTGTTTAAAATTGGACGTTGAAGTTCTAGAAAAATCGTGACACATGAGTATGGGATTTTGGCACGATTTTAGTTCATTTTCTTGAAGGTTGTCAATGGAAATATTGTGGCATGAAGTAAAGGTATCGTGGCACGATTAACGAATAGAATGCATCACTGTACTGGTGTACTAACTGCAATTGTGGCAAGATGGGTTCATAACGTGGTACAATTCTCTCGGAATTTATATAAAACTTCATTCTTCATGTTTTGAGAGAGTTTCAAGAGAGATAAACTTAGGAAACAAAATGGGAGAACTTTAGGGTTGAATGTCTTTGGTGATAGTTTTTTTTTGGGTTGTGAAACATTTGTAAATACCTTGGATAGTGAGATCTCACTAGAGGAAGAATCAAAATGCTTCATTTACTGTTTTATCTTAGGATTCATTGTGAGGGTAGGAGACTTGAAAAATAGGTAGAAATAATGTTTTGTTCTCTGTGACCGAATTGTTTAAGCAAAATATTGTCTAAGCTTACAAATGTTGAGTTAAATATGTTTTTAATTATATCTACTTTCTGTTTAGGCCCTTCTAAATTTTTTGTATGACTTTTGGTTCCTATACAAAAATTTGTTTTCAATTTTAGTCTATGTTTTTTTACAAATGTTTCATGTTCCAAATAATTTTTTTGATAACATATCATTGATAAGACCGTAAAATATCATTAGCTTAATAATTTAACTATTTAGTCTTAAATTTTACAATTTGATCTTTAATTTGAAATTATCGATAAATTAATAAAGATTAAACAGTTAAATTCTTAAACTAATAATGTTTTAAAGTTTTATCAATAATATATCATAAAAAAAAGTTGTTTGAAAGACGAAATATGAACTTTTGCAAAAACAAAAAACCTAAAATTGAAACCAAACAATTTAAAGGGACAAAAATCCGTTTTTTTAAGTGACTAAAATTAAAAGTTGATGTATTTAAAGGGATATAAAATATATTTAACCCAACTAAGGATTGATATTTGAAAAATGACTCTAAATCATGGCAAATACTTTGTTACGTAGTGCATACCGTTTTTGTGTACAATAATAATTACTCGATATATCTCACATCAAGGTACTTGGCTCCTGGATTTTAATTTGGAAGCTCAAGATTTCCCCCAAAGGTGAAAAACTTTATATGGCGAATCTGTAGGAATTAATTACCAATTCGTGTACATCTAAAAGATAAAGGAGTTACATGTCCTATGAAGTGTACAATATTGTGTACAGTGGGCAGTGAAGATACACTTTATTTATTTTTTCAATGTCCAAGTAGCTTAAATGTTTGAACTATATATGCAGGCTTTTTTTTCCCTTCTATTTCTCTTTTGCTACAAGAACATATGGATATCAAGAATATTAATTATCTTCAAATAAAGCATTACATGATATATTTAAGGAAGATGCAACTTTATTTTACTATGTGTTGTGGAGTATCGGAAACAAAGATGGTTTGAGAGGAATGAATGCTCGAGAGTTGAAGGTTGTACCAGTAACGTGCATAGCTTCATTATTTTTGGGTAGAAATTCACGTGCATGGCTACCTTCTCTTCAATTATGTTTATAGTAAATGAACTTAAGAAATCTACTATATGCCGGTATACTTAAGTGGATTGTACATTTATTAATGCATCTCCACAAAAACCTTGATCTTTGAAAAAATTTTAAATTTTGAAAAACCACTCTTGCATGCAGTATGTATCGCTTTTATTTAAGCAGTTGGAGTTGGAAAGCATTAGTACATAGCCTTTATTGATATTCATTTTGAAATTTATGCTATCACTAGATCTAGTAGATTATTTCAGTTTTCTCCTACTCTCAAAGAAAAATTTATAATTTAAGACAAAGTTAAATAAATTGGACTTTAATGACAATTAAGATCGCAACAAACCATAGTAAATTTCCATTTATATAAGGTAAATTTGCTTGTTCAAACCACAACAAATCACATCCAACAAAGTTTAATTAGAAGCTAACCATGGAAGAAAAAGCAACATGTGTAGCAATTGTTCCTAGTCCTGGTTACACTCATTTAGTACCACTAGTTGAGTTTACCAAAAGACTAGCTTCACTTCACATAGGAATTCATTTCAAGTTCATTATTCCCACACTAGGCCCTCCCACTGATTCCACGATAACATTCCTTAATTCACTTCAAAATTCAAACTTGAGCACCACCACCTTCACATTTCTTCCACAAATCAACATTGAGGATCTTCCAAAGGATGCTAGCACTGCAGCAATTATGCAACTCACAGTTTCTCACTCACTCACTTCTTTTAGAAAAACCCTAAGCCTTGAATTTTGTAGCAAAAAGGTAGTTGCTGTTGTTGCTGATTATTTTGCTGCAGAAACACTTTCTGTAGCTAAAGAGTTCAATATTTTGTCCTACATATATTACCCTGGAAATGCTCTATCACTTTCATTGTTCTTCCATTTGCCTTACCTTGATAAAACTACATCATGTGAGTTCAAGGATTTAAAAGAAGCAATCAAAATGCCTGGTTGCATACCAATTCATGGTTGTGATTTTCCAAGCACAGTTCAAAACCGTGCAAGCATTGTTTATAAATCATTCATTTATGTATGCAAAATGTTGCATTTTGCAGATGGAATAATATTGAATACTTTTACAAATTTAGAAGCAGATACAATCAAAGCTATGCAGAAAAAAGAAGCTAAGCTTCCTCCAATTTACCCTATTGGACCCATTATACAAACTGATTCAAGCATTAAGCTAAAGGAATCAGAATTTTTGATGGGTTGGTTAGATAATCAATCATGTAAATCTGTTCTTTATGTTTCATTTGGGAGTGGCGGAACATTAAATCAAGAACAAATTTTTGAGCTTGCATTGGGTTTGGAATTAAGTGGAGTTAAATTTCTATGGGTTGTGAGGGCCCCAAATAAATCACCAAATGCTGCTTATCTTAAGGAAAAGATGAAAAATAATGAAAATTTAAATTTTTTGCCATGTGAATTTTTGGAGAGAACAAAAGGGAATGGTTTAGTTGTTTCATCATGGGCACCTCAAATTGAGATCTTGAGTCATGAGTCTATTGGTGGGTTTTTAACACATTGTGGTTGGAATTCAATTCTTGAGAGTATTGTTAATGGTGTGCCACTTATTGTTTGGCCACTATTTGCTGAACAAAGGATTAATGCTTTGATGTTATGTGAGGGTTTAAAGATGGCATTAAGGCCTAAAGTTGTTGAAGGAAATAAAGGGATAGTTAAAAGGGAGGAAATTGCTCAAGTTGTGAGGAGTGTAATAATTCAAGACAAAAGAGGTAAAGAAATAAGGAAAAGATTGGAAGAGATTAAAATAGGTGCAAGGGATGCGATGAAAGAGTATACAAGGACAATCACTCAGTTAGTGCTCAAGTGGAAAAATTCAGGTGAAGTTACATTCTAATTACCACACACACACATATATATATTGTGAAGGGAATTACCATATATTATAGTGTACTAATTTATATATTTTAAATGATTGAATTAGATCTCGTTTGATTCCAATAATATCTCTTGTACTAGTTAGTACTTGTAACTTTGTAGTGTTAGCAATGTAACTCCTCCTATAAACGAAGATGTTGATCCAAGAGGTAGGAATCATGCTTCACAGTACTTTCAAAGTAGTCAATGTTGTTAATTTTGTTTCTATCAAGTTGGTACTTTATGTTTAAAATTATTAATAATATTTGTCTAACTTCATTTCTCACCTATATTATTAAAAATCTTAATAATTCGAAAGATAAATAGCATATTCAATTTATCAAGATGAACATGATCTTATTTTATTTTTACAAAAAGAAGCTTATAGTTTTTCATTATTAAGCAAAGTATGAATATAATGTGGAATGTTAAGATGTAATTGAAAACTAGCATGATGTAATGCTTCCTTAACTAGGGTAGGGGCAACATTATTGACTTGTCTCCTAATAAACTTCACACTAGAGTTCCTTAAACCAGTCATCAATAAGTGTATGCAATTGCGGACCATAAAGTCAGAGACACCATCCTCTTTGTAGATTAAGATCTTTCACCCACTGCATAGCATGTAGCAAACCTATAGCTTCGCCAATCTCAACATCGAGTAAAGGGGGTGAAGTAAGCAGTCCGAACTATTACAATGTTTCCATCCTCATCTCGAATGCAAGCTTCGAAACCAACTTTGTTGAGGGAAGTGGAGAAGGCTGCATCAATGTTGCATTTGAATCTTCCGACACTTGGCTTAGTTCACTTACCTATATTAGTAATGAGCAGTAGTGTGAGTCCTGGTTTCTTATGCATTCTTTCAGCTACTTAGAAAAGCCTCCGCACATGCTCCAATATGTTGAGAAGTTTCCACAACATTATTCCACACTTTGTTGTTTCTTTGCTTCCATATACTCCATACGGTGACTGCAAAAATTTGATTTTGAGCAATTTCTAATTGTTGAAGTAATTGGAAAATCATGTCAACACATGAAACATTAGTTGACCAGATTTGTTGAATTGAAAACCAAATACCAACCGTTACCAACAATCGACACTCTTGCTACATTCAAAAAACAGATGTTTTCCATCTTCATCATAATTATCATAGATCACAAGACGGAGAGCAATTTAGGAAAATAGGATATTATAACATAGGATAACATGATAAGATAGCATAATTATAACATGATCGAATTTAGGAATAAAGTATGATTGAAACAAGTGAATTTAAGGTGTGATAACATGATAAGATAGCATAATTGTAGGTGATTATAATATAATATAATCATTTCATATAGGCTCAAAATGAGCAAGATGAAAATGAATTTTGAGGGCTGAAGTTGAAAAGCTTCGTGGTGACGTTAATAGGTACAAGAAGAACAAAGACTTTATGAAATGACTTCCACAGATGTTGCATGAATACCTATGGCCTTCTTGTCCCTATTCACCTCACCATGAAGATTATCAATCTCAACTTTGAAAAATTCATTTCCTTCTTGTTCATTTTGTGCCTAGATGTGAAATAATTATGTTATGTTATGATCACCTATAACAATGAAAAGAAAAATATAACGTCATGATCAAATTATGGTTAACATAATAGAAGAACATATAGATATGTAATTTTTTATACACAAATTCAAAGTACAATTGTTGTGATGGAGAAAGAAGGGAAATTTAGTGTAAGGTGTGATTGCACTGAATAGTGTTGCTTTGAATATATAGATGTAGGCTCATGCTAATGGCTTGCTATGCACTTATTAGGTCATGATTTCATTTAGCTTTTCATTCCTTTTCCAACACTAGTCAACAAACACATTTTCTTTCAAGGTAATAAATTAATAACGCATATAATTATTTTTCCTTTTTTTGGTGTGAAAAAAACAATATAATTATTTTTTCTTATTTTTGGTGTAAACAAAACAATATAATTAGTTTTTCTTATTTTTGGTGTGAACAAAACAATATAACTATTTTTCCTTAATTAATATTACTATATAATCTTTATCTTTGACCATATCTATGTATGCTTTGAGTATAATAAAAAGTTGAACCTCCTTTAAGAAGATGTAGCTCAACAGATTAAAAAACTTAAAATTATTAGATCGGGTTTCGTGATCGGTATTCAAATCCCAACAAGTGTTTTAGTTATCAATGACTATTATCATTTCGTCTATATAAAATAAACGGAACCTCTCATAAAAATAAAAGTAAAAAAGTGGAACCTAAGTTAGCTTAGTACAATACATGATTATAATAGGCAGACCGTTATTAATATCAGAATTTTATTCTTAGACGTAATTTTCTTGCCATATAAAATAGTTATGAACTAGGTACAAACATTAGGGTGGTAATTAGGCCCATATATGGAAACAAATTTAAAGACGATTATTGATGGAACAAATGGGTGAATCAACAACGATGGACTCATAGATCTATTCTGATGCAATATCTGACAAAAATGTATCAACTCGTTATTTAATTTCATAGAACGACGATAACATAAGCTTCATAGTTTTGAAGAGTAAGTAGCGAATGGGTTGATAGTTGTGAAGAAAGTGTTTAATTAGAAATAAATTTTTAAAATTATCATTTAGTTAACCTATTCTACTCAAGTTAATTAGAACCAGACCAAATATTAAGCCGGTGTAGTCATTGATTCAGGATTTAAAGGTATGCCCAAGGTATGACCGGTTGCATTAAATAATTTTTTTTTTATCTAAAATTGTAATCCTGTAATTTAGGATTCTTATTATTTTTGACCCTATAATATAGTTGAAGTCCAAATAAGCTACTTACATATTGAATTTTTTTATGATTTTTTTCAGCCACGTTTAGGTTGCTAAAATAAGACTTTACGCAAAAAAATTAAAAATCTTCACCCAAGGATGAATTAATTATGAGTTTTTAAAGCGTCAAAAACTCAAAAAACAAAATAATGAAAACCCCAACCTAAAAATCTATTTTTGAGTTGATTGTTTGCAGAGACATCTATAAAAAACATGAAAAAGATATGCAAAATTTCGTAGCATTTTAAAAATGTTTCAATTTTTTTATTTTTTAACCAAAACGTGCGAAATTGCAATTTTGTTCAGAGTAAGCGTATACTCCACAGATCAAATTCCGTTATCTAACTTTATAGGCATGGTTAGAACATAATAAGAACCTTCACCATAAAATTTTGGAGTTTTTAAACGAGATACAAATTAATTATGAATTGTTTAAGAAATTCATAATTATGGGGAATAAAAAATTCATAATAAATTCGTCCCTAGTCGGGAAAACCTAATTTTTTGTGTAAAGCCATGTTTTAAAATTCTAAAGATGTCTGAAAAAAATCATGAAAAAAATTCTACTTCTAGATCACTTCTTTGGACCACGCGTACATTTTATGGTAAAAAATAAGAAAAATATCAAATTACAGGATTAGAATATCTATTTTTATTTTACATTATTATTTTTCAGACATTGTGTACTTTACGAGATCAATTTAAACAATTAACCTTATTCTTTATAGTACATCATTTAGTTCAATGACGACAATGTACACATATTGAAAGTAAATGTGGATTTTTAAGAAAAAAAAAATAAGAATGAAAACAAGGAAGGCAAAAAACAATGACTATAAGGGGTAAAAATGAAAATTTTTACTTTAAAAATTAAAATGTCAACTATTTCAAGACAAATTTATTTTGCAAATTGATCACTTAATATGAGACGGATCGAAAATTTTAAATTGAAAATGACACAACTATATTCCTACAACTCTTCTTAGCATAATAAGGGACAAAATATGACTATTAATTGTATGTAATTTCTAAGTTAGGGTTTGCTCATCCATCTACTATTTATTTACTAACTATTAACACAAGAGAGATAGGCACAAGTGAAAGATTAATTTCCTTAAAAAAGGCATAAGTCAAAGTTAGGGTCCGTTTGGTTCGAGAGTTTTGGAGGGGAGATTTTTAATTTGATGTGTTTGGTTCAATTTGTTTCTTGTTATCTTTAAATTTAAACAAAATTTTGTTACAAACAATGATTCCAAGAAGTGTTAAAATTCTATAAATAAATTGAGTAGCAATTGTTAAAAATTTCAAGTGCAAAGTAAAAAAACAGATTTGAGAGAAAAAATAAATAAAAAACTCCATGAATGTTCAAAAGCAAGAAAAAGTGGAAGACTCGTTGAAATTACTGATGAGAGGTGAAGAGGGAGCAATAGTTGAAGACTCATTTGACAAGATACAAGAACAAGATGACGATGAAGAAGAAGTTTCATCAATATAATTTTTTTATATAGGAATTTGTTGGTGAAAAAGATAATAACTGACAATTGTTTGTTTCGAGAGAAATATAACATATTAAATTTATTGGAAAGATAAAATGTCTGCAAAAAAATAGGAATTTATTGATTGATTAAAATGAGGGTATAATAGGAAGAAAATGTTCAAAAATACACATCGCTATTTTAGTGCTAATTTTCAAAAAAGACACTTAAAAAGGAACGGAGAGAGTATTAGATTATATTATTTTGGTAACAATTATTCTTGTAACAATTTTTATTATTTTGTTATATTTTTCTAATAACAACTTTTATTATATATTAAGAGATGTGATATTTTTTACGGAAGTAATTGGCAAAAAATTCAAGGATTACAAATAATTGCTCTTATAAAAAAAATTATAAATAAATGCTCTTATAAAAAAACAAAAACAAAAAAAAAACAATATGATGCATGGATATAAAAAAAATATATATGATGCATGGATATAAAAAAAATATATATGATGCATGGGGAGCAAATACATAAGCAGTTTGAGATAAAATAAACAGCTTAGATATGCGCTACTCTTTCGTCGGTTTCTGAAATCGTAAAAACTAGCGGTTTCTTTTATTTAATTAAGTTTAAGGGTAAAATAGTAAAATAATCTTAAAATCCCTCCCCTCCCCTCCCCTTGCGAACCAAACACATTTTTAATTAAAAATATCTCACATCCCCTCCGTTAAAACCCCTCCTCTTCCCTCCCCTCCTAATTCTCGAACCAAACGGACCCTAAATGTAACCCATTATAATAGGTGAAAATCGTAAGAATCCTGCTCTTCACCCAGCAAAATACACTCCCGCCCAGCCAAACTGACCAAATTCCCCTGCGTAAGTTAAGTCACGCTGCGTGACTTAACTTGCGCACGTTATGCGCCCTGCGCAAGTTAACTCACGCACCACTGGCATGTGCGCAAGTTAACTCACGCACGTTGGCCGGTGGTCAGAACTGAAGAACAAACATTTTTTGGATGGTGGTCAGTTGTTCAACATTCAATCTACACGTTTTTTACACCATTTACACGTTTTTTTTACCACATCTATGTTTTTTATAACTTATACTACCATTCTCACCTATAAATACCACTCCATACTTCCCTATTCCCTCACACCATCTCATTTTCTCTCCCTCCTCACTCTCTCCCTCTCTTTCTCTTCTTCTTTTTTGCTTCTATAATATCTAGGCTCTTTACACCCCTGTAGGTATATACCAGTAGTTTTTGGGGGAAGTAGTGGTCCGCCGGGTTGGGGAAAAGGGCACCATCCCTTGAGGTAAAATTAGGTTTGCTTCCTTTTACTCCTAATTTTTTTTACCGTGGGTAAAAAGAATCATCATGGGGGTATAAAAGGAACCAAATTTAAATTTACCTCAAGGGATCTTGATGTCTTTTTCCCCAACAGGACGTATCACTATTTTTCCCAAGAGCTATTGATATATACCGAAGAGGATGAAAATAACTTTTTACCCCATACCGAAGAGGGTGAAAATAAGTTTTTACCCTAAGAGGGTAAAATATATTTATTAATTCTTGTAATGTTTGAATGATATTAATAAAATCAGAGTAATATTTATTAATTTTGTTTTTAATTTGTATTTATTTTTGCATTTATTTTATGATTATGATTATGTATTGAATGAAAAAAATATTCTATTTAATGGTATCAAATTTATTTGTATCGAATTTATTTTTTAATTTTGTATTTATTTGCATATTGAATAAATAAATTTGAATAAAAAGTCTAATTAAACTCAGCGTGAAATCGAATAAAGAATTGCAATAAATAAAATCGAATAAAGTTGCTTATTGAATAAATTCGAATAAAAAGTCTAATTAAACTCCGTGTGGAATCAAATAATGTTGCGTATTGAATAAATTCGAATAAAAAGTCTAATTAAACTCAGCGTGGAATCGAATAAAGTTGCGTATTGAATAAATTCGAATAAAAGTTACATTTAAATTACATTACATAAAGTTCCTAAATATGGTCTATCGTTACATGACATTACATTCAGAATTGCACCTTTCAACTACAACAATTGTGTTACCTCTGAATGGTGTAAATTCAAAGTTGCTAAGCAGCAGGACTCCACCATCCGTCCAGAAAGTGCTTCTGTTCCATTCAAAATGTTAAATTCTCGTTGGTCTTGGTTTTAAATGATAGTATCCAAGTGCCAACGGAATGAGGTCCATACCTTGACACTTCAATACCATCATTTAAACGAAGCCAACAAGAATTTAACATTTCGAATAAAACAAAAGCACATCTGGACGAATGCTGGAGTCCTGTCGTTTAACAAGTTTGAATTGCCCCATCTAGAGTAACACAATTGTTGTAGTTTGAAGGTGCATTCCCTACCTAATCACGACCGCCACCTAATCATGATCTTTTGGCGGAATTAGACTTTTGATGATATCTTCAGTTGATCTCACCAACGTTACTCGCATATCGATCCACTGGAACATGTTGTGCTCCCAAAACATGATCGTCACGTTTTCGTCGTTCGTCAATTCTACCCAAGTGAATGATACTCTTCCATCGTCGAGCGTTGGACGTTTATACCGAATGTATTCCACCTTCCTTGTGTCTTGGGGGTTGACTCATTTGTTGAATTCATCCAGCTGATTGATAAGTGCCGTAAAGTAGTTAAAATCATCTTATATTTAAGGCATTTTTGTTACTTATCGTACAAGTAATCTAAGGAAAAGCCGAGAGATAAATGATTATTGTCCTATTACGCTTTATTTCTCTTACTCTATCCCTTTTGTGCAGGAATTGAACTCAAGGCACCAAGCAAGGAAGGAAAAAAACCAAGAAAAAGAGGCAAAGATCAAGGCAACTCGCCATCAACTCGCAATGGCGAGCAGCTCGCCACTAACTCGCAACGGCGAGACCAAGACGAGCACATGGCAGAGACTTCATTTCCCATCGCCTCCAACTCGCCATGGCGAACTAGAGGCGAGAAGAGCTCGCAATGGCGTTTGATTTTACTCACAAGGCGAGTTAGGGCGGCCAAAACTCCTCAGAGGTGACGTGGCACAAACCCATAGGCGAAGGAACCTCAACTCGCCATGGCGAGTGATTCTGCTCGCGAGGCGAGTGCATGCAGATCAGAAATTCTATAAAAGCCTTCTCCTTCATTTTCAGAAGGAGTTAGTTACATTTTTAGAGAGAGAATAGGGCGAAAATCTTGGGTTTTCAGAGAGCAAGAGTGATTGAGTGGGAATTCACCAAGACTCTTGGAGAAATCAAGTTCTTGGCATGGATTCACAACTTTTCTTCCACTTTTGTAACGTTCACATGACAATGATGAGCTAATTCTTCTTAGTTGGGATTAGAGGTACTTGATTGAGCCTAAAATGTAATCTTTTGATCTTGTATTATATGATTCTAGCAATTTACATGATATTGAAGTTATTCTTGCAATCCAATTCCTATCTTTGATTTGATTGTTATTGAAAAGTACCTTTGAATCTAGGTTTAGAATATTCATCTATCAAAACAACGATTCTAGACATAGGATTGATGTTTTGATAATCACACAAAGTATCGGAACGTAAAACTTTCGGATCGTTGAATAGATTGAGAAATCGTCGATTAAACGATACGATCGACAATTGGATTATTCGATAGTTTGAGAAATCAACTATTGAACAATACAATTGGTTTCACGAGATTATTTGGACACGAATAATCTTGTTGAGCGATACGTGATAATATCGGTAAAACGCTAGAATCCATATATGTGATTATTAGGTTATGTTTGACGTTTAATCAAGGAACTCTAATTCCAACGTTTCTACGCCTTATTACTCTCAACATTTACTTTTGCACTCTAGTTCATATAGTTTAAACAAACAAACAATCAATCTTTTAACTTAAAATGATATTTGGTGTCGAACGGTCCAGGATATCGCACTAGTCCCTGAGGAGACGATTTATAAATACTTATCTTGTTTGATGCAAAAATACTACATCAAAATGGCGCCGCAGCCGGGGACTGGCGTTTAGATATTGTAGACATTGCGACTATTTCATCGTTTTAAGCAATTTTGCACTTATTCATTTTTGTATATATATCATTGTTTTCCTTTGTGTTGCTAATCGTTTGGTATAGGTTTATGAACTCTTTTTATGCGAGGTAAACTTCCTAAAGATAAATTACTAAGTGACCCAGAGATCGAAAGAACTTGCCGGAAAAACAATAGCAAAACAAGAAGACTTAAGCAACTAGCCAAGCAAAAGCAACAAGAAGGAACCTCAACTTTCACTCCTTCTTTACCTACAATCATAGAAGAAACAATGGCTCAACCCGAAGCTAATCAAAGTGTGATGCCGTGTTGGACAAGTCCAAGAAGGCTAGCACATCTTGGAAAGGAAAAAGAAAAGCAAGTGGAACTAAAGTCCGACACCATACAACTTGTTTCTAATCATCCATTTGCCGGGTTAGGCCATGAAGACCCGTATCAACATCTCTCAGTGTTCTATGCTTTAGCAAATAGTCTTGGCGCATCCGAGGCTGAAGAAGAAGCACAGTTATTGAGGTTGTTTCAGCATTCACTCATCGGCAAAGCTCGGGAGTGGTATCTCGATCAACCACCGGATATACTTAAAGATTGGAATGCATTGGAGAAAGCGTTCCAAGAGAGATTCTTTCCGGATCATAGACACATGGACACCAAAACCGCAATAGCCATGTTCGCACAAGGAGCTGACGAATCATTATGTGAAGCATGGGAGCGCTTCAAATCATTACTGAGAAAGTGTCATAAGCATGGATTTGACGATACAACTCAAATCCATATGTTTTGAGGAGGATTGCAACCGGAGCCAAAACTCATTCTTGATGGGCTGCGCATGGTTCATTGATGGCTCTGAGTCCTAGAGAAGCCGTCGATATCATTAACAAGATGTCACTCAATGATAGAACAGCTAAACACAATCGAAGTGGGGCACTCCGAAAGCCCGAAATTCTTGAGTTAGGGTCAAGCGATGCAAATCTAGCACAAAACAAAATTTTGACTCAACAACTCGAAGATATGAAGAACCAAATGAAAGAGATGCCGAAACTCATCAAAGAACAATTGCAAAGAGAACAACGGCATCAACAAGTTCACTTTTGTGAGATGTGTTCCGGTGACCATCTGACAGGTTATTGTCCACCGCTTGAAGAGGAAGTAAACTATGTGGGAAATCAACAAAGACCGGGACAATTCCAAGGTCAATATTCGGGGAATTCAAATCAACAACGATACCCGAATAACAACAATTTTCAAAGGGGAAATAACTTCGGGCAACCATGGAGGTCTACTGCCGGACCTTCAAATCAACAGCCATACAACAACAATTTCCAACAATATCCACCACAACAAGACCGCACACAAAAACTTGAAGACACCCTCAACCAATTCATGCAACTCACAATGGCCAATCAACAAAACAACAACGCTTCCATAAAGAATCTGGAGACGCAAATGGGACAACAAGCTCAACATTTGAGTCAAATCTCCCAAATCTTGGCCAATCAACAAGGAGGTACCTTCATAGCGAATACGCTAAACAATCCCAACAATGGCAACAATGGAAAGAACGAGCAATGCAAAGCCATATCTACAAGAAGTGGCAAGGTAATTGGGAAAGGTATTGGTGATAACTTGGAGGTGGAGAGGCAAGTTGTTGATGATGAAGAAGAGGTGGATAGAGAAAAGAATGAGAAGGAGGAGATAGATGAACATAGTGATGAGGATGTATATAATAGAAGTTTAGTTGAAAATGAAAAAGAAGAAAAAATTCAAAAAAAGGAAGAACTAGTTGAAAAGGATGTGGGGAAGAACAAGAAGAAAGAAGTCGGGAAGGATGTGCCGGCTCACAAGCTTCCATATCCAAAAGCTCAATCAAAGAAAGACTTGGAAAAGCATTTCAAGAGGTTCCTTGATATTTTCAAGAGATTAGAGATCAACATTCCTTTTGTCGAGGCTCTTGAACAAATGCCGACCTACGCCAAGTTTATGAAAGAAATTCTATCCAAGAAGCGTCGATATAGTGATGAAGAAACCATTCAATTGGACGCAAATTGTAGTGCAATCATCCAGAGACGTTTACCAAAAAAAGAGAAAGATCCCGGAAGAGTTACATTGCCCGTGGCTATTGGAAGCATCAATGTCGGTAAAGCTTTAATTGATTTAGGCTCAAGTATCAATCTTATTCCATACTCAGTTGTCAAGAGGGTCGGTGGCTTAGATCTTAAGTTAACAAAAATGACCCTCCAACTGGCCGATAAATCCATAACCCGACCAATGGGAATAGCCGAGGATGTCTTAGTTAAAGTGGATAGATTTGTGTTTCCCGTTGACTTTGTGGTCATGGATATCGAAGAGGACGATGATGTGCCACTAATTCTTGGTAGAACATTCATGCTTGCCGCACACATGATGATAGATTATGATGATGGATTAATGAAGGTGCGGCTCGACAATGAAGAGATCAACTTCAATCTCCAATTTGCAATGAAACATTCCAAAGACAAAGGAGCTTGTTTCAAGGTGGATGCAATGGATGAGGTGATCATGGATACAAGGAAGCAATTGCATAAGCATACAACTCTTGAAAGAGTGATAACTGATGCACTCAATGTTCTTAGTGTAGAAGAAGAGAAGGAGATTGAAGAATGCTTGAAAGAGCTTGAAACTTTGAAGGAGATTCCTCCAAAGAAAGCAAAAATAGAGGAATTGAAAGACAAAGACAAGGTGGAAGAACCAAAGATTGAAATGAAAGTCTTGCCATCACATCTTAAATATGTGTTTCTTGAAGACGATGGCACAAAACCAGTGATCATTAGCAGCTCTTTGTCAAATAATGAAGAAAAGAGATTGATTGAAGTGCTCAAGCGCAACAAGGAGGCAATAGGTTGGAAGTTGTCTGACCTTAAAGGTATTATCCCTTCATATTGTATGCATAAGATCAATATGGAGGATAACTTCAAACCGGTGGCTCAACCTCAACGCCGGTTAAACCCTACAATGAAAGAGGTAGTTCGCAAGGAAGTGGTTAAGTTGCTTGAGGCCGGCATGATCTATCCCATCTCGGATAGTTCTTGGGTAAGCCCGGTACAAGTAGTGCCGAAGAAAGGTGGTATGACAGTGGTAAAGAATGAAAAAAATGAGCTCATACCAACAAGAACCGTCACAGGATGGCGGATGTGTATTGACTATCGGAGACTTAACCAAGCCACAAGGAAAGACCATTTTCCATTACCTTTCATGGATCAAATGCTTGAACGGTTGTCCGGGCAAGCATATTATTGTTTCCTTGACAGCTATTCGGGCTACAATCAAATCACAGTCAACCCAGAGGATCATGAGAAGACGGCATTCACTTGTCCCTTTGGAATATTTGCATATATAAGGATGCCGTTCGGCCTATGCAATGCGTCTGCAACATTTCAAAGGTGTATGCAAGCTATATTCTCTGATTTGATTGAGAAAAGCATTGAGGTATTCATGGATGATTTCTCTGTTTTTGGATCATCCTATGATGTATGCTTGAATAACTTGGACACCGTACTGAAACGGTGTAAAGAAACCAATCTTGTGCTTAATTGGGAGAAATGCCATTTTATGGTGACTGAAGGCATAGTACTTGGTCACAAGATATCATCAAGAGGCATAGAAGTTGACAAGGCAAAGATTGATGTAATAGGGAAGCTACCACCACCAGTCAATGTCAAAGGCGTTCGTAGTTTTCTTGGCCATGCCGGTTTCTACCGGAGATTCATCAAGGACTTTTCAAAGATAGCAAAGCCATTGAGCAACTTGCTCAACAAAGATAAGTCTTTTGTTTTTGATAATGATTGCCTAATAGCATTTGAAACTTTAAAAGAGCGGTTGACCTCCGCACCAATAATCACAGCTCCTAATTGGAACTTAAACTTTGAATTAATGTGCGATGCTAGTGATTATGCTGTTGGTGCAGTATTAGGTCAACGCAATAACAAAATATTTCATGCTATACACTATGCAAGTAAAGTTTTAAATGAAGCACAAATTAATTATGCTACCACAGAAAAGGAATTACTTGCAATAGTGTATGCATTGGAAAAGTTGCGTTCATACCTTGTAGGTTCCAAGATTGTGGTGTACATTGACCATGCAGCCATCAAGTATCTTCTCAATAAGTCCGACTCAAAACCAAGGCTCATCCGGTGGATGTTGCTACTTCAAGAGTTTGACTTAGAGATAAAGGACAAGAAAGGCACGGAGAATCTCGTAGCTGACCACCTATCAAGGCTGGTGAACAAAGAAGTGACAAAGAATGAACCGGAAGTTCGTGAGGAATTCCCCGATGAGAAGTTGTTTGCAATCAATGAAAGACCATGGTTTGCCGATATGGCGAATTATAAAGCAACCGAGTTCATTCCGGAAGATTATACTTGGCAACAACGCAAGAAGTTTCTCCATGAAGCAAATCATTATGTATGGGATGAGCCATACTTATTTAAAGTCGGAGCGGACAATCTCTTGCGTAGGTGTGTTGATCATGATGAGGCAAAGAAGATATTGTGGCAATGCCACAATTCTCCCTATGTAGGTCACTTCAACGGGGAGAGAACCGCCGCAAAAGTACTCCAATCCGGTTTCTATTGGCCGACACTTTTCAAAGACGCCTACACTCATTGCAAGTTTTGTGATGAATGCCAAAGAACCGGATCAATGTCCAAGAGGAATGAAATGCCTCTACAAAGCATTCTTGAAGTGGAGTGTTCGATTGTTGGGGTATTGACTTTGTCGGCCCTTTCCCTTCATCATACTCCAATGAGTACATCTTGGTAGCCGTTGATTATGTCTCAAAGTGGGTGGAGGCCATCGCATCGCCAAAAGCCGATAGCAAGACGGTAGTGAAGTTTCTAAAGAAGAATATCTTCACCCGCTTCGGAACACCAAAAGTTCTAATAAGTGATGGAGGTTCCCACTTCTGCAACACACAATTAGCCAAGGATCTTGCTCATTATGGTGTGAAACATAAGGTGGCATCACCTTATCATCCACAAACAAACGGCCAAGCCGAGGTTTCAAACCGAGAAGTGAAAAAGATTCTTGAAAAAATAGTCTCGGCATCCCGAAAAGATTGGTCGGCAAGGCTTGATGAAGCTTTGTGGACCTATAGAACAGCTTACAAGTCACCTATAGGCCTCACTCCCTTTCAAATGGTCTATGGCAAATCATGTCATTTACTGGTTGAGCTCGAACACAAGGCATTCTGGGCACTCAAGCTGTTGAACTTTGATCATGAGAAGGCCGGTGAAAAGAGGAAAATTCAAATGCACCAACTTGAAGAGATGAGAAACCAAGCTTATGAATCCTCAAAACTCTACAAAGAAAAGGTTAAGAAGTACCATGATAAGAAGATCGTTCAAAGGCACTTCAGGCCGGGACAAATGGTTTTGCTGTTCAACTCAAGATTGAGGCTCTTTCCAAGCAAATTGAAGTCTAAATGGTCCGGTCCTTTCATGGTTAAAGAAGTTAAACCATATGGTGCAATGGAGCTTGAAGACCGAGCTACAAAAGCTAGCTGGACAGTGAATGGCCAGAGGTTAAAGCCACATTTTGGTGGTGAAATTGATTGGCTCACATCGACAATTTCACTAGACAATCCGTGAACTCAAAAGAAAAAGGCGTCGAGCTAAAAGACGTTAAACAATGGGAGGCAACCCAATTTTATATGGCCCCAAAAAACACACAAACCGGAAAACGAAAGAAAGGTGAAACTTCTTCATCCCAACCCACAAGTGACCTACCCTTCGAAAGAGAGAGATTTAAATCTCGCCTCCACCAGGACCGATATGTGGAATTGCTTAAACAAACCATGTGGCCTGAAAAAGTTTTCAACATAAACCTCGAGGGACCCTATAAAGAATTGTTGAAACTTTTAACAAACCAAGGGTGGGAAAGACTGCTCCAGCCCACAACCAATCTTAATGCCAAGCTGGTGCGTGAGTTTTACGCCAATTCTCTTCCAGAAAACCCTCACACCGATCCATTCTTGTTTGAAACCTTTGTGAGAGGTAGATCCATACGCTTCGATCGTGAAGCGATTAACAAATACTTGGGCAACCCATTTCCATTGCGGTATCCGGATGAAATAGACACCTTTCATGAGAACCAAAATAAAAGAGTATTTGACCTGATTTCTGTGAGAGATGAGATTAAAAAAACCATCTTGCTAGAGGGGGAAAACTACGATGTGAGTGAGTCGGGAAGGGAGTTTAGAGCCCGTTATGCAGTATTGAATAATACTTCCAAATTCATCTTCAAATTCATCCTCCATAATGTCAAACCCAATAGTCATATGTCTGATTGCACTGTCGATGTATGCCCTCTGATCTACTACATCATGACAGGGAGAAAGGTTGACATTGCCCGTACAATTGCTTGGGAGTTAAAGCTTGTCACCCTTCAAGGAAAAAGCGAGAAAAAAACCCGCCTTTCTTTTCCAGGATTGATCATGGGTTTGATCAAAGACTCCAAAATGCGAATGCCTACACAAATTCATGAGAAGATCAAGAACTCAATTGATGATGATTTCGTTAAACGCTTCATCATGAATGAAAAGAAAAAGGATAAAGGCAAGCAAGCTTCATCATCCCAGACACCTCCACCTCAACCTCAACCGGAGCTACAACCTGAGCCACATGGCTACCCGCCCTATGCTCCTGATCCAACTTATGCTCAGTGGCAATACCAATGCCACACACACACTTGGGACCTTTTTCAGGCCAACAACAGGGCCAATTCTTATCTGCAGCAGTCCCAATATCTAATGCAGCAGCAGGCAGGGTACCCACCAGAGGTCATGGCTCAGTTCATGACACCGGCAGAATACCAGACTTATGTGGCTTGGCCTGAGGTCAGGCCAAATCCTTACGGAGGGGGTGGAGTCTACGGAGCTGAAGCCGGTGTTGAAGATGATAACCAGAATCAACATGAAGATGAACATGAAGATGACCCAAACGATCCAGCTGGAGTTCATAGTGCCAACACGACACAGAGCGGATCAGATGATGAGAACATTGATGACATGCAGCAGTAAAGAAAAGAAAAATGACTTGAAGGCTCACCTTTCACTGAGTGACATATTTATAGTCTTTCGGTCGTTTCTTTCTTACTCTTTCATTGTTTATCTGATTTATCTTTATGCTACTTTGAGACAATATTCGCTTCTGTATTGCATTTCTTTTGCACTTATCACTCAATACTTTTGGTAAACAGTATTTTTGTATCCTACTCGTATTGTGTATTGTCGTATTGTGATAATTTTTATTTTTTTGGAACAACCGTTTTATTAAATGTTAAGTGTTCGTATTTGTAGTATTGTGTTGTTTGAATGATATCAAGTACTTCATTTTGTTTATTTTGAAAATGGTGGAAGTTTCTTTTGTGATCACTCTTACTCGTTGAAAAGAAAACGCTCAAAGTTTCAAAGTTCAAAGCGCTTGAAAGATAGCCAAAGATTGAGCAAATCTCAGATGTTTGATAATGATAGATAATTTGTGATAAAGCGCAAAGCCAAGGTACAAGTTTCCAGTTTTTCTAGATGTTTACTTGAATATGAAACGAGTACTTTGCACAAATTTCATTTCATTTAGTTCTCCGCAATAATGTATTTGTTTGTGAACCACTTAGTTCTTGCCTAAATGTGAGGGAACCTCAATGTGTTGTACTATATGCAAGGAGACAGACATTCATTGTTTAACTCGGTCGTTTTATGTTAAACCCAATAATTGTTTTGAATTGTGAAGGCATGGAAATGATCAAGGCACATTTTTTGTTAATGAGTGAAATACATTTGACCACAAAAAGCCTACCTTGTGAGAAGAGAGAGTATTTGTTAACCCACTTGAGCCAAATGAATCGGAGTCCTCAAATATGAACTGTCAAATCATAAGCACAATGCTGGATGAATTTGCCCTTAGAATTTTTCAAAATCCAGTTCTTTTTTGACGCTTTTTAGGACTCTGAGATGTTTTTAATTGTTGAACCCTAAAACCTTCATTGTTTAATTGTCCATTTTGCCATAGAATAGGGGAACATTCAAATAGGGTATGTTTTATTCAAGTTGGGGAGAAAAGGTATATGTGAGTCATTTGTCAAGTAAAGTGGTGTAATCTTATTTTTGATCAAGACAACATTGTTTTTAAATGCAAATAGAAAAGGAAAGAAAGGTGTACATGATAAAAAGAAAAGAAGAAAAAGAAAAAGATAGAAAAATCCAAAAAAAAAAAAGATAAATATAATAAGTTGTCAAGATCAAGGTGTATTATGTTTAAACACCTAGGGTTTGTTTAAGGGATTCTTGTAAATTTGTCTTTTGAATGTAAATAGAAGGAATGTTCCCTTATGCTTGGCCATTTGAACTCAATGACCCACAAATGTCCTTTCTTTTGTAGCCAAGCCAAGTTACAACCCACAAAGACCTTATGATCCATGCTTTTGTGCTTTTTGAAATGATATTTGGATGGACACATAACTTGATCTGGATGTTAACTTGATTTTCGGATGTGTGTTCATAACCCTCACTCATTAAATTACTTTGTTTTATCTACTTACAGAGAAGTGTGTTAGGGGTGGTTCGTAAATAAATATGTTATTGATTTGAACTGTGTGACATAAACTTTGTGCTTAGGACTCATTTCACATTTGCAGTAGATTTCCAGGTTAGTCGGAAACTTCAGACTTGCAAGTGCAGTCACTTTGAATCATTCATATGAAAAAGTTTTTTCTTTAAAAACCTTTTGGAATGGTGTCTTGTCTTGAACTTCTTTGTTTTCAATCTTTTGTTTGAGGACAAACAAAGTTAAGTTGGGAGAGTTTGATAAGTGTCGTGAAGTAGTTAAAATCATCTTATATTTAAGGCATTTTTGTTACTTATCGTACAAGTAATCTAAGGAAAAGCCGAGAGATAAATGATTATTGTCCTATTACGCTTTATTTCTCTTACTCTATCCCTTTTGTGCAGGAATTGAACTCAAGGCACCAAGCAAGGAAGGAAAAGAACCAAGAAAAAGAGGCAAAGATCAAGGCAACTCGCCATCAACTCGCAATGGCGAGCAAGGAAAGGTGAGAAGCTCGCCACTAACTCGCAACGGCGAGACCAAGGCGAGCACATGGCATAAACTTCATTTCCCATCGCCTCCAAGTCGGCATGGCGAACTAGAGGCGAGAAGAGCTCGCAATGGCGCTTGATTTTACTCGCAAGGCGAGTTAGGGCGGCCAAAACTCCTCAGAGGTGACGTGGCACAAACCCATAGGCGAAGGAACCTCAACTCGCCATGGAGAGTGATTCTGCTCGCGAGGCGAGTGCATGCAGATCAGAAATTCTATAAAAGCCTTCTCCTTCATTTTCAGAAGGAGTTAGTTACATTTTTAGAGAGAGAATAGGGCGAAAATCTTGGGTTTTCAGAGAGCAAGAGTGATTGAGTGGGAATTCATCAAGACTCTTGGAGAAATCAAGTTCTTGGCATGGATTCACAACTTTTCTTCCACTTTTGTAATGTTCACATGACAATGATGAGCTAATTCTTCTTAGTTGGGATTAGAGGTACTTGATTGAGCCTAAAATGTAATCTTTTGATCTTGTATTATATGATTCTAGCAATTTACAAGATATTGAAGTTATTCTTGCAATCCAATTCTATCTTTGATTTGATTGTTATTGAAAAGTACCTTTGAATCTAGGTTTAGAATATTCATCTATCAAAACAACGATTCTGGACATAGGATTGATGTTTTGATAATCACACAAAGTATTGGAACGTAAAACTTTCGGATCGTTGAATAGATTGAGAAATCGTCGATTAAACGATACGATCGACAATTGGATTATTCGATAGTTTGGGAAATCAACTATTGAACAATACAATTGGTTTCACGAGATTATTTGGACACGAATAATCTTGTTGAACGATACGTGATAATATCGGTAAAACGCTAGAATCCATATATGTGATTATTAGGTTATGTTTGACGTTTAATCAAGGAACTCTAATTCCAACGTTTCTACGCCTTATTACTCTCAACGTTTACTTTTGTACTCTAGTTCATATAGTTTAAACATACAAACAATCAATCTTTTAACTTAGAATGATATTTGGTGTTGAACGGTCCAGGATATCGCACTAGTCTCTGAGGAGACGATTTATAAATACTTATCTTGTTTGATGCAAAAATACTACATCACTGATCCTTGAGACCTCTTAGCGTTATACCAAGACACCGAGCCTTCAACCTCTGATCAGGTTCTCCTCCGTTGAATTGTGCACGAACGTCGATCCACCCGGCCATTATTTCCAATCTACACAATAAGAAATTAAAAATAATCATGAAAATTCTCTAAAACAAACCCTAAATCTAAAAAAATTCTCTAAAACTCAAAACCTACAACATAAACATGCAAACATCTAAACATTTAAGCAACACATGTCATTTTCATGTAAACATTGTATGATTTCTTGACAAAAAAACAAAAATTTAAACAAACCCTAAATCTTAAAATTTCTAATTTAAGAGAAAAAATATAACATAAAGGTTGATTGTGTTTGATTATGAAAACTTACTTGTTATTGAAATGTTGTTTGATTTGAACTTGAAGAAATTTTGGATTTGGTGATTTTAGAGAGATTTTGGAGAATTTTTGTGATTTAAGTGATGAATGAGGCGTTATGTCTTGTATAAGACAGATTGCTGCGTGAGTTAACTAGCGCTGCGCTAGTTAACTCACGCAGCGCATGTTAACTAACGCACAATTTTACACGTGCGTTAGTTAACATGCGCAGGGGTAAAATCGTTCTGCCTCCAAGGCGGGAGTGTGTTGTGCAAGGGGAGAGCAGATTTCAAATCGTAATTTCCATTCTCTCTACTAGTCAACATCGTAATTTGGGTAGAAATTAACGTGCGTGCTACCTTCTTGTGGTATACTTAGGTGGATTGTACAATTATTAATGCATCTCAACAAAAACCTTTAGCTTCCCAAATTGAATTAAATTCATCACTATGGAGCAAAAAACATGCATAGCCATGATTCCTTGTCCAGGACGAAGCCACTTAATCCCACTTGTAGAGTTTGCAAAACTACTTGTTCTTCATCACAACAATTTCCATGTCACTTTCCTCATTCCATCTCTTGGTTCTCCCACACCATCACCGGAATCCATCTTAATCTCTCTTCCACCAAGCATTGATTTTACATTCCTTCCTCAAATCAATATCCAAGACCTTCCTCCCAACATTCACATTGCAACACAAATGAAACTCACAATCAAACACTCTATACCCTATTTGCATCAAGAACTTAACAAAATCTTAACTTCAAAAAACAACTTTGTTGGTTTGGTTTTTGATTTTTTCTCAAGCGATGTAATTGACATCGCTAAAAAATTCAACCTTATGTCTCATATTTTCGCTACTTCATCGGTTATATCACTTCAATTTTGTCTTAATCTTCCCAAACTAGCTAGATGAGAGTGTTTCCTCTGAGTTTATGGACACAACAAAAACATTTGACATTCTAGATTCAAATGTTTCTTTCAAGGTTAAAGATTTTCCAGACCCAGTTCTTTTTGGAAGATCAAGTGAAACATACAAAGCATTTCTTTGTGCATGTCAAAGACTCTCTTTGGTAGATGGTGTCATCATCAATAGCTTCACTTATTTGGAACATGATGCAATAAAATCTATACAAGATTTCCTTTGTGTTTACCCTGTGGGACCCATCATTCAAAGAGAGTCAAAAAGTAAAGAAAATGAGTTAGAGTGTATTACATGGTTGAACAATAAGCCTTCAAAATCTGTTTTGTTTATCTCTTTTGGGAGTGGTGGAGCACTCACTCATGAACAAATCAATGAGATAGCTTTTGGGTTAGAATCAAGTGGTTGCAATTTTTTGTGGGTTATTAGAGTTCCAAGTAAGCACTCAAGTTCTGCTTATTTTAGTGGATCATCAAAAATGGGTAATTTTAATTATACTTTTGATGATGATCCATTAAATTATTTACCATTAGGTTTCTTGGAAAGGACTAAAGATCAAGGCTTGGTGGTTCCATCATGGGCTCCACAAGTTGAAATTCTTGGTCATAGTTCAACTGGTGGTTTTTTGACTCATTGTGGTTGGAGTTCAACTTTAGAGGGTTTGGTTTATAGTGTGCCTATGATTGCTTAGCCATTGTTTGCTGAGCAGAGAATGAACGCAGCGACACTCACCGATGTTTTCAAAGTGGCAGTGAGGCCAAAATTTGATGATGAAGATGGGATTGTAAAACGAGAAGAAGTTGCAAGAGTTATAAAGATTATAATGGACCAATATTCAAGGGATGGTGAAGGTTTGCAATTAAGGAAAATAATTGAAGATTTGAGAGTTGGGGCTGCTGCTGCTGTGAGTGAAGATGGTTCCTCTAGGAGGGCACTCTCTAGTTTAGTGCTAAAATGGGAGGAAAAGTAACTCAGAAACTGAAATTGTTTTCACTCATGAATTAGTTTATGTATTTACATGTAATATCAATAATTAAGTATTCGTTAATTTGTGATACTCCTAAAAAGAGGGTATCATTTAGTTACTATCATGTATTAGTTACTATCTTCTGATCTATAAGATCACACCATACATTCAACATTGGAACAATACATGAATCGAAATAATAAATGATTAAAGATATTATAAGAAAGGTTTTGCTAGCCAATGACCTAAATATACTCGTTAAATAATCCAGTAGAATCGTTGCCTTATAGATATAAGTATTTATTCTTGTCTTGGTAATACTTTAACAAATGTTCTAAGAGAACTCATTAGTATTTTATATATATACTGGGGCTCTCAACTAAGTTGGTACCCAACTCTAATCTTTTGCCAGATGCTCATAAATTTATTATTAAAAAAAGAGAAAAAATACATAATAAACTGGGGGACATAAACCTAACCAGATTACCCACAAAATGGAGATCTACCCAAATGGGTAATATGAAAATTAAAAACAACACAAATGGATTATAACAACCTCTTAAGTAGAGGTCTTGACTACGGTGAATGGACAAACTGTCAACACGGAGCAGATCCACGTACCATCCTCTCCCTGCAAAGCACAACAAGATAAACACTCTTTCGAACCCCAAACTACAAACTAAATAAGACTCTCCTTCCGGCACGGGGAGGAATACTAGAAACTTTAGCCTAAAATCGCAACCACCATCCAGAAACATATGGATCGACACAACAGTGTATCCCTTATCAGACCTTGAAGAACAAGGACAACCTTGAGGATGACGACGATGGTAAGTTGGAAATCCGAGCTGAAGCTTTTCGCTGGAGTGGAAAACGTCTAATCTGACACATCTACTCAACAATTGTGAATTGAATGAACCAATTAATCAGAGACAAGCATGAGCCTATCTTTTAAGAGATGGATGTATGAATCGACCGCCAACACGGACACGATTCGCGTACCAACAACCCCTGCGAGAAATCACAACAAGCATTTTCAGCCCTTTCGAGCCCAACAGACCCCTCACCCCGCAAACCACAATGGCACAACAATGACAGGTTTCTGAAGTAGAACCTAAGAACATTAACTTGAGAACCAAAATAGATCAAGATCAGATATATAGATTTTAATCGAAACCAGTCATCTCAGTCCAAACAAACTGAGCTGGAACTAATGAAACCAAACGATTCCGGACGGCGACGACAGTAGCCACCGTGGGGTTTGAAGATTGTGAACCGGAACCATGACAAAACGTAGCGGCGTAACCACAATCGCCACTCAGAAGGATAAGAAAACTCATCCATCTTTACACCATATCTGCTACCATATCTAAAACATCAACGATCTCAAAAGAAAACAAGTACTTCGCCTAAATCCAGATCTTAAACCAAGCTAAAAACACCAGACTTTAAGTACGGTCCTACCAACCATCTCCTCTCGACGGCGAGGAATTAGGTCATAACAATAGAACACTAGATCCGAAAAAGGCAACTCAGACAGATCCAATGAAGCCACGCACTAGAACCTCTAAACACCACCGTGGGTGGCGGTGACACCAAAGAAACCGACCTTGTATGGGTTTTGAGACCAACACAGAAATGGTTTAGTGATGACGCAGCCATGAGGCGGATCGTATCACCGGTAACCGCGGCTACATGGTGGAAGAATAATTTGGATTGTATGGGTAAGGCTGAAGGGGATGGCGATGAAGTAAACCTTTAGAGAGAGGTCAGAGCAAAATAGTTCAATAAAACAAATAATTGAAATTTAAGACTACTTACCTATCTTTAGTATTCTCCTATAAGAAAAAGAGAAATATTGGAATTAAAAGTATAAAATAATTAAATTAGTACACAAAAAAAAAGTATAAAAATTTATCGGTTGTCTTAATATATGTAAAAAGTAAATCATACGACATGTAAAAAGCAAAAGAGAGAGTATGCAATTCCCCATCCATTATTATGAGGATTTTAGTTTTATTTCATCATATTTTTCTTTTCCTGGCTAAGGTTTATGTCACTCAATTTTTTGCTTTTTATTTTATTTTATATTTAGTCTACTTTCACTTATAAAAAAGAGAGAAAGATATATATAATTAAAGTTTGTATATAATTAAGTCCAATAAAATAAATAGTTATGTTTCATTTATATTTAAATACAGAGAGTATAAGAAACATTTTGTTAAAAAGTCCCAGTAGATGCAAAATGATTTAAACAAATTTTTATAAGCGAGGATAATCATCAACTTACAAACTGGATTTACGGGGTTACTTTAGACTCAACTGCAAGTTTTAAGACGGTTTGTCCTAGATTTGTCCTTTTTTTTTTTGTTGAAGGACCGGTCTTTTCTTTTTTAAAGGCCAACGTGATTTTATATACTAGATTGGTCTTTGGTTCATGTTTTTCCAATAATTCCACGAAGTAATTTTACAGTTCACAAATTTATATACGAGCGGTGCTATTTACCGCGAAGGATTTTAACGCAAATTCATCCCAAAATCACTGTTCACTAATACAAAGTTCTCCTGGCTGGAAAACATGGGTTGTTGTGGGGTAAGAGTTTTGGTCAAATTTCAAATATACAGTGACAAAAATGCCTCGGGATAATTTCATGATTTTTTTTCTCGCTGTATTAATCATTCCCCTTTATATATTTTGTTAGTACAACATTTTTATAAAGGAAAATGCTATTTATCTAGAAAAATAGCATCAAGAATTTTTCAAGAAACAGTTGGCAAGTTTTAATTGCATGATTTATTTGTTCACTTCCTATTTTTCAGCCACACCTCCTTGAATTGTGGCAAATAGTGCATTGTGATTGGTTGCTCTTTATTCTTGAAAAATTCTTGATGTTATTTTTCTAGAGATATAGCATTGCTCTTTTACAAATTCAATTAATCAATTATCGCTATATCATTAAAACTATTTGACATAATATTAACTCAGTAAATCGTACAGGTACACCCCAGTAATAGAGGGGGGTATTTCTTCAATCCAAACTTTATTTGGATCTGAAATAGTTAGCTGGGCCATCTTGTGAAGATTTCTATACCTTTTTCAAAAACAAAAAAAATATGAATGCTGCTCTCCCCCCTGCAAAATACACTCTCGCTCTGTAAGCTTTTCAAATTTACCCCTGCGCAACTTAACATGCGCAGCGCAAGTTAACTTGCGCAGGGTTATCGTTTTTGTTCAAGACCCATCAGTCCGAACTCCAAACACCATTTTCTTTCCCTCCACCTTCAAAAACCCAAAAAATGCGATTTTTTGGGTCAAAATCTTCATCCCAAATCATTGCAAATCGTTAAGAAGCAAGTTTCTACGCTCATCAAGCACCAAATATCAGGTAATGTATCATAAAAATTCATCTCATTTTGGTGGTTTTTGAGCTTGGTCAGTCAGTTTTTCGTAGGCAGTAGGCATGGTGCGCAAGTTAACTTGCGCATGGCATATGTGTTGCTCCAGTTAACGTGCGCAGGGCGTATGCGCTGCGCTAGTTAAGTGGCACATGTGTTAATGTGCTTCGTGACTTAAGTCGCGCACTGTACACAGTCCAGTTTTTTGAATTTTTTGCTCTTGGTTAGCTTGTTACACAAGTAATCTATTTATTCTCACTTTGTAAATTATTTTATTCAATAGATATATAGGGAGATGGTTGACAATGTCGCGGGTGATGACGTTGAACCGAAACCGGCCAAAAAGGAAGTTTCCGACGATGCTTCCAGCAAAGGTTTCGACGATGTCAAACCGACCATTAATGTGAAGTCGTTTAAAGTCAACACTCCATTTCAAGCTCGCATTGGTCAAATTGAAGAACCTAAACCGGTATCTATCTGTGTTCTTTGCGAAGGCCGCGACACCGCTTATTTTTTCACAACAAATGCAAGATGGAGAGAGCGAGAAGAGTTACTTGTCTGGGTTCGCCGACAAGGGGTAAGAGCCGGATTTAGTGTTTGTATAGATAAATTCATTTTAAAAAGGCCGTACTCGACGATGCAATGTGAAAGGAGTGGGATATACAAAGCCACCTAAGACGAGGAAGAAACCGAACATTGAAGGCATCGGCTCAAGGAAATGTAATTGTCCATTTAGGTTGAAAGGTTTCTTTGATAAAGAGACAAATGATTGGTGGCTTGCAATGCTTTGCGGAATGTACAACCATGAGTTGGATGAGAAGTTAAAGGGGCACCTTATTGTGGGAAGGCTTAGTGCGGAGGAGAAGAAAAAAGTTATCGACATGACAAAGAGTTTGACGATGCCTCGGAAAATCCTCACCAATTTGAAGCAAAATAACAAAGAAAGTGACATAACTATCAAGCAAGTGTACAATGTGCAAACAAGATGGCGAAAGGGGGAAAGAGGTAACATGACGGAGTTGCAATTCTTGATTTCGAAGTTGGTGGAACATAAATATGTCTATTACACAAGATGCAATAGTGAGGAAAAAACTCTTGAAGACATATTTTTTGCTCATCCGGAATCAATCAAAATGCTCAACACCTTTCCGACCGTTTTGGTCATGGACTTCACTTACAAAACCAACAAATACCGAATGCCGTTGTTTGAGATAGTTGGTTGCACCTCTACAAAAATGACGTATTCCGTTGGTTTCGCCTTCCTTCACTTTGAACTATAGGACAACTTTGCTTGGGCATTTACGATGTTGAAAGGTCTTTTGTCCTCAAAAGACAACATGCCTAAGGTGATTGTCACCGACATAGATGGTGCTTTAATGAATGTCGTTGGCACTGTTTTCCCTAAAACATACACCATGCTTTGCTATTTTCATATTGGGAAGAATGTAAGGGCTAAGTGCATCACGGATTGTAAAGTTCACCCAAAGCCTCCTAAGGGTGCAAAAGTTGACAAGAAAAAATTGAAGAAGAGCAAGGTGAAGAATAGAGAAGTTGTTGAGAAATTCGTGATCGCTTGGAGTGAGTTGGTAGAATCACCTACGGAGGAATCATATGCAAGTAATTTATTGAAATTCAAAGAGGTATGCATGCCATTTTCGGAATTCATAAAATATGTTGAAGAAACGGTTTTGAACCTTAAGGAAAAATTTGTGAGGGCATGGACGGATAAAGTCTTGCATCTAGGGTGTAGAACCACCAACATCGTTGAATCGGCTCATGGAGTGTTGGAAAAATATTTGAGGAGTAGCGTGGGTTGTAACACCCTGTTTTCCCAACTTAATTTTTTTTTGCATAATATCAGAGTAATTCAACGTAAACGGAATGTCACACTTCTTTTCATGAAATCATAAATAGAATAAAATTCCTTTAATACATCGCAGCGGAAATATTTCAACTTTTCAAAACAACCTTTGGCACAAGGGCCTCAACACAAAATCTCATAAATTTAGTTCATCAACATGTTCATAAAACAATACGTAAGGAATAGAAAACGACAACAAAATTCTCATCCTGTTACGTATCAGAGCACCTAAGACACACGCGAGAGAAACCTCACACGACCGCAACTATTCTTGGTTACCTGCAAGTTACCCATAGGGAAGGCAACATTTTCAAGCAGAAGGAGTGAGATTTCACAAAACAATAATAATAAGCATATAATTCATCAAATACATTTAACAACATGGACATCATCAATTAATCATAATAATTCTTCATATAGTACTTCTTTAACAACTCATAAGCTACATTATGTAATCATCATAACAACATCAATTAGTAATACAAATAACCACGTTGTTCATCTTTAATAATACTTCATATAAACAACATAAACAAGAATATATAACTGTTCATTAACGATTCATTGATAATTATCAACTCGACAATTTTAGACAACTCGACAACTTCGACATCGACTACGCAACTTCAACTCGACTGTGCAACTTAGACATCTTATTCATGCATGTGGTACCAATCCAGGGCGTCAAGCCCTCAACGTAATAAGTATTAATATACTTCCAGGGTGTCAAGCCCTCATCGCAAATGAGTTAAAGCTCCAGGGCATTAAGCCCTCAACGTGTAGAGTAAAAACTCACAGGGCATCAAGCCCCCAACTGAAATGGGTATGCATGGACTCAACATCATACAACTTACACAACATCGACATCTTAGGATTCCAACAATTTGGATCAACAACTTCTAATCTTAGACTGACACATGCGGCTTTTAGTCAATAATAAACAACAACATGACAGCACATCAAATATTTCAAGATATGACAATATCATAAACAATCACATAGTTCATCGCTTATAGTTCTCAAAAGGCATATACAATTATATATGTATCTCAAATTATTCAACAACAATATTCATATTAATTCAGACTCACTGAAAGACAATACAATTATAAACAACTTCATGTAACATCATATTCATCAACTTATACATTCATATAATAATTCATCAATCATGAACACATCATATAACATCATATTCATCAATATATACATTCATATTCTAATTCATCAATCAGGAAAAATATCATATATTATCATCAACATATACATTCATATAATAATTCACTAAAGCCTCTTTGGAGTATTTTCATCATAACTCAAACACCAAAAATCATTTTCAAGTCAAACCAAAGCCAATGGAAAGCTACCACAATTATCGACAACTTTCATGTTTACACCAAAGGCCAATTCTGTACCTATCAATATCAGTTTTCATTTCAAATTCGGGAAAGGTTGTGCTGAAATTCATAAATATTCACTGTGACCTATGTGCAGTAATTTGACCATATCTCAAGTTCTATAAATCATTTAGAAGTCAAACCAACGGCATTAAAACGCTAACATTCATACCTACAATTTTTGTGTTTACACCTAATACCAAATATGTACCTATCAATACCAGTTTTCATTTCAAATTAGGGAATGGTTGTGCTGAAATTCATAAATATTCACTGTGACCTACGTGCAGTAATTTAACCATAACACAAGTTCTATAAATCATTTATAAGTCAAACCAACGACATTAAAAATCTAACATCCATACCTACAATTTTCGTGTTTACACCGAAAGCTAATTCAAAACAGAAACGGGTGAAAAGTGAGTGTTTTTCCAGTTTTGGCTTTCAGAAAATCGGTGGCCGAATTCGCTTACGGGAAAGAACAGTTTTCACTCCAAAAACCCAATTTTTGATCCCTTAATCACCCAAAATGATTTACAATGATGTTTACAGGTCAAGTAGGCAATATAGAAATCAAAACAACATAGGAACATGCATCAAACAACACAATTCATCTCATTTTATCAATTAACATAAACTTTCTAACCCTAATTCAAGAACACAACAATTCATCAAATTTCAGAATTTTATACTATGATTATTGAAGGAAATCCCACCCTTACCTTAATAAAATTGGAGCAGCAGCCTCTTGGTTCTCCACTTTTAGTTTTCTCCCTTTTTCTCCCAAAACTGATTGTACGTACTGTCTGTTCCTAAACCTAGGTTTTACCTTTTATACATCTTCTATTTGTTTTATCTTATTCCACTTATTCCCTCGTAATTCTAACTAATTCAAAAACAGCCCCACAACTTAATAATTATTCTATTTAAAAATATATATAAATTACTTCCATAACAAATATCAAATATATTTCTATAGCAAATAACAAGTATATTTTTTACACCAAATAACATACCAAATAACATGTATATTTCTATAACAAATATATTTCTATAACAAATAACAAATATATTTTTACACCAAATAACATATATATATTTCTACACCAAATAACAAATATATTTTCTACACCAGATAACAAATATATTTCTATAACAAATATCAAATAACATATATATTATACTAATAAATACCAACATATAACTTAACAAAATATCACTTATCAAAATAAATCGATTAAATTATAAAAAGATATCTAAACTCAATAAAATAAATAAATAATAAAATAGGGCGTTACATGGGTGATTTGGCATCATGTTGGGATGAAATAGACAAGATGTTGGCTATGCAATTCGGTGAGATACAAGGAAGTTTTGGGAGGAACAAAACGGTCTTTGAACACAAATACAAAGAAATCAAGATGATGGGAGAGTTGGAGGGTTATGTATCTAGATGCGCATTGAAATTTATCTATGATGAATTGCAACGCTCCAAGACATTCGGCTTTGAGAAGGAAGATTGTAGTTGTGTGCAAGCGACATCGTACGGGTTACCTTGTGCGTGTATTATTGCCATGAGGTGCAAGAAAAAATTGCCTCTTGTCTTTGATGATATATACCCTCATTGGAGAAGGTTAAGTGTACAAGGAGAAGAGATTGATGATGATTTTTCCGTAGTGGAAGAGTGGAATGACATTCAAGAACGTCTCAAGACAATCCCTTATAATATCAAACTCTACATCAAAGAGATGATGCGTCAAATAGCCTTTCCGGAAACCACAAATATGTGTCCACCTTCAAAAAAAGCGGCAAGCAAGGGAGCACCTAAAAGGAAGATGACTACACTCAAAGTTTCATCAACGGGTCGAATCCCCTCTATATGGGAGACTATTGATTCTCAAAATCCGGATAGTCAACCTTCACAACCCAAGAGGTCACTTCCAAAGAGAAAAGATGCACGCCTTGGCACGTACTCCCGCTCACAAGCTTCATCCTCTACTTCAAAACCGCTTCGGAGCATTCCTTACATTTCACAAATTTCAAATCTCATGAGACCTTTTGTTGAAGACATTGTGAATGTTAAAGGGGATGGTCATTGTGGATTCCGGGTCATAGCTAGGCACTTGGGGATGGATGAGGAAGATCATGTATTGATTCGTCATCAACTTATTCATGAGTTGAAAAGTCATAAGAGTGACTACATGCCGATATATGTCACGGAGGAGCGTTATAACAAAATCTTGAATGGTTTACACCCTCCAAAATGTACAATTGGTATTGCGCCGGTAGATAAGTGGTTGACCACTCCGAATATGGGTCACATTATTGCTACTTGCTACAATATAGCCGTTGTTCTATTGACATTGCCCGAAAGGGGTGGTGTATGTGAGACATATTTTCCAATCCGAAGTGCTCCACCACTTAATCCACATGCCAACATCATGTGTCTTTGCTTTATTCCCGGCCACTATCTTCATGTTACTTTGAAGGAAGGGTGTCTGTTACCACCGAGTTGTACGGAGTGGATGTCCAACAAGATCGGTGAGGCGGAGAAATGACATTTTGAGTTTTTGGATAGACAAGATGCCTTCAATGAGCTCATGTCCAAGGAGCCAAAGCCGCCAAAGAAACCAACAAATGAGCACAATCCAATACTTTGTGATAATACTATCACTCTGCAAAAAAAGGGAACAAGAGTTTGAAGCGATGGAAGACATTGAAGTAGAGGAAAATCTAGGAATGACACTAGAATTCTTAGATAGGTTATAGGTTATGACACTTTTAGATCGGTCGGTGTGCGTCCTATTTTTTGGTGGTATTACACCCCGACATATTTTTGGGTGGCCGATTATGTACTTCTTTGAATATTCGTGGCCAATATGTAAGTAACATTATATATTAAATAAAATGAATTATTTTTTTTGGTGGCCGGTTATGTCACACCAATTATTGCTCGCATTTACTTTGTCATTAATTATTCAACTATTTATATTTTTTGAAGTGAAACATGTATGAAGATGCACAAGATCCAGTAAAACTTCATGTCCGTTATGTAGATGTGAAAATGAAGGCTATGTTTTTTGTAAAGCCCACCGACAAGTTGGACGATTTGAAGACAAAACTTGACAACTTCTTTATCCATGTTGGTTCAAATCATAGAACATACGATGTAATTTTAAATGCGCCAGGCGTGGACTTGGGGGAGGATAAGGAAGAGGACTTTTCGAAGACGGTGTATTTCCACAACGTGTCGAAGATGATAGCGACGTCGCTAACATGTTTTACGTAATGGTTGAAGATAACGCTTTACATCTTTATGTCCGATCCGTTGAAATCTAATATTTATTAACGTGTAATATCGTAATTTCTACGAACTTGTGTCCGTATTATTGAAATTTAATGAATTTGTGTTTATGTAATTTAACGATGAATTTCGGTAATTTTAACCGTTTATGTGAGATTATGTGATTTTCAAGATTTATGGACAAATTGGTGTAATTTGGATCGTTTACGTGTCATTAAGTGTGTTTAAGTGATTACGGGTTATTACCGGCGAATTTGTGAAATTTGAACTGTTTGGATCGTTATGTGTGATTATGTGATTGTGATAAAAACGATGTTTTTGTGTAATTTTAATCGATTATGTCGTATTATCCGATAATCTGGTTAAACTAGCGTTTTTCTGTTCAATTATGAGCGTGTAAAAATTACGGGTCATTAATGACATTCAATGCATAATACGCACTGCGTGAGTTAACTAGCGCAGTGCGTTACACTAGCGTGACACTGCATGAGTTAACTCACGCAGTGCGTTACACTTGCGTGAGTGTGCGTAACATAAATTACATTTGCGCAACTTAAGTCACGCTGCACATGTTAACTAGGGCACACATTTACACTTGGTGAGTTAACATGCGCAGGGGTAAAATCGTCCTGCCTGCAGGACGTGAGTGTTTTGTGCTGGGTGAAGAGGAGGATTCAAAAAATATTAAAACTATTTGACTTACCATAATTGTTATATCATTAAAACTATTTGACTTTTATCAAAACTATTTTTAGAGTCATACACATAATTATGATGCGCTCATAGTGTTAAAAAAATATTTTTTGGAGGAGTAGTGTAAAACTTTTGGTGCTTGAAAATTAAACACAAAAATTAAAGTCACTCCAAATGAGTAATTGGTAAATCAGGTTGTAATTAAAAGAGCTATTTCATTTCATAAGTACTTTTGACGGAAAGGTACATGAAAAGTAATGTAACAATCTTTTTTTTTACAAAACTAAAATGATATTCATTTATTCAAATGGAGAAAGTTAAAAACGTAAAGGATGAATCTGCGGACAAACTCACAACATCAAATAGATATATATATATATATATATATATATATATATATATATATATATAGAGAGAGAGAGAGAGGTGATTTGAGGTCAAGAATTGACCCAAAACCATTCCTCAATGAAAAAACTGAAAGAAAAAATAACATAACAATCTTAACAGTAACAAATATTTAGACGAGATCTATATCTAGATCCATGATCAATATATGTGATAATCTAGGGCTTGATCCATAAGCCAGTTACATAGATATATCTGATAGGTTTACTCCACGTTCTGGATCGAACCCTTATCATAGCATTGTTTCTTCTTTGGTTGGTACCTTTTGCACCAAATTGACTTGCCATTGACAAATAAGTTCATTTCACCAGATGTTCCCAAAAACAACGTACTTGATAATTTGAAAGTCACTTTAGCACACAGTGGTGATTCTTGACCTTCATTTCCCCTTAACATTGCAACTGATTGCATGCAGTCACCATATTTTCTGACAAGAAAAATTAATAAATCATGATAAGAAGTGGCATATATAAATCGAAGTAAAGATAGAATTGTAATTTTTTTAATCCAAATTGATAAGAAAGGAACATACTTTTCAAAATACATAATTAAATCTTGTGCTTTGATTGGTGGATCATGGTTTGAAAATGTGATGAACAGACACCTATCCTCCTCTCTAGGTCTATTCCACTCTAGTGATAGAATTGGGTTCAACTTGGACGTTTTGCTGATTTGTGTTTCAGCATTTGAAGAATCCATTGTGATAGAATTGAGGATTTTTTTTTTTTTAGCAAACTAAGAGTTGGGGTGAGTATTTATAGATGATAAATGTTTAAATTAATTTTATAAAATTAATTTAAATATTATTATAGATCATAAGGTTGAAATTAATTTAATTGTATACCAAAGCATTAAATATTGCAATAATAATAAAATTAGTTATATAATAATGATAATAGAGAAAAGAATAATATTATAATAATGAAAGTCAATAATATTATATAATTTCCTTCAAAAAAATAATATTATATAATTCAAATTGTTAAAAAATATTATATAATTTAATATGAGTAAAAAATATACAAACAAAATCTCTTTCGATAATATGAGCTTGCGTTTAAATAAGGGGTGAATTGAGAACAGAAGTTAAAATTATTACCCTTGACAATCTATGATTCAAGTAATGGATCAGAATCTTGCAAAAAAATGTACACATGATAGAAAAACCATTTGTAAATGATGAAATTGTGCATGAATTAAGAAAGATTATGAGAGAAGTGGAGGGCATATTAGGAAAAATGATGGTAATCAATTTTCTTATGATAGTAGTAGATGATAGCATATAATTTAATATTAAATAAAATGAATAAGTGTGTAAATAAAATAATAAATATTTTATTTTACTAACATACATGGTAAGGGAGATAGGTTTGGGGAGAATATCAACATGAGGACCCTCGCTCTCGATCGACTTTGAATGTTGGGAACACCCAAACTTTTATCCACAAAGTCGGGGCGGATTTGGGTGCGTTAGATAGGTTGTGAATTATGTTATCATGCCTATCTATGTTTTAATTCCAGATATTGATGATCCACTTGTATATTATATATTAAGTTCCATACCATTTGTATTATTTGGTTTCTTCTATACTTTGCTACAATTTTTCGTGTGCAAGTGTGAGTTATATGTCTTATATCTGATAGAAAAGTTGAGGTTGAACATTTTATAGGTGAGATAACTCATAAACCTATTGCTTTGAAATTTTGGGTAAGAGTGTTGCGTCTCTCTCACCTGTACATTTGTATATAAGTCAGATGACTTATAACTCTATTGCCTTAAGAGTTAGGATAAGAGTGTGTCGTATCTCTCACTTGTTTGGTTGTTATGTCTGGATATGAGTGGTCCCTCGGACTTCCCTTGTGACCCAACGCAACTCTTAGTATGCTCATTTGACTTGTAAAAAAATGATTAACGTTTGTCTATTTTTAAACAGACAAAACTTATTTGAATTTAAATATTATAATTTTAAAAAATAAATAAACGATTAGCGTTTGTCTATTTTTAAACAGACAAATTATTTGAATTTAAATATTATAATTCTAAAAAATAAATAAAATACAAATAAATGTGCACAACAACCAACCTTATTTGAAATACATCCAAAGGAAATACAAAGAAAACAGTCTACAACCAACTTTATTTAAAGAGCACACTAAAACATACGACATAAGAAGGGTTGGTCTTTGTTTCATTTTGAAATTAATCATAAGTTAATAATCTAGGACGAAACCCTAGTCATGGATACTTCGATTTCAACCTCAATGCTTAAAGCATTGTCTCTAATACATCCGTTTCCTCCTTTATTGAGATCACTTAGAGATATGAACTTTGGAAATCCCCAGGCGTTTCCCATATAACCAAACCAGTTATATGCTGCAGCGGAAAAAAAAAATCCAACTTAGCATAAATTTAAAAAAAAAAAAAAAAAATCATATTTTAATTCTTATGTCCTCAAAATAAGTGTGTCAAGAAAGACTCCAAAAAAGGAAGCATTGATAAACAAATTTAGTACCTGTTTAAATAGATTACAATATTTATAAGCATTGATAATATAATTTGAATTTGAAATTATGTTTACAATATATATAAAATTTGCTAAGATTTGTTTCTTATTTTAGGGATAAGATCTTTTTATTGGGATTATAACTATGCGATCAATTAGGATTATGGGTGTTGGCGGAGCGGTTTGATTCGGTTTTTAGGGTAAAAATCATCCGAACCGCAAGATAAAAAAACATGCGGTTTGGTTTGGTTTGGTTGACTTTTAAAATAAAATCCGAACCATAGCAAACCAAATCAATGCGGTTTGGATTGGATCGGTTGGTGCGGTTTGGATTGGATCGGTTGGTGCGGTTTTTTTGAGACAATTCAATTTTTTGTTTCCAACATTAAAATCGAGTTAAAAAGGTAAAACACAACATATTTTCAGCAATGTTTTTAATTTCATTCCACGATACAATTTCATTTTCACTAAACAACATTAACCAAATTAAAAACGCGGACAAAAAGTAAAAAGTAATTTTATTATGTAAGAAATGTAAAAGACTGAGATTTTATCATTCTTGAAAAGTTAAGTAGCACATAAATACATTTTTGAAATAAAAAGCAAAGAAGAAACTTAACAAAATTTAATTAGTATTTTTCTGATGTTGCGGTTTGGTTCGGTTGGTAAAATGAAAACCGCAAACCAAACCAAACCATACGGTTGAGGAAAAAAGTGATCCGAATATATCCAAATCAAATACGACTTTTTGCGGTTTCAATTTGGGTTGGTTCGGTTTGCGGTTTTTCTGTTGTATTGGTTCAATTTTGAACACCACTAATTAGGATATATGGAGTAAAGCATGCAAATCTCCAACTATTTGTCATGACATGTTTAATAACCAACAATCCCTCAAAAGCTTGGCTTATTGATAGTTGGCTTCTAAATTTTGCTTAGTTGTTGGAAAAATGCTTCAAAGTACGTTGTTTGAACATAAACGTTGTCTGACTAAATATCAAAATAACAAAGAAGTCATCATAAAAAAACCATTACCTAAGGCTTTCCACTCGTTGATTGCTGCAGCAGGAGGAAAAAAAAGGAACAACTTGGCATAATTAGCATGAATTTTTAAATAAATAAATCATATTATATACAATTCTTATGTTTATGCAAAGGGAAATGCTAGATATCAAGAATGATTATATAAAGGGAAATGCCAGAATCACTATGTGAAAAAATAAGTTCTCAAAGTTAGAAGCATTGATAAATATCGTTGGTGCATGTTTATATAAAGGGAAATGCTAGATATGAAGAATGATTTTATCAAGATTTAAGAATGACATGGCGGAATAATCACCCTTAGATTTCAGTCTTATTTATTAATCTTTCATAAAATAAAAAATACATAACACCCACCACCCCATGATTTCCGGCCATGCTGAGATTTTATTGGGTAACATTAATTTCGGGACAATTTCTTGATAAAATCTAAGGGTGATTATTCTGCCATGTCATTCTTGAATCTTTCTTGATAAAATATTTCTTGATATATAGCATTGCTCTTATATAAATTATAAATTTATATCAAAATAAATTTAAGATAAGATATAATTTACATTTAAAATTTTATTTAGAATATTTGTAGGATTTGTTTCTTATTTTTAGGATATGTTACGATTTGTTCATAATTTTAAGGATAAGATTTAGAAATGTGCTTTGCAACACAATTTAACCCAATGTATAGTGCAACAAATACAAGTTTAGGATTAGACTTCACCACATAATATACATATCATATATTTCAACAAATACAAATAAAACTCATCAATGATATTTGTATAAGAACACATCATGGTATCACGAGTTAGCGAATATTATGGTGTACGGATGAATAGAGGAAAACATGCATGTGTGAATTTGAATAGGGTTTCACCACTTGTGGGATTGTGGATCGGGGCTTTTAAGCGGTCAACCTTCAAAGTTGCGTCAAGCAAAATAGCCAAACATGAAAAAATGTGTTCGTGAGTGACAATCAAGATATTTTTATATCATTTGTGTTTCGTTGATCTTCTATACATAAAGTGCAAAGGGTCATATATAGCAATAATATGTCTCCTAAATTCATGAATATTGTGTCTACGATAATTGATTTTGTAGTCCAAAAAAGTTTAGTGGTGCAGCTTGGAATGATATATATAGTAATGTAGGAGATGAATGTATCTGAAACATGGATGTGTTGACTTAATGATGGTGTATGAGTTACAAAGAATGAAGGAGGTATAACACGGTCAAATTCTTGTAACAAAATAGTCGAAAGATATGAAGCTTTGATATATAACTCGTCTTGGAGAACACAAAGGATCTGTGTAATATCGTGTAAGATCACTTTGCCGGAAGAATTACATGCATTGTAGGGACTACTGGCAAAGAAAACTTATGACACAAGAAAGAAATATATTTAGCCGAATGGAAGCACATATATGGTGAAAAAGCAAGAAAAAGAACCTATTCCAAGATTTGAGATCAAAACTTAAAAGAAACATGCTTAGTTGTTTGAGAAAGACTAAAAAGTATTATTTCAACATAAAAAATTGCGTGATTTACCTGATGTGGGACTAAACCAGGCGCTTCCTGCAGCAGAAAAAAAGAATCTATAACTTAGCATAAATTTTTATTTAAGATAAAAAATACAGTATACTTCTTATGTCCCTGAAATCAGTGTCATACAAAAAATCCCCCAAAGTAAGAAGCATTGATAAACAAACATTAGTACCTGTTTTCACATGATATGATGTATAATATTTCTGGTTTACAATTTTTAACGTGTAAGTTGCATACACGGTTCTGTTTGCTGCACAATTTTTTAGCTCCAGGTATACAGATAGATGATCTCTGCTCGCAAAACCATTTCCTCTAGGATAAACCCATAAAGTCCTGCGTATATTGCACAGTATTCATTTTTAATTATGAAAACCGTTATAATTTTTTCATCAAATCATACATATAAAGAAAGACCAAATTAAGAATTTGATTGATATAATAGTTATGTGTGATGATTATACCAGTCTCTCTCACCAACATGTTTGGTATATTGGTAACTGGAGTTATGCAATGATGAAAAATTCCCAAGTTTCCAACTGAAGGAGTCATGAGTAGGATTCTTAACCATTGAAATAATTTCCGACTTGGTAGTACGGCCAATCACAAAAACTTCAACTCCAAACTCACATGAATCATTAACAAAGTATCCATTAGATGAACTAAGAAGGTCCTTTGATGAAATTAATTGCTCAAAACCCAATTCAGTGTTCTTTTCTTTGAATGTTCTCACAGCGCCGCCGGTATCTACATTGATTAAATTAACAATGTTTTAGTAACGGAGCTTTCCATTTTTTTTAGAAATGGAGAGGATCCTATCTCACAATTCTTAGTGGTTTGGAATTAGTAGATGATCATTGTATGTGAGTTTAGTAGAAACTTAATTATGTAAATTGAAAAACCCTTTTAATATGTGCAAATTTGCACACGATAGAAAACTCTTTACTTTTATAGAAAATCTCACGTCAATCACATGTTATATTTTTTTTAATAAATCACATGTCACATTTGTTGTTTTATGCTATTAATATGGATGATGTGAATTTGTTTCTAGATTTATCCTTTTTGTTTTTATTTACTTTAAATTTGCATTATATCGTTGTAAATAAATGATTATCGTTTATTTTTGTCAATATATATATAGTTTATACCTTGGATGGTCAAATAATTTTTGTGTATTTGATCATACACGAACATCTTAAAGTTCACGTTAAGCTCCCAACCATGAGAAAACTTCTCAGAATCTGCAATTCTCAACATTAAGGATACGTGACCTTTGTCTTTGCTTTTCGAATTATCAACTGGATGGAGTACCAAGTTCCTACCACAGATATATCAACAACAAACATATATAAGTTTCATATGAATTTTAATGAGTGTTGAAATGTATGTGTTTTTACTTTTTTTGAGGTGGAAATATATGTATTAAAGAGTGTATTTTTAGCACTTAATGACATTATCAAATGAGTCAGGAATAAAATGCAAGTTAAACTTACCATTTGTATCCACCGGATTGAAAAACACCGGACACATGCGTTTTTTTGTTCATGAACAATGAATATGATTCGATCTTAAACAAATAATGGGCTGGTGGCAATTTTCTTGTTGATCTAAAAATACCTGCATTTGTATGGGTAGGTGATTTCTTTTAATTCAAATATTAGCAAAAATAAAAAATGTACTCCATAGGCTCTGGCGCTCTTGAATATGTGATATAGTTTTTTTTTTAGTCAAGGAATATATATACACACACTATATATAAAGAGAATAGGGGATTTTCCCCTACAAAAAAAGGGAATTATGGGAAGATTTTAGACTGTCTTTATTTATTTTCAATTATTTCCTTAAATAAATTTTTCTATAATAATGTTACATTGTTAGTGTTATTAAAAAAGATAAAAATAAATTGTTATATTTGTTAGCGCAATTTAAGAGCGGAAAGACGCGTGAGTGCCCGTCTTTCCGTCGGTATTATATATATATAAAGTAAGTTGACTGTTTTGAGCTACTTTTTTCTCCTTTTAATTATACCCTTTAAGTAAATTTGATTATGAGAATGTTATTGTGTTAGTGTGATTCAAAAAGATAAGAATTTATTTATATTTGTTATAGTATTAATATAATTGAAAAAGATAAGTATAATTTGTTACAGTATGAAAGTATAAAATATTTATCATTAAAAGTATAATGAAAATAAAAAATAATTATAATCAAAATCAAAATTTCAAAAAATTGTTCGTAATTTATACATATATGTGCCTGGCTAAATGCCGGTAAAAAAAATAAAAAAAAAATGAAAAAAATGCATACCGACACCATTGTGAGAACTTGAGTTTGGCTTGCAGATGCAAATGGTATCCATATCAGTCAACACTATTTTTTCAGATATGTTACAGGTGAGTAATTGGGTGGAGTATGAAAAGCCAATATATAGACATTTTGTGACGAAAAACTTGCATTAAAGATTGATCAAAGATGATTTAAAAATGACTAGAGATTTTGGTTAAAAAATGACCAATAATTTGACTTAACTTAAAGAATGACCATTTATTTTTCTTTACTTAGCACAAGAGTCGCCAAGGAAGGCCAATTAAACACAAAGGTAATACAATGCTGATCACAGCATCTTGGTACATAGCAGCCACTTAACATACATCCAAAACTATGATCCTATTTTAATCAATTAATTAATATTTCCCAAAGAGACCGGAGATCATTGGAGGGCGATCAATGACTAAAACAGCAAGACAAGGCATTGTTTTCCTTAAAAAAAAAAAAAAAAAAAAAAAAAAAGACAATGCATGGTTGTTCTCTTTTACTAAAACAAATATATGGTTGATCCATTCTCTCCCAATCGGGATGTCCCACAAGTTAAAACAAATAAAAGAAAAGAAAAATAGATATATAGATAGAAAAATAAATAAATAAATAATATTGTAAATGATAAGAGTTTATATTATATTTACAATATTGTTGTGTAACTAAAAAAGATATTTGTTACATTAAGTCACAAACATCTATACAAAATTTAGATTTTATCAAAAAACTATTTATTTACTAACTATAAAGTTATTGCTAGTAAATAATAATTACTAGCTATTGTAATGGGCTTGGTCAATGTTGGTGACCGGTGACTAATTTTCGTGACGACGATGTAATATCAATCATGAAGATACGAAACAAACATTTGTTCTAATGAGGTTGCGTTTTCTGGTTCATGTGTGCATGGTACAATACTTTACAAAGTGTTGCATCGTCAAGTCCGCCTCATATCTTTCTCGAAATCCTTGAAAGCCGTTTTATATATGAGTCGAATAATTGTTATTTTTTCAACAGACAAGCACTTTGTCCCGAAGTTGTCCAGAAAAGCCCATCACCGTTAGATTAGAAATTGATACAATACATGGATGGATGGAATATCCAAAAACCCCCGCAAATAATTTGTGGGATCCGTATAAGTGGGGGTTTTGAAAACTCCCGCAAAACATTTTCTGGAGGTTAAAAACCGCCGCAACTAATACAAAGTGGATTTATGCTACAATTACTCTAACACGGTCATGATAATGTCGTAAAATTCTTTCTCGAGAAAAATAGTATTTTCCAATGAATTATATTAATAGCATAAAATATGCCATAAAGAACTTCAAAAGTTTACGGTCAAAAATAGAAGAAACAAAAGGACTTAGTCGATGCTCATACAAACAAAATGGCTCGACCACCACATATGAGAGTTTAAACCAAGATTGACAATATAAGCTTTCAACTACCAAAACGAATGTAATTTGACTTTATCTAACATCTATTGAATTGTATTTTCCTTAGCCTTGAAAACTTTGTTGTTCCGCTCGTTCCACATAACCCAAACACAACATAACCAAATAAGCTACAAGAAAGAACAACGAGCTCACAATCCTCCAGAAGAATGAATAAACCGAACAAGACGATTTTGTAGCACATCCGGATCAACTGAAGATATTCTAATCCAAGATCTAACCGTACACCACATGGGCGAATACGAACTAGAAAGGAACAAGTAATGAGTTGTTTCCAATCCACCGCATCCAGTCACACAAAATTGAGAGTCATGAGAAATGATGTTATGTGTCACCAAATTGTCCTTAGTCGGTAACCAGTTGCAAAAGAGCCTCCAAGCCAAAACAAAGACCTTCAAGAGGACATGTTTGTGCGAAATTAAGTTTGACGTAGCTTCCACACCATGAGAGTCCTGAATAGTGAGAAAATTATACGCACCCCTCACGGAGTAATCACCACAAAGGTCATGCCTCTACAACCATTGATATGAAATGTTAGACTGCAAAGAAATATCACAAAGTAAACTCCTGCACTCCCTTAACAACTCCTCCCACGTCCATACATGACGCCACTGTCAAGCCGCCCCTCCTTTCTCCCACCCTAACTCACATAACCGCAACCAAACTCAGCTTGTTATTAGACAAGTCAAATAGGTGTTTGTATCTTACACTCAGAGGCACACCACCTAACCATGGACCCGTCCAAAAAAAATGTATCAACACCATTACCAACCTTCCTCTCAATACTCTCCTCAAACCACCCCCTCCAACAACACTTTCCCCGTCACAAATTTTCGCTACCTCCCTCCACCACAAAAAACCACTTTGGCCCCCAACCACCAACCTCCATGCCTCCTCACCATACCGAGCAACCAACACCCTATACCACAAACGACCTCTATCTACTAACAACCTCCAACACCACTTACCTAACAAAGCAACATTAAAATCCATCATCTATCCAACCCTTAACCCTCCATACTTTTTTCCTAAGCAAACATTTTTTCAACTGATCCAAGAAATATTCCTATTATCATCACACCCTTCCAAAAAAAATTATTCAATAGAGATTCAATAAAAGAGATTATACTTGACGGAGCTTTGAAAAAGGAAAAGCATAGACAGACAGAGAAGTCATGACAAACTTAAGCAAGATCAAACGACCACCAAAATAAAGAAAGCGGCTCTTCCAACCAGACAATCTATTGCGAATGTAAATCAGAACCAGATCCCAAAACGACAACAACTGAGGGTCACCATCAGTTGGAAGGCCTAAATACATAAAAGACACCTTACCTACAAAACATCCCAAAACAGAAGCCGCCTCAACCAACCCAGAATCAACAATATTTACGTCCACCAACATACTTTTATGAAAATTTACCTTCAACCCAGACATCGCCAAAAAAAGAACAAGAACATCCCGTAGAGTCCGGACATTTTCCCAGCTTTTGACACCCAAAAGTAAAGTATCATCGGCGTACTGAAGATGAGAAATAACTATAGAATTTTCTGAACCAATGCTATATCCCGTAAAAATATTAGACTTAACCATAACACTCATCATTGCATTTAACCCCTCTGCTGCCAATACAAAGAGAAAAGGAGAAAGAGGATCACCTTATCTGAGACTCTTCTCTAGCAGAAACTCATATGTGGGACTGCCATTGACTAAAACGGATGTTGTAGCTGTGCACACACATTCTTTGATCCACTTCTGCCACAAAGTCAAAAAGGACATATTTCTTTATTTTGCAATCAATGTGTGTTCAATCCAAAATCATAGCTTGAATTCCTTGATTATTGGCTAAATAACTATTATATTGCAATCGATGCTTCAGGTGAAAAGGATAAACTGGTCTTTTTATTTGCTTTTACCATCTATGCTTCATGCATGCTGTTTGTATTTTGACAAGAAGGATTTATTTATTTTTTAATAAATTATGATAGTATCATCTAAGTATATCCAAAGAAAGAAGAGAACAAAATAAAATAAAAGGGAATTAAGCCAAAACCCTCCGGACATTTACAAATTGATAGGAAGGCAGTCCAAACCTATTTCTAATGTAATCTACCCTAGCTGAATCTGAAATATCATTCAACCAAATTTTTAAAGTTATAGATAATCTAATATTTGCTAACCTATCATCACAACTGTTACATTCTTTAAAAATGCGAGTAACCAAAAAATTAATCGGTTTTAGCCATGCAGTAGCCCATTTGTTTTAGCCATGCAGTAGCCCATTTTAAGTGTCTATTAAACTATGAAAATTTATTTTAAAATAATATGTATTTATGTTTTATGAGGATAATTTTTTCTATAAAATATAACATATATCTTATCATGCTAATATCATGTGTGCATCAATCGCATGAAATGATAAAATAATGTTATCATGTTACGGGTGGCATTTAGGGTAGTATAAAAATTGTGCATTCTAGGAAAGTTTATTTCTACAACTAAATGAAATGAAAAACACGCCATTATCATACACTCTCGCCACTAGATTTTTTACACTATCTTTCCCAACCATTCTCTTTCACCCTCCATCAACAACACCAAACCTATTTCCACACCCTGCTCCATAATCTCTTATCTTCCGAATTTCGAGATTGAAACCTTTTCATTATTCATTGTCTGATATATTTTTCATTTTCCAGATCTAGTTTCTTTTTATTTTTTAGATATATTTTCCATAGGTCCTTGACAACTTGTTAGGTATTATGGTCATCGATAGTATCTGAGCATCAAACATGTTTGGTGTAAAGATTCAACTTTTTTTTTTATTAAATACCCTCCTTTTCTACAAACCTTTTTCGATATACCTTCTTTTAATTTCGTTTCACATTTTTACTTAATTTCATTATTAAATAAGACAACAGTAGTTGACAGTCTCTTTTCTTCTAGAACTCGTCAGAATCGTGCATAAACCTCACCTAAAAGCATGGATGATTTTGGCTAAAAATATCTTCTTTTTTTTAAATAGGCTAAAAATATCTTTTAAATATCTCTTTTCTACACTTATTGATATATAGAAAAACAAGAAATGATTAAGAAAATTTTTTGAAACGAAAAATTGGTAAAATCAAAAGGGGGATTTTGACACTAAACTATGTCCATGAGTAAGAATTGGAACTTTGATTTCAAATAACTTAAACTGAGGAACACAGGAATTGGAAGTTATTTTCTTCATATTCATTTTAGGTTTTAGGTTTGTATAAATGAGAACATTTAGTTTTTGGCTTAGTTTTGTGAATGGAGAATAAGGAAAAGATAAAGAATAGGATGGTGAAGAAGTTGGATTATCTGGGATTGAAATAATGAATATTAAAGAACTTGGAGAGGGACAGAGAGAAAGTCATGAAGTTATTTAATCAAATGCCTTGAGACTATTGTAATAATACATTCCGCATTCAATTAATCATAATTGTCATATCATTATAATCATAGTTTTAAAATTCGGCTCGGTCATCGAATCAGTATGGGCACTGGATCACTAGGTTAACGGTCGAACCACTGAGTTAATGGTTGAACCGCATAACTAAATCAGATTAAATAGGATGACTCGGTCAAATAACTCGGGCTCTAAAAAAACATGTATAGATGTTAATATGGATTAAACCGAATAACTCGATCCTGAAAAATTCAAGAAATCTACAAAATATATATAAAAAATCACCACATAAATTTTTTTTATAACACATTAGTTAAAATTATACAATATAAATGAGTTTCATTTTCCTTATTTTCTTTTATTTTGACTATTGTCACTTTTTTTTAATTTTGATGGGTTGAAAAATTTATAAACATAGCCTTCCTTTATTGCTAAATAAAATCCTTCCTTTAAAATCTATATTATATATAAAAAAAACTACCCCTTTCAGCACACTTTTGGGTTGAACTTTTCTTTCCAAAAATACCCTTAATTTTTAATATTGATTTTATTTTACAAATAATACATGTAACAAATAATCTATATTTATACTATATATAAAGAAAACTACCCATTTTAGCACACTTTTTGGTTATACATTTCTTTCCAAAAATACCCTTAATTTTTAATATTGATTTTATTTTAAATACAAATAATACATGTAACAAATAAATAAGAATAAATTTAATTTAAAGAGAAAACTCACACATAATTTTTTATGAATTGTTCTTATTGTGAGCCAATTATAAAATAACATGTGAATTACTAATCCATGTCACTATCGTCCACGTTAACCCTCTTTTACCTCCGTTAACCACATATCAAACTCATAAAAAACTAGCACAAAACAAAAACTCATGTTACTTTTTTATCAGCCGATTTTATGTTGTTGATCTGTGTTGTTCCCCTCAATACAACCGGCAAAGATTGCCAAATATTTTCATATCCCTTCCACAATACAGTATTTCCATATTATTTTATTATTACTTCCAAAAAAACAGTATTTCCATTTTATTTTATTATTTTATTAATATAAGTTACTCTTCCTTAGCCTTTAATATAAGTTATTCTAAAAAAAGTGAGCAAAAAAAATGGTAAAGATTGGACTTTAAATCCTCTAAAAATATATTAGTAACAAACGTGAGCAAAAAATAATGTTCAAGATTGGACTTTAAATCCTCTAAAAAATATTAGTAACAAACGTGAATGTTAAAGATTGGACTTTAAATCCTCTAAAAAAATTAGTAACAAACGTGAGAAAAAAATAATAATGTTAAAGATTGAACTTTAAATACTCTAAAAAAAAGATTAGTAACAAACATGAGATTGAACTTTAAATCTTCTGAAAAAAAGGTTGGTAACAAACGTGAGCAAAATATAATGTTAAACAGTTAAAGATTGGACTTTAAATCCTCTAAAAAAAAATTTAGTAACAAATGTGAGCTAAAAATATTGCTAAAGATTGAACTTTAAATCCTCTAAAAAAAAATATTAGGACTCAAAATATTAATAAAAAAAAAAAGATTTGTTAACACTATTTTAAATATTAATAAGTAGGGTTCTCACAGTTCATAGTTCGCTCCCGCATTATTTAGTTTTTCTCAACATCTCTCAGCCCTCTGCATCAGAATATTCAGAATTAACCTATAAGTTTTTTTTCTTTTTCTTTCATGTTACAACTAATAAAATCGATTAATTTTATGGATTATATTGACTTTGCTGGTTTATAAGTGATTATGATTCAAAAATAATTTTGTCATATGCCTTGACAATATTTTGTTTATAAATCAATATATCAATCATTTTAAAAATTTAAATTTTTTTATCACAATTATACAAACAAACATAATAAAATAATCACATGTGTTGGCGCAGTAGAAAGAGAGGATAGTGTCCGTCTTTCTGCTAGTAATAAAAAAAAAGAGTAAAAAATATAAATACTTTACTAAACCTTTTTTTTGTTTGAGCAAAAATACTTTACTAAACCTAATTGTGCATTATGTTGGAATGTTGCGCCTCCTTCCTTCTAAAGAAAGCAGCCACCTCCTACTTCTTATTTTCTCTCTCACCCAAACATACACTACCTTCTCTCTAATTCTCTACTCAGTATAAGACTCACTCAAGTGAATAAACAAATGGTAGATCTGAACTCCTCTCATCTTCCTCTTGCTTTCTATCCGACTAAAACAACAAGTTTGTGTGATTGAAAAATTGGGCCTGCCACCGTAAATCTTTGAGGCATCGATGTTTCACAGTTCCCTTCCCTTTCTAGAATTTTTTTTCTTTTTCTTGACAAAAATTGCATTAAACCGGTCCGGTTCTCCGAACCAGCCGAGTTGCCAGTTTTTACCGAGTCATGCCAGTTTTTACTGGTCCAACCGGTTCCCGGTCCGAACGGTCCAACCAACCAGTCCGGTCCTGTTTTTAAAACTATGATTATAACTAATTGACTTTTATCCAAATTATTTTTAAAATCGTACACATGATTAGTTAATGGGGTTGTAATTAAAAGAGATATTCCATTTCATAAGTACTCTTTGACGGAAAAGTAAAAAATACATGAAAAGTAACATCACAATCTTAATAGTAACAAATATTTAAACGAGATCTATATCTCGATCCATTATCAATATATGAGATAATCTAGGGCTTGATCCATAAGCCAGTTACATAAATATATCTGATAGGTTTACTCAACGTTCTGGATCGAACCCTTATCATAGCATTGTTTCTTCTTTGGTTGGTACCTTTTGCACCAAATTGACTTGCCATTGACAAATAAGTTCATTTCACCTGATGTTACCAAAAACAATGTACTTGATAATTTGAAAGTCACTTTAGCACACAATGGTGATTCTTGACCTTCATTTCCCCTTAACATTGCAACTGATTGCACGCAATCACCATATTTTCTGACAAAAAAAATTAATAAATCATGATAAGAAGTGGTATATATAAATCGAATTAAAGATAGAACTGTAAAAAAAAATTATCCAAATTGATAAGAAAGGAACATACTTTTCAAAATACATAGTTAAATCATGTGCCGTGATTGGTGCATTATGTTTTGAAAATGTGATGAACATACATCTATCCTCCTCTCTAGGTCTATTCCACTCTAGTGCATTTGGGTTCAACTTGGATGTTTTGTGTGTTCTAACCCACTCTTGTGCATGTGGATTCAGCTTGGATGTTTTGCTGATTTGTGTTTGAGCATTTGAAGAATCCATTGTGATAGAATTGAGGAGTATTTTTTTTTTTAGCAAACTAAGAGTTAGGGTGAGTATTTATAGATGATAAATATTTAAATTCATTTATTAAAATTAATTTTATCTTTATAGATGATAAGGTTGAAATTAATTTTAATTTTATAGATGATAAGGTTGAAATTAATTTTAATGTATACCAAAGCATTAAATATTGCAATAATAATAAAAAAAATTATATGATAATGATGATAAGGAAAAGTACAATATTATAATAATGAAAGTTAATAATATTAAATAATTTTAATTGTTAATTTTTTTATATATAATTTTATATAAGTCAACAATATACAAATTAAAGTCAATATATCTCTTTTGATAATATGAGCTTGCGCTTAAATAAGGGGTACACAAGTTAAAACTAAAGTATATTACACTCCCCTCGCATAAGAGAAGTTTTAATTACACTTCTCTCCCCTCTTATGTTACACCTCTCATCCCTTCAAAGTAAAACCTAAAATAAATTATACACCCTCCCCTAAGAGATGCTTTGGATTACAATCTTCTTCCCTAAGAATCATTTATGCACTGCATTTTCATCCATTTTTAAATAAATAAATATTTTTATGATAACAACAAATTTTGATCCAAACATTTCAAATTTATGATGTTTAAGATGATTTAGAGGTGCTATTTAATTTATACAATTGAATTTAGAATTCTCTTTAAAGATTTTTCCTTTCTTTGGATGCTTGATCTTGGATGTTTTAATTCTGATTATATTTATGGTGTACGAGACATAGTGTTGGGCGATAAAGAACCAACACGAACATAAAGTAAGTGTATCAAAGATTAGAATGTTGTGATGGATGTGTGGTAAAATTAGACATGACATAACTAGAGACGTCGTCATTAAAGATAGTTGGGGTAACACCTATAGTAATTTTTTTTTATAGAAACTAGACTTAGGTGGTGTTAAAAGTAAGAATCCTTAAATATTCCTATATATTGTTATTACTCCTAAAGTATACAACTTCCAAGGCTAGTGCTTACTAAGACTAGTGCTTACAACTTAAGCATTCAATGCATTTATTGTAAAACCATTATAAATACAAGGTGTGTGATCTCATTATAGACACAAAATTCACAAAGAGATTACATATTTTTGAGTTGTATAAAAGCAAATTATGATTATGCGACCCTTTATTCGTGCTTCATTGTTGCTGGCAACAACAACAACTATTAGCAATGTTTCATTCCTGGGGCGGATGTATATTATTCAGTAGGTGTTTAGCACTATACACATCCCTTAAAGTGACATTCACACCTTTTCCTGTTGTTCAAATGCGAGCTGCCACTTTTCTAGTGCGACCCAATGTCGAGCGCCACCACCATACTGCCGTAAAATCCTCCGGGCGTGCACAACATCCATTTCTCCGTTACCATCTTCCGATGCACATGCAACCATGTGTCACTTCATTCCCCACACATGAGCCTCACGTGTTGTCGCTAAATATTTAGAGCGTGAGAGTACGTGTCCAACTATCCGGCCATCAGTTTCTAGATCTAGCTATCCAGGACTGGTCCAACATGTCAAGAGGCCTAAAGTAAATTTTATAATGAGGCATTTTGGAATTAAAAAAAAAAATAACACAATGCTTATTCAAAACATAATAAATCAAGTTTTGTTGATTCCAATATTTGAACTTAGGATTAAAAGGACTTTAGGCCTTAAAATTGACCAAGCTAAATAAATATTGATTATTTGTATGTCATATTATATATTTATAACTAAAATGACTTATTTTGAGGCCTTTTTAACACAAAATATTAAGGCCTAAAGCCCTTGCTTGGGTGGCTTGACCCTTGGGCCGGCCCTGTAGCCATCACTTGTACGTCCCTGCCACATTATCAAGTGTTTTTCATCTTTTGGGTGACTCTGATGACTATTTTAAACAAATGATTATTAATGGTGCTTTCTCTGCTCATTGATGATCATCTTGGTGGTGACTTTTGTTTTGTTGTAACAAGCTGGTGCATATGTCATGTTGAGCCACTATTTGTTTCTATGTGCTTTTAACTCTGCTATTAGGAATGCTTCTTACTCCTGTTCTTTTGGTTTGGAAGAGTCTAACGTTGAAATTCACACACTAAATACAGGTATCGTGGATTCAAATTTCAAACCGACAACCCATTGCATCAAATATCCCTACACATTTTACCGTCTCAGCTCCACTTAGAATAAATCTTGATTGTTGTTCTTATTGTTGAGCCACTATTTATTTCTACAATACTTTTAACTCTGTTGTTAGGAATGCTTCTTACTCTTGCTAATATTTCTTTTGGTTTGAAAGAGTCTAATGTCGAAATTCACACACTAAATATAGGCATTGTGGATTCAAATTTCAAATCAAGAGCCCGTTGCATCAAATATCCCTATACCATTTTACGGTCCCAGCTCCACTTACGAGGCAATGATTTTGATTTCAGACTAACAAAAGTTTGCTTCATACCTATTGTTGTACTAATTTGTTTATACTATATACTTAGGGCACAACTTTGTGCTCTATATCTAGTTTTTTAGTTACTTATGTTGATATGACTTATAAAATCCATTTAGTGGTTGTCTATTTTAAAACAGACAAGACTTATAAAATACCAGTTTAATGTGGACAAACAACTTTATTTGAAAAATATCAAAATGAAATACAAATAAAACAGTCCACAAAGAACTTTATTGAACAACACCCAAATGAAATACAAGAAAACAGTTTATAACTGTCCACCACAACCACAAATGTATTGATTTTTATTTTATTTTTATATTAATCATAAGTAAATGATATTCTTGGAGGAATCTAAACCATGGATAAGTTAGAGATTTCAACCTCCATGAACATAGCATCGTCTTTAATATATCCATTTTCTACTAGATTGAGTTCGCTTAGAGATATCACGTTTGATAATAACCATTGTGTGTCTGAGATCAATAACGAGAAGTTTTCTGCAGCAGAAAAAAATAATCAACTTCTATTAATAACTAAAAAATACACAAAATAAGAAGCATTGATAAACAACATAAGTACCTGTTTTCTCATAATATTTATTACGAAGCTGGTCTAAAATTTTACACTTCAAAGTTAAATTGATTGTTCTATTTGATTGGAACTTTTTCGTCTCTCTTAAGTTCACGAATAAAGCTAGATATTTGCCTGCGATACTGTATGCATCAACTCCTTTCGTTTTTGAAACTGCTTCAACTCCTTTAGTAGTAACCTCGAAATTCCTGCATATATATATATATATATATATATATATATATATATATATATAATAAATTGTGAACTTTTTTTTCCCTTATCAAATGGAAAATGCTAGTTCTCCCGGTAGAAAACATAGGACAAATTCCACGAATGATTTTTTACTCTAAACATAATTATCTTAATTACATCAATACCCTCCCATGTTTTCCGCCAAAAACACTGTTCCTTGGATGTATGCATGTCGTGATGCTTTTGGGAAAATTCTCTAGATTATCAATAGCAATGCTATTATCAAATAGTCTATTGCCTAAAATTTCAATTTAAAATGAATAAGTGTGGACCTTGCAAAAACAATTTAACTAAACCAAATCAAGAATTTGTTAGATATAATAATTAATTAAGTGTGATAATGAATGGATACCAATGTCTCTCAGGACCACTATAGTTTCGCTTGACGAATTCGGACTTTGACAAATTCTCAAGTTTCCAAGTAAATTTTTCATATGCTAGAGGTTCCATGATTATAGACATCTTTAATATTTCAACCTCCAAGATTATATCATCGTCTTTAAAATACCCATTTTTTGCTTCATAGAGTTCACTTAGAGATATGAAATTTGAATATCCCCTTTGCTTATGTGAAGCACAAAACGAGGAGTTTTCTGCAGCAGAAAAAAAAAAGATATAATAAATTTCATATTATAATTCTAATAACCCTAAGGTCAGTGTGTCAAAAAAAAAGTCCACAAAATAAGAAGCCATGATAAACAATAGTATGTAGTACTAGTACCTGTTTTCTCATAATGTTGATTATGAAACTGGTCTAAAATTTTAAGCTTAAAACTTGCATTGACTGTTGAATTTGATGGGAACCTTTCACAATCTGTTAGCTTCAGGAATAAAGATAGATATTCACCTCTGGTCCCGTCTGCAGCATCTCCGCTAGGAATAACCAGTAAATTCCTATATATACATATATAATAATAATAAATTGCATGCACAAAGTTAATTAATATAGTTTTTAGCTGTGAAAACAATTTTAATAAAACAAATAAGAATTTGTTAGATATAATAATATAGGATGATGAGAGGTTGATTACCACTCTCTATCACCAACAGTGAAGGTTTTGGAGATCGACTACTAGAAAACTCGGATTTAGCGACGGCCAGATTCCGTCGCAAAATAGGCCAAAATCCATAATTTTCATTTTTCTTTGTAATACACTTTCCTCATAGCTATGATGTTGCTCTCTTATCAATATAAGATAAACATATGATTGTGATTTGGTGTTTGCTCGACAAGATATGGTTAATTTTATAGACTAAAGATTATTTGATATCTGATATAGAAAAAAGTGTGTCTAATTTTACTTCCAATTCTTAATACTCCCCTGGTTATGTTTTTAGTTGTAGTGTAGTAGTTGTGTGGTGTTCGACGGTATCGAGTGGCATGTGCAATAGGTCAGTTCTGTGTTGTAGAGTTTTGTTGATACAAAGAACTTGGCATAGTCCCCTCTTGACTGTGGATTTTTTGGTGGCAAAGGAGTTTTGGAAAATGTGTCGAAAGTTATCTATGGTATAGCACTATAGAATCTATTTTAAATGGATTTCAGCTGCAAGCTATGAAATTATTAAGTTGTGCCAAAATCATGTAATAACATCCTTTGTTGAATTTATTTGAAGTAATTAAACTAGGTAAATCAATTGTTGTACTAGGCTTGAAGTAGTAACAATGTTTAGATTCTGGATGATTTTGTAGCTATATTATTATTTACAAGTTGGTATGAAATTAAGGTTCTATGATGATATTTTGTATTAAGTAATTGTGTATAAAGATCTGTTTCTTGCAATATGGGAGAAATAAAGGAAAAATAAACAAATAAAAAGATAGATATTAAATCGGTTGAACAGATCTAAAAGATGTGAATTTAAATTGGGTCATCCGACTTAAAAAATGATATTAAATCGGATGAAGCAAAAGACTTAAAAGTTAAACACTTATTAAATTGGCCACCTATAAATCGGATGCAGAACCGATTTAAAAAGTCATTTTTACCCTATTTAAAAAGTGTTTTCTGTACTAGTGGGTGGCTTCTCTGCAACAGACTACCTACCAAAGACAATCTTATTCGTAGGGGATCTCTTCATCATGACAACATTTATTGCATAGGTGGTTGCGGTTGTCCGGAGACGACGAATCATCTTTTTTTCAACTGCGACATCTTTGGCAATGTATGACATCAGGTTTATCAGTGGCTCGGTTTCCCTTTCATTTCTCCAGACTATGTTCATGACCATTTTCATCAGTTTGGTCACATGGCGGGGTTACCGAGAGTTACTCATTTTTTCTTCAAAGTTATCTGGCATGCTTGCGTTTGGATAGTTTGAAAGGAAAGAAACAACATGATTTTCAAAAGCAAAGCACATGATTTGGCACAATTATTAGACAATGTTAAGTTTGTTTCTTTTTCTTGATTAAAGGCTAACATGCTAACTTCAGCTTTCAGCTATAACGACTGGTGGCGGCACTCTTTCATTTGTATGGGTGTTATGAAGTAGTTCCTATTTCATCTTTTTGGTGATGTATTGTTTGGCAACATATACTTGATTTTGTATTCTTTTGAGGAGTAATTCTCTTTGCACACCTTGTGCGAGATGAATCGCTCTCGGTGATTATTACATTTCATTTTGGCTTTTTGAAAGAAGAAAAAAAAATTATGTTGCAATTTGCATAAGTTTTCTAAAATATCAATTTTATTATCTTTTAAATAGATAGTATATGTCTATGATCTCTCTCCCCTTCCTTCGTTCCATCCCTCCCTCGTTATCTATCACTTTTTCTCTCTCACTTCTCCTCTCTTTCTCTCCCTTCTCTCCCTTATTCAAAAATATTTATATAAAGCTTATAATAGAAATTTTAAATTATTCTGAATATGTTGTCAATTGTTTACTACACGCCCTATGTAATAAAAAAAATTGTCCAATAATTTAAATGTTTGTCATATAGTATGTCAAGTATTCATTCTTTTGCATATCAATGGATCATATGTTTTTTATATATAGAAAAATATATTAAATGTTCCTTATAAAAAAAACATAATGGAATAAATAAGAATAAAAATAAAAAAAAGAATAAAAATATATTGAAATAGTATAAATAAAAATATCAATAACGAAAAGTAATTAATCTTGAGCCAAAGAAGAATGCATACCAACACCACAACGAGCACTTGAGGTTGGCTCCCGGATACAAACTCTTTCCAGATCAGACAACGGCATTTTCTCAAACTAGTGAAGAGCAACTGGGATGAGATGCCAATTAATCAATATATACACATTTCTTTTAAGAATGACCAACAACTTGAATTAAAGAATTACTATATTTGCCCATAAAAAAATGACTATATTTTTCAAAGACTTGAATTAAACAATGACCATTGGATCGGAATAGGCTGTCACATATTTTTTTAATTAATTGCATTTCTTTTTTGAGCGTTTACACCTCTGGCAGATTTTTATGATATTGACATCAAGTTGACTTTAAACAAATAATACGTAACTTTTTTTTGTTAAGTTAGTGGTTTAATATTCACTTTTTAAGATGAATAATTAGGATATCTGGAGTTTGAACTTCATCTTCTGTATATATTATACAACGTCCCTATCAATTGAAGTAAGTTCACGGAGGCTAATACATAACTACTTAATGCATGAATTAATATTATTTTGTTTCTATTGATATTAAGGATCACACATACTAAAATAAATACACATAGTGGATGTAATATGGTGATCGAATATGTAATTTCACATAAAATATCATTGTAGCCAAAGTACTAGGTTATAATAAGGAAAACAAAAAAATTATATATTATTCATTCACTATCCATGTTTCCTTTCATTGTATCAGAATAGCTCAATAGCATTCATCGAGAACTAGTCAGAATTATGTATCAATAACAAATTGCTAGATCCCTAAAAAAACCTGCTAACTTTTGACATAAAGGTTGGTATAATTAAAATTGATTTTTTTGGTTAAGTTTCTCTCGAGATTTTATAACAGTTTATAGCATTTTTTAAGATGGTTTTCAAAATATATTCAAGCAAAGTTGAACCGTCATATCAAGTATATCACAGTATCGCCTTGTTATAATCAACATGGCCTAAGGCTTAGGCCATGCAAATACAAGAGGGTCCGAGATGAATTAGAGGATCGTGTGCTTGTCACGGGGTGATATAGAGAGTTATATAAACTTGGTAACATAATGATTAAATTGAAAACGTTTATAAATTTAAAGGACAGATGTGTGATCAAAATAATTTAAAATGACTAATATTCCTTCCGTTTTAAAATGAGTGTTGTTTTAGCCAATTACACTCAGATTAAGAAATGGAATAAAATTGTCAAATGTCATAGTAATTTTACTAAAATAGCCTTACTTTATTTGACAAAGACAAACTTAAAGTTGCATTGAAAATTGTGAGAGAGTGAAAAGTTGGGGTATTTATTGAGGGCAAAGTTGGAAAAAGAAATAAAGTTGCATTGAAAATGTAAAGTGACATTCATTTTGAAACAATTTTTTTGTGGCTAAAACGACACTCATTTTGAAACGGAGGGAGAGTATGTGTTATAAACCTCAAATTTAAATGACTTATGATCCCTTAACTATTTAGGTAGTATCGCTTTGGTCTCTTAATTAAAATTCGATTTATTTTGGTCCCTTAACTTTTCTCTGTTACACATTTTGGTCTTTTCTGTTAGTTTTAATTCAAAAACATTAGGTTTTCTTCATTTTCTTCTGAAATTTGTCTGGGATTCTTGTTGTTGAAGGTTAATGGAGATAATATAAAGATGAAAAAGAGGAGAAGAAGATGAAGAAAACCTAACGTTTTTGAATTAAAATTAACGAAAATGACCAAAATGTGTAACCGAGCTAAGTTTATGGACCAAAATAATTCAAATTTTAATTAAGAGACCAATGTGATACTACCTAAATAGTTAAGAGACTAAAAATGCAATTTAGCCTTAAAAAATCAAGAATTTGAGATCCGAAGCAAGGAGGTTCAGAAGCGAACCAACAACCCGTACTTAGCGAAACCCCATTCAGATAAAAGAACCCTGATAATACAACACCACAACAACCGTGGTAAGGTAAGTGATGGTGAGTATGAAGAATGGGTAATGGAGATTAAGAAATGTCGAAGAATCAAGGTAAGTATTCCAAATTTCAATATTAGCATGTGGTGTGCTTGAGTTTTGGTGTGGTCGTTGGTTAATTGAAATTGGGATTAGGGTTTTGGCAATAGATTTATTTCAAGGGTTGTGAGTCGGCTTTCCTATGTTGATCAAGAGTCGGCTTTCCTTGTTTTGGGTCAAGCAAGATAGTTAGTTGATAGTTCCTTGATGTGAAACAATGCATGGTAGTACCTTAGTATAAGGAGGGGCTAAAACATGTAGCATTAGTTGATTGTGGTTGATGAGTGTCTCTGACTCCTTTTAGACGCAAGAGTTCAGAGATGGCAGGTTTGCAGTGATCCAGAACTGAGTATAGGGTTGCTATTCAAAAATAATGAATGAATTAGGGCTGAATGAATAATTTTTGGTGATGAGTTTTTTTTTATTTTCTAGGTTTGAAAAAATGATTTTCTAGGTTATGAATCTATTTTATAGGTTATGAATCTATATATATGTGATGAATTTTAACTGAAGAATCATTGGAGATGAAGAACACGAGCTTCATGAATTATGATTTGAATTCCAATCTTTTTTTTTAAATGATTTCTAAGTGCATTTCACACGTGTAATAAAAAAAATAGAAAAGAAATTAAATTATCCACTCAGCACTAGGTTTGTTTAGTCTTGTGCCTTGAGGTTCAAAACCAAAGAATCTATATTTTACAAGAGAGATAAACCAAAATTTGATCAAATGAATGAATAAGGCTATTTATAGGACACCTAATGATTATCCTATATTATCTCTTAATTATGTGATAAGATTAAAACTATTGATGGAATTAATCAGAATCGACGTGAATTATATAGGCACTGCAAAAAAAACTTGACATTTAATGATAGTAAACAACCGTATGTAAATGTGAATTTAGGATCGGTCCTTTAAATTTAGATGCTTTGGACGAATTAAGAGAGTGGTGCCCTTATAAAAAAAATCCACAAAAAATAATAAGATTAAGATAAATGAATTGAAAGACTATTAAACACTTCATTTGGCATTGTGCAAGAAGAACGCAAGTATGAATCTTTAAAATGTGAACTAATTAACTCTAAGTTAGGATCCATGTTGCAAAGTTTAGGTAATTTCACTCGACAAGTTTAATTAACTAAAGACAATATGTTTATCAAAATAGCACAGCATTTCATAATTCAATATTGATTCCTCAAAGTGAAAATTCGTTTGACTATTTTATGATAAATAAATTGTTTGTCAATTGCAATTGGCACCTACTCCTATCTTACGAAGTTATGATCAATGGTTTACGGCCCTCATGCTTAATTGTGGAGAAGTGGAGTGTTCGGGGTTCGAACCTCAACCTTGCATTTAAAATGCAATATCCCTACCAACTGAGCTAAGTTCACGGGGATTAAAATATTGCACAATTAGATTTTTCAGTTGCTTTCCACTCATGACTGATTAGTTTAGTTGCAAAAATTATGAATGTAATCAATATTTTTTGATACAGGTAGTTGATTGATTTTATTTTATATTTCATTTACCTACATCATTTATTTTGACTTTGTAGTGCCCCTGTAATTTTGTCAGCAACTAACATTTTCATTTTTTTTATGGAAGTACATACATACATACATATATATATATATATATATATATATATATATAGTGGTTAAAATATTTTTTTGTGTCCCTAAAATTATAGTGCCCTTGGCTATCGCCCCTCGACTCGTGCTCAGGGCCACCCCTCTGTGAATTTGCCATAGGTATATCACAAAACATCTATACCTGCGGATTCATTCTATCACTATCTCCTATATGACAGAATTCCGTCGGACAAACAATTTGCTCTTACCTACGAAATTTAGCAATAGGTATAGAGTTATATCAGAACTTACAATTTTTTTTACCTACGGCCATCTTCAGTTACTACACACTTTTGATGCAACCGGTATACTCGCATCACACTCTCGATGCTTAATATATAAATTCAAATTTTATTTTACAAATTTAATTAATTAAAAACTAAATACAATAAATTTATGAAACAATAATAATAAAATTCAATTATATTGAATATACCAAGTCTTATATGTGAAATTACATAATAGCTAAACATAGCAACCTAAGAGCATAATTGGATTTATTTTCATTTGGATTCAAAATCTAGTACAAACGCCAATAACAGCAAGACGCCTTCCTTAAAAAAAGAACCAAGACACCTAAAATTAGGGGTGGGTAAAAAAACCAAAAAATCGAATCGAACTACTGAACCAAACCGAACCTAAAAAAACCAAATAATTACTAACAGTTCCGGAACAAAACTAAAACAGTTCGGTTCAGTTCAGTTCATGATTTATCAGTTCGGTTCAAAACAGTTTAGTTCAGTTTTAAAAGTTTTAAAATTAGATTTCATTATGTTTTTTATATTGTTTTCAACGGTACCAATAATAACATTTCGGTTCAAAACAGTTCAGTTCGGTTTTAAAAGTTTTAAAATTAGATTTCATTATTTTTTTTATATTGTTTTCAACAGTACCAATAATAACATTTTGGTTCGGTTCGAAATAGTTCAGTTCTATTTAGAAAAGCTCAGTTCGATTTAATTTGCATCTCAAACCGAACCATGTCCACCCCTACGACTAACCGATACAATTTCATAGCATTAGCCTATTAAATAAAAACATAAGCAATACTTCAAAACTTGCATAGCACTCAACCAGAGACGTCGTAGAGAACAAATTAAATGCTTAGGTACTAAATGTTAATGCTTAGGTACTAAACTAAATGAACTACTTCTAGAGACATGATGGAGTAAAAGCACACAAAATGACTTGAAGAAAGCGTAAAGAACAAACATGGTAGAAACCAAAGGATCCTATGATCAATCAACAATAGTACGATAAAACAAGGAGAATAAACATATGGTAATTTAGGAAAATAGGGTGTTTTAATTGATAGTAGCAGAGGGTTAATTTGTCTAACTACTTCTAAAGCAAAACTCCGATATAACTCAGTGGAATCATACTATGTCCTAATCAGAAAACTTACTTCATCATATTCTATGACTCCTACGAATTCCCTTTCATATACAAATAAAGAACATTCTATTATTTAACCCTAATGTGCCTCATATTATTCAATCATAATCGATCACTCGCTAATAATCTACTTAAACCTAATATAAATCACATATTAATTACTTAAAACACCCTCTTATACTAGGTCCTGATATAACACGTCGTAGGCTGGCTCTAAGGGAGAAGAGAGAAAGGCATGCATCAATGAAGAAAAAAGATGAGAGAAAACCAACAAAAAGATATTTTACCTTCAATGTTATGTTATGGTTATCATATGAACTTTCAAGGACAATAGTTTAAACTCTACTAAAGCCCTCATGTTAGAAACTAAAGTTCATAAAAAATAGAAAATGGTTAAAAATCGGTGAATGATTTAACCGTCAACTTGGAAACAGATCCAAGAATCAACAACTCGCTATGATGATGCCACAAGCAAGCACTATCCAAAACCACAACCCAAGATTGACCCATATGTCATAGGAAGCAGCTACATTGGTGGAACAGGAGTGATAGTCGGAGCAACAACAGAGCTCAAATCAGAAACAAAGGTGACATCAGGTTAGAGGGTGGTGCAGTTGCAGCGAGCGCTCCACTTGCTTGAGCATCTACAATCTACATCACTACATCTTGAACGCAGAGTTTGGATTAGGGGGAGACGGTGGAGGGAGTGGCGGAGGGTGGTTTTGGTTAGAGAGATGCAAGACGAAGCTTTGGTTAGAGAGAGGGGCTTTCAAGCACAAATAGAAAGCTTAGAAGCCATAAAAAGACAAACAAAATTTAAGTCTAACATAGGCACAACACAATAAACCATAAATGATTAAATTTGTTCACCACACCGTGGTTAATGTTTTCTACTATAATAGAGTCTTGGAAGTGCTTCCATTGATAAACTTGAAAGTAAAGAGAAAAATCAAACATAAATAAGAGACAACATAAAGACTTCTGCTAATTGAAAAATCATTCCACAAAAACAAAGCATGCAAATTAAAACCCAACTATTGCATATGTAAAAAGAGAGAACATAAAGACTTAATCTTGAAAAATGTTTCTGCCGAAGAGATTATGCTTCCTCCTCCATTTTATATGAGCGGTAATCAATTTAAGTGGGATAAGAAGAAAAATCAATTTAAAATTTAATGTAAAAGGAAGAGAAAAGAGAAGAAAGAGAGAGCTTTGAGATTGATAGATTCGAATTTTAAAATTTTACAAGTAGAGAAGAGATGGGAAGAAGAAGGACACATAGGGGAGAGTAATGTATCCTACTATGCCCAAGTGATGATGCTTCCTTCTCCAATTTTCTTTCTCCTAGTTTTAGAACTTCATTAAAACCTCTAAACACAATTAGGGCCAAAAAAATAAATAAATTCTACCTGAAAATTCACCTCCACCAGAATCATCTTAACATAAAGCCACCTATCTCCTTTAATACAATCAATTTTGTCAAAAGAAAGAAATTTTCAGGTAGCAGAGTTTATAAATGCTACGCAAACTATGAAGGATCCTATTAAAGAATCCATCACCGAAGGTAATCAAGTAGCTAGAAACTTAGCAACTAGTTTAAATAAATACTTCCAGAAAAGGAAATTGGCCGCTAATCCCGCAGCGATTGAGCATCAAGAGATTTTGGAATTAGAGTGACAAAGTAAGAGGAGAAGCATCTTGGAAATAAATCATTATGATAAAATTGGTGAAACATTACTGTTAGATCCGACTTTAAGACACCACCCCCAACAAACTCTAAAGAATCCAAAATCGAAACCATTTGGACTTAGACTTTTGTTCCCTTTTGAGCATCTAATCACTTAATAGATTTCCTCCTCTCTATAGTCTTGTGTTGCTTTTATTTTTGTGTTATACATCAAAATAAAGATAGTGTTGCTTTAGAAACTCCCCGCTCTTTGGAAAGCAACATTATCGTTACTTCTCCACACACTTCAAAGATGCCGCACACTAGTTAATGAGCTCCTTTATTTTTGTGCGTCACACCATTTAAATTATTTGGTTTCTTCTATACTTTGACACAACTTGTGATTAATCTCATTTTTAGATAGACAAAATTAAAAACACATTAGTGTGCTCATTAGACTTATATATATATATATATATATATATATATATATATATATATATATATAAGTCTCTTTTAGAATGGAACATCATTCACCCACCTTAAATTTTCATTATCAAACCAAAGAATATATATAGCAAATCATTGTCTACCAATACCACACAGGGATTGATCTTTATTTTATTTTTAAATCAATCATAAGTCAATAATCTAGGAGGAAATCTTAATCATGGATATTTTGATATCAACCTCCATGATTATAGCATTTTTTTTAACATATCCATTTCCTTCTTTATTGAGTCCACTCAAAGATATGAAGTCCGCAAATCCCATAGCATGAGTACCAAACCAGTTGCTTACTACAGCTGAAAAAACAATACACAACTCAGCATAAATTATATGACTTATGATCGAGACATTTTAAAAGAGCTCGGCAAAACTGCTATTTTCAAAATCATAACTGGAAAGAAGCACACATTGCACTATATAATCATATGGCATTGAAGCAACTGCAATTAAAAGTCACTCATATATAAAAATTTGTTTCCAATGTTTTATATGTTCTCAAAATAGATCAATATCTTTTAAGATTTTCTAAGTTCTGAATCTTTTTGAGATTTTCTAAGTTGTTGGAAATATGCTAGAAAGTGTTATTTGAACATAAAAATTTGTGTGGTAAAAGATCAAAATCAAAATAAAGAAGTGGTTGTAGAAAACAATTACCTTGTGCTCCCTTCAACTTGGCTGCTGCAGCTGAAAATAAATATATATAGTTTATTAGCATAGAATTTTAAATAAACAAAATAATATTATAATCCTTATGTTCCCAATATTAGAGTGTCTAAAATATTCTCATAGTTCTTTCAAAAAAAAAATCTCATAGTTCTACAAAGTGTTATTTGAACATAAAAGTTGTTTTTATTAAATATCAGAATAACAAATAAATGGTGGTAAAAATCATTACCTGAGTCTCCTAACCACGTGCTAGCTGAAGGTGAAAAAAAATTAGATAACTTAGCATAAATCTTTTAATAAATAAAAAAAAATCATATTATAATTCGTATGACCGCAAAATAAGATCATGTAACCAAAATAAATAAATAAATAAATAAGATGCATTAACAAACAATATTAGCACCTATATTTAAACAAATAATAAATTAATATTTATATTAAAATAAATTTAAGATAGGTTATCATTAGAAAATAGTTTATATTTGAAATTTTGTTTAGAATCAAGCCTTTCAAAAGTTTCTCCTCCTTTCTTTTATGGAGAAGCTACGAATTTTGGACTATGAGAATGGAGACACACCTGTCTCTACATCTATTAAGAGATTGTATTAAAAAAAATCAAGGCAAACACATGCATGTTTCTAAACTTGTTTCTAATTGAAACTCTTTGAAAGCCTTGCACTAAGGTGGCTTGCTCATGTGATTTCTAACTCCATTAACTTATATCTTTGTTTGTATAGTGAGAAAGGATACCCTCCTAAAGGCTCTAATCTATGAGAAGTCATAGAAGATGATTATGGTGTTTCTTTGCTTGGGAAAATAGTAGAAAAATGTTATTTATTAAGACATAAAAATTGTGATTACGGATAAAAATAACAAAAAAGTGGTTGTAGAAAATCATTACCTGTTGCTCCAATCCACTTGCCTGCTCCAGCTGAACAAAGATACAACTTATCATAACTTTTTGAAATAATAAAAAATTATTTTTATTTTACCAAAGTCTGTCAAAAAATCCTCAAAATTCGACAAAATGTTACACTATCATAAAAGTTTAAATAACAAAGAAGGGGTGGTAAAAAGCATTACTTGAGACTCCAAACAACGTGCTTGCGGCTGGTCAACAAAAAAAAGGACAACTTAGCATAAAAATAGAAATAAATCATTTTATCATTTGTATGTCCACAAAAGTGGTCGTAGAAATTTTTACCTGAATCTCCAATCAACTTGCTTGCTGCATATGAAAAACATATACAACTTAGCCAAAAAAAAAAAACCATATTATAATTTTATGTTCACAAAATCTGTGTTTTAGAGAGAAAAAAAATCCTTAAAATAAGAAGATGATTTTGAAATTTCTTTTCTACTGGAAAATTGCAAGGTGGCCTAGACAAAAATTTATAAAGAAAGGAAACTCAATAAGTCTAAGAAATGTTTGTGTGTAGGTATCTTATCTAAGATAGGTGCTCTCTCTTTTTTGCTCTCTACATACATTTTCTCCACATACGCATACCACTTAAGCCGAGGTATGCGTATGTAGAGTGGAGTTTATTTTCTCTACATACGCATACCTAAGCGAGATTTTCATAGGACAAAAAATGGGATTGAATTTTCACAGAACAAAAATGGGGTTGAGATTTTCTCTACATATGCATACCACCTAAGCCGAGTTTCTACCATCTTATCTACTCTCTCTCTCTCTCTCAATCTATATATATGAATCTAAGATATATTCAAGATGTGTAACCGGAGGTATGACATGATCTCCAACTTTTACCTCTAAGCTAGAAATGCTTCTCCTTTTGCTAAAATTGTACTGCATTTCCTATACTTAGGCAGAAGGCATACACTTGTAATGCTTGTTTTCAAGTCTACAACTTCCTATTAAATTTCTATTCAACTATTTAAGGACTATATCATCTCTGAAAAATATGTATTTAGGCGCGCTATCTATTGGATGTGTTTTGTAAGTGTGTCCAAAATCAAACTAAGAAGATAAGGGCTAATATAGTTGCCCATTGGTGTGGTCCTATTGGATATTTCTAAAGAAATGTTATTGTTGAGAATTGTCAGGAAGAGGAACAACAACTTGTCATGTTGTATTTTACAACCAACAATAATCCATCAAGCTTGCCTTGTTTACAATGGTTGCATAAATGATATGACTTATAACCCAAGCCTTTTTAAAGATCTCAATAAAATTGCTAATTAATTACAACTGAAAGCAACTCAAAATTTAAAACTAATTTCCAATGGTTTATATGTTTTTAAAATTGATCAAAATCTTTTAAGCTTTGCTTAGTTCTTGAAAAAAATGCTACAAAATGTTGTTTAATCGTAGAAGTGGTGTGTTTAAAGATCAAAATGATAAAGAATTAGTCAGAAAACTCTTACTTGTGGCTCCAACGAAGTTGCTTGTTGCAGCTGGAAGAGAAAAAAAACAATTTTAACACAACTTTTTTAAATAAATCGAAAATCATATTATAATTCTTATATCCCAACAATAATTATATTGTGTCAAAAAAATTATTCAAAATATTTTAAGTTTGACTCGGTTGTTGATAAAAGTGCTACAAAATGTTATTTGAATTTGAATATAAGTTGTCTGATTAAATACCATAATAACAAAGAAGTGATCGTAGATATCATTACCTGTGGCTCCATGCAACTTGTTTGCTACATGTGAGAAAAATATAAATTAGCATAAAATTTTAAATTAATAAAAAAAAATTATAATCCTTAGGTCTGCAAAATCAGTGTGTTGAAAAAGTCCACAAAATAAGAAGAGTTGATAAACAACTTTAATAAAGGTTTAAATAAATCATAAACATATTTTTAGAATTATATCAAAATAAATTTAAGATAATTTATCATTAGAACATGATATATATTTTAAACTTTGTTTAGAATATTTCTAGGATTAGTTTCACCTTTTTTTTTTTAAATAAGATTTAGAAATATGTTTTTCACTTAAATTTAGCTCTGTACATAAAGTAACGAATAATTTTTTACAACGAGACCCCACCACATAATATACATCTTATTTGTTTTCGTAAATACAAACCTTAAAAACCCTATCATTGGCATCACGAGTCAAAGCTCGTACAAATTTATGAAGGTGGAAGCTCAATCAACCCTTTATTAAGGTGTTTCTCCTACCTTTTATAGAGAAATATATGTTCTTTGGATACTGATGTTTAAGGTACATTTAGAGGATCTGAATATATGGAAGTGTTTTTTTTTTTTTTTTGAAGGAGGATATATGGTAAGTTGTAGAAGATGATTATGATGTTTTTTTTCTAAAAATTCTAAAAATGATTACCAAAACAAGAACCCTAATCTTTTCCACCATTTGCTTATTCAAAAATGTTATAAGTGCGGCCAATTAGGACATATGGAGAATGTATTATGTCTCATCTACACAATAACAATGAGATGTTAACATTGACGTGAAAGAAAGAAAAAACTTGTAATGTGATATTTTACAACCAATAATCCCTCTGAGTTTGGATTATCGATAGTGTGGTTGTACAGTAAAACATATTATTTATGAATTATGATTGAGGCCCTTTTAAGGATCTCAAAAAATCGTTATTTCCAAATATATAACTGGAAAGGGAGCACGCATTGCAGCATTGAAACAATTGCAATTGAAAGTCACTCATATTTAAAAACCAATTTATCAATGTTTTATATGTTCTCCGAATTAATCAAAATATTTTATGTTTTGCTCAGTTCTTGGAAAAAAGCTAAATATTGTTTTTTGAACATAAAAATTGTGTGATTAAAAATCAAAATAACAAAGAACTGTTCATAGAAACCCATTACCTGATGCTTCAACCAACTTGCCTGTTGCAGCTGAAAAAAAAAAAATACAACTTGGCATTATTTTTTAAATAATCACTGTAAAAAAGAAAAAATTCCTCACAGTAAGAAGCATTCATAAACATTTAGATTTATATTTGTATTAAATTAAGTTAAGACAAGATATTACACCTAGGAAAAATAAGTTAAGATAAGATATAATCAAAATTTAATTTATATTTGAAATTTCGTTTTGAATATTTTATTTATTTGGTCCTTATTTTTAGGATTGGTAAATATTTCCTCTTTATTCGAACCCTACACATCCTACTTCTCCACAATTTAATTGTGTGAGCTCTATCCACAGTTGTATCACGACCTAAGGTTGATACAATGCGAAGATGAAAACCAAATCGAGTCTTTCACAAATTGCTCTCCCTATCTTTTATGGCGGAAACTATGATATCTTTGGATAAGTGAAAACGGGTGACCACCTAGATATTCTAGATCTATGAGAAGCTATGAAGCTCGGGTACTTTAAAATGGAGACGTATCCGTATCGGATACCGATACTTCGCGGATACTCTCGGATACGTACCCACAAAGTATCAAAATTAATTATTTTAATTTAAAATATATATTTTATCGGATACTTATAAGATACTCGACAGATACACACAGATACTTATAAGATACTTCACAGAGACGTATCTTAAAAAAAATGAAGTGTAAAAAAATGAGGTTGTGTTGTGAAAATTCAATGGAGATGTGTATGATTCAATTTAATATACGAATCACTATAATTATTTTTCACATATGAATGAAAATAGAATATGATTTATACGAAAACTTTACATTTTTTTTATTTTGATCATATGTATTATTTTTTGTAAATTGTGACTTTTATGATTATATAGTATTGAAGAAAGAGTAATCAATGTTTTATTTAAGTATTTTACATGCATATAAATTTTAGTATAAATATTTTGTTAACGTATCTTAGCCTTATTGTATCCTAAATTTTAAAAAAATTACGTATCCTCATACTCGTATCGTACTACGTATCCAGGCTTCATAGATGAAAAGTTGTTGAAGTTAATTATGATTTATGATGTTTATTCGCTATAAGAAAATCTCACAATGGCATAGACAAAAATTCGCAAAAAGGAAAATCAATAATGCAAAGACATGTTTGTTTACAAGTGTCTCACAAACAGCCTTCTCCACAAGGAGATGTTGACATTTCTCAGTATCGTCGGGAAGAGAAACAACTACTTATAATGTCAAGTTTTGTAACCACCTATCCCTCAAAAACTTGGCTTGTTGACAATAGTTGCACAGTTTTTTTAAGAGCCAAAATGGAATAAAAAAATTTATTATCAGTTAGAAATTAGCTCTTAAGATAAATAAGTAAGGTTTTGGGGTTCAAACCTCAACTCTTACCTGTATAATATAATGTTTATGTCAACATAGTTAAATTCACCGGAACAAAACATTGTTGCTGAGGAAAATAAAACACAATCACATCACACTGACATAGTAATAAACTAAAGAGCAAAAACCAAGTGATACAACGCATATAAACAATGAGATTAAGCCATAAAGAATGTAAATAGAAAGATAAATGCACATATGTTTCGCTTTCAACCCCAAAAAAAATCAAATTTTCATTGTCCTAATAATTGTTGAATGGAAAAGTCCTTTTACTTGCAATAATTGATGGCGGCCTTTTAATTGCAAAAGTTGCAATTAAAATCAACTAGGATTTGAAACTAATTTTCAATGTTTTATATGTTCTAGAAATTGATTAAACTCTTAGGTGTTTCTCAGTTGTTAGAGAAAGACTACAAAGTATTATTTGAACAAAATAGATTGTATGATTAAAAATCAAAATAACAAAGTAATTGCAGAAAACCATTACCTGAGGGATGAAACCAGGTGCTTTCTGCAGCAGAAAAGTAATACAACGTAACTTAATTAGCATAAATATTTGAATAAATAAATAAGGGTACTTATACGGTACACTCACACATTTTAGTGTATCAATAATCTTGTTTCACATAATTTATAAAGCAACGATAATTTTTTTTAAAATAAAAAGCTATTTATCAAAATTTATATTTTAGAAAACATCATTTCATAAGGAAAAAAAACATCATTTCATTGTTTATAATGATCATATTAAAAAATTTACATTTTGTCATAAAAAATAATCAATATTCATTGTTATGAGTGGTAAAAATTCGTAAAAATTAAATTTCATTTCGTCGAAACTCTTGATAAATAAAATTTAATTATTATAGTTGTCAATGATAGAAAATAATTATTTTTCTTCAAAAAAAATCAACTAATTTATTATTAATTTAACAACTTGGTGTACCGTAACACCCAAATTTATTGGATGTACCATAGAAATTAAATCATATTATAATTCTTATGCTCTAAATGTCAATGTCTCAAAATAAGAGAAATGTTATTTGAACAACTTACTAGACAACTAGAATATACAAAAAAAAAAGGTTTAATTACTGATGTGGTTCTTTAAGTTATTTGTTGGTTACATTTTAGTCTCATAAGTTATTAATGTTACAATTTGATCCCTTTAAGTCATCTTCCGTCAACCAAGTAAATCTTCACCGTCAAAACCGTTAACCCAATGTCTAAGGTGGATACACATTGCAAGTTGTCACGTCATTGTTCACATGTGCCTATTTAACGTGTAAGTTGCATACACGGTTCTGTTTGCTGCACAATTTTTTAGCTCCAGATATAAAGATACATATTTATCTTTGGTTGTAGTATCACTTCCTCTAGGATAAACCCTTTAAATCCAGTCTCTCTCACCATCAGCGAAAGTTTCAGAGTCGTAAGAGAGGCCATTCAATGTTGAGAAATTCTTAAGTTTCCATGTGAAGGAGTTAATAGTAGGATTCTTAACCACAGAAAGAGTTTCCGATTTTCGATAATCGACGCCAATCACAAAAACTTCAGCTCCAAACTCACATGAATCTTTAACACGGTATCCATTAGATTTATCAAAGAGATCCTTCAGTGATATTAATTCCTCAAAACCCCATTCACTTTTCTCTCCACAAAATGTTCGTACTTTGCCACCATCTACAGTAATCGGATAATGGTTTAAAATTTGAAAAAACTATAAATATATGGTATGACAAAGTGCACATGCATGCATGCATGTACCTTGGACGGTCAAATATTTGTCATTTTTCTGATCAGACACGGACAACTTAAAATTTACATTAACCTTTCCACCATGAGAAATCTTCTCTGGATCTGCAATTGCCAGGTACAAGGAGACATAACTGCCATTGCTTTTCAAATTACCACTAGGATAAAGTACCAGCTTCCTAAAGCATAGACAACATCAATATGTTAACACATAATCTTTTTTTGACTCAAAAACACATAATCTTAGAGTTAATTAATATGCATTGCGTAATATTTTTTACACCATCATCAAAACAATATGGTCCAACATTATTGATGTTTCAAAATATAAAATACTAACTTTGACATGAAAATGAGACTAACTAATTGATCAAAAAATCAATGATGTGTTTAAAATTTTAAATTAAGTTAAATGACTCACTGTATAGCTTTGCCTAACTTATCTTAAAATATGATTTCAAAATTAATTTGTTTTAATACATAGCACAACATTATTTAGAAGGTGTAAATGTTTAAAGAAATGATCAAATGAATAACAAACGAAAAATGCAGGGGTATAAAAATAAAACTAATTACCATTTGCATCCACCAGCTTGAAAAATATTGGACTCGTACTTCTCCATCGTGTGGTTCATTAACAAGGAATACGATTTGATCTTAAAGAGGTAATTGGCTGGTGGCAGATTTCTTTTTGTTCTAAAAATACCTGCATTTATATACATGGCTAAGATGGTTTATTTGAATTCAAACATTATCAAAAACAAAAGTTTTTTTTTTTTGGTTGGGGTTTGAACCGTTTGAACCTTGCATATGTTATATGTTATGTATTGTCTCTGCCAATTGAGTTAAGCTCACGAGGACATCAAAAATAAAAAGTATATACATATACATATCTCTACACCTAAAAGTAAATAAGATATTAGCCGAGAACAACAAACAATCGAATTTATGAAGAATGAAGGTTAGGTGGATGTGAAATGGTTGAAGATAGTACATCGTTCTCATGTCCAGAGGAGTCCATGTAGGTCCGAGAGTGTTAAAATCAATCAAAGGTCAGTGTAACATGACAAGTTTGTTGTTTACATGTATTTTATGTTTATAGTGCCACCAATTGGAATAACTGAGTTTAGTAGAACTCTTCTCTCTCTCTAACTACTCTCACTAATCTATTATTATTTGTTGCATAGCTATTTTTTTTTTTAATGGCAAAATATATTATACATAAGGGGAATAAATTTCAAGTATTACACCAAATAAAACACCAAAAACCCCCAAAGAAAAACCACCAGCACAATGCCGAAAACCCTAACAACAGCTCCTCAAAGAACCAACACCGTCAATAGTGATCAATAAGGCATCCGAAGTGATTATGCTTCAAACGTTCAGCTTCAACCATCACTCAAGTTCCAGTGTAACGGAGGAGACATCACAACAACCTTAAAGGACCTCAGTCACAAACTTGCTCCCGACCTCGAATCAAAAGTGATCGGCCCAAAAGACTCCCAACACAAGTCAAAAAAGCACCCCTCAACTCACGAACCACCAGAGCTGACACCTCAACCTATCTAAAACCTCGACCCACCAATAACATGATGCCAAAATCCAAAGATAGAGAAAAGGCGGAACAGTAGTGCAAAGCGAACCAGCTCGAACACAAACGAATCAAAACAAGCCACCAAAACAACCTGCATCACCATCATTTGAAAAGACCGGCGCACACCACAACCCTCAGCTAGACAACCACAAGCCACCACGATCCTTATGACGACAACGATCCAGGAGTTACGAAGAAGGATTAATCGTGAAGGACCTACATACGCTGGCAACTGAGCATCCATGACGGCTAAAGGTGTAGCAAACGACTACTCCGTCAACACGAAGCATCTGCACACCTAGCTCTTTCAAGCGCCAACAACCAAGCAACCAAATCCTAATACAAGTGCAGAAGGCCTCCAGTGGCAAGGCTCCAAAGAAACAAAACGACAACACCAACAAAACACAACTCCGACAACACACAGAAATTGACCTAGAGGAGAAAGTGAACCACCAAAAGGCTGAGGGAGATCTAGAAAGCCTCAACCCTAGACCCTTGATAGGACACAACACCTAAAACACAAAACAAACACAGACATAACAAAAAGACGGTTGAACAGATAACCACCAAGAGCCTGAAGGAGATCTAAACAGCTTCGACCCTAGACCCAAGACAGAACCCAGCACGCACCTGAAGCGAAAACACAGTGAAACAAGCACAAACAAAACAGACCAAACAACATAACAGTGAACCACCAAAGGGTTGAGGGAAACCGAAAATAGTCTAGACCCTAGTCCCTTGACAAAACATCACCCTAACACACAACCACAACACAACAAACACTAGAAACAACACAAACAAACAACACTGAGGATGCACCAACAGACACAAGACAACCTACAAAAAGAAACAACACACGCAACAACCAACCCAAAAAACACCCTGACCTGCGGCGACGTCGTCAACCACCAAAAACAACCACGACACACACAAGATCACCAGAGGGAACCAGACACCACCCACCAAGCACGGAGACCTGTGTCGGACACCAAACACCACCAGAACCCGCAACCACCACTGCCAACCGGAAAAACGACCCACTGGAACCCACCTTGCGAAACAGATCCGGAAGAGAGATCCGAACAAGACGCACCGGCCACCATCTTATAGAACCAAGAGGTGGCTGAACTGCGACAGAGGAGGCGGACGGGAAGAGGAGAGCGGAGGCAGCGATGACGACAGAAGAACGACGGCGGACGGTGGTGCATAGCCTATAGAGCCACCAGCGCAAGCTCAAGGAGAAACTCCCTACGTAAAACCACCCATGGTGGTTGCGACCCCGTCGAGGAAGAAGGGTGGTGCAGCCTTGAAGGCCGTCGCACCACCACACGCCGGAGCTACATAGAGACGGAACCGGATTTGGATATGGAGGGAGGTGAAAAAGTGAACGGTGGTGGTGTAAGGTCAGAGAAGAGGGACGGAACCGGCTGTGTTTATTTTAGGAGAGAGAAGAGAGCAAAAATATCCTTTTTTTTATTAATTTATTGAATAATTCGTTGCACAGCTCATTTGATACATGGATCGGGGTTCAAACCCATACACTCCACTTATTCACTATAAAAAATGAATTTTAACCACCAAATTATTTGATAAAAAAAATGACAGAATAAATGACGATAGACAAAATAAATTAATCTTAAACCGAAGAAGAATGCATACCAGCATCATTGTGACTTGAAGCCTCCATTTCAGACAATGCTATTTCTCAAGACTAATGTGTTAAAGGGGGAGCAATTGGGATGTGAGTAAGAGATGCCAATATATAGACATTTTGTGACGAAAAAATTATTAATTCGAGTCTATTTTCATTAAAGTATGACGGACAACTTGAATTAAAGAAAGACTGTATTTCTTTTTGGTACAAAAGACTATTTTTTTAAAAGACCAAAGTTAATTTATTAAAATAATAAGCCAACTTGAATTACAGTGTTGATCACAGCAATATATCATGGTGCATAACAGTCAGTTAACAAACATCCAAAACTATGACTCTATTTTGATTAATTAATATTTCCCAAAGACTTGTATTAAAACATGACCGAAGATTTAAATCGAAGAATGATCAATGATTATAAAAGACAATGCGTGGTTGTTCTTTTTGCCTAAAACAATACATGGTTGCTGGGTTCTCTTCCAAGTGGACTCGCAAGTTAAAACAAATAAAAGAAAGTAAAAAGATTAGTAGCAGATAACTAAATAATATTGTAATGGGCATAGTCAATTTTGGGGACTGGTGAGACGTAGGAAATTAAAAGTAAAACAAGTCCACAAACTGCCTCAAATGAAGCAGATCTCATGAATAATTGTTTTGGATGCAAAATTATAAATGACTCATTTGTAAAAAATTGTCTTAAAATGAATTATTTGTTTTACTTTTCACTGTAATATGGTTTTTTCTAAATTGCCTTGGAAAATTGGTGGGTAATTTACCCAAACCAATAAAAAACATCCATGTGTTAATTTACCTAAACCAATAAAAAACATCTATGTGTACTTCATTATAAAAATAATATTTATTATTTTATTTTGCATGTATCCATTTTAAAATTAATGACATTTTACAATTTAAATCATCAAATTAATTAGATTTCCCTTTCTATCTTGAAAAATCATTAAAAATTAAAAATACCAATGCAGGGAATCGAACTAAGGTACATTCACTCATCATCATATAACTTAATCACTAAACTGATACATCTCTTGTGAAATGAATTGGAATGCAAAAATATATGTTATCAGTGAGCCATTTTTTTTAGGGAATATATATATATATATATATGTGTGTGTGTGTGTGTGTGTGAAATACTAAATATTTCTAAAATAGACAATATACATTCATTCATTTATTTATTTTTTATATTTTAAATATTATTCTTTTATATAAATTCATACTATTTATCTAGATTCGATAAACTACAACAATGTTTCATTTTTTTTTTTAAGAGTCAACAATGTCTCATTTGTGATCAACCGAATTGTGATCTATTTTAGGTTCGACATGTCTTTTGTATTAGATGAACTGTTTAAAGGTATTAAACATTACATTTATCTTAACAGTCTTCAATACAAGTCAATCTCACAATCTGTCTCATTAGAAACCTAATCAACATTGAAGAACATTACTCTGACGAACAAAACAGACTCAACCGACTAATAGTATCAAATATAATCAATCATATCATTGAATATGACTTTATTAAAATAAGAATGAAGTAGAAACTGTAATTTCAAAAAATCAAAATCTACGGTGTAAGTCAATCTGACAAACTATCCCATTGAAAACCTAGTCAACATGGAATGACATTACTCTACGATCGAAACAGACTCAACTGACTACGGTATCAAATATAATCAATAAGGCCATTGAATATGACCTTATTGGAATAAGAAAGAAGCATGAACAGGAATTTAGGTAATCAAAATATTTGGTGTAAGTTGATCTGACAAACTATCTCATTGGAAACCTAGTCAACATAGAATGACATTACTCTGACGATCAAAACGGACCCAACTTACTAACGGTATCAAATATAATCAATCAGACTGTGGAATTTGACCTTATTGGAATAAGAAATAAGCAGAAACGGGAATTTAGAAAATCGGAATCTTCGGTGTAAGTCGATATGATAAACTATCCCATTAAAAATCTAGTCAACATGGAAGGACATTACTTCGACGATCAAAACAAACTTAGCCGACTAACGGTATCAAATATAATCAATCACACCATTGAATATGACCTTATTTGAATAAGAACAAAGCAGAAACAAGTATTTCAAAAATCGGAATCTTTAGTGAAGTCGATCTGACAACATATCTCATTAAAAACCTAGTGAACATGGAAGAACATTACACTGACGATCAAAATGGATCCAACCGACTAACACTATCAAATATATATGATCAATCAGACCTTTGAATATGACCTTGTTGAAATAAGAAAAAAGCAAGAATTGGAACTTCAAATATCAGAATATTCGGTGTAAGTCGATCTGACAAACTATCTCATTAGAAACCTAGTCAACATGGAAGGACATTACTCCGATGATTAAAACGGACCCAGCTGACTAACGGAATCAAATATAATCAATCGGACTGTTGAATATGACCTCATCGGAATAAGAACGAAGCAAGAAAAATAATTTCGGAAATTAAAATCTTCGGTGTAAGTCGATCTGACAAACTATCCAAGTAGAAACCTAATTATCGTGAGGCTTGTGTTATTCTTTGATATTATTTCTTTGTACTAAGTGCACTAAATTTTATCCGCATGTGCATCTATTAATTTGCAGGTACTTAATATATGGTTTATTTTATTTTATTCATGCGTACCCATTAAGATATTCATTTTGTACCGGTCCATGGTGAACTTTACTTCCATATACCACGCATACTTAATTTTTGTCATCCTCTAATTATATTGTTTAACCCGGGGAACGTCGGGTGTTACACTAGTAATTAATAATATAATGGAAATTTTTTTGGGAAATGCTAACTGATGCCCCGGACAAAGGTTAAAGATATTAAAAAAGGAAAATATATAGTAGTTATTGCATTAAAAATTGTGTAATTAATCCATAAAAAGTAATAATTAAAATTCCTTTTTTTAGCAATAACATCCTTTTTTGGCATCCTTAACCGGTGTTCGGGGGCACCGGTTAGCATGACCCATTTTTTTGTAGAATCTAAACTATATGTCACTCGATTTGGTATAAAAAAGAGTCGGACCCGAGATCTTAAGGAATAATAAAAGGAAAATTATCATCGATACACTACGATAAAATATTTGCAAAGGTGCAATTAGAAAGTAAAAGTGTGACTCTTATCATATGTGAGTTCTCTTAACTTATGTGAGATAAAATATTTATTCTTGGATCATTGATTAATCAAGTTGCCAAAACAAATATTTGTTTATCTTTTCACTGATTCACGTTCTCTCAATCACACAGTAATCATAAAATCTTAAAAAACAAAAATTTATTTTATTTTGGAATTATTATGGAATCATTCGTATTTGTTTTAAATATATAATATCCGGTCCATACTATTTTGGTCAATGAGATTTGTCCATTTTTTCTGGTTCAAATAGTATGGACCAAAATATTGCCTCTTTTTGGCTCTGCTGAGCTGACTTTTTCTTCTTTCAAAATTACTTTTAACTTTCAATGACCCAAAAAGAGCGAACAGACGGGTTCGGTAGTAAAAATAATAAAGATATAAAAATATTAATCAATTTTTTGCTACTTGTTCCGGAAGTAAAAAAAAAATCATTTTCTCTTGAATAACTTTCTTCAAAAGGGCTCCTACTTCCCCAATGAATGTCTTGGTGGAAGATATGATTTCGTTGAATTCAAGTTTATTTGTTTTTAAATACGCCCGTATCTCAACGAGAAAATAATCACAAGTTATGAAAGTTTTATGAAATTGACTTTTTCATACCGGTAAAAGAATTGCTTCCGCAATATAAGCACATATATTTTGCGACGAGTGTAGTCCAATTATTTAACAATGTTTTGCAAATAAAATAAACAAATATTTAATAAAAACACTACATTAACATTGATATTTTAAAAATAGTTATTAGTTTTCAAAATGTTGTCATATTAACTTTCTCGTATGAATACATAAAAGTTTACATCGAGATACAAGGAAATACAATCCTCATCGTGCGTAATGCAAATATTTAACCAATTTTTTACATATAAAAGACAAAAATATTTAATAGAAATATTACATTTATCCTTGACAATTTTCATCTAATACTTTTAAATAGTTCATCTAATTCAAAAGAAATATCAGACCTAAAATAAATCACAATTCCATTGATCACAATTGAAACATTGTTGTAGTTCATTGAATCTAGATAAATAATATGCATTTATATAAGAGAATAATATTTAAAATATAAAAAAAATCAAATGAATGAATTCATACTGTTTTATTTTAGAATTATTTATTATTTTAATATAAATGCATATAATCCCTAAAAAAAATATCTGACTAATATCATATATTTTGCTTTCCGATTCTTATCATAAAAGATGTATTGTTCAAGTGGTTAAGTTAAATGAATAAGAGTGGGTGTGCCTTGGTTCGATTCCAGGTGGTTGTAATTTTTATTTTTAATCATTTTTGCTATGCAAATAAGAAAATAGATGCTAAAATTGCAAAATAAAATAATAAATGTTATTTTTATAATGGAGTACACGTGGCTGTTTTTTATTGGGTTGGGTAAATTACCCACCAATTTTCTAAGGTAGCCTAGGCCTCACCCTGTAATATTAATTACATTTTCTAATTATACATTGTAATTAATTGCATCAATCTTAACTCAATATCTTCTATTTTACATTTATGATAATGATGAATGCATCAATACTTGATAAGATACTTAAAATCATTTTTCTCTCTTTTTCACTTATAAAATTTTCTTAATATGTGGTAAATGATCAAATAGTTCACTCATTATGGGATAAAGGGAGCATAAATCGGAAATAGTTATAGTGATTTGTGACTATTTTCGTGACGACGATGAAATTTCTAGTTTAATCGGGAAGATATGAAACAAACATTTGATGAGGAAATAAATGGCATAACTTGGTTATGTTTTCAAGTTCACATGTTCTGTGATGACCTGGATCATCTTTAGTGACTAAATGGTCTTGGCGGTTCAAGCATCCTTGATCGTTCAGTAGAACAAATGAATGGTTGAGGTTAAATCGGGCAACATGACTAAAAGAGTAGAAAGGGGTTCATTCCCGTTCTTTGATAGATACGGTGGAATTGCACTATTATATGGTGGCGATTTAAAAAATATATTGTTGTGCATGGTACAATACTTAAAAAAAGTATTGCACCGTAGAGTTCGCTTCGCTCGCTCTTAAGTTTCTCTTAATCCTTGAAAGCTACCTCATCCATGCTTCTATGGTTGCAACCTCAATTGCCAAAACGACTTGTCTATGCCCCCTCTAGAAAGCTACCCGGACAATCATATATTTTAGTTAGTCCATCACTATTCGGTTTGAGATCTAACGCTCGTGTTGGTATTTTTTTCCTTATAATTTTATGTTTTAAAATTGTGTTTTTTTTTTGTTATTAGTTAGTTTCGAGTTTGTTCTCCGTGTATTTGTTGAAATGCTTGAGAATGACTTGTTTGGTCGGAATCACATTTTGAGTAAGGGACATATAGAGACTACCATCAAATTCAACACTCTCTCAGTCTTTGGTCATCTCGAGTACCATATATAGTCGATATGAGCGAACATTAGCAAAAAAAATGTCAACCAATGAGATTAAAGATTGTGCATCTTACGTTATTCTTGACCATTGATTATATATGGAAGAATTTAGTTTGTTTGTGAGCAGTAAGAATTTGATTTCTTATTATCTTATTGATTCACTATTCATATTTTAGTAGTTGAATGAATCTTACTTAAGTAGTTAAGCGTAAAAAAAACTATGTATATGTGTATATATGACCTTACATTTATTTTGTATCTTAAAATTTAATTAAATATTCCTGTATTTTTAAATGTATGTAAAATAATAATTAACAATCTAATTAATGTCACAAAAGGGTTCTTTTCTTCTATCGTTGGAAAGTGTATTTTTCAACTACATTTTCTATTTTTTCCCCTACTCTCTTTCCTTTACTATGATAGTCAAAGAGTTACTTGCTCATGCTAGATGGACTCATGTTTGACAGTACTATGAGAGGAATGCATAGAGGTGTTAGTAGTTTAGGGTGAATGTACCAAAGACATCCCAAAACAGTCTATCGGCTTATGCTCGAAATGACCAAAATGAAATTGTTTCATTCTTCTTCTCTACCTTCTCAAAAGGGATGAACGAATCAACATTAAGGAGCATTTTTTGTGAGGTACGGTGTAGTAGAAGATGTATATATTCTGAGTAAGAAGAATATCTTGGTTGACATTCAAATTTGCAAGGTTCAAGTGATGGGACCAGTGCCTGATATTGAACATTCAAAGTTCGTTAAAACTTGTGGTGTAACTTGAACAAAAAAGTTACCAATTAAACACAACTAACATCAACAATAAAAGGAGAAAAATTATAAATATGAAACCTAAATTTTAACGTGGAAATCTCATCATCTTAAATCTGAGATAATTAAAACTATGGGACATAGTCCAGCCAATGCTTCCACTATAAAAAATAATTGGTCAAACCAAGTATATTCCATTTAAAAGCAAGTTTAGCAGGTTTGAACTAAGAGTTAAAAGAAGTTTGAGGCCATAGGTTCAATACCATACAAAAGTGAAAATACTAACACAACAACTGACTTACTAATGATGGCCATTTAAAAAATAGCAATAAAAGAATATAAGCTATAATAGTAAACCTTCATTTTTAGTGTAGGAAGCTAATCTAAATATTATAATAAAAACTACGAGCTAAAACTTCCATTACAAAAATAGAATAATGTTATTTGAACAACCATTTTTGTTAACAACTTGTGGGACAGCCTTAATATACAAAGAAATATGAGTATTGGCACAAAAACTAAAGCAGTGGAGAGAGAAAATAAAAATATATTGTGAGTATGAGAGATAAATTTATCACAAAATGATTATTTAAATATCATCAACCCCACAAAACTGGCTTGTGAGGTGAGGATTGCCCCCACCCGATAGTGGAAACCTAATAGCATGTGACCCAATGGATCTTTGAGAGACTCTAATACCAACTTAGAAATCGTGGTTGGACCACAACCCCACAAACCGGCTTGTGAGGTGAGGATTGTCCCCACTTATAAACACATTGTCAGACCATCACATATCCGATATGAGACTCTTAACAAACGAAGCATCCAAATCATCAACAACAATAATGGAAATCAAATAACAAGAGAACACGTCCACAATAGTGTCTATCACAAACAAGCTTAAAGACAAGGAAAAATTACTCACAAAACAAATAGAAAAATGACAAATTCAGTGATAGGAACAACTTAAACTAAATTTTCAGCCAAAACAAAGTACATTTTCTGAAATTGCTTCCACCGTTGGTCTCTCTCTCACACTATCCCCCTCAATGTGGCATTGTTACAGCATAATTGCTCTTAACTTCTCAACTTATACATTAATTCATTTTTAGAAAGCCACTCTCCCCTGTAAAATACACTCCCGTTCTGCAGGCGGGACGATTTTGCCTCTGCGCATGTTAACTAGCGCAGCGCTAGTTAACTCGCGCAGCAATCTGTCTTATACAAGGCAGAACGCCTCATTCATCACCTAAACCTCAAAAATTCTCCAAAATCTCTCTAAAATCACCAAATCCAAAATTCATTCAAGTTCAAATCAAACCGCATTTCGATAACAAGTAAGTTTTCATAATCAAACACAATCAACCTTTATCTTAGATTTTTTCTCTTAAATTAGAAATTTTTAAGATTTAGGGTTTGTTTAAATTTTTGTTTTTTTGTCAAGAAATCATACAATGTTTACATGAAAATGATGTGTGTTGCTTAAATGTGTAGATGTTTGCATGTTTATGTTGTAGATTTTGAGTTTTAGAGATTTTTTTTTAGATTTAAGGTTTGTTTAAATTTTTGTTTTTTTGTCAAGAAATCATACAATGTTTACATGAAAATGATGTGTGTTGCTTAAATGTTTAGATGTTTATGTTGTAGGTTTTGAGTTTTAGAGATTTTTTTTTTAGATTTAGGGTTTGTTTTAGAGAATTTTCATTGATTATTTTTAATTTCTTATTGTGTAGATTTAAAACAATGGTCGGGTGGATCGACGTTCGTGCACAATTCAACGGCGGAGAACCTCAGAGGTTGAAGGTTCGGTGTCTTGGTGTAACGTTAAGAGGTCTCAAGGATCAGATGGATGAATTCAACAAAGGAGTCAACTCCCGAGACACAAGGAAAGTGGAATACGTTCGGTATAAACGTCCAATGCTCGACGATGGAAGAGTATCATTCACTTGGGTGGAATTGACGAACGACGAAAATGTGACGACCATGTTTTGGGAGCACAACATGTTCCAGTGGATCGATATGCGAGCAACGTTGGTGAGATCAGCTGAAGATATCATCAAAAGTTTGATTCCGCCAAAAGATCTTGATTAGGTGGCGGTCGTGATTAGGTAGGGAATGCACCTTCAAACCACAACAATTGTGTTACTCTGGATGGGGCAATTCAAACTTGTTAAACGGCAGGACTCCAGCATTCGTCCGGAAGTGCTTTTGTTCCATTCGAAATGTTAAATTCTTGTTGGCTTCGTTTAAATGATGGTATTGAAGTGTCAAGGTATGGACATCATTCCGTTGGCACTTGGATACTATCATTTAAAACCAAGACCAACGAGAATTTAACATTTTGAATGGAACAGAAGCACTTTCAGGACAGACGTTGGAGTCCTGCTGCTTAGCAACTTTGAATTTGCACCATTCAGAGGTAACACAATTGTTGTAGTTGAAAGGTGCAATTCTGAATGTAATGTCATGTAACGATAGACCATATTTAGGAACTTTATGTAATGTAATTTAAATGTAACTTTTATTCGAATTTATTCAATACGCAACTTTATTCGATTTTATTTATTAGAATTATTTATTCTATTTCACGTTGAGTTTAATTAGACTTTTTATTCGAATTTATTTATTCAATACGCAATATTATTCGATTCCACGTTGAGTTTAATTAGACTTTTTATTCGAATTTATTCAATACGCACTTTATTCGATTTTATTTATTAGAATTCTTTATTCGATTCCACGCTGAATTTAATTAGACTTTTTATTCGAATTTATTTATTCAATATGATAATAAATACAAAATTAGAAAATAAATCTGATATAAATAAATTCGATACAAATAAATTCGATACCATTAAATAAAATATATTTTTTATTCAATACATAATCATAAACATAAAATAAAAGCAAATATAAATAAAAAGAAATGAACAAAATAAATACATATAACAACATCTCATTTTATTAATAGAATTGGTACAATAATTGATACATTTATTTGAATTCACTAAATAATCTACTTATTTTCTTTTTACCTTCTTGGGGTAAAAAATTATTTTTACCCACTTGGGGTAAATAGTGATCAGTCTTGGGGAAGATAGTGAGCAGCCTTCTTGGGGGAATACATCATCAACCCTTGAGCTAAATCTAAATTTGGTTCTTTTTATACCACAAAAAGATTCTTTTTACCCACGGTAAAAAGATTTTGGGTAAAAAGAAGCACATTTAATTTTATCTCAAGGGTCGATCACTTCCCCAAGTCGGCTACTCACCATTTTCCTCAAAACTGATCACCATTTACCCGAAATGACTATAGACTATTGAAAGGAAAAAAAATAGAGGGAGAGAGTGAGGAGGGAGAGAAAGTGAGATGGTGTGAGGGAAAAGGGAAGTATGGAGGGGTATTTATAGGTGGGAATGGTAGTATAAGTTATACAAAACATAAATGTGGTCAAAAAAAACGTGTAAATGGTGTTAAAAACGTGTAGATTGAATGTTGAACAACTGACCACCGTCCAAAAACGTTTGATCATCTGTTTTGACCACCGGCCAACGTGCGCAAGTTAACTTACGCACGTGCCAGAGGGTGCGTGAGTTAACTTGCGCAGGGGCATTTTGGATAGTTTGGCTGGGCGGGAGTGTTTTGTGCTGGGTGAAGAGTGATATTCTCATATTTATTCCGACATCTCATGTGTCAAGTCCATCTCAATACACATACTTATTTTTATTCCAATAAATACACATTGCTTGCATTTTACATCCACCATGAATGTTTTGCATCCAAAAACATGCAAGTGATCATAAAACATTCATACATAACCAAATCATTTATGATACTTCTCACTTGGTAAAAGATTTAAAATGTGCATAGTTGCGCTCAAAACCTCACCCCAAAATGATTGTGGAAGTTCCGTATGTGGCGACAAACATCTAACTTTTTCAACTTAGTGTCATATTCGTACTTTTAACAACATTTACCTACAAAGACTTTTGATGTCTAATTCATATCTTTACATAGTCAGAATCAAATGATCTTAAATATTCACCTTCATTATCAATGCATATGCACTTCAAGTTTTTCCCAGCTTCACTCTTAAAGACCTTAAATTGCTAAAGCACACTCAAAACAACATATTTACTCTTCAAGATGTATACTCAAGTCCTTCTTGAATGGTCGTCAATAAACTTCATAAAATATGCATTGCCCCTAAGAATTTTTATCTTCATAACACCACTTAGCTAAGAATGAACAAAATCAAGAATTTATGGTCTTCAACATGAGTAAAGGGTACTTCAATCGGTAGACCTAGGAGAAATGGAAGAGTATTTGCCCTTAGTTGTTCCAAAGCATCTAAGTCCTTTAACTTGATCCAATGTAACTGTCTCTTAATTGGTAATACTTTAATTGTGATGTTTGACGGCAGTGCAACTCATCCATTATGTATCTTTTAATCTTTATTGTGTTATAGTCCTTTAGGATTACATGTGTCGCCTTTGTGTTATGATCCTCCTGTGGAAACCCCAACCAGTGACCTTTTTTTTTTGGTTACACAACCAGTATCTTTGTTGATACTTCTAATGCTTGTTTTGGTTGTCTTATAATTGTGCGTTGGATAAATTGTTGAGTTGATCTTGTGTGTCTACAGATATGGAAGTTAGATGTAATTTCTGGTAACCCACTTGGATTGACCCGCTTGTGTTGGCTTGAGATCTTGAAATACTCCTCTTTAAGGTCTTGGGTTGAATTCTCTCAGGTGTCAATTTAGATGAGTTTATTTAGCTTCTTACAAAAAATGTAATTACTGGTAAGATAAATTTGAGATTGGGTTACCATTTGATTCGTGTGAAGTTCGATGATATTTTCAAGATTGCTTTTAGAAAACCATTATGAGTTTTTTATTATGCCTTTTGGTACGAACTGGCCAATGATATTTATGGACGACATGAATCGTATTTTCCATCATTACTTAGATTCATTTTTTGAGCTTTCATAGATGATATCATAGTGTACTCTAATAGTAAGGAAGAACATGATGAGTATGTGAGTTATGGTTAGAGGTAGTTAGTTTCCTAGGACATGTTATTTCAAAAGGAGGAATAGTCATTTACCTTTCTTAGATAAAGTGTGTTCTTGGAAACCACCTAAGTTTGAGACTAATATTAGGATTTTTTTTGGAATTACTATATACTAATAAGTTTTTCCTAATATGGCCTTGCCTTTGAATAAGTTTGTTTTAAAAGGGAATTGTTTGTGTGGGATGCCTATTGTGAGATGAATTTCTAAGATGGAGATGTTTGGAGGAGAGAACATACTTTTCTCATATAAATTATCAACACTACAAAAATATTTTTCATATCAATTAAGTGTGATTAAAGACCTCCCCTCTAAAACCCCCCCTCCCTAACAGACTTTTAGAGTAATTCATTTTAAAACAAAATTATTCATGAAGATTTCTTCTCAATTTAAATTTTTATATATTAAATTAGTTTAAACCATATAAAATACTACAAATGAAATATCTTTCTTATTAAATATTTCATTCAAAAGTATCAACCTCACTATATTTGTCGCTGCAAGCATCATGTCTGTAAGTGAAGAATTTGTGGCAGAACAAGTAGGGGTAAATTTTGTCACAAAATCTTGGACTGGGATTCTCTCCCGTGAAAACTACACGGGAGGAGGTTCAGTGTCAATCATGACTGTTCAATTGGTCTTTTATGCTTTTTAATAAACCCAGGCAAGTCAAATCAATAGTTAGGATTCCATGGACCCTCCGGTGACTGGATAGGATCCGTGCCCCAAAATCCATCACTAATTTTTTTTTGTTGATAGACGAAATGAGAATACAAGGTTGTCAAAATTTTAATTTTATTTCATGTTGAAAGGGAATAACAAAATTGAAAATGTAAAATCGCATTCAAAATCGAAAGATTTTACTCAACTACTTTTGTAGAATTGATATAGGTTAACAAAATAAATAATCGTAAAATCGCAATCAAAATCGATGGACTTTACCAAAACAAAAATAGTGCTAAATATATGTTATAAATGACTCAAAGTTTAAAGACCACAAAATACTCATACATAGATGATTCAAAGCTTAGATGTCAAATTTTCTTTAGTATTCATAATAATGCTAAACAACCTAGACAAAAATTTCTCTTTTATGTATTTATAGAACCGAGTCAATTGACGAACCGGGACAAAATTTGACCTGTATCAAATTAATTAACAGAATCCTTCAAAATCCTGATAAATCCTTCGATTTTGCATCGATTTCACGATGTTGTGCGATTTTGATGTGATTTTACTAGGATTTTACCTATTTTGGAATTCTGCAAAGAATTTGAATCATTGAAGGTGAGCAAAGCCGCAAAATTCTGAATTTTATGATTTAAATCGAAATATTGACATATAAACCTAAAATATGCAAAGTTTAAAGAGAAAGATACAAAGTCAATGCATTATACTAAACTCACTCTAAGAGACTGCACATCACCAAACAAAACAGCATCTACACTCCTATTCAAAACAGCGACAATACAGGAAAAGAACACCAAAACTAACACAACTCAACACTTTTACTTAAGCCATCATCATAGACTAAAAATAGCCTTGCAATAAATTAGGACCACTCACAAAATTTGACTGAAACATAATTCCATCTCCCACACGAGTCTACAAATCAATAAACGATTGAAATGAATACTTAAACATGAAACCGCAAACCACACTGCAAAGAAACTGCACATCCACGAGACCGACACACAGACCAAATTTTGGCATGAATCCAAGACATCAGTTACAGCGGAGGATCTTGACTCATATGTTGGATTAATGTTTTAATTAATCAATTATGGATTGACAATAATCAATTATTATAAGTTAATATTATATTATAAATTATGGTCTATTGTGTTAAGCACTAATTAGTTGATGAATATGTGTGATTGGACTATTCTTTCTAGATGGACCGTGATGGGTTTGACCATCTAGCTAAGCCCAATGAGAGGTTCCTGCCCTCAGCCGTTTAGCTATTTAAACGTCATCCCATCAGACGGTTAATTATTCTGAACATTCTGCTGCTAAACGAAATGAGGGTAGTTATCCCTCTCATCCTTCTCCTTCTGACAGTTATCCTTAATCAACCTAAACAAGGTACACAATTTCTTATTCCTTTCTTTGTTGATGATATGCTATAATTTTGTATCTAGTATTCATGGTTAAGTTTTAAAAAATTTATCATCATATACATGTTGGATTATAAACTATATTTGATCCATGAGATTAATCAATTGTTAGACTCGTTTTGTTTTAAGTGGTCTAGCCCAAAAAAAATCTAGTATGTGTTGGTTATACAAGCTTATTAAATTTTATTTTTTTGGTATAAAAGATTTTCGTCGAAGAAAAATGTTCCCATCTTAATATTATAAATGAAACAAAGCACTGCATTTTAGCCCTAGATTTCCCCTTTGAAAACTCAACCAATTTAAACTGCAATTCCTCCGGCGGGAAAATACTAGGGTTTCAGTTTTTGAAATGATTTTATGTTGCTACCCTTCTGTTTGTATCATGTAAAGATCTGCACATATATGTTGATTAATTGGTTGATAGACAAAAAAGTCTTCGTTTCACATTTGTAGCAAAACAACCTTGAATGATCACTGGTGCATGTGGTTATTTTTCTTCTATCCTTTTCTTCTATATAAGTGCCTAATGGGAACAATTAGCTCAAGACATTTCAAAAACTTCTAACCTTGCATTCATACGGTTTGGTAAGAGTTTTGTGGAGGAAAGGTAATTTTCCCTGGTCCTTGGTATGGCTCGTCTGGAGAACTACACTATGTTTGCTAAGGATAGATCATTTGCTGCTTCATTGGTCGCCGTGCAAGTTATGATTAAGGGTTAGTATGAAATACAGTTTTTGTTTTGTTTACATAGAGTTTTTTTGTCACTATATTCATGGTTTGTGGATTATTATATGTTGATGTCTGTTGTGAAAAATTGTGGGGCAAGTGTCAATGGCAACCAATAATTCCAAATGTAAATTACCACAAGCAACAACAACATTCTAGATCTAATCTAGAAACTAAGTGCATAGCAAAACCCACAATCAACCAAGGAATAAACAAGCTAAAGAGAGAAGAAGAAGAAAAAAACAACAACAAACACACACGAGATTGTTTGACCCAGTTCGATCCAAGATGATCTACTCTGGGGGAGAGATTTAACTTTCCAATCCACTATCAATGAGTTCTTACAAAGAGATACAAAATGGGTTACAAGAAATTAGCTTAAACAAGCTCACAAATGAACAACCCTAATTTCTACTCATTTTCCCAATCTCATCAATGAAAAAGACACTCATGATTATTCACTCTCCCAAGGTGTTTGCAAGAGACTCTTCACTCATGTGTTTCCCAACCCATGAATCTTCCCAAAAGGTACCAACCCTCTTTTGGTTCTCCAAGATTCACATCTTGAAGCTTTGAACCTCACCCAAAGACACTCAACATTTAGTATCTAAAACCCTAAATGTTCCCTTCTTTGGTTTCCATGAGATTCACCAAGCTCAACCTTCAAAAAACTGCAGAAAACACTTATATACTAGTCACAAACGTACCAAATCGCGCCACGATTTGCACATATCGTGCCACGATTTTGCCTTTCCAACTGTTGTGACCAGTCACTTTCAGGTAAACTTGCTCAAGAAGTTGATTAATCGTGTCACGGTTTCCCAAATTGCGCCACGATTTACCTTCAGCAGAAACATCCGTTCTGCCAACCAAATCGCGGCACGGCTCTCTAAATCGTGTCACACGATTTAGAGCATTTCTAGAATCACAAATTGAAGACAATATACAACAATGTCAGTTCAAGGGAATGTTGGACCTGAAGTTGACAGTGCTGTAAAACGGAACTTGGTTAACATGAGGACTTTTCATATGGAATATGACTGTTGCAGTGTGATTGAATGCATACATGATAGTTTATATCTTTATTGATTTTGTTTATGCTAGGGTTTATATATGAAGTTGGGTTTTATGATTTTTTAACCCTTGCATCTGTCATGACTGTTGCATGCAGAGAGTAATGCTTAAGGTCGAGTTCATAAACAAACTCGATTTTATGTTTTTGTAGAAGAATGGAAGACTACCATCCTCTGTATGCAATTTCTCTCTGTATCTCAGACTTGTGTTCATAATCATGAAAGGTGGAGGTTCTTTCTACCCCTTTGTTCCTTTTTCAATATTCAAAAATCCCCAATTTCCTTGAAAATCCCATATTATCGTTGCATCTTTTGGTGGATTAGAGGAGGGGGTTGCCGTGGTGCACATCGGCCGTGACAGAAACCGCCGGCATTGATTATGAAAGATAGTTGCTGCAAAAACATCTCTTTCATCATTTTAGTTTTTCGTTTTTGATTTATGAATTTTGTAAAAAAATTCTTATTTTATGGATTGTGGTTTGGTTGAGTTTGAGTTCATATGCTGAAGATGAGTTAATTAGATTTAACTATAAAATTGGTGGTAATCTTGCTTTTGTTGTGGAAATTGTTGATATTGATGTTATAATTTCAATTTGATTTGTAGTAGGCAAAGTGTTTGGACTGCAATCAAATTATGACGATGTGTATCAGTTGAAGAGAGCTTGAAGATGCAATGCAACTAAGGGAAGATATGTGTGTAATGAAAAGCCTTCCACTGATGAACTTTTGGCAATTTCAAATATTAAATAATTACTTACAGCATTTTCTGACAATGTGGTAAGTTATCTTTATTTGGCCTTTTATGATATTGTATGTTTTTGCTGTCATATTATCCTTATTATTGGTTGTTTTAGTCCCTGCTATCTTCCTATTGCGTGGTTTGGGTGCAGGGTTGCATTTACCTTGGGCTGGTGGGGTTCTTTGCCATTGTTTCGACCATTTTTCTTATGTATTTCTTTGCGTGTATCTGTTTTTAGAACTTAATTATCACATGTGAATGAACTGTTTTTATAACTTCCTTTTTTTAGTTTTGATTGTTAGAATTATTGTTCAAAGACATTATAAGCTTCAATTTTGTTCCTCATTTATCACAGTTTTATTCACCCACTCTAATTTACAGGGTATATATGAATGAGAAACATATTACCTTTTTTGAATCATCGATGTCAATCATTTTTTGCTTAAATATGTAAATGATCCCTGTAAGTTCGCGCGTTTTTGGTTTTCGTCCTGTAAGTTATTTTTCTAAAACAAATATTGTATTTTCATAACCTTTTGAAAAAGGTCCTTGCCGTCAGCTTCTGTTAACAAAAACGCCATGGTGGCTAACGGAGCACATGTGTCAGGTCATGAGTTGGCAAATTTGATGACGTGGCATGATATATGATTAGTTGTGTGAAGACAGGGACTAAAATCAAAAAAGTAAATTGACACATGGATGAAATTAAAAAATGAAAACATCAAAATTTGAATTTAAAACCAAACTTTTATTCTTCTTCTTCCTCTCAAATATTAGTCTTGTTCTTCCTCTCATACTTTTCCCAATGACAATGTTATTTTGCAGACAATGTTATTTTGCAATCTAGAAACTTTTATACAATTTGGCATGTTATTATCTACATACTCTATGAATGACTTTGCAATCAATTGCAACAAACATCACTAAATTAATCCAACTTAAGTAGCATACAATGTTTCAACTTAACATTAAAATCAAAGAACACAAGTACATAACTAAACCATTACAACCAAAATACTGAAATTCAACAAGGTTCTTACAAACCATGTATCAACACAAATCATGTATCAACTTCATCATTCAATTTAAATTCATTACAAACCCAACAAAAATTACCCAAGAAACAATCAACAAAACCACAAACAAGTTGGTCTTCTTCCTTGAACGTTCTAGCTTCTTCTTCAACTTCTCATTTTTGTTGATTCCCAAATCTTTCAAAATCATAGTCAAATCTTTCATCACCACTTCACAATTGCAATCACATGGAAGCTTGTTCATGGACGAGGTTGATTATTCAGTTGCGATTCTGGACGAACATATGGAGGATGTCCTTCAATTTCATCATCTCATATGTACAACTTACAACTACTAGCAGACTGTAATGAAAACAAACATATGCAGCTAATTAACATGCGCGAAAATCAGAAAACAACAAAGTATTACAACAGCAAACTCACCATATAGGTTGGACATTTCCAATATCTCCTTTTAGGGTTGTCAAGTAAATTGGATATGAACATTCTCATGATTTTGTTGCAACCACACTTAGGTAACCCATTTGATGATGATTGAGTAATAGATTTAGAAGACATTGTTGAAAAAGATGATTTTTGGTTCAAGGGCGCAAGGTATGGGAGGGATTGGGGAAAGTATGAGAGGAAGAACAAGACTGATATTTGAGAGGAAGAAGAAGACTAAAAGTTTGGTTTTAAATTTAAATTTTGATGTTTTCGTTTTTTAATTTCATCCCTGTGTCAATTTACTTTTTTGATTTTAGTCTCTGTCTTCACACAACTAATCATCTCTCATGCCACGTCATCAAATTTGACAACTCATGACCTGTCACGTGTGCTCCGTTAGCCACCATTGCGTTTTTGTTAACAGAAGCTGACGACAAGGACCTTTTTCAAAAGGTTAAGAAAATACAATGTTTGTTTTAGAAAAAAAAAAAAACTTACAGGGGCGAAAACCAAAAATGCGCGAACTTACAGAGACCATTTACATATTTAATTATTTTGAAATTGTCTTCATGATTTGTTAATATATGTAGCTTGGTCTTCTTGGGAGTAGTTTTTGATTGAAGGGAGAATATCTCAGCTCAAACATGTGAAATTATGCAGCTAGGGAGCTATTAGGATAATATTTTACTACCTGAAGGAATTTTGCAAGTTTGGTGCTGCTTTCTTAAGTTGTCATGGGACTGATTCAATTACAGAAATTACTTCATTATGAGCTTATGGTGGAAACTCCCACAAGCAAATCACTAGGGAAGAGGTCCGTTGAGAATGTCGATGGTCTTGACTCGATCGCAGCTGATCTTGACGAAGCGTCTGCAACAAAAGAGCCAAAGATAATTTGCCTCAAGAGTTGAAATGTGTTGTTGGATAGATCGAGACGGCGATGGTGTTTGGAACTAAATGTTGCACCTGTACTAATGTCTTATATGTTTGCATCTGTAATGTGTTGGTGCATGTGTCTTTCTTATGTAGTATGAATAATGAGGTGAATAATTTGGGCTATGCGATAGTAGTGATATACCCCTTTTTGTGTGTTATGTCTTTCTGATGTTTGTGTTTGTCTCTTTTCTGTGTAATATTCACTCTAAGGTGCTTCATGTTTTCTTTTCAATCTGCACACTACTCTGCAAGGTATCCTACCTATATGCAATCTCGTGTGTCTATGTGTGTGTTTTGTAATATTAAGATATAAGTATTTGGTTGGTAAAAAGGCTATCCCTATTTTATTTCCAAGCATATCTCCAGCTACTACTATCTATATTGTAGTGTATTTTCCTGTGTAAATCAATTCCTATAGGCACTGTGAAGCTGGTGTATGTATAAGATCAGTACCAATAGCGTCATACTGAAAATTTTGGTTGCAAGCACTGCATAAAATGAAAGGCACTAAACCTACTGCATCAAGGCATGCGTTTTGGTTAATCTGCCCATTATATGCCATATATGGTGTGTTATTTTTGGGTGATCAATGAAATTAACAAATGAGATTTGTTTGGACTGCAATATTTATAATTTTGATAAAATGATGGAATGTCACATTTTTTTCTTGCACATGCAATGACCACTGTTATAATACCAAATGCACCAGATTTAATCCACTCAACGTATATGCACGGTGGGTGGCCAGAAAATTGGCCATTGATCTTTATTATAAATTTTAGAATCAAGCCTGCAATGTTGACTTCACACCCTTTATAACCTATGGAAATAGTGAGCTCACATGGGACGACCTTGCTATTCAATGGTTTGCATTGAAATTAATGAATTTTTAAATTATGACAATTAAATTATGACAATTGTTATAGTTGTCTGCACACCAACCATTAGAGCATATGTCTCTAATGACAGGATTTTGGTTTTGACCTTGAGATGCATGTGATATTATTTACTCTCAAAAGACTTTGGATTTCCTCTCCATACACTACGATGCAATGATGTATGTATTGCTCTCTACGTGGGTTTGTCCTTTTTTTTACGTTTTTTTAATAAACTATATTGATTAATTAGAATGTGAACAAATTTGAAGTAGATTGCGTTTGAAATAGATGTTTTTTTCTATATAAAATCAACGAGGAGAAAAAGGTGGAGTTAGACATCTCAATTAGGTTTACATCCCTACGTTTTTACCTTAGAAATACACCCTATTATATATGAGATTAAAGATAATGTAGTGAAAAAATGATATCAAGCTTTCAAACAATGTATTGAAGAGTCAAAGTCAATCTTTCATTGATGCATATAAGATTATAATTACATTACTATTATGTATTAATTTAGCAGGTCAATTTTTATTTTTGTTCCTTTTTAGAAAGATATCTGAAAATTAATATCAGACTTGATGTTGGTAAACATTGGTCCATCTAATTAACATATATGATATTGTACTCATATTAAGTTAATTATTGACCCGTGCGAAGCACGGGAATACGATCTAGTATAAAATAGTGGGAATAAAAGTTCTCTTGAATATGAGAATAAACCTCCCCACTATAATGATTCTTGAGAATATAGGGTGCGTTTGTTTCAAATTATATTTGTAAATTTCTGAAAATAAAATGATAGAAATATACATGCTTATGTTTGTTAAAAGTTTACTAAATTTTACTCCCGGGTATAAAATATTTATGGGCATAGGAAAAAAAATTCCAAAGAAAATGGTGAGATTAAAGTTTGTGAATAAGTTCATGTGTAACTACATCTTAATCTCTATTTTTAAGGTTCCTGAGAATATTATAATGTTAACTAAACATTTTTTTTTTCTAAATACATTGAAATAAAATTCACTTTATATTTCAAGGAATATTATTCCTAGGAATAAATGTTAATTTGAAACAAAGACCCATATAATATCAACTAAATATTTTTTTTTTTTTAAATGTCAAGTAATAAAACCCCCCTCTTTATATTTTGAGAAAAGTTGTTCATATGAATAAATATAGGAAACCCATTAAGTGATTTAGTTTCATAGGAATGTTTTTAAATAAATTAATTTCAAATATAAAAATAAAAGTATATATTTTAAAATGAAGTAGTAGTGAAAAGTTATGGTTAATTATCTCTTATTCTTATAGGAAAACAAGATTTCCACCCTTTACCGTGAGAATAAAGTATGAGAAAGACAAGTGTATATTTTATTCCTAGGAATAAAAAGTATCCATGCATAATTTGTTAAAACTTGAAACAAATGTAAGATATAAGATTTTGAAGATCACATACTTGAGAATAAGTTTGCGATCAATGAAACAAACAAACAACCCCCTAGAAATTTGTAGATAAGGTTAGGAAGTAGATATAGCATTTAATGAGTAACTGATAAGTGTGTCATTAAATGTAAAAAAAAAAATTAATGGCAAATAAATGTAAAAGTATTTATACATTTCATTGATGTGTGTAAAACTCTTCCTTTAAGCTTACACAAATGGTAGAGGTTGTCAGTTGTGAACCAAACAAGAAAATAAAAATCAATATATTCTCTCAAACAATAGAAATTGTTGTTCTCTCAAAATATTATATGCTTCCCAATTTCTCACAAAATCTCTATACAACCTTCTCCTTTTCAACAAAGTGGCATCAAAACTTAGGCTAAGAGAATAAATCCTTTCATAGTCATGAACTCATGATGAGCAATGGAGCCGACATCCTTCTAAGTTCCAATTCGTTAAGGGAGTACATGTTATAATATGTGTATAAAAACACAGGCACTTTTTGGAGTACATGATGTTTATGAGGTGGTTGAAAAAGGCTATAAGGAATCACTAAATAAGGATTCCTTAACTTAAACACAAAGAGACATTGTTAAGGATTCGAGAAAGAGAGACAAAAAAGCTCTCCCCCTAATCTACTAAGTATTGGATGAAAACGAGTTTGATTATTTTTCTTTCCAAATGCAACAACATCCATTAGGCATGAAAGAAGTTTCAAACATCTTATAAAGGTGAGGACAAATTAAAGAAGATATGTCTCCAAACTCCAAGAGGTGAGTTTGAATCCTTATATATGAAAGAATTAAAGCTTATTTTCGAATATTTTTAAGAGTCATCGTTTTTCAAATCAATTAAAAAGAAATGGTGAGAAGTTACACATACCTATTTCTAAAATTTTGATGGTCCAAACCGAACCAACAAATTACGCCCTAAATGTGACACATGATACATAAAGTTAAACATACTAAATAGCTCACTTCATGTATACCAAATACTTTAGTAAATTAGGGTACCATACAGGGACGGACCTGAACAAGGCACAGTGTGGCAAGTGCCCCAGTTCAGGCCCAATTTTTTTTTTATCGATTCATTGTATATTTTTACTTATATATTAATACAAACATCTAATTTCTTTTATGTTTATACATGCGTCTATATTTTTGGTCATATATTAATATGGCGATATATTTTTTTGGTAATTTATATATGTGTCTATATTTTTACTCATATAAGAGAACCTTTTTTTTTAATTTATACATGTGTTTATATTTTAACTTATATATTAATACGGGGATCTATTTTTTTAATTTATACACATGTCTATATTTTTCTTCATATATCAATACAAAGATTTTTTTTTATAATTTATATGCAATGCGACTTGCTTCCAAAAAAAGAGCGCAACACGCTCACCCGTCCGTGTCTGTATGCACGGTATCATGCTAGAGCATTTGACATCTCTTGTAACCTATATATAAAGAGATGTTCTTAGAATAATTAGTAATGATAATTTTAGTTCATTTTCAACAAATAGAAAATACATTAGTTTCTTTATAATTTTGGTTGCTACAACTATTTTTAATATAACTTTTTATTAAATTTAATATTATTTAATTATTTGACAAAAAAAATTTGCCCCACTAGTATTGAAAGTCCAGTTCCACCCCTGATACCATATATATCATGATGAGTTAGTTTGTATAAGAAATTTAATTCGACAATAACAATAATATTAAACTTAAAATCTTAATAGTATAAAACTAATATAATTTAAATAGAATAAAAAATAACATAAATGAATTTAATATCAATACGTAATCAATAAGGTTGATAAATTATTAAGACATAGACATAACACAGAAAATTATTTCACCCGTAGTACACAGGCATATAAAAATAACAGTTTGTTTCTACCAACAAAAAAAGAACAATAGTTTGTCATTACATTACTAAGATGTAATAACTGAATATTTGGGGCGTCACACCAACCAACCAATAAGTAGTATAAAGAATTTGAATTCTTAAAGTGTGAAAATAGTTTGACTAGAATGATTGTTATAGGATATGTGAGATTTCATTTTTTTTAATATGCTTTTTTTTCCAATTAAAATATCTTTGGTTTTAGCACAAGAATACCCTAATATCTAGGATCAAGGTATCTAAAGAAGAAATGAAGTGGTCATCGATTCTACATTAATGTTTCAGGCATCAAAAACATTGTCATGATCATTGGTGGGATTGACATCATTCAAATTTTCAGTTGATTATTCAAGATTATCTTCTTTTATGCAAATGTTGGTGTGGTGCCATGGAGGGTAAGGATGGAGAAGGAAGGGTTGTTGCACCAAAGTGGTGCAAAGCGTTATTAAATTCTCATACTTGTCCGCAAAGTTTATGTGTATTGCAAATCATAATTTAGTAGGCCTTTTCTCTTATTCGCTCTTCAAAATTGTTGGGAAATACCCCTTGTTGGAAAATACCTCTTTAATGTTAACATTAGCTGTTTGTAATATTTTCAATTTTATGAAATGTTAAACTCTTGTTTACCGTAAAAACAAAATAAAATACCTTGCATGATGATATAGAGGATATTTTGGGTTTGAAATCCTGCTTGTTTTTGGTTAAAGAAGCTTACGAGCTAATCTTTAGTTTTGAAGAAATAACAAATTCTCCTTTGTTTAATATTACTTAGAACAATTTGGTTCCACCAAATATATCATTGTTTGTTTGGAGGTTGTTACTTGATCATCTTCCATCCAAAGATAATATAATTCTTAAAGGATACAAAATTTAGCATCACATTTATGTTTAGATTGATATAATTTGAAGGTTTAATTGCTATTTTCGTCCCTTAAGTATTTTTTTAGTATCACTTTGGTCCCATAATTAATAAAAAGACCGTTTGAGTCCTTTAAATTTATTTTCGTTACACATTTTGGTCCCTTTCATTAGGGTTGTGAAAAAATTGTTAACTCATGGACACATGTCAGTTTGACATTGAATGAAAACTTAATTCATTTCCTTCATCTTCTCCATTGAATCTTTCAACTCCTTCATCCATTTATGGAAAAGTATTAAGAACGACAACATCAAAGAAATCCAGCAACAATTAGAACAATAAAATTCAATAACAACAACAACAAAACTCAACAACAACAACAGTGAAAGAGATTACAGAAAAAAAACATAGAATCATCAAATGAATACTTCATAATATTCTTAGAACACACACAATCATACCACAACAACATTTCTCATTTCTCATTTTTCTTTATCACTTTCTGATTATTTCGTTTCTTTCCTTCAATTTTGTAACTATCCTTCTCCCCTTATTAAATTCTTGTTAATTTGGTGTTTCCAGAAGGTGAGTCTATATGTTTTGAAAAATAAAATAAAAAGGTTAATGGGTCTATTAACTTTTGAAGCTCTTTTCTTCAACCCCATTGATGTTAGAGTCCACATAAACAGAGAATGTTCTCTAAAACAAATGGAGATTTTTTTTTCACATAAAAAATTAATGGCAAGAAACCCCATTAATTCTTCCTAAAATCAAATACTACCAAAGGAACCATTTTAATTTTGTGTTTTCTTCTTCGTAAAAGATTAACGTGTCTCTTGTTTAAAGGAATTTTTTTCTTCATTGTAGATTAATAGGTGTTTTAAAGAAATTGAGAAGAACGATGATAACGATGATAGTTATGGGTTTGTGAGTGAGAGCTGATGGAAGAGAAGAAGGTTCAGATTTGGGTAAGTGGTTTTAAAAAATGGGTAAGGTTCTGGCTTTGAGTTTTGTGTGTGTTTGAACGAAGAAGATGATGATGGGGTGGAGTTAAGTTGAAGATGAATTGTTTTTGTTTCTTTCTGGTTTTGTTTGGATTTTTTGATGAATGTATGAAAGTGATGATGAAGATGAAGAATATAAAGAATGAAGAAGATGAAGAAAGGTAGTAGATAAATTAAATGTTGGTTACATACCATTGAATCTTGTAGACATGTACAATCTAATAGTTGTTTTTCTATAAAAAAAAAAATCAAACGATTGAGATTAAAAATATTGCTAAGGTCTTTGGTGGACCACCTATAATGTTGGTCCACCTGAGACATTTGGGGTTAACCCTTTAACGTTTTTTTCACAATCCTAACAGAGTGGACCAAAAAATGTAACGTAAATTAATTTAAAGGACTTAAACGACCATTTTATTACTTATGAGACCAAAACGATACTAAAAATATACGCAAGGGACGAAAATAGCAATTTAGACTAATTTGAAAGAATAAACTAATCATTTATTTTTTTAGTGCCTGATTTTTAGAAAATTATGGTTGAAAGTTTGTCTTGGTTAGATTTTAGCAATGTATTGACAAATAAATGTTATTCACATGCAATTCATTTCACAAGTTTGGTTTCTTGTGATAATAAAGCGAATGAGTGCTTTCATACGATTTGAATGATATGTATTTGATCAATCTAAAAACACCACAATTTTGCGGTGTTCGACCAACATGATGGTTTAACATATACACATTTGAACAAGGTTAAATTGTTGGTATGATCATGTATTAAGTCCAAAGGTAAATGAATTTTATACGATAACACTTAACCTCTTGATTGCTTGGTCTATTAAAAATTTCCAAAAAAATGTTTTGTTAAGGAACGCCGCCAAACATGACTACATCACAAACACAAGCCCCTTATCCCAAACAAGTCCTTCGCAACCTTTGTCACTTCACTATACAATAATATTGCTGTTAGTTATCACAACCAAAAGGGTGTGCAAATAGTAATTTCGCTAACTACAAAACCAATTCACTCTCACTCTTACTTTCTCTCTCTTTCTTTTCCTCTCTTCGAGGGTTTCGTTTTTCTGCCCTTGAAGAAGAAGGAGAACAACAACAACAACAGCACCAACGTAGGAAAATCTGTTGGGTATGTTCTTTCTCTCTCTCTCTCCTATTCTTTCTATTTCATTTCTAGGGTTCAGATCTGTTTCGATGGAATTAAGGTTTTGATCAATTTTTTCAATCTCAGTGTTCCTTAGATCCCAAATTTTATCATCGATTCAATTAGGGTTTAGATCAATTTTGATCTTTTCATAATTTTTTTTACTTAAAGTTTCAAAATTTTGTTGGGTTTGTGACAGGGTTTCGATTTTGTATTGAATTTTAGGTTTTAGATGATAAAAATAATATTTTGCACCAAAATTTGTAATTTGATTTTCTGGGAAAGGAATAATAATTGTTACTTAATCGTGTGTTGAAGTTTTTTTTTCGGTAATTCAGTCTTGTTTATAGTTATGATGGGATTGAAATTAGCTTGGGTAGATTTTGTTGTATGAAAATTGGTAAACATGCATTATATTGTGCTTGATTTGAGCTGGTATGCTTGCTAATGAGCGATGTAGTTGAATGTAATCATGTGTTGACGGTGGTGAAGTGTGCTTCGAGTGGGTAGTAGTGAAGTAGAGTTTGTGAGAGGGAGGAAGAGATGATGTGGAAGGGGTTGTTGCTGTAGCGGTGTAAACGCGGAGGTATAGGATGGTATTGAATTTTACTTGGGTAGATTTTTCTGTATGAAAATTGTCAACAATGTAGTATATTGTGCATGATTTGAGCTGGTTAGCCTGTAATTTGTTAGTTGCAATTCATGCAAAAGAGTTTACGGTCGTGGAGTGTTTTTTTTTTTTTTGTGTGTGTGTGTAGGATACGTTTATCAGTTGTGATGGATTCTCATATAATGTTAGTATGTGAGATGCTCTGTGCTTGATTCGGAACAATTCACATTATAAAGTTTTTGGTTGTGGATTTCTTTTATTTGAAATTTTACAATTCTTTATTTTTTGTATTTTATTTCGAAGTTTATAATTCCTTCCTGTTTTCGTGTAGTGTTTTTAAGGTGCATCAATCATGTTTGGGCGTGGGCCAACCAGGAAGAGTGATAACACCAAATATTACGATATTCTTGGTGTTTCAAAAAGTGCTAGTGAAGATGAAATCAAGAAAGCCTACAGAAAGGCAGCGATGAAGAACCATCCGGATAAGGGTGGGGATCCTGAGAAGGTTAGCCTCATGGTTACTGCTACTTCGTTGCATTTTCATTATACTATGCAATGTGAATACCCTGCTCTGCTATTATGTTCCTTGTTTGTATTCTTACTATATAATTTATTTGTACTTATTTTATCTTGGTTATAACTCTGTCAACTAAGTTATTCAATTTTGATGTTCTTATGCAAAGCTTATTTATTCAATTTTGATGTTCTTATGCAAAGCTTATGTTGTTGAAAAACTGCATAATGTATCTTTTGTTGCTGACCTTGCATTTGTTTTTTCAATCCAAATATCTTATTATTTCCATATCAGTTCAAGGAGTTGGGTCAAGCATATGAAGTGTTGAGTGATCCTGAAAAGAAAGAACTGTATGATCAATATGGTGAAGATGCCCTTAAAGAAGGAATGGGAGGAGGAGCAGGAAGCTCATTTCATAATCCATTTGATATTTTCGAATCATTTTTTGGTGCAGGCTTTGGTGGTGAGACTCACTTTTATATTCATGTTATTTTATTTTCACTTGTGAACCATCTTTCATCTTTCATTCTTGCAATATTGATCATTGCACTATTTCTATGTGCTCTTAGGCGGTGGTCCATCACGCGCAAGAAGACAGAAGCAAGGAGAAGATGTGGTGCATTCTATAAAGGTTTCCTTGGAAGACGTGTATAACGGCACTACAAAGAAACTATCTCTTTCTAGAAATGCACTGTGCTCAAAATGTAAAGGGTATGGACTTATCCATGTTTATATGTTCTGTATTTTTAGTTATAGATTCTTTTTGAAGAACTATAAGTTTTAACAATCAATCCACATACTGCTTTTGAATGCATTGCAGCTAATGCTTTAGAATGCTGTTCAGATTTGGCAGCTCTGAATATATTTTCCCACCTTGCTTCTCTGTGAAAGCTTCGCATCATTTTTTTTTTTACTAGAGTCCAGACTGATGTTAAGGATATGGTTTCAAAAAAAGGAATATGAACATGCTTACATGACAAGTATATGTGTACGGGCCACACATTGTAACAGGAGGAGCTAAAAAATAGTTTGTTAGTCTTAAGAATTTATTAGAAAATGTCTGTATGTTTAAAATTAACTTGGTTTTTCATTTAACTTGTGCATCACTCTTCCTGCATTTATTGATGTAGATTTCTCCTAATAGGATGAAGATTATGTTCTAGTCCATGGTAGACCTTCTATTGTTTGTCCAATGCATGGGTCTTATGTTGGACTCAAACCAATGGTGTTTGAGTGAACCAAAAGTTGAGTAATATAACCATATTTTACCTTGAATTTGACTCCCTTTAAAGCGTTTAAGGTGGGAAAATTTAGAGTTGTTATTCAATGAACTCATGATCTGTTGTGATGATGGGCATGCAGTATTCTTCTTTGGTTTGTTAATAAATGGTTGTTGATACTCAATTTACACTCTAAAGCTAGTTAGTTGCTCACTGTAGGGAAGTCAAATCCTTTTGTGTTGACACATGTCACAGTCTTGTTTTAATTGCTTGGTTATTTCATGCTTTGCAGTACTTGTTATTTCAATTTATCAAACATATAGCTTGGTAGGGATTCATTGTCGATATTTGACAATTAGGCAGTAATAAGAATAATCTGTTTGGAATTTTTTAATTTATCAGGAAAGGTTCAAAAAGTGGAACAGCTGGAAGGTGTTTTGGATGCCAGGGCACAGGTATGAAGATCACCAGAAGGCAAATTGGACTGGGCATGATTCAACAAATGCAACACGTCTGTCCTGACTGCAAAGGAACTGGTAATTGAAATTTCATTTTCCATATTTGTTAGGTTGCTTCTTGTGTTGTTTTGTCCAGCAGCTCATGCATCATTGTTGCAGGCGAGGTCATTAGTGAGAGAGATAGATGCCCTCAATGCAAGGGAAACAAGATTACTCAAGAAAAGAAGGTGCTGGAGGTGCATGTGGAAAAGGGGATGCAGCAGGGTCACAAGATTGTATTCGAAGGACAAGCTGATGAAGCTGTAAGTAGAAATTATTACTTTTTTTCTGTTAGGCATTGTGGTTTATAATTTACTGTACTATTACTATGTTAATACTTGGTAAAGATGGTCAGAAGTTGATGATTTATAGTCTTCACGGGTTGTTTCTTAAGTTGATATTCAATTGTACATTATGCAGCCTGACACAATCACGGGAGACATAGTTTTTGTCTTGCAAGTAAAGGGACATCCGAAGTTTCGGAGGGAGCGTGATGACCTCCATATTGATCACAATTTGAGCTTAACTGAGGCTCTCTGCGGCTTCCAGTTTAATGTCACACATCTTGATGGAAGGCAACTATTGGTCAAATCAAACCCCGGCGAAGTCATCAAGCCAGGTACTATAAATATTTTTGGAATACATTTCTTTAGAATTCAATTATTTCATTTCTGATTGTATGATTGTTCATGTTACTTTGTAGGTCAACATAAAGCTATAAATGATGAGGGAATGCCACAACACGGTAGGCCGTTCATGAAGGGACGCCTATACATCAAGTTTAGTGTTGATTTCCCAGATTCAGGTTTTCTTTCCCCTAGCCAAAGTTTGGAATTAGAAAAGATATTACCTCAAAAGACAAGCAAGAACTTGTCCCAAAAGGAGGTAGATGATTGTGAGGAGACTACCTTGCATGATGTCAATATTGCAGAGGAAATGAGTCGAAAGAAGCAACAATACCGCGAGGCATATGATGACGATGATGATGAAGATGATGAGCACTCGCAGCCTCGGGTGCAATGCGCTCAACAGTAGTTCAATTTATGATAAAAGTATTCAACTAAAATGTTCTCTATGATTTTTTTCTGTTTGCATAATGCAGTTATATAACTGCATCTTAGTTTACCTTAGGATTCATCTGCCAATGTTACTTTATTTACAGTTATTGTCGTTTGATTTAAGTTATGCTGTAATATTTATTTAGTTTATGAAAATTAAATGCTTCTTGGTATTAGGTGTGCAATGATCATTGAATTTTGTAGTTGCATACCATCTATGCTACATTTGGTTCTTGGCTTTGATGAAATCCATGAAGAAATATTTTCAAAGTTATTTTCATTGGAGGATTAAGTGGGATGTACATCACATCATTAAAACATTGGTGTACATCACATCATTAATTGGGATTTGATTTGATCAGCTTTTAGTTGTTGGATTATGTGTCTGGGTGTTGAGTCATTATGTTTTGCTGGCTAGCCACCTGTGTCTTGGTGTTGATACAACAAAGAAGTTAACTTAAAATGAATTTTTTTCAATTTTTACATTTAATTTTTTATGAAATTATTCTATTAAGCATTTAACTTTTTATCTATATTATATATAAAGAAAACTATCCTCTTTCAGCACGTTTTTGGGTTGAACTTTTTATTCCAAAAGTACCCTTAATTATTAATTTTAATTTTAAATACAAATAACACATGTAATAAATAGATAATAATAAATTTAATGAGGAAAATTTACACACAATTCCTTATGAATTGTTCTTATTGTTAGCTAATTATAAAATAACATGTGAATTACTAATCCATGTCACTAATCGTCTCTGTTAACCCTCTTTTACCTCTGTTAACCACAAATCAAACTCACAAAAAACTAGCACGAAACAAAAACTCATGTTACTTTTTTATCAGTCGATTTTATGTGTTGTTCCCCTCAATACAACCGACAAAGATTGTCAAGTATTTTCATATCACAAAAATCAGTATTTCCATATTATAAACCAGTATTTTCATTATTATTTTATTAACATAAATTACTCGTCCTTAGCATTTGATCAATTGTAACAAATGTGAGCAAAAAATAATGGTAAAGATTGAACTTTTAATAATCTAAAAAAAGATTAGTAACAAACGTGAGCAAAAAATATCGCTAAAGATTTGACTTTAAATCCTCTAAAAAAATATTAGTAACAAACGTGAATAAAAAATAATGTTAAAGATTGGACTTTAAATCCTCTAAAAAAATATTTGCAACAAACGTGAGCAAAAAATAATGTTAAAGATTGGACTTTAAATCTTCTGAAAAAAGATTAGTAACAAACGTGAGCAAAATATAATGTTAAAGATTGAACTTTAAATCCTCTAAAAAAAGACTAGGACTCAAAATATTTTAGATAAAGATTTGTTAGCACTATATTAAATATTAATTATCAATCAGTTTCTAGGAGAAGAACATAATTTGTTGTCATTTGAGGAGGTTGAAGGATATACTCATAACTTATTTCAACATGAATTTCTAAACTCAATTGCTCAAGGAAGTATCCCACCATATATTTTAAAGGTGAAAAAAGGTGAACCTTTGATGTTGTTGCGAAACATAGACCCTAGATATGCCTTGTGTAATGGAACATGATTATTATGTCGTGGTTTATTTAAGAATATGTTTGATGTGGAAATCCTAACAGGAAGCAATGCTGGAAAAAGAGCATTTTAGCCTAGAATTAAATTAAAAACTGAGCTCAGGACCTCCCTTTGTGTTTAGTAGAAAACAATTTTCCGTTAGACTAAGTTTTGATATTACCATAAATAAGTCGCAAGGGTAGATCATTCCTAGTGTCGGAATTTATCTTCTACGACATGTTTTCAGCCATGGTCAATTATATGTAGTTTTATCAAGAGGAGTTTCATAAAATTCAACAAAAGTTCTCATTAAAGAAGGAAAAATAGAAGGAGAAGATTAAGACTTTACAAAAAATGTAGGTTTTAAAGATATAATTTTATCGTAATCATAACTATGTTTCTTTTGCATAACATGTCATTTATACATTTATGTTATAATGTTACTAATTATTAGAATAAACAATAAACAATCATTATTTTATCTTAACTTTATATGCAGACAAACTAAAATATGTTGAGTTCAAAAATAATTTTGTTATATGCCTTGACAATATTTTGTTTATAAATCAATATATCAATAATTTCCATTAATGTTTTAAAATTTTACTCAAAATTATACAAACAAACAATAAAATAATCATATGTGTTAGCACAATAGAAAAAGCGGACAGACGGGCACGATAGTGTTGCAACATACGGCAATACATGCTTCGTTTCAGACGAGCATTATCATCCTTGAACATAGGTTCAAAGGAAATGAGTTGTGGTCTAGGTTGATCCGAAACATTTCAAGGGAAGCTTTGCATCATCTTGTAGTGGAGTACAATAAAACACTTGAAATTGGTACAGATAAATCAAGATGTGGTTGTTTGAGTTTGATCACTTACGGATTACCGTGTGCGTGTATGATTGCTTTGAAGATCAAGAACGATACCACCCTCCATTTGGATGAAATTCACACTCACTGGAAGAGGTTGAAGTTCGAGTACGAGGTTGACCTGAAGCTTCATAAAGCAGACATCTCTCTGTTGCTGGAATGGGATATTCTTCAGGTATTTTTCTGAAAAATTGTGTTACTTTAGGTTCTGCCCAAGATTTGTGTTTCTGTTTTCTATACTGGTGCAATCCGGATTATATAATCCGAACGGGTAGCATTTACGCCCCATGCAAGTGCATCGGGAAGTTCCGAATTTTATATCCTGGATGTGCATTTTCATTCCGGATTATAAAATCCAAACCATATCAGTGCACAGACTAGCATGCATGTTTCTGCCTATTTTTCCAGCAACAACCCATGGCAGTTTTTTTTACACATTGTAGGCCCGGTTCAAGGACACCGATTACAACATGAAGGTGCATATGAAAGAACAATTCCGACAGTTTGTTTTATCGGAGACCACATCTATGCGTCTACCGTCAAATAAGGTCACCACCAAAGGAGATCTAGAGAAAGATAAACATAGCATTTGATCGACTAGGCGGTCCCCTTCGCTATGGTTAATTGTTGACTCCCAGGAACAACAAACACAGGGTTCACAGGCAAAATCAACATGGACAAGTAGAAAGAGTGCACGGAAAAGCAACACGTCTCATACTCCTCCTAAGCCAATTCCAAAAATCCGAAGCCAACACCGGTTTAAGTCCACATACCACACAAAGACCAAATCTCAATTTGGATGCATGACTTTATTGAAAAGGTTGAGGATGTACCTGGTGATATCCATTGTGGATTCCGAGCAGTTGCGGTCTTACGTAACCTGACTGTTGATGATCACCAACTTATCCGCTACTACCTTTACAAAGAGCTTGTCGGTGTAGAAAATGATCACTATCGGATGATGATTAATGATGACATGCGGTATAATGAGGTCTCAGACGCTCTATCCTATAGTGGTATTGGCAATGCATCACCGGATAAATGTATGACTATGCTGAATGAGTTTTCTCATCGCACAGAAATTCAACCAAACGATTGTTGTGTTGTCCATTGGGAAAGGGCGCTCGGAAACCTATTTCCCTCTATGTGGTCCACCGCCATGTTTCGATCGGTTGATGTGTCTCGCATATGTGAATAACAACCATTTTATGACATTGGATTTGAAGGATGGTTGTCTGATTCCTCCCACTTTCCCTCTTTGGAGACAACACCATCGAGAGGATTCACAATGCTGACCTGATAGATATGTCAGCCGGATGGCAGATTATAATGAGCTAAGTCGGGCGGCGGGTGTGGCGGTGATAAGAGATGACGAAGAATTGTACATTATTGAAAATCTTGATCCGGATGAGAGGGTTAGTTCTGTTGGTCCTGGTCTTGATGTGAAGGATAGTTCCATTGATCTTTCGATGCCGTAGATTAGATATATATCATTAGTTTAGTTGAAATGTATATCATTAGGTGAAATGTGTAATGATATAAATTCAACTCTTTTTTGGTATAATGATATATAAATATATATATATATATATTTATATATAATCATTTTTTGATATAATATTTAAGTTAATTGTCTTTTATACATACATATTTAATGATTTATTGAAAAACAATGATAACAACAACAATGACAGGCAAAACTACTTCAGTTCTGTGTACTGAAGATGTTCGGAATATATAATCCGGATGTATTCGGATTATATTTTCCAGATTATCGCATGAATAATTTAAAAAAAAAATAGGACGCGCGAGAATTGCATAGGGTGGAAAAAGTAATACTCATGCAAGACTTCATCAATGACCTCCTCCTCATTCTTCACCCAACCACATGTATATTTGATCCAAGCCAACACACCTTTTCGATAGCCTTTGTCTTTATCCTTTTATCTGTGTCTAAACACTACACAAACCTCCTAACCAAGCAAACACCTAGTACAGATACATACAGTAGCACATGGCATAAACATTTGAGGATAAAAACCTCCTAAAGCTTCAAATTTCATTCCTTTTAATAGGGGTGGCAAAACGGGTCCGACCGGTTTGCCCCACTATTTTAGGCGGGTTGAGTCGATGTTTTGAACTCACTTTTTAAAGTTGGCTCGGTTCGTCTCGTTGAAAAATGAGACAGACACGGGGTGGGGCGGAGTGGCACGCTTAAATCGTTGGAAACGGGGCGGGGCGAGACGGCCTGCTTAACTTGTTTTCAGTTTTAATTTTTGTTTGTTTAGGTCCTCAAACTGTTATGAAGACAACAGGAGGAGGAGGAGCAACACCACATATTCATAACTTAGATGATGATTGACTTGAAGTTGATTGACTTAGTAGAAGAATTATGTTGCTGCTGCAATTATTTTGGGACTTATTTTATGTTTTTGGATTTATCTTGGTTGTTTAGTTTATTTTGAGACTTATTTTATGCTTTTGAATTTATTTTGGTTTTTGGATTTATTTTGAGACTTATTTTATATCTTGGATTTATCTTGGTTTTTGAATTTATATATTTTGAGACTTATTTTATCCTTTTGAATTTAATTTGGTTGTTGGATTTATTTTATCATTTGTTTTATCTTGCGCATTTACCTTATTTTGTTATTACTTATGATGTTGAATTCAACACCCGCCCCGCCAACTCCCAAGTCTGCCACTAAACAGGGCAGAAGTGAGATTCAACATCTAGCATTTGAAATACTAAATCATATTATAGGATTATAGAGATGCATGATCACTTCCTTTGTAATATGATCAAAAGAATCATCAATTGAGCATTTATTTTGCATGACACTTTATTCACTGTCATGCATATCACTTTTCAAAGCAACAATACATTGGTTTCAATGACATCTCCTACTGGACTCCACCCTCTTTCTAATACTTTTATCGGAAGAGAGAATACCTACCTTTATCAGAAGTCACATTAAATCAAGCTCTAGTAGGTTTTTTTTTCATTCAAAAGGAAATGAAGGAGCTATTAATTGAGCAGCCAGTTATATCAAAAAAGGAAAGGAATCAAGTGGAATATAATGAAACAAACGTGTCTGGACAAAACCAAAATTGAATCAGCAATCCCTACATCAAAAGTCAGGTTGAAGCCAAAAATCCAAAGTGAGTTTAGACAATAACTTTTGAATGACAAGCAAGACAACTAGACAAATATATTTACCAAATTACCAAATTACCAAATCTGTCCTAATTTTTCTAAAGATGAGGGGAAAACATGGTAAATTAAACACAAATCTAAGGATGTTCAAAACCAAATCAACCTAATAGAAAAATCGTAAATCGAATCAATTCAAACTGAAACCGTAAAAAACCGCTTTTAGTTCAGATGTATTTGAATCATTTTTTAACTTAATCGCATTGTTTGGTTCAGTTTGCATAAAAAATTCAATGAAAACTTTTATAGAATGACATGTTTTTTCTCTTGTTAGGTTTCTTTTTTGTTTTTTATTTAAAAAATGTAGCTATGTGATTTAACTTGATGCATCTTGCACTTTTACAGATCTATTTATGTAAGATATAACTTAAATCATAGAAATTCAATGAAAACTTTTAAATAATGATAAAATCTTAGTCTTTTGCATTTCTTACCGAAGATGGTTACATTTTGGTCCATGTTTTTAATTTGTTATATGTTGATTAGAACATTGTTGGATGAAAATGAACATGTATTTGTTGGATGAAATTTGAAACATTGTTGAAAATAAGTTGTTTATAATTTTTTAACTTGATTTTAATGTTGGAAACAAAAAAATGCACTGTCTCGCAAAAAACCGCAACAACCCAACCACATTGGTTTGATTTTTATTTTAAAAGTCAACTGAACCAAACCAAACTACATGCTTTTTTATCTCGTGGTTTGGATGACTTTTAACCTCAAAAACGAATCAATCTGGATTGTAAACACCCCTACACAAAACAAAAAAGATGAAATGGTATTTATGGGGTCTTAGAGATATTGAGAGAGGGCCTAAAGAGAAACGTTATTCTCATGGTTAGGTAACAGAAAAATGATGTTACCACATCCAAAGTTACCGGGAAACACCACAAAATTACCAATATAACCACATCGACAGTTAACCGTTGATTGATTTTAACCTACCGATAAAATTTATGATTTCATGGCGTTTCTTAGCATTGCGTGAAGTGGGAAAAACAATTTTATAGTGAAAACTAGAGGTAATGGGCCAAAGGATAAAGGCCCAGTGTTTAATTTGATACCTAAGGGGGCTATTAAATGCAAAAGAGGTAGATTTGGGGACTAAAATAAAGCAATGGAAAATTGGGTGGGGGGTGTCAAAACTGAGCAATTGTAAAATTTGGGGATTAAAACTGCATTTTTGCCAAATAATTATTGAATTTTGCTGGTGCATAAACTTCTGTAAACCTCCTTTTGAGCATGGTATAGAATAACTGTTTTCTTTTCTTCTAACAAAGAGAGTAAAATAAATAGAATGCCTAATTTAAGTGCTTATGTACATGAATCAGTTAGTACTTTTAAATTGATTTTTTTTCTTGGGTTCAGTATGGCTTGTTTGTGGACGCGTTAGAATTTTTTTGGAGATTTTCTTTTTTTCGTCCTACTAACTTTTCATGTGTTTTTCAAATTTACCATTTTACCTTTGTTCGAATTACATGATATAAACCGTATTTTACGTTTTCCGGGTTATAGAATACAAATTGTGTTTACCCAGTTTTGTTCATAATCAACTCAAATTGTTAAAATAACATAATTTAAAATATACAACAGAATTTAATAATTCATTAATTTTTTTAATTGAACATGATTTCATAATACATTTACATTAACATAACACTATGTAGTACAAAAGGTTGGCTACTAAAACTACATATGTAGCAAAAGAAGATGGAGGGAGAAGACATCTCTTCCTTAGATGATACAAGGTCTTTGTTGGCTTTTGTCTGGAAGGCCAACATTGAAAATTGACATTATAACCACCCCAAAAGAAAAATAAGAAAGAAAAAACGAGAATGTTAGTTGAAATGAAAAATTGTGAAGAATGAAAGACTATTTATAGAAAGAACCTTCAACAGTTGTCAAAGAGTAAAAAATGCATGAAATCGATTAACCTTGTTGACCAAACAATTGTCCATAATTTTGGACATTTCAGATTACATAATTTGATATTATTTTTCACATAGTTTCTGATTGTATAATCTGAGATATGTCTGGACCATGTAAAATTTGTGCTTTGGAAGGTTTGACACATTTTAGATTATATAATCCGCACCAATCAAATGCATGATTATTCTGTGGTCCATGTAACATCGTCGGTTTCTATTGTCAACGACGCAAAAAAAATATATAAATTGACGTATTTGGTTAATTTCCAAACCACATCACACAACCATGAACATCTATTTAGTAGATATAAACAATAACCTATCTAGTTGTTTACTACAATAGAGGGAAACATAATCTGATTAAGGTTCACGTTGATATCGCACTATTTAGTTTGAAGGATCAGTTGGACCAAATTAATAGTTGTCTTAACCACATAAACACAATAAGGGCGGACAAAGTTAAGTATCATCGTTCGTCAATGATGTTCAATTCACTTAGATGAAGCTCCGAAGTGGAAATGATGAAAGAACCATGTTCTATATATTTGGTTACTATAGTTTGAAGGGGCCAATCAAATTAGATGCTTCCTTGATCATATATATTTTTTGAAATTTAGAACGTTTGATTCTACTCAAAACTTACGAAGAATACGAAGAAATCAGAATTTACATAAAAATGCCATTTAAGAAATTTGTTTTACTAATCCATGATCTTGTTTGTGAATTAAATTGAAGTTATGTATTTCGTGGTTGAGTTATGATGATCGAAAGAGAACAAAAAAGTTTGTATTCAATCAAAGCAAGAATTTAATGGAGGGAAGGATTGTGTACACTCAACAGAAAACTGTAATGATAGTAGTTATAAAACACATGCACACACCTATAACCTAAGTAATTGAGTGTACAATATATACTCTCTTCCCTTCGTTTCAAAATACATGTCCAATTTTTGCAATGTGCACTATTCACTTGACTTATTTTAACCATACATTTTAACTAATTTATAAATACAAATATTAGCATGTAAGATGTCGTGCGATTTGTCTCGACAAATATTTTCAAAATATTAATTTTTTTATAATTTTTTACTTTAGATAATTAAATATAATAACGGTTCAAATTATGCATTGACATATATGAAGTGGTTGATTTGAACATGTATTTTAAAACGGATGAAGTATATAATAAATACGTGTGCTGCTGTGGGATGTAGGTGCCAAACTCTCAAGAGTCTTGTACCACACAGTTGAAAATAGGCTGCAACTAAATTGGTCTAGTTAAAGGAATACTTACCTACCAAAACGGGCTATAGTATAGTGTATGGAAGGATTCAAAATCCCGTTTGTTAGTTAATACTATGTTTTACCTTCTACCCCAACCTAAAACGGCCGTTTAGGAGAATAAAAGAGAACCTTCTTCTCTTAATTAACAGCAAGTGAGATTATGCAATAGAATAAAATAGTGAAACAAAGATACCCTTCGTGCTACGAAAGGAAACACTCAAGTTAAGATAAGGTTAGGACTTCAACCACTTTGTTCTTACCAACTCAGGTTTGGTTTGGCTAATAGTAAAAGCTTAAACACTTTTGAGCCAAACTAAGAACAATCTTTAGTTAGTTCTTAGTTTAGTGTCAAGAGAATGTATGTAGCACTTAACTTTATACAATACACATAGTGTAAAAAACTTTCGTGACAAGAAATTATTAAACTCTTTAACTTACGGTATACTAGTAATAACAAATATTTTTATTTTTTATTGGTAAATTAAAAAGGCCAATTTTATTTAATTTTTTCACAATACAAACTAGAGGGCCCAAATGAAGACGAGTTTAAGTAATTGGAATCACAAGCAGTGAAGCAATTAATTAAGCAAATAGTTTTCTCTCAAAAATAAATAAAATAAGCAAATAGTTTTGTCCCTAATAGATGATATAAGTGACATAAATATTCTACATATAAATAAATATAACAAATAATTTTGCTGTCACCATTAGTAAGTAATCATCTAGGTCAAATTGAACCGACCTGTTTTAATACCAAATATAACACCTCATATACAATTTTTTTTTTAGAAATATATAGTTTCGGTGACCTTGATATTAAAAAAAAATCAACCATACATATGTTTCTTATGTTCGGCATTCCTTCATGTTCTAAAATCACATTTGATACATAACATTTTAGAGTGATATATATTATTTCTTCTCTTAGATCGTCCAGAACATAACACCCATATTAGATGCTTAAATAGGTTCCCTGTATCCACATCTTCATTTTATGGTAATACTTAATAATCACAAATTTTCTCCTTCTCGGACACCTTAATTTTTTTTATTAAATAGGTCTCACAAACAATTCTATATAATTATATCAACAAAATTTATCTATTTTATTATGATTTGTGAAATGAGAAAGAGATAGAGAAAAAGTATTTCCATAGCTGTCATTCTTCACTAACACCCAAAATACTTAATATTGTACTAAATATATGAAGCATCGAGCATTTTGGACGGTCTTATCAATCTCTAGAATCACAATAGATGTTTTTTTTTTAAAGAACAATCACAATAGATGTTATTACACTCATTTAATAAACTCTTTATGAAATGAGTACTTTGTTGGACCTACCCCCGATAAATAAAATTGTCAAAGCCGTCTCTTAGTTACTTAACTTGTGGTGCTTCATAAAATTCTCCCATTTATTTTTCTTTTGATGTACAACCCCGCAATTTTTTTTCTCTATATTGGACGGAACAAGGTTTTATTTCATCTTATAAGTCAATTTTAGAAGAGTGGATTATACCACTTGCTATCAGATCACACATTCACACTCTAGATATAACTCCGGTCATACACACCACTTGCTACCAGGTCACAATCCACTCGAGTCATGAAAATTTTGTATAGATTAGTGATGGATAGTTCTCGTCTAACATAAGCAACTTTTAGCATAGTTTTTTTTTTGTTGCTGTTAATTTTATGTTTGGGATAAATCTTCGCCTATGTCATTGTTTGTTTAGAACAATTCAGACTTACTAAAATTCTTGGATGAACATGACACAAATGCTCACGATTGGTTGGTCGTTGATTTTACATAGTTGAAAACTGGCATTAGTTGGACCCAACAATGCCCCACAATGCATGTGCACCATGTGTTTATGGAAATTATCATCACAATTCTCAACCTTTGCTATGTCAATAAATATATGCATAACATAACAATTAATAGTATGCAATATGTATAAGTATACATGTTACTGTTCTGTGATTAGAACAAAATGATTTTTATAAGAAAAAAATGGAATAGTCCTATGTTTCTTTGTGATGTGTCATTTGTCTTTTTCTTTGTGACCAAAACCCACGTGAGTATCCTCAACTGGTGTAGATTTGCACAAAAATTGGTTTTAAAAAATCCTGTTTTCTTATAGAATTGGTATATGCTATTTTGAGACAATAGTCTTGATACTATTGGTTGTGTAGCAAGTGATCACTACATTTAACAATAATTGAATTGGAACAATCTCTAGCAGAAGGACAGATCAGCTTAAGTAAGACATATGGGTCAAGTTGAAGAGGACACACTAACAAGTTGATTTATAAATATTTCATTTTCAGAGGCATTGATATTTGATACTATATGCTAAGTTAACTAATAATTGTTTCTAAGTTTCTATACGTCACCAAGAGAAAATAAAGACCATGTTATGTATAAGTTTGAGAGAATTTACAGGGTCTTGTTTTATTTAATGGCCTAGCTGGCCATCCCACAAATTAATAGTCCAAATATATCATAGATAAATTAAAAATATTATTGTAGATTTGGATTGTTTAGAGTGAGTTAGACACGTTTAGACCGTTAGTTCAAAATCAGATAATTCATATTTTAATGTAAATTTTTAATTTTTTAAAATCCAATTCATTAAAATTGAACTTTGAATCGTTTGATTTTATCCAACGGTCTAATTATAGCTAAATGTATGCAATGCCAACAATGTCACCAAACACATCACATATTCTATCATTATATAAAGCATTCATATAGATATCATCTTTGAATAACTAAATTTGAAGGTCCTACCACTTACATGTCACAAGAATGGAAAGAGTAGTTATTGTTGTTGAAAAGAGAACACATATACTGTGCAGACACATGTAAAAATAGAATGAGAATGGAAAGTTATTAACATATATAGAAAAGACCAAAGGTAAGTAATGGTTATCTATGTAGAATTAAAAATTATCATGTTATTCAATTCCCACATGGAAAACAAATAATCAATTATGTGCCTTGTGCAACAACCCATGCTTTTTTTTAGTATTTTTGTTTTCTTTGTACTTTTTTATCTTTTCTTTTTCTTTTCTCTTTATATAAATCTCATTTCTATCTCAAATAGTGAATGAACTTTAATTAAATATAAATTATTTAAGATAATTTGAGTTTTAAATTCTAACTAAAACAAAGTTTAACTTGACTTTATTTATTTTTCGACTGAAATTCAGATTACCTGTTCCCTACCAAAACCGGATGATTTTAAAAAGATAACCCACTTCTTTTTTGAGAGAAACCATAAAGCCAAGTCTATTTATTTTTAAGCACTCTTCACTCATTGTGTACTCCCAAGTCCTAATCAAACTCTCCAGTCTACAATGGAAAAACATATCAACATGGAAAGTGATGCTGATGACACTTCTAGCACACCCTCTTTCTCCTCCTCCACAACAACATGTACTTCATCAAATTCAGATACATGCACCAAACAAGATCACATCAAAGCCTCTTCAAAGGAGAGTAAGAAAAGGCAGAGAAGTGAAGTTGAAAATATTAATAGCACACATCCAACCTATAGAGGAGTAAGGATGAGAAATTGGGGTAAATTTGTGTGTGAGATTCGTGAGCCAAAGAAAAAATCAAGAATATGGCTTGGAACATACCCTACAGCTGAAATGGCAGCTAGAGCACATGATGTAGCTGCTTTAGCTATAAAGGGTGATTCAGCATACCTTAATTTCCCTGAATTGGCACAACAACTTCCAAGGCCAATAAGTACTTCTGCAAAAGATATTCAAGCTGCTGCTGCAAAAGCTGCAAACACTGCATTTGTATCTGAACCAAGACAAGAGGAACATGTCTCATCTTCAAGTTCAACATTTACCAATGATGATGCTACATTGTTTGATTTGCCAGATCTTTTTCCTGATGATGGAAACAATGGACTTTGTTCTTATTCTTCAAAAAATTCTTCTTGGTATTTATGTGCAGTTGATAGTGGATTTAGGCTTGAGGAACCATCTTTTTGGGAGAAATACTAGTGCTTGTTTTTTACCAAGTAAAAAAAAAAAATGTAACATTCATAGTTTGTTCTATTTTTTAGTAACATCATTTGCATATTTTACAGATTCTTCACAAAGAATACAATTTTGTATGTAATTAAAGGGTTTGTCTCATTTAGTTATGCTGCAGTGATTTGGTTAAAATTGGTAACAAAGAAATTTTCAAAGATAACTTTTTTGTTTTCCTTTTCTGGTGAATAATGATGTAAGATAAGCAAAGAGTCTAATCTTTGGTGAAGTAATAATCAAGTTAAACATGTATTGATTTGGAAGATAAACAAGCATCTTCTCTTTAATTTTGTATCCAATATGCATTGTCATAGAGTTGACTTAAACACCATCCTTAAAGTCGATTACATTGAATAACCATCTCTTTTTAACTTTTGGTTAAAAATGACATCTAATACTTGAGGTGTGAGAAGTGAAGAAAACAGATAAAATAAGAGGATAAAGTGTGGTAGCTGGTAATGTGACATAAAGGAAAAAAAATATAAGGCCAACCAATTTATCAAAAACTAAAAAAGTTATAAGGCTTAAAGAACACTTATCTAGTTATTTATATTGTTCTACTCATTAAGGAACCCCTTACAATACATCTATAATGAAATTCAAATCCATAACTTTGTGAGATATAAGTTTTTTACTTGCAAACTGAACTAATTTGTTGACACCTCGAATATATATGATATTCAAGAGTTAAAATACTATGATTATGTCTATAAATATGTGTTCAGAATCATTATACTTATGTTATATACATGTAAGAAAATATATATGAGTAGGAAAAAATGTTAAAAGAAAAATGAAAAAATCGAATTTGCTACCTTTTTAGTCTACCTACGCAATTCTATTCGACACCTTTCTTAAGTAAAATGATCTTGCACCTTGCACACATATCTTTTTACCATTAGATCAATAAGTCACAATATATCTCATTTAATTTAATGGTGAAATTTATTGATCAAATGATAAAGATTAGCTTGTGGATAATGCAAGACTTGTCTCACTTACACACCGTAAAATTGACTAAAAAATAAAGTATAAAAAAGTTAATTTGAAAACCAAACAATGTTCTCAAAACAATCGATAACATTTCCCTAAATTTTATATGCCAAACCTAAAGAAGTCAATGCCCCATTTTCCATCCCCACCATCCAAAATACCTCCCATCTCTATTCCTCACTTCAAGGAGTCTTTTCTTGCCCTCTTCGTCCCTACAGATCCCTATGCTCGCGGGGGACTTCATCAACATTTTTTTTTCTCTCAATAAAATTGGCAGCAAAAGTTTAATCATACAATAGATGAAAAAGTAATAAATTATTATGATTCAAGTGAAACAATAAACATGTTATACGAAATAAATTTATACATATATTATGTGAAAAGGACAAATAAATGTAACATATAAAATACTACAGTAGAAACTCTTTAAATTAATACTCGGTAAATTAATAAACTCTCTAAAATAATAAATTTATCCGGTCCCGACTTGGGCCAGTGTAAAAATTTGAATAATTCGATAAAATAATAAGATAATAATTTTTTGGGAGATCCCTTTATAATTTTCGGTCCCAAGAAAATCATAAATTAATAATTCATAGAAACTGAAAAAAAAAATATTACACTTTGTTGAAATATGATTCAATAATTGTTTGTTTTCCTTTAAAGTTCAAGTCTGTTTGGAGCTCATCTCTAACTTTTCTTATTGCATCCAATAGCTGAGGTGTTGTATTTTTGTATTGTATCATAAAGTTGTGAAGAGTGTTCGACGCCATAAGTGCTTCCTTTCGCGTAACAGGCTCCAAAGACACCGTATCATCTTCGTCGTCATCCTCTGCATTGTTGCCAGTGAATGATCAGCTTGTAGCCTATAAAACAAACCAGTTTCATCCATATTGAAAACATCTTTCATAGGGAACTAATCAATTTTCTCTCGAATCGATACCAATTTCTGTTCCATGTCTTGTACATCAACAAACCCACTCTCGCCAAAACGACGAAATGACTTTATGCCATGTCGGTGCTTGAATTTCCCAAGCCATCCTGTAGAGAAGTTAAAATCTGAATCATCATGAGGGTACAAGAGTTTCATTGTATCTCTTGCCTTCTGCAAAATTAATTCTCCTGTGATATTCACACGTTCTTGATGCTGTAGAAACCACTCATAAACAACCTTCTCCATGTCAGGATATTTTGCTGGTTTGTGTCTTTTGATCTCCGCTCTTCCCTTTTCTATTTCAGCAGAGAGATAGTCATTTGACCGCTTAAGTGTGTTTGATATTGTTCCTTGACTAACTTTCAACTGAAATTTTCCCTCAAGCCATCTCTGCAAGTCTTTTTATGTGCTTACAGGATTATCTCTCTTGTACTCGCACAACTCCTTACGTATTTGATCTGACATAATTGATTTTGCAACATCTTTTAGATGAGAAGCCATCTCGTGAGTGAGATATGGTTTGAATACTTTTAACATATTCATGTAATTTATATATGCCAAACTTGCTTAAGAATACATTGAACATTCCACTTGTTTACATTTACTATACACTTCAAAAGTCAAAAGTCATATTTCCAATGGATATGAATACAATATTTATTAATTTACATTGAGTCCCAAAATTTGCTACAACATAATTCTAAGAGACATAGACTAATTTGCCTTTTTGTTTGGTATGTACAGTATAATTACTTAAAAACTCTTTAAATTAATAATTATTAATTTATCGATAAATTAATAACTCTCTAAATTAATAAATTTCTCCGGTCCCGACATTATTAATTTATAGAGTTTCTACTGTAGAAATGTATATATTTATATGTTTTAGTAAACCAATATGGGGTCCTCACAAGATAGAGGGTTCTATAGGGACGAAAAGAGCAGTCAACATCTTTACAAAATCGATTTTGTAAGAATTGAGTTAAATTCAACTTAAATTCTAATATGGTGAGATCCTCGTGGGTATCATGCAGTCCTATTGAGCCACACCGTAGATGTTTTATTTTGAACATAATTGAGATGTGTTAAGAGTTTCATAAGATGTTGTGAAAGTGACTCAAAATTGGAGTTTGGAGGCAAAAATGATGTTTTCTGGAAAAGGAAAAATCGGGGCCCGAATGGATCTGTCCGGGGCCCGAATTTGGTTGCTGTTGGACGCTTTTCTTGCGGCAAAAATCGGCGCCCGAATGGTAAAATCGGGGCCCGAATTTGCGCGCAGTGGATATTTCAGAAACGTATTTTTGGGCCAGATTTGTTACGATTTGTTACAATTTTATGGGAGTTATTTTTACTATAAATATAGGCTTTACATCAGAGCAAACCTTGAGATAGAGGAGGCTGAAACAAGGTTTAGAAAGACAACAACAAAACTAGGGTTTGTATAGAATTTGCCTCTTTGGAACAAACACTAGGGTTTGGGGGTTGATTCACCTTAGGAAACACTATTAAGATTGAGTCTCTTGGTTACGGGAAGAGATTGAGACTTTGGGTAGAATTAGGCGGGAGACTTATTCTTGTAACCCATTGATATCTCTTTTGTAAGGTTACTCATCATTATAGTGGAACGGAGGGCTGCTCTCTCCCCCAGATTAGGTCAATTTGGACTGAAATGGGTAAACAAATTCTTTTGCGTTCTCTCTTCTTTTCTCTCGTTGTTTTCTACTTTTGTTAGTGATTATAACTGTTACCCACTTGTATTGGTTGCTTGATTATTCCTTTCTCCACACATCAAGTATTTATTGGTGTGATTTTTTCATCGAATTTGCAACAATTGGCGCCCACCGTGGGGCAAGGATCAAAGGATAATTAAGTACCATGTGTTTGAAGTGGGATATTGAGAAGTTTACCGAAGATAACGATTTTGGGTTATGGAAGGTAAAGATGGAAGCGGTGTTAATACAACAAAAGTGTGAGAAAGCTTTGAAGGGTGAAGGTGTGTTACCAGTCACCATGTCACGAGCAGAGAAGACCGAGATGGTGGACAAGGCCAGGAGTGCCATTGTCTTGTGCCTCAGGAATAAAGTTTCGAGAGAAGTAGCAAAGGATACAACCGCGTCATCGATGTGGTCAAAGTTCGAATATTTGTATATGACAAAGTACTTGACTCATTGGCAATTCCTAAAGCAACAACTCTACTCATTCAAGATGGTGGAGACAAAGACCGTCATGGAGCAACTTACGAAGTTCAACAAAATCATTGGTGATTTGGAGAACATTGAGGTGCGTCTTGAGGATGCGGGTGCTCTGATGGTGTGGTGTTGTTTGGAGGATGAAGAAGGTGATGTTGGTCACCTTGGGATTGATGCCTAGTGGAGCGGTGGTCGTCTGGAGAGACGTTAAACACTCAACATCAGCCTGGAGAGGCGGTGGTAAGAATACTCATGATCAGTCTGGAGAGGCGGAGGCAACAATACTCATGATCTACCTGTTGAGGTGGAGTTTCAAGGTTGAAGACATAGTGGGATGTACGCATTTGCTAGTTGAGGTTGAGTACGCTCAGCTTGAGGTGGGGTTGAACACACTGGTAATGGTACGGCTATGAAGGACCTTGGGTGCTATGCTCTATGGTGAGCAAAGGGGCAATGATCTACCTGTTGAGGTGGAGTTTCAAGGTTGAAGACATAGGAGGGATGTACGCATTTGCTAGTTGAGGTTAAGTACGCTCAGCTTGAGGTGGAGTTGAACACACCGGTAATGGTACGGCTATGGAATACCTTGAGTGCTATGCTCTATGGTGAAAAAGGGATTTCTTCATGAGGTTGAAGAATGTATAGCACGACTTGCGTACTCTAAAAAAAGGCCAAGGGTGATTGGATGCAAGGAGACCTTCAAGGAAACGGGAGATGTCCTGTGTTGAAGATGTCATGGTGAATGCTTGTGGAACTACCTAAAATTCCTAACGTAGTTGGACTGCAAGGACCTTCGAGAAGGCGGAAGACATTCCGATGGCTGAAGGGGTTGAGGTGTGTACTTGTGGATTACTCTAAAAGCCAAGGGTGATTGGGAACAAGTAGATCTTCAAGGAAGCGGGAGATGTCCTGTGTTGAAGAAGTATGGTATACTCTTGTAGAACTACCTGAAATTCATAGTGTAGTTTGATACAAGGATCTTCGAGAAGGCGGAAGACATTCCGATGGCTGAAGAGGTTAAGGTGTAAACTTGTGGAGCTACTTGGTGTAGTGGGAAGCAAGGGAAAGAGCAGCAAGGTGGTTGATGGTTTGACATCATCACTAATTTGGAGTCAAGGTGGAGATTGTTGTGAAAGTGAGTCAAAATTGGAGTTTGGAGGCAAAAATGATGTTTGCTGGAAAAGGCAAAATCGGGGCCCGAATGGATCTGTCTGGGGCCCGAATTTGGTTGATGTTGGACGCTTTTCTTGCGGCAAAAATCGGAGCGGCAAAAATCGGCGCGGCAAAAATCGGCGCCCGAATGGTAAAATCGGGGCCCGAATTTGCGCGCAGTGGATATTTCAGAAACATATTTTTGGGCCAGATTTGTTACAATTTGTTACAATTTTATGGGAGTTACTTTTACTATAAATATAGGCTTTGTATCAGAGCAAACCTTGAGATAGAGGGGGCTGAAACAAGGTTTAGAAAGACAACAACAAAACTAGGGTTTGTATAGAGTTTGTCTCTTTGGAACAAACACTAGGGTTTGGGGGTTGATTCACCTTGGGAAACACTATTAGGATTGAGTCTCTTGGTTACAGGAAGAGATTGGGACTTTGGGTAGAATTAGGCGGGAGACTTATTCTTGTAACCCATTGATATCTCTTTTGTAAGGTTATTCATCATTATAGTGGAACGGATGACTGCTCTCTCCCCCAGATTAGGTCAATTTAGACTGAACTGAGTAAACAAATTCTTTTGCGTTCTCTCTTCTTTTCTCTCGCTGTTTTCTACCTTTGTTAGTGATTATAACTGTTACCCACTTGTATTGGTTGCTTGATTATTCCTTGCTCCACACATCAAGTATTTATTGGTGTGATTTTTTCATCGAATTCGCAACATAAGAGATGAGATATGATTTGAAAATGTGTTTATAAGTGAGGATAATTTTTACCTTACAATTTGTATATAAACACATTTCGTGGTCATATATCATTTATAAGTAAAACTCTTAACATAGTAAAATATATTTTTTTTCTCACAAACTGTGTATATGAATTGAATCTATATTAATTTATCGAATTACATAAACAAACATTCCAATGGGAATTACTCACAACTCCAACATTTAGACGGACACGGACAAATAAAAAAATTAAAAGAGAAAATGACTAAGTAATGTGACAAATTTATTTATTTTTGATTTTTTGATTTACATTTTTTAGACAATATTTATTTTTTATTTTTTTATTTACATATGTACACCTAAACGCCCTTTAAAAATATGTAAGACTTATAACATTCCAATATTTTGGGCCTACATGTATTTTTGTAAATGCAATAATCGAAATAGGAAAGCAATAATTGCGTAAGCATGACTCCAATATACAAAATGTTCAGTCATTATATACCGGGGCAAGATGTATGCATCGACTCATGATTACGTGGGTCACTTAAATTTAAACGAAGGATTGATTAGTGTAAAAAAATGTTTTTTTTTAAAGGGAAAGTAGTGTAATAAAAACTATTGATAGATTAGTGGCTAAATAGATACGAAATGACATACAATTTTTTTTTTAAAATATTTTTTAATTAAGATAACAAATGTAAAATTGAGATAAAAAAAAATTATAAACTATAGATCACTTTAATCATATAGATCAAATGCACCAATTATTTAATGAATCCCTTTGATAAATGAGTATGCATTAGTCAAACAATAAGAGGTAGTAGACTCTTAAAACATGACCAATCAAAAATTTAATTTTATTTGAAAAAAGTGAAAAATATTTAGTTTAGGATAAAGCTATACGCATGAGAAGCACCCCTCTTTTTTCTTTAACTTTTTTTAAATTGTTTTGGTTGGAAAGATATACATGTGAGAATAAATGCATCATGTAGTAATCATGCCTTTATCGATTTGCTTATACATTAATCAATCAAATACGTTGTGCTAATATTAATACCCAGAAGGATCATCTCGAACATATTCAAATTAGTTAAGCATCACTTTTTGCATCATGATTAATCATTAGAAAATTAGTTATTCTCATTCTGTATAGACACACATGTAGGTGCCCAAAGAAGGCGACAATATCATCTAACCAAAGAAAAAGTATATAAATTAGCTGACCCTAGACATTGTTTTTCTAATAGTTAGTGCAAAATGATATCACACTCACTATGAGAAAAGAGTAAGAGAAAGAGAGAAGAGACCTCACTATGAAGTAATATCTCCTTTAATTTGACAAAAGAAGAAGATATAATTGAACACGATTTGTAGTGCCATTGGCCATTGTATTTTAATGTAACAATCGATTTTGGGATTCAAACTACAATGATTATAACTTCCAACTTTTCTTCACATAAATTATGCATATTTCATATGTCATTCAAGACTATTATATCGTTAGCACTTAGCACGCAAATATATAAGAAACTTGGAAAGAACACGACAAACTGTGGAATTAAGTTATCCGTGAGAATTACTCTTTTTTCTTTTATGATTATGACAAGTAAAGATAGAATTATCTTTTTCCTCCATCCGTCTTGTAATAGATGACCTATTTGACAATATGTATCATTGACCTAATATATTTTGACCATATTTTTCTACTAATATACAAAAATAAATAATATCATGTAAGATGTTGTTGGATTCGTGTCGATGAATATTTATAAAATATTAAATTTTCATAATTTATTCTAGTAGCGAATTTAAGATATTAAAGATAAAACATATGTACTGGTATGTGTAACAGAGTCAACTCTATTGGTATTTGTGACAGAGTCAACTGATAGCATGTCAGAGCACTTGTATATTATCCATTGACGATGATCTCACATTAGCGAACTCAATTTCTTACGGATCTGGGTTGAATCCTTATATACATCGGACCAACTTACATTCTAAAAGTAGATTAAGTATGATCATAATAACATTATTGATTATGTGAGAATTGTTTTTTATAGGAAAAAAAATTAATAATTACTTATAGTTATATTAAAAACGTGAATGAAATGAAACGAATTATAATTTTAAAAGTAGTAAGCAGCATGACAAGAACCTTGATCCTTGGATGTTACTAGCTAAAATCAACAAATTATTGGAAATGAGGTTAGTCCAAAACGGGTGAGAAGTTTGGCTTCATGTGTTGGCTTTTTCTTTGTAGTATTACAGTTTTGGAGAATAACACATACTAGTATATATTTTATTGTTTAGCGATTATCATCTTAATTAAAATACAGCAAAATAGTTTCATAATGTCAAATTCCTTTGAGGTGAATTAGAGAGACATGTATGAAAAAGTATATCATATATCTAAAATATGACATACATGGCGTCAAAATTTGCATAGGTGAAAAATTATAACTCACATTTTATTAATCGATGATTTTTATTTTTTAGGACCATGGATAAAGAAGTAAGAACAATGAAGCATATCCTAGGGCATTAAGAAGCCACTTTTGGTCAAGTTCTGAATTTTCAGAAATCAGAAGTTTTCATTAATAGAAATGTGGCCGCAAACTAGATATGATGGCCTCCCCTAGTGCCACTGGATGTCAATGCTTGCTTAGGAATAGTCATATATGAAAGTACTTGACACTTCCATCTATGGTGGACATAAGCAAAAAAGTTTTACACAATTTTATAAAGGATTGTGTTTGGCAGAATATTAACTCTTGGAGTGAGTTTTCTTTTTCACAAACTGGTAATGATGATAAAGCTTGTACTTTATGAGCGTATTTTACATTCTTACCTCTTTAGGGATGTGATCTAGAGAATTGTGAACTTTTTTGGTAGGGTTCAAGTAAAAATGGCAATCATTTTGTTGATTTATTTTCGTGGGACAAGCTATCAGTTAGTAAATCAAAGGGAGATAAGGATTTTCACAATCTACTCGTAGTAAAGCAATGTTGAGCATATGTGCTTCGTATCATAGCTGCGTTAGTGATGATAATGTGAGAATTGAATTTAGCTTGATGGTGAATATTGAAGCGTCTCACATTGTCAAGGTTTTTTTAACTGTGTTTAATGGCAAGAGTTAGGTTTGGTTGTTCACTTGAGTGAAAAAGGTTCTTTTTTGACAAAGAATCATACTCCCATATATATATAATATAATATTTAATGTAAATATTTAGTCCAGTTATTGTAGCTTTCGAGTCATAGACACTCACATGTGAAAATTGAAATGATAACGAAAAAAAGTGGGGATGATCTTATTATTATTGTTCTGTTATCTTTATTATTATTGTCGATGGCGAAACTTTTTAAGGTCAAGGTAGACCACAACCTACCCCAAAAAAGATTATTTTTTTATATAAGGCAACACCTTAAAATCGTTGCCTAAAGTAAAATAAATGAAATTTTTTCATTTGACAACAATTCTTTCTCAAGCTCCGCCCTAATATGTGCTTAAGCATCTTCATGTTATGGGCAATCGAAGTCCATTTAACACTTCTTATGAGATTGAAGTTTCAACAAAAGGGAGTTGATTGCCTTGCAACTTTTCTCCATTGCCCTTATAAGTGGGAGCAAAATGTTGACATTGATGCTATATGGTGGTGGGATCCATCAATACTAGTGAGCTGAAATGTGATAATAACTACATGACACTTTTCACAATAAATTTTGTATCTTTGATGATCCTACGACTCCCACTAAAGGAACAGCATATTTGTACAGTGTAAAATAAAATAAAAACTGAGGATGCTTAATATAAATGTAGCCCCAAGATTTGTATAGCAATAGTACAATATTGACGGTAAATAACACGAGCAGTAGCACCTGCTAATGGAATATTGCAATAATTAGAAAATCCTTTTTTTTTTTGACAAAAAATATTTAACATTCCACTTAAAAATCAAATAATGGGAATATTGTTGCTTTACAGTTTAATTAATATGATTTTTAATGAATTTACAAGGGTCTTATAAATCTAAAGGATAAAGGGTTCTCTTAGAACAGACAGGGACTTTGGATTGAAAAAGGAGGACAAGATTCAGTTTCATTTTTTCCTTTCACGTTCTAAAGAAATGCATCTGATGCTTGTCTGTAAAATCATGAATTATTTGTATGCTTTTGATGCAAGTTTTCTCTTGAATTCATTATAATAATGCCAAATACCACATTCTAAAAACACTTGTTTTGAATACAAAGCTTATATATAATAACTTAAAACTAAAGCTTATTCTTTTTTTATTGTGAAAAAGAACTAAGGCATATTCTTTGAACTTATGACGAAAGCTCACATGAGGAATCAAAATTAAAGTATTTTTCCCATCCCAAAGTACTGGAAATAAGTAAAGCCTTCACTATGATTAAGAGAGAACTTTTTTTTTTCTTTTAGAAGAATTGTAGTACGGGGAGACACCCATTGAAACTGTGTAACTGATACCTTTCCAGCTATTTAATTGTTCTTTGTTGTTAAAATCAATAAGCTCAATCCTAGTTTGGGTGAGATCTCATACTATGATGACATTTCTCATTGCATGGCCTGATTCAATTTCCATAAATTTCGATAGCAATTAAGAAAGAAAAAAAATGCAAAATAGGAGCATCTGTTGTTATCTTTAGATCGTTTGCCTCGAGACTTTTGCAACTAAAATCATATCATTAAATAAAAAACAGTTCTTGTATATTATACAACATCTGCTATATCTATGAGAACGTACATTCTTAGCTAATCCTAATTCAACATTTTGTATTGGCTAGGCTATAAAAAATAAATTGAATATAGAGATTAGGAGAAATTAATATGAACACGTAGACGAAAAAAGTTGTATGCTTTTCATTCATCTTTCATTGCAAGTTCATGCCTCTTTTTCTGTCCAATTTCCACAAGTAGAGTTAAGAGAGCCTCGCATACCTGTGATGCATCTCCTTCGGTAAGATCATCATTTAGCGACGAATAAACCATCCAAGCATGGTCTAATTTTCGTTTAGGTCGCACCACAACAGATCCAGGAACTTCTGCATCTCGGCAAGTCACAAGCCCATCACTCTTCTCACCATACCTCACCTGCAGTAACTGTGCACAAGCAGCCATAGCAGCACCTAGGGGCATCACCACAGGGAGCTTTGTACTTTCACCAGCTGAAGCAACCATGGGTAGTTCAGCATGAGCAACATGAGATAGCGTGGCTAAAACAGCAGGTGAAATGCCAGCTTCAGTGCGAAAGGAAACAACAGGGACTTCTTCTGGCAAATGATGCTTCTCTAAAAACTCCCTCCGCCTTTCATATGTCAAGTCTTCTAAGGCTCTCATGTCTCCCTTGATAAATCAATGGTAAATTGTAGATGGTAAGTTATATAATGCAAGACATTCACATAACTAAAAGATACTGACTGCGACCAAAAACAATCATGTACTCAAGTAGCATATATAAAAACAATAGATACAATGCAAAACCTATAGGAGAAAGCAAGCTTAATGTCACAGAAATGATAATGTTACATTAGATGAGTTCACACAAGACGGAATAGGATTTAAAATACAATCATTAGATAGAAAGAGAGGGTAGCTTCCACAGTATAAAAGATCGTAAAGTCTCGTCGTAGATGATTTAGGCATGTGAAGAGAAGACCGATAGAATAACTGGTAAGAAGAGTTAACCAGATAGATAATAATAGGTAAAGGTGGACGAAGATCAACGAAAATTATAGAACAAAACCCCTGAGGAAGACTTAGAGCAAATAGTCTATCTTTGCACCAAATATATCATGACTTTATGGCATTAATTGATGGCTACATATGGCTGAACCAACCTAGTGAGAGAAGACTTAGTTCTTTCTTTCACTTCCTAACTAAGAGCTAAGGAAATGTTAATCTACATCAAATTACCAATATATTTGGTGGTACATGGAATGGCGTATTCTGTAGAATGAGGGTTCCTATGTTTGATAGAAGAAATAAAAGCAAAAACAATTTGATTCCATTTCATGACTAATTGCATAGAATGATAGAACCATGAAATAAACATCATAACCTTGTAAAGAGGTAGAATTGATTCCAGCTCCACAGAATGAGATTGAATTGTTTTCCTAATATACCCTTACTGTTTTTGTGGAACAGTAACCATTATCTTTCATAACATTAATTTACTGAATCCCAAATTTGTTTCAAGCCGTATATGATAAAACAGTTTGTAGCATACCAATATGGAAACATCCAGATAGGACAATTTTTTGCTAAATAACATTGTAGTTAATGAAAACAATTGATATTCAAGTAACATCAAATCGTGTAACATATTCAGGCTAGCAAATGCAGATGACAAAAGAGATGCAGAGTTTCAGCAAAAAAAATAGAAACATGTGTACAAATCCTTATACTTTTGTATTCACAAGCAAGAAGGAAATTCTAGATAAGAAAAAAACACACATTTCAAGTGTAAACCGGAAGCAGCTAGGTGATTATACTCGAACTCAACATACCTTAATAATTTTACAGATAAGAATCTCAGTGAGTTTTCGTATATTCACATAATCACCAAGCTGTCCTTCTCGCAGAAGATCTGAAGCTATAGGAGTACCCCCATAGGGACTTTGTGCTAATACCAACCCAGCGACTTTATTTTTCAAATCAGGCCAGTACAACGATAAAGCAGCTGCTGCATCTACTCCTCCCTTGCTATGTCCAAGAAGCAAAACACGTTTCTTTGAACCCCAATAAATTTCCTCGATATACTCTTTTATCTCTCTGGCATTTTTCTCAACTGAAGCCTAATTATTTATTACTCCAAATTCAGTAATAGAATGTAAGAAAAAGAACCCCAATACAATCTACAAAAATTAGAGTTAGCATTTTCCATAAGAACTAGTATTATAATATACCTCACTATGAATCTTCGCAATATGACAGGCCAAACCTAATTTTGAAAAACTGACTTTCGTACTCACAAAGTAGAGTGGACCATGGTTGCTGAAAAGACCTGCCAATTTAAGAGGCACAAAAATTAATAGCATATAAATAATATTGAACTTGCAATTCTAAATTATTTACAGCCTGTAAACCATGCGATCTCAAAATAATATCTCATTACGGATTCGTTACTGGACTTCAGGGTATGCTGTGTGTATGAGAGGCATAGTTATAATTATGGGAAATGCTATGATGTACGAAATAAAAGCCACAAGAATAGCAAGAATGTACTGTGCACTGTTTTAAAAAAATAAAAAACTATTAATTCTTTATGTTATATATAAATCATAGCCGTGTGTGTTGAAATATGAACGGCTTAAGATACAATCGTGCATTTCGTGTTTTTTGGTTCCCGTAATAACTATCATTATCCTATAATTATACCATGAGCACAATCAGTCACATTACCTGGAATTAATAAATAAACCACTGAATTTGGTAACTTGTGAACACCGTGCCTGGCAAAGTAAGAAAAACTGAGTTAAAAACAAAAAACAACTAGAAGATATGAGAAAAATAAAAACAATATGATATTTACTTGATGTTGTCAAGAATTTCCTGGAACCTATTCGTTCCATCTTCAACCGGGGGCATTCCTTGAGCATGTTGAAGCCACCCTATATCATCTGCAGATCCCCGAACAGTTCTTCGAGCGCGGTCAATCAGGCTGAAGTTATAAAAGGAAGTTTATCATCCCCGCTTCATAAGTCAAAAAGAGCTTTAAGAAATTGGAGTTTTAGATTTTCTGTCCTAAAAAACAGAATCGGAACTTAAATGGAGAACCCAACATCATAAATCTATATGATAAGTAGAACAAGGAAATAGTAGTTTAATCTCACGGTGGCCTTAGAAGTAAGTAGATAACTGGGCAGAGCTTAAATTTCACTTTTCCAATCATTTGGGTATAGTATTTTAGCTATGATACGTTTCATAATATTAAGAAAGGGGAAAATTATGTATCAATATCATATAAATTGGGAAAGATTCCATATAAAATAAATCTAAATCAAAGATCAAGGAAGGTAGTCCTAACGCAGTGAAGATGCTATGTTTACCATCCTGAAAAAATGCCCCAATTATTAATGTAGAAGGTAAATTGCAAAACTCCTGAAGTTGGACTACTAAGATAATGGTAAGCATAGAAATGTTGAATTACATAAGAAACGAAACCCAACTTGCTGAGCCTATAGACTGTAATATTTTACTCATTAGAAATCCTACATTGATATATTTGGTTTATCCATGACTCCTTGATAGAAAATAGAACAGAAAGGTCGCAGCCATGCTATATTGTATTAAACTTAGTCATCTCTCTATCATTTGTAATTTATCTGTTAATGGCTCCTCGGTATGATTTCTATTATATTTAGGTGGCTTGCATTGCAAGCTTACCTTGTTCATAAATAGAGGTTAACTCAGATGAAAGAATGAATAATATTCACCCATTCTCAGAAATTTCCGTGAGCCCTCAACCTTCCCAATTTTCCTCACTTTCTCTCAATTTCTTCTACTTTCTCAGAAATACAAGGGCACCAACACTCCAGGGAGGAAAGAAAAATGTGGAAAAGCAATAGAAGAAAACACACAGACACAAAATGGAAAGATGGGGCATCCATTGGATGACAGTGTAAAACTGATTTACATAGCTGTGTATGCCCATTAAATCCTGATTTCATTGAAAAACTCAAAGATACAAATTGAACAGTAAACTAACTGTATCTTAATATCCAAATCCAACAGTCACAGTATACCAGTTTAGTTTCATAATTTGGAAATATTGCATTCAGATTGGGATGACAAATAATACCTTCGGAAAATGGAAATTCCACCTTGTCCGGTATTATTTGTGGCAACAAGTGTACTGGAATTTAGTAATGGTTCTCTTGCAGAAATACTTGTGTTTTCATCATGCGTACGCAGAGGTGCAGAAGTTGAAGTGCTAGAGGATTCAACAGTTGTTAAATTATTTATTTTTGGACAAATATGATTAATATCAGTAGAGGAAGAAAAAGCGACGAGGTCTTGTGCACGAATTTCAGAAGCAGCAGACTGTCCTGGGGAACGTTGTACTGAAAAATAAGAAAACAAACATAAATGTAAGGTCTTACATTTAATAAAAGACATGAAAGAAGTAATGTATAAGGATATTAGGGGCATATTTAAATGAGAAAGAAGGTTGCCTGAATAGTCGGAGAAACAAGCAGCCAAGTATGATGTTGTTTGTGAAAGATAAGAAGCAGCATCACTGAGAGCTGGCACAGATGAAAATATTTGAGGAATCAGCCCATCTTCTTCCTGTGGTTGTGGTTGTTCCTGCGGTTTCAATCATCAGAATCATAAAAAAGGGAACATTCATTCATTCATTCCAGTAACAAACAAAAACAAAAACAAACTCATCGAACATCATAACTAACCAAATAATTAAACTTTAAAATAAAAATAAGAAACTCACAATTAAGGGAGTGGTTAATTCAGAAGGCCGTGAATTGGGTGTTTGAACCATGGAAACTAGCTTCTGCAAATCAAAAGAACAATTAATAAATAAATAAAGGAAAATACCTTATAGATTCTGATTCTGAAGGTGGCTCAGATTTGAAGAAATTGAATTACTTCTTTTCGTTTCTTAACGGTGCGAGCGAGCGGTAAGAAGAAACAAAATTATTGATCCATGTGATGTGAGACTACGTGTTTGTTTCGTCTCACTTTTTACCCTTTTTCTTTTTACTATATCTGTTGGTCGGGGTCGCTTTTTTTTTTTTTTTTTAAAGAATTAGTTTTTTTTACTGGTAAACCATTGGCCATTCAATTGATATTACAAATATAGCTATTAACATTTTCATCATGTTGTGTAAATCATATTATAAAAATTCCCTTCAAATGATAAATGTTAGGAGTACCAAAGAAAAAAAGACAAATAATCTAATAAAAAGTATTAATTTTCTTCTTAAGAGTAATAATCTAAAAACAACAACTAAAAATACATTCTTTTCATCGGATATTATTAAATATGAGTATCTCTTTAATAAAATTCAAATCTAATATGCACGACACCAATGGTCGTGTGATTTACACGAATACGTTTTCATTCTATTAAATTGTATTTTGACACACGTTCTTTTGCATGCTACCCACCAGCCACCACCAAACTTGCTTCTAAACGGAGAGACAGCAACCGTAAAACAAAATGGAGAGGACAACCAGAGAAAACAACGAAGATGGCGATGAGAAATAACAACAACAACATCAAGGATGGGAAACAATGACGCAATAGGAGACTATGGTTGTAGTGTGTCCCTATTTGGAATCTTTGAAGACAACAACTATATATATAGATAACAATACAACCCTATGATCACTCCAATTGCACCAATCAAGCTGGCAAGCATGAAACAAAATAATCATTTAGTTGGTTGAAATCACCTATAATTCAATTTGTGATAAGAATCTTCACTTGAATTAATATTACTACCTTCCAATGTATATTTCCGATGAGACCTAGACTATCTTTGAAAACTCATGGGCAATTTACCTAACCGATAGAAACTAGCCATATGTCCTCCACCATAACTGTGCTCGTGATTTTCGGGTATCAAAATCATTGATCGGATTTGAACCTTCAATCATTGAACTCTCAACTTTTATTCGCGGGAAGGGGAAAAAGTGAGTAAAAACCCTTATAGACCTTGGATTCGGAGGTTGGTTTCGATTGGGGAAGGTGTTAGGCACCCGAACCGACTATGGTATCCCATAGGAACCTTCTACCTATTCTCTAATCTTGCGCTAAATTAATTTTACTTATTAAAAAAAGTTTAAGAGTTAAAGTGAAAGAAAGGAGAAAGATGAAGCATGTTTTTGGTTATTTTTATTAATTTGGAAGGGTCGAAACCCTTTGCCTACTTACCCAAGTAAATCGGGATCAAAATCAAGTAGTTCGGCTAAAGAACTTATTTGATGAGTTGAATTGATTTTAACATTTTTGAAAAAAAGATTTTAAGAAGAGATGAGAGGCCTCAAGGCATGAGAAGAAAATACGATGAAGTTGGTTAATTTTAATTGCACGAAATCCATGTCTAATGTGGATATTAAATTGATTAACATTTGATTAAGGAAAATAAAAGAAAGAACACTTGGGTTACAAGCCAAGGTTTACTTAAAAGAAATTTGGATTTGATTTTTTTTGATTTTTTTTTTGAAGAAAATATTTTTTCTAAACTAACGATGAAATCGTGTAACGGCGGAAAAATAAATAAGCATAAAGCGATAAATAAAGTGGAGTGTCGGTGCGCGTGTCAGTGCGTGTGCCGGTTACATATTACATACCCTAAATACCTTCTATGGTCTCAAAAGAAAAAAAATGCGCGAAAATAAATTACATCAATTCCCTAATTACACACTAAGTATGATAAATATATACATAACAAAAAATTAAAAGATTCATGAGATTATACTAGAGATAATGCAAAACGAAATATACCGAAACATTAAGCATAAAAAGAACATCACATACTAGAATAACTACCAAATAAAATGCATGACATTAAGCATATTTAAAAAATACGAAACACAAGTTTTCGAAAAAAGGGAAATATTAGTTAGAAAAAAATGCATGAGTTTGAAATTAAATTAATAGGTAAACTATACAATGCATGATACTCAAAATGCTAATTAAACAAAATGTATACGATAGGAATTAAACCATAATCAAATAATAAATGCATAATAATTAAAACTTTAGACAAAATGGAAAAAATATGAAATGTTACTTTAAAGCCTAACATGAACTAAAATATAAGAGATAAAATTAAAATAAAAAAAATGCATGATATGAAAATTAAGACACTAATAACAATGCATGAAATATAATCTAAATCTTATATGAATTAATTAAAAGATAGGTGCATGAATTTGAAAAAAAACATAAAATAAAAGTTACTACAAAGATGCAGGGGGTGCAGTAGCCAAAAGGGGGTGAAAACAGCAAAGCAGAAACAAAAATGGGCTTGGTACAGGGTCACTGAGCTGGGGCGGGTACTGGGTCAACCCATGGGTGACCCGCCCCAACTCCATTAAAAGAGTATAAAATGGTTTTCTCATGTTTTCCTTTCATTTTTTCTTTCACTTCTCTCTCTACCAATCAACAAAAAAAAGCTCTCTCCTCTCTCTAAGTGTGCTCGCCGGAGCAATGAAGAAGATGGTGGAGGAGGGGTGGCCGGAGCTCCTCCGGCGTGGTGGTCGGCCGGAGGGCTGCCGCGCCGGAGGTTTTTTTTATTTTTTTTTTAAATTTTTTTATGCCATTCTCTTCTCCTCTTCACCCTCTACATGGATCCAAGCTTGGATTTCAAAGAACACCAACAAAATGGCCTAGATCTAAAAAAGAAAACCACAAATAAAAACACACAAAAAGGTCAAGAAGAACTACCTTTGTTCCTTGCTTTTTCTTCTCTTTTTTTTTCGGTTTTCTTGGCTCCTTATGGTTCGGATTTGTGCCTTTCACGTGTTGATTCACGTATTCATCCTTGTTTGCTCCTCTTTGAGTTTCGGTTTTGGTGTTCTTGCCTTGCTTGGGTTCGGTTTTCTTTCTTCACTTTGATACCTTGGCCGAATTTTTTTTTTATGATTGTTGTTGATTCGGTTTGGTTTATGTTCCTTGTGTTCTTGATGTTGGATTTGTGTTATGGTTCGGATTTGATGGGTTGTTGTATGGATTTGTTGTTGTGTGTGATTCGGATTTATGATTATGTTGATGGATATGTTGTTGTGGTTTATGATGGTTATTGATCCGAAAAAATAGTTGCTGGAAATTTTGATGAGTGTTCTTGATGTGTTCTTGGTGAAAAATAGTTTTTGATCTGTTTTTTGTGATTGTTGATTTTGGGATCTGTTTGTACTCGAAAACTGTGCCTGGCCTGACTGACTGATTCTGACACCTTAAGTATCTGATGCATGGAATGGACCAAAATACCCTTGCTGTTTCTTGGAGGAAAAGTTGGATAGGACCAATGACAAAATGACAAGTGTACAATGACTTAAAAAAAAAAAAAAACTGATAAATAAATAACAACATATTAAATAAATGGAAAAATACATAACTAAATAAATAATTAAAAATAAAAACGAAAATTAAATAATAAATAAAAAAATGTCCCGTCGGAACCAAAAAATGAGGTATTTTAAAATACCTCTCTGCCGAAATTTCGTCTGACACGACTGAGATACGCGGCTTTTTACGCTAATTAAAACAATAAATCAACGACGTGAATAAAATGAACTTTACGAACGCAAACGTTACGCTACACTAAAATACGCACAAAATGCGAGTAAAAAATTACGAAATTAAATACGCGAGCGACATTAAAAAATAAACGACGAACGAAAAATAAATGCGACCACAAGTACGAACAAAAACAGATATTACGGGAATTAGCGCGCGAACGGACGACTGAAAGACGATCAACGTACGAATAAATAAAAAATAAACTGGTCAAAAATTAGGGTACGACAATAACAAACATATTTATTATTTTTATTTTGCAAAAATTTAGCATGTATTTTATTATTCGCATATTCACCCTATTTTAAATTAATGATATTTTGCAAGTTAAACCATCAAATTAATTAAATTTCCCTCCGATCCAATCATCACTCTCCAAACTTTTTTTTTAATGGCTTTGCAAAAACCATTAAAAATCTAAAATTTTACTCCAAAACCACTTGATCAATACATCTTTTATGAAATAATTTGGAATGCAAATATATGTTATATGTGAGCAATTATATAATTTTTTTTATGCCGTGTCTTATAAACCCAGCTTTAGTAAAAAAAAAAAAAAACATTTTATATGTGTGTATATATATTCCTTTTTTTTTTTAAATAAAGTGTGTATGTAGTAAATCTTTCCATTCTTAAAAGAAGTCAATCTTTCTTAATAAAAAAGTATGAATTCATTCATTTGATTTTTTATATTTTAAATATTATTTTTTTATATAAATAAATATTTTATGTAGATTCGATGAACTACAACAATGTTTCATCTATGATCAATCGAATTGTGATTTATTTTAAATCCGACAATTGGAACTCTTTTTACTTCCAGAACAAGTGCAAAAAATTTATCATTAGTTTCATATCTTTATTAAACATCAACCCTTGACGAACACTGAACCTCGCCAAACAACAACCCTTAAGTGGGCTCTGAATAAAGACATGACGCCAGCCCAAAGAAGGGCTCTGAGCACGAGAATTCGTCATAGATTAAAACACAGGGGTCCTCCATAAAGGCTCATCAAGTTAGCTTGAATTCTTTCCTGGGACTTCGCGCCATAGCAATCATCTAAGAAAAGTAGCAACAAGCAGCATAGCATCCAAACATAGAAATTCACCACTGTTCCTCATCCCAAGTCTCGTGTTTGGGCGGATTTTGACCGTCATTATATTCCTAAGTCTTGGAAGCTCTCCATAAAGGATTTGGCGCCCTCCAGAAGGGCCAATTTGAAATCTCAAACGTCAATGCCAAGAAATCACACCAATAATCCAATCTTCAAACTCTCTTGAAATCAAAGCTAAATTAGCCCACCTAAATTGACATCAGAGAGAATCGAACCCGAGACCTCAACGAGGAGCACACTCCCAGGCCCCAAGCCAATACCACTAGGCCAACCCAAGTGAATTTTGATAATTTTATTAATTAAAATGAGTGAGGGACTAAATCTCACATTTTTCTAATATGTTCTCGATCAATTTATTAATCTTACTAATATGCATATAAAATAGAACAAATATTTAATGAAATACAAGATTAATTTTCATATTTTAAAAATAATCATGAGTTTTTAAAATTTTATCATATCAATACATAAAAATTACTTCCATAATTGTAAACAGATCAATTGTGCAACGGGTACTGTGCAAATATTTTACAATGTTTTGCATATAAAACAAACAAAAAAAATACTTAACAGAAACATTATATTAAAGTTAATATTCTGAAAAAAAATAATCATGAGTTTGAAGTAGATAAGGCAAGAAGGGTTTGAATTGTGGTCATTTTAAAATTTAATCCTACACTTTAAAAATACTTCTCAAGATGAAACTTAAATGAACAAATAATGTGTTTTTGACCTTTATTCATATAAATACCTTTGTTACTTGTTTGGTTCAAGGTTATAGTCTTTTTTTTTGTACTTTTTGTTCATGTCCCCTGTGCCATGAATGTTCTTTGTATGGTCATTAATTTTTGGGTTTGTTCTTGATAAATCATACAAACAACCTTCTGAACTATCTTTTGATCAAACTTTTGAACTTTGACCAGGTTCATAATCTTGAATGTTCTTTGATCACTTGATTCTTGGTTTGATTTACATTTTGTTCATGTCTTAGTTAATCACTCAATAATACATATTAAATACTAAAAAACTATTAAAGACCATTAATCCTTTAATCATCATGATTTGTTTATCTTTAAAACATTTTAGGGATTTGGCCTCAATATAGTTTTGAAAATTTTACACATCGACTTTCACATACCGGTACATAAAAATCTATTTCCGCAGATATAAGCACATAAATTATGCGACGAGTGTGCTGCAATTATTTAACGATGTCATGCAAATAAAATAAATAAGAAGATATTTAATAGAAACACTACGTTAATGTAGATACTTTAAAAATAGTTATTAGTTTTCAAAATTGTCATATTAACTTTCTCATCTTGATACATAAAAATTTGTATCAGCATAATATAAGCAAATAAAATCTTCAAGGAGCGCAATGCAAATATTTAACATATTTCTTACATATAAAAGACAAAAATATTTATTAGAAACATTACATTTATCCTGACAATTTTTTGTTTAATACCTTTAAACAGCTTATCTGATCCAAATGAAAGGTCGGACCTAAAATAAATCACAATTTGGTTGATCACAAATGAAACATTGTTAAAGCTCATCGAATCTAGATAAAAGTATGAATGTATATAAAATAATAATATTTATAATACAAAACTCAAATGAATGAATTCATATTATTTTTAAAGAAATATTTACTATTTCATATATATATATATATACACAAATAAAATATATTTTTTTTTAATAAAGTTGGATTATAAGTTATTGCAAAAAGAAATTGCTCACTAATAATATGTATTTTGCATTCCAAATTATTTTATAAAAGATATATTGGTCAAGTGGTTTGGGAGTATGATTCTACTAAGTGTGAGAATGTTGGTTTGATTTCCACAGGTGGTGATATTTTTAATTTTTAATGATTTTTGTAGTGAAGAACACATGTGTATTTTTGATTGGTTTGAGTAAATTGTCCATAAATTTTCAAAGACAATTTAGAAAAAACCATATTTCCTCATGAAGCAACAAAATAGCAAATACAGTCACAATTAATGTAAAAAGAGGATTAAACATATATAGCAGAGAAGAGAGGCCCTCTCTTTGAAATGCACCAAGCTTGGAGATAGAATGTTAATGCAGATCCCATTATTCCCTGCGAAAATGTAATTACTACTAATTAGGCCGCTGATGATGTATTAATTTATTATATATACAAGTATTGTTGTATCATATATAATGAAAAATCATCCACATACTGCATATAAAATGCAACCAAATTGAAGTAAAGAATTGATCTTCCACACATTCAGGTCTGATTGAAACGTTGACATTAAACACATCCATGCTGTAAATGACAAGTAATTAGGATGGCTTGCATAAGCTGGAACCTGAGGCAGGTATAACATGAGAAAAGTTATATTATATATAAGTATAAGTAAATAGAATAACTAGTTTTGATCACATTTATCTTAGAATAATATGGTTATTCCTTGATAAGTAAGTAACATATGTTATTTTTTATTTTTTTTATCTTACAACACTTGTTATTTATTATAGGAAAATGTTATTTCTCTAGAAAAATAACATCAAGAATTTTTCAAGAAACAGTTGGCAAATTTTAATTGCATGATTTATTTGTTCAATTCTTATTTTTCAGTCACACCTCCTTAAATTGTGACAAATAGTGAATTGTGATTGGTTGCTCTTTATTCTTGAAGAATTCTTGATGTTATTTTTCTAGACAAATAGCATTGCTCTTTATTATATGTCACATGGATCATTACATTCAGCTTAAAGCAATCACATAAGTGAGTTTGAACACTACATCTTATAACACATACGATATGTGTTTTGATATTCAAATAACATACTATGCCTGCAAAATGAGCCAAATTGACCAGGCAACACAGTTTCCTAAAAGACAGAGACATCCAAGCAACCAATTCTCATCACAACCAGATATTCTTGCCATGATTGACTTTGAAGGTATGTTCTCTGCATTTAGTAGCTTTGGACCCTTCAACAATGCAATAGATACTGCTCCACTTATACATATCACTGTTCCAACTATTTTGGCTATAGTTCTCATACTTCGAATATTCACTTTCTCCATTCTGTAATATATTCAGTTTCCAGTAATTAAAAAATACATTCGTTTGAAAAACAAAATATGTTGACTTTAGTAATTTACCCTACAAAGGCTGCTATTACAAATGTGACTGCTGGAACATGGTTAGACATGGCACTTGCAACTGAAGCAGAAGCTAGATATATACCCTCAAAAAATAAATTTTGATTCAATGTAGTGCTGCAACATAGAGCCATGATAACACAAATCAATCTCACATTTCCATAATGAATGTAAATATGCGTTTATATTATTACTAGAGAATGGAAACTAACCCGATTAGTGAATAACAAGGAAAAACTCCTTAAAGATAAGGAAATGTGCAGAGAACACACATAGCTTGCGGTGCTGATATCTTTGAAAAGCAAATGTGATGTAGATTTCACATTTGGCTTGCTGCAACATTTGACAAAGGAGGATTAGATTCACATTTCCTTATTTCTTCTATAAATAGAGGCAATGTCAGTGAAGAAAATCATCTGAAGCTCAAGAAAGAAATATAGCTTCAACATCGAAGCAGAAGTGAAAATACAAAGCTTCTGTGTGTGTAGAAGTGTGTGAGAGGAAAAATAAAGTGTTGAGTAAATCCAGAGAGTGTGGAAAAAATACACTGGGTGTGTGTATCATCTCTATAACTTCTAGGTACTATAAAATAATAGCATTAGAATAGAAGTAGGTCTCACGTGAAACACTATATTATATCTTTTGTGTGTGTAAGAGAGTGGAGAGAATATTGTAATATTCTTTAATATAGTTGAATATTTTTCGGAGTTTGTCCCGTGGTTTTTCCCTCAGTATTAGAGGGTTTTCCACGTTAAATATTGGTGTTCATTTTTATCGCTACCGTTGCGCTGCAAGATCCAATCTCTTTTGGATTTTGGAATTTTAATTTACACTCGCATTAAGCTCGTCGAGCCCAACAAGTGGCATCAGAGCTCCGGTTGAAGCTCGAGCTTGTAGTGTAAATTAAATGGAGGAGAACACTGGTACGATGATTAAACTCACTTCTACAAACTACTCCATTTGGAAGCCAAAAATGGAGGATATACTTTAATACAAGGATATGTATGATCCTGTAGAAAAGGGAGACACGAAGCTAGATAAGGTGACGGATGAAGACTGGAAAAAGTCTCATCGGAAGGTTATCAGTTTGATTAGGCAGTGGGTGGATCTTAGTGTATTCCACCATGTGGCCACAGAGACAAATGTCCAGACTCTGTGGAACAGCATCGAAAAAATGTATCAAAGAAAGACCGCATAAAACAAAACTTTCGCTATTAGAAAGTTGGTGAATTTAAAGTATTGGGAGGAAAGATTAGTTTCCGAGCACTTGAGTGACTTTCAAGACTTGGTAAACCAATTGGTTGCCATGAAGCTGGTGTTGGATGATGAATTACAAGCACTGCTACTTTTGAGTTCTTTGTCGGAAAGTTGGGAAACTTTGGTGGTTTCATTAAGCAACTCTGCTCCAGATGGAGTGCTCACTTTGTCCCAGGTAAAAGATAGTATGTTCAATGAAGAAATGAGAAGAAAAGACATGGGATCAAGTAGCTCTCAAGCCCTTGTCACGGAGAACAGAGGCAGAAGTAAGAGCGGGGGAGATCCAATAAATCCAAAAAGACAGATCACAATCCCAACCTTAAAGAAAGTTCAAGTGTTTTAACTGCGGTGAAGAAGGTCACATCAAAAGAAATTGCAAATCTTGGAAGAACAAAGAAAAGAAGGACCGGAGGAATCAAAGACCAGACGAAGATGAAAATACCACAACCCCAGTAGTTGATGGGGAAGTGGTGTTGCTTTCTGTTGAAGAAGAAGAATGTCATGTTGCAAATTCATGTGTTGAATGGGTCATTGACTCAGCAACTTCTTATCATGCCACTTCCAACAAAGAATTCTTTACGATGTACAAAGCAGGAGACTTTGGAAAAGTAAAGATGGGCAATAATAACATTGCATATATTGTTGGAATTGGTGGTGTGTGAAGGGATTTTAAGAGGGGTTTTTCAAAATTTTAATCCTCTTTGCGGAAGAAATCCCATTGAAACGGATCTTGATTAAATCATTAATCACAAATCAAACACATACTTAAACAATTTAAGGATTCATGTGTTTACCTCTTGAAGAGAAGAACCTTTGTAGTAGAATTGTTTCTGATCACGAGCAAAGCAAAGTAGCGATGCCTCTACTTAGTCCACACGAACAGAACTTCTCCGATGACCGGTGCTAGCCAATTTCAACGAAGATTCAGAGAGAACAAGGTTTAGAGAGCGGCGGCTAGGGTTTCACAACTTTTGTGAATTAGTTTAAGCACTCACAAAAAGTTAGTAATGCTTCAGCACAAGGGTTCTATTTATAGAATCACTTGTGTGGCCAGCAAGACAACACTTAAGTACACCGCACCTTACGGTGTACCGCGTTTCTCTATTCCTTTTGTAAATTAAATAATGAAGTCATATTAAATTATTTAATTACTAATAAGTCTTGCTTATTATTTTATAAATAAGTCTCACTTATTATTTTATAAATAAGTCTTACTTATTTATTTCTCTCATTTATCTGTCCTTTGCGTGTGACCCTATAGGTTCTCGTAACGTTGGCAATAATATTAAATCACATCTATAATATTATAAACAGTGAGCGGTATCTAGCAACACATCACTGCTACCCAAGTGACGAGAGTGTCATGTGATCTGACGAAACCTTTCTGTGATAATGTTCATGTGTATAATTACCCTTTTGCCCTCATGTCTATATTGAACACAAGGCATAACATGTCACCCTTGTCCAGTTCAATATTTGGGCCCTTAGACATTTCTCCTGTTATGTAGGAGGGGCAAATTCCATCTAGGTCACTCATGTCCCTTAGCATGATTTGTGGAGTACCCATCAACCAACTTTATAGTTATCTTGTTACAGACAACGTTTGAATGGTGACAAAACACTCGACTCCAACATCTAGGGTACATAGTGGTTTCAGGTCAAAGGGTGGAATACACCACTATCACTATGAGAATATCTTATGACACTTTTCATAACTTTTACTATGTAGTATTCTCATGGTGGGTCAATCCAATATAAATATTACTCCTAAGATTTATATCTACGTGAAGACTTAATAACTCTTTATCCATGATCTGTGAGATGTGATCATCAGTCTATCCACATAATAGTCTCTATGCTTTAATGTTATCCCACTTCACAATAAAGCTTGACTACGGATACTTTTAGAATAGTGTCCTTATGTTTAATGGTGTCTCACAATTAAGTTATACTTAATGTTCCATTAAACGGACTAATATTCTAAGGACTTTGTTATTTTGAAACAAAACAAAATCAACAAAGAAATGCCTTATTATTATTATTATTATATATTCACAATATATATTTATATCAATATCATGATACAAAGCCAAACTCAATAAATATAGATTGGCTATTAGGGCTTACTCCAACAGTGTGTGTGTTCAAACCAATATCGGTGTCACACTAACACTGAAGGACGTGTGACATGTGTTGGATTTGCGTCTGAATCTAATCTATGTCCATGCTCTTGATTTAGCCGGATTTCAAAACAACTTTGGTGATGGAAAGTGGAAACTTACCAAAGGATCGTTGATGGTTGCTAGAGGCGCCGTGTATTCGACTCTTTACAAAACTCAAGTCAAGTTGATCAAAGATGGCTTGAATGCGGTCGAGAATGTTGCTTTGTCAGTTTTGTGGCATAAAAGACTGGCTCATCTAAGTGAAAAAGGATTGCAAATTTTGTCAAGGAAGTCCCTCATTCCATCTGACAAAGGTACTAAGTTTAATCCTTGTGATTATTGTTTATTTGGAAAGAAACATGGAGTATCTTTCAGTAGAACTTCAAAGCTGAAATATTATATATTGGATATGGTGTATTCTAATGTGTGTGGACCCATGGAAGTGGAGACTCTTGGTGGTAGCAGATATTTTGTGACGTTTATTGATGATGCTTCCAGAAAGGTGTGGGTGTACTACCTTAAAAGCAAGGATCAAGTGTTTCAGTACTTCAAAAGGTTTCATGTGATGGTGGAGAGATCGACTGGTAAACCTTTGAAGTGTCTTCGTTCGGATAATGGGGTGACTATACTTCCCATGAATTTAAAAGTTATTGTTCTGAGCACGCCATCAGACATGAGAAGACGGTTCCTGGCACCCCACAACATAATGGTGTAGCTGAAAGAATCAACAGAACCATTATGGAAAAGGTTAGATGTATGCTGAAAATGGCTAAGCTGCCTAAGCCATTTTGGGGTGAAGTTGTTCAAACCACATGCTACCTGATTAACAGATCTCCATCTGTTCCTTTGGGCTTTGACATTCCTAAGAGAGTATGGTCCGGAAATGATATAAGTTACTCTCATTTGAAGGTGTTTGGATGCAAAGCCTTTGCTCATGTAAATAAAGAGCATAGAAAAAAACTTGATGATAAAGCCATTCCTTGTATATTTGTGGGCTATGGAGATGAGGAATTTGGCTACAGGTTATGGGATCCAGAGAAGAGAAGAATTATTAGAAGCAGAGACGTAGTGTTTCATAAGCAACAAAGTATGTCAGATTCTGCTATTTCAGAAACACCTAAACACGATGGTAAGGTTGACCTTACACTGACTACTCCTCCTATAAGAGTTGCCACAGAAGGGGGGATCTTGATGAAGACCCTAGGGTTGAAGGTTAGCCAATGATTGAAGATGGTGAGAATGATGAAGATGTCGAGGATGGAGAGCAACCCCTTACATATCAGCTCAGGAGATCAAATAGAGATCATCAACCATCTACCAGGTACCCTAGTTCGGAGTACATCATCATCACTGATGAGGGGGAGCTGGAAAGTTTCGATGAAGTTCAAACTCATAAGGATAAAATCCAATGGATGAAAGCAATGCAAGAAGAGATGGATTCATTGCAGAAAAATGATACTTATGAACTTGTGAAACTTCCTGAAGGCAGAAAAGCCTTGAAGAATAAATGGGTGTTCAAGCTCAAGAAAGATGGTGACAAGCTAGTGAAGTACAAAGCTCGCTTAGTCGTTAAAGATTTTGGACAAAAGCGAGGAATAAATTTTGATGAAATCTTCTCTCCAGTCGTTAAGATGAGTTCAATTCGAGTTATACTCGGATTGGTTGCTAGCTTGGATTTGGAGCTTGAACAAATGGATGTAAAGACTGCATTTCTTCATGGAGATTTAGATGAAGAGATCTACATGGTTCAACCAGAAGAATTTGAGAAAACTCAAAAGGAGCACTTGGTTTGCAAATTGAAGAAGAGCTTGTATGGATTAAAACAAGCTCCAAGACAATGGTATAAGAAATTTGACTCGTTCATGATGAGTCATGAATATACCAAGATGAATGCAGACCATTGTGTATAACAAATTCATCATCCTTCTACTATATGTAGATGATATGTTGATAGTAGGACAAGATAAGGAATTTGAAGAAGGAATTGTCAAAATCCTTTAACATGAAAAATCTAGGCCCTGCAAAGCAAATTTTGGGCATGAAAATTTTGCGAGACCGACAATTTTGATTTCAGATATCATTGGTTGCGTCAAGCAACGGAAGAACAACAATTTATGTTGGAAAAGATTCACACCGATAAAAATCCCGCAGATATGTTGACAAAAGTTGTAGCACATGAAAATCTTCAACTTTGTGCCGAGTTGATCGGCATGGATCGCAAGTGAATGAATTGCGAGGATATCTCCCCTTTGGCTGAAGGGGGAGAATTGTTGGTCCCACCATATGTGGGTATTGTTTCCAGCCAAAGACAATTACTACAAATAATTGTAAATAGTCTTCTACACATTGAATGCATGGCTTAGTTTTCCCTTTCAAATAGTTTGGCTATGTATAGATTGTGCAGAGAACACACATAGCTTGCGGTGCTGATATCTTTGAAAAGCAAATGTGATGCAGATTTCACATTTGGCTTGCTGCAACATTTGACAAAGGAGGATTGGATTCACATTTCCTTATTTCTTCTATAAACAGAGGCAATGTCAGTGAAGAAAATCATCTGAAGCTCAAGAACGAAATATAGCTTCAGCATCGAAGCAGAAGTGAAAATACAAAGTTTTGTGTGTGTAGAAGTGTGTGAGAGGATAAATAGAGTGTTGAGTAAATCCAGAGTGTGGGAAAAATACACCAGGTGGGTATCATCTCTATAACTTCTAGGTACTATAAAATAATAGCATTAGTGTAAGAGAGTGGAGAGAATATCTTAATATTCTTTAATAGAGTGGAATATTTTTCGGAGTTTGTACCGTGGTTTTTCCCTCGGTATTAGAGGGTTTTCCACGTTAAATATTGGTGTTCATTTTTATCACTACCGCTCGCTGCAAGATCCAATCTCTTTTGGATTTTGGAATTTTAATTTACGCTCGCATTAAGCTCGTCGAGCCCAACAATACGTACCCGGAAAAATAAGCAACAGGAGCAAGAAGAATGGTTGCAAGAGCATGACGGTACACTACAAATATCCTAGGGCTCAAACCCTGCAAAAATGCAATTCTTGTGCCAATGCCCAAATCTGCATATATAAACTCTATCAACACCATAGCCATTATTGGAAGGTCGTATTCGATGTCTAAGCATCCCATCTTTGCTTTCCAAATTACACACGATGATTATGTTGTGTGAAGAGAAGGAGGAATTTATCATATATATTCTTTGTTCAATTTAAATATAACTAAAAAAAAAAAAAACTTATTTAGTAGTCTTAATTATATCATTTTTTTTGTTGACTAACCAAATATACTCAGTTTATTCACACACAAAATTAAAAAAAAAAATTAATTTTATTATTAGCGTGCATCATGTTACTATTTATAAATAACACGTTTGAGATGAGAATATATTCTTTTATTAAATAAAAAATATGAATATGTCACGATGATCATTTCCATCGTGCATGTTTTTTATTATACCACTAGAGTATTTTTGTTTATCTCTCACATGATTTGGGATCAATGCACATTGCACTTGTTCACACCTGCGATCGATCATAGTGATGAAAGCTTCAAGTCAATGACGACCAGATTAAAATTAATGTCACATATTGCGTATTTTGATTTTTTATTATAAACTAAATCTTATAAATCAATTTACATCTGATTAAATAAAAATTTAGTTTTATATAATTACTTGTTTTAATTTAATTACTTCAGTAATTCAAGTCTTTTGTTAAACTGTAATATTGTTATAAGATCAATAGAACTATCACCTTCGGATGAGTTTATGTCTAGTTGGGAGGCGTCTTAAGAGCATTTGTCGAGAGAAAACTATCACCTTTGGTGGTGTATAACTTTCCCACACCAATGCCAATAACTCTCTTTTTCGCATCAACCATAGAACGAGGAAATATGCAATTACTAAGATAGATGTATACAACAATATCCGAATAGAGAACATGCGAATTTGCAAGACTACTCAAACCATCATCACTCGTCGACAGTTGAACTGAGAGGATCAAATTCTTCATTAGCGTCATAGCAGTTGGCTTTCTGCACAAACAATGGTCTCCTCGATTTAATTTTCCAACACCACCGGCCATCCACCTACTCCTCCATATCTGAAACAAGATAATTCCTTTATTATGAAAGCACATATAACGGAGGGAAAATAATTTTAAGATCCTTATCTTTGCACCAAAGATTATGCCAAAATAGTGTTCCACTCCCTCTTCCGATTTTCTTCCATCCCTTAAGTATCATTGTCTCTCTGAATAACATTTTGTAAAATTCGTTTTGTTGGTCATATTAACAAAGGAATGAATTTCCATAAAGACAGTAGAAAATTGAACCACAAAATGAGAAGAGAATGAATTGATGCATTGATTGAAAGGTAGTTATAAATATTTTAAAAAGTGTGTTAGTTAACTCTATGTAATCAACTAGCAAACTAAAAGCAGAAAACAGTTAGTAGTAAAGCCAACTAAATAACTAGGATTAATCTAGCTACTAGGTAACTAACTAAAATTAAGCCCTAAAAATCTCCAAGAGGCCTAGCTTGGCAATGCACCTATGAGAAGTTGGATGTAAAGCCTTAGTTAGAATATCTGTTGTTTGATATAATATCTGGAGATTTGAGGCAACTTCATCAGTCCTCCTAGCTAGCAACTTCTCTCTAACACATGATTGGAGGCAATATGCAAAGAATCTTGACTATCACAATATAGTGTTGGATTTTAGTGCATTTCAATTGAAAATCTGTGAGTAAATAACTAAGCCATTAAAGTTCAGATGTGGCCGCAGCTAATGCCCTATACTCGGCTTCTGAGGAGGATTTTGAAACTGTTTGTTGCTTCTTTGATTTCCAACAAATCAATGCTTGGCCAATGAAGAAGCAATATCCTGTGATGAACCTCCTTGTATCTGAGAAACCACCCCTATCTACATCAATAAATCCAAGTATATCGAGTGAAGAGCTACGAGAAAAGAACGTTGTGTGCTGAGGTTGGTGAATCTAGAAATTGACTGACTTGTTGCACAAGGAATGTTATATATGGCCTTATGGATGTCAAATAGAGTGACTTGCCAACAAAGGCTCAATATTCTTCAGTATCATCCTTGTGTAATCATTGAATAGGATCTATTGGAAAACTGGATGGCTTGAAGACCAAGTTATCTGTCTTAGTTTCCTGAAGATCCATTTTTTAAAATTTCTTGTGTCTCATAATTAACCATTGATTATGCTTTTATATACAAATTAATTTTGTATTTCTCTGACAATAGATGAATTTATAAATGACAGAGTAAAAAAGTAACTTCAACTGTTATTCTCTTCAGCTATATCATGGAAAGCAAAAATAAAAAAAGATATTGTGATGACATTCATTTTAATTAAGCTAAAAATTTATGAAATGACATTCATTAATTCTAACACACAAAGTCCTTTTTCAATCAACGTTGTAATGTAGATTCATCCGTTAAAAGAGTTTCTTTCAAATCGGTTATCAAAATTTTCACTTCCTCTGTCTGAGTAACCATAGATTTTAGATCTATCTTCTGTTTGACAAGGACTACATCTTCGGCTTTACCCCAAAGCACAGCATACAAGCCAATGATCACTCCGATTGCGCCAATCAAGCTAACTCACATGAAGCATAAGCATGAGTTAATGAGATTAATAATTCAAGTTGTACATGTTCAAATTAATCTTTATTTTTAGAACATAAATACTAGTACCTTCCAATGTATATTTCCTCATGAAGCAACAAGACAGCCAATATAGTCACAAGAATTGTTAAGAGAGGACTAAACACTGCAGAGAAGAGAGGTCCTCTCTTTGTAATACACCATGCTTGTAGACAAAATACAACTGCAGATCCCATAATTCCCTGCAAAATGTATTTATTTATTACAAATTAGGCCACTGAATATCCACAGATTAATTAATATGTACTAGTATTGTTGTATCATCATGGGAAATATCCACATACAGCATATAAAGTGCAACCAAATTGAAGTAGAGAATTAATCTTCCATGCATTAAGGTCTGGCTCTAAGAATAGTGTCACTAATGCTGATTGTAATGTTGCCATGAAACACATCCATGCTGAAAGTGATAAGTAATTGGGATGACTTGCATAAGCTGGAACCTGAAGAAGAAAAAGAAGATATAAGAGGGGTGAGGTTATCGACATAAAATTTACGAGATGCTTATCGACATAAATTTAAAATTGATAAAATACCTGCAAAATGAGCCAAAGTGACCAGGCAACACTACTTCCCAAAAGATACACACATCCAAGCAACCAACTCTCATCACTACCAGAGGTTATGGCCATGATAGATTTTGTAGGTAGTATGTTATCTGCATTTAGTAGCTTTGGACCCTTCAACAATGCGATAGACAATGCGCCGCAAACACATATTAATGTCCCTACTATTTTGGCTATAGTTCTCAAACTTCGAATGTTGACTTTTTCCATTCTGTAATATAGTATTCAATATCAAATTAAGTGCAGCACATTAGTTTCAATTTTGAGATAGAAGGAGAAGAGTAATTAGCACCTTGCAAGGACTGCTATAACAAATGTGACTGCTGGAACAAGATTGGTCATGGCACTTGCAATTGAAGCAGAAGATAGATATAGACCCTCAAAAAGTAAATTTTGAGTCAACGTAACGCTGCATCATAGAAAAAATTATCTCTAAAGTATTCTGTTGGAACTGAATTAAAATTAGTCATATATTTGTAATCTCATCTAAGACAACAGTAAAATATGGTCATTAGTATCACCTTTATTAATAAAAATGAGTCATAGACACTTATTTAGCAAGTTTGTTGAGATACATGTAGAAGATGGAAACATACCCAATTAGTGAGGTCATGAAAATCAAGGAAAAACTCCTTAAATTTAAGGAATAAGAGACAGTGTTTCTCCTACCAAAAAAGAAAGAAATTAACAAATAATTAAGAGAGAGTAGTTAAGGAATAAATAACAAAGAATGAAAGAGATAGTAAAGCAAAGCATACCCAGAGAAATAAGAAATGGGAGCAAGAAAAATGGTTGCAAAAGCACTACGGTATACTACAAATACGTTGGGACTCATACCCTCCAAAAGTGCCATTCTAGTGCCAAGAGTCTGACCTGCATATATAAACTGTATCAATACCATAACCATTATTGGCATGTAATACTCCATGTCTAAACTTCCCATCTTTGCTTTCCAAAACACGTTGCTCAAAGTAAACTAAATTTCTTATGCTTTCCTACACGATTGCATGTTTATTTTCATGAGATAAAAAAATATGATTTAAGTCATTTCTGACAGATAGTTTTCCACGTGATAGCCCACATGTGATATTGTTCAATGAATTATATACATTTAATTCAGATTTCAATTGTGATTCACCCTATTTAATATAGGTTTTTTTTAGGGATATTTAATATAGGCTAAATTCAACATTTAATCTCTTAACAAATTTTGTGTTTCATTTTGATCTGACAACTACAGTTTAAGTTTAATTTAGTAGAAAACTGTATCCGATTAAAGAACCTCATTAAATCAAGAGAAATATTAATTTGTGTCCTTAAATACAAGTTAAGAAAGCCAAATATAAAAATTTAATTTTAGAAATTGTAACAAAATTATCAGAATTGATTGATTTTTTTTTTCTTCAATTTTTTAGAGGAAAATTGTGTTTTTGCATTGTTTTAATTTTCACTTTTATTAGCTAGTAAGTTTACATGGCCCAAATTAGTTTCGCTTAATAAATTCTAATCCTAATTTTTATTTAATTATATTTAAATATTCAATCTTAATTAATTTACACTATAGACCTTATAAAAATTAAAATTTCACATCAAATTTCTTTCATATGTCATTCAATTCATTAGTTACGTTCATAAAATTTCTTCTTCTTCAATTCTAATACCTAGAACACCGAAAACGTGCCCTTCATTCTGTCCAAAAATATCCTCTTCATTATGATTTCTTCTTCATTCTTTTTTCCATTTTAATTGTTCAATTCTCTAGTTCCATAACTAACCGATAAAATTTTGATTGTTCATATTCTGACCAAATAATATGCCCACAATTGATATATGTACGTAACATGTAAATTCACGAATATATACATCAAAGCCAAAAAAAACAAATAGAAATGATCCATGGAAAGATCTATCTCCCTCACTAGCTAAACACTTGAAAGGACTTCTAACTAGAACAATGAAGATTGTATGGGCTCTGTTTGGCAACACAAAATTGTTAGCTTATAGCGGATAGCTTATAAGCTTGTCAGACAAACAATACTATGGCCCCGTTTGGATAAACTGCTTATATTGATGCTTATAGCATTAGAGCTTATAGCACTAGAGCTTACATTATAAGCTCTTATACTCAATAAGCTCTTTATGTTTGGATATGTACACTAGAAAATACTTACATAAATTGAAGTGTTTGGATGTGTCATTGCATAAGCAATTATGAAATGTTAAAAAAAATTAATTTAAAAAAAAAATTCAAAGAATCAAACCACAATTTTTTTAAGGAATCAAACTACGATAGGTGTAAAAAAAATATAGTAATAATTTTAATTGGGAAATGTTAATCAGTGCCCCATGCTCCTGCGGCATTGGTAAAGAAGCAAATATAGTATGTACTGCGTTGAAAATTGTGTTGTCAATCCCTTAAAAGTCAATAAAGTATATTTTCTAATTTAAAAATTTCTTTTTTTAGTTTCCTTAACCTGTGTTCGGGTGCACCGGTTAACATGACCCTAATAAACTTAAATAAGCTTTTGGTCCATATAAATATAGTAAATTTTATTTTTAGTCCTCATAATAAAAAGTGACATAATTTGGTCTCTATAAAAAAATTCAGCACACAGTTATAGTCACGTTAAACTAAAATTTGTTTAATTATGCTTAAACTTTGAAACTTTTTAATGGTTTTTTATATACTTGCTTACAACATTATATTAAGTTTTTCCACCAAAAATGAGCTCAAAACTTCATTTTTAAGTCCAAAATTCTACTACTTTTATCTTGAAATTTTGGCGTTTAAAAAAATCATATTTAATTCATTGAATGTTAAAAGTTATATTTTTGGTAAAGAGTTTCTTATAATATTCCTAACATGTCTGCATAACTACACAAATTTAATTTAATATGGACTAAAATTACGTGCTTTTATAAGGATCAAAACATGTCACATTTTTTTCATGAGAACTAAAAACGAAATTAGATATATTAATAGGGACCAAAAACTTATTTTACCCTATAAAAAATCATCAATATTCATATATAGAACAAAATTAACATCAGAGGTGTAAATAAATAGTCTAAACATCACATTCTCAAGTATAATAATACAGAACCCCTTTTTAAAAAAATAAAAATATAATAATGCAAATATAAAAGTAAGAAATAATTAACAAGGGTAAAAGTTGGATAGCCTATATCATTGTTGAAAAACTTTTTATCTGTTAATTGTTACGACTTACGTGTGCTGCTTACATAAAGATAAAACAAAGAAAAGTATATAACTAATTGCAGCAAAAGATTTAAGATAATATACAATAAATCAAATATAGGCTTTGGAAAAAAGAGTAACGAGAGAATCGAAGCACGTCCTTTACTGGCATAAGCTCCGTGATAAGCTACATGTTAAGCTCAAAAATTGGGCTTATGAAAATATGGCATAAGCAATTTATGAAATAGTGATAAGCTATTTTTATTGATTTACTCAAACATCTTTAAAAAGGCTTATGTTAGTAGATAAGCCCACGTAAATTCGGAATAAGCCAATTTAAACAGGACCTATGTTTGGTAGCAATCTTTGTACAACGAACTTATAACTTATTTTATGAGTTTTTAGCTTATTTTTCAGACACTATTTCCAATTGAGCTTATAATTTTAATTAAAACTCTGTATATATTTACCCTTTATAAATTAAAACGAAGGTAATATGCTTTCAAATTTCAATGCTTCTCCTTGATCCTGGTAGCGTACGGATGACTAACGTTTCCAATTTCTAGTGGTAGTATCTATGTGCAAGTGACACAATTTTTTGTTGTTTAATATAGACGAGTTATTTAACCTTTTTTTTTTTTTTGTTCTTGTAACATTTTTGTTTTTAAAATAAAATATTATACTTTTTTTTAAGTACGATTATTTTTAAAATAAAATTTTATACTTTGAATTTTTTTTAGAAAAATATAAAATCTGAAATGGAATAAATTTAAGATAAAACTTTAGTAAAAATTAATGATTTAATAATTTATTTTAATTTTTTATTAGAATAAAGAATATCCTTTTAAGTCATTTTAATTAACTATCGGTTATCGGTCATCATCTATAATCTATCAGCTATAAGCTATCAACTAATTTATCAGCCATCCGTTATTTTTATCAAACAAAGTCATAATCTAAAAAGATTCAAAATTGACCACTACTCCGTCTCAGGAGTGATCACCTAGAAGTATTGTCTTGTTAGGTATCAAAGTTGAACAAAACATATGGACTGGAATTGCTTTTTTTCTTCTTCCCACTATTCTATCTCCAACGACGAACCATGCGCATAATCATAGCAATAATTTTGTTTCATGGTGATGGGAATGAAAACACAACAACGGTTGACAAACCTTGTAGATTTTCACAAATCATGTTTACTTTGATAATTGGAAACGGCCGCAGTTCTGCAACGAGATAATTGAACAAATAAAATGGGAAGAAGAATGAAGAAGAAATTGGAATGAAGAGGATCTTCTTGGACGGAATGAAGGGCACGTTCTTAGTGTTCTAGGTTTTGGAATGTGGAAGAAATTTTATGAATGTAACCATGGATCGAATGACATTCAGATGAAAGAAATTTGATGTAAAATTTTAATTTTTACAAGCCCTAGAGTGTAAATTAATTAAGATTGAAAACCTAAATATAATTAATTAAAAATTACCTTAGGATTAAAATTGACTCTTTTTTAGGAATAATTGACTCATTAATTTGACATTTAATATTGCATATGTATATTACATTTTGATTGGTTGATATATTGAAAAGGTAAATTACCCCCTAAACAAGAGAGGGTAATCTAGAAAATATCATATTCCTATTATAATTAAGTACTTAAACATACATAACAAGATAAAAAATAAAAATAAGATGATATGATATGATATTCATTTATTCTAAGCAGAGTCATCTGGTAAAAGAGGTTCTTCCAAATCAATTTTACCACAAGATTCATTTATCAAAAATCTCACTTCCTCTGTCTCATTAACCGTAGATTTTGGATCTATCTTCTCTTTGGCATTAACTACATCTTCAGCTTTACCCCAAAGTACAATATACAAACCAATGATCACTCCAATTGCACCTATCAAGCTAACATACATGAAGCACAAGAATCATTTAATTAGATTAATAATATTGGTTGAAATCACCTATAATTCAATTTGTGTTAAGAATCTTCTTTAATATTATCAGAACTTAAATATTAGCTAGTACCTTCCAATGTATATTTCCTCATGAAGCAACATGGCAGCCAATACAGTCACAATTATTGTGAAAACAGGAGTAAACATAGCAGAGAAGAGAGGACCTCTCCTTGAAATGCACCATGCTTGGAGACAGTATATTACTGCAGATCCCATAACTCCCTACAAAATTTAGTAATTACTAACAATGTCACTTATGATGTATTAAATTATATGACATATTAATTAACTGTTTTATAGAAGTATAAATTGTTGTATCATCCACATACAGCATATAAAGCGCTACCAAGTTGAAGTAGGGAATTAATCTTCCATGTATTAAGGTCTGGCTCTAAGAATAGTGTCACTAATGCTGACTGTAATGTTGACATGAAACACATCCATGCACAAAGTGAAATGTAATTGGGATGACTTGCATAAGCTGGAACCTGGTGAAAATTAAAAAAGGGAGGCAAGGTTAATTTCACTGAATATGCATTCTATCAAATTATTTCTTTTTTTATAAATCTCAAGGACTGGTTAAACTGAGAAAATATGCATTTAAGGATTGATTTATAAAAGGATGATATTATAAATATTGAAGTTAGCTATAGTTTCTTAGTTGTAGTTAATTTGTTAATTCTCTACTAGCTCTAAACATATGGCATCTAATGTACTAATTTATTATATTTTAATCAATTAATATGAAGTCTATCATGTTCTTATGCTAGCCCCTAATTCATCATTACAAAATGGAAACTAGTTAACCTATTGATTCAGCTCATATGGTTAATAAGTTTAAAGTCGTTTGAAAGAACCTGAGTTCGATACATGGATGAAATAATTTTTGGTCAATTTTTATTCACCTTACGATCGAACTTCAGATTACCGAAAAAGATACAACAGACTATTGTAAAACAACTCTAAATATTTTTTTCTCATACAAAATTAATTATATTTCTTAATACTATTAAAATTATCAAAACGTCGTATACTAAAATGGAAGTGTATTTTTATTATTCTAAATTACTAACAACACATGTGTCCATATCACATGTTAGCTCACAAAGCAAGGAAGAAGAAGCAAGGTAAGATATCTATCCCTGCTAGCTCAAGATCTTATCCAACCATATCAAAGGTTGTTAACCCCAAGCCTTTCCGATGAAGTGCATCTTCCGGAACATTAGAGGGCTTGCCAAATCCCGCACAAGATTGGCCATGAAAAGACTTATAACTAAACATAAACATGACCTTATTATGTTAGCTGAAACATGGATACCTTTCTCTAGCTTCTCTCCTTTATCGCTGCATAGATTAGGAATCAAACTCTTAGCTCTCAACCTTTGGTGTTTATGTTCTACTCATATTAATCCACACATAATTGACATTGACAACCAACAAATTTCCTTCACAATCAAGGCTTTAATGTTGTTTATACCTCAACAAACTACATCACCATAAGACAGTTATGGAACAAACTACAATTAATCCAAAACCAACACACTACCCTGGTGCTCAATCAGGGGTGGACCTCGACTAGGCCCACTGTGGCAAGTGTCACACTAGTCCAGACCTAATTATATATTTTTTTAATTTTTTTTAGCTAAATATTATATCATATAACTCAAATTTTGTAATTTAATCACATATGTATGGTGTTATGAGTGGCAAAGGTGTGTTTCTTTTACCAATGGAACATGGGTTTGATTCTTGCAATGCCTATTTTAGCTTTTTAACTTTTATTTTAACTAATAATACCATAAAAAGAATGCAAAAAGCAAGTGTTGAGGCAAAAAAAGAATGCAAAAAGCAAGTGTTGAGGCAAAAAATAAATTGTGCCACACTGGTTTTGTGAGGCCAGGTCCGCCCCTGTGCTCAATTGGTGACTTTAACACTATTATTGGTTCGCATGAATATATGGGCTCTTTCAGTTCTGCTAGGCTTCCTATAGAATATTTTTTCAATTGGTCAGACAATAATAACCTCATTCACCTTCCAACTAGAGGGGTAGAATACACCTGGTCTAATGGGAGGAGTGGAGCCAGACACATTGGGAAAAGACTTGATAGAGCCATATGTAATCAACAATGGCTTGACAGTTGCTCTTCTCTCTCTGTTACATCCCTTATCAAATATAAATCCGACCATTTTCCCATCTTACTTAACTTCCATACTTCTATTGCAACTTCTGCCTCCCAAATCAGGTTTATGGAAATGTGGACTCTTCATGACGATTGCAAAAGTGTTGTTTCTAGTAGCTGGAATAACTTAGTGTTTGAATGCCCCATGTTTGTGCTAACCAAGAAACTCAGTATTCTGAAGCATAATCTGAAAGCTTGGAACCAAAATGTTTTTGGTAATGTTCATGTTTTGGTTAAGGAAGCTGAAATCAATATGGAAATCATACAAAAACCATATTGACTCATCAGGCTTGTCAAACACACCGTTGGAGCAACAAAAAATAGCACAGATAAACTTAGAGAAAGCTTTGGATAAAGAAGAAATCTTTTAGCAAGAAAGAGCCAAAACTCAATGGCATCTTGAGGGAGATAGAAACACTAGCTATTTTCATAAAATAGCCAAAATCAAAAACAAAACCAAGCCTATTACAACCATCAAAGTTTGTGATGACTTGATTGATGATCCAAAGCAAATTTCTACTCAAATTACAAATCATTTCCAAAATTTGTTTTCTACTAACACTGTTTTACAGGTTGATGGCTTAGTGGAGGAGATTATTCCAAATTCCATTTCAAAAGCTTCTAACAACTTGTTGACTATGCTTCCAACTCAAGAGGAATTTCATAAAGCTGTATTTTCTTTAAACAACAATGGGGCTCTTGGTCCACATGGGTTTGGCGCCATCTTCTTCCAAACCTATCGGAACATTGTCAAAGAGAATGTGTGTAAGGCTGTTTTACAATTCTTCACAAATAGATGGTTGCTACCTAACTTCAATTCCAACACAACTATGCTTATTCCAAAGTCAGAAGATGCTGATATTGTCATTCATATTACGCCAATAGCCCTTGCTAATTTTAAATTTAAAATTATTACTAAGATTCTTGCAGATAGATTAGCACTTGTTATGTCCAACATTGTATCTGAAGAACAAAGAGGTTTCATTAGGGGAAGACACATTAGAGACTGCATCTGTACAACATTTGAAGCTATCAATCTTTTGCAAAGTAGAGATTTTGGAGGTAATGTTGCTTTGAAAGTAGATATATCAAAGGCTTTTGATACTTTGGAATGAAGTTTTTTGCTATCTGTCCTGAAACATTTTGGTTTCAATAAGAAATTTTGCAACTAGATCAAGGTTATTTTGGAATTAGCCAAACTTTCTATAGCAATCAATGGCAAACAATATGAGTTCTTCAACTGTAAGAGAGGTGTGAGGCAAGGGGATCCCCTATCACCTCTTCTCTTCTGTTTAGTTGAAGATGTTCTTAGTAGAGGTATTAGTAATTTGGTTGAACAAGGAAACCTGGAGTTAATCAAGGGCTAAAGAAAGCAGTATGTTCCTTCTCATACTTTATACGCGGATGACATTATGGTTTTTTGTAAGGGTAAGGATTCCTCTATTTTAGCTTTAAAAAAACTTTTTTATAGATATGCCTTAGCCTCTGGTCAACATGTTAACCCATCAAAGTCTAAAATCTATGATGGTTCCATATCTAATCCTAGACTTTCTCATATTGTTAATCTTATTGGTTTCCCCAAAGGCTCTCTTCCCTTTAATTATTTAAGGGTTCCTGTATTCAGAGGCAAGCCCAAAGCTATCCACTTATCCTCTGTTGCAGACAAGATCAAAAGAAAGCTTGCAACTTGGGAAGCTTCTTTACTCTCCATTGTTGGAAGGATTCAACTTGTGAAGTTAGTAATTCATAGCATTTCCATTTACTCTTGGCCAAAGTCTCTTCTCAAAGATCTGAAGAAATGTATTAGAAATTTCATTTGGAGTGGAGATATACAAAAAAGAAAGCTAGTAATTGTTTCTTGACACAGAATATGCAAGCATGTCTCTCAAGGCGGCCTTGACATTAAATCTTTAACTTCTATGAATGAGGCCTCTAACCTCAAATGCTGGGATCTCAGGAACTTTAATCAACCTTGGGCTTTGCTTCTCAAAAGAAGGGTTATAAGAAATAGGAAATGTATCTCCTATCATATTCATTCTTATATTTAGAGCAGCATAAAATTGGAATTTGCCAACACAATGTCTCAATCAGGTTGGAGAATCGGAAAAGTTATCAATATCAATTTTTGGAATGATTATTTGTGTGGGGAGCCCTTGTATATTACTCTCAGTTTACCTTTCTACATCTTCGAAAACCTACATGCTATTGTAGCTGATATTATTCATGAAGGTCAATGGTGGATTCCAATAGATGTTCAACATTTATTTCCAAACTTGAGTTCACTTGTTCAACAAGTTTCTATCCCAATTGAGGATTCAGGTGATAAGCTTGTGTGGAAGAATAACACTACATGTGAGTTATCTCTTAAGGATGCTTTTGTATTCAAATCTCTGGTGGGGTAAAATTTATACTGGGCCAATACCATATGGAACTTAGATATTCCCCCTTCTACATCTCTACTATGTTGGAGACTGATGCACAATAAAGTTCCAACAGATGAGAACCTCATTTCTAGAGGTTGTTCTTTAGCTTCTATGTGTTCCAACTGTAACAAAAAATCTGAATCCTCTTCTCAAATTTTCTTTGAGTGTGAGTTCTCCTGTAAGCTTTGGAACTGGTTAGCTAATATTCTCAATTTTTCATTTCAAATTTCTTGTTCAGATGATGTTTGGAAGATCTGTGATAAGAATTGGTCCTCCTAGTGCAAGATTGTGATTAAATCTTGTCTAGTGAATATTATCAATGCTATTTGGTATAGAAGAAATCAGGTGAGGTTCCAAAATAATCCCATTCACTGGAAACTCATGGTCAACCGTATTATTTCAGCTGTTTACATGTCTGGTACCAACACTTCCAAAGTTGCATCTCCTGACATCAGAGAATTTGCAATCTTGAAAAGTTTTAAAATTAATATTCACCCTCCTAAGGCACCTATTATAAAGGAAATCATATGGTCCCCACCTATTTTCAACTGGATCAAAGTCAATACAGATGGTGCAGCTTCCAAAAACCCCTCTAAGGCAGCAGCCGGAGGTATGTTTAGAAATGGAGAATGTACTTGTATAGGATGCCTTGCCCAAAACTTAGGTTCTTCTAATGCTTTTTATGCTGAGATTTTTGCTGCTATTCCTGCCATGGAAACTGCTCAAAGTAAAGGTTACACTCATTTATGGTTGGAAACTGACTTCCAACTGGTTTGCTTGGCTCTCAAGTCTTCTGCTAATGTTACTTGGGTCCTTAGGAATAGATGGAAGAACTGTTTGTTTTTTTAAAGAATATTAACTTCATTTTCTCTCATGTATATAGAGAGGGTAATGCATGTGTCGATGGTTTAGCTAGTTTAGGTCTTAACTCTCCTTTTAATGATTTTATTTAGTTTGATACCATCTCTGATCTAATCAGGAGGAGTAAATTAGAAATAGGTTGGGATTACCTAATTATAAGTTTGTCAATTTCTAAAAGGTTTTGGTCTAGTTCCCCTTTTCTTACTTGACTACCTCTACTTTTTGGTTAATATATTTTGAATGATGTTTTATGCATATTTTTTGCTTTAAAAAAATCACATGTTAGCATTTCTGAAGAAAACATTACTTGTATCTCAACTTGAAGAAACTATAAATACATATAATTAATTCGATTAGACATTTTTCTGTCTATGTCCAAGTGGTACCAACATTATTAATGGCTTCTCAATGATGGGTGGGGAGACAACTATCATATGAATGCTCCTTTTATTACTCGGGTGGGGAGACTACTAGTATTAGATGAATGCTCCTTTTATCACTCCATCTGTTTGAAGTTGTGTCTTTTTAAGTTTTACACAATACTCCTTTTATTACTCCAACTAGTTGTGTCCTTTTGTTACTCCATCCCGAAATTTTTTTTTTTTTCAAATTATATGTCGTTCTACGATACCAATATGTCATTAATATTATTTTTCATATTATATTCTTAATTATTTATTACTTTTCCTTTTTCATTTATTAAAGATAATTTTGTAAAACAACTCATAATATATCTTTCTAATGCAAAATTAATTACATTTTTTAATACGTATAAAATGCTCAAAACACGTCATATAATTTAAAACGGAGAAAGTGGTTAGAAAAATGTTGGAAAAGAATAATTAAGGCAGTCAGTTACAAATTCGAAAGAGATACTATAGAAAAGGACTAAAAAAATCTCAAGGTGTTTATAAAAAGGGATGGACAAAAAAAAACTCAAGAGTTTAGAGACCAAAGTGAAAAATTATATATTTGATGGTTATGGACACAATTAAAGTTTTGTTACTTAAACATAAAAAATATAGATGTCATCTTTATCTCTATCTTTGTTTTATATCTTCTAATACTTACACATAGATAAAAAAAAATACACAAAATTTAAAGAATAGCATATTTGGTGTGAGAGTATATCGATTAAAATACCTGCAAAATGAGAAAAATTGCCCAAGCAACAATGCATCCGAGAAGAGACAGACATCCAAGCAACCAATTCTTATCACTTCCCAACATTGTGGCCATGATTGATTTTGAAGGTAGTATGTATTCTGAATTTAGTAGCTTTGGACCCTTCAACAATGCAATCGACACTGCTCCACTTACACATATAATTGTCCCCACTATTTTGGCTATAGTTCTTATACTTCGAATATTCAATTTCTCCATTCTGTAATATATTCAATTTGAATTAAAATAAACACCTTCGTTTGAATTTTGATTGAGTAACAAAAATAGGTTGACTGTTAATTACCCTACAAAGGCTGCTATTACAAATGTGACTGCTGGAAGAAGATTGGAAATGGCACTCGCAGCTGAAGAAGAAGCAAGATATAGACCCTCAAAATATAAATTTTGATTCAATGTAATGCTGCAACATATCCCAACAGAAACAACAAAAGAGAGTGAAAACACTTCTAATCAATCTTTACAAATGCAAAACAACGTCAAAATATATTTAACTATTCTTAGCCATTCTTTAAAATAAAAAACTATTCTTTGTCATATTGATATTGATGAAAGAATAGTCAAAGATAAATTATATTTAGTCAAACAAAAAAAAGTCAAAGATATGGCAACCAAATCAGCCCAAATAGTTTTTTTCTTTGAAACAAATCAAATCAGACTCAAATAGTTGAATATCTGATATGAGCACAATTGAAGAAAGTATCTCACGACCATGTATTTTGTAAATATCATTCTTAAATGAAAAATGCTACATATAGCGAGGGAATATTTCCCGGATTCATCTCAAATCAATTTAATTGGCTACATATGAGCACAAATTCTAGAACTTGATGACATCGTCAGTTTTGTTTAGCCATTATATGCATGCTCGTGAAATTCCGCGAAACCAATTTTCGCTGGAAATAGCAAAGCTCTACTTAAATTTCATCCATAACTTCCCTTGTCTTCCGGCTTCAATGAAATGTAATTGGCTAAAAGCCCTTCTGGGATCAGTTCGGGATAAATCCGTTCTAGATGAATAACAATGCTCTAAAATAAAAAATTTGACATTTCTTTGATACAGTATATGTTGCTACAAGATCACTACTTATAAAACTAAAAAATGATTAATACGTATCGTTTGTTGAGAGACAGCAGGTAAAAAAAGAGATCGATGTAAATATGCATTGATATTACTAGAGAGAGAATGGAAACAAACCCAATCAGTGAGGTCAAGAATAACAAGGAAAAACTCCTTAAATTTAAGGAATAAGAGCCAGAGTTTCTCCTGTCAAAATGAAGAAAAAAACAATAATTTAAGGAATAAGATTATGTAATAACAAGAAACTAAAGAGAAATGGTAATTAAATTAAATTACCCTGATAAATAAGCAAGAGGAGCAAGAACAATGGTTGCAAAAGCACCACGGTATACTACAAATACCCTTGGGCTCATACCCTCCAAAAGTGCCATTCTTGTGCTAAGAGTCTGACCTGCAAGTATGAACTGTATCAACAGCATAACTATTATTGGCAGGTAGTACTCCATGTTTATACCTCCCCTCATCTTTTCTTCCTGAAAAACACTCGATGCTTATGTTATGTGTGAAGAGATATATATATATATCATCGAGTTTCAAGCATAAGTGAAAAAAGTTTTTTTTTGTTTGAAAAATGCTTTTTTTTAGATTCATTACGTGACTGATGTACCTGAACTAAATATAAACTAGATACATCAGTTGTTGAATGAATTTAAAAAATAAATTATCTCTTATAATAAGGAACGGAGGGAATATCTTAATGATATCATTCTATAAATACACTTGAATTAAGATATTATTTACTTTTTTTGAAAGGAAGATATTATTTACTTTTTAATAACTCTTTCTTGCAATGGATCTATAATTATCCAAGATATGCCTAGTGCAAATTAAGGTAGAATTATTAAATTTTAATTAAAAGGTAAGAATAAAAAATATGTATATTTGTTATCAATTTTCTGTTATTAAAAAAGCTGAGAATTCATTTTCGATCATTTTGAAGAGGTCTATTAAACAAGTATTCATAAATAACATTTTCTTTAAACAGATATATTTTGTATAAGATCAATAATATAATTTTCAATTAACTATAAGATTTTTTAATTATATCATCCATCCGATCTTAAATATAAGCAAACGTTAGAATATATTTGTTATAAAGTAGAAATGGATAATCCAACTACAAATGTGTTGTCTTTAGAGATTCTAAAGGGTTGCAAGAAAATATCATGGTTTGGTGGTTAGATGCTTGTGGTTCAAATGGTATATGGAAGGCCTTGATGCTAGGGATCTTCTGTTTTTAAAGCTAACCCTTAGAGAGATGGAGATGGTGGATCCCAACATGCAAGCCAACTCTATGGTGTGGTGTCTTTATTGCAAGGCGTGGGAGTCATATCACTTTGAATCATCTAGGAAGTTGTCCTTGTGGAGCCAAAACATGGTCCTTGTGGTGGAAATATATCTCCTGACTTTGGTCTAGTGTAGAATCTATTTCGAACTAGCTAGTTTTCTGATGGGATTGTGAAGGTGGTTTTTGATGGGATTCTTAATCGACACACCTTGTGCTAAAGAGATAACTGATCGTTAATATAATTCATTTTAATTTCTTAAAAAAATGGTATACCAAAAAAAATGATTTGGATTTGGTTCTGTATGTATATAAGTACTAGACCATCAATCCGTGCTAACGCACGGATCATATGGAAGGTAATATTTGATGGTAATCGGTAACAAAATAGTTTAGATGAATGTCATGATTGTCATATAGTATTTTATAATATTAAAAAGCATAGACGTTGGTACTGTACCATAACATAATTTTCCATGACATCGTCATTGATACCGTAACGTAACATAATAGGTTAAGTATAGCCAGACGGGTTAACATTTATAAGTAAGAGATTATGTTAAGTATAGCGAGACAGGTTGATTGTTATTCCTTTCCAAAAAAACAACATATAATTAGGAACATAATTTTATTTTACTTTAGATTAGATAAATATTAAATGCAAAAGTGTGGAGGAAAAATTAGGTTAAATATAGTGAGAAGGGTTACCGTTTAGAAATAAGAGATAAGAGATTTTGATTAAATTAAATCTAGGGTTAATATAGTAAAATCAGGCAATAGAATTAGGTTAAATCTAGGGTTAATATTGCATTCGGGTTAACATTTAGAAATGAGAGTTTATTTTGCTTTGCATAACAATATGATATTTCCATAACAATTAACATTTTGATAAGCACAAAAAATTTACTAACGTTCTGTATTAAGAAAAATAGGATATTTTGTTAAGCAATTTTATTTTGCTTTGCATAACAATAGGAGATTTCAATAACAATCAACATTTTGATTAAATTAAATCTAGGGTTAATATAGTAAAATCAGGCGATCGAATTAGGTTAAATTTAGGGTTAATATTGCGTTCGGGTTAACATTTAGAAATAAGAGATTAACATTTTGATAAGCACAACAAATTTACTAACGATCTGCATTAAGAAAAATAGGATATTTTGACATTTTGTTAAGCAATAGGAGATTTCAATAACAATAGGAGATTTCAATAACAATTAACATTTTAATTAAATTAAATCTAAGGTTAATATAGTAAAATTAGACGATAGAATTAGATTAAATATAAGGTTAATATTGCGTTCGGGTTAACATATAGAAATAAGAGATAATAGATTTTAATTAAATTGAATCTATCGTTAATATAGTAAAAAAAATCAGACGATACAATTAGGTTAAATCTAAGATTAATATTGCGTTCGGGTTAACATTTAAAAAATAAGAGATTTCTCGTAATTGAGATATGAGTGAATGTCTTATGCTACAAGAAATGCCACGAAATGTCTTACACTATACGGAATGTTAGGAACGCTTGCCAACGTGCATATTTATTTTTTTTATTACTACTATTAGTTTTGTTTACGTTCCACGTGATTCTTGGATTAAAAATACTTATTCATACAGATCGACCAAAGTGATGAAAGATGGAAGTCAACGACTGACAAAAATTAATGTCACACATGGTATATGCATACTTTTATAATAATAGATCTTCATAATCAATTCATATCTAATTAAGAAAAGGAGACCTGTTATTCAAAAAAAATAAAAAGAGAGACCTGCTACGGACCAAATATCTCACATTAGATGTCATATTTGAATTTTAAATAATTATTAAGAAAATAATTAATAGTGTTAATTTTAATGATAAAATATGTATTATTCGTTAAAATATTCTTATTAATTATAGGTAGTGGAGTAGTTTTAGATGATTGAAATATAATAAAGTAAATAAAGGTAGTAGAAAAATAGTAAATGTTCTGGACAAATAATTTGAGATAAAAAAATTAGAAAACTGACATCTAATATAAAACTGGGTGTACAATTAAATTTCATAATATGGATAGTTGAGATTTGAATCTCAATGTAGTTTTAGTTCAACTTTTTAGGGATCAAATTTGTAAAATTGATTCTCACATGTTTGATTGTTGTCAAGTAAAATTGATTTTGTCTTCATAAATGATTCTATTTGAAAATAAAATTTGTAGTTTATAATTTTAGAATTGATTTTTTTTTCCGTGGTGATTGGGTTTGAACCTCACATTTATGTATTGTCCTTACCAACACAACTAAACTCGCGAGAATAGAATTGATTTTCATAAATAAAATTTAAAGTTCAACTCACATTTACATAAATTTCCATAAATGTATTAAAATATAAATCATTTTAGTCGGATCACTTATCAAATCATTTATTTCTCTACCAAACACACGTGACTCAATTAAAAAAAGATACTTATATTTTGTGTTCTTATTAGCTTGTTTAATTTAAGTTGAGAACTTCTTCTGGGCACCCAATAAAAGTCTTTGGTAGGTTACTCCGATGAGTTGTATCGGATAAAAGTCTTTGGTCTATCAAAGATATCTTATTTGTCTTGAACTAGTCATTAATTAGTATTTTTATATTGCTAATGTAGACTTTTCAAAAATATAAATTAGATTTATATCTTTTTGTTGGAGACGTTTTTAATCCAAAATAATATCGGTAATAATTTGGAAATTGGTTACTCATTTTTATGAATCGAATGAGTCTATAAGATTTGAGTGTCTCCTCATCCAATACTTTACGGAGTAAAATTGGTAACATGTCATAAAAGTGTCGTAAGAAAGGGATCGTGTCATAGTGTTGTATACTCATCACGAATATTGTGTCATTGATAATTGTGAATTATCCGACCATGAACACTATTGAATATATGTACGTTTCTATGTTCTGATGTTCACGATTATGTTATTACTTGTGCGCTTTGTTTTTTTTTTTTGTTACAATGCTAAACAAAACAAACAGAAAAAAAAGGAAGAAAAAACAGACTATTGGCATCAATCCTCAAGAGACTCTGAAGACCTTCTGGAGCGGATGCATGGTGGTATAGATAAATATCCAAAGAAGCATCAAGCTTAGCCATAAAATCAGCACATTGGTTTTCCTCTCTTAATGTATAACAGATAGTAACATTCATTTGATCAAGCGCGAAGCTTTGTTCTATTTATATATGTTGCGTCTTTAACATAAATCAGTTAATTACATTACGTATTTTGTGTTTGAAGTTTTGATTTTAAAGTTTATATTATCTGGGTCATGTAATGTCAATAATACACACGTAAAATATGTTGAGTTGAGGTAAACTTTACAGTTATCTTCAACTGTTTTGAGGCTATTTTAAGGAGATTTTATTATTCCTCGTTTTAATTATTTAAAGCAATTTATGTTATTGGATTTTATAAAATGCAAATCAGAGTACGTGAAACCAAACAGCAACAACAATGAGAGAAAACATAAACACCAAGAAATCAAGTACACAAACCCCACTTGTAGTAATAAAATACATCCATAAGAATGAAAGCCAAAGTAAAGAAAGCTATTGTGAGAGATTCTTTAATTCTAACACAATTCCTTTCATTTGTCGATCACGTTACTTCCACGGTCTCATTAACCACTAATTTTGGATCTATCTTATGTTTGACTGCATGGACTACATCTTCAGCTTTACCCTAATGATCACTCCAATTGCTCCTATTAAGCTGAATACACATGAATCATAAACATGCTAATTTCCTTGATAACCTTGGTAACAAGCTTTATTTCCTCATTCCACAGAACAAATCCACGATGGTAAGAGTTATTTTTATCTGATCAATATCAAAACAGTGCTACAATATTTTTTCAAATTTGTGGCAGTAAAATGGAAATATTTTAAAGTAATACGTACGTAGCATTTGTTTTTATCTAATGGATTATTAATTTCATTTATCTCTAAATAAAATATGACCGATTTTTCAAATTATAACTGTTTTTTATTATACAGGTTTGACATTTGGCCCAAGTTTAGAAAAACACTCGATTATATATACCCGTAATTGTCATTACTTTTATTCCGAAGGTATGATGTACTTTGTTGAGGTGGATGTAACGTGTGATCGGTGGGGTGCATGATGTTTTGCTGCAGAAAGTTTTTCATGGTCTCATGCACAAACTATATAACTTGTGGTATGTAGAGTGTGAAATTAATAAAGTTTTGGGTCTTATTAAGGATATTGGTTAAGAAACTAAAAATAAAAAGGAAAAGTATAATTTGTGTTAAAAGTATATTTTTTTAACTTTAAAAATATAGAATACATAATTTTTAAAAAATCATTTTCCTTTTCTAATTCGCTCCAAAGACACCGGTTAATATTTCTCAAAAAAATTTAACTAACCAATAGATATAAAGCATATGGTTTTATCATAGAGCCCTCGATGAAATAGATGTAAAATGAACCAAATTGACCCGGCAACACTACTTCCCAAGAGAAAGAGACAACCGACCAACCAATTCTCATCACTTCCCAAGGTTTTGGCCCCTTCAACAATGTCATGGACACTGCTCCACTAACGTCACAACTATTTTGGCTATACTTTGAATATTGACTTTCTCCATTCTGTAATAAAAATGATTGAAACTCAACAAAAGCAGGTTGAGTTTAGCAAGATTTTGGCATTATTAGTTGGCAGTAATTATCTAACAAAGGTTGCTGTTACAAATATGACCGCTGGAAGAAGAGATGCATGTTTAGGAATGAAATGTATGCTTTCTTTCATATTAATAATAAGGGTTAACTGTGCTTTTTACCCTGTAATATAAGTTATTTTCAGTTTTCACCCCTATAAAATTTTCGGTTTGATTTGTATCTTTGTAAAAACTTTTTTTCCAGTAAACACCCCTCCTCCATCTAACTCATCAAATGCGCATATGTGACGCTGACTTGGTTTTTTTTTTTTTTTAATTGTCCACATCAGATTTTATTTTTTAAAATATCTGAAAATTAATTTTCAAAAATAAAAAAATCAGAAAAATATTCAGATTTTTTTCCAAAAATTTAAAAATCGAAAAAAAAAATCAAATATTAAAAAATCAGAAAAAACGATAGGATTTTTTTTTTCAAAATTCAATTATTAAAAAAATCAGAAAAAATATTCGGGTTTTTTCAAAATCTAGAAAATATTTTATTTATAGAAATCTGGATACAAATTTTTTAAAAAATTTAGAAAAAATACAGATTTTTATAAAACCTTTTTTGAAATTAAAATTTTAGTATAAAAATTATTTTTTTTATGAAATTTTCGTAATTAAAAAGTTCATATTTTATTTTTTATACAAAAAATATATAATTTGGAAAATATTTTTCGTAATAAAAAAATTTCCTTAATTGTTTAATTTTCAAAAATTTTAAATTATTTTTATTTCTAAATTAATATAAATGAATTTATATTATAATTTTTTAGAAAAATAGGCACAAATGTCACGTGTACCCTTAAAAAAATAAAATTTAAAACTAATTATACAGTCAACATGCCACATAAGCATATATGCACAGTCAGCATGCCACACAATGTACCACGTCAGCAAATATGCACAGTCATTGGAGGGGTGGGTGTTTTTCGAAAAAAATAATAATTTACGAAGACGGAATCAAACCGAAAGTTTTATAGAAACGAAAATCGAAAATGATTTATATTACAGGGGTGAAAAACATTATTAACTCTGTTAATAAAAGATGGAAACAAGCCCAATTAGCGAGGTCATGAAAATCCAAGAAAAACTCCTTAAATTTAAGGAATAGGAGCCAGAGTTTCTCCTGTACAAAAAGAAAAGAAACAATGAATTAATAAATAAACTTTAGATAAGAGAGGAGGATATAGAATAATTAAAGAATAATAACAAAGAATGAAAGAGATAAAGTGGTGAGAGTAAATTAAATAGCCTGATAAATAAGCAATGCGAGCAAGAAGAATGGTTGTAAAAGTATGACGGTACACTAAAAATACCCTAGGGCTCATACCCTCCAAAAGTGCAACTATTGTACGAGCCATGCCTGAATATATAAAGAGTATTACATTTTCCACCATGTTGCCTTCTCACGCGCCCTGCAAAAATGCTGAAAATATTCCTAGTCCGGATTTTATTTTTCGAACCAGATTATTAGTGTTTTTCGAATTTTAAAATCTGGACGAAGTCAATATGAATATTTTGTGTCTTTCTTTGGTGTCAAGGGTCTCTGTTGACTGTTATATAACATCCGCATAAGTTGAAATGCAATTGTAGGGGTCGGTGAATGGTCAACAATGACCATGACACCACAAACACTACTACAAAACTTAAATTTAAGAAAATAGATGAAGTGAAGAATGAAGGAATTTGTTGAACATGTAAGTTTATTTATAGCCTAAAACAAGTCCTAGGTCATTTTGAAGTCAAGGAAAACGTGTTTGTCATTCAAAACCGTCCAAAAAATGTATTAAAACTTCACTAACCGGCCAAACTTTTGGTGAAACACACCGTCCAAATGAAACTGAGGGCTTTCGGATTTTATAATCCGGAAATGACAAATACATTACGGAATATATAATCCGAACAGCACCAGAAAGCCTATTTTGGAGGCTATTTTGGAGAGCTTTCATGAAAAATAAGTAATAAATGCATAAAAAATCAAGTAAGGAGCATAAACCAAACATAAACAACAATATATTCTAGGATGGTGTTCGAAGAGGTGCTTTTGAACTCAATCCAGTTGGACTGCCAACTGATATATATATATATATATATATATATATATATATATATATATATATATATATATCGGAAGTCCAACTGGATCGAGCTCATAAAAACCTTTTCGGATTCAGATCTGCAACATAACAATAAAATAGAAGGTATTTCAAGAGGATTGTTTTGAGTTAGATCATGCTGCCTTGCAGTAAGAACCAAGTTTCACCCAGTATCGTATTTTTTCGAAATATATAATCTGAAATCCATGTGTAATCCGGATTACATATTCCGAACTGTACCAGAAACTTTTGGCCGGTGGTCCGCACCACAAAGAAAACGTTTTGGGCGGTGGTCAAGTTGAAAAATGTGTTTTACACGTTTTTTGACTGTAATTATGGCCTTCAAACACGTTTTTGGTCCCTCCCTCCCTATAAATAGGCTTCAAAAGTTCACAATTTCTCACACTATCTTCTCCTCTTCCTTCTACCACGATGTGTTTCCACTGTTGGCTTTTCATAAAAAGAGGCCTCTTTGGAAATCTATCCGGGATCATATGATCGGTCAATAGGGAAGGGGTCAGTCTGGGTGTGAGGTTGGTATGTCTGGATGTAAGTTTGACCATCATGGTCTCTTGCTCCCTAGAGGCCATTGTGCCCCTCAGTTTCCCCTCCAACACCAAAGCTACTAGTATGTCCTATCAGGCAGCATTGGTTTCTTCTTCCCCTCCCTCCTCTTTCTCATGTAATAAGATTAGAAATTGTTTTAGGTTCTTATGTAATAAGTTTAAAAAGTTTCAACATTATTGTAATGTATTATTTATATATCAATAAAATGAGTTATTTTAATCTTTTTGTCTTTTTATTTCTGTTTTATATTTCTATTTGCAATTATTTTATGAATCTGAAAGCTTAAAATAAATAAAAATCTGGAAAATGTTAGTCCGGATTTTAAAATCCGAAAACATCTGGAAAATACTAACAATGCAGTTCGCAAAACATAATCTAGACAAGGGTATTTTTGGAGAAAAAATAGGGCGCGATAGAAATCCATGGGATGGGAAAAGTAATTCTCATATATAAACTGTATCAACACCATGGCCAATCCTGGAAGGTAGTACTTTATGTCCAACGGCGAAACTAGAGAAATTTTTACGAGTGGACCAAAATACAAATAATTTGTTTTGGCAAAGAAAATTACTTATATATTTTAAAATATTATATATTAAATTTAAAGGTTAAATATGTTTAATCTCTTTTTCTTTTTAAGAAATATGTTTAATCTCTATAAAGCTAGGCTTTGAGAAGTCAAATATATTCATAATTAAATATTTGCTAAATAGACTAACAATTTTTTTTTCAACGTATCTTTCCAAAAAAAATTAACATAGACAAATAAGCTGGTTGGGTAAACTACCGTCTATTATGTTTGACTATTGATAATTTTGATTGCTAAAGTTGCTTTCTTTATAGTTGTTGTAGAGACCCAAATATAAAATAAAACAAATAAGACGAATAAGTTTATTAATTAAGTAATAATTTTTTAACCTTTTAATTTATGCTAATTTTTTGCAAATGAGTTTGTTTGAGGGAGCTAAAAAAATATCATTAGGATAGCTAGCCATGTTAATATACCTGATGATTTAATAAAAAGAAAATTTTTGGGGTAGCCACGGGTCCCCCATCCTTTCAAAGGGGCGAGGACTCGCCCCTGTCTATGTCTAAACAATATCCCATCTTTACTTTCCAAAAAAAACTCTGCTTAGGTTTTTTGTTGTGAATACTGAATATGGATAGATGGAGAAAAGTTCACATGAGAGAATGTTCCCGTTAACCTTGAAGAGACGTACCAATTGTAGCAAGTCACCCCATATTAAATATGTTGACAAGATCACATGGCTCCACCAATATCACTTGGACAAACTAACACGGAGTACTCAATTATACTGCAATAATGTTTTTTATACTTTATTGTTTATTAATTTATATATTTTTGTGTATAAATAATTATGACCGATTTGTGACTCGGATGGTAGCAAAGTTTAGTAAGCACTAAACTTAAGATGATAAACACAGACAAGTTGTTGCAAACGATATAAAGTTGTAATGAAATTAAGAGCAAATTGCTCTTATCTCCCTTCAAATTTTATGGTTTAAATATGTATTTCATCCCTACAATTAGAGGTCATTTGAAATTTCATTCTTAAACTTACTAATTCTTCTATTTTACCCCTGCAAATATTAATCATTTGAAAATTCGTCCATTAACCCACTTAATGACTGCCACGTCATCAAATTAGCAAAATGGTATGGGAAAGGACAAAAATACCATTTTTTTAATTAAAAAATCTGAAAAAAATTAAAAATCTAAAAAAAAAATTAAAAATCATAAAAAATCTGAATTTTTTTAAAAAAAATCATAAAAAAATTCCAATTTTTTTAAAGATGAAGAAAAAAAGTGGAAATTAGTTTTTCGAAAAAAGAAGTAATATATAATTTTCAAATTAATAAAAAAATAATTTTCGAAAATTTAATTTTCAAAATTTTTAATTTTAAAAGTTTTTTTCCAAAAAAAAATTTCAGATTTTTTTTTTAATTTTTTAATTAAAAAAAGGGTATTTTTGTCCTTTCCCATACCATTTTGCTAATTTGATGACGTGGCAGTCATTAAGTGGGTTAATTGACGAATTTTCAAATGATTAATATTTGGAGGGGCAAAATGGAAGGATTAATAAGTTCAGGGATGAAATTTCAAACGACTCATAATTGCAGGGATGAAATGCATATTTTAGCCAAATTTTATTAAAACATACTTACATCTCATTTAGTTTGAGAAAAGCAGTCACCTCCATCAAATTAACATAGTTAACTATCTTATTAAGGTTTTTAACATTCGCTACTTCCCTAAAAATAAGAGTAAATAGTCACTTTAGTCCTTGGCTGTGCACCTCGCTGTCACATAGGTTCTTAACTCGGGATTAAATACAAAGAAGTCTCCGACTCTACACTTCTGTTATCACTTTAGTCCCCGACGTTAAATAATTATGTTAAGTGTGTCACAGGGACTAAAGTGAAACTAGAAAATGATCACTTTAGTCCCTGAACCAAAAATTAATATTTTCAAATTGAATCTCAAATCCCTAAATCCCTAAAAATAATATACACTAATATGTGGCTTTTATCTCTTGTAAAAAAAATGTAACTTTTTTCTAAACATTGTAGACTTTTTCTTTCTTTAGATATATTGAAAATCGTATGTTTTTAAATTGTATTGAAAGTTTTACGTGTTTTTTTTTATGCTTAACGGTAAAACTTTGTCCACGATATTAAACAACTAATTGTGTAACAAAAAAAATAATGATGATATTATTAATCTCTATTTTTTAATTTTAAATAAAAGAACACTATACTTTGACCTAAAAAACACAGTATTAAACAACCAATTGTGTAACAAAAAAAATAATGTTGATATTATTAATGTCTATTTTTTAATTTTAAATAAAAGAACGTTATATTTTGACAAAAAAATGTTATATTAATATTGTCAAATAAGATAATAAATTAGGGATTTGAGATTTTCAATTTAAGGGATTTATGGATGATATTTAGGGATTTGAAAATCAAGTTGGCGATATTGATTTTTGGTTCAGGGACTAAAGTGGCTATTTTCTACTTTCACTTTAGTCACTGTGACACACTTAACAGAATTATTTAACGCTGGAGACTAAAGTGATAACGGAAGTGCAGAGTTAAGGACTAAAATGACCGTTTGCTAAAAAAAATTGCTACTTACCTCCAACATCAAAACTTATTCCCTAATTTGATTTTTCATTGTTTGGAACGTGGAAAATACCTTGCCACCTAAACACAATTATCCTTTGACGTTCCGGTAACTTGCTTATGAATTTTAACTCACTTGGGTTGGTCTAGTGATATTGACTTGCGATCTGGGAGTGTGCTCATTCTTGAGGTCTCAGGTTCGATTCTCTCTGGTACCAAATTAGGTGGACTAGTTTAGCTTTTTCAAAAAAAAAAAAAAATTGCTTATGAATTTTAAATTATCATTTCTCGACTCTAGGTCTTTTAATTACCACAAAATGGGGGAAGGGGGAAGTGTACTTGTGTTCGTTTTGTGTATCAAAATCAAGTTATTATTATGAGAACTAGGTGTGTTCGCGGTCCTGTTTAGATTGGTTTTGAGGCAAAACGTCAACCGATCCAAAATAAAAATCATGTTCGGTTTGTATTGGCTTAGATTTTAACACCCCTAATGAGAACATGACAAATTGGAATTGAGAATGGCGTGGTTGAAACAATCTTCAATTGTGTGTCCCATTTTTTCACCTCTAAAAGTCACGTTTAAATTGAATGTACAACTACCAACTCACTATTCACAGATGTGTTTTATTAAAGTCTTAAGGAAAATGAGTGCAATTTGCTCTAAAATTAAATAATGAAGTTTTATATAGAGTTTATATCCTAAGAAATTGTGCCACGATTCATACCCAGTATTGAACGTGGTCCTCAAATCATGTCACGATATTTTCCTCCGTGCCACAATCTCTCAAATCATGCTACGATTTTATAGATACTTTAACATCAATTTTGAACCAAATATCTACAGTTTTATAGATACTTCAACATCAATTTTGAACCAAATATCAACGGTGAAAAAAAACTTTTATCCACTCCCATAGAATATTCTTGTACAAGTATTAGAATTAAAGTCATTAATTAGTGTTCAACTAGGTATTCAACCCGTGCATTGCACGGGCTTTATTAAAATGCGCTTATATAATATATTTTAGGTATTATTTCATATTATTAAGTTTGAGAACTATTAAAAATTCAGAATATTATTTATTTATGAAATAAAAGAATTTTTGGAAAGAAACATGTACAATGACACATCATATTAGAACAACTACATAAATTTGACTTCAAAAAGTAAAAAATTTACCAACCTTTGTACAATGGATTAAAAAAAAGAAGCAACCTTTATACAATCCATGTACGTCATTATAAGTTTTTATTTAAAGGTTTTTCTATCATGTGCAAATTTGCACTTAATTTCGGTTTAAAAAGAAAATACTAATTCATTTATTTTATTTAATAATTAAACCTTTATTGAATAGTTAAAACATATAATATATTTACTTTAACTAAAAAATTTATTGTGTAGAACAGATACATGCCAAAAAAAAAATTAAATCTATGGTGTAAAGAGTGTGTGAAGAGTACTTCTACATGCCCATTGGAAAGCTACCTTTAAAAAAAAAAAAAAATATGTATAGAATTTTCTCTACCCTTGCAACTCAAAATACAATCTCCTAAATCTTCCAAGCAACCTAATACCTAAAATACAATCTCCTAAATCTTCCAAACAACCTATACCTAAATCTCCTTAATCCAGATGAAATGTAAATATCCACAATAAGGATTAAAGAAAGAAAAAGAAAAAAAAGGAAGAGTAACTTTAATCCCTGTCAACTCATAGTAACTAATGAAGATTCAAGGCAAATGAATGGTAAGGCAGATGGAAAAACTACAATATATAATTGAAGTAGTACCATGCAAGAGTTGCTTGGAGAAAACGATGATGACCCAAAAACCAAAACTTGTACCTCAAATATTTAACACTTGTGAATCACATATTTATATACACAATAGTTAAGGATATAAAAGAATAATAGTTCAAGTCCCATACCAGTAATTACGAATATATTTTCATCCATTAGCACCATATGTGGAGTGAAAATTTCATTCTTTTAGCTTACATAAAGTATGTCAATCACCAAACACATCGAATTCTAAGCACATCAAACATGAAGACTCATGTCACAACATTTATGCACCTAGACAAAACTTATAAATGCATGTGGTATCGTCACCAACAACGTCTAGGTCGTCATCCCATGATGCCAACAACACATCATAATCACCTCAACTAGATATAAAATCCACAGCTATGAATGCATGAACATATGACACGACTTATGCATGTTCACAACAACTCACCAACAACATCAACATTTCAACATGTATGCATTCATCAACAATTCAACATGTATACATTCATCAAAAGTTCAACATCGTTATAAAACGATAACTTCATACAATTTCTCATAATTCAAGTAAGGAGAAAATACACCAAATCATGATAATCATCATATTCAACATTTATCAATAATTCATACATCTTCATATAATCATACCAAACTATATACAAAAGGTTTCCGAGATATTCGGCCTTAAAGATCATTTTCGACAACGTTCATCTATCATTTTACAACTTTGAAACATTTGTGACAATTGAAACAAAACCAAGTAAAACAACACTAATGTATAAACTATGTATACTCTTAGATCACATATGAGTGCAGTTGAATATACACGTGCGTTTTACTGACCAATTACGATATAATCATCAAAATCACAAAGTCCGTCTCTCTTTATCATTTTTCAAAACCAATTCATTATCAAAGATAAACTAAGTTTGATTCAACGAGAAATAGATTAAATACTCTTAAACATCCTAATCAAACTCCTAATACTCAATATTTGAAGTTTGGAAACAAACCAAAAGTTTCGGGTTGATTTAGAAACGGTTATGCGGAATTTTCGTAAAAGTCTTCCAAGACCTACTTGGAGTGTTTCTATCATAACTAAAAATTCACAAAACATTTTCAAGTAAGCCCAAAGCCATTGGAAAGCTAACTCAATGATCTAAAACTTTCATGTTTACACAAAATGCTAATTCAAAACAGAAACGTGTGAAAAAGACTCAAGAACATGAAACAAGGGATGCTGTCAGAGGGCATTTCGCTTAAGCGAAGGATATCTCGCTTAAGCGACATACTTCCGGTGGATGTTCGCTTACAGCTCGCTTAAGCTAACAATCATCAGTTCTGCAGAATTTTTCACGGGTTTAAACTATTTTTCACCCCAAAACCCAAATTTTGATCCCCCAATATCCAAAATCATTTCCAAAGGTTGTTTACAGGTTTATGTACACATAAAGGCTTTCAAAAACACATTAAACTTGAAATCAAACAACATTTTAACACAATCTAACAATTCACCCATTTTTCATAAAACTCTTAAACAATTCAATTTAACCACAACCATTTCACAAAATTGATACCCAATCCATCATATGACATCAACAACAACACTTAACAACAATCACAACTCATAATCATGGATTCAACATCAATTCAACAACACACATCACAATTCCATAATTTAAGCACAATTCACAATATACCCCTTTATACATATCATGAACATGCAATTTCATCAACAAAAATTTAATTATCATCAAATTCATATGCTCAAACATATCATTATAACAAGAGCACGAATTTCAACATTTAAGCTCAAATTAATCACTTATGCAAATAAGCACTTTTGCATAGAATTTAGAGAAGACAATAAGCTAAGAGATTATCATTGAAATCTAACCTCCTTACCTTAATCCTCCACAAATCTAAGCTAGTGCTTCACTTTAGCTCCAATCCCTTGAGTTTCTACCCTCATCTTGCTTCCCAAAGTCTCCTCTCTTCAAAACCCTTTCTCTAGCTCTCCTCTTGAACTTTCTCTCTCTTCCTCTTTCTAAAACTTTTGAATGAATGTAGTAACCCTAATTTTCTCTCATCATGGGTTAATAAAGTCTATTCTCTTAATGGGCCTAATTCACCAAAGTTTCTAATTCATTAATCACAAGGTTTCTAATTTACTCGCGGTAAAAGATATCGAACACTTAACAGTTCTAACTAATTACCACAACATACGTAGTAACTTAGTAAAATTAATGGTTCTCACTCGAAACACTAAAAATAACTCTCACTGTAAAATTACTAATTTACCCTTCTTCGCTAAATGATCAAAATACCCCTATGTCCAAAATGACTAAAATACCCTTCTAACACCAAATTCTATGAAATCACACACAAAGGCAATTAATCACATACGAGCACAAATAAATACATATATGAATTAATTAAAATAAATCTAACGAAAATCGACAGTTACAAATAACACTAAATATTATATCATGTATATATCATAATAACTTGTTTTTCAGACCCATGCATGTGTAGCTTATTAAGATGTGAGATATACGTGCCTTTCATGTTATATAAGTATTTTCTATTTCAATGTCTATTATTTATCATATTTCGATATGCATCATGTTCTTCATATTCTCTTTTTCTCTTCCCAATTAGATTTTTTTTGTACATAAATTTTGTTCAAAATGTTCATTGACTTGTATAATCATCAAAAGTTCTTTGACTTGTATAATTATCATTTGTTTCTTTATTATTCTTTTTAAATTCCGGAAGAATTTAACATTGAAGTGTCCTTAAAGGATTGCTCAAACAATGGAGTTATTTTATGATAGAGTTCTCGAAGAACTATTTTTTCCTTTTAATATTAAAGCATCCCTAAAGAAGTGATCAAAGAACGTGTGTGTGTGTGTGTTTCATTGATTTGAGATATAGTTCTAGAAGAATTATTAACATTCGTGAAAGATTGCAAAATAAAACTATTGTGATTTCCTTTATCATTGTCGATAGAGGTTTGTGTTTGAGTTCCTAAAGAACAACACATTTAAAACATGATATAAATTTATAAGATATATTTGATCTAAAAAAAAAAGAGAAAATATGAGACATTATGTCTATTTCTATGCTCCTGAAGTAGCAAAATAAACGAGTATCTTCAAGAATATTTTTAAAAATTAGTCACATTTGTAATTGAGCAAAAGACTCTTGATCAAAATGGTGAAAGGTCATGTTGAACGTCATTCTCAGAAGTGAATGGTTCATACTATTTGTTATAACCAATGTTGTGGTTAGTTTGACTTCTTAAAAAAAAAAAAAAAAATTATATGCAATGATATATTTTTATAATCTATAATTTGTTGCTTATCGATAATTATGTCATCATTTTATTGCTTGTTAATGTTTTTGAGAGATACTTATGACCCCTTTTTTGAAATTTCTAGATCCATCCATGGTTTGATTGATATGTTGACCATACATTACTATATAATTTGTTTGAATAAAGTAGATTACCATATAATATTGTACTCATAAAAATATCATTTTTTAAGTACAATTATTCAAACTATCTTTATTTATTCATTATATGGTTTGACTATGTTTCAACTAGTTGAACCAATTGAATCATGGCCCGAAGAATTTGCTGATTCAATCTCCGATCTGATTAAAAGAGGTTCTTCCAAATCAATTTTAAAGTTTGCTTCTCCACAAGATTCATTATTCGAAGATGTCACTTCCTCTGTCTCATTATTTGTCTTCTCTTTAACATGAACTGCATCTTCAGCTTTACCCCAAAGCACAATATACAAGCCAATGATCACTCCAATTGAGCCTATTAAGCTAAAAACACATGAATCATAAGCATGCATCAGTTAATTAGATTAATATAATTCATAATTAATCTTGATTGTTAGAACTTAAATATTAATACCTTCCAATGTATATTTCCTCATGAAGAAACAAGGCAGCTAACACAGTCACAATTACTGTTGTGAGAGGGCTAAACATTGCAGAGAAGAGAGGTCCTCTCTTTTTAATGCACCATGCTTGGAGACAAAATACAACTGCAGACCCCATAATTCCCTACAAAATATATTTATTACAAATCACGAAAATTATATACATATATTATATCATCATGAAAATTATTCAACCACATACTGCATATAAAGTGCAACCGAGTTGAACTAGAGACTTAATCTTCCATGCATTCAAGTCTGGTTCCAAGAATAATGTCACTATTGATGATTGTAATGTTGACATTATACACATCCAAGCTGACAATGATAAATAATTAGGATGGCTTGCGTAAGATGGAACCTGTGGAAGAATAGCAAGCTTTCTTTGATCACATATATTATATTCCAGAATAATTGAAAATTAAGGTTTGTTCCTAATTATGCATTCTATCAAATCAAATCTTTCATAAATCTCTAGTATCTAGATTGACAAAAATATACATTTTAATGTATAGGGATTATGCAAACTTACATAAATAACTAAAAAATTTATTACTAAATATTGATGGCGTAATTTATTTTATACATGCATCCAATAAAATCACACCAAATATACATTTGTATAGATAGTTTTGGAGTTGACCTAAAAAAGTGGTATCATAAAATGATTTGATTGAGTGTATATGAAAAAAAGTTTTACGTATCGGTATATATAAATTAAGATTCATAACTTAATTACTGTAATATTACCTGAACTTTGAAAGCTAAATGCTAGAATATATTGGGTTGTATATGTTAGGATATCAAAAATGTATTTAAAGATTGTTTGGATAATGAATGCTACATGACACAACAACCTCTTTCACGAGAGCATCGCAACACACATACATGTCTAGTGTGACCCCCTTTGCAATACATTCATGACTTGTTCGTGGATTTTGTTTTCTATACATATGTTTACATAACATATCAAACCTTTGATGATATACTCCTTCAAAAAAAAAAAAACTTTGATGATATGTATAAGCTATATATAACACTAAGTTATAAGTTCTTTTTGAATAAATAATTTAATTTGTACCTTATAACACAAATGTTTATCATGATAAACATCTATGCCTAAGATATTTTTATAACAAATATAAAATTAAATTGTTTTCATTTAAAATATAAGTTAGTTTTCTTGGTAAACTTATGAAAGTTAGCTGAAAAAAACTTATAAACATATCATTAGCTATTTTATAAGCTCTCTCGAACATTATCACAAGTATTTATGTTGGTCGATAAACAAAACTAAGTCTATCATGCCTCAAAAGAAGAAGAAAAAAAAAAACTAAGTCTATCCAACCATGTCCATAGTTATTCCCCATGCTTTTTTTGACCAAGTTACCCATTTAAATTGACTTATTTAAATTTAGATATTATCTTGTGAGGCTGTTTGAAAATCTTATAAAAACAACTCATAATTTATTCATAAGTTGTTTTTGGCTTATTTTCATATGCTTTCTAGAATAACTTACGAAAATGACACATAACTTATATGAAAATGGTTTGACTTTATTTTATATTTTATCGTAAAACCAACTTATACATAAGCAGTTATATGATAAGCACTTATAATATAAACCCTTAATTAAAAAATATATAATAATTAAATACCTGCAAAATGAGCCAAATTGACCATCCAACAGTACTTCCCAAAAGAACTAAACATCCAAGCAACCAGTTGTTCTCATCACTTGTCGAGGTTGTGGCCATGGTTGATTTTAAAGGTATATATTCTGCATTTAACAGTTTTGGACCCTTCAACAATGCGATGGACACTGCTCCACAAACACATATTATTGTTCCCACTATTTTGGCTATTGTTCTCATACTTCGTATATTGAATTTCTCCATTCTGTAATATATTCAATTTCAAATTAATTGAGACATATTTGTTTGAAATTTGATGGGGCAACAAAAACATGTTAAGTGTAGTAATTTACCCTACAAAGGCTGCTATTACAAATGTGATTGCTGGAATAAGATTGATCATGGCACTTGCAATTGAAGCAGAAGATAGATATAGACCCTCAAAATATAAATTTTGATACAAAGTACTGCAAAAACATACCCCAATAGAAACAACGTAAAAGAGTGAAAACATTTACGAAATAAAATAACAACAATATATATGTGAGTGTGTCTCTAGTAAGTGTTTTATCAATATCAATTTTACTACAAGTTCCAAAAATTACAACAGAGATTAGTTTTCAAACTTTAAAATTATTAATTTGTTTTGAACTTGATCTTGCACATGCATCAATGTTGAAATTTTTAGGGTGAGTTTTCGACCATTTGAATTCTACAAAACTCGAAAAATTAGTTAGTATTGACAGTTGTGCGCGGAAGAAGATTTAAGTTTGGGAATGGAATTTGTGGTTTACATGAGTGTAAATATGCATATATATTACTAGAAAATGAAAACAAACCCAATTAGTGAAGTCATGAATATCCAGGAAAAACTCCTTAAGTTTAAGGAATAGGAGGCTGAGTTTCTCCTGTCAAAAGAAATTTTTTTTTATTAATAATCACATTTGACATGTGATGGAAGATGAGTAATTAAGAAATAATAATAACAAAAAAAATGGAAGAGAAGTAGTAATAGTAAAAAGTATAGCATACTCATATAGATAAGCAATTGGAGCAAGAAAAATGGTTGCAAAAACACTACGATACACTACAAATACCCTTGGGCTCATGCCCTCCAAAAGTGCAATTCTTGTGCTAAGATTCATGCCTGAATATATAAATTGTATCAACAACATAACCAATACTGGCATGTAGTATTCTATGCCCAAACCTCCCATCCTTGCAATGTACTTGCCCCTCCTCACCTAAATGTGTTTTATAACACAATCGTTAGAAGTTGGATTCACCGCATCTGCACAAGGGATCTATTCGATCAATATCAGACGATTTAAATTTTAAAGCAATTTTTTTTTTGCTGCTGAATATAAAATTCTAATGTTGAAATTTAAATTGTCCAATATTGATCGGATGCTTCAATTAACTTGTTAATTGTGTGTAGTCACCGACTTGTGATTGTACACACAAGCCGGATCCTTTTCGCTTTCAATGGTTAAGCGAAAATAGACCAACAACCACGAACATGATTTATGTTATATGAAGAGAAATTTTTTTTTTTTATACATATGGAGCTTTTACGGTCCGAAATGAAAGTTCCGTTTTTATACTTGACATGTTCCGTTTTTATTGTTTATGTGATATTTAGCGAAATATATAAAAAAATATCTTAGAAACTTATTTTTTTTTAAGGAGAAACTTAAATATTTGTATAAATAGTAAAATACAAATACTCAATTATTCTTATCTATATGTCTTATTTGGCAAATAATAGATTGTAAAATATGTTATATTTTATCAACTAAAAATTAGAAAGAAAATAAAAGGGGCCTATATTATGCCAGCAACCACCATTGCGCGCTTTGACCCTTTAAAATGGAAACTTATTTGTATTCAAATCACATTCAAGGTCAAAATATCATATAAAGTAAGATATAAAAAAAAATAAAAATACTTCCTCTGTTTCGTTTCAAAATACATGTCCAAGTCAAACACTTTACATATGTCAATGCACAATTTTGACCGTTAATATCTTTAATTATCTAAAGTAAAAAATTATAAAAATTTAATATTTTAAAAATATTTGTCGAAACAAACCAAACAACATCTTACATGTTAATATTTATATTTATACATTAGTTAAAAAGTATGGTCAAAGTAAATCAAGTAAATAGTGCACATTACAAAAATTAAACAAATATTTTGAAACGGATGATGTATATACTAAAGTTCTAACAATAGTATCTTACACGGGATTCTTACAACAAATTCAGTACCCATAATATAGTTTAAATGGAAAATAGCAACAACCGTCATTTTTATGAGTAAAAAAACTACTGTTATTTTCTAAAATAAAAAGTCAACGGTAAATCCTTGCATTTATGCTAATATATATTCTAACCTATTTTCCATGTCGGTATTCATTATCTGATTACTTTTTTTGTTGACAAAACCATAATTTGATTACTTCTAAGCATGCAAAACAAATAATTAGTAAACCAATCCTTAAAAAATAATTGATCAAGCAAGAGAATCCAGAATCATATAATTAGTTACATGAACTTGACTCAATTAGTACGGATATTGCATATTATATTATATGCAACTACGACTAAGTTTGAATACTAGACATCCTATTTATTTATCTTTTTTTAATGGTATTTGAGATTCGAACCCCAGAACTTGCATATATTATGCAGGACCTATTTATTCATCTTTAAAAATTCTCAAGGATGTTTTTTAAATTATTCTTATTTTAGCATTATCAACTTAACTCTTATTTAATTTTAAAATCAACTAACTACGTATTTTAGTTGATATTTATTTTTGTTATAACTTTTTTCAAATTCAAATTAAAAAGATTTAAATTCAACGTTTTTTGAATAAAAAATTAATTAATGAAATTAATTTTAAATAATTAATTCAATGTAGTCAAATTTAAATAATTTTAAATAATATATATCAAAAAATTAATTAATTAAATTAAAGCGTGTGTGTAGAGAAAGGGAATAAATTACATCGATACATTTCATCGTTCAATATCGTTTTACTCAATACATATTTATCAAATTTGACAGTTGAATTGTAAGTTTATAAAATATAGATCACCCAGGTAAAATTTCACACAAATCCAACATCATTTGATATGTTATTGAGACCCACCAAGACCGACGGTTTATTCGTTTTTATTTAACATTGTTAAGTAATACATAATTAAAACGATACGAGTGAATAATCAATTAAGAGAATATGTTAGAGGAATAATTTTTTTTTATTTTTTTTTATAACGATGAGGGCATAAGCCCAAGAAAAAAGAGGTTACAACGATATCACACGTGGGGTAGAATTCCCCATCAAATCAGAAAGCAACAAAAGACTTATATTGCTAGGACATACATCAAAGAAACATATCCCTGAATCCATCGAACAACCATAGTTAGCTAAAGCGTCTGCACATTCGTTTGTTTCACGGTAATAGTGTTGAACAACAACTTCCCAATCAAGTGCAAGCAAGCGATGAATCTTGTCAACTAGTGACCTCCCTCTCTAACTACCATGCCCATGTGAAGTGATAGCTTTCACAACAACTAAGGAGTCAACATGCAACTCAATAAATCGAAATTGCAATCGTCTGGTATACATGAGTCCTTCCAACACTCCCCATAATTCTGCCAAATAAGCACTTCCTATTCCAATATACTTGGAGAAACCTCCCAACCACTCACCATTGCTTCCTCTAATGATGCCACCACAACCAATATGACCCCATCCATCTTTGTTATTGTTTAATCCCAACCAATAATTAAAAATTTTAATCCCAACAGTATTATATCTTTGTTATTGTTTCTCATTTAATGCTTAGATAACTTCTTGTAAAATCAATTTCTTTTCTATATTTAAAACTATTGTCGCCGTTGAAAGATCATGTTATCGCAAGAGTCCATGTGGATAGTCATTGTTGAAAGGCCATGTTATCGCAAGAGTCTCTGTGGATATGATAACTCTAAATATTTACTTTTAAACGGAAAACAACAACTATAAAGATGAGGAAAGTGAGGAAGAAGTAGAAAAATGTGAAAGACGTGGCTTATTTTGAGTATAGAAAAGACGGGCATGCCTCATATAGTAAGGCTCCATTACCCATGGTCATTTGTTGAGACATTTATTGAAGTAGAGGTGAAACACAAACAAGTAGCTCATAAAAAATTGTCCCTGAAAGCTACTATTGTTGATAGAGAATAATATATGGCTGATGGAGAGGAGAATGAATGATTAGGTGATAAAAGAGGATACAATTGAACAATGGAGGGTGAAATAGGACAAGGTTGAGATCGATCAAGTAATAGATGTCATTTGTACTTTGTTAAACAAAGTTAAATTGAGGAGGTTATGGACATCACATTATCAAGATATGAAAGAGAAAGATGATGTGCTTGCAGTCTCATTCTGGCCACCCTAACACATCATGCGTCCAACTATTAGTGTTAAAGAAGCACTTGTTGGAAGGCAATCAAATTTTATATTCCTTGCATTTTTATTTTGCAATTTATAACTTATGTCTTAGTTTATCATAAGCTAAATTTGTATTAAAATGTTTAAATGCGGCTACTGGTGAGAATGTTCTAAAAAAAATTAACTGTTTTTTGTTAAATTCGATAAGTGAACCATCTTGTTCATCTAGCGAATTTAACATAATCCTCTAGAGTAACTTTTACATTTTAATCGTCATATAATTTAGTAGCAATATAGATTGAAGTCTTAAAAAGGATTTAATAAAACAACAGGTCAACAACACAACGGGGGCACTTGTTTCACATCTCATGGAAGTACAATCTTGCTACCAATTCCTATAAGAAACATGTACCTTGTTCAGAGACGAGTGGCGTTCAAGATGAAACAAAGGGAGACATGAAATGTTGGAGACACGAGAGCAAGAGGGCATGAGAGTGATAGTTTGGAGGAGCAGTGAAGTTAGGTCAACTGGGAATCTATTGCATCGGTGATGACGCTGCGACGGAGATGAATAGTGACGGAGATGGGTGGCAACAACGGAGGGTAAATTAAGTTTATCTAAGTTCAGTTCATCTGTTCGTTTCATAGAACGGATTTTAGGTTTGAAAATTGAAAGTAAATAAAGTTCACAACATTCCAGTTCATCTAATTTGATAATAAAATCAGTTATCTAAACCATTTTTCTAAACATATATTGGTTCTCATCTTTATATATCTAAATGTTAAACAGTGTTGGTTATTTCACAGCATTTTAACCACCAAACCACTTGATGTTTTTGTGATATTATTTGGCTTCCACTACATGATATCCAATATTAAACTCCCTTTTCAAAAAACCAATTAATTCCTTTTCCTTTTTTTCCAAACGGTTTCGAACCATTTTTACTCCTTTCTCCTTCACAATCTAAACCCAAAAGCTTGTGGTTTTAATCCATTTCTTCCCATTTTTCCTACAACACATGTCTTGAAAAATGAAAATGTAGGTAGGTTTCCATGGTTGAATCACTTGATATTTTTCTCATACTAACTTTATATAGTAACTTTTTTTCATTTGAAGTGTATTTTGAACTATTTAATTAGCACATTGTTTAAATTTTGCTCATTGTTTAGATTTTGTATGACGAGTTCAAACTTCGATGCATTTTGCTCATTGTAGTCTTTATTGAAATGTTATACATAATACATTTAAATATGTGACAACTAATAATATAATCAACCTGATGCTTGCATATGAAAATCAAAACAAACTGATGCACGGGTAAGAGTCTAGTTTTTCATAAATAAGTCCAGTTTAAAATGGTTCGGGTAGGCTTTTGTGTGTTATTTATGACGCAGACTTTCATCATTGGTAACCAACAGTTATTTTCCTCATGATTAATGTTTTAGGATCCGTTTGTTACAGATTAAAATAAAAGCGATTTTGACATAAAATAATTTAGAGATTATATTTTAGAGATTTTGTGAAAAATCAAAATCTATTTTGCGTTTGTTTACAATAATAAAAATCATTTTTTTAAACAAATTTTTTTGTTACAAAATTAGTTCAATTTTTTAAATCATATTTTCTCTCTCCTCCAAAAAAAATCTTATTTTTTGTGAAGCTGCTCTTAACAACTTCTCATTTAAAGCTGTTTTTAGATTATTTTTAGATTCTGATTTTTTTAAAAATTTGTAACAAACGGATGCAAAACTCTTAAAAGTGATTATTTTCTTAAAAAAAGTGATTATTTTCTTAAAAAAGCTATAACAAACGAGCCCTTAATTTCGGAGTATTGGGAATAGAAAAATGACCAACAAAGACACTATCTCCTCTCGTATGGGTCTATCCAGCTTGACTTAGATTATTCTACACATAGGCGAAACAATTAGAGTGTTTCTTTTTCCACCCTTCTCACCTGGTTCAAATTCTATAATCTGAAATGTTGTAAGGCGCACGAGAAAATCTCAAAAATTATGCGTCCAGCTGTTTGCCCCCTCCCTACCCTGAGGTAGCTCAAGCTCATAAAACAGCCCATCAGAAGTCAGAACCTAGGATCCGATAGACTTTAGTAGAAAAAATGCTTTGTTCCATTGGAAACTATCTTCCGATAACTGGGAGACTTTTCTAACAATTTGGGAGGTGGGGGAGCGGCTAAATAGCAGCTACCAAAAATTATATTTGGCTAGCCTGTACAAATGGTATTCCAGAATCGGCACCATACATCTTAATCCTAATTTTATTTTCAGAAAATATAACTGTTCTATGAACGTCTTACCAATGATTATACGTAGGCCATAATAAGAGGGAGACACTCTTCTATGCCAAACAAGGACTAAAGCTGTTTCACAATCCAAGTTCAATCTACATATGGTAAAATCCAGTAGCTACCATGTCCATGAGATTGTCAATAAGTTCATGCTTGATCTTTTCCCTGCAAAATATCAATGGTGTACGTCTGTTTGTCCAATTCTAGAAGCACCTTGGGAGAAAGGTTAGCTACAAAAATGCTTCACGGGATTTTGTGGGTAACTCTAAATCAGGTTCAAATTCAGTTAGAGGTAAGAAGTACTGATCCACCATATCTTGAGAAACCTTTTCCAAAGTTGGAGGATCCCACTGCATATATTTAATTCACAATCAGAGTATGAATATCGATTTTCAATTGAATTTTTAAAAACAATAGGGAGAAAATCAGTCTGTAAAGAAATTATATCAGGCCAATGAATTTTAAATCTGAAAAAAAAAAAAAAAAGTAATGCACACAAATGGTACCTTTGGTGCCATGTCCTTGTCCACCACACGTGCCCTCACTCCCTATAAGGAATTCAAATAAACATATGTTGAAAAAGACATAAGAAGTTTGTTTCAGATTCCAGAAATTCACAATGTTTATACCTCACAGAAGTCACCAGATATCTGTTTAGATATTGCTTGTAAAGTCATTCGGTACTCGCGCAACAAGCATTGATCAAGGGTCTGAAATCTACCTTCTCGTATCTATCCCAATTAGATTGATTAAGTTATAGAAGCAGTTGGCTGGTTCTAAGAAAAGAAGAGAAAGAAAACAGGAATTCAAAATATCTAGACATCAGACAAGCAAAAGGAACTCACAGATCTCAAAGAAACCTTCAAGCTCAATGGAGAAGCTTCTTTAAGTCTATTTAGGGTAGAAATGCACCACGCATCCTTGGTTTCACCTGCGGCAACTTCCTATTGGAAATTTAAAAATGATAAGAATAAAAAGAAAAGATAATGTGTTCATCCAAATGTAAGTCACAACACATACAAAAGAAAGGAACACATCCAAGAGCATCTGAAAATACCCCCTAATATTACAAAAGCCCCACCACACTATTCTCTATTTTTACTTGTATGTGTGCACCAAAAATTATCACATATGACTAAAACTTTGAATAAAAGACAAACCCCTTGTTTGTATGGAAACCAGCCACAAATATATACTTATCTATTGAAAGTAGTGCATGTGCTTTTAGTAAATATTATTATGTTTTTAGAGTTTAGGCATTCCTCACTCATACTTGTGTAGTTTCAACAAAAGTAGATTTGGCTTAACTGTTGCAACTTGTTATTTCTATACATAAACCAAACATGTCAAAGCTAACTTTGGATATGGCTTTGATTTTGGTTGTGGATGCATTCTTTTTGGTTTTCCATCTCTCAAGAGCGAACAGAAAAGGCATGCATTACGCATATGGTGCTCCCAGATCTCAACAATCTGATTTGACCCCTGTAATGTTCAACAACATCATAATTTAAGAGAATCGTGCACTTTTAGTGGTGCGACAAGAGAAAGATGGGAACTGAGGGTGGAATTAGAACACAGTTTTTGATTTTGAAAAGAGTTAGTGGTAGGTATTGCCAAAGATAGGAAACGAAGAGGGATGGCTATTTTGAGGAGGAAAAAAAAAAAAAAGAGGTGACGTGTTTAGTAAAAAGGGGATGTGAATAGTAATGCCCAAAATATTCTCTATTTGGCTTTTTGGGGGCACTTATCCTTCCACTAGGCATCAGGGAAAAAATTTATATTTTATAATCCCCTGATTGTCAACTGAAATTACAAATCACACAAGGAAGTACCCCGAAATGAAGCCATACACATCATCCCACTTACACAGATGTTAATTATGGCCAGCTGGCACAAATATGTTAATCTGATCAAGATTACAACTAAGAGCTTTAGTGGAGACACCAACTAGTAAGCCATAGCATATTTGCTTCTAAACGGAAGCACGCCCTTCTACCTGGGTCTAATCTTAAACCCCCTAATTATTGGACTTTAAAGAGTGCAGGAAACAGCTTTCCCAATTAGAGGCAAGAGTTTCCCACGTCACTTGGAGAGCATGCAGATAAACGCTTCCCTCTTTAGCAAAATTTAGTATAAATTACAGTTTAACCCAACGTGGTTTGACTTGAATACTTTCCTCTTTTGTTAATCTAGGGAAAATATTTTCCTATTTTTCATTTGGCAAATGCTAATCAGTGCCTTAGGGTATTTATTAATTGTTATTGTTTTTAAAGAAATACTGCAAATCTTACCAATGCATCAACAATCTCTTCAACTGTGTCATGGCCAAAGCATTTATCAAGAATTTCAAGCCTGAAAAGAAAAAATTAGAAGCACTATCTTATACTGCGAGTCAAAATATAAAAGAAGTAATCAAAGAGAACATTCTGTTTGACTTATTGTTCATCATACTATTTTCTTATCTTCTTTCAGGATTTCTAATAATGATCATTTTTAAAGGGGCTTCTTTGTTTTGATTTGAAGATGGAAAGAAAGGCTGTTTGAAATACTGAACTTTTTAACTCTTTCCCCTCTCTCTCATAGCTTTTCGTTTTATGTATTGTTTTTTCTTATAGAAAATGAGAGACAAGACAATCAAACCTTTGTAGTACACTATTGCTGCCTGGGTGTACAAGATCACCATACTGTTCTAAAGTGGTTTCTATGACAGATGGGTCGTCAGTAACCAATTTCCCAAGCTGTTCTTCAATTAGTGGAAGCCTCTATAGGAAAAAATAAAAGAAGGTTTTGAATGTCAGTCATATAGCAAGAATAGTCTATTACAATTGAAATAATGAAAAAGGAAATAGGGTTTAGCAAAACTAAACTGCAAGTAGTGAATAGTGTGTAGCAAGCCCACAGGCAACCATCTCTACTCCGTTGAGCTTTTCCCCAGTCAGAGCTAAGTACTCTCCTGCATACAACAACAACCAATGAAACAAAGAAAGACAAAAAGAGGAATTCATCAATTATATCTTCAATTGGTAACTAGTTCTTAACACCATGAATTTCTCATCAATCAATTATGTTAAAAATAAGAGGATTAACCTATTAAGAAAATCCTTCATCATTCATTTATATACTGTCAATATTGTGCATATTTGATGTGATAAATAAGGCTGGATAATAGCATTGGTGCATAACATTTGATATCGATGGAAGTAATAATAACAGTTAAGAAAATGAAAATTTATATCATTGCTATTTAGGATTTCAATAATTCAATGAACTTGTAAGATGTGTGCAAGAGAAAGAGATGAAAGAGGGAAGACATAAACTAAATTTTGAAGATGGACCCTGTTATTGCACAGCTATTCCAACCTATGTTAAGTAGAAAACTAGATTCAACCATAACTAACACCAACCTTAAGCCACCCCTGATTATAGCCAAATATTGTATAGAAAAAATAAGGATAATAAGAGAGATGAAAATTAGAACAAGGGTAAACAAAGCAATAAAAGAAACTAGGAATGTAGCAAGACTGTTCAATCCCTTTGCATAACGGAGATGGCTGTAAACAACCTTATCTAGCCCTATATAGCTCCAAATAAAGGTGCCTGCCTAGAAATTCAGAAATGTGTTGCACCATTTCGGAACTTGAATTGCCTGCGAACACATTGCCAGATAAGATTGTCCAGAAGAAGTCTTAAAAAGTTAAGGGATTGGATAAAATGCTCAAAGAAGGAATCAAAATAGAGGAATCCAGAAGAATTCAGATTCCAAACTCTTTTTCAAGACTTGCAGAGAAGTCATAGTCTTGTCAAAAGGAATCGTAACCCAACTCAATATCAATGAAATTTCTATTAAGTAATAATCCCAGTTTAAATGAACCGATCACTACCGCTGATCGCCACAATAGACTCACAATGAAAATATGGAATTATATCTTTTAGTCGATCACGATTGTACCAATAAGACTCTTCGACAAGAGAATCGCAATTTGTTTTACAATAACGTGTTGTAATTTCTAATAACTTGACCGTATAAAATTTTCAAAACTTGCAACCTCCTCCCTCTTTAAGTGCATAGACACCAGTACAATATGGAGGCATGAATATTGTATTGTATACACATGATATTACCTATGTGACCAGGTAGACGTGAAAGGTAAAAAGATGCTGCAGCATCAGGATGAAATCCAATAAGAACTTCAGGGGTCGCAAAAACCTGGAAAAAAGGTTATAAGTTATTATAGCTAAGTCGGCAAATGCAAGCAAGATTTATACAATGCATATTACATACAGTTTTGTCTGTAGCAACTCGGAATGTCCCAGGGATTGAAATTCCTGCGCCACCACCCATGGTAATGCCATTGAGAAGAGAAACCTGTACAAGTATGAAAGTTATATTATATGTCTAACAAAAGGGAGAAGAAATAATTGACAGTGATGGAAATAGTAGACTCACATGAGGCTTGAAATATGTAGCTATGAGGTATATGAAAGTATATGTTGTTCTGAAAAATAGTTTGCAGGCTACCATATTCCCTGTAAATAAATAAATAAATAAAAGTAAAAAAGAAAAGAAGTGTATGAAATTGAGTTACCTTGTTTTATAAAACGGTAAAGGGAGACAATATCACCACCAGCTGCGAATGCCCGGCCAGTTCCCTTGAGCATGACGAAGCCAATATCAGGGTTATCCTCCCAATTTCTATATAGTTTATGCAGTTTAGCAGCCTGAAAAATCAAATCAAATTAAAATTGGAGATTATTTATGATTATAGAATTGAAAGAGAAAGAAAGAGTAACCATGTCAGTATTGATGGCGTTGAGAGAGGAAGGTCGATTGAGAAGAGCGAGTCTTGAGTAACCATTTCCTTTAACTAAAACATGTTCAGATTCAGATTCATCATGATCCACCGAAGAGGAGGAGGAGGAGGAGAGAATAGTTGTAAGGCTTCTTCTACTTTCCCTTTGCATCAACAACCTTCTTCTACACCATTGCATCATCGTCTTCATCGCTTTTCTCTTCTACTTCTCATCATCAATTTCTCTCTTCTTTTTTTTATTTATTATTTTCATAATTTTTACTCATTCTTTTTTTTACAAACTTTATTAAATATTCATATAGGTTTTTTTTCAAACAACTTGATACCTTATTTCAAAAAAGCTTATTTAAAAAAAAAACAAAATGAATTTTTTTAAGGTCAACAAGTGGGAAATCCAAATCATTTAATTATTTTGTATAGTTATTCAGTTATTGTTCGCAACTTCTAATTTAATGAGAAAAACGCAAAAATTAAATATTATGACCAAAGTGTGAACCCAATACATCTGTTTATAATAGATTTATCATTTTATCTATCCATAAAACAAAAAAATTGAAATAAAAGTCACTCTTCAAGCATTTCTTGTATTAAAAGTTTTATTTAATCTTTATAAAACATCATCAATGCTCTTGCAAAGTTTAGCATTAACCATGCAAGAGTATTTCACCACAAGAAGGAAAGCGTTCCCTCCCAAACTAATTCATCTTCATTCGATCATCCATAATATACTAGTTTTTTTACACACTTTATTTATTAATTAAAGACAGGAGTTAGCCAATGTTTTCTCCTCAATCAGCTCTTGAGCTGTTTTATCCATCTTTTCCCTTGAGAATTCATCAATCTTCAGCCCTGACAAAGTATCAAACATAAAATTCTTGTCATTTCTTCATCATGGTTAACATTTGCTAGAACTAGGAAGTGATACAATCAATGTACCTTGTACAATATTCCATTCTCCTTTGTCACATGTAACAGGAAAAGAGTAAATGAGGCCAGGTTGGATACCATAAGATCCATCAGAATACACTCCCATTGATACCCATGTTCCCTGAAATAGATCATACAAATGCAACAAAATGTAAATAAAGCACCAATATAACTGATGAAATTTTACATGAGACAAATTAAGAAAAACGAACCTTAGGTGTACCTAGAACCCAATCACCAATATGATCACAAGCAGCACTTGCTGCTGATAATGCACTGGACAGCTTCCTTGCTTTGATAATGGCACCCCCACGCTGCTCAACTGTTGTGATGAACTCACTGTTTAACCTGACACAAATGAAAAATAAACTTAATTTCTTAGTGGAGTAAATTGCTTTGCATATGCTTGGACTATTTAGAGCATGGACATACTTTTATGCACACACATACACAAACAATGTTTGATTAAATGATTATGTATGTAGTTTGAGTGCAATTCTCCATGATATCTAGTATCGCGACTCGATCATGACCACAGCCACGGTTTAAACTCCATATTCAAGGAATAGTAGTTTACTAAAAAAGTGATGGAGATGATTTCAACAATCTTGCTAAAAGATCTATAAATGAACAAATAATCTTACGACATTTAAGAAGAAGAAAAAACAATCTTTAGGTATTTAGAATTACGTGCCACAGAATTCAGAAAGTTCTATAATTTATCATCCATTAAGAAATAAAAGAATCACAATGATCCAAAATACTAACATGGACCTAAACATGTCAATGACATAATGCAGCAGCTAAATCCAATCAAATTATGTATATTATTTGAATGTTAAATAAACAAGATGTCCAAGACATTAAAATGCAAAAAAAAAAAAAACAAAGATAGTCAGATTGATAAGGTTTGAAACTGAGGTACCAATTATCATCAGCAACTAATTCTCTGACATGCTTCTGGCCATTACTTGTTGCCACGGTTGCGTGGTTGACGTCTGGATATTGAGTTGAGGAGTGATTTCCCCAAATGATAACATTTTTCACATCACTAACGTGAACATTTAGCTTCTCAGAGATTTGGCCTAATGCTCTATTATGATCAAGTCTAGTTAGACATGTTATATTTTTCTCAGGGATTGATGGAGCAAATTCTTTCAGTATTAGAGCATTTGTGTTTGCTGGATTGGCAATCACTAGCACCTGCATTCAGAAATAATTGGAAGTCAAGAATAGAAGAGGAGCAACTTAGTCCTAGACGGACTAGGATGCATAGCGATCTCAACTTGTGAAGCCATTTCTTATTCATTCTAAATTGTGAAGATACAATCAAAATTAGGATTGTTCATGGTTCGGTCTAGAAAGGAAATTATAACTATTTGGTAAGACTGAACTGTTAATGGTTCGTCTCGAACCAAATTGGTATAAAGTTTCGGCGCTTCAGTTAAGTGTTTTCGAACTGATACTACCTTTACAGAAAAACCAAATTGTGCCTTTACAAACCTAACTATACTATAAAGAGGGTGAGAAAGTGTTTCTAACTTTACAATCTGCAGCAGCATGCTCCTCCAAAGCTGAAGCTTGAGCCTTGTAAATTAAAACATTCTTAGACATTACATCTTTTCTTTCCATTCCTTCCTTCCTTGGGAAGCCACCAACCATAACAGCAATGTTTACATCCTTGCAAGCTTCAACAACATCCGTAGTAGCAACAACACCTGTATTACATATATTAATAAAGAAAGAACCATGATGGAATATGCAGTAATTGTGCTAAGTTCAATATTAACTTTAAAAAACATGCCTCTAAGAAGTGGGAAAGCAGCATCAATCAGTTCCATCTTCACCCCATTAAGGGCCTCTGCTGCTGGTTCAATATCAAGCATATGCAGAATCACAGGTTGATTTGGGCCTAGCATCATCCCTCTTGCTATCATTGGAACAAGTGCATATCCAATTTGTCCTGTTTATGAATCAAATACAAATTAAAAGCACATGTCAATAAAATTTAAATGCAAATTGATGTAGTTACATTCAATTATTATTATATTTTCTCAAATTACAATTGGTGTCAATTTGTGTCCGTGTCTATGCTAGTGTTTCATAGAATGTAATGCTTCGATCAAATTTTAATAAAATACCTGTGCACATATGAATAAATTAAGAAATTGTAAAAATTTACTCTATTGATTTACGGAACAAAAATGTGTGACTGGTAATATAGAACATAACATTTCATAAGGTTAGCAAAAACTTGAATTAAGAACACAAAATGTATCATGCCTGCAGCACCAGTGACCAATACTGTGACCGGCTCTTTGTCAACTTTGAGAAGACCACTCATGTATCGAATGATCTTCCAAAACAAAAAAGTACAAACTAAAACAAGAACAATTTTTTGAAGGACCGTATGGTCCATAATATCAAAACCAAACATTTCCATGTTCACTCTTTGTTAGGATCCTAAGGAAACAATCTAGTTCACCATCTTTTTATATAACAACAAGTTTGTACATCAATTTGAAATTAAAGAATCCATGCACATTACTCTTGAGCAAGGCAATCATCATATACCAGAACCAAGCTCGCAAGAAATGCAAGTACAAGAGAATATAACGAACCTTAACAAGAAAGAAAGGAACTTTTTTTGGGGGGGAATTTTATTATCGAATAATTAAACATGCAAATGAATTAGGAAAGAAAAAGTTGTTTTTACCCCCTGTGATCTTTAAGGGTCTATAAAATTACACAGTACACCCTCAGAGTTACTTTCATAAAAGGGAAATCACAAATGTAAAGAGGGTTTCATTCATTTAAAATATTTAAGTCTCATAAAATTTATTAGTTTGGGCCACATAAAATACAACAAGAATAAGAATATAAAAACGAAGTTCTTGTTTTCAATGGCTTTTTAGAATGTGCTATTTTTTATTGATATCAAATGCTTCTCAATATTTTCCAATTCATCAACTTCAACTTTTAGGAAAAAGCAGTTTTCACATGGCTATAGAATGCCATTGTAAGATAATAGACACTACTTATAAAATGTTTGTTGCACAGTTTTGTGTGATATAAAAACGATCCTTCTAAACGATTGACTTTCACACTTAAACCTCCTACACTTTAATATATTTATGAGAGATCTTCCTTCTTGTAATAAATAATACAATATTTGTCTTTGATTCATAAAAGGACTAGATGAAGTGTACAACATTGACCAAACGATAACTCCATTTTATTGAATATGAATTGATTTACTATCGATTGAAAAACAAATATTAAATGAAATCTAATGTAATAAGCTTTTTTTACAAGGTCTAATACAATAAGTTAATAAATAGCTTTGGATCTAAAAAAATGGCCAAAATAATAAAATGTAACTATAATATAACTATTAGCTTCAAAGTACGGTGGCATTTAACATAGGAAACCATAAAACTTTCCCACCACAAGACATTTGATTTTAACCATTTGATTAAACAAAGAACATAATCTTATCATGCACTCACAATACTAGATTTTTTTACACCATGTGCTCTTCCTCTTCTCTTTCCTCTTTTCTGTTCTGGTCTCAACTTCTCATTTTCTCTTCTTCTTCTTTGCTCACTTCCACCTTGTGAGAGCCTTTCCGGCCACCAATAGGGACGCTGCCACCACAAATTCCGGCAAGTTTCCGGTCGCCACTTCCGGTCAAAATCAGAGTTTGATTTGGTGGTGGAGATGGTATTCTTAATTAGTTAATACTACATAAACATTTAAAAACATTTGATACATTATGGTTTATGTTTTTTTGAGTTAACAAATCGATGTGTTTTCATTTCCGTCAAGAGTAATTTTTTGCAGCTAAGACCAAGCCAAGAAAATAATTTTCCGTTGTTCAAAAAAAATAAAATAATTTTTCGAATATATTCAGCTGAAGTTAATTATTAGATAAGTGAGTTAGCAAGGAAGGTTTGTGTTAATGGAACCTGACACTATCATGCTTCTTCTACTTTCTACCACTAGCTAGATTCACCACTATATGCCAGCAGAAAATCATTCAATGGCAGTGAGGAGAGAATGGTGGTGGAAGTGTATTAAAAAATATAGTGTGAAGAGAGTATGATAAGTGTGTGTTCTTGATATAATCTATTGGTTAAATACAACTTTCCTATGGTGGGAAAGTTTTATGCTTTCCCATGTTAAATGCCACCTCAAAGTACATGGATGGAACTTATTCTATCTCTTTCAATTTAGTTGTAATGGATTTTTTTTTCTTTCTTTTATTAGATATTATCATCTATAATGACTCCCTTTGTGTGAATTCCACCAATTTTGGTAGTTCATGCAAGGTGTTAAAGAGATAATGATTGCTCTATACGTCTCTAAGATTTCTCAACCGCTTAAATAAGCAGTTCCGAAGTTACAATCCTATGGAAAAAAATACCAATCAAAAGTAATGATAGGTAAATCGGAAAACTTTTGAGTAAAATTGGGAGGTCTATGTCGAAGATAATTGATCGTAATATTTGGAAAATGTACATAAAAGATTTTGTTGGACTTGGACAGTCTAGAAACAAGGGAATTTTGATTTCACAAACATGTTTCACGAAAAGCAAGCTGTGTTTAAGGAAAGGTATGAGAGAAAAATGGTGTTGGAATAATTCCAACACACATGTGATGGAAAGACTAGTCACCACCAATCAAGCGATTGATGTTTTAGCTGGTAATTGATATTTCCTATTATGTCAAAATGATTGTGGGTATTTGGGAATGGCCAGCAAAGAAAGGGAAGAAAAAAAAAAAGGAGAGGAAAAAGTGAAAGATGTGATGAATCAGAAAAGCAAATAAAAACAAAATCGCCTGCAAATAAATTATAATGTAATAATACTACTAGCTCATTATAAATTTTAAAAACTAACTTAATTCAAAGTTTTAAGCTTGAAATATTCTTATATCATCACAGGATCAAATCTATTTTTCTTATAAATTTGATTATTTTTTATGATCACAATCACAAGACCAAATTTATTTTTCTTTGAGAATTGAGGGTTAACAAAAAAAAAAAACTATAGTGTTTAGACATATTCACATTTCACACAATGAGGTACTACTTGTAATAATTAAAAAAAAAGAAATTGATTTAACATTTTGCAGAAAAAAAGTGTGTGTGTCTAACTACTCTATAGAGTCGACTATCTCTTTGTATCGAGTTTCATATATAAGCATCAGATTGACTATATTATTAATCGTCGACAAGTTTAAATGTATTATGAATAACATTTCAATAAAGACTACAATGACACAATTGAATAAATCGAATTAAATTCATATCAAAAATCAAGTCACAATATTTGCACGTGTTCTAGTTGAAGAAAAACTATCTAAGCACGGTTTAAGGATATAATAATAATTTGAGTTGGAAAATTTCCCTAATTTTAAGGCCTAAATCACCCAATTATAAATGAAGCATTGACAATCCTATCCTATTTTAGAAAACCGTAAAGATGCTAAATTTGAGAAATCAAAGATTGACGGAGAATAGAAAAGTCATAAAATCTCCAAATTTTAAAACTCTACTTTCAAGCATTAACATAATCACAATGAATATAATGAATACAATCATAATAGGATTTCAAGCATTCAATCACAATCCACAAAATCAAAATGAATAAAATAGCATTAATATAGTTTAGTGATCATACCATTGTAAGTTATGGACGAAATAAGCATCACAATCACATTTTTTAGGGAAATCAAAGGAAAAAGGGGAAGAACCGGATGAAAACCACATATTTCTGATTTAGATCGTGAAAGAAAAAGGAGAAAAAATTGGTTCAAAACCGTTTGGAAAGAAAGAAAAAGGAATTAACTAAATTTTTAAAAACGGGTTTAGATTGCATATCATGTAGTGGAAGCCAAATTATATCATAAAAACAACAAGTGGTTTGATGGTTAAAATGCATAGAAGCAATCGATATGTTGTGGGTTTGAATCTGTGCAAAAAAGGTGGAAATATGGTTAATCAATATATATATATATATATATTAAGATAATATGTATCTTTTTCCTTTTTCAAATTAATCATTGATTTATACCATTAAATCATTTGTGAGAGAAGCTCAACCTTCTCTTTAGGTTCTATTTTTTCTTTACTCACAAAAAATGTTTGGTTTTGGAATATTTTTTGGCCAGAAATCACCCATATTTTTTTTTCTATTCTTTTAATTTAAAAAAGTCATTTTTACATAGATTAGATTTTGTTTTGCGGTTTTTGTGATTTCGTCATCTTGATGCAAAGTAGCTTGAATTTCCATCTTTGTGCGGTGTTCGTTTGACTTATAATGTAAGATCGATTTTAATCCATCACAAACCTGATATGATATTTTAGATTCAACTTTGCAGATATGAAAACACTGGTATTTTGGTCACTTTGATTTTATCATATTATTTATAAGCATTTTGTCATTGTATGTTATTAACTTGAATATCATGAATTTGTACGCATATTAAATTTGTAATTGTATTCAATATATTCTATCAATTTGAATAAATATCATTTTCTTTTTGTAAAAAGAAATGTTTAATCACTCAACACTGTGCAAAAGATACAACCACTTATGCATTTCATGTGTTTGAGTTCAAATCTTTTTTATTAAGGATTATAGGTGGGGTTTAGTATGGGAAAGCAAAGTTGTTTTCCACTATGGGAAATTTTGTTTGGACGGTTAGATTAGAGTGGAATACAAATTTTATGATGGTTTATCTACACTATATAATCCATCAACATTTTTTCTCCTCCATTCCACCACCATATTGTTCATCTTCCATCTCAGTCTTACTCTTCAATTCAATGAACACAAATTTGCTACTCAAATTTGGACAAACTGAGTTGAGTTTTGGATGCAAGGAGGGACTATGTCCAATAATATTGATGAATCAAACTCCAATAAATCTTCCCAAATATAGAAAACACATCTACAGGAGTCATGTGTAATCAAGAAACCAATATTTTTTTTTTATCATTTCTATATGTAAATTCGGCACCATCAGACATAAAAACAAACTAGATCTGGTTCTACTTTTCCTTCATCATCACATATTCAAAACTTAGACCTGGTTCGACAACCATAACTTTACTCCTGGACGTGACCGGAAACTCTCCCGCGGTGGTGTGCGGTGGCTCTCCGATGAAGGTTCTTTGAACTATATGTTAATAAATAAATAAATAATTTGTTTTTCTTCAAACTCTACTTATCTTTGATACCCAAATCTGCTTCTGAGTAATTTTGATTTTGATGCTTGTTTTTCTTTTAAATTAGATGTTGATAAATAAATAAATAATTGGTTTGAATAAGTCTTATTTTAGAAACAATTGGGAGAGGAAAAAAAATCTAGTATGAATTTGTGTTGTTTCTATGACTAAGCAGTAAAGAAAATGGTGGAGTTAGTTTCAATCCCATGAGGTTGAAGACAATGTAAACAAGATATGGTGTGGGTAGTCTATGATTGAATCAATGTTCCTATTTAATCAAGTGGTAAAAAATAGCTTTCCTATAGTAGGAAACAACTTCCCTTTCCCATGCTAAATGCCACCAGGATTATAATCTAGCAAGTGCTGCTCACGTTTTAGACTCCTCAATGTTCTCTTTTACGAAAAATACTCAATAGATCATAATAATTTGGACACAATATTTAAGCATATACAAACCAAAATATGACGCGCAAATGGTTATGATCACTTAACACTTCCTCCTCTTTTACACCTCTAAGAAATTTTTACTTGTACTTATTTATTAGTTTCTCAATGTTTTTAAAATGAGTTTTTTCCTCTTGCTCAACCTCACCTCAGAACATAGTTGCTGGCAGCAGCTGTTGCAGCACATGTTGGCTTATCGATCGAATTTTGACTATTTATAAACAATTCTCAACTTATGTTCAACAAAACTTTTCCCACTTCAAATGACAAGTTTAACATAACCGGTAGTCAACTGCAGATGGATTTAAACCTGCAGTAGTTAACTACCGATGAAATTTAAGATTAAATTTATTATTTTATAGTGTTTTTTAGCATCGTATGAAGTGAGAAAAATAATTTTTGCTTATGTTTGGTTATACATTGGGCTGACTAACATATCATTAAGTTTCAGCCCAATCCATTTTTTTCTTGTTGGTTGATAATCAAATCTTTCTATAATGAGTTTCTTTTTCTACCCTTATATTTCTAAAAAATTACACATATGTTCGAAAAAAGAAACTCTTTGTTGGGAAAGAAATTTTCTTTTTTATAATCTAGAAAGTAAAAAAAAAAATTAAAAGCAAACATCTGAAGTAATTTCCGGGTTGAAAAAGAAGTTTCCTTCCTTTAAACCTAAAGTCTCTTTCATCTTATGAGCTGAGTCATTTTTTGTGCATGATGTTAATGTTATCAAGATTGGAAATATTTTATGAAATGATTCACTCAAAAAAAGACAGATTTTGTAAAATGTTTGATTTAAAAAGGCACATATGGACATTTCATATAGATGGAGAGTCAACATCTATGTCAGCTTTTTTCTTCATGAGCACAATTTCGATCTCCCTCTCTTCATCTACCACTGCCCTACTCATTTTGGACTCTCATGCTCTTTCGTTCATATACCCATTTTATCATTTCCCAAATTACATGCAAATGATAAATTGTTAATTATATCATGCAGTGGTGCTTTATTAAAATGAACTGGCTTAAATAAAAGATGAAATGTTGGCACTTGGATATTCCCCAATCTAAACTAACTTGTGTATATGGATGAATTTCACTTGGGTGATTTAAGTCCGATGAATTTGATATTTTTGTGCACTCATCCAAATAATTTATTTTAATAGTTTATCTATCTATAAAGAAAAATGTTATATGAAGCGAAATGAAGCCTCACGAATACATTCTGAAATATGTTTTTTCTTGGCAGTTTTTTATTGACTTCCACCTTTTCTCATGACTTACTTTGTATTTCGCTCCACTCTGATTTGTAATTGGTTGATTATTTTTTTGCTATACTTCCGCTTGATTTAGCAGCACTCATCCCTAAATACATTAAAATCACCAAAATCATAAACTATAAAGTCACTAAAATGAAATCCGTGTATGTATCTGGAACCCATTTTTCTTAAGTCAGTGAATCTCAAATACATGTCAAAATGACTCCTCTCATGCAAAACTCATAATTTCTAAAATGAAAGGATTGTTCTTAAGTTCCATTCACCTAAGGTAATCAATCATGTTTGAAATGTATCAAACATTTTTTGGGCCAAAGAGGTAGCTAGTTATGGATTCGGGATAATTTTCTTAACGTATATTTTTTTTCTTTCAAATAGTCTAGAAATTTGAATCTTAAATGAAACAATTGTTAGACAAACGTGTTTACCTTTCAATTAAACTTCATATCGCCAGAACATTAACCCCTCCCTACAAATGAGAGGATTAAGACAAAAGGAAAACATCACAAAAGAGATCAAACATTATTGTAAGATAAACGTGTGATTCATCCCACGGAAGGTTCCTTATATAACTAGTTTCCACATAAACGTACGTATGAGTACCACCATTTAACTTTGGCTCCACCATTTTAACCATCTAATTTTTAATTCCCCTTAGTAACATTTTTTAGCTTGTAGTTATGTAGTATATTCATCTCTCACATTAAATTGGTTCACACTCCAAATAATTAATTATCATCGATATTACCATAAGGTCCGAACTAGATAATCAAAATATGAAGCTCACCTAATTAAACTAAGCTAAACCACGATTTGACATGTACAAATTAACTTCGCGGAACTAAAATACCATGGAAGTAATATATATTGCAAAGGGGAAGTTGTCAATAATGGCAAAAGGGAACCCAACTTGCTCAACATTTTCCTTTTATTTTATCTTGTTCTATAGTTCTTCTCTTCTTTTTTTGGTTGCAATTGTGTGATTTAATTTAATTAATCTTTAGATTCACTCCTACATCGGTGTGAATCTTGTCATCTTGTTACTGCCTGCTTTAAAATGTGATTAAAAGACAAAAGAATAATTGTATATAACTTACAAACTACGGATAAAGAATAGACAACACCAACGACATTGGTAATATGTAGGTTTACTCGATGGGTAATCTAGAGGGATATCTGCCACAATACAATTAATGGATTGAAAATAACGACTCGAAGATTCAATTTAAATCAATCAAATTAGTCTATGGTTTGGATCCAAACTGAATCAAACCAAACTAAACATTCATATTTAATTACTATTTCCTTTAATTACACTATATTATTTCAAAAGATTTTTTTTTAGGGAAAAAGATATGTTGTATCCACGTACTTTTAATGATTATATATTATTTTCTCATTGTTTTTTTGAAATTTTCGGTTATCTTAAACATCTTTTTAGATTTTGATACCTTAACGATGATCCTTGGCCAACCAAACAAAGTCGTTCTTTCACTCAAGTCTTAAATATGTGATTGACGTCCCTTTAAGTCAGCTCCTAAAACGTTGCATAAACGGCTATATACTCACTATCTATTAAATTTTAGAGGATTGATATACTAATTAGGGTTGTAAAATGCATGAACAAACTACATGGAAGATTTAAGATGCAGAAAAGGGATATACCGCTAAAATCGAGCAACCTCCAATCCAAGTTAGCTAGATTATGGAAATTAATACATTCTTGGAAGATGATACCACTGGAAAAGGGCCAATTTAGATAGGTGGATTGAAACTTCCACCTCGCCACACCCCTCGGTGTGTAGGTCGAGCGGTCAATAACAACAACAAACAAAATTAAATGTATTGATTTTTAGACGAGTTGATCCATAAAAAATAGTTCACTAAAATTTCAAATCGTTTAAGTCTAAAATAGTATGCTAAATAGGTTGACCCGACATGCTCAAATCGTTTTGCCTTCCTATGTTATATGTTGTATCCATGTGATTATTTCTGGAATTGGAGCTGAATTCTGCTCACAAGGTGTTTTTTGGGCCAAAGAGGGCCCCATCATTTGACTATTGAGAATTTTGCATGAATTGACACTCTATGTCTTCTTAATGTGGAAGCATTATCACCACAAGATTCAAACCAAGTTCACAACACAAGCTGCTCCATTAATGATTGTTTGTTGGACACTTTCAATATCTTCTCTCTCTTACATATTGCAATATATCTAAGGTTTATCAGTTTCTTTATGATTTCCTTTTGAATATTAGACTTCAAAAATGGTCTCAAATCAAATGAACAATATATTGTACACATCAAATGATCAAGTGCTATATTAGCTACTTAGCTATATAGCTCAGTGTGAGGGAGAATAATATTTGTGTAAGTAGTAAGTACCATTCCAATATTGACATGATATACCATTCTCTTTGTTGCAAGAATTAAAGATATAATAATATAGATTGACCTGCATGGCCATGTATTGAGTTATATAATAGTACTGAACTGAACTATATATGCCTTAGATTTTGTACAAAATCAAGTGCAGATATTGATTATTACGGTTGAATACATATAGCAGTTTAATGATCCTTAAAGGTAAACGGTAAGTCAACTCAAAGACATTCATCTCCCATACCTTTCATCTTTGGATAATTTCAAATTCATCATCAATTTAGTTATTGAGCATATTCAACATAATTTGTTCAATTTTAAAATCAAGTCAAATACTATATTTTTTTTATAATTTCTTTAGAACTTTTGTACTTTTAAGTTTTTTATGATTAAAGATCAAAAATAGTAATTGTATGTTGTTACCCCTCGCAAAGTTTGAACTCAATATTTTGCATAAGAGACCCGACTCCAATTTTACTCAATAAAATTGGTCATTTTAAATCATTTGAAATTAATTGAACCGTGTAGAGTTTATTAACAAGTAAGAACTCATCTGTTATAGTTTTTCTAAAGGGAAATGTTAACTAGTGTCCCCAGGACACCGGTTAACGACATTAAATAGTAGCTTTTTTATAAAAGTTTATGTAATCAGTGCATTGGACATTGAAAACTTTTAAATTTTGAAAGAATAATTACTTTAACAAGACCCTTCAGAACAACATTTGTGGTCTACCACAACGACGAAAAACCGTTGCAAGATCTGAAAAAAGCGTTGTTGTTATCTACCAGAACGGTTTCCCGTCCGTGGCAAACCAAGGCGTTGTCTTATCATTAGACAACGCTTTTGTTCACATACAGCAACAACGTTAGAAAAATCGTAGTAATAGGCACCATAAGAAAACGCTTTTGTTCACATACCGCTATGAAATTTTTAAAATGTTGTCTTTGATACCCTATCAGAACAATTTTTTTACAATAATAAAATTTGCCGTTGTCGTAGAGCTAAAATGTTGTAGTGCTTTTTTAAAATAGATTTTTGTAGTGTATTATGTTTTTGATATAATTTTTTAACAAAGAAAATTTCATTTGAATAGCTTATCTTAAAATGTCATTCTACGTATTTCATCATTTTGTTATAATTTTTTTAGATCTAAAATTTTGGAAAAAATCTCTAAAAAAAAGCTAATTCAAATAGATTTTCATAAAAATTATTTTTGAAAGATGCCGTTTTTGAAAAAATAAATGTGATTTTTATCATGTAAGATCTCGAACAATAAATATTTAAGTTAATAAATGTCAAAATCTCATTTTAAACTTATACCAAATAAGTTTGAAATAGCTTCTACTATTTTGAGAAAATCTCAAAAAAAAAAAAAAAAACATTTTTAAAAATAAAAAGAAAAATCTATTTTTTAAATCTAAAACAAACGTGCAAAAAGGGATATTGAAAATCCATTATATATAGACAAATGTGTACACTTCGGACAAGAAAATGAGTTAGCCCAACAATAAGAAAACTAAATATGTGTTCTACACTCCGCTAATAAATCAAAACCAAGAAGAACATTTGACATGCTTTACCACCTCCAAAATATTCACCACATTTCTGTTAAAAAATGCATCATTACTTTCCAACCAATATACCAAACCTTTCTCAGCCAAATTGAACCATGCTAGGTAAACAATGTTGATGAATTTAAGAACAGTCACCCCAATAATGATTTTATGATGCATAACAAAGTGAGTGTGTTAATTAGAAGAACAATCACATGGGGATGAAACTTTAATGCAAATACAACAAGGCATTTACACTGAAATAATGAAACAGGAGCAGTTGCACTTGTTATAAAAAGTCATTTTCAATAGATCAAAAATGAAATAAAGGGTTATGTTTTGTGAAAAGCAAGAAAGCGAAAATTCAATTAAGCAAAAATCTCATAGCTAGCCAGCCAGACAGACATATATGAATTAATCATGACGATCATCTGACCTGGGTACCACTGATCATCAAACAGACCAAACTCAAAACAGATTGTGGGTCCAACAAAATTTAATGTCTCAGATTATTAACCCCATGCATTGCATTCTCTCACCCGTTCACTGTCCTTGTTTATTACTCCTCCTATTTTTCTTTCTTTCTCTCTACTTATTTATATTTATCACATTGCTCTCACCAAAATCAAAAATAAATATATATTTATCAGATTGCTAATTAATTACTTCTGCTACCTATAATATATATAGCCTGCTACACCCAACATAACACTCATCTCTTTACGCTGCTTTTCCTTTACTTATTTCAGCAATAAACCAGGGCAGTTGAGTCTTTTGAAACTGGGCCACATTAAAAGAAATTATATATCATAGTCAAATTAGCTCCCTATAATATTAATCTTATCATTATCAACTCATTTTCTATTAATGCATTAGTTTTGTCACATATTATAATTCCATCCGATGCCAATGATTAGTTTATACAGTTGTGTTTATAGATATTCACACATAAAGTTCATTTTCTAATGCTTCATATATAATGTGTTTTATGGTATAGCACCGGTAGAAACACCTAGATTTTGAGCAATAAATTAAGGCTAATGCTACATAGCGAAAAATTTATCTCGAGTATATCTCGACACTGTACATGTGTACTGTAGCAGAGTCTTGTACTTATATCCAACCAAACCATTCATGTGTTCTATAACATGAAGATCCAATGGTGATGCTACGTTCGCAACACATTTATGAAATTGTGGTCGCCGTATATAGGAACATTCATAAATTAAATATCGTTCAAAACCTAAATAAAGTGATTCTAAGGGAACCAAACATCAACTCATCAAGTATCAAACTTTAGATAGTTGTTTCAAAGAAGAGCAATGTTATATCTCTAGAAAAATAACATCAAAAATTCTTTAAGAATAAAGAGCAGCCAATCACAATGCACTATTTGTCACAATTCAAAGAGGTGTGGCTGAAAAATAGGAAGTGAACAAATAAATCATGCAATTAAAACTTGTCAGCTGTGTCTTGAAAAATTCTTGATACTATTTTTCTAGAGAAATAGCATTTTCCTTCAAAGAATTGTGGTTAAATTGAGTTGGATTAGTAGTGAATATGACAAAATTATAATGAAATCATAATTTTGCGAAAATTTGACAATCGGACCGTGATTCCGTTAAACTCACAAACAAATGTTCTTAATCGTTCTCAATGCATATATTATTGTCTATTAATACACTATATAAAGGGCATTAGCATCGTCCATATGAGCGTAGCTCAGTTGACAGAGACATGCATTGTTATATGCAGAGTCGGAGTTCGAACCCCAGACACCTCACTTATTCCCCGATATGCATGTACTCTATTGCAAATTTGCAATATGAGCTCTTTTTTTGTTTAACAAAGAAATGAGTAACTTTCTCACACTTTAATGGTACTTCTGCATCAACATCTTGAGAGATAGATATAGAAGAAGTAAACGAGAAAAAAAAAGGTATATACGATGAATAATACACTAAGGAAAGAGATACTATGAAGAAGAAAGAAAAAAAAAACAATAGAATGAGAAAGAAATAGGTAAATAAAGAGATGCCAAAATGATTTCGACCGTTCTATATGCATAACCATTTTTTGGATTGGTCTTTTAATTTTATTTTTCTTCTTAAATTGGTTAATTATTCATGTTTCTTTCCGTTTGCACTATTTCTCCTCTGTCTCACTTTTAATAATGGTCGATACAATCAAAATCATATATGAACATCAGGATCTCCATGCACAACTACCAAATCTACCCCCAAAAATATTCTTAAGAAAGCAACCTCAAACATTTTAAATGGTCGCTATTTCCATTCAAACAAAAAAAATGGTCGCTATTTCTTAAAGTTCTCTACAACCATGAAGACACATGTACAACCTCCAAAAACTAGGTAATAAAGGTCTATCGACATTTTAAAAAAAAGGTCTATCAACAAAATCAATGTCATTAGCATCCTTCTCTTGCAAAGTATCTTGGACAATCAACCGACAATGTTGTGAGGCTTAGATCTTAACACTTTATTATAGTAATATGGTAGAAATGTGAAACTTAATTAAATGAGCTTGGACACCATTGAAACAAGTTAATAGTGCAAATCAAATGTAATTAACATAAGAGATCGCTTTATATCCCTCATTCCATTTTTGGTTGGTTAGTTTGGTTTCTTTAAAAAAAATAAAAAATAAGAGATCAATTTAAGGGGGAAAACTAAAAGAACCCAATTTGAGAAAATGGTCAAACTTTAAGGGTTGCAAATTGTAATATCCTCTACGGAGGGAGAAGAGGTGTGATGGATTGAGTCCTTAAACTACTTTAAGTTGAGGGTTATAGAAGTTAAAAGAGTTAAAAGTTAAAAGTTTAAATTAACACTCAAACGGAGAAAGAAAGTACTTACATAATAGCTAATTGTGTGTTCAGTATTATGATAAGACTGTCATAATACAATGAACCATACAAGTGTTATAAAAGTTACAAAGTGTACCCTTTACAAAACCACAACGATCGTATGTGATTACGATAAATTCATGTGTTATAAAATACAAATTAGATTTACTATTGCTAGAGCAAGAGATCAAAACAACCAAGATTCATTGCAGTGTAAAATTGTGCTCCGGGTAGGGAACCCTAGACCCTAACATAGTAGCATTTGTTATTTGTCTAATAAAAAAAGTGTATGGTGTAAAATTAAAATTGAAAAACAAAAAAATGAAACTAAAAATTTACACTTAGGTGAAAAGGTAATTTCCATTGGAAGCATATCCAGAGTACAGATCACCCACCAATTACCCACTGTCTGCAGAAGCCGCCTCATAAGCTGAATTTCCCTCAAACTCACACAACACAAGACAACACAAACTTAACTCAACTAGAGAGAGAATTAGAATTGAGTTACAAGAGTAACTTTCTTATTGGTAGAGAGAGAGAGATGAGGAGAAGGAGACAAAAGTGTTCAGCTTTTTTAGGGTGAAAGTGAGATCTTTTAAGCGCACATCCCATTTAGCATAGCAGAAAGAAAGAAAGAAAGAAAGAAAGAAAGAGTCTCTCTCTCTGAGACATAGTTATAGTGAGAGAGAGTGTTTGTGATAATAGACTTAATGTACACGCTATTACATTACAGTGTTTTCTCTGAATCAAATGAAATGAGTTAGATTGATAAAGTCTCTCTCCTCAACCATAACTTTTCTGCAAATTAGGTTAGGGCTATCTTATTGCTAATATTAATTACATTTACACCCAAATGACTTTTCTTTTATATATTTTTCCCTCTCTCTAATAAAATCTCATTCTTGTTCTTGTTACAACGTGATTTTCATTTCACAGGTACTTTCTAGAAAGACATGTTGGACTATGAATGGGGTAACCCATCAAACATCATGCTTACTGGAAATGAAGACAACTCCGCCGCAGCAGCTTCTGATCAAGCCCACCGTCAAATCTTCGACCACTACGCTTCTCAAGCTATGTTATCCGACAACTACCTTAACGGACCTGGTGCTGGACCCACCATCGACATAAACAGTGGTGATTTTACTCATCACCACCACCAGTTTAGCCCACAGGCCCAGCAGCAGCACCATATCCATCCCTCCTTCTTTGACCCACGGGCTTTCCATGGAGGGTCATCAACTGCTTCTTCTTATCCTCCACCTCAGCCACAACCTCCTTCCATGCTCTCCCTTGACCCTCTTCCTGGACATGGACCTGGATTCCTCCTCGTACCAAAATCCGAGGATGTTAACAGACCCATAGACTTCGTGGGCTCTAGACTTGGACTCAACCTTGGTGGCCGCACGTACTTCTCTTCTGAAGACGACTTCGTCAGCCGCCTTTACCGTCGGTCTAGACCACCTGAACCGGGTTCGACAGGTTCCTCTAACTCCCCTAGGTGTCAGGCTGAAGGTTGCAATGCTGATCTATCTCAGGCGAAGCACTACCACCGCCGCCACAAAGTTTGTGAGTTTCACTCCAAGGCAGCCACCGTCGTTGCTGCTGGGTTGACTCAGCGGTTCTGCCAGCAATGCAGCAGGTTGTGATGACATGAATACCCCTATAACAACTCAATCATTGAGCTGAATATTCTTATTTTTGTGTCTCACTTCAAGGGCTTTTTTGTCTATTTCTATTTTAATTATCACTTTAACAGAAGCATTAAATATTTCAAAAAGATAGATTAAGATGTGTATTAGTAGTAGAGTTGTTTCGTTTCAACGTGTATGAGGGAAGCATGCATTAAAGGACTAAGCAAAGCACAAAACAAAACAAATCAGCGTTGTTGGGGGATAGGGGAAAAGGTTTGAATTTCACAAAGACGAAAGTACCCTTGGGGAGTGAGTTGACAATGATTGAGTTGACCGTACATGGGGAAATCCCGAGGGCATTTGTGTCCCTTAAAACATATACTTAGTTTGTTTGGTTTTCAGTTTTACTACTTACGTACTGCATTGTTTTGCTGCTTTTAGTTAGTTAGTACCATTCGATTCAAACAAAACAACACTATATTATCCACTATTATTATTTTTGTTTTATTAAACTAAATTTTTATGCAGGTTCCATCTTCTATCTGAATTTGATAATGGAAAACGTAGCTGCAGGAAGAGATTGGCAGATCATAATCGTCGCAGGAGAAAAACTCAGCACCCAAATACTCAAGATATTCACAAATCTCACAATACTTTGGATAATTCTGCCACAAGTAATTTTCTTAATTAATTATATTATATTCCTTTTACTTGATAATTCTGCACTAATAATGTAGTAGAACCAAAATATATGTCTTAAGTTATCTATTCTATTTAACCAAAAATAAGCATGATTATTGTACATAACTTTTTGTTTTTTATTTTGAAGGATCCCCGCCGGAGTCTGGAACTCAATCTACATCATCGGTGACTGTGGCGGTTTCTCCACCGGATTATTTTCGACAAAGGTCGTACCAAAGCCCAAGCCCTTCAACAACTTCAAGCTCAATGTTTTTCTCCAGCGGGTAGTGAACGTACGTACGTACGCAAGCAATGTGTAGCTATTAACTAGTAGCATGCATCCCAGTTTAATTTAATTTAATTTAATTTGCATGGCTAATTAATTACTATATTTCCAAGAAGAAATTAATGAATGGAGGAGCGTCACGGCAGCAAGAAGAATAATACTATGTAATAGTTAAGTGAAGTCACTTGTAACCTTTCTCCCAATATTAATTTCATTTTAAGCTTTATAATAATAATAATATATTCTGTTAATTTAAATAACATGTATGTATGTATGTTATGATTCTTTTTTAACTATATCTCATCATTAGAGAGGAGTGTAACTGAAGATGAGTTGTTGGGTAGCTATATTGGGTAGTAGTAACAAATGAAATTGTGCAATACAGAGTGTTCTACTATATTTATGATATGGTCGGATTTAACTGCAGTAAAAAAACAAAAGTAATAAATAGTTATGGTAAAGCGTAGAAGAGGAAAATGGCCCCCTCAATTTGGATTTACCCGGAAATAGTAGCTGTCTGTTTGAGTCTGAGAGTGTGGTGGCAGCAGCTGAACACGGGTTGTTCAGGCCCTATGCTATTAAAACATACATTCATTTTTTAGGCAATGAATTATTTATTTTCCTTTTGTCTTGTACTCTTTTTTTTCCTCAAAAATGGAGTGATCATGTATGTATGTATGTATGAATTGTTATGAAAATTGGGATTCCCACATATTTGATTTGTAGCTGAGAACATTTATATTGGAATCCCAAGCCGTCAAGCTGTCTCCTATATGGAAGCTATATAGCTGTACTACTAAACTCAGTAATAATAATATTAATAACATTAGTTCCACATATCAACCTGCAGATACTCTCTATCACATACTCATAGTACACAACACATGTGTGCCTATTCCTTCCTTCTTAAGTACATACATACCACTTCTAGTCTAACAAAATGCCCAAAAATAAAGTTATATCATATCATACTATCTCAATCCAAAAATAAATATGCCCATCCTTTTCATATATATAATGAAGTAATGAAAGTTGTGCAAATGATTTTAAAGCATTTTTTTTTTTTAGATGTTATACAATTACACTTAGATTATGATAGTGGGAGCATCATGTTTTTAATGTGTTTATGGCATTTCATTGCATGGGGTCTCTTTCTCTAATTTCTCAGACTCAAGAAGAGAAAAATCTATGTGTTTGGTGGGAACCTGGATGGTCATTGAGTCATGACCTTGAGTGGGAGATGTTGATGTAACGCGTTTACACACACAACACCAATTGCCTTTTTATGTGTTCTTTATAACACTTTTATCATTGCGAGTTGATTTTAGTTATTAAATTAAATGTGCGGCATTCTAATAGCCCTTTTGGATTATATTTTCACTTGACCTTTTTTTTTTTTTTTTTTTAACAAGCATAAATAACATATATTACTAACAAAGGAGTATCCTTAATAGTATAAGGTGTACTAAAATGAATATTCAGACCAACATGTCATAATAGAGGCAAAATTACAACAAATTAGATGATATCAGATAAACAAACGGGCTCGACTACCACATATGAAAATTATGACAAATATTAATATTAGTTATCTTCAACCACCAATAGGAAAATAATTTCACTTTATCTAGTAATCGATAGATAGGAGTTTCGATGTTCTTAAAAATACGATGATTCCTTTCATACCACAAAACCCAAATGCAGCAAAGTCAAACTAGCTGCAAAAAAGATCGACTTGCTCGCAAACCGCCTGATAAATAAGCAAACTGAAAATTATGTTCCTGCAAATAGTACAGATCATCGAAGCAAATGTCAAGTCAAGACCTAACAAGACCCCCCATAGTCCTTTCATTCCACAAATCCAAATGTAGCAAAGCCAAACTAGCTGCAAAAGGATAATTTGCTCGTAAATCTCCTGATAAATAATCAAGCTGAAAAAACATGTTTTTGTAAATAGTACGAATCAACGGAACAAATGTCAAGTCAATACCTAACAAAACTTTAAAGAAACATAACAGGGACAAGACAAAAACAAATGTTGAGCAGTCTCCAGACCACCACACCATGTCCCACATAACCAATTGTCATGAGAAAGAATATCGCGCACCAACAAATTATCCTTTGTCGATAATCTGTTCTGATAGAGTCTCCAAGCAAAAGTCGAAACCTTCAAGGAAACTTGCTTATGCCAAATGAAGTTTGTAGTAGCATCAGAAATCGCAGGCTCCTGGTTGGTAAGCATCTGATATACACCCTGACTGAATAACCATCAATCAGATTGATCCGCCAAAGCCACATATTTGTAGAATTATGTTGCAAAGAAATATTGTAATGTACAATCCTACTTCACTTTACATGTTGTATGATTTTGATATTTGACATGCTAGACTTTGTCATATGAACAAACGTATGATTTCAAAGTTGAGCAACTAAGCATTAATTTCAAAGTTTTCTATTAGTGATTCTGAAAAATATGATTTATGTAGTAAAGCTAAAATAACCGGAAAAAAATCACCTAAATCGTTAATCGGAGATAATAAAAGCTGAATAGCATTCTTTTACCACAAAGAAACCTCACACACACTCCAACCCATGTGGTGCATACATTCTTAATGGATAGTGCCAACATTAAAAACTGGATTCGACACGTATCTATATCTAGGCCAGTGTTACATCAAATTATCATTAATGGGAAGCCTGCCATTTTCAAGTTTTTCTGAAAGGATATTTCTTCATCACTATTTAGTATTAGTTCCTGTTCGAATCAGGCAATGTGTGAGCTTTTGTCGCAATTATAGACAGCAATTTATGCTCCGTACTTCCGTGATCGATTTATGGTATAAAATTTAGTACTACTAAGCTAAATCACTGGTTAATTAGCTTGGAGTATATCTAATTTTGATATCTTACGAGCAAGCTTAGCATAATAAGCTCTATGATTAAAAATAAATCATTTTTATGTAACTCCGAATAAGTGGATAGCTGGTCCTCTATCCATTTCATAATAAATGTCACTTTAATGAAAAAAAATATTTAAAATAAATATCATTTTCATTTTTTATTACAATGTCCCTTCAATTAATATTATGTACACTACTCTCAAAACATAACTTTAACTTGGATCATCAATATTCTATTAATGACTCAGTATCCTTTCACAAGGGTTTACTAGCCGAAGGGCGCGCCCCCATTCCTGAAATCTCATTGCCACCATTATGAGATTCTATAAGCATATAGAGAGCGCACTTTGTAAACGTGACTTAGGACTTAAGTTATTTAGGGTATAAGTCACGGAAATATAAGCTTAAAAAGGGCTATATATATATCTCATTGGAATCATTTTCAATGTATGACAAAAAGAGACTAAACTCTAATTTTATAAATTATACTCACTACAAGCTACATTACTTTAGTAGAAAACCAACAGTTAACTAATGAGGATAATTTGGTAAAATAACTATTCTCTTTTGTAAAAATCATAAATGACCTTCATTGTAAAGCGGAGAGAGTATTTACTTTGTCCAAATTAATTATAGAGTGATCAACCAAATTGTGTCTAACAAAAAATCTAAACTAGTTTTACAATATGGTTAATTAAAATTTAAATTCTTTCTAAAATAGTATTCACATATTTAATGTCAAATTCATCTCTAATAACTTTTAGTGGAGAAAACATACCCAAAAAATACCAAGTGAAAACTCATTTTAATACTTAACCACAACTAGAAGACTCAATTTGGTCAATGAAATAAAATTTAAGTCCACGACAAAAAAGGGACAACTTATCCCTGTCAAAAGTCAAACCACGGGAAGAAAAATACGTCGATTAGTTCTCAAGCAATAATTAAAAAGACGTAATTTGGTTTGTGAGAATAATTTAAAAAAAATAAAATAAAATTAGTCTAAATAGAAAATGTTCACAAAAAACTTCTTCTTCAATAATTCACTACTTTTTTTTATATAAAAATAAATCGCTCATTTGTTCTTATTATTCTTTAACATTCAAACAACCACCTCTAGGTCTACGCGAGCTTATCGAATTTATTATTTTTTTAAAAAAATAAATATCTATCAATATCCAGGCTTAAAATCTCAAAGAAAGAAATTAAACGAGGGGTAGTAATTCTCATGGTATCAACTAGAAAGAAAGAAACTTCTAATGAGAATCGGACAAGACTAGTAAAACATGACAAAGTGATTCAAAGAGCATCCTTAACACGTTGATTTGTCTCTCGGTACAAATGAACAACCTTCACATTTCAATTTAAATCAATTAACTGATCTTCTTAACCAAAGCGTGCTCCCTGTCCACCCATGCTTAATTCCCTTGAATAAGGCCTCCACATACATTGTATTGTATGCATGGGGAAACAAATATTCTAACAAAAAATGACATTCTCATATGAAGTGGATTGATTGGTTCGTTTGGGATTCCCTTTCAAACGAAGGAGAAGCTTCCTTTCCATTCCATGAATCTTCCAATAAAGCTTTAGTGGGCCACGAACCACTTTCTTTGCTGTTTGATTATTTGGTCATTTATTTTAATGGAACACAAATATGAGCTATCACCATCAATACTCATTCTTGATCTTTTGCATGTGACTCATTTTATCAACGAAGCTTCGTCCCAAATTTGAAGGGAATTGAGACCGAAATATTACACCGTTATCATATCAAACTCTTTCTGTCAAAGTAAGATAACAAAAATTCAGTGCAAACATTAACTTATAAACAAAAGGTTAATGTATTTCATTAAAAATTCAAATCAATGGATTAATACATATCACCGTATCATGCTATACTTTTTACTTAGATTCACTTCACTAATCTTGTAAAAAGTACTGTATAGCATGACCACATAGTTTTTTGGTTGAGGTGATTTTTGCATGGTTTCAAGGTCTTGTGCTTATAATTGCTCTTCCATGTTCATCCATTGAATTATTTATTAAACTCGACCAAAACATAAGGAAAACTTATTAAAAGGCTATGAAATAGGGAGTGGATCTCCTTCAGTGGAGATCCCTCCTGTTTTCTCGAATGCCTAACAATCCACCTTTAATTATACTCTCTCCCTTTTTATTATTACAAAGGGGAAAAAACTCTATATGACGGATTGTCATCTGCCACCCCTAACAATATATGTAGACCAACATCTAGATTAAGAAATTGTGATAAAACAAAAAACAATCCTGTTGGGGTCTACTGATTACTCCCTCTCACTCATTTTGAATGTCACATTTGAAGAAAATAATGATTTGAAAATAAATGTTGTTTTCCGTTTCCAAAGCAATATTAGTTAGGGAAATCCAAGATAAATTATGCTTTAAAGCACGAGACACAAACCCAAGTATTGCTCAAACGTGCTTCCAAGTTCCGAGCACACAATTTTTTTTAGAATCAGGTTAATCAGTTCTCTTGGGGTACAGGGTAAGGAAATAAATAAAATTTGACTACGTAATTTTCAATGTAATGTCTATATATTTACTTCCTTAACGAGTGTCTATTGGTTATCATTTTCCTTTTCTTTATGGCATGAGAAACCTCATTGTAATTATATGTTCTCCAAGATTGTGGGTAGAAGCCACCACATGCAATATTGTCGTATTTCCATCTTATGCCACTGTTTTCTCTGTCGTCGTTGTTCTCATTGTTGTCATCACCACGATTGTCATCGCGATGTCTAGTTAGGAATTGATTGTTGCACAACTACGCCAGCAAATCACCATTTATACTGCTAATCAACAACAATGTGGCATGCGACTTGCAACACAATTTGTTGAGAGAGAGAGAGAGAATTGGGGAAGCACTTACAAAGTAGGCTATAAGGTTTTCCATAACAATGATCAATTGGTCACATTTCATGTAAGTGATTTTTTTTTCTTACAAAAAAACAAAAAGAAACATCAAAGTTCTTTTTTTTTTTTTTTACAAAAGCAACAAAGTTAAATCGGTCATTTTGAATAAATAAAATACAAGAGGATAGCCAGCTCGTTTGTGGTTTTTGCACAGGAAATGTGTTGTATATATGCATTTTTCATAAATATACTATTGGGTATATTAATGTTGATTTTTTATTTTGACAAGAATATATATCATAAACATAAACAAATTTATTCTGTTTCAAGTACAATGAAAAAAGATGAAAGGGATATTCCAAGAGAAAATGGAAGTGCCATGAAGTTTATTGCAGAATACGTAAATGGAAAGGATGATAAATTGCAAGGAAAATGACACAAAATCTTGAAAATATGAAAGCAACAATGCAGATTCGAAAGTGATTTTAAATTTAGATGTAAAATTGTTGAATCAAACAACATTTTTTAGGGGGTCATTGACGTCTATGTAAATAAATAACATTTCTAAATCTTGATATTTTGTATTAATTTTTTTTTGTTGATAATTTACTGTTTAATTCTTCATTTCACCACGACGCCAGTGTTTGATAATAAATCATCTCACATAACATAACACTTTCGTTCTCACTAGGTATAAGTATAAACATTATAACAATGTTACACATATAAGTTCAATTTAAATTGAAATGGTTGATGAATAACGACATTTAGTTGCACGGTTTGGTTAGGTATATGTCGGTATTTCACCAATTTAGAGAATCAACATTAATTGCCTTTTACGAGTGTTTAGCTTAGAAAATGAAATCATAAGCGACCAGAAAGAGAATCGAGCTAGCCACACCCCACATGTGATTAATAATAGTACACAAGGTGTGAGTGAGAAGAGTCCTATTCCTGCTTGAGGCCAATGCTCAAAAAATAATAAGTTACACTTGGAGTTCACTTATTACAGAGTGTTCATTTGACATATATGGATGAAAACCAAAAGAAACAATATCAGGTTTCCCACTTTGAAGCACACAATGTGAAAATTATAACTAATATTAAGGATCTGATTTAAAAATAAGTAAATACAAACAGGCACTTAATAACAAGTTGCATTGGCCCAAACAATCTGAGGTTTGCATATGCGCAGTTAAGATATTTTTTGCGCATGCACGCATGTAAGATACTTAGGTTTTGTTTGGGAGTTTGAAGGGGATGAGAGAGGAGGATTTTGGAAAAAAAGAAGGATCAAGTGAAAGAAATAGAAGATATTAGAAGGAGAAGACTTTGAGGGTTACCTTTTTGTTTATAATACAAAATCCTCCCCATTTCGAATAACTCAAAAGTTTTATTGGAGGAGGGATTGCGGGGGGGTGGGGTGGTGGTGGTGGTTGGAGAGGCTTTACATAAATTTTTTAAATTCAACAATAATATTCTTAAAATTTAAAGGGTTAATTAAGTTTTTGGTCCCTATAAATATCTGCAATTTCGTTTTTAGTCCCTATAAAATAAAATCATATTTTTTAATCCCTGTGACATTTTCCTTTAGCATTTTAATGACCAAAAATGTTGACGTAAATTTTTTACAGAGACTAAAAATGTTGATGAAAAATTTTATGGGGACTAAAAATGCTGGCGGAAAATTTTACGGGAACTAAAAAGTGTGATTTTATTTTATAGGGACTAAAAACAAAATTCTGAATATTTATAGGGATCAATTGCTTAATTAACCCAAATTTAAAATATGTTAATAATAAGAATTAGTTTATTTCCCTAAAAAAAGAATTAATTTATTATAATCTAAAAAATTACTCTTTCAAAAAATATGTGATGAATTTCTTCATTTGTCTATATAATTTCTTTTTCTTATACAATATTATTTACACTTCTTGATTTCTGTCAAATAATCAAAGTGTCGTATAAGTTGGGGCGGAGGGAGTATTATGTCGCTTATTGACTCAACTTTGTTTTGAATGTAATATTATTTTAAATGTTAGTGTTTGTTATTTTAGTAAATGGTACTATGGCACTTATTGACATCAACAATTTTTTGTGAGGTTTTGTTTATCTTGCAACCTAACTCTCAACTATCGTTATCTCTTCCCCGTAAACAAAAACAAAAATGTCTTAAAACTAAATTTGTTATTATATTATATAAATTGTACAATCTCATATTAACTTAACTCTACTGCATATTTTGTGTACTGTCGCAGATGCTAGTCCCATCTCAATAGTTGTATTTAGCATAGACCAGAAAGATTAAAATCTAGAATTGGAGTTGAAACAAAAACAAAAGAACACAGCACAAAAAAGGACAGGGACGAGGATAGAAATGTAGAAAATACCATTTTGTACATCTACTTTCAGAAGATGACAAAGTACGTAAGTTTCAACAGTACCAAACAACCTGCACGATCGACAACATGAATTTACACACACTATCAAATCAATCCCTCTTGTGATTTGTGAATGAAAATGTAACAAAGTTTTTCACATTCTTATAGGCATAGCTATCACGCCCTTCCTTTGAGTTTAGAGTAAATTATCACGCACTTCTAGTCTTATACCATTGCAATGCAATGTATGTGGTCCAAATCCCAAAGTCTTTCCCAATGCAAGCAAATATCTTATCTAGAAGAATATTACAAAGGATGCACATTGTTTCGTTGGAGCAGTGCAATACCTCTTTCAGCTCCCAAATCCCCAACTCGGTGGGACCCACATATCATTAATAACTGGGGCCTGTTTTGATTGTTATATCATGTTGATGAAGATGCATTATGTGACAAGGGGAGTGTGGATCCTCCTTCTTTTCTATGCAACTTGTAATAATTACTCAAAAACAATGCATGCCAACACTATACTATTCATTGCTTGGTAATGGTAGTATAGTATCATCATATCTTACTTTTCAAAACCATAGCACGTGGAGAGCTCTAAAGTTATGACAGTGTGGGGCACCTCACTAATTGGATTGGATTGGATGATACTCATCAAATTGCATAGTCCCCTGCACTACATTTTACTCGTGTCTCCTCTTTTGTTGGTTGTTCTACTTGCATGAATCGATTGGGAATTGCTGCTCATAGATTATGATGGATCATACATATATGTGCAGCTTACTAATTCAAACAATAAAAAGGAGGTAGAAATTTAAAGTGTAGTTTTCATATTTCTATTTTTATACACATGCCCTTTTGTTTTATCTTATTCATTCATACAATCATGTAAAAAATCATTCATGTCATTTGTCATGGTTATAGCTATTTTTTCGATAAATAGTCATTTGAGTACTGCTCTTCTCCCATCTGTTTTTCCTCATTCCCGTCAAAATAGCCGAGTGTGAGTTAACTCGCGCATGTGTATTCTCAATGTGAGTTAACTCACGCATAAAGCCCGACCCTGAATATAGGTCTAGGGTGCGACGGATGAACAAAAACAGATGGGAGAAGGACAATTCTCTAGTCATTTTTATACATAAATACAACACATTGTCATCAAGCCCGACCCTGAACATATGTCTAGGGTGCGACGGCCTAGAAAAGGAGTTACATTTCCTGTTGAGTATGCCATTTGTATCAATAATATAGAAGATATTATCCATTCTAGAGTGTCCCTGCGTGGTTTAGGTGTGGTGGGAAGCTAATCGGAGGGACGAGGTAGTGCAAGCTTTAAGCCATAACCATAACACGGAAGTGGTGGTGTTTCTCTTATTGCAGCGGCTCCATTCATCTCAAAGTGAACGTTTTGCAGCCATAACTTACAGTCTTTAGACGAGAAGGAACATGAAATTATGGCAATAGGTTGATGAAACGACATCACATTTCCAAGAGAGCGTTGTCCATATGTTGGAGGATTGGGAAATGGTGCACAATATGCTTGCAAGCTCTAGTAGAACATCATCGCAAACACAACTTGGCATGAACAACATGAAGATTTAGAGGTGGGCGAGACTTGCACAAGGTAGATTTAAATCCAATATTGATGCCTCTTTCTCATCCTCTAAAAACACAGTAAGGATTGGTATAAGTATATGCGGTGCTGACAGATGCTTTGTTCTAGTGAAAACCAATTGGTTTTCTCGTTCATGTTTGGTGGATATAGATGAAGCATTCGGCCTTTTTCACAATTTACAATGGGTAGTTGGTCTTGAATATGAAAATGGGGATTTAATACTCGACTCCCAAAAAGTTGATGATGCTTTCAATGTGGCAACAATAACGTCACGAAATTTGAAAGCATCTATAGAAAATAATATTGGTAATAATATAATAATTTGATTATTAAGAAATGAACTCCTTTCATAGGAGAAAATACAAGAGTCAACTCCTTCATTTTCAGAGTGACTTAATGATAAATAAGTAACCATAAATAGGATAATAAAAATAGTAATGATATATATTTCAACACCCTCCCTTAAGTTGGTGCGTAGTGTAACAGCCCGCTTTTCGCTAGTATTATTTTAATTGCTTTTAATTGTGTTAAATTGTGCTTGTATGTGATTAATTGTCTCTGTGTGCATTTTGGTTGGGATTATCGGAATTCAGTGTTAGAAGGGTATTTTAGTATTTTAGACTAAGGGGTATTTTGGTCATTTACTAGGAGAACATTTTTAGTAGACTTAGAATTAGCATTATTCTAGTGTTTTGAGGTGAATAATTCTTTTGTTAAAACTAGGGGCATTTATTAGTAATTATTTGGTTATGGTGATAATTAGATATTTTACTAAGTAAGTGAGTAGTAACATTTTTAATTAGATGGGAGAGTGTTAGGTCCATTAAGAGGAGTTATACCCTAACCCATTTAGAGGGTGATTATATAAGCTTAACTTAGAGAGACTAGGTTAACTTTTCATTCATTTCATCTAAGAGGCTAGAGATAGAGAAAAGGGTAAGAGAGAAGATTCAAGGGGAATCAAGCTAGGAGCAATGGGAAGTGAAGAATTGGCTTAGCTTTGTGAAGATAAGAGGTAAGGGAGCTAGTCTTCATTCATAATCAATTGATTAATCTCTTCTTCTTCTCCATCTCATAAGTGCTTATTGGAATAAGTGATTATTTGAATTTAATTGTTGAAATTCGTGCTCTTGTTATGATGATATGTTTGAGTACATGAATTTGATGATAACTGAATTATTGTTGATGAAATTGCATGTTCATGATATGTATAAATGGGTATATTGTGAATAATGCTCAATTGATGAATATTGACGTGTTGTTGTTGATTCGTGGCTGAAATCATGATTAATTGATGTTGTTGCTGTTGTAAGATGTTGTTGTTGTTGATTGAACCTATGGGTGTTCATAACCATGGAGTCTTGTTGTGAATTTTGCGTTGTTCTTGAGATTTTCATGAAAATGGGTCAAATGATTATTTTGTTGAATTGATGTTTTGATTCAAGTTTCAAATGGTTTTGAGTGTCCGTTTATGTCCAGAAATGTTTATACAAACTTTGGAAACCAATTCGGGCAATGGGGAACTAAAATTGAGAGTTTTTGGGTGACAATGGAGTTTTTCCCGTGTACTAAACTGATGCAACTCGCAACGGCGAGTTGGTGGCGAGCTGGAGGCGAGTTGAGGGTCACTCACTGTGACTAACTCGCCATGGCGAGTTGCACAGTGCAGTCACCCCTCTTTTGTCGTTTTTAGGGCTTTTGGGGCGATCCGAACCATTTCGAACTGATTCTTTTGATGTAGTTAAATGTAATTGAGCTTTTAAACCTCTGTAAACATCAATCGAATGAGAAATATGACTTGGTTTGGGAATTGTACCTCAAGCTTTAGAAATGCCAAAACATTGATTGTTCCGAAACTTGTTTCTCTTAAGATAAAGGGGTAAGATTATGTTGTATATTAAGTACATGATTTTCTAAAAACAGTTGTGAATGAATTATTTAGAGTTAACTTATCTTGCTTTGAAAATGAGATTCTTTTGAAAATGATAAGTGGAACAAACTTGGTGATTTCGGTAATCTTGTTGTAATTAGCCGATGAAATGCATATTTATGCTCAACTGCACACATATGTGATCCAAGAGCATACATAGCCGAGGCATTAGTGTTGTTTTACTTTGAAAAGTATATGTTGGTTGTTTTGTTTAATCATAGACGAACTTTGTCAAATTTAATCTTTGAGACCGATTATCTCGGAAACCTTTTGTAAATGGTTTTGTATGAATATTTGAGGACATGTGAATGATTATTAAGAGATGAATATGATGATTATCTTGCATTGATGAATTTTCTCCTTTACTTTAATTGTAAGAAACTATATGAAGTTGTGATGATGTTTGTTGATAGTTGAGATAACAATCATGTTGAATGATGATGTGGTGATGAATTCTAATTGAATTATGAATTGTTGATTGTATGGACGTAAATTCTTGATAATGCAATTGTTGTTGAAGTTGTTCAATGTAAATGGAGGTGAACTTTTACATTGTTGTGTTGAGGTGGTTTGCATTGTCGAGTCCTTGCTTGTATGTCCATGCATCATAGTCTTATATGTGACGTAAGGGGAGGACCCTTACGTAGGTGTTAATGTAGGAGGAGGTGTACTCTTACATATGATGTGCAGTTGGCATCATGGGGCGACGACCTTTGTTGTTGGTGACGGTACCGCATACATTTAGAATCATGTAAAGGCGCATAGCATGATTTGGCATGAGTCATATTTGCTTATGTGTTGATGTGGTTTGGTAATAAATGTGTTGATGAATTGTATATTGTGACGATTACAAATATTGTGTTGATGAATGATGTCATAAATGAATGCACTTGTTATTTGAGATTTAATCAATGATGTTCATTTCAATTGTTTATTATTGTTGATTATTATTGATGTAAAGCTAACCCCCAGTGGTTTTGACCGCCTGTCTTTCCTTATGGACGGGTAGACGGAGTGCAGGAGTAGTTGCTTGCTTAGTGAGTTGATCCGAGGATAGCGGATGCTTCCTCTGCTTTTTCTATCGAGTCTAGATTTAGGCTCTGATTAAGATGTTGTCTTTATGTTATTGTTTTGGATTGTGTTGTCGATTAGTGCCCATATGTCGGAACTTGGAGACTTATATATTTATATGTTGGATTATTTGATGTATGATCTATATCTGCTGCGACTGTTGAGGATTTTATATATGCATGCATGTTGTTTTTGGAAACTTGTTGAAGACGTAGTGTCTATTTCTTGAATAATTGTTATATTCGCGTGTTTTATCGCTTTAATAGAAATACGGTGTTACACGCAGATACCAATCATGTCCAACTTGCTGATTAAGTATTCAAATGTTGTTCTTCCCAAACATGAATGGTGTATGTTGATTGAAAGGAACAAATGGCAAGCAGAGAATACCAGAATTTATCTTCTCTTTGATGAAATGATGATTGATCTCGATATGTTTTGTATGATTATGTTGAACAGGATTGTAAGTTATGCTTATAGCGGCCTCTGAATCACAATACAATTTTAATGAAAGTTCTACCCCTATCTTAACTTTCTTCAAGACAATAAGAATCCACGTACCTTCACAAATTCTTTGAGTCATTGCTCTAAACTCAGCTTCAACACTACTTTTTGCAACTACTCCTTGTTTTTTACTTCTCTAAGTCACTAGGTTTCCCCACACATATGTGCAATAACTTGAAGTTTACTTTATATCTGTAATAGATCCTGTCCAATCCGCATCGGTGAATATTGCCACATTTTTATCATTGGTCTTCTTGTAGAATAAACCTTTTTAATGAGTTGATTTCACGTATCTCAAAATTTTGTGCACATCTTCGAGGTGTTCTTCATATGAAGCATGCATGAACTGACTAACAACACTAATAGAGAAAGCAATTTCAAGACGAGTATGAGCCAAATATATCAGTTTTCCAACTAACCTTTCATACCTTCCAGTGTCAACTGGGGTGTCTCCTTTCTCCCAACGTTTGACATTTGGGTCCATGGGAGGGTCGGTAAGCTTACAACCACTCATACATGTCTCTTGTAGGAGATCGAGAACCTATTTTCTCAAAGAAACAACAATTCCTTTCTTTGATCTTGCTACTTCCATGCCAAGGAAATATTTGAGGGAACCCAAGTCTTTGGTTTCAAAATCAGCTGCTAAGTTTTACTTTAATCTCTCCATTTCTACCTCATCATTACCTGTACGAACAATATCATCAACATAGACTATCAAAATAGTTATCATTCCATTTTGATATGATTTTGTAAATAAAGTATGATCTGCTTGTCCTTGAGTATATTCATGTTTCTTCATTGACTGTGTAAACTTTTTAAACCAAGTTCTTAGAGACTCTTTCAGCCCATACATACTTATATATTTTACACACTTGTGACCCAAATGTTTCTTCAAAACCTAGAGGACAGTCCATATACACTTCTTCTTCTAAATCACCATTGAAAAAGACGTTTTTACATCTAACTGGTAGAGAGGTCGGTCTAGATTAGCAGGAAGAGATGAGAGTATTCTTATTGTGTTAAGATTTGTAACAGGAGCAAATGTTTACAAGTAGTCTATGTCATAAGTCCGCGTAAAATCCTTTGGCAACTAACCGATCTTTGCGTCTTTCTATTGATCCATAAAAATTGTAATTTATTGTGAACACTCACTTACACCCCACCATTCTTTTACTGGCTAAAATATGGTTTTGGTTCCTGCAAATATGCCTCGTTTTGGTTTTAGTCCCTGTAAAAAAAATGTAGTGTTTGTTCCCTGCAAAATGTTTTGTTTTTTAAAATAGTCCCTCGAGGGACTATTTCCTAAAACAAAATATTTTGCAGGGACCTTTTTAAAAATCAAATATTTAGCAAGGGCTATTTTTTTACAAAATAGGTTTAGTCATCATGTGTCACGTGTGCAAATCATCACAAAAGTGGGGCCAGGGACCAAAACCAAAACGAGACATATTTGCAAGGACCAAAAACTACACAAAAAAAAAATTACATGAACTAAAACCAAAACGAGACATATTTGCATGGACCAAAACCATATTTTAACCTTCTTTTACTCATCATTAGAGTTCTGTCACACCAAGTTTTATTCTTTTCAAGAGATTTCATCTCCTCAAAAATATTTTCGTTCCACTTTGGAATTTCAAAAGCTTCTTGTACATTCTTTGAAATTTCGACACTAGATAAATGTGAAGTAAAAGCGACAAAGGAGGGAGAGAAGTTTGAATAAGATACAAAATTAGATAAAGGGTGTCTAGTATATGACCTACCTAGCTTCTTAAATGTTACGAGAACATCAAGATCAGTAAATAGTTTCCTAAGCTCTATGGAATCATCAAGATCACTATATTAGAGAATTAGGATTATAAAGAGGTTTACCTGTCTGAGATGATTGACTTTCACTCGGTTCAAATTTTTTGATGAGCTGGAAAATAGGGTCTTCTACTACTTGATCATGATTCCTTATTACATAAATTGTGCCTTTTCAAATTGGGTGTACTTCCTCAAATCTGTTTTATGTTTCATTACAAGAATCCGATATGAATTTATTTTACGTTATGAAATAGTTTATACATTATTTTTAAAAGGTTATGAAATAGTGTATACATAAATGCTAACATGATAAGGGCATATATAGTTAAATGAAAACTTCTCAATCTTCCCCCGTATATGGTCAGAGGCTCCCTCGTTTTTAGTTTTGCCTTTTAACCGAAAGGATCATTCCAGACACCTTTTTTCCATAAGCACCCTTTCTTCTAACACATTCCCTTATAATGTTCAAACTTTATTTTTCTTATTCTTATTCATTTCCATTTCCCCCTAAAACCATATAACCATGACACTCTAATCTCTCTTTTTTTCCCGTCAAAATAACTTCCATAATATCACATTACATGTTTGTCTAAATATGATATTTCATCGTTGACATATGGGTTAAAGTGGGTTGAAAGTAACATGAAAGAAGTAGAGAGACACCTACCCGCAAATACACTGCTTGATTTATTAAACCAACGTTTTATACTACTACTTTCCAAATCATTCATGTCATTGATCAATTTCTCAATCATCTACACTTATCTAATGAACTAAAAAAATTAATTGGAGAAGCCAATTATCTTCTATGTTGTGTTGGACGTCGTAGATACAACAACAAAATTAGGCCATTTATAAAACTTTTCCCAAGGTAGAAAAAGGGTCTAAATGGTTTCAAATTGATAGTTACCTTGCACTTGCCTATACACGGTGGCCATTTATTGATCTTTCCCAAAGGCAGAATTATATGGAACCATGGTTGTCATATTCATGAGTTAATTCGCTAACTCATTAATTTTTTGGTGGAATTTTTTATATATTTTTTTGGTGGATACAAAAGTAAATAGACTCCATTTGTTGGGGATTGCCCTATAGGCATCTAGTATTTGCTTACAAGCGTGTAGTCATTCATATTTGTGTTGGATCAAAAAATAAATAAATTTTATTTGGGAACGACTCTAAATAAAATTTATTTAGACACACACTCATAATTAAAAAAAATTAAATCATATGATTAAATTATTTATCTTTTAATTTTTTTCATTTATATGTATGTCTAAGAAAAATTTATTTAAGGTTGGGTACAAGTCTCTCTTAGAAAAGTGTCACAAATCATGTACTCGTAGGAGTAGGAAATTTGAGAGACAAAGTTAGTTTTGGTTTCATTTAATGAAACACCCAAATTTGCAAAATGATGAAGGGAAATTCAGAGCATAAGTGAAGTGGTGTAGGGACCATTCCTTCTTTTTCTTTTTTTATGGAACAATTCCTTCTTCTTTTTTTCCTTGAACAAAGAAGGGACCATTTAAAATTTTGGTAGAATTGTGTGATGTACAAACTTTTGGTTGTACAGAGAAAAAGGTAAAGGAAATGCAGTAATAGAAAAATTAAACTTAAACTTACCAAGCTTCATTACAAGATGCTTTTAAGGAGAAAAGAGATAATGTTCAATAGATTCAGAAATTGAAATTAGCTAGAAATATAATGTCACTAACCAGAATATATAGCAAGTAAAAAAAAAGAGGTAAATAGATTTTCTTACATTGAGAGTTGGGTGAATTTTGTATATTTAGTTAGGTAAGAAAATGGAAAGAACGAAGCATAGATAAATACATTAGAAAGTTGAGTTAATATATGTACTAGGGAATGGGAGGGGTTCTCCCTGTCTAACTAAACATATGAAAGATCCAAAGGTACACAAAATTGTTGATGGTGTGGTGCATCTCATCTGACACTCAATACATGGCCCCCCTATTGCAGGATTGATTATTTTTGTCCTTTTTCTTTGTGACTGACTGTTGTCCCCTCCTCAAACTCAATTATGTGAGCAATTAACCATCTGGGCCTCATTACATTTGTAGGAGGTTGAACTTCATACATTTAATTCTGTGAGAATTTGTGTGGTTACTAATTGATGCAAGGTAGTAGAATAGTCAAATTTATTTATTTTCCCTCCTCCACCAAATAATGGTCCACGGGTATAATTATCCTCCTCCTCCATCCTCTTTATCTCACTTTTACTTGGATATTGTTCCAAAATTTCACACTTGTACATGCCTACATTTGATTTTTAAAGGTGTACATACAACATGCTGTAGTACATAGAGAAAAAGTGAGATGATAAATAGGATGTCATCATCATGATAAATCAATTGGTGTGCTATACAAAGCATTTATAATTTGAATTCTATTAAAACATCACCACGAGCTCTATTAAAACATCACCACGAGCTTAGTAACATTTGTTTCAAACATGAGTCCTGATTGGAGATGAGCACACTCAGAAGTCTCAAGCTAACACAACTAGATCAACTCATATGTGTTCATTTCTCTATTTATCTATATATTAAAAATGTAGAATTTATTCATTTCTTTTTGGACCGTCATAATATTCCTAAAAGTCTAAAAGACCTCTAGAAAGGCATTTAGACCCTCTCTAGGACCTCAGCGTCCTCCAGAAGGGCCTTAAGGCTCAAAAGTGCTCTCCTCCTAGGACACCGCCTTAAAACACTTCTAGAAGCATCTAGAAACACATCTAAAGACACAAATACCCCTGTTGCTTGGGAGCTAAGCAACAGAAGCCTAAGCTCATAGCAGACTATAAATACCATCCTTGATAGCATTTTCAATTCATCCAATAATTAGTCTAAATCCTAGAATACGATACTTAACCCCATATCTCTTATTGTGCTTTTTGCAAGTACACTTTTCAAGGTGATAGTTTTCACATGAAGGTTAATTAATAATAATTTATCATCGATGAAGGCTCTTGCGCACAAGAGTATTCTTGATTAGGAACAGAACTATGAGGTCACCCTAAAAATTAAAAGAGAAATGTTAACAACACACATTCTAACACACACTTTTCAACACACTCTCTTTGATTAGTTAAAATTCACATGGGACCCACCAAACTTATATAAGACCCACATGATTTGGTGGGACCCATGTGACTTTTAACCAATCAAAGAGAATGTGTTGAAAATTGTGTGTTATAATGTGTGTTGCTAGCATTCCTCAAATTAAAATAGTATGGCTTGATACATAAATAAGTTATTTTATCACTTTCTCATTCAACCGATCCTAAAAACTAGGCTAGTAGCAACTCATATTGAGTATAGTGGAAGAGACTAAACTCCCAAAATATGATAAGGTGTGAGATTCCTTTCGCTCCTTGTTGGGTTTGAAGGGGCTTTCCACTTTTGCGGGTTGGTCACTTTCTTTGGTGTGGGAGATGATTTCTTTTAATGGTCAATGTTTTAAATAGTTAGTTATTAATTTTTGCTAGATAGAAAAATTGAACTCATGACCTCTTTATCACTTCAATCCTTATGTTTTTCCTCCAAATTAAGGAAACATGATTGACACGGTCGGGAAATGTATGTTTTAGTCGATTCCCTAATGAGGTGCCGACATGTGTTAGTTCCTAGGAGTGATATTAGAACATCCCTTAGGCTTTGTTTGCGAGTTGAGTTTTTGAGGGGATGGGAAGGAAAGGCTTATGGAGAGGTAAACCCTAGTTTGCGAGTTTTAAATAAACAAGGGAAAGGTTTTGGGGGGTTCTGAAGGGCTTCATTTGTTCAATTTAAAGTTCCCCCATATTGGGGGGTTTTGGGGGGTTAAACATACAAATTGACAATTTTGTCCTCATAATAATTCAAAGTTCCAATTTAAGACATGACCGAATTATAAAACAGCTTATTTATACAAAATAGCTTAATAAGATATCTTTTTCAAAAACAACTTATTCAAAACAACTTATTTATCCAAAACAGCTTATTATGACCTCTTTTCAAAAAACAGCTTATTTATACAAAACAACTTATTACGATCTCTTTTTTAAAAATAACTTATTCAAAACAAATTATTTATACAAAGCAGCTTAATACGATCTATTTTTCAAAAACAACTTATTTATCCAAAACAACTTATTACGACCACTTTTAAAAAAACAGCTTATATATACAAAACAACTTATTACGATCTCATTTTCAAAAATAGCTTATTCAAAACAACTTATTTAAAAAGATATCGTTTTGTATAAGCTGTTTTTGAAGAAAGAGATCGTAACAAATTATTTTGCATAAATAAGTTTTTTTGAAAAAGAGATCATAATAAGTTGTTTTTGGATCAATAAGCTGTTTTGAATAAGTTGTTTTTTTAAAAGAGATCGTAACAAGCTGTTTCATATAAATAAGTTGTTTTGAATAAGTTGTTTTTGAAATAGAGATCGTAACAAGTTGTTTTGCATAAATAAGTTGTTTTTGAAAAAACGATCTTAAAAAGTTGTTTTGGATAAATAAGCTATTGTGAATAAGTTTTTTTCGAAAGAGAGGTCGTAATAAGATGTTTTGCATAAATAAGCTATTTTGAATAAGCTACTTTTTTGAAAAAGATATTGTAATAAGTTGTTTTATATAAATAAGTTGTTTTTTGAAAAGAGATCGTAATAAGTTGTTTTGTATAAGCTTATTTTTAAAAAGAGATCGTAATAAGCTATTTTGCATAAATAAGATATTTTGAATAAGTTGTTTTCGAAAAAGAGATCAAAATAAGTTGTTTTGCATAAATAAGATGTTTTGAATAAGATATTTTTTGAAAAAGAGATTGTAATAAGTTGTTTGTATAAATAAGTTTTTTTTTGAATAAGTTGTTTTTTGAAAAGAGATCTTAATAAGTTGTTTTGTATAAGCTTATTTTTAAAAAGAGATCGTAATAAGTTGTTTTGCATAAATAAGATATTTTGAATAAGTTGTTTTTGAAAAAGAGATCGGAATAAATTGTTTTGCATAAATAAGCTATTTTTTGAAAAAGAGATTGTAATAAGTTGTTTTGTATAAATAAGTTTTTTTGAATAAGTTGTTTTTTGAAAAGGGATCGTAATAAGCTGTTTTGTATAAGCTTATTTTTAAAAAGAGATCGTAATAAGATGTTTTGCATAAATAAGATATTTTGAATAAGTTGTTTTTGAAAAAGAGATCGGAATAAAGTTGTTTTGTATAAATAAGCTATTTTTGAAAAAGAGGTCGTAATAACCTGTTTTGCATAACTAAGTTGTTTTGAAACAGAGATCGTAATAAGCTATTTTGTATAAATAAGTTGTTTTTAATAAGCTGTTTTTTTAAAAGGAGATCATAATAAGTTGTTTGTCATAAGATAAGCTATTTTGAATAAGCTGTATTTTAAAAAGAGATCATAATAAATTGGTTTGCTTTAATAAGTTGTTTTTTAAAAAGAGATCGTAATAAGCTTTTTTTTATATAAATAAGCGGTTTTGAATAAGTTGTTTTTTAAAAAGAGATCGTAATAATTTATTTTTCATGAGATAAGTTGTTTTTAAAAAGAGATCGTAATAATTTGTTTTTCATGAGATAAACTGTTTTGAATAATTTGTTTTTAAAAAGAGACCGTAATAAGTTGTTTTGTATAAATAAGTTGTTTTTTAAAAAGAGATTCTAATAAGTTTTTTTTTTATAAATAGGCTGTTTTGAATAAGCTATTTTTTAAAATTAGATCGTAGTAATTTGTTTTTCATGAGATAAGCTGTTTTGAATAAATTACAAGATAAATTACAAAGTATAACACAATGTATTGATTTTAAGAGAAAAAAGGGTAAAATAGTAAAATTATAACATAAGCCCTTCATCTCCTTTCCTTGTTTGTTTTTCAACTCCCAAACAAGGGGAAGGTTTTCCCTCCTTTCTCCATTTCCTTCCCTTCCCCTCCTTAGCCTTTCCTTTCCTTCCCTTCAAAACTCGCAAACAAAGCCTTAGTAGGAGCATATGAGCTTACCAAAGATCCGAAGGAGAAGCAAGAACAAAGGTGGTAGCACATTAGAATAATAAGAATCTATATAAAATTCAAGTTAAAGCACTCAAGGAACCCTGTTTCATTTCGAGATCCTTACCCTCACAGATTGTGACCGAGTTCGAGTCATATTCTAATAATTTATTTCTAAACCAGCATTAGTGACTACTCCCTCTGGTCACATTTATAAGCAAAAAATCAACTTTTTATATTGATTGAATAATTAATGTATCCGGTCACATTTATTTGTTAGATACATTAGTTATTCAATGTACCTAAAGAGTTGTTTTTTCTTATAAATTTGACGAGATGGAGTATCTAAGCACCACCATCAAATTACGGAACAAATTGTAGTTTGCGGCAGTTACTGTTTTTATAGCCAGTCATAGTCTTTCTTTGGTTTGGAAACTTGAGATCTATATTTTATAAAAGATTTCTGCTCTTCACCAATCACATTTTGCTCCCACCCAACTGAAATAACTAAAATGTACTTGCGTTAGTTAAGTCACGCAAATGTAATGTTTTGCGCTATTTAACTAACGCTGCGTGAATTAACTAGCGTTGTGTTAGTTAACTCACGCTACGTTCTGTATTAAAGAAGGCAGAACACCTCATTTCCTCATTTCTCATCTAAAATCTCAAAAAAAATCTCAAAAATCTCTCTCAAATCACCCAAATCCAAAATTCCTTCAAGTTCAAATCAAACAACACTCCAATAACAAGTAAGTTTTCATAATCAAACACCACTAACCTATTATGTTTATATGTTAGATTTTTTATCTTAAATTAGATTTTTTTTAGTTTTATGATTTTGTTTAAATTTTGGTTTTTTTGTAAGAATCATACAATGTTGATGTTTACATGAAAATGATTTGTGTTGCTTTAATGTTTAGATGTTTGCATGTAAACATGTTGTAGTCTAGAGTTTTAGATAATTTTTTAGATTTAGGGTTTGTTTAAATTATGATTTTTTTGGCAAGAAATCATACAATGTTTACATGAAAATGATTTGTTTAGCTTAATTGTTTAGATGTTTGCATATTTATGTTCTAGTTATCATTTTTAGGGTTTATGTTTAATTTGCACTTCAAGTGTTTGATGAAATGTTTGAATGAATTTTCATTGATTGTTTTTAATTTCTTATTGTGTATATTTGAAGCAATGACCGGGTGGATCTGTAACACCCCGAAATCCCAGTTTTAAAATTTCATTCAAATAATCAGAGTATAACACATAAATCAGGATGTCACATTTCATAAAATCTTTAAAATCAAATCGAATAATAATTTATTCTAAAACAATATTCAAACATAGCAGCGGAATTCATAACGTCTCAAAATCTTAAATAAATAATTCTCGGCACAAAAGCCTCATAAAACATCTCAAATCAAGTTACGTCGCAAACATCATAATTAATCAACATGATACATAAAAGGAATAGAAATAATGATAATCTCCATCCCGTTACGTATCAGAGCTCCTAAGACTTCACAAGAACCTCTCACATCGACGAACCTAAGCTTGGTCACCTGCACTTGCCCACAAGACGGCAATTCCAACAGAAGGGGTGAGATTCACAACAATTATATTAACATATAATTCAAATAATCATGCTTAACAATAACAACATTAATCGTCACATATAACTGAAAACATCTCAAACATCTATGTATAATAAATCATCTTAGAACATCTTCACAAACATCCGTCTCAAAACATCTCAGACACAAGACTCGACAAATGCAACTCTAACATCTTAACATCATGCATGTGGTACCAATATTTTAGCTTTAATAAGCTTCACCGTCGCTTTGAGCATAAGCTCCACCGTCTCGAAATATGCAAATGCATGGACTCGACTCTTTATTCTTAAACAATTTATCCCAACGTCTTAACATCAAATACGACTCTTTATCGACACATGCAATTATACAATACATGGCAGCAGCTCAGCACACTTAGTATATATATTTACAGCACATAGTTACCATCACAAACATCATTTATACTTCATTCATAAATTTCGCTTATTAAGTATTTAATCATAGATTAACGTCAACACTTAAGCATCATCTCTAATACTATCCAAAAGTCTACCCTCAAAGCCCCGCTCAAAACAGAGTTCTAAAACTCAAGTTATAGTGGTCTGAGACCACGTTGCTCGCTGTGGCGAGTGGGACTGCTCGCCACGGCGAGCTACTTAAATTGCATTCTGCCACTTGCTTGCTACGGCGAGTGAAGTTGCTCGCCTCGCGCGCACTAAAGGGGTTGCTCGCCACGGCGAGCTCAGCTGCTCGTCTCGCGAGTATATACCTAACTGCTCGCCACAGCGAGCGGGACTGCTCGCCACGGCGAGCTATCGCAGAGGGGTTACGGGTTCGCTCGAAACCTCGCCAAAACTCGTCCAATTCTTCGTTTTATGCTTCTAATCTATCAGAATTATGGTCCTAGTGATTAATCTAGGTTCTGTAACAGGTTCCTACACCAATTCACATCATTCTCTCATCAATTCATCACAAAATTCATTAAACCCTAACTTTGGAATTCTCTCAAAACTCTCTCCAATCCTTAGGTTAATCATAACAGATGAATTACAACATAATATAATTGAGTTAGGCTCACCCTTACCTGGTATGTTCGCAGAATTGAGGTTCTCTCTTCTCCGGCCACTTTCCTCTCCTTTTTGCAAAAGTCTGTAACGTACTGACTGCTTCTTTCTAAACCTAACTCCCTTTTATAATTCTTTCTATTCTCACTTATCCCCACAACTCTATCTTATTTATGAAAACAACCCCATCTCTCAAAATATTTGTTATTATATCACATCTTAATTTTCATCACATATTTTATTTTATTAAACAATAAAATAAACGTCACACCACAACATCATCTCATACGTCACAAACATCATTAAAATCACATAATATATAATAATATACTATATACTCCAATAAAATAATTAAATAAATAAAGTGGGCGTTACAGGATCGATGTTCGTGCACAATTCAACGGCGGAGAACCTCAGAGATTGAAGGTTTGGTGCCTTGGTGTAACGTTAAGAGGTCTCAAGGATCAGCTGAATGGATTCAACCAAGGAGTCAACCCCGGAGACACAAGGAGGGTGGAACACGTTCGGTGTAAACGTCCAACGCTCAACGATGGGAGAATATCATTCACTTGGGTGGAATTGACGAATGACGAAAACGTGAAGAACATGTTTTAGGAGCACACCATGTTCCAGTGGATCGATATGCGAGCAATGTTGGTGAGATCATTTGAAGATATCATCAAAACTCTGATTTCGCCATAAGATCGTGATTAGGTAGGGATCATGATTAGGTAGAGAATGCACCTTCCAATTACAATAATTATCTTACCCTGAAATGGAAATTCAAACTTGCTAAACGCCAGTTCCCAAGCTTTCACCCGGCAGTTCTATTGTTTCATTCAAAAGATAAAATTTAGGTTAGGCTTGTTTAGATGAAGGTATTGAAGTGTCAAGGAATGGACCTCATTCATTTGACACTTGAATACCGTCATTTAAACCAAGCCTATAAGAATTTAATCTTTTGAATGAAAGAATAGAATTTCCGGGTGAATGCTTAAGATAATTATTGTAGTTTGAAGGTGTATTTTCGAACGTAATGTAATGATATGACATATTTAGGAACTTTATGTAATGTAATGTAGTTTCAAAACAACATGTATTATGCAGAATTAGCTATATAAGTTATGATATCGAGTTCCTTCAAATAAGATGAGTGTCATAGAATGGACCTCATTCTTTATGTGATGACCTGTCTTATATGAGAGAATTCGATGTGATAACGTGTATAGTTGATATACATGTTGTTTATGTAATGTAATGTACCTTTTATTCGAATTTATTCAATACACAACTTTATTTGAATTCACGTTGAGTTTATTTAGACTTTTTATACGAATTTATTCAATACGCAATTTTTACTCGAATTCACGCCGAGTTTAATTAGTTTTTATTCGAACTCATTTGTTCAATACGCAATCATAAAATAAATGCAAAAATTACGAAAAAAAATAATGGAACATAAATATCATTTTATTAATATAATTCTTATTACATTTACAATGGGGTAAAACTAAATTTGCGAAAAAGTTAAACCACCAGAAAATCTACCTTTCGGTGGTAAAACTAAAAGAAATCCACAAGAAAACCAGTCTTCATGTGTGGTAAAACAAAAAAAACCACAAGAAAACCAACCTTCCTGGGGTAAAAATAAATCTGCACATTTAGTTTTACCCAATCTCGTTCTTTTTTCCCCATGATAGTTGCTGACTAATCATCTTTTTATCCCGAGAATTGACCTCTTACTCTTTTTACACCAAAAAAAAGAAGGAAAAGAAGGAGATTCATAGGGGGAGGAGAGTGAGAATGTGAGATGGTGTGAGGAAATGGGAATGAATGGAGAGGTATTTATAGGTGGTTTAAGGTAACATAACACTTAATGAGGTCAAAAAACTTGAAAAAACTTAAAAAAAACGTGTAAAAACCATTAAAATGCATTGACCACCGTCCAAAAAACATGTTCTTGAGCTGTAACCACCGACCAACATGCGTGAGTAACTCGCGCACAGACCTAAGTCACGCAGAACCTATAAGATGTGTTAGTTAAGCCATGCAGCGTGACTTAACTAACGCAAGGACATTATTATCTTTTTAGTTGGGTGGGAGCGAAATATGATGGACGAAGAGCAGAATTCTTTATATAAACCTCTGAGATAACGGAATGCAAATTTTTAACTGATTTGATCCAACCCATGATGGTTGGTCATGTTAAAAAATATATATTCCTTAGACTAAACTGTCTTTGTATTTAAATTTTATGGTAACCTTTAATCATGCAATGCTCCTAAGAATTTACCATGGAGTTTGAGCATCTGATGAATGCCGATTTTTAAGCTGTGAAAACTATTATAAAAAAGTTGTTGTTTTTGGACGGTGTAAACTAAAACATTTTACATATGAAGATTTCTTTTAAAGCCCTCTCCGAATCTTTTTAGTATCCTGAAAATTACGAAAGTACTATTAATAACATGTTATGTATATAACTACCGGATATTTATAATAACAATTTCAATTTTGTACGTCCGTAGATAACTTCAAGATGTTAATTTTAAAATTTTCCATTTTGTATATCTGGTAGATTTTTTATTTTTTTTAAATATTGTATGTTCATTTTAAAAATTTCCATTTTTACCTCTAGTAGATAACTGCTAGATGTTCATTTTAAAAAAATTAATTTTATGCTCATTATATAAACCAGATTGCAGTTTTTATGCGGTTACTTTCTATTTTGTACTCAACTTGTATATGCTTCTAAACATTGTGATTTTTTTTTTTGCGTTTTCATCACAATCAATAGAACAAATAACGTTTGGTAAAAAAAAAAATAGAACAAATAATGTCAATCTTCAATCAATTGCGATCATTTAGAAGGTTTGGTGGGTTTTGATGATGTATATTTGTTACGTAAAAAAAAGGTTAAATGGGCAATAATTCGTTAATTATCTACCGGTAGTACAAAATAGAATTTTAAAATGAACTTCTGATAGTTATCTCATGGAGGTAGAACAACATTCGGTAGTTTTCTATCAGATGTAGAAAATAAAAATGTTTAAAAATAAACATTGAAAGTTATCTACAAGGCATATTATTAAAAGCAATTTCATAATTTTAGCGGATCTACAGAGATATAAAAATATTCTTCTTTATAGATTATTACGAGGGAAGCCCCAATGTTCCAACAAGGGAAGGGCTTAGACCATGTACAATGGTATTTACCATTCAACAACCTTCAATACCCACTTTTTCAATTCCCAACACTCCACTTCACTTTCTCTCTCTTAATTCAACACCCATTCAATTTTTACATCTCCAATGGTTTTTCATTCAACACTCTACCCCACCACCTTTTATTTCTTATTCTTATTTAATTTTATATTTTTGTTTTTATAATTACATAAAATTACAATTATCGATTATAATTAAATTAAAATAAAGAAACACTTAACAATATTTTTTTTGTTGTTTTGTAATTGATTTGGATGTTGATAATTGTTCGGATTTTGGTAGCTAAATGGGTAAGTAGAAGAATTTTGGGTGTTGAATTGATTGTTATTGGGATCCATTTCACTAATCAAAGACTAAAACTTCAAAAGAAAAGCTAATAATAAGATTAAGAGAGTGAAAAACTTATTTTTTTTGTGTCCAAATCAAATGATCCAAGTCTCTATTTATAGAGAAAAAAAATCATGAATTTTGGTAAAAAAATAAAAAAATAAAAAAATTATTTGCAATGAAATAATTGAGTCCAAACTATTAAGAAAGATAAAAATCCAACAGCCAATCATTGTCAAACACGTGTCACTGCTTTTTCCAAAACCAGTTTCTCTCTCCGCGTGTCCTGCTGCTGACGCGCCTTGTCGGCGCGTGTAACGCACGCGCCTGGCTTGGCAAATCGTTTTCCGCCACGTGTCCCCTCCGTTCAGCATTTCAACATGTTTAAACCTTTCATCACCTCTCTCCTCTTCTCTCATTTTCAACAACCATCTCCAATGGTTTCAACATGTTGAATTTGGCTTTCAATAGGCCATTGTGGATGGTCTTATAGCAGTGAAACCTAATAATAAGAATTGAATTGATATGTTATTTGCTATTACTTTTCCCATCCTACTCATTTCTCACGCGTTCTATTTTTCCCAAAAATGTCTTTGAGATTTTTGGATTTTAGAATTCGAACTGAGTTTTTCCTTTGTTATGGGGTAAAAAAAAAGAGTTTTTCACCAATTCGGATTTTATAATCCGAAAACCTCAAAAAATAGGGTGCGTTCCTTGATTTATTTCGGAATATAGAATCTGAACACCCTTAAACACCATTTTTCTAGGGAAAAAACAGTTAGGATTATTTGATCTAAATTGTATCAACACAAATTATGAACATGTTTGTAACATGAATACTTATTTTAAGGACAATATTAATCTTCCCAACTATTATGGATAGTCATTTTAGGTCATTGTTAGCTGTTCTTAGTCAAAAATCTGGTTTTCAGGCTACTTGATCAGATTGTTAAAAAAAAATTCAAAACAAAATTTGGGAGAGATTCAAGGATCATTTTTTACTTTGATTTTTGGTTGTTTTTAAAATAAAAATTCAAAACTGATGAAATAGGAGAGATTCTGATTGTTGATTATACATAAGCATATTTAGGATTATAAAATCCGAACTCACTTGGGATTTTATAATCCGAAAACCTGGTGACATTTTTGAAAATTTTATAGGGTGCGTGAGAATGCTATAGGGGTGGAAAAGTAATAGTCTATGTTATTTATCATTGGATTTTTTCACTAACAATTTATAAAATTGCTTTTTACACATGAACTTTCTCCAAAACACATGGAAAATACATTTGTATTCTTAACAGTAGTTACCTATCATCCAGTCTTTCCAACGGTAGTTAACAACTGTTCACTTATATTATCTCGCGGTAGTTAACTACCGTTGCGATATGGACATATTCTAGATCGCAACAGCAGTTAACCATTTGCATGTAAACTCTCAGACTCTACCAAATTCATCCAATCTCATTTTCACGAAAGTCATCCAAATTTCTTCCATAAAATCATAAGTAAGTAATCATAATGCTATTAACTTACAATGTACTTTGTATAGTGTTTTTTTTTTTAATGTTAGTTTAAAAATCTATTTTTTGTTAGATTAGGATGTTATAATTGAATGTTGTTGCAGTGAATGTTATGTAGAGCAGGTATATGTAGAACGTGGTTGTTTTGAAGTTGAATTAACACAATGGTGATTGTTTTATCTTATCCACTCAACATATTTAATAAAATGCCTAAATGAATAATTTAATATTTTCTTGCTTTTGTTTTTGTATAGAAATGTATGGGAACCCACGTAGAAGCTAACTCGGCAAGATGACCATGACAAATAGTGTTAGGCAAGAGAGGTTATAGGCAAACCCTCATATGCCTAAGAGGGAAAGAGGGTGTAGGAACCTGAAAGGAGTAGAGAGCTCACAGGCAGCCCAACCGCGGATGGTTGATCGTACACCAAAGCATATGCAAGATACTCGGGACAAGGGATACAATCGGACTGAGCAACACTATGTTGATGGGTTAGAGGATCAGTACTTTCAGCCGGAAAAGGTAGAGGAGGATCAGGCTGAGGGAGAGGATCAGGTAACTGCACATGTCTTCCTTGTAGGGCCTCCCTTTTCTGGAGGTCCTGAGGATCTATCAGTCTTGTCAGGATACGCGCGTCATGTTGCAGTGTCTTTAACTTTTTATTTTTCAAGTGATATAAAGGTTTTTTTACGTTATTGTTAAAGTTTTTAATATCATTATAATATTATTGATTTATAGTGTTAAGTAATTAATTGAATAAATGTCAAGTAATTAATTGTTCAACTGTTTCAAGCAATTAATTTTATAGTGTTAGCTGATTAAGTGATTCACTGGTTAAATGTTAAGTGTTTAAGTGATTAAGTGATTAAATGTTAAGTGTTTATATGTTAAGTGTTTAAGTGATTAAATTTTATAGCGTTTAGTGTTAAATGATTGAATGTTTAAGTGATTAAATGTTTATAACGTTTACTTTTAAGTGATTAAGTGAATAAATTTATATGTTAAATGTTAAATGATTAAGTGATTAAATGAATTGTTATATATTTATTAGTTTATTTATTTGTGTTTCAGATTTTGTTTATGCGTCGATTTAGATGCATAAAACATGGGCCTAAGGTGGGAGAGCTTAGCCGCTTAGCACTGAATCAGTTATGGTTTTGGAATCCTGTCAGAGCACCCAGACTGCGTGATTTGCTATATATAGGGTACAAGAGTGTGACTCATGCCACAGTCACAACTTTGTACGAGAGGTGGCATCCAGAGGCTAGCAATTTTCATATACTAGTGGGAGAGAAGAGCATCACATTGAATGATGGGACTAATCTTCTCTACATTCTCATTGAAGGGCGTCAGCTTGACTATGAAAAGAAGGTATCTCAGGAGTGTGGAGTGGAGTTGATGATCCGGTGGTTATATTTTTGGAGGTTGTTGCAGTGAAGGCGTGCAAGGATGAGTTTGATGCATATATTAATTGTTGTGAATTCGATAAAAAATCACACCAATATTAAACTTGATGTGTGGAGCAATGGATAGTCAAGCAACCAAACACAAGTGGGTAACAATTATAATCACAAGCAAAAGTAGAAAACAGCGAGAGAAAAGAAGGGAGAACACAAAAGAATTTGTTTACCCAGTTCAGTCCAAAATTGACCTAATATGGGGGAGAGAGCAGCCCTCCGTTCCACTATAACGATAAGTAACTTTACAAAAGAGATATCAATGGGTTACAAGAATAAATCTCCTGCCTAATTCTACCCAAAGTCTCAATCTCTTTCCGTAACCAAGAGACTCAATCCTAATAGTGTTTCTCAAGGTGAATCAAGCCTCAAACCCTAGTGTTTGTTCTCAAGAGACAAACTCTAGACAAACCTTAGTTTTGTAGTTGTCTTTCTAAACCTTTGTTTCAGCCCCATCTATCTTAAGGTTTACTCTGATACAAAGCCTATTTTTATAGTAAAAGAATCCATCATAAATTGGAACAAAATCAGGTCCAAAAATACGTTTTATTTTTATGCATCTCTTCAAAATCGTGCTCCGATTTTGCCTGATCGTGCTCCGAATTTTTACAAATGAAAGTGTCAATTCTGGTCCAAAAAATTATGCTCCGATTTCTCAAATCGTGCTCCGAATTTGACAGCTTCAGCAAACTTCAATTTCTGCAATTTTGAGTCATTTTCACAACAATCTCCAACTTGACTCTAAATTAGTGATGATGTCAATTTAACATCAACCCTTTGCTGCTCTTTCCCTTGCTTCCCACTATACCAAGTAGCTTCACAAGTTTACACCATAACCTCTTCAACCATCGAAATGTCTTCCGCCCTTTTGAAGATCCTTGTGTCCAAACTAGTCAAGGAATTTTAGGTAGTTCCATAAGTACCCACAATAACCCCTTCAGCTAGAGCTGTCAAAATGGGTCGGGCCGTACGGGCCGGCCTGTTTAACCCGATTAATTATAGTGCTTGCGCCTTAAATATTGAGCCCGAATTTTATTAGGGCTTTTTAGCCCGGCCCTAAAAAGCTCGGTACCCGTTAGGGCTAGTCCGAACGGGCCGCGGGTAGCCCGTTAGCCCCCATAACAAAAAATATCCTATAAATTATATATATTTTTCAAATAATTATTTACTTAGTTGATTATCAAAGTAAAAAATAAAAGTGAAAATTCAATGAATTAACACAAATATAAATGTAATATAAAATTATATTTACTCGTTTCATTATTTATAATTTTAAAGATCGAATATATATAAATATTTATAATCATAACGTATATAATTTATTTAAAATTATTTTCCTAGCTGTTTTAGTTTACGACATGTGTACGAAAATGTTTCAAATTTATTTTTGTGCTAGACATTATTTAAACATATTAAAAATATTATTTATAAAAAAATTATATGAGTGTTTTATAGTATTTTTTTTATAAAAAAAAAAAAAAAAAATTTAATACGGGCCTGCCCGTTAGCCCGCGGCCCGTGGAGGGCCAGGCTCGGATAGTATATTTTCAAGCCCGTTTTTCAACCGGGGTTTTTGGCCCGACCCGATAAAGCCCGAAGCCCGTTAGGGCCGGGCCGGGCCACCCGTTTTGACAACTCTACCTTCAACCATCGGAATGTCTTCCGTTTTGTCGAAGGTCCTTGCAGTCCAACTACGCTAGGAATTTTAGGTAGTTCCACAAGCATTTACCTTAACCTCTTCAGCCATCGGAACGTCTTCCGCCTTCTCGAAGTGTCCTTGCAGTCCAACTACACTAGGAGTTTTAGGTAGTTCCACAAGCATTCACCATAACATCTTCAACACAAGACATCTCCCGCTTCCTTGAAGATCGCCTTGCATCCAATCACCCTTTGCCTTTTTTTAGGGTAATCCCGCAAGTCGTGCTATACATTCTTCAACCTCCGGAATGTCTTCCGTCTTCATGAAGAAATCCCTTGCTCACCACTAGAGCATAGCACCCAAGGTTCTCCATAGTCTTACCATTACCGGTGTGTTCAACTCCACCTCAAGTTGAGCTTCCAACCTCTCAACTAGAAAATGCGTACATACCACTATGTCTTCAACCTTGAAACTCCACCTCAACAGGTAGATCATGAGTATTGTTGGCTCCGCCTATCCAGAATGATCATGAGTATTCTTACCACCACCTCTCCAGGCTAATGTTGAGTGTTTAACGTCTCTCCAGATGACCACCGCTCTACCAGGCATCACTCCCAAGGTGAGACACATCACTTTCTTCATCCTCCAAACAACACACCAACGTAGCACCTGCATCCTCATAACCCTCAAAAACAATTTGTGCGGAGTTACCATTAATCTCCGGACAATCCTTTATGAAGTGACCCATCTTGCGACAGTTAAAGTATTTAGACTTTGACTTGTTACCACTCTTTCTCCGGTTACCTCTACCTCCACCATTCCCTCTTGAGACACTTAGGCCTTCACCGTTTTCATGAATTCTCAAGTCCTTGGACTTGGTAAAATCCTTGGTTCTCAAAGCCGCTTGAACTTCTTCCAAGGTAACAGTGCCTTCTTTGCCATAGAGCATGGTATCTTTGAACGGTTCAAAAGATTTCGGTAGAGCGCACACAAGAGTATAGCTTTATCTTCATCTTCAATTTGCACCTCAATATTCTCCAAGTCATCAAGGATTTTTTTGAACTCCGTAAGTTGCTCCATGGTGGCCTTTGACTCCACCATCTTGAATGAGTAGAGTTGTTGCTTTAGGAATTGCTGATGAGCCAAAGACTTTGTCATATACAAAGACTCCAACTTTGACCACATCAATGTCGCAGTTGGTTTCTTCACTACTTCTCTCAAGACTTTATCCCTGATGCACAAGACAATGGTACTCCTGGCCTTGTCCACCATCTCGGTCTTCTCCGCTCGTGAAGGTGTCTTTTAGCAAGTTATTCTATGAGCATTTGTTAAAGGACACCAACTAATTTTTATGAAGGTGTCTTTTAGCAAAGTTATAACTAAAAAGTGGAAATCACACATTGAGGTGTGGATTGCTAAAAGACACATTCATGGGTGGCTTCTAGCATAACCCTTATATATATAATATTTATGTCTATACCACTGTGCATAGAGATATAAAAGCAAGGTGAAAGTTTAGTCTGGTGAGTAATGTCTTATTATGACAATTCTGATACATGACCTTGGAGATTTAAATTAAGTGGGTTTGCTACCTTTTGATTTATGTTCTTGCTTAAGGCCATAGAAATAATGTAAGGTAAAATTCTCTTGTAACTGTTATGTTAATTATTTTACTCTCTAAAGTTTTATGAAAATTTGGCAACTGATTCTATCCGATCTAATTTTTAACAGAAGGATAGTATATGTTATTTTCTGATTTTTAATTTTGTGTTTAGTTTTGTTTTATTGTGGTCGGAAGCTGACCTCTTACATCTACATTTTTATGTATCAAAGAAGAGATGTCTATGCTTTGAAATGTTTGCTTGAAATGCGTAGGGGAGAAATTGAGTTTTTGATCAAATTGTAATTTTAAAAATTTATATTCATGTTAAGATTTTTTTTAGGTGTTTATTAAAAATTTATTATTGATGATAAAAAAAATAGTAGTGATTTTTCTTATAAGAAAATAAATTAGGTGTAATGCCTTGGACAAAATTCGGGGTGTTACGGTTGACCCTCCTGAGAACGAGAACGATGGGTGGCAATGTGATCCTCCTAATTGTAATAATATAATTGTGTTTGTTTATAGAATTTCTGATTTTAATAATTTATAATTGTGTTTGTTCGTCTGATAAATTTAAGTTATTTTGACTATGCAAGTTTTGAGTGACTTGAGGGAGTATGTGTTTGGAATTGTTTCAACACACACTAAACCTGATTGTGTGGCTTAGTCGGGCAATGCCATCTTGAATTGGGTCATTTCCAAACAAACATTTAGTTGTTTACTTTATTTTTGTAACAAATATCAGCCATCCAATCAAAACTTTATGGCTGTGATTTTTACATTATGATTGTAATTTCATATATAAATCATTATTTACATTTGAATAAAAGACAAACGGATAACAAGCTATACCGCTAGACCTTTTTGGATGACAAAATCAATTCTCGTAAACACAACAACATTCATGGACCTAGGAGACGTGACATTGTTATGCATACCTTTTGAACTCTATGTAGAAGGTCAATAGCCTCTGGTGCTAGGAAACTGAAAGTGTCAAAAGCAAATAGTATAAAAACATGTTGATTTTCAGAACACGCTTTCTCATGTTTGGCCATTTTGTTTGACGCAACTTTTAGGGCTGCATGTTCTACAGAAAAAGGTCTGACACCTAATCCCACAAGTGGTGAAACCCCCGTCAAATCTACACATGCATGTTTTCCTCCTATCCATTCATACACAGTAACATCCGCAGGCCTGAGTGTTGATCTTCTACCTAGTGGGTCAGTCATGAAGTTCACAGGCGCCTCCTTCTTCACTGATACTCCCGCATGTCTGAATATATAAAAAAGTACATCTCTAATAAAGTTGTGTCTGTATTTAAAGCCAGGAAGCTTCTTACAATGAACCGCATGCTCCCCAAAAGTATTCAGGCACGCCTTACGACAAACAGGGCACACCTCGTCAATAGAAAATAGTGGAATTATAAAGCGATATCTAAGGATAGTACGATACTCCACTTGTGACATATGCTGACCTAACCCATCAATCGGGATAGCTAGAAGAAAATCCAGAGCATGAGCTGCTTGCAAGCATCCAAAAATTGTCTTCTGTCTCGTGGTCATGTCAAACTTAATTTCCATATCCTGATCACTTTTACTAAAAGGAACAATCGCCAAAACATGTTGTGCTTTAGGAGGGAGAGTGTCTTTGCTAGTAAAACTACTAACATCAAAATCTAGAATCGTACCACAAAGATCATCCAAAGCATAATCAAAATCTGAGTCCATGCCACATAACTCAGTGTCTCTCAAAATATGATCTTGTAGCACCCAAGACTTCCCTAGAAGCCACAAAAGCGTACAAGGAAGCCTCTAATGTTGAGTACAAACTCAACCCTCCAAACCTAATAGGTAAAGTAGCCAACTTTCGTTGAAGGTCCCCAAAGAAAGGACCTCCACCAACCACAATGTCCTCAACCGCTTCACGTAACTCTTTATCAAACAACATAGCCGCCTCCTCCATGTGAATCGATTGGCACGTCCTTAAGCCAAAGAAAAGTTTGGCAATACCCATGCACAATCGAAGTAGAATAAGCTCACTCTAAGGATCTCATAACTGAGAAAGAAGATCCATTAACTCAGCAGCCATGGAAGCTCTCTTCATGGCCAACCCCTCAATAAAATCTTTATCTCGGCTAACAACCCCTCCGAGCAATTTCACCCCCAACGTCGGCCTTCCAATATCCGCAGGGAACAACCCCCCACCATGCTTATTACCATTACATGAAGGCCAAAAGATCTCAGTCTTACGAATATTCAATTCAAGGCCTAATTCTGGCCTAAACACTCGAATGATGTAGATTATGATATTATATATTAAGTTTATGAGGAAATTACACTCACCTCCCTTAAGTTTTCCGTAAATAACACTCACACCCCTATAGTTTTAAAACTTACACTAACCTCCCTTATTTATTTAACAAACCTACACAAACTTCACTTAAATGATAACACTATTACTTCTGTGATAGTTTCAATTTGTTGAGCTTAATTGAATTGTGTGTAAACGTTGCTTTAATCGTCTATCTTGTTGTTCGAACCACAAATAGAATTTTTTCTTTGTTATCCAAGCTCTTAACCAATTTATCATATTCATAGAATAATATGAATCATGTTCATTGTTGTTCTTTGTATAATAATTGCTTTTTTGGATTAATGAAGTAAGAGATAGTTAATATTGTAGTGTTGCCTTTTTATATATTTTTGTGATATACTATATGTTAGAGATTTAGAGTAAAGAATACGTTAGAGAGTGTGAAAAGGAGAAGGGTGAGGCAGAGGCAACAACCAATATAATGATGGGATGTAACTACTTGTTATATTAATTCTACTTCAAGAGAAAACAACTGCAGACTGACTCTCTTTTAGCCTAGAACAGTTACCTGCAAGCAAGATTGCATTTCTCAACTTCACACTCTCTCAAAGCTACTTGCTCCATTCAATTCATTTTTCTTTGTTCTTTAAGTTACTTCAAACTTATATAAAGCTAGATTGGAAGGTGACACAGATTAATTTGTCAACAAGGGATTTCTTAACTTATCCACTTTTGAATTTCTTCCATACTAATAAATAATATTTCTTATACAAATGTTTCAAAATGGTTATAATCATTAGTTAATTAAATCTTGTTGAATAAAGTTGACTCTTTATAAATTGCTTTGTATGGAAGCTTTCTTTCTATTTATTTTCTCTGTGCCTCCAAAGAAAGAAAGAACTAATAACAACATGTTCCTTTCACTCAGATACTCCTTCACATTTCTCTTCACTACTCTTCTCCTCACATTATCATCATCTTCACACATTGCTTCCAAAACTACAATATTTCCACCACCAGCCACCAAAATATCTATCACAAACCATGACATTCATAGCTTCACCAATGCTGGCAGAGGCAATAACATCACAGGAATATCACAATTCAAAAGATACCTATCTCGTTTCGGATACATTAAAAACAATGACACATTCAGCGACGAATTTGATGCGAATTTTGAATCAGCTATCATCAAATACCAAAGAAATCTTGGACTCCAAGTAACTGGTAAACTTGATTCCAATACAGTTTCTCAAATGATCACACCAAGATGCGGTGTTCCAGACACAACAAAAACTCGTCATCATCATAATCACCGTGAAAATCATATTCATAACACGACGAATTTTGTATATTTTCCTGGAAAACCACGATGGTCACGTGACTTGCCAATGGCACTAACCTATGGCTTCTCAAGTGACTACATGATTCATAACTTGAGCATACAAGAGATAAGAGAAGCATTCAAACGAGCATTCTCTAGATGGAGTTCAGTTATTCCTGTTAGTTTCGTCGAATCAGAGGATTATGGTTTTGCGGATATAAAAATAGGATTTTATAGTGGTGACCATGGTGATGGTGAGCCATTTGATGGAGTTCTTGGTGTGTTAGCCCATTCGTTCTCACCGGAGATCGGAAGACTTCACCTCGATGCAGCCGAGACTTGGGCGGTTGATTTCGGTGTGACAAAATCGGAGGTGGCAATTGATTTAGAATCAGTAGCAACACATGAGATTGGACATTTGTTGGGTTTGTCACATAGTTCTTTGAAAGAGGCAGTAATGTATCCAAGTTTAAGGCCAAGAGATAAAAGAGCTGATTTGAATATTGATGATATTAAAGGTGTGCAATCTCTTTATGGTTCTAATCCTAATTTTAGATCGCAGTGGTCTTCATTGGAATCTGATATCTCCACAAATCATGGTGCAAAGTTTGGAGTTGACACTTTCAGGTTCTCTATGATTGGTTCCATTATTGGAATTGCCCTGTCTATAATTTGAACCTTTTTTAATTATATATGTTATATACTTTGCTATAGCTAGGTTTAATTCTCTCCACTCAATATGTAATGGTGTGAGGTCGAGTATGAGGATGTAGGAAGATTCATATATAACTATTGAATTGTAATATTGATTAGAATAGTAGTCATGATCATACACAAAATTTGTAACATGTGCTTACTTTTTTCTCTCTGTCTTTTCCTTATAAAAACGACTTTTTTTGGGTCCTAAGTTATTAGTATTTTGGTTGTGCAATAATATATTTTGTGTGAACACTTTCATACTTTAAAGTGTTGAAACGCAATTTATTCTCTATATCAGCTTTTACTTGAAGATCATGATAGAGTTTAATGAGATTTATAATTATCCAAAAATAAAATATAATTAAGCAAAAATATTCTTTTATAGAACAGTGCGAAACAAAATGCAAGGAAGTCTAATTCACATAAATCGTGTGGTGGTGCACAATACAAGGGGAGGGAGGGAGGGAGTGAGGAGAGAGATGGTCAATGAAAACAAGCTTAATCCAACAATTTTGAATAATTCGTTGATTTTTGTCACTGTAGCTTTCGCACCAACCAGCATTTCCCTTTTTTATATTCTCTAATGCTAAACTAGTCGTATTTGTGCAAAAATGAATATAAATTTTTTAATAAGTAAAATTTGATTAAAATATGTTGTACAACTTGAAGAAAACCAAATTATTCATGCAACAATCTAAATCAGAACAAATTCAATTCCCATCTATCTAAAATATAAATCAGCCCAAGAGATAGTTTTCACTTGTGCAACAGAAGTAATGTGATATGCAATCGCCCCTTTGTAAGGAATCTTGACAAACAATGTATCACAAAGACGCGGTAACTCCAAATAAAATATCTAATATTTACCTGTAAAAATAATAGCCAGCATATTCAGCAAAATAAAAAAAATAAAAACCAACCTCATTATCCACTCCTTGATAGTAGTATATGATTGTTTTTTATCAAGGGGAATCAAATTTGATACCCTAATGTACATTACTCGCCCACATTATACATCACTTAAATGGGAAAATAGAAATAGATGTGCTTCAAAACACTTAAATGCACTTGCATGGTTGTTTAATGACTAAACTCTTGGTATATAATAAATGCACTTTTGATACACTTACTTTCGGAAGAAAAAATAAATAAAGCTTGATCACCTCTATTTTTTTGGTTACAAAAGCTAAGCAGATCCCCTCAATTTTAAAAATCTTATGTTTGGTCTCCGTATTATTTATTTAACTTGAATTTTTGTCATCCATCTCATTTTTAGGTCGGTTTTTATCATGTGACATATTCATTTATGATAATAAATATTAAAGAATGTTAAAAACATAGTGTTCTTAACATTTCTCTTGTAGGAAATAAACATCATGATGTCAATGTTATAAAAGAATGATCCTATGGCTTAGATTGTGGGGACAAATGTCCTCACAACAAATGCAAAAATTCATCCATCTCACGTATCTTATAGACCTTTCAAGAAATTGGAGCATGGACAACTAAAAACAGGAGAGTAAACATACTATATTGACACAATGAAAACCGAATTTGGCAACGGTCTTAGTGGTCAAACTTTGTTTAAGCTAGTCATGATGGGTGTATAGGAGAGAGATAAATGTTTTTAAAAGAAAAAAAAAGAACAAAAACACATAAAAGGATAACACTAAGGTCTACGGAACCAGGTTTCTGCAGAGTCTGAAGTTAAGAGATCTGATAATTCTGTTGGAGGAGACGTGTGAACAACATACTCTGAAGTAGAAGAAGCACCGGTCTTAATTAAGAAATATGCACAGTTGTTTCCTTCTCGAAGAGTGTGATCAATAGAAGCTTGCTAGTCAAGATTGAGGAGATCCTTGATGTCTTGAATCAACGCAGCATACTTATGAAATATAGGGGTTAGCTCTTTAAGGATTTGAACACAATGGAGAGAATCCGTGTAGCAGAAAACCTCTTGAAACTTCATCTCCTTAGCAAGTAACAATCCACGATGAATGGCATGAAGCTCAACAAGTAGGATGTCAAATGTGTCTGCAATGTAACCTGAGAAACCTGTAATCCAACGTCAAGTCTGGTGCCGAAGTAAACCTCCAAATCCTGCTCTGATGGGATTTCCTAAACAATTGTCATCAACATTAAGAATGATATAAGATTGATTAGAGGAGTTCCATCGAACCTATTTATCTGCAATTGTTGAGGTTGGAGAGCTAGAGAAGCAAGATATTAAGATGGCAGATGAGTTACGAGCTTCTATAGCAGGACCGAAGGTAGGAATAGAAATATTAGAAAAACTTATAAATGTCAGCCCTATATATTATCTGGTTAAACCAATTGAAACATTACTCTAATATTTCACTAGTTCAATCTGTTATCTAATTTTTAAAACTTTTTTTCACATGATTTTTAAAACATTGATGTGAGTTTACTTGTGTATAAGTCTAACGAAAAGACGAGCAATTAAAATACAACCAAAAAAGAAGAAGAAACTTGTGATGCTAAGATGGAATGAATACAAGTGACAACGGGACCACCAAGCAGAAGCCTTAATCGTATAGGAAGCGTAGACCGAGCAGTCAAACATGTACGGAGGGAGGGACAGTGAATGAGAGATATTTTACTATATGGATATGGATGCATAATAATAAGGTGAAGGTGAAGGTGAAAGTGAAAGTGAGAAGATAAGAAGAGAAAAATTGGAGTAATATGATTTGGCTTTACCATAAAGTTGAAAGTCGAAAGGAATTTGTTGGTTTCCAATAAATGGTTAAAACAGTCAAAGTGGAAGCGAATGCCTTCTTATCAACTTGTGTATTTTTTGGTGATCCATATGTCACAACCTAAGCTAGCTACTAGTACTACGAGTCAACAGTACTTTATAAAACTTGTGAGAAAAAATATATACATACATCAATATCAATATCAATATCGTGACCAAAATGTATGGCCAACAAACAACCATTAATATCACAATTGGTAGTTTCATTTTAATAATCCATATAAATATACGACACGCTTTTCTACTTTTAAATTGTTCCTAAAAGCTATAATTTATAAAATAAAAAATTCTGAGGGAGAAAATTCTTGCGTACTGATCGATCATTCTTATCCATAGAAACATGAACAGTTAGCTATAGCTAGCTGAGACTGTTGAATGGCACTGTATATATGTGTGAATATTTACAAATAAATAATCCTTCTGGTTCTAAATGTAGGAGATTAATATTTTCTAGTTAATAAAAAAATAAGTAAATATAGTGTGTTTGTTTTCACGGTGGATACCCATAAAAAACACGTTTTTTTGAACTCTTTAAATTGGAGCTTTTTATTCTCACTTTTTGGAACTGTCTTACGACACACAAAAATGAAGAATACCACAACCTGTATCCAAACATATATTAAGTGTTAGAAAGAATGTCAAAAAAGAATATCCTAAAAGGATACTTTGTGTTTTGTGTTTGGCTGCTTTGGAGTGAACGTAATGAAATGACAGGATATTTAACAATCAGTTTATGTACGGAGATGATGGTCGGACCCTTCTATGTGTTTGGATCTTGACTGACATTTTTATCTTGCATATACTTTATACGACGGTTTGTTTTTTGGGATGGTCTCTTTGGTACAACTTGTATGTCATTGTTAATATGTATCTCATTTTGATTTCTTAAAAAGAAAAAATATATATCCTAACATTTCTCTACTATTAAATATAAATTATGCCTAGTAACTGTGGTTTGCAAATTAATTTGCTCTCCACTTTCTAATCAAAGTAGCATTTTTTTCTTTTTGACTTGGATAACTATAGGACCTAGAAATTAAAGGCCTTGAATGAATGAATCTGCAAAAGTTAATAGCTAGGCTTCAGGTACTTTGAATTCTTCTCCCGAAAGGAAAGGAAACTTCTGAGTGCAGTGCATTCAATTTCAACCATTCTTGTTCTTGTCATCATGGTCAAATCTTTGCACCTCATCTCACTCTCATCCTTATACGCGTTTATCAACAAAATCATCTTTCTATCACTTCACTTTTGTTAACAAATCTCATGCACTTCATGTAACCATATGGCTGCATTACAAGTGTAGATATATATTTTCCTTTCAAAAAGAAGGTAGCATGAAAAATTAATCTGCGAATTTGTTTTCGATAATTTAGTATATTTGGCATGTTAACTTTACACATAATGAATTATGACGATATAGTTTGAAGAAACATTGAAAAATAATAATTGAACAGAGAAGAAACATCGATTATAATTAGGCAAACACGTAAAGAGATTGATGGTACATTACATAGCTCTTTGTATTTACAGCTTATAGCTAGGTAGATGAAATTAAGGAAAGGAAATAAAATACGCTCATAATTAAACATACATTAGTCTTATAATTTACAAAGCTACAACTATATATATAAACGCAACACTTAAGATGATATACAAAAGTCACGTACGCATAGGCTTGTACTATAATATAATAAAATATAGTATTGTTTCTTTGTGTTTTTGGTACACGATGGATCTGTTAAACTTCTAACACATTACATCCTTGAGAAGCTTATACCTGCGTCTTGGTGAAGGCACTGGACTACTCTTCCTCTTCTCCGAACCGCCGGAACAACCAGAAGAACTACGGTTGATCGTTACTGCCACCGCCGGTTTCTTGGAGGCAACACTGTTTTTCACTTCACTTTGGCACCAATCACACTGTTCTATTTCGCTTAATTCCCCATAGAAGTTACTACAATACCTGAAATATTTAAACATCAATTAATTGTTAATTATTATATGTATTGTGAATGAAAGAAAGATGAATATATGTTACTCCACTTACGAGTGTTGGAAGCGGTGATGACATTTGTTGCAGCGGAAAAGTTTGTCAGTGAAACCAACGTCACCACACATGCAGCATACAACTTGATGATCCACCATATTTTTGATTTGGAAGAGAGAAAAACTCAGAAACAAAACAACATAGGGAGAGTGTATATATAAGGAAAAATAAAATGAAAAGTGAGTCGGTTTGATAAATAAATAATTAATTTGATTGTGGAATTAAACAAAAGTAGGTTGCTGGCAGTCCTTTTCAGGCAGTAGAAAAAGAAAGAAGAACCTTAAAAAAGAAATCGAATTGTAAAAGACATGTTTGCCCCTATAGATCAATACCTATTCTTTTCCATTGTTTTTGTCCACTTTGCTGGTTTTGGTAAGTTTACCATCAAAGGCGGTACTACTCATCACAATAACGCTCCACGCACTCTCTCTCACACTTTGCTTTGCCTAATTTATTATTTATAATTCTTTTTTCTGTTTTTTTGTGTGTGTATTATATGGCACAAAAATTAGTAGTATAATCGTGTGTTAGAACACAAACCGACCACACAACGATTCGACTGCATCATCTGGCCCAACATGGAATTTATTTATTCATCTTCTTCCTTGATTCTCAAATTCAGGATGTTGATATTTGACAACTAGTAGGGGAATAGATATGCTTCATTCAATAGTTTAGAGGATGACACAAAAGCCCTCAAATACCATTATATAGTTATGATCGATATATATATATTGATAATGTATACGAATCAAATCATATTCAAAAAAGTATGTTCTTCTAAAATAAGTGCACGATGATCTCTATGTAAAACCTTGTTTATTCAAGTAATAATCAACTAAACTCCTATTTCTTTATATAAAGCGCCAATGACTTCTACTTTAAAATAAGAACTGACTTTTGATCCGTGCACGCACAAGTCCTATCGACTATAATAGAAATCGATAAATGATCTTTGACCCGTGAGATACACATGCATCTATCAATAAACACAAAATTATATTATTATAAATCAAATATCGCAATCAAATTCGTCTCAATATGTCCTTAATGTCATTTGATAGAGAAAACTTAATCTATTAAAGACTATTTATTTATTTAATCATAATATAAGTATTGGAGCAATTATTCTCTTGTTTTCTTTATTATTAAAAAAACACTCTCTACTTTTTTAATTATAAAGAAAAAAGGATATAGTATTTGTTAGGTTAAATTGTTGCTAACCTAATGCAGCATTTTAAAGGGAAATTATTAGGTTAAGTTGATGCAGACCTAATAAAATTAGGCTCTGTTTGGATAAACAACTTATATAGATGCTTATAACATTAGGGCTTATAACTTTAGAGCTTACATCATAAGCTCTTATACTTGATAAGCTCTTTATTTTTGGATATGTACACTTAAAAGTACTTATATAAATTGTAGTGTTTAGATATGACATTACATAAACAATTATAGAATTTTAAAATATTTTTAATTTAACATAAAAAAAATAAAAGAATCAAACCACGATTATCAAGATTTTTTTTTACAGTGATGTAAAAAACAATATTCATAATATATTATTATAATTTTATATATATATATATATATATATATATATATATATATATATATTGGTGTACTTACCAAAACAACAAGTTAAGTTTGTTTTTTTTATTCAGTTTCATTTTGTTACGTAACAAAAAAAAATCTTCCTTCAAAAAAAAATCTTAGTTACGTGTGTTACGTTATTAAGATAAGTATGTAGTAATTTTGTTATTCATGCACCGTCAAGGATAACTAACATTATAATTAAAATATATGTTTTGAAAATGTGGATCCAGAGAGAATCGAAGGAGGATACATAAATTCATAAGCTCCTTGTTAAGCCAAAGGGTAAGCCGAAAATTTAGGCTTATTAAAATATGGCATAAGCAGCTTATGAAACTATGATAAGCTATTTTTATTTATTTACCCAAACACTTTTAAAAAGACTTATGGGAGTAGATAAGCCCATATAAGCTCAAAATAAGCCAATCCAAACGGGGCCTTAATAAATAAGAAAAAAAGTTTAGAGAAACAATAGATATATACAAACGATGACACAACAGAATATGAATGAAAAGCTCATCAGCGAGGAGAAATAGTAGGGATTGCTGCATCCTTATTTATTAATTTTGTTAGGTCTGCAGCAATTTAACCTAATTTTTTCCCGCTCATTTGTTTTATTAGGTTTGCAATTATTTAACCTAACAAATTTCATCTAAAAAAATGCATCGCACCAATTTCAATCCTCTTGCCTTTTTCTTTTTCTTTTTGAAGAAAATATTTTCTACACTTATTTGATGTTGCACGTTTGTTCTAGAAACTATGAGCATATCAGTGATCACGTTTGTTACCTTCTATTTTATATTTTTTTATATTTTTGTTTTGACAATTTTTTGTACACTTTCTTATTTAAGGAAATATTTTGTACACTTATTTAATACTAAAAAAATGGATCGCACCAATTTCACTTTTATCCTCTTGCTTTTTTTTTTTGGTATCCTTTTGCCTTTTTTATACAATATTTTGTACATAATACTAGAAAAATTCATCGCACTAATTTCATGCTTTTTTTTTTACAATATTTTGTACTTTTTTTTGTAACCAATTTCATGCCTTTATTTCATTCATATCATGTTGCCTTTTTTTTTTGACAATATTTTCTACACTTATTTAATACGTTTACAAACAAATACCCTAATTTTCATGCAAACTCAGCTACCCTAATTTCCATGTAAACTTGGTTATATATACCAAGCCCTAAACGTGTTTCTCTCAAAAAAACCTTAAACCGTGTAAAAATTTCACACACAACACAAAAATCATATATTTTGATATTTAGAGCTTTGCAAATGGAAAGATGTGACCTTACAACTTATTTTTTTTCACCGCTACCAATTATATATTGCATTTTATTATTCGTATGTCAATCCCTTTACAATAAACCCGAGCGGAGCACGGGTCAAAATCCTTATTTATTAATTTTATTAGATTTGCAACAATTTAACCTAATTTTTTCCCGTTCATTTGCTTTATTAGGTTTGCAATTATTTAACCTAACAAATTTCATCTGAAAAAATGCATCGCACCAATTTCATTCCTATCCTCTTACCTTTTTTATTTTCAAGGAAATATTTTCTACACTTATTTGATGTTGCACGTTTGTTCTAGAAACTATGAGCATGTCCTTATTTATTAATTTTGTTAGGTCTGCAGCGATTTAACCTAATTTTTTTCCCGCTCATTTGCTTTATTAGGTTTGCAATTATTTAACCTAACAAATTCCATCTAAAAAAATGCATCGCACAAATTTCATTCATATCCTCTTTCCTTTTTTTTAAGGAAATATTTTTTACACTTATTTGATGTTGCACGTTTGTTCTAGAAACTATGAGTGTAACACCTTATTCCTATTAAGCGGTAAAACGCGCGAACGTACAAATATATTCTAGAAATAGATGCTACGACAACAACAAATTTCAAAGTTCGCAAGTATTAAATATCATGGTTCATAAAACATAGCAGCGGAATATATCAAATATATAAACAACATCTCCAATCTCATGATAATAAATACATAATCTCATCCTCAACATCGGATATAAATAAATCATGTCATAACTCCTCGGAATCAACAAATAATAAACAAGGTTCAACATCTAAACGATATCCTAGATCAGAGCCCTAATCTAGATGCGCGCAAAAGAAAAAGAGGACTCCTGCTCCTCGGCAACATCAACAAACAAGCTACTAATCATGCACTCCATTTACCCGTCCGCACGGAAAGGTAGGTGGTAAACCACTGAGGGTTAGCATTACATCAACATAATTCACAAGGCAAATAATCGGGAATATTATATATAATGATTACTAAGAGTATAAGCCTTCTTATATATATATATATACAATCACTCAATATTCTAATATCAATCCAATTCATCAATTCAAGTTCACATGAGTCAAATGCATTAATCACACATCGCGACTCAATGCAATTCACCAAACAATGTATGCAATGTTCTAGACTCGTCTAGATGCATGTGGTACCAAGTCTCCTCAAGGTCGTCACCTTTGATGCAACAAAAACATCATATGTAAGGTTTCACGCCTCGCCTTACGTTGGACATAAGTCCATCACCAAACAATGAAATGCATGAACATATGACTCGACTCAATGCATATGTTCATACCATAGTCACCTCAACAATCAACATGCACATAACATTATGCAATCGTCACCATCATTCAACAAGTATGCACACACCGACATACAATCAACATATATCATTCATTCACAAGTCTACATTTAATCATATAAGATCAGTCACAAAAGGTTGCCAAACAATTGGTCTTTAAGTTAAGTTTTCACAAAGTTCTACTCATAATTCACAACTTTGAAAATATTGAAGTAATGAATCAAAGTCAACCAAACAAGGTTAATTGTCTAAGCCATGTATACTCTTAAATCACGATTGTGTGCAGTAGAGATTACATAAGCCTTTCATCAGTCAACATGATGAATTTACAAAAATCATGAAGTTCGTCTCACTTTGTCACTTTTCCAAAATTCCAAGTGTTCAAGACAAAACAAGACATAAATCAATGGAACCAATTGAAATTATTTTTAGAATGCATATAAACAAGGTACAAGCTTAATCCCATTTTGTTTCTTTGGAAAGGATTCATTTCGGAAAAGTTCATGTTCTTGAGCATTATTCAAAATCAAGTTCGATTTCACAAAATTCAATTCAATTCTATCATAGAGAAGTTCCAGTGAGATTAAGTATGCAAACAGTGTTTATATGAGTTGAAAGGAACATTAAGGAATGTTCGGATAGGTCCCAAGGTACACAAATCAAAAATCAAATGGGGCTGAACAGGACACAGTTCGCTTAAGCGAAGTCTGGTTCGCTTAAGCGACCAGAACGTCGACAACAAAGTCTCGTTCGCTTGGAGCTTGCTTACAGCTCGCTCAAGCGAACTGGGTAGCTCAATGAAGGTTCGCTGAAGCGAACGGGGAACAGTCATCTGGGCAGACCATTGTTCGCGAGTTCTTGACCCTTCTTCACTCAAAAACCCAATTTTAAACCCCCAAATCCCAAAAACGTGTTCCAGAAAGTGTTTATAGGTCACAATCATTATAACACACCTAAAGGAACTCAAAACACGCATCATAAACAGCAATCTAGCTCATTTCATCAAGTTTCATAATTTTCTCAAAACACCAACAACATTTACAAATTTCATCTCCAATTCACAAACAGTGATTCCAGTTCAACAAATCAACTTCCAACAGTTCACAAATCATTCATAACATCAACTGAACACGAATTCATACATGATACAACATCATAACTTCATTTCTCATCAATTTTTCACATAAACCCAAATATTCATTTTCATACATTTTTGACATATTAATCCAACAACGATTACACAATCATCATATAATTCATGCTTACAAACATATCATCAACATCCAAACACGAATTTTACAGAATCAAATCAAATCATGAAAATGGGTACAAATGAGAAATTAAGAATTATGTGTGAAAACTATCCCTCTTGCCTCTAACACCAAGAATCCTAGCTCAAGCCTCACTTTAGCTCCTAAGATCAATCTCCCCTTTAGCTTCAACCCTCTTCTCTTGTTCTTCTCTCTAGCCTCTTAGCCTCTATTCTCTAGTGTTGTGTGAATGACAAAGTTTTCTAACCCTATTTGCCCAAAGTCATGGGTCAAATGTTCACAACCCTTAATGGGCCTAATCCACACCAACTAATTGGCTCAAATCTAAATACACTAAACCGCTATCACTAACTCACTAACGATAATTAATTAGAAACCTCAGCTCTAACTAATTTATATCGACAACTTAATCTCTTGCAATAATGACGGTTCTAACTAGAACGCTAGAAGAAAATAACTACTACTACAAGTTACTAAATTACCCTTCCTCATAAAAGACTAAAATACCCTTAAGTCTAAATTACCAAAATGCGCTTCTAATACGAAAACTCATGAAAATGCACACAGACATAAATAAGCACATATAAAATAATTAAAATCAAATAATCGTAAAATCGAGCTGTTACAATGAGCATATCCTTATCCTTATTTATTAATTTTGTGTTAGGTTTGCAGCAATTTAACCTAATTTTTTCCCGCTCATTTGTTTTATTAGGTTTGCAATTATTTAACCTAACAAATTTCATCTAAAAAATGCATCGCACCAATTTCATTCATATCCTCTTGCCTTTTCTATTTTCTAATTTGATGTTGCACGTTTGTTGTAGAAACTATGAGTATCAATGATCATGTTTGATGCCTTCTATTTTATACTTTATTTATTTATTTTTGTTTTGACAATTTTTTGTACACTTTCTTATTTAAGGAAATATTTTGTACACTTATTTAATACTAAAAAAATGGATCGCACCAATTTCATTCCTATCCTCTTGCCTTTTTTTTTTGCTATCCTTTTGCTTTTTTTTTGTACACAATACTAGAAAAATTCATCGCACTAATTTCATGCCTTTTTTTTGACAATATTTTGTACACTTTTTTTTTGAACCAATTTTATGCCTTTATTTCATTTCTATCCTGTTGCCTTTTTTTTTTTACAATATTTTCTACACTTATTTAATACGTTTATAAACAGAATACTCTAATTTCCATGCAAACTCGGCTACCCTAATTTCCATGTAAACTTGGTTATATATACCAAGCCCTAAACGTGTTTCTCTCAACAAAAAAACACCTTAAACCGTGTAAAAATTTCACACACAACACAAAAATCATATATTTTGATATTTAGAGCTTTGCAAATGGAAAGATGTGACCTTACAACTTATTTTTTCACCGTTACCAATTATATATTACATTTTATTATTCGTATGTCAATCCATTTACAATAAACCCGAGCGGAGCACGGGTCAAAAATCTAGTTTTAGATGAAATTTGTTAGATTAAATTGTTGTTAACCTAATGCAGCATTTTAGAAGGAAATTATTAGGTTAAGTTGCTGCAAACTTAACAAAATTAATAAATAAGGATTAGTAACTACTATCAAAACAGTGTACATGTGTGTGCTATTGAGAAAATTACACTTGTGTTTACTTAACCTAATTTCAAATTTCAAATTAGTTAAGGGTTTTTGTTAACGAGTGTCTCCGGACATTCATTAAATATTTATTTTTTAAATATCAAAGTTTCAATTTTCATTGTACTTTATTACACAAACTTTCGTAAGAATTTACCATTTAAAATCATTAAACTTTTTAATATAATAATATTCATCTGGAGAGAGACACCTTGAATTTAATTGTATTAATAATTAAATATAATAATATTACTTTATTCAATATATTTATATCTCTTCAAATGACAATCTCCATTAAATAGAGAGGATCCCAACTCGATAAGAATGAGATGAATATTTGAAGAGAGATGAAAGATAGAAATAGGACTAGGAAGAGGTTTAATGGGGAAGAGAATAAAAGCAACAATTAAAAAATTAATATATGTGATGAAAATAATTAGAATTTAATTAATGAATATGAAAACATATGAGTTGTCACATTCATTAATTGATGTGGTAATACATCATTAGATGCACATGTAAAATAATTGTACACTGACAAAACATACTAATTAAACTCAAATAATTATTAATGTCAAAATAGATTAATATGCAATACATATTTCATTCTCAAGGATCAGAGTGTACTCAAACATCTTATATAAAATGAAAGTATAATTTTCTCCGTATATTTATCGGTCAAGAGCTATGAAGCCTGAATACTCCAAATATGAAAAAACGTGCCCATATCAGATACGATACTCGTGGATATGTACCCACAAAATATCTAAATTAATTATTTTGATTTTAAAAATATATTTTATCGGATAGTTATAGGATATTCAACAAATACACACGTATACGTATTTAGAATAGTGGTTCAGCTTAGGTGATGAGGACGGAGTGTTTCATTTGGAGAGGTGTTATATTTTTGGGATGAGTAATGTCGATGGGTGGTTATGGATATCATTTTTCAATGGTTGTTTCGTGAAGAGTCTGTTTTTAGGTTGTGATGTATATTTTGGTGGGTGTTGTTGAATAGAGTTTGGCTAGGTGTTATATGTAGGGGTGCCTTTTATGGTGTATATTCAGGTGTTCCGTCTATATATGACGCCTTTAGTTTGTACCCTCTGAATCACCGGTCTCTGTTCGTCTTTAGCAAGGATCTGGTTTTTAAATAAAATTTGATGTTAAAAAAACGTATCTTGGAAAAAAAACGAAGAGTAAAAAAGTGAGACTATGTAGTGAGAATTCAATGAAGATGTATATGATTCAATCAATATAATTGTTTTTCGATTAACCAATTAAAAATTATGTTTTTGTTAGTTGAGGGTAACAAGAGAGAGGTAATTCAATCAATCAACATTAAACAAACTTTATTTTGAATTTTTTTATTGATGCATTTGTTGATGTCCCAATATATTAATGAAAATATAATATAATTTATACGAAACCCTCACATTTTTTATTTTATCATATGCATTATTTTTTATAAATTGTGACTTTATGATTGTATAGTAATGAAGGATAATCAATGTTTTTTTCTTCAAGTATTTACATGCATATTATTTTTAGTATAATTTTTTTAACATATCTTAGACCTATGGTATCCTAAATTTTAAAAAAATTGTGTATCTATGTATATGTGTTGAGAGATAATGGAAAGTAGCGTATATTTTTACATAAGTGAACATGGAAATGTAACTTAAACTTCTTTAAAACTTAAGGGGTGAAAAGTGCACTTTAGCCTATTCTTTATTCTAGTCATACAAATTATAATTGGAAATTCCATATGAATTGCAATTTTCTAATAGTTGCATGTCTTCCAAACAATTATTTATTCAATTTTTTATGGTTGTGTTTCATTAAAATCAAAATACTCAATGTGTGTTTATCTCTATCTCTTTTACTATTTATCTTTTACAATATATACATATTTCTAAAAGTTAAAAAGAACGTCTTGACATTAAATTGGTGAAAGAGTTGGTTGAATGTCCGGTCTATGCGGACGGTGTTGCTTGTCTTTGAGAAGGTTTCAGGTTTGAAGGTGAATTTCCATTAAAGTATGCTGACAGTATTAATATTCCGGACTCATATTGGTTGTTAGAGGCTGCATCAGTGATTAATTGTAGAAGGGGGTCTCTTCCTTTTGTTTATTTGACTGTTTCATTGCTCGTTTATCGTCGTGGAATAATAAGTTTCTTTCATTTGATGGTCGCCTGATACTGCTTAAATATGTCATGTTTTTCATTCCAATTTACTTTCTTTCCTTTTTCAAAGCTCCTGCAGGTATAATTTCTTCTATAGAATTTATCTTTAAAAGATTTTTTTTGGGGGGTGGTGAGGAATTTAGGAAAATTGCTTGGGTAAATTGGGAGTCTATTTGTTTACCAAAGGAGGAAGGTGGGTTGGGGGTTAGGCAGTTGGAGGTTTTTAATTTTTCTTTGTTAGCAAAGTGGTGTTGGAGGATGTTGGTTGATAAGGAGGGACTTTGGTATCGAGTTTTAAAAGTTAGATACAGAGAGATGAGGGTGGTTGGAGGAGGGGGGCATGCATGGCTCTTTTTGGTGGAGGACGTTGTGTAATGTTCGTGGGGGGATTGGTGAGGGCGTAGGGAGCTGGTTTGAGGACAATATACATCGGGTGGTTGGTGATAGCTGTCACACTTTATTTTGGCATGATAATTGTGTTGGGGGGAGTCCGTTAAGAATTAAATTTTCCCGTCTATTTGACTTGGCTGTGAACCAGGAGATCTCGGTGGAGGACATGGGGAGGTTAAGGTGGGCGGATGGGGGCGTGGGTGTGGAGACGTCGTCTATTAGCATGGGAGGAGAAGAGTGTGAAGGATTGTTCTGCTTTGTTACATAACATTGTTTTGCAGGAGCATGTTCTTGACAAATGGAAGTGGTTGCTTGATCCTATTCATGGTTACTCGGTGCGAGGTCTTTATCGCTTTTTTATTATGTTCGATGAACCTGTGGATAGGAACCTTGTTGGTGTTGTATGGCACAAGTATATCCCCTCAAAGGTGTCTCTGTTTGTGTGGCGTCTCCTTCGCAATAAATTACCTACCAAAGACAATTTGGCGCGCATGAGTATTATTCAATCTAGTGACCTCGTGTGTGTAGCCGATTGTGGTAATTCTGAAACGGAAAATCATCTTTTCTTAGGCTGCGGGATTTCCGTTAGAGTTTGGTACCATGTGCGGACTTGGATTGGTATATCTTTGGTTGCTCCTAGAGTGCTTTGATTTTGTTCAATTTCCTAATATGACGGGTATGCCAGGATTTTCCCACAAATTCTTTAATGTTGTCTGGCTTGCTTGCGTTTGGGGTTACATGAAAGGAGGGGAACAACCATATCTTTAAAAATATGGCATCCAATCCATCCAACCTCATTGCTAAAGTTAAGTTAAATTCATTCTTGTGGTTAAAATCAAAACAGGTGTCATTCAATTTTAGTTATCACGACCGATGAAAACATCCACTACCTTGTATGGGTGTCCACGTGTAATTTTGTTAGCTGTTCTTTGATGGTGCCTTCGTTTATTTGGTATCAATGAATGTGGAGTATTTCTTTTGGGTGTTTCACTCTCAGCATGTCTTGTGTAGGATGAATAACCGTTGTTATTAATATATCTTATTTTAATTTGTTAAAAAAAAACTTCTTGACATTAAAAATTTTATTTCGAAAACTCATTTCTCATTTATTCATTCTACCAAATTATGGAAGATGCAACAAAGCTTTAGGTCTGAATCAAACCAATGATTGTCAGAATAATGGCAGTATTCTTCTTCTTCTTTTTTTGACAAAATAATGACATATTCATGAAAGGCAATGATTGGTATATATGCAGAACAATATGACATGAAGACGCCTTTTCAAAAAAAATATGACATGAAGACGAAACCAAGTTATAAGGGGGTGTATGAGATTAAGATTTTAAAGGACAATTTTTGTTTAAAAAAGTCTTGAGGATTTTAAAAGACTTTGTAGGATTTTGATGACTTTGATGATTTTAAAAGACTTTGCAGGATTTAATTCATAAGATTTTAAAGGATTTAAAATAATTTTATGGATTTCAATAGATTTTATGAATTTCAAGGACTCGTTAAAAAAATGACCATAACACACTCTCTTTTACAAAATCACAAAATCGAAAACACTCTCTTTCACAAAATCTCCATACATACTCTTTTATTTATTTTATCTTTTCTTTTACGGGAGAGCTTGCGAGAGAGAGGGAGGGAGGGGGAGAGAGGGAGAAGGGAGGAGAGAGAGTGAGAGAGAAGAAAGAGAGGGGGGAGGGAAGAGAGAGGGAGAGAAGAAAAGAGTGAGAGAGAAGGGATGCGAGAGAGAGGAGAGAGATATAAAATCTTAAAAGAAAAACAATCCTAAGAAATTTCATGTTTTCATGAAAGACTTTTTTATACTAAAATTTCACTAGAAAATCTCTCAAAATCTGATTTATTAAACAATCCTTCGAAATTTGAATGATTTTGAATACCACAAGACTTTTTTTAAGTAATGAAGATTCTTGATTGAATACCACAAGACTTTTTTTAAATGGCAAAGAGTCTTGATTGAATACCACAAGACTTTTTTTAAATTGAAAAAAGTCTTGATTGAATACCACAAGATTTTTTCATGATAAAAAGTCTTTTAAAATCCCTTAGAATCATAGTCCAATACACCCCCGTAGACAAAGCATGCAAGTTTAAGATTGATGTTTAATTGCTTATGTCGCATATATTTTATGGGTTCTTACTTTAAAGGAAACTTATACAAAACATATTTGGATTCTCTCTATTGAAATTTTTTCAACTTTTCTCCATTTTTAATCTACACCATTAAAACCCACTAACCACTTTTAACTCTCATTTTCTCTTTCATATTTAATGGTTGAGATTTCACTCGAGAAAACTTGAGAAAATTTTCAATTGAAAGAATCCAAATCCTGAACGAACATCGGCAACAACTTTTTTAAAGATAGATGCAATTAAAATTTGTGAATCTTTTATTATTCTTGAACATTGATCATATGCGAAAGAAATTAGTTTAGTTGTTAGATTTTATGTTTGAGTTGAAAGAAATATATATCGCATATATGTTTGATCTTTCATCCATATTTATATATGATTCATTGATATTTGTTTATGAATTTCAAATTTTATATAATTTTTTTAAGAAGTCAAATTTTAAATAAATGGATTTCTTTGTCCAAGAGCTCTTTGTCTTAACTACATGATAATTTTATAATTTTAATATGTTATACTCCAAAAGAAAATCAGATTTAAAATTTAAAATTTAAAAATTCATATACAAATATGGATGAAAGATAAAAACAACGTTAAAAAATATCTTCTCTATTCAAAATTATATGTCATTCTAACAAAATTTATTTGTTCTAAATGATATGTCATTTCACAATATCAAAGAATTATTGATGTTTCTTTTCTACTATTCGAAAAATAATAATTAACTTCGTCAAAAAAAAGATAACTAATGCTTCTTTTCGTATTTTGCCACTTACTATTTACTTTACTTTTATCTTTTGTTCAGTTCTTTTAATTTATATGTTTTTCATACCATTCATTAATAAAGGATATCTACAATTCCGCTTTTCTATACACAATTAACTGTATTTCTTAATTTATGTAAAATTGCTAGAATGATATAAATGAGTGCATCTTTGCTCCATTTATCTTTGTTTAATTTACCTTATTTGAAGACATGGATATGTGACATTTGTGTGAAGAAGATTTCCTTCGTAGACTTGGCTGGGTTTTGATGATAACAAACTCACATCACAAAAGAAGAAATACTATATGGAGACTCAAGTTGAAGAATGAAGATAATGGGACTTAGGCTTCATAGTTATATTCTTGTAAGTATGATTCTTATCTTTGACACTATCATTCTTAACAAGACTTAGAATGCTCAAAAAATAATTACAAACATTTTTCTAAGTCATTATATGAAGCAATGCTAAAACTCTTATGAAAATAAATCACACACTCATAATTATTTTCATAAAATGTGATTTTGCATGAAAATATTTTTTACATGAAAAACCATTGTTTATTATGAAAATTGCATTATTACTTTTACCATAAAAATATGTTTAACATGCTTTGGCAATTGCTAATAATATTATTCTTATGTTGGCCATAATGGTTACTACATTATATATGGTTTCATCACACACTAAGAATAATATTTAAGCAAGGTTTTTTTTACATACATGCATTACGTGTTACTATTATCATATATGCCTAATTGATCATTGTGCCCACAACTTTTTCTAATTAAATTATCTTTCCAAAATTTGGCCAACTACTAATATTTGGATTCAAGTGCACACAACGGCTATTTTCTTGGAAATGCATTTCATACACTTTTTCATGAATATGTGTCATTTGAAATATGCGTCTATTCATTGACAAAACTTTTTGAAAAATAGTGTTGCTTCATAAACATCATTTTAGCCTCTATAAATTCAATTAAAAATCAAAACAATTTCAAGACAGCAACTTTCATTATATCAATTGACATTTTCAATATCACTTGCTTTCAAACTTTCATTCAAATTGTTTGGAAAACTTTGCTTACGCTTTAACATTTATTAAAAAGTTTTTTGAGCACTAAGTTCATTTGTTTAAGAGTGATATTGATAAAAGTATACAGCCATACACATTTGATATTCTTCAATTACTTTATTGTAAAGTTTCTCGCCATTGTTGGTGGGAATTGTTGTAAAAGATAGTGGAGTGCTATCTTGTTTGTTTGTGAGAATTTCATCATAGGTTTGGTGAAGATTCTTATTGTAAAGATAGTGGGGTGCTATCTTGGTGTGTAGAGAAATATTGTTAGGGGGCTTTTGAGATTAAGGTTGCTTTGTAACAAAGATTTTTTACATAGTGAACTCCTTCGTGGGGTGTGAAGGGAGTGGAGTACCCTAAGGTTTAGAGGGGAACCACTATAATTCTCTTGTGTCTTTTCTTCTTCCCTTACTCTTTTATTTTTCCGCATTCATACATTCATCATTATTTACCGGAAAAATTATCAACAACGCTAAACTAAGAAAATTTAACCAATATTTCTTGAAACCTAATTCCGCCAGGTTTGAAAAATAAATGGTTTGGAAAATGCAATTTTCTCTCTGCTCTGAGAAAAAACGGGGCAATTACAAACTCTCATTCTTCCTTCTCAGATAGCACCTCTCTCCCTCCCATCGCCTCCACCACCGCACCTCTCCCTCCATCCACCGGCGCACTCTCCCCCCTTCTGATTAAGAAAGAATTCATTCCTCACAAAAATTGTTTAGGAAGAATTGAGTTGCTTCATTTCATGGATTATGACTTTGTTCTATGCAAAGTGTACCTTCATTGGATTAACGCTGGCTTGATCTAATAATCAACCTCAATTCCCAATTTTGGTAACTCTGTAGTTTGTCCCTAATAAGGAATACATATGAATTTTTTAACACTGAGCTAAATGATAACCGATGGATGAGATAAGGTGTGAATTACTGCAGTTGCAGTTGCAAACTATCTGATGCGAGCCTGAATCAAGATTATACTGATCCAACAACACCAGCTCAAGGAAGTGCAATCTTGAGAGGCATTAGAGATTTATATTAGTTTTCATAAGTATCTTTAATATTTGTTTAGTTACAATTGTATTTGGATAGTTGCTGCTTAATAATTACTCTAGTTTAAATTGTTTTGTTATGGATTTTATCCAAGCTGTTAGGAGTCAGATGCTGGAAAATAGGTAACAAACTCTGCTACATATGTAACAGCTTGAAGAGCAAATAAAGTTGAATATTGAAATCATATTTCTTGTCTCTGTGTTTTCTTGGAGTCCATCAGTACTCGAAACTGATATATTAAGCGGCGTTGGTTGATAGTCAATTAGGCATAATGGAATGTGGCAGATCAAAGCTCTATTCTTGCCATAGGAACTATACAGGAACTTAACAGCAAAATATTCTTAAGAGCAAAAATTATGAAATGTGAATGTATATGTCTTAATTTATAGACGGGACAAGAATATTATGTTACGGAGTGAAGTTGCGGCGTTGGTTGTATAACATCAGTAACGTCGACGTAATCAGACTTCAAGTGGTTCTTCAAATCAGCATTAAAGCTCTCACTTAACTGAGTAGATCTCATACCTACGGTGAATGTTTTCCGGATATGTCCATGCCCATTTCTCCTTCAATTGAAAAATTGTATGCAACCACGACCCTTCCAATATATTATGCTCAACAACTAAAGAATTCCAAGAATTCAAAAATCCACCCAACAAGTAAAGAATTCCAAGCATTCAAAAATCCACCCTTATCTTCATGTACATCTATGCATGAAAATCCAAACAGAACTGTGAACTCTTTTGATATAAGTGGTTCACATGCCGTAAAACGTTGTGTCTTATATGCCAAGTGCACAATCCATGAAATGTTTCTGGCATAACTAAAGAAATAGCCTTTAGTCATCGCGGCATCTTGATCCGTCATAATGGTTTTTGGCTTTTTACCACCCATTGCCTTGAGAAATGTTTCAAATAACCACTTGAAAGAAGGGATTGTTTCGTCATATAACAATGTTGCCCCAAAAATGATTGTTTGTCTCTGATTATTTAGTCCAACAAATACTCCCAGCGGCCAATAACCATTATTTGTCTTGTATGTGGTGTCAAAAGTGATAACATCACCAAAATACTCATAATCATATATCATTTGTGCATCCGCCCAAAATATATTTGTTATTTGCTCTTCAACATCCATTTGAAAGTCATAATAGAACGAGGGATTTTCACTTTCTTTTTTGAAATACATCATCAATGCACCCACCTCACCATACTTTAGTGACAGCTTCCTTTTGGTTTCAAGGTAATTCGTAAAGTCTTTTTTTGTAAAACCAACTGTCTGTATTCCACCAGCTTGCTTGGATATATATTCATGCAAATCTTTTGGTCTTAATCCAAATTCATCTCCCAAGACAATTTGTGATGCTTATGTCTCATATATGCGTCGTTGAGAGCAAATCATATGAACATGCTCAGGTTGAAGTTCGTGGTTATGCTCAGCCATAAAGTCAACAACTTTATATTTTTCTATCTTCCGATCGAGTGAAATAACCATCCTGCACCTCACCATACTTTATATGTGTTGTTGCTGGTTATGATTGGCATGAAAGGAGATGATGTTGACAACGGTGATCCAACACATGAGCCAAACTTAATTCCAACTAATAACAACTAGTCCTAACGTTGCTGACATAAGTGATTCCTTATATTAATCTCTTTCACATTCCTCTACAAAAATGCAACCAAACAAAGAAGTCAATAAACAAGGCGCAAGTTATCAATGATGTGAATAGGGGTAGAAAAATATAGTAAATGGAAGGGGGTAGAGAAGTATATATTGTTGATGTGACCATCCACTAAGAAACACAACACACCATAAAGCTCTATATATATATATATAATGTAAGTTAACCATCACATAAGTGAACCAATAACCTAATTTTTCATCAACACAATAAAACAACATCAGGTAAAGAGATGACAAATAATAAAATAGAGATGTTAAACTATATTACCTTGATAAAAAACAATGGCAGCGGCGCTGGGATGGTCCGAGACGGCGGCGACGGGTTGGTTAGTGTTGGTAGCAGGATGGTGGGGTTCGCTCATGATGGCAGTGGGATGGAGAGGTGCATCAACGAGAGAGAGGGAGAGATGGCGGCGGTGCTGATGGGAGGGAGAGGTGGATTCGATGATAATGAGGGAGGAATGAGGAAAGCTATATGGGAAAGGAAGAAGAAGAGTTTGATAAGAGTAGAGAGCACGTAGTTATTTTTTCTCATTAAAAAATTATTTTTCCAAAACATTTAACCATAGCTATTAATTTTGTTTTTTCCAAATATCATACCTCCATATCTTTAAATGAGGTAAATTGAGCAAAGATAAATGGAGCAAAGATGCACTCTTGGCGCACCTAGAGAGTGTTTCCTTTCACTTTTTAATGCCTTATAAGTGCTTTTGCAACTCACTTTTTTAATAGTAAAGTTTAATTTACATAATCAATTAATTCAAAATCAATTACGGTGAAGAAGAGAATCAAACATAAATAAACACATTGTTTCTCACTCTGAAAAACCCTAAACCCTCTGTAAGCAAAGCAAAAGTAGTCTGAACGAAGAAGAAAGCAAAGCAGTATGGGAAAAATTCCTCCTTCATTTCGATCTGCACTCTCAAACCCTAATTTGATTCACCGTTCATCTTCATTGATTCCTTCTTCTCCCAAACCCCATCACTTTCCTAACAAAACCCGAAAACCACAACAAAAACAACAATCTCCAAAACCCGTTTCTGTATTCAAATCTTCAAACCTCCAAGAGGCCAAAAGCATCTTCAATTCCTTCGTTAACAGTTCCAATTCCAATGCTCCTATTGATTCCCGTTTCCATAATTCCCTTCTTCAATCCTATGCTTCTATTTCCACCATTAATGATTCCATTGCTTTTCTTCGTCATATGACAAAGACCCATTCTTCATTCTCACCTGATAAATCTACTTATCATATCTTACTTACCCAATGCTGCAAATCAACTTCAGAGGATTCCAAGGATTTGACACTTTCCCTAATTCATCAAACCCTAAATTTGATGGTTTCTGATGGGGTCATTCCTGATAAAGGTACTGTTGATTTAGCTGTTAGGTCACTTTGTACTGCTGAACGTGTTGACGATGCTGTTGAATTGATAAAAGAGCTGTCTTCAAAGCATTGTAGTCCTGATATTTACACTTATAATTTTCTTGTTAAGAATTTATGTAAGTGTCGCTCTTTGAGTTTGGTTTATGCTTTTATTGATGAAATGCGTACTAAGTTTGATGTCAAGCCTAATCTTGTTACTTATACTATTTTGATTGATAATGTTTGTAACACTAAGAATTTGCGTGAGGCGACTAGGCTGGTGGATATTCTCGAAGAGGAAGGTTTTAAGCCGGATTGTTTTCTTTATAATACCATTATGAAAGGTTATTGTATGCTGAGTAGAGGGAGTGAGGCCATTGAGGTTTATAATCGAATGAAGGAGAAGGGTGTGGAGCCTGATCTTATTACTTATAATACTTTGGTTTTTGGGTTATCAAAATCTGGTCGGGTTTCAGAAGCTAAGAAGTTATTGCGTGTTATGGCGGAAAAGGGTCATTTCCCTGATGAGGTAACTTATACCTCCCTGATGAATGGGATGTGCAGGAAAGGGGAGACCTTGGCTGCATTGGCTTTGTTGGAAGAGATGGAAATGAAGGGCTGCAGTCCGAATACGTGCACATATAACACACTGCTTTATGGGTTGTGTAAGTCTAGGATGTTTGATAAGGCCATGGAATTGTATGGTGCGATGAAATCGGATGGTCTGAAGCTTGATATGGCTTCTTATGCTACGTTTGTTAGGGCACTGTGTAGTGTTGGTAGAATTGCGGATGCTTATGAAGTGTTTGATTATGCAGTCGAAAGCAAGAGTTTGACAGATGTCGCTGCTTACTCTACATTGGAAAGCACGCTTAAATGGTTCAAGAAAGCAAAAGAAGAAGGCCTTAAATTTTAATTGGTAAGCATGGTTTCTATTTCGCTACGGGTTTTGTCGTATTTGTATGTTGAGGTTTTGTTGTATAGTTGCCACCTTACTGCTTTCAGCACCGTTGAAACACATCATTATTATATCCTCAAATTTATAACCTACTTCAACATGCAATATTGTGGAATGATAAATTATGATTTTAAGTTGGTTCTCCTTGTCCTCTCAAAAAAAAAAGATTGCCTCTTCTTTCGAAATACTTAATTTAAGAACAGTTATTATATCCTGAGATTTTTCTACAGTTTCACTGTGTTTAACTTTGTAAGATATCATAAGACTCGTAATACCTGTGGCTGTACTTACAATTAGATTATCTTATTCATTTAATACAGTTTGTTTTGGGTTTAACTCAGGAAGTGTATGAACTCTTTATCGTCGTATAATGTTCAAGTTAATACTAGATTCAGCTATTTCTTAGGTTGTTCTACACCCTTGTAGTGTGTTTTGTTTCAGAGCAATAGATGATATCGGATACCCTTCCTCTTCCTACTCCCCTCTTTTCCCTTTAATATATTTTCTATCTCTATAAATTAAAGAATGTTAGGGAGCTACTAGAAATGCCATTGAAGCTTTGTTTTGTGTTCATTTGGAATACCTGTCTAGCTCTTTAGAACTGCTGGATCAGCTGGGTTTAACAGAGTTTGCCTTGTCTTTGTTAATGATTACAAAGATACAGTCTAAGTCAATGATCAAACATATTGTCTTGGTCTTTCTTGCTGCAACGCTGACTAAGCTTTTGGATGAAATGACTGACATTATTTTAGAGCTTAGTTGACCAATTGGCAGTTTTTTATTTTCCGGGTCTTTCCTCAAGAAGGAAGAAGGATATAGTTCTTTTATTGCTGTCACCATTCTAAGTGAAACTTTAGGTATAAAGTTTCCTTACTTTTGATTCAAGAACCCCTTTGTTACCCCTTGCTTCATGGTTTAATATTTTTCTTCTTTCACTTAATTGGTTTTCTTTTAACATGCGTATTTAGTTCCCTAGTATCCTTTTAGCAATCATAAAAGTTAAATACAGATGTATGGTGCAGGTGGTTTGTGTTAATGCTGCTGGCTAGGATGTAAAAGTTAGTTTTGAAGGTTACAGGCCTAACTCAATACGGTGCATTCCAAAGCCACTAATACAATTTTATTAGGTACTTGATTACTAGTATACTTTTCCCAATTTTTCTATAATATTTGTTCCAGCAAAGCCCATAAGCAGAATTTTTAATTTACCAATATTCATTTCAATTTCATAAGCTGTACTTGTACCATTGTAGTTCACTTTGTATGGGGTATGCATATTGAAATGAAATTTCGAATAATTTTTCAATCATAGAGAAGGAATGATTGAGATATTAGGATAAGAAGTGAGGATACTAGCTCTTTGTGCTTGTGTTTTTCATTTTTTGGTGCATGACGGGGAGGGAGGGGGGGAGAGGCTACGGTATCCCTAATTAGTAGCTGGTTCTCGCAACTTTTGTTTATACTTCTAACCAGTTATACTATGTGTTTAAGAGTAATCCCCTCTATGTAAAGTACTATTTTATCATTCTGGCAATTTGTTAATCTCTTGATTTTAATTTCCTTGAGCATAGATTCAACCTTTCATTTTCTTCTTTTCTTTGTATTTTATTTTCTCCCATCCTATGGCTATTGGGATTGGACATTTCTAAACCAACAATTTGTAAACAAAATAAAATAAAATAAAACAACAATTTGAAACAACTAGGAACTGGAACCAGCCTGCAAGCGAAAATAATTCAGAAAAACTTTGTCTGCATTTATCCTTTTGATGAAGATGACATTAACTGTTTGGTAGTTTGCAACAGTTGACTTTTATAAATATGTTAAGTTCCTCTTTGGCCGCCCCGGGATATGATCATTCTAGAATGCCCTTTGAAGGAAAAAGTGTTTTTTACTTTTAAAATGTAGTATTCTTTATTCCAAATACTATGATTTTGACTAGCTGGGAAAAGGTGACAAAAATGTCAAGGATGAATTTAAGAAGTGATCATCGAATTTGGGAATCTAAACTAGTGAGTTTGCGAGGACGTAAATGGGTTTGAATCTCAATGTTGTGCTTTTCTCTACTTTGAGTTTGGGTTCTGTAAAAGGGTTTACTTACTGGGACTGAGGGAGAAGGTTGAGCATATCTGTTACAGGGGCTATACAGAGGTTAAGGGGTGGAGGAGGAGGGATAAAGAGGGAGCAAATTTGGTGTGAAGGATCTACTCTAGTATTTGGACTTTGGTGGACCTATAATCTAATGATGGAAAAAGGTTGTGCACCATGCAAACACTTACATCAGCTATGCCCATTAGAAAAAGCCTGGAAGATGTACATTGATTTGTGTAAAAATTTGATCTGGAAAAAGCTAGCCTACTTTTGTAATTTACCTATCTCAACTGTAGCTTTCAAGCATCATAAAATTCGATCCGGAAGCTATATCCTAGAAATAAGGATGGATTTAAAGTGGCATTTAGCATGGGAATGGGGAGTTGTTTCCCACTTTTTGACCATTAGATTAAAGAGTACTGATTTTATCATGGATGGCCTACACCTTATTATTTTTCCTTTCTCTTTTACACTGATTTTTGTTGGTGTTAAGATCTGGAATTTTAGACACATCCATGTTGTGCCACTACCTCCGTCTTGCCTCCAACCATCGTCACGCCGCTCCGACTTCTGTCTTATCTCCCATTGTCGTCCCGTCCTTGACCTTCTTAACGCTACTGTTCTAAATGTTTCAGATTTGATGAACCTAGGATATAAAGTACCTAAGAATATCTTCTCTGTAAGATATCCGAGAAAGACAAAAAGTTTCATTTGTTCCATCTAGGATTTACATATACAACATATATCACTAAGGATTCCCGAATAGGTCAACCTTTCGAACTGCTGCTGAATTCACGAGCAGGCAAGAGACAACCTGGCGAACTGAAACATCTTAGTAGCCAGAGGAAAAGAAAGCTAAAGCGATTCCCGTAGTAGCGGTCCCCCTGGAATTTCAATTGCGCTTATACTCATCACTGTAGGAATTGGGTTCAAGCTTTCCCTAGCCCCTTCTCATCAATGGACTCCTGACGTATATGAAGAAGTGCGGTTCGTTTGAGAAATTCTGACCTAGGGTCTCCAAGTTTTCTCCATGATTGAGAAATCTGGAGTAATGGGCTTGAATAGTTTTTGTGAATTCATACTTGTTGGTTTGTTCTTGTTGTGGTGTCAATGGTGTAGTAACTGGGACTATCGGAAACCACCATTTTTTTACGTAAACTAGTTAAGGATGTTGGTCCTAAATCTAAGCTTAAATGGTATAATAAGATTAACAAAAGAAACAAGTAGATTAATGGGTCATGCTTTTTATCCTCTACCATTTCAAATAAAGAACAAAACAACTAGTAAAGTATTCTCTTTTTCTTCATCTTTTGTTCTTGCTTTTAAAGGCTTGATCATGAATGTCGTAAACCAGGTTCTAAGAGTTTAGTCATTGTGTTGAGTCATAACATTTTAATCACTACTCATGGAGGTTGAATGAGGGTGAGGAGTGAGGTAAAGCAACAGGAATTAATTCTAGATTGTGAGATTGCTGCAAGTGGTGGGTGAGAGAGATGGAGGAGAGTGAAGAAAAATTTGTGTTGAGTGTCTATGATAAAAGTATGTTCCGTATTCTAATGGTTAAAAAAAAGTTTCCCATGGTGGGAAATAACTCCCCTTTCCCATGCTAAATCTCACCTGGATTTAAGGTCATCCGATGCCTCAAAACATCTTCAGCCACACCCACAATATCGTAAAACATGAATAGAATTTCATGATGTTAAGTTGTAGATAACATATTAATCAATTATTATCTATGTTATGAATACCAGTATATACATGAACCCTATAGTAAATAAAGTTTATTGAAATGGATAGACCGTTTTTAGTGAAAATCAACAAAATTCAATAGTCTTCTTTTTAAATCAATGGATATTCATGTTAATAAGTAACATGTTAACAACCCCATCAAAGAAGGAAACGGTGTCACCATTCTTTATACATCAATTCATTCCCCCACACAATAGTCCATTTTTCCAATTTCTACCTAATCTTGATAATGAAAATGTATTGTCTCTGAATCCTTAACAGATAGATATTAGGGGAGCACTGCAAACGAAATTATATTAAGGGAAAAAAAATACCCCCAAACGAGTAGGTGAAAAATCTACTCTTTTTTTTTTTTTTTAATAAGGTGAAAAATCTAAAACTTTCCCATGAGTAAGTTGATGTTTACCATTAGATTTAAAAAGAGTACCGATTTTATCATGGTATGTCTACACTAGATTTTTTTTTCTTTCACTTTCATTGTCTTCAGCCTCTACCTATGGAATTTTACACTCACTTTCAAGGAAGAAGAACAACATAAAACAGCCACAAGAACCATACAAGTTCAATAATCATCATCAACAACATCTCAAATGGCATAATAACCAATAAATCATGAAAATAACAAATTAAGAATACCCTTATTCTTACTTGCTCAACATCTTGATCAACAAGCTCATGGCATTCAAAATTGGTTTTTGCTCTAAAAATACCCGGATCATAAAATAATATAAGATTTTTAATATGAAAACAAAGGAAAATGAATGAAAAGGAATAAGAAATATAGTTGCAACAAGGACGGTAATAGTAAATCTAATTGTAACAAGGAGCACCCTGCATCTTCTCCCTTGCAACTAAAAAACAAATACCCATCCACCCTCTCTGGACGCCATTTTGTGATTTCGAATCTCATGATGTCCAGCTACACCATTAAATCTTGATTGTTGCTTCTTTCATTTTCTAAGATTAAATCTTGGCATTTCTTTGTCCAAGCAAGACGTGAAAAAAAATTCAAATCTATGAAATATCCAATTTTTATAAATAAATTTCCAATTTTTATAAATAAATTTCCAATTTTTATAAATCCTCAATACCATTAGTTCATTTTGGTTTATTCTTGATGTGTGAATGTGTTTTTATGTTGGTTTTCTGTTTTGCAACAGGATTTATTACCATACTCAATGCATGAATGAGAGTTGAAATTGATTTGTTTGAAGGAGAGTGGGTGGTGGTGACAGTGTTGGTGTTGGCTGACAGAGACATGGAGGAAAGAGAATGTGAAACAAAATATATATATAGTGGTGAAAGAGCATGATAATACTATGTTTTTCCTTTAATCAAATGGCTAAAACCAAACTAACTCATGGTGGAAATTTTTTAGACTTTTCCATGTTAAATGCCACCGACAAAGATAGTTCTAATTAAAAAGTAAAATCAAAAGAATGTGAGTGAACCAACAGTCCAACACAACAACATTCCTTCTCCCACTTTAGGGTTGCCCGGAAAGAATGAAAAAATAAAAAAGTCGTCTCGTCATAAATACAATCACAAATACAAGTTTAGCAATACAACAAATGGATACATTGAAATTGAGTGTCTGTTTTAAAGAGAACAATGTTAAGAAAGTAAGGAATTGAGCGTTTTTCAAAATATATTCTTCATTGGTAAGTTTAGTTTGGACCACCAAATACATTGCTCTAACTTACACCATTTTAATATAAGTCTTTGATATATTTTAAATTTATTTTAACGGATCGGATCTCATGATTGAAAAGTTGCTACAAAGAATTATTTTAGTGATGTAAATTGAGGCATTTTATTTAGTGGTGCAAACTAAATGCCACCATTCTTGATGCTTCAAAATTCACTAAATGCACATGATTCAATGGAGAGACTTGAGCAACAACTAAGAGAAATGCAACATATAGGCTCTGAAATAAGTCATACAATTTCTTAAAACGGAAGAAAATACTTGTGATCCCTTTTTGCATCCTTCCTCGGACTGGTTTCAAAAAATGAAATGCATTAAAATTTACACCATACTAATATCTAAGGCATCTTTTGTTTGAAATAAACTAAAGAATTTGAAATACATGATTAATGTACATGTTTGATTTTATTAATAGAAGAGGTGACACTGACATGATAAATAAACTATACTTTTTTGTTGAAGGAAAATAAATTATACTTAGAAACTAAAAACGTCTCTTTCATAAAAATTACTCGTTTGAAGTACACATACCCCTAATGAGGTGATTCGCTTTAGAGGATCTTAGTTAATGATTATTAGGTTATCAAATAAGTCAACTCAAAATTGGCAAACATGTAATGGTCTTCTAGACTATCAAATATGACCAAGTGGCTGCTGGTTTGCTAGTTGATACCCTGCCCCTCCTAATAAACTTTGAATATTATCGTATGCACCATTTTTATTTTCTTTATGGGATGAACACAGAAGACCTCAAGTAATTCCTTCAGTTAGGGAATAGGGACTTGGGGTATTTCTTAGAAACAACCATATATGTGATGGTTAGTTGTTGTGGTAATGAACTAATGATCACAGACATGGTTGTCTCATTGTGGTAGAATAATTTTATTATGTTAGTAAACCAAATGATATTATAAGAACAAAGAAGAAATTTATGTGTGATGCTGTTTCATTTGCTTGACTATCAAATGAAGGTGAAATGGAGTACTCCTCGCCCTCGTCTTGCAGCAAATTAAATCACTAATTGTGCTTTCATGGTCATTAATTAAGTACTCTTCATTACTTTATAGTAACTTGTGATTTTAAAACATTGCAAAAAACATGTCTTGTGGATGATAAATATGTGTCAGCCATGCTATGCAGAATAGTTACTTATGCTTTTCAAACATTGTAGAAAGCACTGCTCGGATGAGTTCTAATAAAACGTTGTCTGCACTGTTTCCTCACTTTTTGTTTCTACTATCTATACCTCACTTTCGATATGTGGCAAGTTGTTTGAATGAAACATGATAGACTTTTAGCAAGTGTACTAAAAATATATCGAAGTAATAAAATTTATAAGTTCGTATTCACATAGACTGTTTCAATTTCTACTCGGCAAAAGCGTTAAAACCAACAAAAGATTGATTTTAGAAAATTTGAGAGAAGCATGGTTAAGACCTTCAAATCCTCCAAATATCTCCTATGGTAATTTGCATTCCTAGTTCAAACAATAATTATTTAGTTTCACGACAGATTAACTTAGTAACTCTACCCAATCCCTTGACCTAGAATTCTCCCCGCAAGTGACAACCCCTTAATCTCTTAAGTGAATTTGAAACCGTTGGAGGTATTAAAAGAACATTAATCCCTATGTCATAACCTAATAATGATCTATCTCTAGCTTGATTACTTGGGTTAAACCTATTACCTAGTTCAAAGTCAAAAGTTAGGGTCAGTGGTCATTCAATCTCTACGATCAATTTGCATTTTCATAAAGCTATGGTCAGAAGTCGATAATAAACATACAAAAAAATTAAACAAAAAGTAATATGAATAAAGACCAAACTTTCATTGAAATTCAAAGGAGTTCAAAAAATTAGGGTTCCCATAGGATTACATCAAATTCATCTAAGTCTCAACCACAAAAGAATTAGTTATTCATGTTCATAGAAATAAAAAACATAAGAAAAGAAAGTTAACCCAAAAGTTTCGTTGTTGCCGATGTTGCTCCTGAATTTTCTTCCTAATCATCGTTGTTGTTTGGCATGTCGTAGCTCTTCCAAAGCCCCTGGCGTGGCACTTTCTTTCCGTAAAACCGTAATCCCTTTTTGTGTCAAAGTGTGATATCAGGTTGTTGTGTAGCGCCCCTCTTTTTATATGGCTCTGGCACTTCTATTTGATTGGTTCGGGTCAGCAGCCCATTCTCTCACTATCCGTAGACCAAAACACAGAATCCACTTGTGTCTCATTATTTATACTCCCTCCAACTATAAAAAGTTGCTCACGTGGCCATCACCTTATTTCCTACGGTCAAGCTTTCTTTGATTTCTTTCATATCATGTCACTAACTAATAATAATATATCACTTCACTCAATAAATCAAAGATAACAATTTGTTCAAATTGACTTTAAATTAAATGATAAATTAATAGAAATAGATTAAAAAACTTAATTAAAAAGACTCTAAAAATGTGATATGACGGACTGTCATCACAACCCCAAACTTGAACCGTTACTTGTCTTCAAGGAACAAACTTGTTAAATGAAAAATGACAGTAAAATAATAGCTTACCAACCAATGATAACCGCAAAGTTCATCTCCCTATTAGCCATACGATGAGCCAGTTTGATTTGCTTGCATCCACCATTCACAACTCCACGCAACAATTTGATAAGGGTTTCTCACAGTCAACATGCAAGTCTACATATTACCATATGCTTGAAAAGTTTCTAAACGTCAATCAAAATCAATGTCATTCCACACTTTGAGGTCTTTTAGGGTTATAACGGGGTTTAGATAAAGGTGAGATAATATTTGGATAAATAGGCTGCACAAAATTTGAGTTAGGCACTCCTACTAATTTGAAACACAAATCATTCCCTCATTCACCCTTGAAACAACAATTGTAGGGGTACTAGAGAATTTTTGTAACTTGTTGGGACAATCGAGTTTGAAATTACTCGGATTTTTCATCGTTTGTCCCTTTGCTTTTCATTCTATTTTTCTCTCTTGTTTTTTTTAATACACCATTTTTGTGTGTATTTTTCATGATTTGTTCTTCTTTGTTCTCTAGTACCCCACCCCAAACTTAGTTGGTTGCAAGTTCCAAAAGCAACCTCAAACTTATTATATAGCAACATCCTACTTAGCCTAACTCAAAAATAAATCTTTGGGTCAATTCCTAAAAGTCTCTAGGCTTAATATGTAGTTTGTCACCGAACAAAAAGATTTAAACCTACCGGCTCAAATTAGCTTTCAAAAAGGCTAAACTCAAATAAAATCAGGGTAGGCTTGATGTAAGATTTTTACATGTCATAAGACTATTTATACATGAGTATAATAGGTTCGTTTCCGCAGGGACTAGCGTATCTCATAAGCATTTTAACGTCAATTACCATCTTAAGTGTTTGGGTATAAATGTTTGTTTGTTTAAAACGAATTTTAACTATTCAACATAAAATAAAATAGAGAAAAGATAGGGCTATTTCGCTTAGGGTCAGAGACACTCAACCAAGCGTAACAGCTGCAATCTCTCGATCAAATAACAAATTCTAACTTTTTAAATGGTATTATCACAATCACTCAACAATATCATTCGTGTCTAAATGATATCGTTATTTCTAAGGGATCGTTTAAATGTCAATTTCCCAAAACAAAGTCGGTTGGATCATTTAATCGATGATTTCTCAATCTATTAAATGATCCAAAAGCATTAAGTTCTAGATTAAAAGTGATTATCAAAGATTAACATCTATGTCTAGAGTGAAAACTTAGATAGATTGTCATTCTATTCCTAGATCCAAAAGTATTTGTCAATATCATTTCAAATGTCAATAAAGCTTTAAATGCAAGAATAACAACAATATTGAATAAATAAGTTAGAACCATATATTAAAAGATCAAGAGTTTACATAATAGCTTGTTTGAATACCTCAAAACCCACAAGGTTAGATGTAGCTACATATGTCTATGATAGCTTGCTAAGGATGAAGAAAAAATGAAGATTCCATGCCTAGACTCATGATGTCTCAACAAATCTTAGGTTGAATCTACTCTTAACTACCTTGCTTTGTGTTTCTCTCTCTAGAAAAGCCCTAGTTCTCTCTCTAAAACTAGAAAAATGGAATAAAACAGTACAAAGATACATGGAAAGAGAAGAGAAATTTATTTATAGTGGGTCAATTCTGCAAATTTTCGCTAATAGCCAAATATTTCGGTATTAGCAAAAATAAGGAAATATGCCTCTACACCAATGGAATTGCTCCACGTCACCCTTATCTAGTCTGAACTTCTTTGATTTCGCCAAACCTTCGCTATTGGCAAATCATTCTGGAATAAGTTCGCTATCAGCGAAATTCTCGCTAATAGCGAGTTTCTTCATTTCTGCTTCAGGCCTTGGCTTCAAACTTCGCTATTGGCGAACACTTCTGGCACAATTTCGCTGATGGCGAAAAACTCGCTAATAGCGAGTTTCTTGTTAACTTTGGCCATTTTTTATCCTTGCTTGTATTTCCTGCACAAAAAGGGGTAGAATAAGGCATACAAAGCATACATGGCATTAATGCACATAATTGAAGCTTTTCCAGCGATAACTTGTAAAACAAATCACCTAATTGCCTAGATTAACACATAAAATATGTTACTTTTGAGCACTTATCAAACTCTCCCCAACTTAGCTTTTTGTTTGTCCTCAAACAAAAGAATCAAAAACAAAGGAAACTCGCAAGGCTTTGGACAAGATTCTCAGCACAATGTCAAACAGTTCAAACATAAAAATTTCAGGTGATGATTCAAATGCAAATGTGCGGGCAAGCATGAAGTTTTCCATTAATCTAAGTGCAACTATGAATGTGAAACAAGTCCTAAGCACAAAATTTATCTCATAAAGTTCAACACAAAAACATGATTATCTATGAACCGCACCTAACACACTTCTTTGTAAGTAGATAAAACAAAGTAGAAACAATGAATGAGGAGGTAATGTACACACACCCAACAATCAAGCTAGCATTCTGATTAAGTTATGTGTCCATCCAAATATCATCTCAAAAATCACAAAAAGCATGGATCAAAAGGTCTTTCTTAGGGTTATAACTTGACCGGGCTACAAAAGAAGTGTTATATGTGGGATAATTGAAATCAAAAAGCCTATCATAGAGGAACATTCCTTGTATCAACAGTTAAGACCGATAAACTTCCCTGCCAATCATTACAAACCCTTGGTGATCAACAATTTATTCAATAACCTTGACAACTTATTCTTTTTTTTTTTCTTTCTTTTTTTTTATTTTTCTTTTCTTTTGCAAATTTACAAACTTTGGTACTGCTAATATATATACAATTCAATGTTGTCAAGTTACTTTAACAGTTCACCATGATTCTTGACATAAAATACCTTCCTTTCTCCTCAACTTAAACACAACAAAACTCTAATTCAATGCTCCCCTATCCTAAGGCAAGGGACAAAGTACAATATGGTTAAGGGTTCAACAAAGTGAAAATATCAAAGTCCTAAAGTGAGTCAAGCATGAACTGAATTTTGAAATATTTCGGGCAATTTCAATGAGCATTGTGCTTATGAATATTAACAGTTCATGTTTGAGGATTTGATTCATTTGGCTCAGATTGGGGTATCAGATACTCACTCTTCTCATGGGTAGGCTTTATGTGGTCGAATGTTTCAACTCAATTTCAAAAATGCCTTGATCATTTCCATGCTTTCATACCATTCAAAACAATTATCAGATTTAACATAACAAAAACAAGTTAGACAATGATTATCGGTCTCCAGCATATAGTATAACAATTTGAAGCTACCTCACTTTTAGGCTAAGTACTAAGTGGTTCAAAAATAAGCATGCTTATGAGAAGAATTAGATGAGATACATTTTGTGCAAAGTACTAGTTTCAAATTCTAGTAAAGACCTAGAAAAAACAGGAAACCAATATCTTGGTTTTGCGCTTTCTCACAACTAATATCATTATCACACACCTGATTATTTTCTCAATATTTGGCTCTTTCGAGCACTTAGTTTAAAAACAAACAACAAGCTAAGTTATTAAACCAAAGTAAACATAACTAAAAGTGCCGAAAACAAAGTATTGAGCACTTCAAACCGTGCTCAAAAGTACAAGTACCAAAATGCAAATTAAAAATTGTTCCAACCTAAAAGTAAAAGTATAAAATAACATAAAGCATAAGCATAAGCATAAAAGCTGAAAGCATCACTAAAAATACAAGAGAATGATCATTGATCATCCTCGTCATCACGACGTCCATCACCCATGATGTAGTCATCATCCATAACTCCAGCATCACTCTATGTACCCTCATCATCTGCAAAAGCTGACGACTCACCCCCCTCATAAGGTTTTGGTCTGTCCCCAGGCCAACCAACATATGTCAAGTACTGGTCGGGAGTCATAATCGGGTAGGCAGGATCTTCTGGGTGTGCATAAGCATGATACACAGTCTGATGGATGCACTGGTTACTTCGGAAAATGGCATCATTTTGATTCATTATGTAGCTATTCTGGTCCCGGATATATTGGTTGTGATGGTGCTGCTCGGCCATGAAGGACTGGAGAGAAGAGAAGTCAAAGATACCAACACCGGTGGCGGCCTCATTCTTAGAAGACTCATGGTAGTCGGTTGTTCTCAGTTCTCTCTTGAAAAGGCTGGAGATGAAGATGTCATCTATAGGGTGCTGGATAATCTCATCAGCTCGCTCAGGAATGTCTAATCTGTTGGCTCTAAGTAGACCCATAATCAGCCCATGGAAACAGAGGTTGCCTGGAACCAGTGGCAAGAGTGAGGGCAACATTTTTCAGCTCATTTGCAATGAGCCGAGCAACATCCACTTCGGTTCCCTTCAAGATGCACCGGATTAATGGGGTGACCTTCATGGTAGTGTCGAAGGTGTGGCTTTTTGGCATCACATTATGCACCAAAAACATGAAGATCACACTAGCATTAGCATTCAAATCCGGGTACAAGGCTTTTTGGGGTCTCCCAGCTCTGTTCTTGAGGAATTTGCGACCCTTAAGCATGAGGTCCTTTTCAATCCTCTTAAAATTCCAATTACCTTTGGCATTTTTCTTACCATATTTGCAAAGGGTAGGTACACTTGGTTCCTCGAACTCGGGTAGGGTGAGGGGGTTGCCTAAGAAATCATTAATTGCATCCCTGTCAAAGCGGATGGTTTTTCCCCTCACCAAGGTGGTGAAAGAGAATGTGTTAGCCATGGTATCGGTGGAACTGTCCGTAACAAAGTTGACATAAAATTCCTTCAACAGATCAAGGTTGATCTTGGTGTAGGGTTGGAGGAGTTTGTGCCACTTACGGTCCACAAACATGTTCAGAATCTCACAGTGTTTGCCATCAGGGTGAATGTCAAATTCTTTCTCATGCCATGTTTTATATTTGCTCATGTTGATGAACCTGGCATGTTGGACTTTGGTTGGGAAACAGAAACGGTCATAGGGTGGTGGTGCGGATGAGGATGAGGCGGCTTTGCCTCTTGGGCTTTTGGTACCTTGTGGGTTTTGAGGTTTAGGAATCATCTGCAAAACAACCAAAAAATTCCACATACAGTGTATAAACAATTAGTACAGGTATGGAACAAAACTGATTTAAACAAATTGAGATTTTGGAAAAATTTCAAAAATCTAGGCAGCTTAGCTTGACACTCGCTAATAGCGAAAATTTGGCTATTAGCGAGTTTCATGCCCAAATTCTAGGCAGAATTCGCTAATAGCGGAAATTTTCGCTATTAGCGAATTTCTTGAAAATTCACTTTTCCAGAAATTTGAAATTCCTCTTTTCCTGCAATTTTCAACACAATCTAGCATATTTCAACACCAGAATCACCCCTAGGTTACTACCAACTCATCGATGACATAAAAATGAACTAAAATCACAACTTTTGCCAAGAATTTTACTCAAAACCCTTATTTTTCAAAGTTGTTAAAATTGGGTCAAAATTTCCAAAAAGTGAGAGTTCATGGCATTTCAGTAGTGATTTTCGTTCATATGAAGCACTATAAACCTATGATACACAATCTCTATCCACCAGAAGTCATCTAAGCCCTAACCCCAGCCATTTCTAAAAATGTATAAAAACATGTTTTTGTCTCACTTGTAGAATAAGAAAAAGAGAGGGAATCAAAAATGTTGAATCAGTGAAGAGAATGCAAGCGCAAGATGAAATGATGCAGTGAGATGATTGCTTGACTTGATTTTAAAAGGGTTTGATTTTTGTTTTTGTGGGTTAGTGTAAGTGAAAAGAGAAGAATTTGAGTGTTTGTGAGAAGTGAGAGAGAGAAACTGATTTTGTGTGGTGAGAGTGGGTGAAATGAGTGGTTGTGAGGAGTTAAGGGGAGTTGATCCCCGTGGGAACTGTTTCACTCCCCTTTTTTCTGAACAAAACATATTTCGCTGATAGCGAAATTTTCTATATGTGTTTTTTTGAACTTGCTTCATTTTGGCTTTTTCATACTTATGACTTAAATCCTACATGCAATTAAACATAAAAATGACTTACAAAACTAGGTTGCCTCCCAGCAAGCGCTTGTTTCATGTCATAACCTCGACGCCTTTTTCATGACGAAATCATGGATCAATTAGTGAAATTATCGACGTTTGCCGATCAACTTCACCACCAAAGTATGGCTTCAATCTTTGCCCATTTACCGTCCAGTTGGCTTTTGTCATTGGATCTTTCAACACCACCGCTCCATAAGGCTTTACCTCTTTGATCAAAAACGGTCCGGACCACTTTAACTTGAGCTTGCCCGGAAATAATCTCAATCTTGAGTTAAATAGTAACACCATTTGTCCGGGCTCAAAGTTCTTTTTCACGATTCGCTTGTCATGATACCTCTTCACCTTCTCTTTGTACAATTTGGAGGATTCATATGCAAAATTGCTACGTGAACGAATTTTTTATGTATGTATATACAAGGAAGAATATTTTTTTTGTGCAAAATTGCTTAAATTGATAAGATTGTTACAATACTTATGACACTATTGCCAATCCCCGGCAGCGGCGCCATTTTGATTAAAGATTTTTACATGTCATAAGACTATTTATACATGAGTATAATAGGTTCGTTTCCGCAAGGACTAGCGTATCTCATAAGCATTTTAACGTCAATTACCATCTTAAGTGTTTGGGTATAAATGTTTGTTTGCATAAAACTAATTTTAACTATTCGACATAAAATAAAATAGAGAAGAGATAGGGCTATTTCTCTTGGGGTCAGAGACACTCATCCAAGCGTAACAGTTGCAATCTCTCGATCAAATAACGGGTTCTTGCTTTTTAAACGATATTATCACAATCACTCAACAATATCATTCGTGTCCAAATGATACCGTTATTTCTAAGGGATCGTTTAAATGTCGATTTCCCAAACTATTTAAACGATCACAAAGTCGATTGGATCATTTAATCAATGATTTCCCAATCTATTAAATGATCCAAAAGCATTAAGTTCTAGATTAAAAGTGATTATCAAAGATTAACATCTATGTCTCGAGTGAAAACTTAGATAGATTGTCATTCTATTCATAGATCCAAAAGTATTTGTTAATATCATTTCAAATCTCAATAAAGCTTTAAATGCAAGAATAACAACAATATTGAATAAATAAGCTAGAACCATATATTAAAAGATCAAGAGTTTACATAATAGCTTGTTTGAATACCTCAAAATCCACAAGGTTAGATGTAACTACATATGTCTATGATAGCTAGCAAACGATGAAGAAAAGATGAAGATTCCATGTCTAGACGATGTCTCAACAAATCTTTGGTTGAATCTACTCTTAACTACTTTGCTTTGTGTTTCTCTCTCTAGACTAGCCTTAGTTCTCTCTCTAAAACCAGAAAAATGGAATAAAATAGTACAAAGATAGACGGAAAGAGAAGAGAAATCTATTTATAGTGGGTCAATTCTGCAAATTTTCGCTAATAGCCAAGTATTTCGCTATTAGCAATCTGCCTCTGCACCAATGGAATTGCTAGACATCACCCTTATCCAGTATGAACTTTGATTTCACCAAACCTTCGCTATTGGCGAATCATTCTGGAACAATTTTGCTATCAGCGAAATTCTCGCTAATAGCAAGTTTCTTCACTTATGCTTCAGGCCTTGGCTTCAAACTTCGCTATTGGCGAACACTTCTGGCATAATTTCGCTGATGGCGAAAAACTCGCTAATAACGAGTTTCTTGTTAACTTTGGCCATTTTTTATTCTTGCTTGTATTTCCCGCACAAAAAGGGGTAGAATAAGGCATACAAAGCATACATGACATTAATGCACATAATTGAAGCTTTTCCATCGATAACTTGTAAAACAAATCACCAAATTGCCTAGATTAACACATAAAATATGTTACTTTTGAGCACTTATCAAGGCTCAAAGGCTCACAGGACCAAACACTTTCGCCTTAGTGTGTAAATGACAAAGACCATTCAACAATAAAAAAACAATGCAAGTTCTAGAAATGTAGTTGCACAAAACTCTATATAAGTAAGTTGAAAACTAAAATTTCGCTATGAACCTTACAATGTTAGATCTCTGAGAGTTGTGACTACCTCACATATGCCGTACATTTCACCTTTAAATTTCAAGCCACTACCTCCTTATGAACTTTGATTTTATCATTGGTGAAACAAACTGTTATCAAGTTGGAAAATTTCAAGAAACAAGAAAATTCATTAATAATGAACAAGCAAACAATTAAAGTTACAGTAAAAGAGAATCAAACTGAGAACTGACACAACTGACATTTGAATAAGACAAATTATTGAAAGAAAAAAAAAACTGACGCGGACTTCGATTTTATTTTTCTTCCTTTTTTTTCGTCCATCTTTTCACTATTTTTTTTGTTTGTTTTCTTTTTTACTAAATAGAAATACCTGAAAAATAAAAAACATTAGAAAAAAGATGGGTTGCCTCCCATCAAGCGCTTTCTTTTACGTCATTGAACTTGACGCTTCAACCACTGTTAGGGTGACAAAAATTATAGAAAGAATATATCACCCTTCTTCTTCCTCTTGTTTGGCAGGAATTCCATGAACTTTGCATAAAGAATCAGATACTCTCACGCGCTCTCTGTTACTCCTTTGGAATTTAAGCTCTCCCACCTTAAAGAAGGATATGTATTCATTTGCACATGAGTGAGTTCTTCAGACCCCATTTGTTGAGACTTCAGGTAGAGACCAACACTTATCACTCAGTCTGCATCTCAACCAACTTTTGTTGAGACTCATATGCTTTCTCAACAAGATTACCACACTGAACTTCAAATTTCTCAAATGGAACTTGATTTGTCATCAAGAAATCATCTAAAATATTTTGAAGTTGAGTATTGTATTCGATGTTGATTGCCTATTTCTTCCCTTCACAATCACTACCCTGATGATTTGCCTTTGTAAAGATCACATCTTTCATTTAATCTCGAGATTTTATTGTCCAGATATTTTATCTTCAAAGATAGCATATATTTTTCATACTGCAACATAACAATCTCTTTTGTGTCATAAAGACGTAACCAGTCCATCATAGCTGCAAAACTTAGATAAACTTTTTAGCAGTAAAGTACAATGAGATAAACATTGAGGGATTAAATCATAATTTTTTTTCAATTTTTTTTATATATATAAACAAAAATATAAATGGCAGAAATCCTAAATAATAACGAAATTACCAAATTGAAATGATTTAACAGTCCCCAGCAGCAGCGCCAAAAACTTAATAGACTTTTAGTAAGTGTACTAAAAATATATCGAAGTAATAAAATTTACTGTTGTTGTTTGGCATGTCGTAGCTCTTCCAAAACTCCTGGCGTGGCATGTAAAACCGTAATCCCTTTTTGTGCCAAAGTGTGATATCATGTTGTTGTGTAGCGCCCCTCTTTTTATATGGCTCTGGCACTTCTATTTGCTTGGTTCGAGTCAGCAGCCCATTCTCTCACTATCCATAAACCAATACACCGAATCCACTTGTGTCTCATTATTTATACTCCTTCCAACTATAAAAAGTTGCTCACGTGGCCATCACCTTATTTCCTATAGCCAAGCTTTCTTTGATTTCTTTCATATCATGTCACTAACTAATAATAATATATCACTACTTCACTCAATAAATCAAAGATAACAATTCATTGAAATTGACTTTAAATTAAATGATAAACTAAAAGAAATAGACTAAAAAAACTTAATTAAAAAGACTCTAAAAATGTGATATGACGGACTGTCATCAAAATATATAACTTCAAAGGATATGTTATATGTTTAAAGATGGTGTAACATTAGATGCATCTGAAAGGATGCCAAGGCATCATTTGTTTGGGATAAGATTAGTTTTTTTTACCTTAGATTTCAAATCGCGACATCTTCTATGTCCTTGTGTTCCACTTACAGTTGTTGATGGAGTTAGTTTAGAAAATGACATTCCTGGCTTCTTTTGTTTAGAGGAATCACATTCTTAGCTTTGTTAGCTGACCTAATCCTCCTGCTAATTGGTGGCATTAAATTGCGATGGATCTATCTGTATGGAGGTTTTATGCAAGATCATACAATTAATTTCATCCGAGTTTTCCCAACAATTAGACATTTGTATAAGTTGGGATGGTTAAGCTATGAGTAATTTTTCATGGTTTGGAAGTAGCATTGGGTAGAAGTTAAGTTATATAAACATTGTGGTCTAATCTGATTGTTATTGGATTAATTCAGCATAGCTTGGATAACCTTTATCCTAGTCACGCTTTAGTTAAAGTTCTTTTCAACAACACATTAGTTAAAACAAGTCATGATATTTTTGCGAATCACAATATTTGTTTTGTCCATTCGGACGTGATGCAGCTTCTAGCCGAGACGGCCATTCACAGACCCAGTAAACATGTAATTTGATCTCATCATTTAGATAATAATGTTAGTCAACATTGATGGTAAAGAGTGTTGGAGATTGGTGGTTATGTTTAATGTGGCCTTTTTTCGTCGTATATAGACGGAACACTCAAATAAAACATCATTAAAACATCAATTCACACATCACTTGACCAAACCCTACCTTCAACACTCATGAGAACAACAACCATCAAAACCAACTTAACCACCTATGAAAACGAAATCCATAACCACTCACTGCTACTCACCCCAAAAAAACACCTCTTTAAATCAAACACCCTCTTCTCACCACCATAGCTAAGCCACACCCGAAAATGTCATATTCCAACGCTCATTCGACTTCCACACTCATGGTTTATGTGGCATTACTACTTGTTTGACATAAGAGTTATACGCCATTCTTGAATAATGATACATCAATAAGACTACAGCCAGAATAATACTCTCTCTTTTTTTACAAAATATTAATGCTCTTTATAATCTTTATTTTTATTATGAAAAGATTTTCAAAAAATAAGTTAAACTTATTTATAAGAAAATGACATAACTTACTAGATGTAGTTAGTGTTTAAAAGACTTTTCTATATCTAATTAAATTTTGTTTTTTTAATATTAGTGTGTGTATTTAATGTTTCACATTTTTTTATAAAGACGTGTTGGTAAAAATATTCAAAAAGTTACAATAATTAATGGTTGTATTTATTTTGATTTTGATTTTGATTTCGATGTTTTTATTATTTTTCTTCATATAATAAGGACCGAAGGGAGTATTTCATTTATTTATCACGTGAGTCATAATAATATTTCTAGCATCGTATTTTTTTGTTACAAGAGCATGATATTATATTTATTAATTTGACTTTTGACCAAAAATATATTCCAATTTAATCGTTTATCATTTATTTTTCTCACTCTTGACCATAAATATATTGCAAGTTAATCAATTATCACTTTTCCTTTTGACACATCAAAATATATTATCCAAATTACAACAATGTAACAAATTATAACAATGTGGCATATGTCCAATAGTGTTAACCATTTACCTTCGAGTGCAATTTCACTACTATTTTCGGTGGAAACAAATCATTATGCATTTAAATAAAAAAAGAAAAAATCACGGGACAATTTCACGCTGATACATATTTTTGAGTATAAATTTATTCAATTATATCTAAATCAATGATCACAAATAACATAACTTTGAGAAAGTTATAAAACATTTATCATCTATGAGTTATACATGAAAGTAATTTTATTACGAGACATACAACTACTTTTCAGAAAATTAAACATTTTCAATATTGCTTCTTTTGTAAAAAAAAATCGTCTCTGCATTTTGTTTATCTTAACGCCATATTATAGTTTTTTTTTTTTCATTTGTTATTAAGTTAATTATTATATCATTTGAAAGTATAACTATAAAAAATATCACCTAAATGTTACCCACTAATCAATAAATTATCAAATAATATTACTATACAATTAACATAAGGGACAACAACCGATCAATAACTATATTTTTCTCACTCTTGAGTCTTGACCATAATTATATTCCAAGTTATTCAATTATCACTCTTACTTATAACACATCAACATATATTATCCAAACTACAACAATGTGGCTTATGTCCAATAATATTTATCATTTACCTTCGAGTGCAATTCCACAACTATATTCGGAGGAAACAAATCATTCATGCATTTAAATAAAAAAAGACAAAAATCATGGAACAATTTCACGCTGATATATATTTTTGAATATAATTTTATTCAACTATATCTAAATCAATGATCACAAATAACATAACTTTGAAAGAGTTATAAAATATTTATTATATATGAGTTATACATGAGACTAATTTTATTAGAAGACATACAACTACTTTTCAAAAAATTAAACATTTTCAAGATTGTTTCTTTTGTAAAAAATAGTTTGTCTCTACATTTTGTTTATCTTAACGTCATATTATAGTTTTTTTCAGTTGTTATCGAGTATTAATTATTATATCATTTGAAAGTATGACTATAATAAGTACCACATAAATGTTAGCCACTAATCAATAAATAATCGTATAATATTATTATACAATTCATATAAGGGACAACAACCAGCCAATAACTAGTTATTTAAATTGATTTTTTTTATGTATTTTCTAAACCGTTAAGATAATAATGAGAGTATATTTATTAATTTAACTTTTGATCAAAAATATATTCCAAGTTAATCATTTATCATTTATTTTTCTCATTCTTGACCATAAATATATTTCAAGTTAATCAATTATCACTCTTCCTTTTGACACATCTAAATATATTATCCAAATTACAACAATGTAACAAAATTGTGACAATGTGGCATATGTCCAACAATGTTAACCATTTACCTGCGAGTGCAATTCCACTACTATTTTCAGAGAATACAAATCATTCATGCATTTAAATAAAAACAAAAAATCACAGGACTATTTCACGCTTATACATATTTTTAAATATAAATTTATTCTATTATATCTAATTCAATGATCACAAATAACATAACTTTGGAAGAGTTATTAAACATCTATCATCTATGAGTTATATATGAGATTAATTTTATTACGAGACATACAGCTACTTTTCAGAATACTATATAACATTGAGACTATCATGTTGTATATTATTTGATAAGAGACTACTTAAAACAAGATGAAATACTGCATAAAATGATAAAACAAATCTCAAAAGGGAGATTCATTTCTATTTTATTTCTCTAGGTCATTGAATAGACCAAGGCGGTGAAGATTACAGCACCAAATACATATCTATTTTTGTTTGTATTACGTGATTATATATGAATATGTCCCATCAATATTAGTATATTATACTTATTCAAAAGATCTTCTAAAAAAATTTAAGGATTTATAGTTAAACATTTTATTTTATGTTATTGTTTGTAAATTTAACTAAATAAAATAAATATTTCTCAATAATACTTAAACAAAACTTAAACACATTAACACCATCTTTATCATCATGTAATGTTTTGATATATTTTTATTGGTTATGGATCTCGATTTTGCTATAGATACTCTATGAGATGTCGATCAAAATGTCGATCATTTTATTGGTATGTTTTTAAATTATAGTTATTTTAAATAAAAAATAAAATTACTAATAGTATTTTATGTAAATCGGTGCAGACGGAGTATGCATTGAGGTGGTAAAGGGTTTTCAGATGACAACAATTTCACATCAAAATGTATTTTTAGATGGGAAAGAGTTTTCTAGATGATGATGGTTTTGTCACATTTGAAATTCAGTGATTTGGTAGGTCAATTTGACGTAATGTATATTATTTTATTGCTTTTAGGAAGATTTATTATTGTTTTTAATGAACAAAATGAAGGTTTTTCCACCTCTCCTATCACCGAAGTTCAAAATGGAGATGTTTTGGAGAACTTGTGCACTCATATTATTCTAATTTTGTTAAGAAAACACTGGAAGAGTTCAGGAAACGGTTTAACAATCGTTGATAGAAGGCAGAGACTCGTATTTTTATTCAAATTTGTCATTAAAGATTTGTTGGTAAATACCTTTTATAGGAGGATAATGGCTGGATAGCTTCATTAATCTTGGATATGATATATTGTGGGATATCAATTAACCCTTTCAAAAGATAAAACTCTCTAATGTGTTATGCTTAATAATGGTAAGTTTGAGCTCGAAGGTGATAGTCTGAGCAAATTTGTTCAACCTGTCGATTTTGAATATAAGTCTGTTGTAGTAAGAAAGGACTTTGATTTTAATAGTTTGGTGAATGATTCAGTGCTTTTGGGAGAAATTAGATATGCAATGTTTTAATTTTTTTGTCACGTCATATATCTTCAGATAAAATATATTTGTTTTTACTTTTTTATTTTTATTTTTGTGAACAATATATACGATTTACTTGATTTGGTTTTTTTTATTGATTTACGAACTACATTTTGATAGTTATAATAAGCTCGAGATATCATATGGAAAAAAGCTCAAAGTTAAAGGCAGTGGCAAAAACAAAGGAAAGAAATCTAAAACAAGTGTGCAACTAGAGAGGTGGAACAAAATATCGAGAAAGATGAGCCATAATAGGACAAAGAGAATGTAGATGAACTAGAAGAGACTAATATTGTACATGACTCACTCGAACAATTGAACAAAAGTTAATGACATCTTTAGCAAGACTCTAAAAGTACATGAAAAATCTGTCGTTGATTTAGATGAAAAGATTGATGTAATTCATAGGGAACACATTGGTAAGCCAGAGTGAGTTATATTGACGCAATGTCTAACCGTAATTTACCTAACATGAAATGATGTTGGTGCGATGTATGAAAAGAAATGTGATTTTAATTTAATTGTGAAAGATTGTGCGTTTGTCGATAGGGTAAGTTGTATGTGCATATATTTTTGTTATTGATTGATTATTGTTTTTATTTTTAACCTAACCTTTCTTGTTGTCATTGTTGATATATAAGAGGAAGTACCAAAAATCAGATGAGGAAATACATTCGTAATAAAAATAAAAATGGGTTTTAAAACTAATCGTTAAGATATTTAGTGTGTTTTTCTTTTTAGTATTGCGGATTTTGTGTATGCTGATTACAAAACAGGCCATGAGTTCTCCATTACAACTAATTATTGGAGTGATTTTTTTGTTTGTTTAATTTGCATTATTATCAATTGTGTGTGTAGGTTTAATTTGTTTAAGAAAACGAAGGTGAACAATCTTATGTGATGTGTGTGTTCAACGCCGTGTTGGTTTGTTGAACAATCATTCTAACCTTTTCAATTATTCTATCTATGTTTGGTTGTAGGCTATAATTGACTCATGTAGCAACATAGGCGACCCTTTTATGGTTGTTTTAAACACTCACCTAAACCATGACAACATCATGGATGTGGCGGCAGACACCCGTTTTAGTGTCTGTAATTAACTCATTCTTTCTTGCATATGATTTTTTTTTCAATAATACTTAAAAAAACTTAAAATCATTATTTGTACACATTACCTATTTATTATTTGTACATTTATAATAAAAATTACATATATTTGTCAACAATATATAAAAAACACAAGAGTCATTAACACCATTTAAAAATTATTGCATCAAATCATTAAATGTATTATAAAAACAAAAGTTTCATCCATTTATGAAGTAGTTAAAAGTTAATTGATTTTACATGATTTTAACCGATCTTATACAAGTTAACTTACGGTAAAATCGGTTTGAATTTTGATATCACCCAAACTCAATTTTACTGCCGATTAAACATGAAAAATTGTTTTACGTTTTAACTGAAGATTTCGATACCATTACTTTTTGCATCTACTATACAGTATCGTCTCTCTATTCTTATTTGTTTTAACTCACCTTATTCTTTACGCTTAAACAGACGATTTCGATAATATTATTTTTTGTTTATCAACAATATTGTTTTTGATCATCAAGGTGATGGGGAGACTTTTTAAAGAAAAAAAAAACGAGATGACTAATGTTGATTTGAGTTATCCTTACTCCACTTGGCCACTAACCAGAATCCAAGTGGTTGTCATAATAATACAAACTAACTGCGGGTACATGTCTACTTGCAACATTTTCTCTTCCTTTTCAAATATTGCAAACATTTTGTCCATGATAGTTGTGTTGTGCTTTAATGATGGTTGGATAACAAACCAAAAATCATAATGTCTTTAAACATTTTATGCATTTTTGCATCTAAGGAAGATATGATAGTTGTCTTCTACATCCCCTTTACATAACGCATAATGAAGTAAAAGAAATCGTCACAAAGAGGGGAGAGTTTAAATTGTGACTTTTTTAAAATTTAATCATGCAACTTACAAAATTAATATACTCAAAAAATTCTTGGTAGAGATTAGAAAAATAAGATTATAATGTCTTAGATATTAAAACAATTGTTTTTATCATGAACCAAAATGTTTAGAATAAAGTAAAGTTGAGTATTTAAGTAGTTTTAATGTTAATCTATTTACTTTTTTTTCTTTTTCATTTTCAATTATGCAATCCTAATGATATACGTTACTGTTTTTTTGGCTAAATTGCATTTTTGGTCCCTTAACTAATTAGGTGATATCGTCTTAATGAAAAAGAGGAGAAGAATATGATGAAAACCTAACGTTTTTGAATTAAAACTAACGAAAATGATCAAAATGTGTAATAGAGAAAAGTTAATGAACCAAAATAAATCGAATTTTAATTAAATGACCAAAGCGATATTACCTAAATAGTTAAAGGACTAAAATGCAATTTAGTCTAAATTTAACTGATAAATGTTTTCAAATTATATAGTCTGAAATTACTTTAAATTTAATTCATATTGCATAATCAAATAAAGAGTAATTTAAAAAGAAAAAAAATAAGACGCGTGACGAAAAATAAACAATGTTACACAATAGTACATACCCAAATGAAAATGGCCCAAAGCCTACGCATCCCAAAAATACAATAAAAAGGCTCTCTCTCTCTCTCTCTCTCTCTCTCTCTCTCTCGAAACCAAAATCTTCACTGAAATCTCTCTCTCTCTCTCTCTCTCTCACTTTCTCTCTCTAGCATTCGATTTATGCTCTTTCTCTCACATCACTTCCCGATCGCTTCCTCCGATGACTCTCGTTTCCTCGCCAACTATGGCAACCTTTTCATCCACAGCTTCCAATCAGATTCGATTTCTGCTCAACTCCTTGAACCAACTCAACCTTGACTCTGTTCTTCAACAACTCTCTCAGGTATATGGCTTTGTTTTCAAATTTAACAATTTCCGATTCTTCTGTTTTTGATCGGGTAAATTTAAATTCGTTTCTGGGTCGGTGTTAAAATGCTCGTGTGAGAGACCAGTGTATGTGGGGTTTCCGAAAAATGCGATTTTTTAGGTTAATTTTTTTTTGGGTTATGCTGTTTTTCGCTGGAGATTGTTAAATCTGGTGTAAGGATTTTTTGGGTTTGTTGCAGTTAAATATACTGTGTGAAATTGATGTAACATGTGGGTTTTTGGGATTAAAGTTTACTCTGTGTTGGTTTGACATGAATGATTTTACAGCAATGTATTTATACCATTTTATGCCAATTTATTTGCTCTGTCTCATTAAGGGCGTGTCTGGTATCTGTTACGTGTCAGTGTCTGTCTCGTGAATGTGAATCGTGCATTTTGTTTTTTCTTTCCTCTTTCTGGATGTTCTATATGCTATGCTATACTCTGCATTTTTGTTTATCTCTAGTTTAAATTTAATCTGACTGGGCTGGTTATTGACATTGTTGACAGTTCACCGAGTTTGGAACAGTTGGATGCATTTTGTTGCTACAAACTTGTTTGGATCACTTTAGTTATGTCGGAAGAGATATAAAAGATATGCAACATGAGCCAATTCTGGCGGCAGTTGTTAAGTACCTCTTGGACAGACCTAACTTCAGCACAGTGTTTTCTGAGTCAATGAAGAATGTAGATGTTAATGATAGCTTTCTCAAAAGCTTTTGTAATGGATTACATTTGTCCTTATTGGAAAAAATTGCCATCAGTCTTGCTTTATCTGATTCTGAAAATCCCGATGTCAGGCAATGTGGTAAGTATGGAGTCAATTTCTCCATCAATTCTTGCATAATGTTATTCCTACATCCATTTTACATGACAAATGATGTTGATATCTTCTTGCAATGTTAGTTCTACGTCTATTTTCACATTTTCGAATGTGTCAACTTCTACAATTCTACTATTTTATATTTGACCTAAATTATCACTGCTTTGTAGGCAAGCATTTTTGCATGGCTCAGATTGAAGAATTGTGTGCCAATCCTGGTTCTTTGAGTTGCCATGAGCAAATTCACAGTGTTATCATGTTCCTCAGGCATTCCGAGGGTCTTTCTGAGCATGTAGATTCCTTTATGCAGCTATTATCGCTGGTGCAGGTCAAGGACACGCCTCCTTTTGTTTTGACCCCGTTGCTACCTGATGAGATGCACGAGGCTAATATTTTACGGTGGTAAGTTACTTAGTTATCCCTGTTGTCTGGTTGCTTAGAAGACTATTGGGTTAATTACTGCATAGTTACTGCTTACCTTTTATATAGTCTACAGCTCGTCATTCTGTCAACTAGTTTATAAATCTATTCTAACGAATGAAATAATTGGTTAAGATGAAACCTCTGAATTGTTAATTAAATTTAAAATGCAGGTGAATTAAAACTAGTATCATGACCACTTCTGAACATAATTGTATGTTTTCATATTAGTGAAGCATTAGATTAGCACCTTACCAAGTTGCTACATCTGCGGTAGGTGTATTGATGACATGTCTGTTTAATACCTTTCCTTTCTTCTACAGGAATTCAGAGTTCCTCCATGAGTGTGAAGAAAACGATTTTGATGCTATTTTGGCAGACATACAAAAGGAAATGAACATGGGGGACATTGTGAAGGAACTAGGTTATGGATGCACAGTTGATGTCTCGCAGTGCAAGGAAGTATTGTCACTCTTCTTACCTTTAACTGATAACATGCTCTCTAAATTACTCGGTGCTATTGCACACACCCATGCTGGGTTGGAGGATAACCAGAGCACATTCTTAACTTTCGGCGCGGCCCTTGGATACAACAACCTGTCCGAGTTGCCACCACTCAACTCTTGGAATATTGATGTGTTGATAGATACAGTCAAGAATCTTGTGAGTTTTCTTAAATAAAACGTGCCCATTTTGTTGCAAGGTCTTATTTCAGTTATTGGAATAAATGAAGTGAACACTTTCCTTTTCCGTGATTTCTCATATCTCTTACAGGCGCCACAAACCAATTGGGTCCGGGTTATTGAAAATCTTGATCATGAAGGATTTTACCTTCCCAGTGAAGAAGCATTCTCTTTTCTTATGTCTGTTTATAAACATGCCTGCAAGGTAATATGTTAGATTCTTGGTGCTTAACTGATGAACATGACACATGTAACCTCTTTGACATGAAATTCTTGAATGTTTGAAATATCATCTTGCAGGAACCATTTCCCCTCCATGCCATCTATGGGTCTGTCTGGAAAAATACCGAGGGTCAGCTGTCTTTCCTCAAATATGCTGTATATGCACCACCAGAAATATTTACCTTCGCACACTCTGCGAGGCAACTGGTATGATTTTTTTCTGCACATCTATTGTTTCTTGTTACCAACTGCAAATTTTTACTAAAATTTCCTATGCAGGCTTATGTTGATGCGATCAATGGCCACAAGCTTCAGAATGGACATGCAAATCATGCATGGCTGTGTATTGACCTTTTGGATGTCCTCTGCCAGCTAGCTGAGAAGGGTCATGCCAGTGTTGTTTGGTCAATCCTTGATTATCCCCTTAAACACTGTCCAGAAATTTTGCTTCTTGGAATGGCACATGTTAATGTACAAATTCATAGACTCGTATTCAATTACTTTTGCATAGTGTTCCTTTTCCATGTCCTTTCTTTTTATGAAGTTCACATTTGTTCTTGCAGACTACTTACAACCTCTTCCAGAGAGAAGTATCTATGATTGTTTTTCCCATGATAGTAAAAAGTGATGCTGGCAGTGGAATGATTCTACACCTTTGGCACATTAATCCCAATCTGGTCCTGCGAGGCTTTATGGATTCTCAAAACATTGATGTAGACAGCATTGCGAGAATTGTGGACATTTGCCAAGAGCTTAAGGTGGTTATCATCTAAAGTGTGAACATTTCATGAGTCACTTTGGTTATAGATAGTGTTGACGGTCATGATTTTTCTTGGAACTTTTCATATCCACTTTGTTATTGTTGTTTACATTTTTTAACTGTTGCTAATTTTACAGATTCTATCATCAGTGGTCGAAATTATTCCCTCTTATTATAGTATAAGGTTAGCAGCTGTTGCTTCAAGTAAAGAAATTCTTGACCTTGAGAAGTGGTTGAGCAACAACTTAACTACATACAAGGATGCCTTCTTTGAGGTAATTTTGCTACCCCCACATCCTGATTTCTGATTTATCAAAACACCAGCAGTTGCAGTTCACATTTAGACAGTCTTCTCATATTGTGCATTTAAGTTATACCGGTCAGAATATATTGCAGCAGAATAGTTGCTGACATTATAGGCTTACTTTGCAGGAGTGCCTGAAGTTCTTGAAGGAAGTCCAAGCTGGCGGATCACAAAATCTATCTGGCCAATCTTTTCATCAGTCTGGCGGTGTTATGAATCTTTCTACTGAGACAACTGCTACATTCTTGAAGGTTCTACTCGGATCAATGGTTTTATTCTTATGCTGGTCATGATTAATTTTCAGTTTATATGCGATCTAACTTTGTCCAATTACAGGTTCTCAAATCTCATACTGACCTGGTTACCTCTGGACAACTTTCTGAGGAGTTGGAGAGGTTGAATATATCTATTATGGATTCAAATCCAAGGCTTCAAAATAGTGAAACTACTGATTCATCTACTTCTGATACCACATTTTCGCAAGAAGTTGAAAACGAAGCAAACGGTATCTTCAAAGATATGTATCATGATGTGATTACTGTCACTAAAATGGTGGAAATGCTAATTGAACGCAAGGAATCTTCTTCGAAAAGGTGACGTCCTTTAAAAGTTTTGCACCTGGCTTATTTGACACTGCATTTTTGTAAGCTGACTAATCCAGGTGTTATGTGAACCTTTTGGATTAAAAACTGTATTTTTTTTCTTTCTTGTTAAAACTTGTTGGGGATCAGACACTTTTCATCAAGATTCTGTTAGCCCACTCCCATATGTAATACCCTTAAACCTTTCAATTTCCATATGTAAAGGAAATAACATGTTTTCAGTTTTCAAGGTCAGTCTGTACCCTGTCATCTCATGTTTACAACTTCAGATACTGTGTAGCACTATCTGCTTTTATAATCACCTGAAATCATTCATAAAAACAATGCAGTTCTAAACCATTCGGAGACCATAATTCAAGAATCAAATACTCTTTGATTTTTCTAGTTACGACCTTGCCTGAGTTGATAACCTGTCTACGTTGTTCATAAATAGAATAAGTTATCTATTACTATATGGGTTCTTTCTGTTATTTATATCTAGACATGGGTTCTTTCTGTTATTTATATGTTTAAAGGAAAGATCGATTGGAAAATTTGCAAGTATTTATGCTTGGCGAAAATGTGTGAAGAATGATTATCCGATCTCTCTTCTTTATATGTTTCTGATTAGAAAAACTATTATTCGATCTATGGCTTAATATCAATATTTTGTCAATGTTTGTCTGTGTTAACAGGGAGAGATCGATTTTTGAGTGCATGATTGCAAACTTGTTTGACGAGTATAAGTTTTACCCAAGGTATCCAGAACATCAACTCAAAATTGCCGGAGTTGCCTTTGGTAAGTTTTTCTTTAGGTACACTGTAAATGGTGAAATTTAACTCAATTTTATTTATCAACTATACTGGGTTTTTACTATAATCTGGGGTAGTACATTGCATCTTATATGGAAAATATTGTTGTACAACAATGAATTATACTTGGTATTGAGGCTGATGTGCAAGAATTTCATAATTTGAGCTTGAGACGGGTTTTTTTGAGCCTATTTTAAAGCTCAAGTTTGATTTGGATTTGAGATTTTCCTACAGATCTAGTTAATTTAAGATGTTTCACTGAGGTCTCTTGAGTACACGTCTTCCAGTAAATCCTATATTTTTTTTTTTTACAAAATAATAATTAAATCCCTCAAGTCAAGTTGAGCTTTTACCATTCGAGCGGACATTGCAACCTCTTTTAATCATTTTATTTTGAGTTATTCCATTTGGTTACTGCTTATTTACACGACTACTATCTTTCAGTTCCTTGACTTATTTATTGAGAAATTTAAACAACAATATGTAAACACATTTTCAACTTTTATCGTTATTAGTGGTGTGTACATTGAATTGAAGTATTATGTCCGAATTGCTTATTAATGGAAATGTGTTCTGATAAATTGTTTTTGGTGACAAATTAGATTAAAAAATGAGATGGTGCCCATCAAATATTTTCTTAAAGAAATATCTTTTGTTGGTGATATTGGATTTTTTTTGTTGAGATTTGAACTAATTGGAGACTTGTAATGCTTATATTAAAACGATTCTTGTATTCAGGGCATATAAATTAAGATTTCTTGATTTCCTTATCATCGTGGTTTACAATATTAACATTTAACATTTTGATTTTTGAGTGTGCATACTGGTTACTTTAGCTAACATTCCACAGTGCACAATTTTGGAACTATATCGTTATGTATTATTTTATCACAGTTACAATTTTTTTATGTATTAGGTTCTGTGATCAAGCATCATCTTGTGACACATCTCTCTCTTGGGATAGCTCTTCGATATGTTCTTGATGCATTGCGCAAGCCTGCAGATTCTAAAGTATGTGCTGTTTTAAAGCGTGGTTTTCATTTAAGTTCCACATTTCATGTCTGCTTGACCGTGCCTTCGCATGTTACAGATGTTCATGTTTGGAAGTTTGGCATTGGAGCAGTTTGTTGATCGTCTTGTTGAGTGGCCACAATATTGCAATCATATTTTGCAAATATCCCATTTGCGCAGCACACATTCAGAAATAGTTACTTTAATTGAACAGGCTCTTGCTAGGATATCCTCTGGTCATACAGATGTAGATGGGATGAGCCATACTTCCGTTATCAGTAACCACAGTCCTCCACAGGCTACAATAGGTCATATTGAGGTAAAAGTAAAATCCTTGTTTCTCCTATTTGTTTGTAATTGAAGTCATTTCTTTTATAGCCATTGCTCCAATTTAAGGATTTGATTTTTTTTGAGGTAGGTCAGTGCAGTTAATCTTAGAAGCTGTAGTATTGTGTTAAATTTAATTTTGACCAGCCTAGTCAATTGGCATAATTAATTCCGAAGCGTTTTTGTTTCTCACCAACATTTGATGATCAGTACTACAATAGATGGCCGCCAATGATTATTCTGCTGAAACCTGTTGTGTGAATCTTAGTAAATATTATTGCTTGTTGATAAGGTTATAGCAGATGAATATTATGGTTTGTCCTTGTAACTGCCAAGTTTTATTCTTGTCCTTGCATACTTTGAGATGCTGATTTTGTTTTATGCCCTGTACCTATTGCAGATCAGTGGCTCTAGCATCACACAACCTGGACAGCAGCATTTGCCACTGCAGCTTCAACAGAGACGTGAAAATCCTTTGGATGATCGTCAGAAGACCTCTGTTGGTTCATCTACAGATATGAAGCCACCATTAGCTTCTCAAGGGCAATCTCCAGTAATTGCACCGACCGATGCTCCAAGTGCCAATAAGGTACTATACTTCCATACTTCCATCATGTTTCTTGAGCATGACGTGATTGGTGTGATGTCCCCCATCTCTATTTCTCTGTCTTTTGGTATTATTACTTGTATTGTTTCGGTGACTTTTTCTTGCTACTGTTGCAACAGCCAATGTTATCATCTTCTTCTCCTGGTTTTGTCCGTCCGTCCCCAACCCGTGGATCTACTTCTGCCAGTATGTTTCTGCTACTTGTGAACAATTCCTTTTGATTACTGAAGGGCATAAGTATTGGGCTTTCTTTCTGCTCTCATTTTCTAATTTTATGGTGTCTTTCTTTGATCTGTTGAATGATGTAGAGTTTGGATCTGCCTTGAATATTGAAACTTTGGTCGCTGCTGCAGAGAAAAGAGAAACTCCTATTGAGGTGCTCCAGCCATTTACAAGAAATTGATTGTTTATATTTATGTTCAGTTGTTTAGATCATGAACCGTTTTAATTTTGTGCTTATGAAGAGTGTAGTAGTATTATTGTGTTTCATCTTCTGCCTATGTCAGTTTAATGAGTTTTTCAAATGTAACTAGCTTTACTTCTATGTGCATTCATTTTATCTTTTTCTTTGCCATAAATAGGCTCCAGGATCAGAGGTCCAGGACAAGATATCGTTTATAATTAATAATATCTCTTCTACTAATATCGAAGCCAAATCAAAGGAGCTCACAGAAATTTTGAAAGAGCAGTACTATCCATGGTTTGCCCAGTATATGGTCATGAAAAGGTACACATACTGTGTAACTAGCTTGTAAAAGTTTTATCAATGTAAACTTGTGTACATGGGATTGTAATGTGCTGGTAATAAGTATAGTTGGGGTTTCATAGAGATTAGTTCGGCAAGGAAGTTAAAGATTGACTGTTGATACTTGATGTAACATAAACATTTTCGAAACTCCAAAATTTGGTTTTGGACAAGTTTTCTGTTATACTGTACTGGAGTGTGTATCAGTGTCTGATCCGTGGATAAAAAGCTCAATTGTATAATTGGTGTTTATCAGTGTCTGATCCGGGGATAAAAAGCTCAGTTGTACGATTGTAGCATGAATTATGTTGAATTTGTAAATATTGACAATATAGTCTATATTACCTACAAGATTAACTGAACAGATGATTAATAACTGATCTGTTGACACAAGTTGAACATGGAAATAAGACTATTTTACATGGCTTTGTGCATATATACTATGTCCTTTTCTTTATATTATATCATATTAGCTGCTGTATATATTAGTTACCTTCACTTATACAAATTGATTCTTTTTGGTAGAGCAAGCATTGAGCCGAATTTCCATGACATGTACCTGAAATTTCTCGACAAAGTTAACTCAAAGGCTTTGAACAAAGAGATTGTCCAGGCAACATACGAAAATTGCAAGGTTTGAACCATGTTAATGTTCCCTTCTTGTGATTGAACTGAAGATGTGCGAAAAGTTTGAAATAATATAGTGTACTCTTCAGGTTCTTTTAGGATCAGAACTCATAAAATCAAGTTCAGAAGAGCGCTCCTTGCTTAAAAATCTTGGTAGCTGGCTTGGGAAGTTGACAATTGGACGGAATCAGGTTTTGAGGGCTCGTGAAATAGATCCCAAATCTTTGATTATAGAGGTAATATCCCAATTGAATATATTTTAGGAGCTAACGGCATTTTAATTTGTAGTGTACTTATCAAGTTGTATTGCATGTTGTAGGCATATGAGAAGGGGCTGATGATTGCTGTTATTCCGTTTACTTCAAAGGTAGAATTCTTGATTGTGATAAACTATTTTGATGGTCATGTTTAATTCTGTGCTTAATTTACTATTCAATTTTATGTCGTAGGTGCTTGAACCATGCCAAAGCAGTCTTGCTTATCAACCCCCTAATCCTTGGACCATGGGCATTTTAGGATTGCTTGCTGAAATTTGTTCAATGCCTAACTTGAAAATGAACCTCAAGTTTGACATAGAGGTTCCTATCTCTTGTTTCCTTCTTAAATTGTTGTCTTAGTCACATTCCTCTCTTACCTAATTGTTCAAATCCTTGTGTTATACAGGTTTTATACAAAAATCTTGGTGTAGATATGAAGGATGTCACACCAACTTCTCTCCTGAAGGATCGTAAAAGAGAAATTGAAGGAAATCCCGATTTCTCTAATAAAGATGTTGGGGCATCTCAATCGCAAATGATTTCTGATATAAAACCTGGCCTTGTTCCTCCGGTAAATCAAGTGGAGCTACCGCCTGAAGTCTCCAATCCATCTAATAGCGGGGCTCATCCACATATGATGTCTCAGGTTTGTTTTCCTTACTTTATCTGGGGTTTTGACTACTGTTTCTGTTAAACTATATATTGTATTTTAAATGTTTCTTGGGTGGATAGTATGCTGGTTCTCTTCATATTTCCACGGGAACGATGATGGAAGATGAGAAAGTAGCACCTCTGGGCTTGCCTGATCAACTACCTTCTGCTCAAGGACTGTTACAAGCAAATACTACCCCAGCATCTTTCCAGGTTAAAATTGAAACTTGTTTTTCTTCTATCTTGGACCATGTAACCCGACTTTGTATTCTCATCATAATTGATGATTGTTTTTCGTTCATAGCTCCCAACTCAGATACAAAGTATTGGAACTCATGTTATTATAAATCCAAAACTCAGTGGTTCTGGATTACAGATTCATTTCCAAAGGTATGGAGTTCTTACTATATTCTTTTGGCACTTATCTGACTGTACTTGTTGGTTGAACTTTATATATTTATATATTTAAATTTTATTTATTACAGAGCCGTGCCCATTGCGATGGACAGAGCCATCAAAGATATAGTGTCCAGTATCGTGCAGCGCAGTGTTTCCATAGCAACCCAGACAACAAAGGAACTTGTTTTAAAGGTTGATATTTCAGCGAAACCTTCTTGGATTTGGCTCTCTTAAACAAGTAGATAGTAAACTGAGAAAATCAAGGGTTGTTATTTTCAACAAACTCATGATTTCCTACAATGTACCTCAAATAATAACCATTAATTTCAACAAACTCATGATTTCCTATGATGTACCTCAAATAATAATTATTAATTTAATGATCAAAGGTTGATATTACTTTTGACTGTATAACCATCAATTTCAACAAACTCATGGTTTCCTACGATGTACCTCAAATAATAACCATTAAATTAACATATATATATTTTCATTTCCTCATCTAATATTTGCTACAATGGAATGTTGTGATTTGTAATTTATATCTTTTATAATTATGTTAATAGCTTTTTTTGAGACATTTGGTGAGCGAAGTGGAAATTTCAGTTGGAAATTAACAAGTCTCTAATGCATTATTGTCATTGGTTATGTGGGATATGGAAACAGCTGTTGTAGTCCTGTTTCATGTTCTAACTGGTAGTCTTAATCTGCAATAGCCTATTCTCAAATTGATCCTTGTTATTTAATTTACTCATATGTTTGCAGGATTATGCCATGGAATCAGAGGAGAAACGTATTAAAAATGCTGCACATTTGATGGTTGCTAGTCTGGCTGGGAGTTTGGCTCACGTCACATGCAAAGTAATGCACGGAAATATGGCCATTAATCTATCCTTTTTTTTTTTAAAAAAAAATCTGGGCAAGTTCAATTAGGATTACTCACTTTATAGGATCCTTACTGGCTTTTATCTTCTACTTCGATTTATTTCTTCCAGGAACCGTTACGGACATCAATATCAAATCAGCTGAGGACTTCACTTCAGAATTTAGGTATTGCAAATGAAATTTTGGAACCAGCTGTGCAACTTGTCACCAATGATAATCTAGATCTTGGTTGCGCAGTCATTGAACATGCCGCTACTGACAAGGTTAGCTCTTCTTGATGGCTATTCCTGTAGTTACCGTTATTTGTGGGATGAATATTGTTTTTAAAGGTAAAAATAAAAAATATCCGACTAAAAAGAATTGGAAGCGAATAAAAGAAGCGCGAGTGTGTTACATTATACAAAAACAATTCATGATTCAAGATATGGTGCTACAACCAAAGACCAGCTTTACACTCACACTTTCCACCATTACCACCACCTTCTCTTCCCTCTCCTCAATTCTTCAACTTAAAACCCAAGATATTGCTTTAAATTATAAGAAGATATACAATTTGGTCCCTTGAGTTTTTTGGTAAGTTAAAAATGTTTAACACTTGGCACTTAAATTACAAATATTAAAACATTTTTTCAGTTGTACCATAAGTCATAGTTCAACTTGCAAAAATATTGAAATTGTTAAGTCAGATGTCATGACGGGTTTGAACCCCGACACCTCCACTTGTGTGCGAGAATTTATGATGGTTTTGCCGATGGATGGTAGTAAGGAAAATTGTGCTTATATTCGTTCTCTGATATAACATTTAATTTTAGAGGTATTCACACCATGGTTAAGGTGATGTATCATTTATCCATGATTATTTTCATTACTGAACTTTTTTTAGCTGTACAACTTGTATTTGTGAACCGCCAATTGGTGACCCATACATAATGTTTTTGGGTTTGCAATGATGGGCATTTAACAAATTGTCACCTTTCCTGTATGTGATTCTTTGGTTTTCCTGTGAAACATTTCTGACATTATAATCAAATTTGGGAAAAAAAAGGGGATGGAGTACTATGTAATTAAATTTCGCCTTCTTGAATATACCTTTGCATTGTGTAGATAGTGGCATTGCCTTGATATCGAGGACTACTAAGAATAAGTTAAAATCATTATCCGAGGAAATACACTTATGCCTGATTCTTGCTATCCTGATCAATTTAATCATTATATTTTTTTTTTGTGACTTCATCGAGGGCAAGCATAGGTGCAATTGTAAGAATGCTGCCTTGTCATTTGGCAGTCACAGATTCAACAGTCTCCCCACTTTTTGTCGGGAGGAGGTTAAAGCTGTGTACATCTACCTTCCCAGCCTTGTGCTTTCGGTCACCCATTTTTTGTGTGTTACTTCATAGTTTTGATAAATGACTTGTGAAGTTTTGTTTTTAGAGAACAAATGACTTATAGGGTCCATTTGTTACATATTAAAATAAAAGTGATTTTGACAATGAATAATTTAGAGATTTTATTCATAATCAGAATCTAGTTTGCGTTTGTTTACCGTAGAAAAATCACTTTTTTTAAATAAATAATTTAGTTTGTTTGGATACAACTATATACAAGAGATTTTTTGCTACAAAATTAGTTCAATCTTTTGTCCCTTATTTTCTCTCTCTTAAAAAAAATCTATTTTTTGAGAAGCTCTTAGCAGCTTCTCATTTGAAGTTGTTTTTGGATTCAGATTTTTTTAGAAAACTGTAACAAACAGATACAATACTCTTAAAAGTGATTATTATTTTTTTCCTTAAAAAATCTATAACAAACGGGCTCATAAAGTTAGTAACTGGTTAATACCAGTGGCTATGATATCAGTTTTTTTTTTTTTTTTTTGAGTTTACAGTGGTAAATATAGGTCAATTGTAATACTTGTTTTCTCCCCGAGTCGTCGTCTGTTTACCTGCTTCTTAACTTTAAAGCTGCATGCTGTTTACCTGCTTGTTGACTTTGACTCTGCATACTATTTGTAGGCAATAAACACCATCGATACAGAGATTAGTCAACAACTTTCGTTGAGAAAAAAGCATCGAGAAGGTATGGGTTCTACATTTTTTGATGCAAATTTGTATCCACAAGGTTCTATGGGTGGTGTTCCAGAGCCCCTGCGCCCCAAACCTGGTCAGCTGTCCCTGTCACAACAGCGTGTCTATGAGGTATTTAATTCCGCTCCTGTGTTAAACCATTTTACGAGCTTAGAGCCTTGAAGAACACTATAAAGTTTAACTGCTTATCATTTATATTAGGACTTTGTTCGACTTCCTTGGCAAAACCAGTCTAGCCAGAGCTCACATTCAATGTCTGCTGGCGTTGCTGTTCAATCTGCCAATAGTGGTCTCACTGGCACCAATGGTCCTGCACCAGGACAGATAAACACTGGTTACTCCCTAAACACAGGATATGAGGGTGTCTCTCGACCGCTAGATGATATGCCAGAATCTAATTTTGCTCAACATTTTAGGTGCGCAACTTTTGTTCAGCATGGTGATGTATTTAAAATTTTACAAGTCTAATTTTATTTACAATCTGCATTTAAATGTTTCAGTGCTTCGCCAATTCACATTAGAGCAGCTGACAATGTTTCCCAGCAGAGTCTGGAGAAAGACTCTGTTGCTTCATTTCCTTCAACTGCTTCCACCCCTGAGTTACACACGATGGATTCTTCAGATGCTGGGAAAGTGAGAATTTTATTTAAACAGTGTAACTGCATAACTTCCTAATGTATCAGAATTGGTGTCTAAGTCTGCTTCTATGCTATTGCAAGGAATCTGGAGCTTCTTCACAACCACTGATATCATCCGGTGCTGTAGAGCGCATTGGAAGTAGCTTCTTGGAACCCTCTCTCACTACAAGGGATGCTCTGGATAAATACCAAATTGTCGCACAAAAGGTTGTTACTGATCTTTATAGCTGCTTACAATATTTGTTCCTTTGCATATCCCGTTTTAGGAGTTCAGTATAAGCAATATATTTTATCTCCATGTAATTCTATACATGAATGCAAATATTTTTCAGAGTTGTACTCCATTTTGTGGCAGATGTTTCATTTTTTTCCGATTGTGCTTTTGGTTCTTTGGGTCTGTTAAGTTTCTTCTAGGAGCCATGAGTACTTAGTCATACATGTATACTTCATCATAGTACATTGTCCACAACACAAATTTTAAAAGTTTCATAACATACTGTATGTTGCTGTGAGGGAAGGGCTATCCTAGACAGCTAGGCTTTTAAAATTATTGGTGAGTTATTTTCGTGGTACTATAAATCTTGAACATTATTATTTGTTCATGAGTCCTAGCTGCACTTACCATTTTTGGATAATTATAGAATTGTCTCTTTTGTTTGATTTCTTTTATATCTTTTATAATTTGTTAGGTTTTTAAATTCAAAAGAATATGCAGCTTAGGTTAGGTTTAGCACATGGTAATTTTTATTGTTATTTGAACCTTATTAAAATTGAAAGTAGACATGTCTAGTTTCAATGGAATTAGCATACATTGTTCTTTGATTTTTGTTCTGTATTTTGTTTTTCTTGTCATTTTTTGACAACGGGGATAAAACTGTTGTGTATCCATGGGGAGGCTTGATGGACATTTCCAGTCGTGCCTTGACGCACAAGCCTACATTTTTTGATGCAGAATTGTTATAAAATTATATTTAAAATAGAGCCACTGGTTATGCCATGAATTATTGATTATTTATTTTTCTTGATTATTTTCATATCGAGTTTGCTATAGATGTTTATTAACTGTGTGTGCCATTGTCAGTTGGAAGCTTTGGTCAATAATGATTCGAGGGAAGCAGATATTCAGGTACATTATTTTGCTTCACTTTTGGTACTTTCTTAATTATACATTCTTTTTAAGCTAATATGCAATTATATATAGACATCATTGCTATAATTTTTATTTTTCTGTCTGGTAGTTTGTTTTTCCGTCTAGATTAGACAGGTCTTCTTCCCAAATTTTAATATCTGTTTTGGTTCTACTTATGTTTAGGGTGTCATTTCTGAGGTACCTGAGATCATACTCAGATGTGTTAGTCGAGATGAGGCAGCTTTAGCTGTGGCTCAAAAGGTGTGTTTTCTTCTACAGGGATTCAAGAATTATATTTAATGCGTAATGCAAGATATATTATCCATAATCAGTAGTTGGTTATTCCGTAGTTGCATATTTTAACCGTGTCTTATGTCTGATATCATGCCCCTTTTTCAGTAGAAGGACCACGAATGGTTGTCAAATTATTTACTATTTGAAAATCACCATATATCGTTTGTTAATTTCTAATGTCTAAATAGGTTTTCAAGGGCTTATATGACAATGCTTCAAACAACGTTCATGTTTGTGCTTATCTTGCAATCCTGACTGCCATTCGCGATGTTTGCAAGCTTGCTGTTAAGGAGCTTACTAGTTGGGTATGTTTTGTTAACCGACTTGTCTTCTTTCCTTGTTTCTATGCAAAATTTTTGTTTTCTCACTTTTCCATTTTATAGCTGCTATTTCTAGTTTGTTCACTGTGCATCTACTATTCTTCCTGCAACCTATTTGTAGTTTATAAATAATTAAATTTAAAAAAAAATGATTTAATTAGTGAAAATCAGAGCCCGTTTGTTATAGCTTTTTTAAGGAAAAAAATAACTTTTAAGAATATTGCATCTGTTTGTTACAGATTTAAAAGAAAAATCAGAATCTGAATATGGGTCAAAAGATTGAACTGATTTTGTATCAAAAAAATCCCTTTTATATAGTTGTATCCAAACAAACAAACTAATTTTTTTAAAAAAGTGATTTTTATTAGGGTAAACAAATTCAAAATAGATTCTGATTTTTCATAAAATCTCTAAAAAATAATCTCTAAATTATTCGATGTCAAAATCACTTTTATTTTAATCCATAACAAACGGACCCTAAATTAAAATAACATAAAAAATTTAATATTCACAAAAAAAACGTAAAAAATTGAGTTTGATGTGAGATGAAGAAAAGAAAATTTTATAAAATGAATAACAAGTTAAAGTCGAAAATGATATTTCCCATAGTTGATACAACCTTCAGCGAGCTCACAACTAGATAAGTTACAGAAATAAAGTTAAATACAGTTGAGTTAAGGCATACATTCAATCAGTGGTGTATATAATTTCTTCACTCATATGTACTGTATTATTCTTGCAGGTAATCTACTCGGAAGAAGAAAGGAAATATAATAAAGATATTACTGTTGGTCTCATTGGCAGTGAACTGCTAAATCTAACCGAGTACAATGTTCATATGGCAAAACTTATTGATGGGGGAAGAAATAGTATGTCAACAGAGAATACCTTTTATTGTTTTTCCCTTTTTGTGCTTTTATAATCTAACAACTTCACTGGCTAAATGTACAGAAGCTGCTACAGAGTTTTCAATATCTCTTCTTCAAACTTTGGTCATCGAGGAACCAAAAGTTATTTCTGAACTTCACAATCTTATTGATGCTTTGGCAAAGGTTTGTAATTATAAATCTGAGTGGCTTCATTTTTTAGCCATCACCTCAAAATTTGACCATATTTTAATTTTCAGCTTGCCACAAAGCCTGGATATCCCGAATCGTTACAACAACTTCTTGAGATGATCAAGAACCCCATTGCTCTATCTGCTAGTAATGTTGGAAAAGAGGATAAGGCGAGGCAATCAAGAGACAATAAGGTCATATGAGATTAACATTTGCTGCACTGTTTCGTGCATTTTTTTTACTTTAATTTTTTGTTGTCGCGTGAAACATGATATTTTATCTGTTTCCATCAAAACAGGGTCCTGGTCTGCAAGTTGCAAACAGGGAAGCATTAAACATTGTAGATTCTGCTGAACCTGATCCTGCTGGATTCCGTGAACAGGTATCTTGACTTTGTTAATATTTGACAGGTCGATAGCTTGTCTCATATATGAACACCGACAAAATGAAATACCCCTTTCGTTTATGAAATAGCAGAATAATTTACTGAAAAGGCGACTTCAGCAGAATATAACAGAAAGTGAAGTATAGAGAAATATCTCTTGATTGTCAACACTAAGAGCCCAAACCATTTGACCGTACAACACAAGTTTTATCCCGTCCTTTTCTCTTCACTCACCCTTTTTGTAAAGCTACCCTTGTCCACTTTTCCCAGCGTAGCCCATAACTAACTTGCTCTACTAGTGGTCCCATGTTATTTCTTTGATGTGGATTCCTATTATGTCTGTATAAGAGGAAACATGGGAATGAATCAGATAAGTGAGAGTTCTATTTGTTGGAAGTTCTATTGTATTGAAATTGAAAAATAATGAATAGATTAGTAGCTCATCTTGAGCAGACAAAATGTAATTTGGAACCAGATATTTCCTTTGGAACTTCTGAGCAATGTCGTTGTTATTTTTTTATTTTATTTTATTATTATTTTATATACTACAACTGTATATGGTAATATGCAATTTAATAACTTCCTTGGTCTGAGTTTAAGAATTGGTAAAAGGCCACCCTTTAACAATAGTTAGAATATCAAATATGCCTTAACGCTATACTTCAACATAGGTTCAATTGTTGGACCATAACTTTTTTATTAAAGTATCTGTTGGTCTCTATTTTTTCTTCATAAGGAATAGATTATGCTCCCTGTCATCCTAATGATAACTTGTTATGTATGCGTTGTAGGTTTCCATGTTGTTTGCTGAATGGTATAGGATATGCGAACTTCCCGGTGCCAATGATACAGCTTCTACCCACTTCATCGTGCAGTTGCACCAGAGTGGGCTGCTTAAGGGGGATGATATGCCCGATCGCTTTTTCCGTCTGTTGATGGTGGCATTTCTTTCTTTATGCAACTTACCTTTTCATACTTTTGGCTAGGATTTTCAATTTGATCAATGTTCGTCTTTATCTTCTTTCTAGGAAATTGCAGTTGCACATTGCTTATCCACTGAGGGGAATAATTCAGGGGCACTGCAATCTCCTCAACAGATGCCGACAATGTCATTTCTTGCAATTGATATTTATGCAAAGCTTGTCTTCTCGATCTTGAAGGTTGTTAACTGCACTCTTCTTTTCCTTTCTCTTATTTTGAGTAGTTATCTTATTAGCAGTTCTGTGTGTTTTTGGGACAGGGATCAAGCAAACTTCTATCCAAGGTATGTAATGTACTAAAGCATCAAATGCTGTCTGCCTCCCCCTCAGGCTTTTTTAATTCTGTTATTGTGGTCTAAAAACTGTATATTGCTTTCCGGCAGATTCTGGCAGTTACCGTCAGATTCATTGTAAAAGATGCAGAGGAGAAGAAGGTTTCTTTTAATCCAAGACCATTTTTCAGATTGTTCATCAATTGGCTTCTGGATCTCGGCTCACTTGAGCCTGTTACTGATGGTGCAAATCTCCAGGTTTTTGTCACTTTCATTAATCCTTCATTACTCTCTCCTTTTCATCCTGGGTACAAAGATGGTACCAAAGCCTTTTCTCCATTAGTTTCTATTTTAGAAGGGTCATAATTTTATTGTTGATGTTGACTTTGGTATTTTCTGTTTGTTAAAAAAACTGAAATTTATAGAGAAGGCTATGTGAACAAAGGTCTCGTGAAGCAAAGCGTAACATTGATTAAAATCTTACATATATTTAATTTGGATTAATTTTCAAATAGGAGAGATATTTAAGCTAAATTGTAAGTTCAGAATCACAGCACAAAATCGAAATGCACTCTACAACAGTCATATGTATGTGACTAATAATACTATATATATTGCAGATTTTGACTGCTTTTGCCAATGCATTTCATGCTCTACAGCCACTCAAAGTTCCTGGATTCAGGTTAGACTTAGAATTGTGTAGTAACAACCAATAGTTGTCTGATCCTGTAGTTTGATGATAATTTTCTCATTGAATGATATTTGTCTCTATTCTTTTAAACCATTTGTGTATTTTTGGTATGGAAATGTTGATATTGCTGAATTTATTAAGAATTCCTGTTTGTGGAAGACGGGGTATGGTTAACAAGTGACCCTTTACTTCTCGTTGTCTTTGTCGGAGATTTCTTTGTTAATGTTGTGATCCTATATCGATTTAGTATATATTGCCAATGTAGTTTTCATAATGCTTGAACAATCTTTGTCCTTTGAGTGATATTACATCTTGTGATTTCTCGCTTTGTCCTTTTTTTGAGAAGTATTCTTTGAAGTTCCTTCTGATTGGTTTTCTTCTGCATGATTTCACCACTGTAGTTGCCTTTAACAAATGTTTCTGAAACAAATAAATCGTTTACCGTCATATATTTTTGTGGTTTATGCTCATTATGTTTAATCTTACGTTTGTTCATACACCATGTGTAGTTTTACCATATAATATATAATTGGCTGTCATGTGGATTTTTTCCTCAGTTTTGCCTGGCTGGAGTTGGTTAGTCATAGGAGCTTCATGCCAAAAATGCTGACTGGTAATGGTCAAAAAGGCTGGCCTTATATTCAAAGGTTGCTTGTAGATTTGTTCCAATTTATGGAGCCTTTTCTGAGGCACGCTGAACTAGGAGATCCGGTTTGTCTCTCTCTCTCTCTCAATCATTCAATAATCAATTATGTGCTATCAACTCGGTCTTCATGCCCAATAGTTCTTACGCACAATTGTTTTTTTTTTTGTTTTTTTTTGTTATGATTAGGTCCGTGTTCTCTATAAAGGCACACTTAGGGTGCTCTTGGTGCTTCTTCATGACTTCCCAGAGTTCCTATGTGACTATCACTTTACCTTTTGTGATGTTATTCCTCCAAGTTGCATTCAGATGCGAAATATCATCCTAAGTGCATTTCCGCGTAGTATGAGGCTGCCAGATCCTTCAACTCCAAATTTGAAGGTCTTGGAATCCCGTATATCTTTTGAAATTTGCGTTGAAGTTAAGGAAGAATAAGTTGACATTGCCTCATTGAGTTGTGTTTTTGTATGCAGATTGATTTGCTTCAAGAAATAACTCAATCCCCTCGTATTCTTTCTGAGGTTGACGCTGTATTGAGAGCAAAGCAGATGAAGGCTGACATAGATGAATACCTTAAGGTACTGTCTCATTCTCTTCAAATTGCATTTCTATAATATGCGAGTTTGCGGACATTTTTTTTCATTTTAATTCTTTATTCCTTTTCTGCTTCTGTTTTTTTCTTATTGATGAGGCTGCATACATGGACATAATTTTCAAAGTTTAAATTTTATTCTTATATTCATTTATTTACTTACTCAATCAAACTTTCTGCAGACAAGGCAACAGAGTTCTCCATTTTTATCTGAATTAAAAGAGAAGCTACTCCTCTCACCCAATGAAGCTGCCTCTGCTGGCACTCGTTACAATGTGCCATTAATCAACTCCCTTGTACTGTATGTCGGGATGCAGGTGCTGTAAATTTGAAACTCAGATATTTTCAACCTGTCAATGATCACACATGTTCTCCACTGATATTGAACTTTTAGATTGTAGTCTCAAAATTAACTTTTTGCTAAAAGCATGTTGATTACGAAACACGAAGCATAATGCTATCGTCTTGTTATGTGCATATTCATAATTTTCTTCTCTTGCTAGTTTTTACTTACATAAACTTTAGTCAATGATCTGAAAGATTTCGTAACATGTTTTTTTTTTAAATGTAGAATGTTTGGGCTATTAATGTACAGGCAATCCAGCAGCTCGAGGGACGAACTCCCCATGCACAATCAGCAACAAATGCATTCCAACAGCATCTATATTCTCCTACAAATACAGATGTTATCGCTGCTTTGGATATTTTCCAGACACTAATCAATGACTTGGACACTGAAGGACGCTACCTTTTCCTAAATGCTGTTGCTAACCAACTACGTTATCCCAATACTCACACACACTACTTCTCCTTCGTCATCCTTTACCTGTTTACAGAATCAAACCAGGTTCACATGAACTTTAAATTTTCCAATTAAGTTCTATTTTCAATTTATCTTGATCATCATCTGGCATGGACCTTGAAGCAATTTATTTGTTTACAAAATTGGGGCATGTATTAAAACCTTGTCTTAACATGACAGGAAATAATTCAAGAACAAATTACAAGAGTCTTGCTAGAACGCCTCATTGTAAACCGACCTCATCCCTGGGGCCTCCTCATTACTTTCATTGAGCTGATCAAGGTATTTTTTTTGTTGCTGCTGCTTTGTTTGTTTAATACTTCCCTTGTTAGTCGATTGCAATTAACGAAATCCTTCTTTTTTGTTGTCATTGGCAGAACCTAAGGTATAATTTCTGGAACCGATCTTTCATAAGATGCGCACCAGAGATCGAAAAACTTTTTGAATCAGTCTCGCGATCTTGTGGAGGTCCAAAACCTGTGGATGAGAGTATGGTCTCGGGTTGGGGTCTGACATAACAGGATACAAAGTCAGTTTTTCTTTGTAATTTTGTTTAGGCTAGCTATCTCATAACAAAAACCATTCTAGACTGGGATATTTATGCACTGTTGATCGATCGTTCCAAAATATGCTTTTTTATATATTTCTCATTGTAAATGATATAATTTTCTGTGAAGTGCTCTTTTTAACTTTTAATTATTTACAAGCTTCACCAGACCATACTGGTCCATATGCAAAGGGTTTGTTAATATATGTTGGATTCCATCAAGTGTTTAAATGGGATCCAACCATACATGGCCTCCAAATTGGCCACAAACAGTCCATCCAATCTTCCTCAAATTATTTTAGTAATCAACCAAGTGAAATGCTTAAAAGAAATTCTACTCTAATAATAAAAAGATATGACTATTTTACTATTATCACTTATTTAGACTCATTAAGTTATTAAAGCTTATCGAGCATTGTGCGGGTTATCATCTAGTTAGTATCATCTGATTTCAATAAATTAATGTCTAATCTTACTAAATTGAAAGTGCCACATTCGTTACTTATTTGTAGTTTTGCCAATATCAGAGATAGGCACCAATTTGGCTTGTGAAAGAGAGATAAAGTGGTAGGAAAGAGTATTGACATTGGTATATGTATATTTATCAATAATATGTTATGAATAACTTCACACCAATGAAATTTAGATTTGTGGAGCAAGTATCAACGATAACCAATCAATAACCAAAAGTAATTACAAGCAACAACGACAATATAGACCTAGTCTATAAGCTAAGTGCATAGCAAAACTCACAATTACCCAAAGAATAACAAACAAGCTAAAGAAAGTAGAAGAAAAGATAACAACAAACACACTAAAGATTGTTGACCCAGTTCGATCCAAGATGATCTATTCTGGGGGAGAGATTTAACTCTCCAATCTACTATCAATGAGTTCTTACAAAGAGATACAAAATGGGTTACAAGAAATTAGCTTCAACAAGCTCACAAAGAACAACCCTAATTTCTACCCATTTTCTCAATCTCACCAATGAACAAGACACTCATGAATATTCACTCTCCCAAGGTGTTTACAAAAGACTCTTCACTCATGTGTTTCCCAACCCCATGAATCTTCCCAAAAGGCACCAACCCTTTTCCCAAGAGCCCCCTCTTTTGGTTCTCCAAGATTCACATCTTGAAGCTTTGAACCTCACCCAAAGACACTCAACATTTAGTATCTAAAATCTTAAAAGTTCCCTCCTTTGGTTTCCATGAGATTCACCAAGCTTACCCAACAAATGGGTCAAAGATTGCATATGTAGTGTTCAGATTCGAGCAAAATCGTATCACTTTTTCCCAAATCGTGACACGGTTAGTGCGTACGACCCAAGGTACGACCAACCTTATCCTCAAAACGTGCCCAGCAAGCTGAAAATCGTGTCACATTTTCCCAAAATCATGACACGATTGAGCACCCAGAAAACATACTCACTGTCTGCCAAAATCGTGACACGTTGATGAAATCGTGTCACGATTTCTCTGTTTCTCCAAAACACAAATTGAAGGCATAAACAACATAATAAATAGCACTTTAGCAATCACAACGCAAGTGAATTAAACACCTAATTTTTGCGATATTAAATTTTTGAGTAAGATCACTCATGTGTAGTTAATACCTACAATTTCATTAATCGCTAAACTTGTTACTCACACTTGACAATCCAACTCCATCAAGTGCAATTTCATCCATTTGTTTAGAGGAATTTATTTCGTCCACATACACTTACATTATCATCGACCAACATACATTAACAAGTGTTAGACAACTAGTAACAAAGAATTATGAATTAGTAAATTTCAAGCCATTGAACAAATTTATGAACTGCAAAGTCAAGTGTGCCTACGTTTGCGACTTAGAGCAGCTGTAGTATGTATTATTACTTGAGTGAGTTAGGATTTAGTGTTACAAACTAATATATATATATATATATATATATATATATATATAATATGATTTTGCCCTCGACCTTTAAATTGAATATTAGTGATATGAAGTAACAATATTGCAACAAAAATATTGTTGATGAGGAAAACAATTTTGTTGATGAGCAACAACAATATTGCAAAAAGGGCAATGAGAACAAACGATTTTTTGATATCCCTGATTAATTGCTTGCTAAGAAAGGAAGAACAAGAAAGATTACTTGAGAAGCAAGCTAACTCATCTAACTATAACTAACTTGCTACATAAGCAATCACATATATTAATAGCTTTAGAATTGGTTGTAATATGGTTACAAAGCTAGAATCATATGCAGATGATCACACTTGTTATCCTAGTCCAGAGCTAGCCTGATTCATCCCCATTGTAACGATTCATTCATTGAGAAATAATACAATGCTCTCCATTTCTCTCTTTAGTTTCTTAATATAGCTGTTGTTGTACATTTTTGCTTGATCACTTTCCTCCCTTTCCCACAAAAATAAAAACAGAGACACATTAGAGTACCATATTAGATTTGTCAAAATCGTGTGTTAAAACGTAAAATCATCCGGTTTTATGATTTTAGGTGTGAAGTTTGGGAATAGTTCACGAATGAGTTAATTACTTCATATATGTCCTACTTGATCGATCTCTGAGTGTTTCAAAGCGATCTAGCTCCTAAAATAACACCTAACAGATGTCGGTGACAGCCACAATTCAACTTATAATGTAACAGTAACGGTAAGATAAAACATTAACTCTAATTGAATATTTGCCATGCATGCTACAATACAAAGAACAAAATATTTGTTCTATTCTATTCTAGTTGAGCAATGAAACAATCTATAGACCATAGTAATGCCGAATGGAATGGATCTAGTTTAGCATAAAGGCAAATGTGAGTCCCATGATATATCTGAAGAGGAATGAGTCTCATGTATTTGTAGTTGTTGAAACTTTTTCATAGTTAACTGCCTTAACTTCAGCTTTTGCTTCTCTGCCTTTTCCCTCACTGAGTATATTTTCTTTTGAGCCCTTGCTGAAGCCATTATTTGTTTCCTTTCAAGCACATTCTGCAATCACATATATAATATATAATCATTTATAATAAATAAACAATCACTCAAATCATGCTATTGCTACCTAATTCAAGGTTACATTACATGCCTGAATTTTATCCATGTGATCCATGGCTTTCCTGGTTTGGTTCAATTCCCAATCATTTATAGCTTCTTCCTTCTTTCTCAACCTATCAAAAGAATATTTGTCTTGTTAGTGTCTTCAATCAATATCATAGACAGATCCACAATTTTATTTAATGGTTTGAGTCTGACTGACCTGTGCATAAGTTGAAGATGCTTGGCTTTGTTACGTACATCTTCATTCAAGAATTCATCATAAGGTTTGGGATTGTTGATGAGTCTTGTGTGTTCATTGCTGCACTCTCCATGTCTTGTTAGTGGACTTTCTTCTCTAACTGAGGGTAATATGATGTTGTAAAGTTCATGTTCTTGAGCTGGTAGGAACATTCTCAAGTCTTGTTGTTGTTCTGGATTTCCATTTCGCCTTGTTTCTGATCAAATACAGAACCAGAAATTATTGATTATTTGACATGACTCATATATAATGCTATTGATGTGAAACCAACTAACCTGCTTCAAGATTTTCCTCAGTGTGATGATGATTGAAGGATTTACAAAACTTATTGGCATGTTCCAACCATTCATCAATATCAGAGAAGCAATTGTTTTCAATGCAGGTCATGCCTAATCTCTGATGACATATATACATTTTCAAGAACCAAGAAACGAAATAAATAACTAGTAAGTATCATAAAAGCATGCATGTTTCTTGAGCCAACAAATTGTACGTAACAACTCACCTGGTTTCTTGGAGTGGAGAAGTGAGTGGCATTGTCTGAGTATGAGGGAGGAGGAAGAGAATGGTAATTAGAAGAAGGAGATTCTTGCATCTTCTTATTATTGCCACGCTTTGTTTTCAATGTTCTTGTTAAACAACTAGAAGATGAACAAGAATATGAATCTGATTGGTTTGATGAAAGAAAATTATTTGACATGTTGTTGGAACTTGGAACTCAACTCAGTTGGCAATGCAACCTACTCATATATAGTACTAGACCCCGCAATTCTCTCAAACCTTCTCATTGTTTCTGATCTATAATTATTTTTCTATATAAATTTCAATATTTTATTCCTCAAATCGATTCATATGAAAAATAAAATGTCATAAAATACAAAAATTAGTCATTGTAACTAAAATATTGAACTCAAATGATTAACGATCTTCACCGAATTAGGAATTGTTCAGGAGCATCTCAGTTCAATTTTTGGGAATAACAATTCTTAGTCCTTAGTAAGACCTTACTCAAACAAGAATCCCCTTCTCCTCAGAGTCGAACAATTAACACAAAAATAAAATAAAATTAGAGGATGAAAATTTAAAGATAATTAAACAATTTTGGTTTTATCCGTGACTAACATAGCGTTTCGAAAAATCTAAAATTGCATGTTAAAATGTAAAACCGTCCAATTTTATGTTTTTTGGTGTGAATTTCATGTTTAATTGGTGGTAAAATCGGATTTGGGTGATATCAAAATTTAAATCAATTTTACCGTGAGTTTACTCGTGTAAAATCGGTTAAAATCATGTAAAACTGTTAACACAGGCTAACTTTTAACAACTTTAGAGATGGATGAAACTCATGTTTTTTGAATTTTTTTTTACATTTTTTTTGACTTGGTACGATAATTTATGTATTTCGATACAAATTTATGAACATGATGCTTTCATAAAATTATATTAGTATATATGTCATATACCTGTTTATTTTTATTTTTATGATTTGGGGGGATAATTCAATTTTTTTAGAGGAGTTGAGATAATTCATGTATTTTGATACAAGTTTATGAGCATGACATTTTAGATCATAAAAAATATTGACATATTTATAGCTTGGTCATCTGCTATGTTAGTTATTTTTGAAATGGTTATGTAAACTAAATGCAATGAGTAGTGGTATGAGATGAAGGAAAAACCTTTTAATCATATCCAATAAATTACCTATCTCAATAATATATAAATAGTTCCTGAAAAGTTGTTCACACTGCTATCCAAACTGATAATGTTTTTCAACCTCCCTATATCCCAAGGATTTTTTCCTAAGAATCTATTTCCATGAAGAACCTGAATTCGCAAGTTTATACAAGCTTTGAAGGAATAACACTTGTGAAGTTGTTATGCTAAAGCTTTAACACTTCCAACTTTGGTAACTAAAATATGAGAGATGAAATTTCATTTCACATTTTTTTAAGGAACAAACTATTCCTCTTAAATATTCATTCATTTCTCAGCCATTATCCCTTTTTTTTCTTTCTCTTTTTGGTTATTGATTGTAACTATTGCTGAAACATAATTCAGAATTGTGAAATGAATATTAAACACATAGAAATGCAACTAATTAACACTTGTTTTATATCCATAAATGGATATAAAAATATTGAACTTCCTGCATCTTCTACACAGCATGCTGAACTTGATTTGTGTGCTCCGGTTGATTATCTAATGGCATGTATTGGGCCATTATTGCCCTTATCTCATCATCCATATATCTCTGCAGTGCACACAATTATTTTATTTTAGTTTCAACAATTACAAATCTTAAACAAGTTAGGAATAAAACTGATTGCATAATTCTCATTTTGAATAAAGATCAAAAGATTAATTGAGAATGAATGATACCTGGATTCTGTACTTGTAGAATACATATCCTGCGGCACCGCACGTACTCAATATCAGTATAACCAGCCAGACAAATCCCCTACTAGACACTGAAGCGCTGTATTTACCTGCATTTTTTAACACATCACAAAGTGATTATTGTCTAAATATAGAAACTATTTTGTAGGGGTTACTTTGTTATGAACAACTTTTTAGTTGCTGTGCAAGTTATTCGTTTAGTTGTTAACGGGTTACTTGCTGAGCAAGTTACACAGTTCGTCAGTCACAGTTTTTCTGTTACTGATTGAAGTAGACAGTTGCAACTACTTTTGAAGTAGTTTAAATACGTTATGAACTGATGTACTCATTTATTGAGGTAATACACAATTCATCTCAAATTTCTCTAGTTTTCTCTCGGAGTTTTATTCCGTGATATTAACTTATTATACTACAAATTATTTCTTTTCAACTCACAGTGGCTGGCTATACAAGGAGTATCCAGATAGATAATTAGAGGTAAAAACAAAATATAGTTAGAAATCTCAAAAAACCACACTCACCAATACACATGTCACTTTCCCGCACATAGAATAAACCATTATTGCATCTGCATTCGTAACTCCCCCAGGTATTTTTGCAGTTGCACTCTGGGCACTGACATGCCAATTTCTCTTTGCATTCATCCACATCTTCAACATTATCAAAACAACAAGTAAATAAATTTCACTGGCATATATATTTGTCGCGCACTATACAATAGAATGGTTAAAACAAATTTAGTACCTTTACAGGAGCGAACTCCATCACCCCTGAATCCAGGTGGACACTTGCAACCTTTTGTACGGTCATCCTGCATTATCAATTCAGAAACAAAAGATATATAATCAAAATAATCTTGTATGTATGAAAGGATGCAGAGGAGAAAGGGACTACTTACGATACAAGCAGAGTAAGCCCTGCCACCTCGGGCTCCCTGCCAACACCCTCCATTGTTGACTGCACACCTCAATGGTCCGCTAGCTGTTCACAAAATCACAGATATGCAAAACTTTATTTATAGTTTCACCACGTATTTTGAAAGTATTAGTAGCTTGAAGGTGAAGTAACTTACCTTCACAGTGAGTATATCCATCACCAACAAACTTTACATTTTGTACAATAGGGCATTCACACACTCTTCCTCGAAAAGTGTCCTATTATTAAGAAAATTATCACTAATCACAACATGGATATTAAAATAGAGCAATTTGAAAATATTTAACAAAAATGTGTCAAACAGGATTGAGTTAGCCAAATACCCTGCATGCAGTAATGTTGGCAGCTTTGTCTTGCCAACAACCACCATTGTTTGTCAAACACTCATTTGTTTCCATGTCTGCAGATGTAATAATAATCAAAGGTTCAAGATATATCATTTCTTTTATCCAAAAGAATGTAACATTACCAAGTGAGCCAAAGGATGCTTGCAAAAGGAAAATAATTGAGAAGGTAGATAATATTTCATCTCCTAGGATATTTGATAATATAAGTTTCGGGACAAAAGAAGAATATAAAGGAAAGAAAATAAGGACCTGGAGTTAAACAAATAGATGGCTCAGTGGTCTCTTGGAAACTTGCACAGATTGCCTTGAGTACTGCTGCTTTTGACAGCTTGCCTAATACCAGTTCAAAACCAAATATGATATTATAACAATAGAGACAATTAAATAGTGATCAATCAAAGTTTTAAACTGTAGTGTCTAACTACAACTGCAGGTGCAATATTAATGTTTTAGATTCCGACAATCATATTCACAACTGCAATCGCGGCCACATCAATTGCATTAATGTACAATTTCAATATAAAACCTTTGAAGGCTGTCCCATACCTCTATACTGTCTGTTGTTTATAACGAGAGTGGGAAGTATAGTAACATCACCACGGCTACCCTGTCCAATCTAAAACCAAAGTAGAAGCAAAACACAATAACTATCACAAAACTATAGAAAAGTTTAATAAACATCACAAGTTTCCTTCTAGAAGACCAACCTGTGCATCCTGTTCAGCTTTAAGAACGGGATTTTCAGCATTCGCATTAGGATCCCCAATACAGTCCTTAACCTTATTCAAATTAACACCTACATCAAGTAAATCAGTTAAGATTGAACAACTATGTTATGTTTTGTTAAGAAACTCAGAAATAATCAGACACCACCAAAGAAAAAGGTCAAAGTGCGTGCAATAAATGAAAGATGAAAATATCCAGCCTACCAAGAGATTTAATAACTTGATCTGAGCATTCTTCAGTGTATTTACTTTCTCTCATTGGACATCGGATTGCAAAGTCAGTAACATAGTCCCACCATTGCCAAGGCTTACCACTTTCATTTGCAACTTTAAAGAAGCAAGATTGGCGCAAATTTTGAATAACAACATCTTTTCCATCATACCCTCTAGTGAAATCTTGCTCAGGATCAGGTGCACAGTATCTCCCATTATTAATGCACTGAGATTTACACTGTTGGCTTAAGATGAATGCTTCCGGACAATACCAAGTTATATAGTGAGGTGTAAACTGAGTGTAACCTTTTTGCTCAAGTAATTGAGCTGCTCCTTTAAAACTCTTCAAGAAATTAATTTCACTCTCACACTTTGGACCACACTCATCATTGCTACTTGTCCATAACTCATACTCAACTCTCTCATCAGGGTGTGGAAGTGCCTCTCTCCAATCGAGATTTACGTTCACCATTGCTCCACTTGAGAGAGCCTTCTTGATACTGTCGCCAACTGATTTGCTTATAAGTGCAGAAGGAATTGTAATCTTTTCAACATAATCGTCGTTAGTAGCACCATTCCCTTCTTCCGGAGTGTCCATTGTGATCAATGGTTCTACCCTGTCATCTGCAACAAGAATAGCTGCTGCTCCACCAATCTGAGCATTCCATGCCTTTAAAGTGAAATAACAATCTACCAACATTGCAAAAATGATGTTTTAAACACTTGAGCCTTTCTATTTGGATGTTTCTAGCATATAGTAGATGATATATATCATCATTGTGTGAACAATCACCACACAATAAATAAAAAAGTGATGAACAAAAGCTACCAAGATTTGACTTGTTGCATCACATTCATCATTACATCAATACATAACCATTACTAAAGTAAATAGAACAAAAGAAAAAATTGCAATACAAGTTTTACAAACATGTTACTAAACACCGTCTTTCCAACCCTCTCTTTGACCAGATGAAATTTATGTGAATTCACTCAATCATATGAAACCAGTCTCCTATTTAGTGAACCAATTCCCATAGTGGTAATACATAAATTGTGTGAATGTGTTGTTAGTACTTCTTCAAAAGAAAATATTCAAAATATCCATAACTAAAACACACCATGAAACTATATGTCAAATCACACACATACATGATACCTTGCTGACAAAGTAACTAAGTATAAGTTTACCAACTTAATGTTTTAGAAACAAACAAACTATAAATAAATCCCAAATATTTAACATAACTTTTATTTTAGTTTTGATTCATTGGCATTTATCGATTAAGAAAAGTGAGGAGTTTGAAAGGGTAACTAACCTCCCCGATCAACAAGAACAAATGTAGGGAAGCTTCCTGGCTTGGAATTCAAGGAAGAATCTGCATCACTAAATTTGGTGCAACCATTCTTATTAAGCCTTGGATACACAACTGTTCCAATCATTGTTCCTCCATATTTTGGTACCCCAAAATTTCCAATTGCACATTCATATATACCTCTCAACGATTTTGGAGAAGTTATTTTCAAATTGTTTTTTTCTACCACAAATCTTCCCATACATGACCCACAAAGGTAAATCCAAACACACCATAAAAAACTTAGCCTTGTCCTCATTTTCATGCTAAAAAACTATTCTATAAAGATCTTAAAATATCAAAACTAAAATTGAAATAGCATTGAATCACTAATAAGCTTGCTTAGTATAATGTGATGTAATGCAGGTTGATGAAGAAAATCCAGAATAGGAAAATGAAAAAGAATGGAATTTTTTTGTGGTTGATACAAATTAGATTTGGAAGAAGAGAAAGAGAAACTAAAACCAAATGGCGAAAGAAATGGGCAACAATGTTGTCTTTCTATTATTATGAAATGATAACTAACTTTATGGTTTCAACAATTTTGTATTTTTTCAATAGAGATATCAGAATTTTAAAATATGTCGCAAATACACTTTGACATTTCTATAAGTTGTAAAAGTATTTTTTTCAATTTAAAGCTGCTTACAAATGTAGTATTTTACATTTATTTATGAGTTTTTTTTTTTGACAAAATTTATTTATGAGTTTTATTGTTGAATAATTACCCGTGTTAATTTACGCACTTAAATTATACTTCATCCGTTCCACAATAAGTGTGTGAAATAAACAAAAGAGTCACTTATTGTGGGACGGAAGAAATCATAATTTTTATTGGGCACCGGAAAGTATTTAGGTATGCCGTCCATGATAGGTCGTGATAGAATAGCCACTTTTGCTTATATTAAGGATCGTGTGTGGCAAAGAATTAATTCTTGGAGTAGTAAGTGTCTCTCTAAAGCAGGTCGGGAAGTTATGATAAAGTCAGTTCTCCAAGCCATTCCTTCCTACGTCATGAGTCTCTTCCACTTACCAACTACGTTGATTACTACCATCGAAAGAATGATGAACTCGTTTTGGTGGGGGTCATGGTAGAACTTCGCATAGAGGTATCAATTGGTTGAGCTGGGAAAAGCTTTCGATGCACAAGAATAATGGTGGTCTTGGTTTCAAGGACTTATCTGCCTTTAATCTTGCGATGCTAGGAAAGCAAGGATGGAAATTTCTTACTGATTCTCAATCACTTGTTTCTCGCATATTTAAGGCTCGATACTTTCCGAATAATTCCTATCTCACTGCTTCCATAGGTCACAATTCGAGTTACGTGTGGCGTAGCATTTTGCGTGCCCGATTTATTATGCGTGGTGGGGCTCGTTGGAGTATTGGTTCGTTGGAGTATTGGTTCTGGTATGACAATTCCAATTCTCAGTGCACCCTGGATGTCTAACGGTGAGTTTATTGATGGTAATATAGCGGGAGGCTACCATATTCGTAATTTTAAAGTTAACAGTTTACTAGTTGAGAATGGTAAGGCTTGGAATGTGCCTCTTATCAGGCAAGTGTTTAACAACGACATTGTTGAAGCCATTTTGAATACGCCTTTGTATGAACAGGTTCAGAATGATCGTCTTATTTGGAAAGTGGAAAGGAACATTTTTATTCGGTACGTAGCGCTTATCGTCTTTGTGTTGAAGAGCTGGTTGATGTTTCCCACCTCCATCGTCCGGGTAATTGGCGAGATATTTGGCGCCTTAAGATCCCACCGAAGGTTAAACACTTAGTTTGGCGCATGTGTAGGTGATGTTTTCCCACTAGAGTTCGGTTGCAAGACAAAGGAGTTTCGTGTCCGACGAATTGTGCTAGTTGTAGTTATGAGTATGAGGATCTCAACCACCTTATGTTCGAGTGTCCGCTTGCTATTCAAGTTTGGATGTCAGTTGGTATGTGGCAGGATGTGCAAAATGCGGCCATGAGACTCTGCTGTCAACACTGTTTTCTATTTACTCTAAAACTCGTCTATGGATATTCAACAGCGTTTTGCTGCTATTTGTTGGAGTTTATGGAAGCATCGAAATCTCAAAATTTGGGAAGAAGTTACGGAGAATAGCGCGCAGGTTGTCGACATAGCTCGATGATTATTGGATGATTGGCATGAGGCCAATTTACCAAGGTCAGCTGACATGGAGCAGACGGGCAATTTGCAGCTGCATTCTGGTACGTCTGTGCAACATTCTACCATGTTTGTGCAGCTGGCTGTGCAGAAGCAAAGCCCACATATAGGTCCTGCTATCCTGCAGTGGCAGCCTCCAAGTAATGGCAGGTTCAAATGCAACGTAGACGTGGCCTTTTTGGATCATTTTCAGCGGACAGGTATAGGAGTTTGTGTTTGAGATGACGCGGGAACCTTTGTGCTGGCTAAGGTGCAGCAGTTTGATCATATTTACCCACAGTAGGTGAAGCTTTGGGCCTTTATCATGCTATCCAATGGATGAAAGATATGCATTTTGATAATATCAATTTTGAGTTTGATTCCAAAATCACAAGAGATGCGTTCCATTCCTGCAAGACGGATGTTTCAGAATTTGGTAGTATTATTGGTGCGTGTCGAGATTTGTTCTCCTCTTCTTTTACAAACTCTAGGGTCGAGTTTACCCGGCGACAAGCAAATGTGGCGGCTCATGCCTTAGCGAGAGAAGCCACTTCCTTAGCCAGTCCCAATATTTATTATGATATCCCTCTTTGTATTGAAACTATTATTATTAATAAAATGCTATAAGCATCTTTTATTAAAAAAAAAAAACTTTTTCTAATTACGCACATACGCATAAAAAATAGTACTCTATCCGATTGAAAATGAGTGTCATTTAAGGTTCTTACACGTTAAAAAGTGCAACAATATATACCGTATTGTCCAAAGTCATACACATTTACTAAAATAGTCTTATCAACTATTGATGCATTTCTCATCATTATTTTCAGCGAGAAATGTTAACGAGTGCTCCTGGGGCACTCTTTAAAACCTTTAGAAGGTAATTTTTGTTAAAAATTAATGTAATCAATGCATTGAAAATTGAAATTTTTGACTTTTTTCATGAAATAATTTCTTCTTTTATAATGCTTAAAGAGTGCTCGGCACTCGCTAACAAAAAAAACCCTTATTTAAATTATAAATTAAATTTGTGTAGAATATGATGCTTTAAAAGTAACGCGCAATAATTAGGGGATACTATTGAAAAAAAGAAATTAATAGTACTATATTGAAAAGTGTGAATCACATTTATTATAAAGAATTACTATTTTTTCTTCTAAAGTAACACTCATTTCAAATGTAGGGAGTATTTATTTATTTATTTTTAAATAGATTGGACAGACACGTTGAATTAATTGGACAGTGAACTAACTATGATGCAGTAATATATGTCCATTACATGCAATGAAACCATAACCGAAGAAACAAAACACTTGATTAACTTGAAAATGTGTTGTGTATACATGTGAATAATATTTATCTGGAGGCAGGGTCATTCCTCCCAAAGCAATTGAAGACGGGGTAAAAGGAAACCACAAAAAACAAAAAAGAGAGCAACATACATTCATGAATATGAAGATGATGATTAACATTACGATAGCTTAGTTGTTGGATAAAATAGAACTAAGGTGCATGCAGCTATCATAATTTGTTATACAGAACAAAACACAGATAGATGGATAACTTCAAACACGATTACTTATACCATACCATCCTAATGAAGACAAACATATTTCAAAAGCACAAATTGGTACTACAACCATAAGTTTACTCAAGAATATGATTGAAAGTAAGCCACATGGTTTAAGGGAGTCTACTATCTGGTCTAACTTGATGCAGACCTTAAATAGAAAAGTAGTGAACGTAAAAGATAAACACTGATAAACATATATGCTTTTGGTATTATTGAATTATAAATGCAAATGTAGATGGGAACACACTCCCAATCCACCATAGGGCTGAGCTCCACACAGAAATTACAATTCTCTGCCTAACAAAACAAGCAAATTTCTGCATACCTTCTCCACTCCTAAGCAAATGAAGTTATTTAAAATAGAATTTGAATCTTAGCACAAGGAGGGCCAAGCTTCAGACACAAGAGTCAAAATTATACAACTAGTAAAACAGAACATACTCCAAATGGTACAAACAACCCCTCATATCAACAAGTAGTTTTTAGCTGTGACAGCAAAGATACCATAACAGCAACGGCTCAACAGCGTGACAATGGAGGCAGTTAGTTAGAATACACTTGCAGAAAATTAGAGCTGTCCGGCGACTATCTAAGGGCAATCAGCCAACTATATTACCTCCATACCTACCCATAATCACTCACAAACTCTCCGGCAACATCATCCAAGTTAAACAGCAAGTATTTCCATAACATTAACTATACTTTACTTAAAACTGTAATTTTATAACTCATTGTTAATTGCAGATAAGGCCTGCAGAAAATATGGTATGAAAATCTCAAAACAAAAGGGCATGAAAATCGAACGGCATACAAATAAAGGATTATAGTCATCTAAAACTAAGCTGGGGGATGATTCTATCACAACAGTTAAAATGCTTTAGACAACTGTTCTTACGTGGTGGTGGTGGTACATATCATCTGCAATTATGATTTTGATCAAATGACACCTGCCTCTCTGTTTCCTCATTACTAACTGACATATTCCGCATACAAAACCATTTGTATATATGATATTTACAGACTTCTTGTAAAAGATGACGTCATATGAAACACTACTATACAAGTCTGAGCGACATTATTCTCGTTTATCTTCCTCAATATCATCTCCAAATGTAAGATCGGTGGCACTAGAACCTATTCTTTCCTTCCGCTCAAGCTTGGATGCCACATCTCCAGTCATCTTTGCTACACTGCTTGTTAGAGAGATACCCTCCTCGTCAAAGTCATCTGTTCCCTCTAGGTATGCATATCTAGAAATAAAATATACAAATGCAATCAGTCTTTAGACGTAGACACCAGCAAAAACAAAAAAAGTGGGATATAACATTTAGTCCCCGTGAATCAGGAGAATTAGAGAGAAAGTGAAATGAATAAAATGGAGGTAAAAACAGATTATTATTGAGTTACTAATGCAACTTCTCAGGAGTCCTGAGTTTTTCCATGCCACTTTTGGGTTAAATTGGCAATAAATACCTATTCTAAATCTTCTCAAGATTTCACCATAAGGCTAGAGACTAGTATAACAACAATCAAAGATTTTTCATCACTTTCATTGATCAAATGACCTAAAATTCTTCACAAACGATATGTGTATAAGCAGAGAAATTTTGTAAACGGTATCTCTTACTCATAAAGCTTAACCTGTCTCGCTAAATTTGACCTAATTTTTCCCTCCACAATATTGCATTTAAAGTTTATCTAAAGTCAAATTATCTTCCTAATGTTATGCGCCTATCATAATCTGCTCACAATTTACGTGCTATTTTTTTTGGAAAGGAATAATCACCTACTTTGATCGCAATTTAGGTGCTATTTTTTTGGAAAGGAGTAACCGCGTCCCTTCTCACTCTACTGGCAATTTAAGCCTTCCTACTCTCATGGCAATTTACGTGCTGTTTTTTTGGAAATGAATAACCAGTTGCTAACATTTTCATTCTTTTTTTCATTTTCAATGGCAAGGTTTTCTTCTTTTTAGTTTGTTTTTAGTTCCTTCATACGTTTTGGTGTTTTGGTTTTCTACTTCTATCAACTTCTAATCTGTAATTTTTATGGTTGTATAGTGTACAATATTGGTGGCCGTGTGGTTTGTTTGTCATACCTCTCTATATATCTCATATTATTTGTCTTAGCTACATTATTTGTATTTACATGGATTGGTTTATTTATTTTTTGTGTTTTCTTTTGTGATTCATGTGGAACTGATCACAATATGATGCACTAAACTTTTTTTGGCAATTCTTTATGGAGGATTCTTATATACAAGTTTGTTAATCCTAAAATAGAAGTTTGAATCAATTTCTCTTTCATTCCAATGATCTGAACGTCTCTTTCATTCCCGCTAGAAAAACACATTGTGGTACTTTAATCTCAAGGTAATTTTCTGCGTAACAGTAAGAATTGATCCATTCCTCAACTTCTCCCTTCGATCTGCTCAAAATTTCTTCAGCTGACAGTAAGAATTGTTCCATTTCTCCTTTAATGCATCAAATCTCACCTATCATTTGTGTATTCTTCTCTTCTTCTCAAAAGTTTGATTTCAGTCCTTTTTTACTCTAGGTTACAAGCAAAAAATTGAAGGCAAGTGAGAGGAGGAACATAACTCAGGTTCCTTTTATTATGAATATTATAGTTTCATTGCATGGAATCATTTTTGTCCGTTTATGGTACATATGTTTATATTGCTTTGTGTAGATCTTTTTTGCTTTCAATTGATTTTTTCTCCTTAGTATACTTACTTTAGGACATCACTAATTTCATGCTTTGGTAAATTATAGGAGCCTTTTGTTTTTTCATAGGTCAGATCGTATCAAAGCTTTCATTTTCTCCTGCTTTTGTTTAGCTCTGCCACATTCTATAAGGGTAATCTGAATTATTTATTAGTGTCTGAAACTCTGAATAAATTTGTTATTAAGATTTTTCATGATGGTGCCATAATGCTTACAGAACAATTGTAGATGCTTTTTAAATGTTCATATTCATAATGACAAATTCATGTGGCTGTTTGCTAGAGATAATATTCCAAACGTCCCTGCTATAAAGTTGGTCCTGATTTTAAGTTTTGGAATTTTCGTGTCTCTTTTTGAAGATTTTTATTGGTAGCACTATCTTATAAAGTTTGTCCTACACCAAATTCAAAATAGTCACACACACACACACACACACACACACATATATATATATATATATATATATATATATAGTTTATTTACTTCCTTTTTAAGTGATATGTTAATATTGTTTCTTTTTATCTCTAATCTCAGACCTCGCGCCAACATAAGGAACATAAGTGTGAAGGTATCACAAGCTTCTTGAAGGAAAAATGCCGACTACAAGGATATGATTGTACATGAGGACACATTGTTTGACAGAGACACTTCATATTGGATAGGTGTGGGAGACTGTTTACAGAGCAATGAATATGTCTTTTGGGAAATAAAGGAAGGACATTGGTTACATCGTGAGATTATACATACTTGATGATAGGAACAAAATGATATGTTTAGAGATGGATCAAATAATAGAAGATTGTAATAAAAAAGTAATAAAAGATTGGTTGTAAATTTGTTGTGCTCTAAGTTATATTATTAAGTTATGGTGATCTTTGATGTATAATGAACAAATAATGTATTTGTTGGTTTTATTTATACCGCTTTCCATTTTCGTTTATATATATGTGTGTGTTTCATTCATATATACAACAATCAACTAAATACCAATGTTACGTCGAATGTGGTTTATAAAGAAGTTTTCTGTAATATGTAGTATTTCGTTGTGTAATATTATTTTTTCTGACATATGGTCATTTTGAAGGTATTTGCAAAGTATCGAACTTTTTTTTGTGTTAAACGACTTATGCCCTTTCAATATTATATTACGTTATATTCGCAAAGTAGATGTTTCATTATAACATAAACTATGCCATTGCAATCTTATATTATTTTATACTTCATTGTCAATTATTACTATCGATATGACCCGTGCTACGCATGGGTCGATGGTCTAGTTTGTAGACAATTGGACTCAAAAGTAGCACGATGGGTTCATCTATCTAGAAAATAAGGCATTTGGTCAAAATGAGTTATGTATTACTCCCTGCTTTTCTAGTAATAAACCTATTGTTGATCATTAAATACAATAGAAACCCATCATGGCATGAGGTAGCAGTGTGCAAGAAGTAACAATAATTGCCTTGGCAAGAAAGGTATAAAGATATCAAATGGAAACTAGCATTTTTATCTAAAAGTTAAAAGAAACCTATCCTAGTTCATCTAAGAGTTTACAAAACTAGTTCATCTAAAAGTTTACAAAACAAACAAGACCAATAACCACCAAAGTGTGCAGTATAAATTGCAAGTTCGCAACGAAATGATGAAAAAAATACATTAGCACAAGGTAGATCCAAAACATCATTTTCTGTTACAATTTACAACAACTAACATAACTATCAATGGATGGACATTCCAAATAAGTTTCATACATGATTAGCATAAAACAGACATGTAACCCTCTTAATAACACCATTCATGAAGACCACATAAAGGACATACCTAGTAGGGTTACGAGAAGGAGCCCAAAGAACACATATCACCAGCAATAGAGTATATGAAAGCAGGCACCAGAAAGTGGGAATAATCCAAGCAATTTGCCACAGCTCGCTTAAAGGATCAGTTGCATTGAAGTACAGCTGGTTGATCACAGTAACAAATTATTGTTAGCAATATTATCTCAAATTTATTTTAGTTTTTTTGAAAAAAAATGCTTAAATGAAAATCAGAAAATGCTTGGATGCTTCCCGGGGGAGAGCACATATGATTTGCATCTCTAAAATTGTTTGTAAGAATTACCTCAAAGCCAATCCATGCAATGGACAGTAGCACAGACACTGCAAGGGTATTTGTAAATTTTCGGTAGATCTCCAGTTTAGCCAAGTTTCTCCTTGTCTACATCCAAATAAACAACAAATAGAAAATAAGAATATGCAGAAATGATAAGCCTAACTCACATATCATCTACAAGGTCACAAAAAGGCCATATTCCACATCTAAAGAAACCACAAACAGGGGTTGGAACCCATCTAAACACAAGATTACGTAAGAGACCATATGTGTAAATCAGTTGATATCTAATGAAAAACACATAACCCAATAGAGATTAGAGGCAGTGGTTATTATTTACTACATCCATAAAAGTTAGATAATTGCCTGTAGTTTCTCCAAGGTTTTAGACAAGGAAGAGAAGATCCATAGAATGAAGCATGAGTCAAGGCAAACAACAGGTAGCACCAACAGCAGTTTAGATTTCCCAGAAAAGTCATTGATGTTTCCCAAATGCTCAAAAAGCTCAAACACTTCACATGCAACAAAATACAGCCCACCAAGAATTGTAACTCTAGACACAACACCCTCGACGAGAGTTGGCCTAACAACACCATATCCCATAGACACAACCAACAAAAGCAACCTGGAAAGTGTCTTCTTAACAGAAGTAAAAGTAACAGCCCATATAGTAATTCCCATAGGCCTACTACCAGTAGCATTAAAATTAGCATACTCAAAATACCAAAATGCCATCTCAACCATTCCAAGCGCAATAACAGCAGTAATATGATAATGAAGATGGACATGAACAACATCATTTTCTTTCCAAAAGTGAAGAAATCTCAAAAACCATGCCAAACCAAGTAAAAGATAAGCCAAAGACATAAAAGCATAAAGGGTGATGAAAGGTTGCATTTTTCCAGGAAGATAACCATTAGGGTTTCTCCAAACAGTTCTACCAGTAACAGTAGTGCCTTCTAGATTAGGATCACAGAATATAAAATACAAATAATACATCCCAGTAGCATTAATTTGAACAGTTTGAGGATCCATGTGAACAATTTGACTAGTACCTTGAAAAAAAGTTTTGACCCTTTTGGGAAAGTAAGGATTTTTAGGGTTGTTATGAATGATGACTTCACCAAGATTACAATTTTGGGTTTTAGAGAGAAATGGATCACAGCAGATTAAATCAGATTTGGGATTGAAATAGAAACCACCGATACGGTTACGGTCTTTGACTTCAAGGATGATTGATTCGATGAGACCAGTGTTCTGCTGCATTTGGCCGTGGATGATGGCGGAGTGTTCGGGGCGAGTGAAGGAGATGGATTCGAAGCGGATGAAGGAAGAGGAGAAGAGAGCTTCAGCACCGGCATGGAAGAAGAAAGCATTGGAACGGTGAGTGAAGGGTTGTTTGGAGTAGTAATGGATTGAAGCGTTAACATTGTTTGGTAGAAGAAGAAGAAGAAGAAACAATAACAAGTTGATGATGATCATTGTGATTAACGAACAACGAGTAGTAAGTAAGTGATGGATTGGATTATAAAGCAGAGTTAGCGTTTACTTGAGAGTTGGTGTGATTCATCATCATCTGATCGTGCCACTGCCTGCCACCTTAGCAACCATTTTCCTTTTCAGTTCAACATTAGTTAGTTACCATTTCCTGCCGTAAGAGCATGGTGCTGTAATCAATGACAATCATCTGATCATAATCTGAGATGAACGGTTTAGATCGAAAACTGCTGTTGTAATTACAGCAGCAAAACCTGGTTCGTTAACACAAGACTCCTGAATCAATTTCAATCATTTACCAACATTAGTAAAAAAAGAAAAAATTAAACTAACCCAGGGTTGATCTTTAGATTCTTTAATGTCTTGGGTAAAACAATAAAACGATACCATTTTAATTATTTCAATATTTTTTCTCTTTTATTTTAAAATATTCATTTATGATCAAAGTTCTCTAAAAAAAATATATCTTGAACAAAATTAATCAAAGCAAAATATAACTATATAATTGTGTCACCTTGTAATGCCTTATCAATTGTCACCTTGGTTCAACCAAATTCAAACAATCATATCCACATATCTCAATCTCTTCTTTCCAACCATATTGTTTCTCTCCTCCACCCTTCATTCTCTCCGGATCTATCTCATCTTCCTTCTTCCTCTTCCTCTTATTCTTCTTCATTCTCTCTTCAATTTAATGCATGGTTGCTGTAACAGATATCTCTTTTCCAACCATTCTTTGTCTTCTCCTTTCCTTCATTCACATAAATTTTCATATCAGCAAACGGCTTTATTTTCTCCTCCTCTTAGTTGCAACAAACTTCTGATGCGACATCACCTTTGAATGGGAGTGTTGCGATTAGGGACGACGAATATGGCACATCCTGTCACGGCGGAGAAGTCCGAAGGTGGAAACAGTTTCGTGGCAGATGGAAACGATGAGGATGAAGATGAGAAGATATCCTTGCTAGGTTTAGTTTTGAATGTTTATTATTAGTATTAGTATTTAGTATTAGTTATTAGAAATGAAATAAGAACCTTGCTTAAGATGTTTTCTTATTTTAATTTTTAGGTTGAAGATTTTTGTGGATTTGCTGCAAAATCTGGTGGATATTGATTTTACATTCCAAGAGTTGAAGGTGATTGATGATCTTTTTTTGCTTTGAAATAGTTTTTTCAACTTTTCATGTTTGTGTCAATTGTTATTTTTACTTTGTTTTGTTTTGATGATAATTTGTTTTTAATTTGTGTTAGAAACTGACATAGGGAGGAACATGAATCAGTTAAGTAAACATCCATCTAGTGATGTTCTCCGATTATTGAAGATACTATTGTTATGTCCAAGAAGTAGAAATAAATTATAGATGAATGAGTGAAGCTGAATCCACAAGTAGGCAAAAACACTCTCATGGATAATCTTTATATTTTGAGTAGTATTTGTCAGAGAAATATTTTATTCTATTTACTTTTTAATTTTGGAAAATTGTAGCAATTAAGCTTTGATTTTGAGTTGCTAATGTTGTATCTTATTTGTTTTTGTAGATTCCTTATTTTGTGTAATCTCCAAATGTACATAAGTAAGTTTTGATTTCATTCCTTACAACATTTTGATTTTCATTGCATCCATCATAAAATGGTACGTGGTTATTAATTCCCTTTTATTTGGTTTTCGGAATTCATTAAATGAGTTATCATTAATGTCAATGGATTTGATAGATCATGACTTATTATTCTATGGTTTTTGTTTATGGTTGAATTCAATTTTATGGCTTCTTACTCTTATGGTTTTTGTTTCATTTTTGAGTTTCTAGCCAGAGGAATTCGATTTGAGCTAATGTAAAAAATTGGTAGTTTACGAGATATGATTTTGTATTTATGGTTTGGTAATTTGGTGTTGTAATTTGTAACATTTTCTTTAGGATTTTGTGTTTGGTCATTGGTGTGGATGTGATTATGATATTGAATTTGTGTTTGGTGTAGCTGAGGCAGAGAGGTGGTTGGTGCGGATGTGATTACGACATTGAATTTGTGTTTGGTGTAGCTGAGGCAGAGAGGTGGTTGGTGCAATCCTCACAGTTTTCTTCAACGAGTTGTGTTGGACAATCATTGCAAGGAATGCAACAAGACATTGGGATGATTGGGTTGTCCAATCTAGCCTCTTTTGAACATGATGAGTTTTCTTAAGCCTTGGGTGTTTTTTGTTAATTACTTTTAATTTATCATGATGAGTTTTGCCTTGCTTTTTGGCTATGCACTGACCTTATTCAATCAACATTACCTGAAGTTTTTGAATTTCCAGTGTTTAGATATCCTGCTACAATGATGACTTCAACTTCTTCTCTTGTGAGCATGGTAAGTCCTCAATCTGCACCAACAAGGATGCTAACAGCAAACTCCCAAAGTTACGACATAGAGTATGTGTGTGGACTCAAATATTAGGTGAGAGTAAATCCAAGATGGTATTAGTGATTTTGTGTTGAGGTGCTAGGTCTGATGAAGTGGAGTAACATTAAGCTTTATTTTGATTACAAGATGGTTGTAAAATGTAAAAATGGTCCATAAAGACAAGATTGGTATTTGAATTGGTCCAAGTTCTCTTTAGAATTTAGATAAACAGATGTAGTGAAATTGGCAATTTAGAATTTGATGAATCAGTTCTCAATATATATTTGTTGTTGTTTTGCCCTTGATTTTACTAAGAAACCATGTCATGTACGTGTGGATTTAACAGAATATTTTGAAAGAAAAAAAAAGTTCTTGCCAAAATTTCTCCCTTCATTTGTTATGATATGATTTATTCTCTTTGTTTTTACTTTTTATTTTATTTTTTTGGATTTTTTTGTGTATAGTTAACTCACATGTTCTTTTTATTTTACCTATTTTTGTTGAAGTGGTGCTTCATGTCATGCCTATTCGTCCACACCAGGTTTGTTTTTCTTAATAACCATTATCTTTCATGATTGTTCGCGATTGTTTTTCTTTTGTGTTAAAGCATTCTTTTGGACTTCTCAATCCTATTTTCTCTTTGTTTTTCCAATTTTTACAGTTTCACTTTCACTAATTTCAGAGTTACATTACAAGACCTATCATAAAGAATAATATTTTTTTTGAGAGGATATCATAAAGAGTAATGATAGTCCGGAAATGATACAAGGTTTTAAAGCTTAACATCAATCAAAGAAACTTTTACTTGGGCTAGGCCTAATACTTCTATGCAGGGATCATGTGTATTTATTTTTTATTTTTAGCTGAGCGATTATTATAACAGTAGATCAAAACACCAATCCTAGCATTATTCCTCATGAACATTATTCATTGTATATCACATCAACATTTCCATTACTATTAAAAAAATGTAGTTGCCTTTGCAATGAGGGAGACTAATGAGTTTCACAAAGGAATGGTTTGGAAAATTCTGGTTGCAGGTTTTAGGCAATCCAACATACTTATTTCTCTATATTTCATACTAAAACAATTAATGATTCAATGTTAGATTAAATATGTAGTTAACAGTTTCTCTCCTAAAACAAACTTTTAATTTTGCCAATGTTTGCTTTATTTCTTAATTATATTGTCAATTGTTCTTTTCTTGGTTAATTGTTTCACCTGTTCAATTTTGCTTTTCACATTTTCAAAGATATTCATCAAATTTATATCATCCTCTTCATTTTTGCAGTTAGAAACTATCATCATTTTATTACAGCAAAGGATATAGATTCTCCAAATGGCATAGTTTTCGGTATGGCATCTTGATTCCTTTATATATGGGTGTTCCACGAATTTCTTTGCTTCAGAATCTATAAGTTTTCTTAGCATTGATTTCTTTTTCTATTTTCAAATGAATCCTTTTAGGCTGGACTTCACTGTTGTTTTTATTTGCTTTCTCAATTGATATTAGTCTCGCACATGAAGTTGAATCAAGCTCCAACATTTATTTTTCTTTTTCATTCACTTTTGTCTTCCACATTTGATTTCATTTCTAACGGATAATGCTAATTTTTTCCGCAGTGAATGAGGAGAAGGGAGTTTAAAATTACACATTTGTTGAATATGTTGTTTAGTTTCATCCGCGGTGCAAATGTTGACAAATATGCAATGTGAGTTCTATAAAAGTGTTATCTTTATACTCAAATCCTTCAAATAAAGCCATGTTATTTTTTATTGCTATGAGTTTTCATTAGTATGTTAACCTTATTCCAGGTTTCATCCATCGGTGAATAGATGTTATTTCTCTTCACATGAAGTGGAGAACAAAGCCTCACAAGAGGGACTTGAAGAATTTCAAACCACCTGAGTTTATGACTTGCCTAAAATAGAAGAATTATTATGATAACATTCAGCCTTAATTGATCCTAATTATAGAGTAGTGTAACTTATCTCACTGACTTTTCCATTGATTAGCTTAGGCATGATCTATTCAATTTTTAATGGCCGATAAGTCTTAGTTTTACCTTGCTTAACTATTATTATTTGATCATGTTAAAGTATCCACAGTGGTGAGTGATATTTATTGGTACTAATAAAGAAGGATCTTCTCTGAATGTTTACAGCCTTTAGTTCACATGCAAATTTTAATATGTTGCAAGTTTTATTATACAGTAAAAAACTATCACTAAACACTCATTGTTTGAAAATTAAAATCATGGTTTAATGTTTTATGAGATCTTTTGAGACGGACCTTTTTGGAATTTCATGCCAGACCCACTATATTGAACTTGGCCCGGTCCAAATTGATTTTTGGATTGTTTTTTTGTTTCTTTCCCACACCTTCATTTGATGATGTTGTTTCATGTTTTTCTTGCGTAATCTATCCACAAAAGCTACCAGTTTTATTATTTTTCATTGGATAAACGAAGGACGTGGGCCGCGAAATACAAAGAGGATAAAACACTCAGGTCGATACTATATTAAATCTCTGTATGAATTTATGTGATTTTGTCAATTTATGGTGTAGCCAATTTACAGCGTTGATATTATTAATCTTTTTGTTAGAAAATTGATTATTATTATTTTTTTTTTCCCGTATTATTTGATATACATTTTTAAAATCAAATTCAATAACCCGTTCAACGCCCGGGCTTAATACTAGTTCGTTACATTTCAGTAGTAACAAGGTGCGTAGCAATTATACAAGACCATTAAAGTAGACATAGCAATACACAAAAAAAAAAGACTTAACATAACATCAATAATTAAAGCCACTAACCTTGTTACGTCTTCACTTTGTGATTTTTCATCTTCCCTTAAATAATGATGAAAGTTTCTATTCCTTCAAGAGTGCATCTGAAGTGCTAAAAGTTTATTTTCCACTATTTTTACATTGAAGAAAACCCCAATTATCATAAATTCAATCTTGATCATCAAAACTTCAACAAATGCAACATTTTCATCATAATACCACCATTTTTCATATTCTTTTGTTTTATCCTATTTATTGGAAATCAAACATGAAGTAGTCAAATACTCTTAAAACATAAATAAAACTACTAATTTATTGAATAAACATTTTATCCGGCGTCAAATATGTCGAGCTTGTAGTTTAACCACTTTGTCACGAACTCAAACCCAACTATCATTAGCCAAAGGCAATTTAAAATAAAAATATCAACAAACACCTATTTTCTTCATAAAAAATGATAGTTAATTTATAAAAAATTTAAGCGAGAGTACCGGTACACCTTAATTTGCGGATGTACCGTAGAAGCTCCCTGTATATATATAAATATATATATATAGATATATATATATATATATATATATATATATTACATTAATGTATCATATGCCAAATGCACTTGAAACTTAGACTCTCGGAACTTCATTTGAATCATTGCTTTAGTCTTTAACTTTTTAACAAATTGAATGCACAAAATTCTATGAAATATTTTTTATTTTGAGTTTTTTAACATGTATTTTAAGGGTATAAGTTAACATTAATCGTTGAAGGAAAAAAATGCAATTTGCAGGTTGGATTCGAGTAATTTTTGTGTTGTCACAAATGATTAGACACAATATTTGATCACAAAAAAAAATATATCACTTAATAAATTTAATTTTTTTTACTTCATTGAAGGGATGGTTTTGAGTTTATTTTTACCCAAAATCACTCATATTCATCTTTTGTTTTTATATAGTTGTTAAGAATAATTTTTTTAATTTAAAATCCTTAAAATATATTTCGGATTACACTCGTTGGCAAGGCAATTATGTCTTTATCTATATTTTTATTTGTTCAAATAAAATGTCTAAACTCTTGTGTTGGATTCTCGGAAGTCGGAACCCATCCATCCACACGTCTTTAGATTGTCCACCAAATCAAATTTTCAACTAGCAAATAGTATTGGGTTGGTGATGCATCGCTTTAAATTTATGTTAGCATTTCTTATTTTAATTTTAATTTGTTTACAAAGGATCTTATTTTAATTTTTAAATTGACACACCATCAACTCTTTCTTTCACTTTCTTTAGTAAGAAAATTTAGGGTGAAAAGATGATGTTCCAATCCAATGTAGAGAAAGTACACCAAAAAAAAATCCAATGTAGAGAATATTTTTTTCATTCATTTTTTTTATTATAGTATATTATTTGAACAATAACTTTGAGGCAAGTTATCAGACAAGCAAAGATTTATAAAACAACAATGTGAGTATTGAGTCATAGACCAAAGCAAATAAAAAGTGATTAAAAAAGTTAAAATAATTCACATAGGTTTTCCATTAAATTGTCAAAAATGGTTGTCTATATTTCATTTTTCTTATTATGTCTTTTCATTACATAATTAATTAATATGTTATGTCACTATGCAAGTATATTTTTACACCACCAAAAAAGAAATATGCATATGTTTCGGTGAAAATCCAGTATATATCCGCGTGACAAAATTAAATATGAATGACTTGTGGAAGGCTAGTTTGGTGTTGTCTCCCTTAATTCATTTTAGGAAAATGCTTAACTTCCCGAAAAAACATATAGCGCATCTAACACATGCGCATTCGTGAATCTTCCCGAGCCATTTGTTCATTTTATTATTCTCTTCTCTTGTACAATATGGAAATCAAAATTTATCTACTTGATAACTTTGTAGCAATATATCCTTTCAGAAGAATATATAAAAATGAACGTAGAAACTAAATTAATAAATAAAACACAGGAGCAATTGATTGATCTACAAAAGCCCTAGAAAAGGGTAAAAGAAATCACGATGGTCAAGCTCAACAGAATCATACAAGAGATCACCATACATCATCATCATATCCTTGTGATCAGAAGCAGATTCAAGTGTAGTTGATGATGATTGAGTATTACTACTAACTTGGCTTGTAGAAATAGAATTATCTAAAGTGTGCTCAGGAGAGACCATGTAATCATTCAAGGAAGGTGAGGGAATTACTAATTCCTCCTTACAATGTTCTAGTACTGAATCATGTGATGATAAAAAGGGACAATTTTGTTTGGTTGGAGTTGGGAATGTTTTGTTAAAGCTAAGCAATATGGAGGAAGCATTATCATGAGGAGAAGTGGGTTCAAATATGATTTCATCTGAGTTATTGCAAGTGTGGTGGTCGTAATATGTGGTCTTATATGAGGGAGGCTTCTCTTGAATTCTCTGCACTTGTTTGGTTGCTTGGCATCTTTGATCAAACTTGTGAGTACACCTGTAGTAGTCCCTGCATATATTAATTCAATTCATTGGATATATATATATATATATATTAGGCTAGCTTCGATCAAGAGAAGATTGGACTAAATAATTATAATATACACACCTTGAGTATTTGGAATTGAGGATTGTTTTTTGACCATACTTTCTCCATTCATACCCATCATCTGTTGGACATTTTGACACCTTCTCCCATGTCGAAGTAGTTTTTCTGCAAATTAAATACAAAAAATTAATTCCATTAAGTTTTTTTTTTCTTCTTCCATAAACTCTTAATTTGGTTTGAGTTTTAATTAACAAGGAGCTACTTACTAGCTACTATCAAACAATAATAATTTCAATATTTTAAACTATTATTATAAAAATAAATATATTAAATTCAGTATACATATAACGATGTTTGACCTTTAAACAAATGAAAGGACAAAGAAAAGAAGTAAACATGATAGATAGAAGAAAAAAGGACATGACGCGGTTGATATTAATTTAGGGTTTGAAATTAGTATACCTTCTTTTGTAACATCCTCTACCGCCACTAGTGGAAGTATGTTGTGAGATATCCTCAGATTTAGTTGGACGAATGAAGGAAGAATCCGTTTTGTGATGTTTGTTCAAAAGGGTGAGAGTATTGGTAAATGAATTGATAATGTTGTTCACAAGATGTTGGGCAAACAATGATGGATTTGTTGATGTTGCTGCCAACAACCTATGATTATTATTATTATTATTATTATTATTATTATTATTATTGTTCATCAATATTGTTATTACTTGTCCAAGCTGGTTTGCAAACTCACGCCCTCTCACTACCTCCTCCATTGCCTCATTTCTATGATCCACCTCCATAATATTCAATTCACTTCCTTTTCTAGCATTTTTTTCCATTTATAGATAGATGGATAGCTACTAGTATAGTATTATTATTATTATTATTATTATTATTATTATTCCGTTTCCTCCCATCTTCCTATGCTTTGCTCTTGTGTACATACATTAACCACTCTCACTCTCACATTCATCTATTATTATTGCTACTTGCAATTTAAATATCAAAGTCCAACATCCTTACCAAAGTTATCCACATTGCATCCGATCCAACGACCATAGATGTGCCACGTGGATTACGTGATGTAATCATGATGACGTCAGTATAAGTGGAAATGGTTGTTGTTTCTTCCGGGTAATGTGGATCTCGGCTATATTAAGGTAACGACAGAAAACAGGTAGTTTAGTAATTTCACGTTTGCAATTACAATGACGTGACAATAATTAACTGGGCTGAGTGACTAATTTTTTAAATGATTAAATTTTGGCAGGGCAAAATGGCAGGATTAAGAAATACAAGGACCATTTTTTAAATGACCCCTATTTTCCCTATTTGCATAGACTAAACATTTTTTAATTTACAAAATTCAACCATTAATTATACGTCCTCTCTGATCACTTTTACAACAGAATTTCTCTTTTTAAATTCACTGAATAACTGATGTATTTATTAGATATATAAATCAAACATATTAGTTATTCAATATATATAATATATATTTTTTACTTATAACAATGATCGGAGATGATGTACCCTATGAGAAAAAAATAGAGACCATATTAAAAAATGTGATAGAAAGAAAAATATTACTCTAAATTAGATGTTTAATATGAAAATTTAGGTATGTAAATATCATTGTTGATTATTAAAATAATAAATATCATTGTTTATTTTTTAAAGGGGAGTCATTGTTGATTATCTGTGGCACTTGTATATTATTTAATTTACTGTATCCACCTAATCATATTTTAATTTACTAATTTGAACAAAACCAGATCATAGTACCCTGTTTTCAGAAACCTGTGTTCTTCTGATCCAAAACAAAAACCTGTAATCTTCTACAAAATCGAGTATGAGTTAAGTTATTTAATAATTCTTTATTTTGGTACTGTTCATTGATTATGTAAAGATTAAACATCAAGTGAACAATTACAACCGGTAAAGCAGGTGTAAAATATTTGGTATTTTTGAGAAACAATAATTTAGCAATACATTTTGTGATGCCTTTGGGGCTAGCTCAGTAGATTCAAGCATTTACGGGATCGAGCTTTTAAAAACATTTTCGGATTCAGATCTGCAGTAGGTTTGTATCCTTATATTTTTGACAACATGTTGAGGATCTACATAATGCAGTCAAATAGAGATATATCTATTTGCGACCGCCTTAGATAGATCCTCAGCTTAATGACAAAAAATTTCATAGTTTCTTTGATGCGTTTGTGTGAAAACCGGAAACACTTATTTATAGGGGTTTATGGATGTTTTGGACCACAAAAACTGTCTGTGAAATGTGGTCCTCACAAAAGAATCCTATGCTGAGGCAGTATGGATTTTATAATCCGGATGGTACTTGCACCCAAAAAAATTGAGTTGAATTCAGACTATTTTAGCGTTTAAATGAACATCTTTTACTTACATTAAAACATAATGAAATTAATTTAAATAATATATATATATATATATATATATATATATATATATATATTATTCAAATCATAATGCAACAACTTAATTCAACAACATTTAACTAAACATGATTAAAACAACATAAAACACGTGATTAATTAAAACATAGCATATTATCACAAATCATTTAAACTAATTTCTTCGTCTGATGGTTCCAGGAGTACCCTGATCTCTTCATAGGTTCTGGGCCGCATTAAACTTTTCAGAATTTGTTCAGTAGATCTAAACGAAGCGTCCAACTAGATCGGTCCTATAGTACTGTACTGACCAAAGACAGAGAACATGGTTCTCATGTCGGCCTCGTTCGTGAGTTTCATATGGCTGAATCGAATAGATTCGGTTGAGTTGTCGGTTAATTTGATCCATCTCATCTTTCAGCCAGAAGAGGGTGACATCGTTGCGAATACTAAACAGATGGGGTGGTGTTCCACCGTTGTAGTAGACTGCCGCTAGCTTGATGTTCAGATCAAAGCCATGGAATTCCATTTTTTTTCCTGCTGTATGAAAACAGGGACCCCTATTTATAAAGGTATTTGGACGTTGTGGACCATATAAACTCTTGGTGCATTGTGGACCACACAAAATAATCCTATGCTGAGGCTGTCCGAATTATAAAATCCGAACCACCATTCACCCTACAGAAAGTACCATGTTCCGTTTGTTTCAACCAGAATCGTATATTTCCGGATTATATAATCTGAAATCCATGTGTAATCCGGAAACTATAATCCGGACTGCATCAAAATCTTTTGGCCGGTGGTCTTTACCACACATAACACGTTTGTCAGATGTTTTTGGTCTTTGGTAAAGTCAACAAAACGTGTTTTTACACGTTTTTTGACTGCATTAAGTGTAGATACACTCTATGCAACCACTCCCTCCCTATAAATAGCCTTCCAAACCACACCATTCTCTCCCACCCTCTACTATGTGTCGGACCTTAGGGTGTGCAAACCGCTCAATGGAGCTGGGCCTCCCAAAGATATGGTCCTCAAAAGTAGTACTACTAAGTACTACCCCACTACTCCCCATGTTTCCACTTTCCTTTTCTGTTGTCTTGTTTTAGGCCTATTAGAATTGTGTCCTCTTACTTTTGGTGTTAGGTATGTGTGTTTTTTGGATGATGGTTTGAGGTTCCTCATGTATACGGTAGTGATTTTTATCTTTGGATGTACATCATATATACGACACCTTGTATTTATCTTTTAAATTTTTTAAATAGAACATTGTTCTTTTTAAAAAAAAATATTTTTATTTTATTACGGGCCTCTTTTCACTTACAGAGTCGAGCCTTCGGAATCGTAGGAACGGCACTGCCTCGACTCCTCTTCCTTCTACAACCCTGGTTTTCCATCGTTGACCTTTCAAAGAAAGAGGCCTCTTTGGAAATTTTCAGGGATTATGTTGAACAAGTGACTTCAAACACACAAGAGGGGGGTGAATTGTGTTTCTTTAAAAAATGATTTAAAATAAGCACTTAAAAAAAGATTTTAACCAAATAAAATAAAGTGCTTATAAAGGGCTTTAATAAAGATGAAAACTAGAGATTTTGCGCTAAAATAAATAACAAATAAAGTAAAAGAGATAAAGGGATGAGAGAAAATGACACAAGAAGTTTATCCTAGTTCAGCCTAAAACACCAAGGCCTACGTCTAGTCCCCAAGGAAAATCCCCTTGAGATTTTCACTAACCTAGCTTTTAAACGGATAAACTAGTAACCTTTACAAATAAACGAGCACTCTTCAAACAAAACAATCCTTTGTAGAAGAGCCTCTAAATCCAAGAGATATCACCTCTCTTGAAACTTTGGGATCACACCCAATACAAAATAAGAGTAAGACAATTAAAAGATTACACCAAATGTGTAGATGTAAACAAATTGAAGCACAAATGATATAACTAAACTATGTAGTATAAATAGCTCTCAATAAAATAAATTAACAAGTGTAAAAAATAATGAGAGTGATGAAATAATATTTTTCACAAAGTTTTAGTGTAAATATGAGTTGTTCCAATAAGCTATCACAAGACACCTATTTATAGGTAAAAATGAGAATGCAATTGTTTTAACAAAATGATAGTCATTGGACATAATAGTTAAAACACTAGCCGTTGGAGACATCAAGAAAAAAACTGTTGTCACTTTGATGAAATAGGAAACATATATATTCTTTCTCTTAAAAAACAACGGTAACAAAAAAATCCATGCCAACAGTTATAATGTTAATCAATTTTCCAATACAAGATCAATTGTAATGAAATAGGAAATATATGATCTCTTATATGAATGAGAACATGAAAGGTAACGGTAACAAAAGATTTAATGCACATGAGTCAAAATATGCTTTATAAGTAATAACCAATTATGTGATTTGTAAAATAAATTTTGACTTTTTATGTAAAAATATTTTTATGCAAAATCACCTTTAAATGAAAACCATTATGAGTGTGTGATTTATTTTCATGAGAGATTTTTCTACTACTTACATAAAAGTCCTAATATAAATAAAAAACTCAAGACTCAAGACTTGATAGCTTGAATTTCTTTTCCGCTTTTTGCATCGTTGTTCTTTTAGGACTTCTTTTGTCGATCATCAAAACCAAAGTATTCCTGTCAAGGCATATATTCACATTCTCTTCCTTTTTGATGATGACAAACATCTCTTAGAGTGATTTGCTCAATGAAAGGGTTAGTACAATAATAATCAAATAATAAAATATATACGACATAGATAATCGCAGATTTAGCTCCCCCTCTCTATATGCAAACAACTAAAATTCACTCCCCGTAAAACAAGCAAATCACATAACTCTCCCCCTTTTGGCATTATCAAAAAGCGGGAAAGAAACAATTATGGCAAGACATATATTCAGGAAAATTGAAAGCAAAAAAATAAAGAGAATTAAGTGAAAAGTGTAAACCATTTTTGCTTCTCTTGAAATTTCCATTTCATCTTGTAGAAGAACTTTTGATAAAGCCACCATATGATGCATAGCCAATATTATGGTAATAATAGAATTTCCTCTTCTCCTCTTTCATGTGCTTTGAATAGCCATTATGATTATACCATTTTTTAGCTCTTGACCATCAAGCACACCTACGAAACAAATTCATGTTTTGACTTTTGGTACCCAAATCATTTTGGGTCCTTGAGAGTTAGAATTAGGCAAAGTGCCCTTTAGAATCCACTTCCATTTATCATTCATACCATTGTTCTTTGTAATATTACATATAGAAGATGTATGACCTTCTCTTCCACAATAAAAACATTTAACAAAAGGAGAACTTGAAGTTTTGTCTGGGCGAAAGAATTTTCTAAATTTTTTTTCATGATTTTTTGGATGATAGCCCAAACTGGCTTTATTATAAGTTCCCTTTTGATTTCCCAAAATGATGCTCAAGTTTTCTCTCCCCTTTGTGAATCTTGCAAGTGTGTTTTTCAAATCCTCAATTTCAATTTTCATAATATTGCAATCATCACACTTGAAAATATTTTCCTTTTTATTTTCACAAGAGGTGCAAGAAGAAACTTCACTAACAAAAATTTGTTTCTCTTTAAGAGTTTCTATTTCCTTGTTTAAAATATCAATTTTTGATTCAAGGGTGGAAATAGTTTTCTTAGAGTTAGAAACAATTTTTCTAAGCTTAGTTGACTCATCATTTAATTCTTTACAAATAGTAAATAACTCATCATAAGTTAAGTCATATTTAGATTCAATAGAGTTTACCTCATCTTCCTCATGGTTTGCCATGAAACATGAATATGCTACTTCATTGGATGAATTTGTGTCTTTGTCATCCCAAGCGATGTAAGCCCTCTTTCCTTTTGTATATCTCTTTTGACTTAAAGGACAATTGGAATTTATGTGACCCTTTTCACCACACTTGTAGCATTTTGGATTGAAGGAAGTTATTTCATTGATTCTAGCTTTGAGAGCAAGACCTTTCTTTTTCTTTTCACCTTCTTCACTATCAATGAGACGATTCAATTCAAGCTCATGTTCCTGCAATTTTTCAAATAAAGTAGCCAAAGACATAAAAGATAAATCTTTAGATTCACAAATTGCGGTCACTTTTGGTAGCCACTTTCGACTCAAGCACCTAAGAACTTTATTAATTAAATCCTCATTATTGAAAGATTTTCCATGATCTCTGAGATGATTTATTATATGGATAAATCGTTTTTGCATATCTTGGATGCTTTCTCCCGATTTCATTCTAAATAATTCATACTCTTGAGTCAATGTGCTCATTCGAGCCCTTTTAACCTCGGTGGTACCTTCATGGGTCAATTTAAGAGTGTCCCACATTTCCTTGGCGGTTGTACAATTTGATACACGATATAACTCATCAATGCTTAATGAAGCGATGATAATGTTCTTAGCTTTCAAATTGTATTGAACCTTTACCTTTTCATCTTTGGTCCAAATAGATCTTGGTTTATTCACCACATCATTATTTACTAAATGAGTGGGAATAAATAGACCATTTTCAATAGCATCCCAAATATCACAATCAACTCCCTCAATGAAAATTTCCATTCTATCTTTCCAATAAGCATACCCTTCACCATTGAAAGATGGGGTCTATTTATGGAACCGTTGTTTGAAGTCATCTTGGCTCTTGAGACGATTAGTCCTTACCAAGAGTTCAAGCTCTGATGCCACTTGTTGAACAAGTGACTTCAAACACACAAGAGGGGGGTGAATTGTGTTTCTTTAAAAAATGATTTAAAATAAGCACTTAAAAAAAGATTTTAACCAAATAAAATAAAGTGCTTATAAAGGGCTTTAATAAAGATGAAAACTAGAGATTTTGCGCTAAAATAAATAACAAATAAAGTAAAAGAGATAAAGGGATGAGAGAAAATGACACAAGAAGTTTATCCTAGTTCAGCCTAAAACACCAAGGCCTACGTCTAGTCCCCAAAGAAAATCCCCTTGAGATTTTCAATAACCTAGCTTTTAAACGGGATAAGCTAGTAACCTTTACAAATAAGCGAGCACTCTTCAAACAAAACAATCCTTTGTAGAAGAGCCTCTAAATCCAAGAGATATCACCTCTCTTGAAATTTTGGGATCACACCCAATACAAAATAAGAGTAAGACAATTAAAAGATTACACCAAATGTGTAGATGTAAACAAATTGAAGCACAAATGATATAACTAAACTATGTAGTATAAATAGCTCTCAATAAAATAAATTAACAAGTGTAAAAAATAATGAGAGTGATGAAATAATATTTTTCACAAAGTTTTAGTGTAAATATGAGTTGTTCCAATAAGCTATCACAAGACACCTATTTATAGGTAAAAATGAGAATGCAATTGTTTTAATAGTTAAAACACTAGCCGTTGGAGACATCAAGAAAAATTAACCGTTGTCACTTTGATGAAATAGGAAACATATATATTCTTTCTCTTAAAAAACAACGGTAACGCCAACAGTTATAATGCTAATCAATTTTCCAATACAAGATCAATTGTAATGAAATAGGAAATATATGATCTCTTATATGAATGAGAACATGAAAGGTAACGGTAACAAAAGATTTAATGCACATGAGTCAAAATATGTTTTATAAGTAATAACCAATTATGTGATTTGTAAAATAAATTTTGACTTTTTATGTAAAAATATTTTTATACAAAATCACCTTTAAATGAAAACCATTATGAGTGTGTGATTTATTTTCATGAGAGCTTTTTCTACTACTTACATAAAAGTCCTAATATAAATAAAAAACTCAAGACTCAAGACTTGATAGCTTGAATTCTTTTCCGCTTTTTGCATCGTTGTTCTTTTAAGACTTCTTTTGTCGATCATCAAAACCAAAGTATTCTTGTCAAGGCATATATTCACAGATTGTATGAATGATCAATGGGGCTCAGGGGCATTGCTTTTTTCTTCTCGCCCTTCTCTTTCCTCCTCCCCTGTCTCCCCTCCAACTGTGAAGCTATTGGTATGTCCTATGACTTTCCTCTTCTTGGGCTCTTAGAGATTATAAATAGTTTTAGGTTGTTATGTAATAAGATTAGAAATAGTTTTAGGTTCTTATGTAATAAACTTAAAAAGCTTCAATCTTTGTAATGTTTTATTCATATATTAATAACGATGATTAAGGGTGGTTTTTGTAGTTGTTGTATATGTGATCATTTTTTATTTATTTCATACTCCATCCGTTTTAAAATGAGTGTCGTTTTAGCCAAAAAAATTGTTTCAAAATGAATGTCACTTTCAGTTTCCAATGCACTATTAATTACTTTTTTCCAATAGTATGCCTTAATTATTGCTATGCACACTATTTCCAAAGTATCATATTTTACTTTAATATTTAACGATGAGAAATGCACCAATAGTTAACAAAGCTATTTTAGTAAAAATGTCATGTCTATAAACAACATTATTGCATTTCTTAATTTGTGTGTAATAACCTTAAACGACACTCATCTTAAAACGGAAGAAGTATTTCAAAATTACTTCCATGATTTTCCAAACAACAATGATGATGACCATTCTAGCAGTAAGAAATACAAAAAGTGGAGGGCAATCGGGAACACTTCAAATTCAATGATTCATTTTCCAGAAAGATAACACCCTTTGAAATCTATCACCATTTATGCATGCAAAACCAGTTTCTTCATAGTGTGGGTCAAGCTATTACTTTAAACCTAAAAAAAAAAAATCTATTTATTTAAATACTTATATATTTTATAATTAATTAATACAAGTAAGAATAATTAAAAAAACAATTCTTAAAAAATTAGCTCCCCACCTGTTATCCTTTGCCACTAAATCCAAAATATCTAAAAGGTAGATTTCAATAATTTTACAATAACTTTAATAATCTAATTACTACTTTGAGAATAATGGGTTGTTGTAAGCCCTTTAAAGGTATTTGAATACTCATTCATGATATAGCTTTTAGCTTTCTTCTTATAGCTAAAATGGTTTGAATTGAGGGTTAAGGAATTGAATGTCTTGAGTTTCAATCCAGTAAAATTAATCTAACAACTAACTATTAACATTTTCTTCTAAAAATAATAATTAACTATTCACATTTGTCATTAATTTTTTTTTTAAACCGATGCTAGTAATAAAAAAAAATGTCATATCTAAATTACTCTATGCTTTGGACAACCACTAAGTTCAATAAAACTACTTTACATTTATCATAGATTATTATAGTATGAATACAGTTGAAAATATTAAAATTTAAGTACATTTCTTAGATGTTTTTCATTTAAAATATTCATAATTTTCTCAAAATATTTTAAGTGGAGATACGTACATAAGTTGTGTCTATAATAAAAAAAAGATTGAAATCCTACACATACCTTGCCACTTATACAACCAACTGCCACAATAGTTTGATGGCATAGATAAACACAATGTCACTATAGTATAACTTTACTTTTTCATCCCAAGTTTTCTATTTTTTTTGGCTCATATGCTATATGCCATGTCACCGTTATTATAAACAGGTTTATCCACACAAAACTCCTTTTGAATTGCATTATCCCATGCCACCTAAATATTTTTTGGTTGTTTATCTTTTGCATCACCTATACTTAACAACCATATAACAAAACTAGATCCTAGAGCTGAAAAAAGTGTATTTTTTTTAGATTTAAGTAAGAAACTAAAGGTTATGTTCTATTTGACTTGTATATTTGTGATGTTTTTACTTCAGGGAATGCTATGTTTTATGAACATATATTTTCTTATAATCCTTTTGTTTCTCCAAATGAAAATCCAATTTATGACAACTTATCCAATTCTACATTTTTATTTGATGATCCTATTCAAATGTTAGCTAGTCAAATGAATTTAGTACCCCTATTAATATGAACAGAAAATTGCATCTGTTGACAGTCCTGCACTGCACCCAATATTAGAAAATGCATGCTTACTTGCAGGATTTTAAATATGCTGCCAAAGCAAATGTAAAATCCACTCTTTTATACCCCATTTCCTCTGTATTGTCCTAGCAAATACACTCTGGACATACTACATGAAGCTCTCCAAAGGTGCATGATAACTTTTACCATATCCAGCTACCTGCAAAATGCTTATTGGCAAATTGGTCTACCTCTCTAGAATTGAGTCAATACATGACAACTCCAACCTCTCAACATCCCCAAGCAGCCATTCAAATACTCAGATATCTAAAACTGTCTCCAACACAAGGGTTATTTTTTCCATCTTCATCTCTAGTTCAGATTAAAGCTTTTGTGACTCAGATTGTGACAGCTGCCAAGACACTCGCAAACCAATCCGTGGTTTTTGCATTCTCTTAGGTGTCTCATTCTTATCCTGGAAATCATAAAAACAAGTTACTGTATCAAAATTTTCAACCGAGGCCGAGTATAGAGCCATGGCATCAATAGTTTGTGAGATTGAATAGCTACCCTACATTCTCAATGATCTTAAAGTTCAATCCATCAAACCAACATTACTATATTGTGATAACCAAAACATTGAGCTCGATTTTCATATTGTTCGGGAAAAGCTTCAATAAAAACTGTTTCATCTACTCCCTATTCCTTCATCTCTTCAACATGCAAACGTTTACCAAATCATTGGATCCTATGCCATTCCATACCTTTATCTTCAAACTTGAACTCACATCCATACGTATAAACTCACTCTCTTGTATAATGGGTCATCCCATTCTGATGTGAATCATGAGTGAAGTGATTAATTCATGGTTTAGTTGATAGTTACTTGATAAGAAAGTTAACTGTGTTCAGATTGGTTAAGTTATAAAACAAGTTAGTTACTTGTAAGACAAGTTAGTTAGAATCTGTTAAGTTTGTTGAATTTTTCTACATGGTTAGTTGTTAGTTAGCTCTTGTGTAAAAGACATCTTGATCATTGTATGTGGATTCATTCTCTTCCATTTAGAATAAACAAATTACAAGCTATTATTCCACAATTCTCTCTTTTCTTTCTTTTTTGTTACCATTACCAAAGTCATCACATTGTCCCTCCCAACAATGAGGTTACTCAATATATTCTTCTCTAGATTAGCAAGTAATAGCAAGATACAAATCCATACTCGTTTTATTATACTCTTCTCATGTACAATATACAAAATGGACATGTGACGGTTATCTACTATAATTGAAACCCATGAAAAGGGTTAAGTAAATCAGTATCAAGTTCAACAGAATCATACAAGAGACCATACATTATCATCATATCCCTGTGATCATCAGATTCAAGTGTAGTTGATGATGATAGAGTGCTACGAACATGCCTTGTAGAAATAGAGTTATCTAAAATTGGTTCAGGAGAGAGCAGGTATTCATCCAAGGAAGGTGAGTTCTCCTTGCAATATTCCACTGAATGTGAGGAATTAAAAGATGAAGATGAAGTTGACGTCGACGATGATAAAAAGGGACAATCTTGTTTGGTTGGAGTTGGGAATGAGTTGTTAAAGCTAAGCAATATGGAGGAAGCATTATCATGAGGAGAAGTGGGTTCAAATATGATATTGTCTTTGTTACAAGTGTGGTGACCGTAATAGGCGGTCTTATACAAGGGAGGCTTCTCTTCAATTCTCTGCACTTGTTTGGTTGCTTTGCATCTTTGATCTATCTTGTGAGTACACCTATAGTAGTCCCTGCATATTAATTAATTGAATATATATTAGGCTCTGAACAAGTGAAAAGTTTTTAATAAAAACTGATTGAGACATATATAATATACACACCTTGAGTATTTGGAATTGAGGATTGTTTTTTGACCATACTTTCTCCATTGATGCCCATCATCTGTTGGTCTTTCGGACACTTCTTCAGATGTTTCTGTAGTTCTTCTGCAAATTAACAAGAAGTTAATTCCATTAGTTATAATTTTAATTTCATACATTTCAAACAATTAACCATGATCACTAGCTAAATATATTTCATCCAGGAGATCTATCAAAAAAGTTCAAACTCCAAGCAAACAATATGATTGGTTGTAAAGAGTATTAATTAATTCAACTTAAAATGCATACATTATACCAACCATGTGAAAAATTGAAGTAGTTTGAGTTTTAACAAGGAGATAGTGCCACACGATGAGAATTTCATGTCAAACTATATATATATATATATATATATATATATATATATATGTTTTGGAAATTAAAAGAAATGATTGATAATCATTCGTACCTTCTTTTGTGAGATCCTGTAGCACCACGGGTGGAATTATCTTGAGAGTCCTCTTCAGATTTAATTGTTAAAGAAAAGTTCTGTTCCCTTTGATGAGGATGTTTGTTCAAAAGGAAGAGGGTGTTGCTAAATGAGTTGACAACATTGTTGACAAGATGTTGTAAAAATATGAGTTCATCATTGATGTTGTTGTTGTTACTAAGATGTTGTCCAAGCTGCTTAGCAAACTCACACCCTCTTACAAGCTCCTTCACCGCCTCATCTCTACCATCCATATTCTCAACTCTCTCACTTTACTTTTCTATCTTTTTTCAATTAGTATTCCCTTCCTTCCAACTTGCAACATTTTAAACAAACTAAAATACAAGCACACTTGCGATTTAAATACCAAAGTCAAACTATCACTGCAAAGTTATCCACATAGATCTTGGTATCTAACGACTATAGATGTGCCATGTGTGTGTGAATATGGATGGATTAGGTGATGTCATAGTCATTATATAACTGGATGACGTCACCAGGAAACAACTAAATGTGCAATGCCAGTGAAATGGTTGCCCTTCCTAGTAATGCGGATCTATCTTGGATATATTAAGGTAAGGACAAAAAACAGGTGGTGGTTGTCATCTTAAGCTAAACTAGACCGGATCAATCGTGCATAGTATAGTATCATATTTCACACTTGTTTAAAGTCAATCAATTGGGTCGATCAGATCAGCGTCATATAAAAATATTACACAATATCATACCTGCTCACTGTTACATGCAAGCTATACATCCTACATCCATATAGACAGTGTACCTATTTGAATCCAATATCCTAATGCAACCATTGATCCCCCATACAGCAGCATGATTGATTAATGCCCAACTGAAAAACTTTCCATGCTCCATATATCAATTGAATAGGGGAAATTGTACAACAGAACAAGGCTCGGCCAAAATGTTTCGATCAGGAATTGCATATTATATTGTAAGCCTCTTTCCTATGGCCTGAACCATAAAGTTTTTTATGCTGCAAGAGTGTCTTGTGGCTCAAGTTTTGCCCAAAACACCAACTAAAATGGTAGGGGCAGATTTGAACAAGGATTTCCTGAAGCTGGGAGATCAGTCTACTGTAACAAGACAATTTGTAGACTGATAAAATATTTTTCATATATCTCGATCAAATGCCTGCGATTGGGCAAAAATATTTTTCAGCTCATGTTTCTGCCTAAAAGCATGAAAAATCAGATAACAGTTAACCATATGAACATACATAATGTACACTGGACAAAAAAGCTAAAAGAAAGATCATTCAGAGAATAGCTTCCAAAGAAAACTATACACACCAGAATAGAATTAAACAAAGATAAAATGCTAATGCTAATGAGTACTCATGCAGCCAATGGCTTAGATGGTGAGTACATACGCACTTTATGCATCACAAGCATCTGTATACATACGCACCAGAAAATTTGACAAAACATCATAAGTTTGACAATGATTTATGATGAGTACTCATGCAGCCAATGACTTGGATGGTAGAGGTGTTCATGGTTCTAAACTGCATTGGAATTGAACCACATTAATGGTTACAGTTCAGTTTTTAATACCACTCTAATTTTTTTTAAAAACAATTCAGTTCAAGTTTAAAGCCGCTTCAGAACCAGTTTAATATATTTGAACCATATGTTTTTTTAAAGCACATTTTTTCTTCAGATTTTTATATTAATTTTTAATTAAATAATTTAAATGAATAATATAATAATTATAAAATAGCTTATTACGATATCTTTTTAAAAAACAACTTATTCAAAACAGCTTATTTATGCAAAACAACTTATTATGATCTCTTTTTAAAAAAAGAACTTATTCGAAACAGCTTATTTATGCAAAACAGTTTATTATGATCTCTTTTTCAAAAACAACTTATTTGAAACAGCTTATTTATGCAAAACAGCTTATTATGATCTTTTTTTCAAAAACAGCTTATTCGAAGCAGCTTATTTATGCAAAACAGCTTATTCGAAACAACTTATTAATCGAAATCAGCTTATTAGGATCTCTTTTTTCAAAAATAGCTTATTCGAAACAGCTTATTTATGGAAAACACCTTTTTAGGATCTCTTTTTTCAAAACAGCTTATTCGAAATAGCTTATTTATGAAAAACAACTTATTAGGATCTCTTTTTCAAAAACAGCTTATTCGAAACAACTTATTTATCCAAAACAGATTATTAGGATCTCTTTTAAAAAAAATAGCTTACACGAAACAACTTATTTATGGAAAACACTTTATTAGGATCTCTTTTTCAAAAACAGCTTATTCGAAACAGCTTATTTATGCAAAACAACTTATTCGAAACAACTTATTAATGGAAAACACCTTATTAGGATCTCTGTTTTCAAAAACAGCTTATTCGAAACAACTTATTTATGGAAAACTCCTTATTAGGATCTCTTTTTCAAAAACAGCTTATTCGAAACAGCTTATTAATGGAAAACACCTTATTAGGATCTCTTTTTTCAAAAACAGCTTATTCGGAACAACTTATTTATGAAAAACACCTTATTAGGATCTCTTTTTTCAAAACCAGCTAATTCGAAATATCTTATTTATGAAAAACAACCTATTATGATATCTTTTTCAAAAACAACTTATTTATGCAAAACAACTTATTAGAATCTCTTTTTTAAAAAAACAGCTTATACGAAACAACTTATTTATGTAAAACAACTAATTAGGATCTCTTTTTTAAAAAAACAACTTATTGGAAACAACTTATCTTATGCAAAACTGCTGATTGGAGATCATAATAAGTTATTTTACATAAATAAGCTGTTTTTTAAAAAGAGATTGTAATAAGTTGTTTTTGAAAAAGAGATCCTAAAAAGTTGTTTTACATAAATAAGCTGTTTTTAAAAAAGAGATCCTAATAAGTTTATTTTCATAAATAAGCTATTTCGAATAAGTTGATTTTGAAAAAAGAGATCCTAATAAGGTGTTTTCCATAAATAAGTTGTTTCGAATAAGCTGTGTTTGAAAAAAGAGATCCTAATAAGGTGTTTCCCATTAATAAGCTGTTTCGAATAAGTTATTTTGCATAAATAAGCTGTTTCGAATAAGCTGTTTTTGAAAAAGAGATCCTAATAAGATATTTTCCTTAAATAAGTTGTTTCGAATAAGCTGTTTTTTTTTATATAAAAAGAGATCCTAATAAGCTTTTTTGCATAAATAATTTGTTTCGAATAAGCAGTTTTTGAAAAAGAGATCCTAATAAGTTGTTAAATCCTAATAAGTTTTTAAATAAGAACTTTTGTGAGATCCTGTAGCACCACGGGTGGAATTATCTTGAGAGTCCTCTTCAGATTTAATTGTTAAAGAAAAGTTCTGTTCCCTTTGATGAGGATGTTTGTTCAAAAGGAAGAGGGTGTTGCTAAATGAGTTGACAACATTGTTGACAAGATGTTGTAAAAATATGAGTTCATCATTGATGTTGTTGTTGTTACTAAGATGTTGTCCAAGCTGCTTAGCAAACTCACACCCTCTTACAAGCTCCTTCACCGCCTCATCTCTACCATCCATATTCTCAACTCTCTCACTTTACTTTTCTATCTTTTTTCAATTAGTATTCCCTTCCTTCCAACTTGCAACATTTTAAACAAACTAAAATACAAGCACACTTGCGATTTAAATACCAAAGTCAAACTATCACTGCAAAGTTATCCACATAGATCTTGGTATCTAACGACTATAGATGTGCCATGTGTGTGTGAATATGGATGGATTAGGTGATGTCATAGTCATTATATAACTGGATGACGTCACCAGGAAACAACTAAATGTGCAATGCCAGTGAAATGGTTGCCCTTCCTAGTAATGCGGATCTATCTTGGATATATTAAGGTAAGGACAAAAAACAGGTGGTGGTTGTCATCTTAAGCTAAACTAGACCGGATCAATCGTGCATAGTATAGTATCATATTTCACACTTGTTTAAAGTCAATCAATTGGGTCGATCAGATCAGCGTCATATAAAAATATTACACAATATCATACCTGCTCACTGTTACATGCAAGCTATACATCCTACATCCATATAGACAGTGTACCTATTTGAATCCAATATCCTAATGCAACCATTGATCCCCCATACAGCAGCATGATTGATTAATGCCCAACTGAAAAACTTTCCATGCTCCATATATCAATTGAATAGGGGAAATTGTACAACAGAACAAGGCTCGGCCAAAATGTTTCGATCAGGAATTGCATATTATATTGTAAGCCTCTTTCCTATGGCCTGAACCATAAAGTTTTTTATGCTGCAAGAGTGTCTTGTGGCTCAAGTTTTGCCCAAAACACCAACTAAAATGGTAGGGGCAGATTTGAACAAGGATTTCCTGAAGCTGGGAGATCAGTCTACTGTAACAAGACAATTTGTAGACTGATAAAATATTTTTCATATATCTCGATCAAATGCCTGCGATTGGGCAAAAATATTTTTCAGCTCATGTTTCTGCCTAAAAGCATGAAAAATCAGATAACAGTTAACCATATGAACATACATAATGTACACTGGACAAAAAAGCTAAAAGAAAGATCATTCAGAGAATAGCTTCCAAAGAAAACTATACACACCAGAATAGAATTAAACAAAGATAAAATGCTAATGCTAATGAGTACTCATGCAGCCAATGGCTTAGATGGTGAGTACATACGCACTTTATGCATCACAAGCATCTGTATACATACGCACCAGAAAATTTGACAAAACATCATAAGTTTGACAATGATTTATGATGAGTACTCATGCAGCCAATGACTTGGATGGTAGAGGTGTTCATGGTTCTAAACTGCATTGGAATTGAACCACATTAATGGTTACAGTTCAGTTTTTAATACCACTCTAATTTTTTTTAAAAACAATTCAGTTCAAGTTTAAAGCCGCTTCAGAACCAGTTTAATATATTTGAACCATATGTTTTTTTAAAGCACATTTTTTCTTCAGATTTTTATATTAATTTTTAATTAAATAATTTAAATGAATAATATAATAATTATAAAATAGCTTATTACGATATCTTTTTAAAAAACAACTTATTCAAAACAGCTTATTTATGCAAAACAACTTATTATGATCTCTTTTTAAAAAAAGAACTTATTCGAAACAGCTTATTTATGCAAAACAGTTTATTATGATCTCTTTTTCAAAAACAACTTATTTGAAACAGCTTATTTATGCAAAACAGCTTATTATGATCTTTTTTTCAAAAACAGCTTATTCGAAGCAGCTTATTTATGCAAAACAGCTTATTCGAAACAACTTATTAATCGAAATCAGCTTATTAGGATCTCTTTTTTCAAAAATAGCTTATTCGAAACAGCTTATTTATGGAAAACACCTTTTTAGGATCTCTTTTTTCAAAACAGCTTATTCGAAATAGCTTATTTATGAAAAACAACTTATTAGGATCTCTTTTTCAAAAACAGCTTATTCGAAACAACTTATTTATCCAAAACAGATTATTAGGATCTCTTTTAAAAAAAATAGCTTACACGAAACAACTTATTTATGGAAAACACTTTATTAGGATCTCTTTTTCAAAAACAGCTTATTCGAAACAGCTTATTTATGCAAAACAACTTATTCGAAACAACTTATTAATGGAAAACACCTTATTAGGATCTCTGTTTTCAAAAACAGCTTATTCGAAACAACTTATTTATGGAAAACTCCTTATTAGGATCTCTTTTTCAAAAACAGCTTATTCGAAACAGCTTATTAATGGAAAACACCTTATTAGGATCTCTTTTTTCAAAAACAGCTTATTCGGAACAACTTATTTATGAAAAACACCTTATTAGGATCTCTTTTTTCAAAACCAGCTAATTCGAAATATCTTATTTATGAAAAACAACCTATTATGATATCTTTTTCAAAAACAACTTATTTATGCAAAACAACTTATTAGAATCTCTTTTTTAAAAAAACAGCTTATACGAAACAACTTATTTATGTAAAACAACTAATTAGGATCTCTTTTTTAAAAAAACAACTTATTGGAAACAACTTATCTTATGCAAAACTGCTGATTGGAGATCATAATAAGTTATTTTACATAAATAAGCTGTTTTTTAAAAAGAGATTGTAATAAGTTGTTTTTGAAAAAGAGATCCTAAAAAGTTGTTTTACATAAATAAGCTGTTTTTAAAAAAGAGATCCTAATAAGTTTATTTTCATAAATAAGCTATTTCGAATAAGTTGATTTTGAAAAAAGAGATCCTAATAAGGTGTTTTCCATAAATAAGTTGTTTCGAATAAGCTGTGTTTGAAAAAAGAGATCCTAATAAGGTGTTTCCCATTAATAAGCTGTTTCGAATAAGTTATTTTGCATAAATAAGCTGTTTCGAATAAGCTGTTTTTGAAAAAGAGATCCTAATAAGATATTTTCCTTAAATAAGTTGTTTCGAATAAGCTGTTTTTTTTTATATAAAAAGAGATCCTAATAAGCTTTTTTGTATAAATAATTTGTTTCGAATAAGCAGTTTTTGAAAAAGAGATCCTAATAAGTTGTTTTTCATAAATAAGTTGTTTCGAATAAGCTGTTTTTTTTATAAAAAGAGATCCTAATAAGTTGTTTTGCTTTAATAAGCTGTTTCGAATAAGCTGTTTTTGAAAAAGAGGTCCTAATAAGGTGTTTTCCATAAATAAGTTGTTTCAAATAAGCTGCTTTGCATAAATAAGCTGTTTCGAATAAGCTGTTTTTGAAAGGAGATCCTAATAAGCTGTTTTGTATAAATAAGTTGTTTCGAATAAGCTGTTTTTGAAAGAGAGATCCTAATAAGTTGTTTTCATAAATAAGTTGTTTCGAATAAGCTGTTTTTAAAAAGTGATCCTAATAAGCTGTTTTGCATAAATAAGCTGTTTTTTTTATAAAAAGAGATCCTAATAAGTTTTTTTGCATAAATAAGTTGTTTCGAATAAGCAGTTTTTGAAAAAGAAATCCTAATAAGTTGTTTTCCATAAATAAACTGTTTTGAATAAGCTGTTTTTATTTTTAAAATAGATCCTAATTAGCTGTTTTAATAAAAGTGCACTAAGAAAAATATGGTTCAAATATATTAAACTGGTTCTGAACCGGTTTTAAACTGAACTGAATTAGTTTAAATTTATGGTTCAGTTCATAAACCATTTAATAATTTAATATGGTACAGTTTTTTTGTGGTTCAAGTTTGATTTAGTTTATGGATACAATTCAGTTAACCATATTTTTGCACACCCCTATTGGATGGTGATATATAACATTTTTGCAAAGTAATTGTGATATATAGCTTAATTGTGAGGTTCATATTAGAAAAATTATTGAAGAACATGGAGATATTGTCAGGAAATTCTAAGAGGAGACAGAAGAATGAAGACTAAAAGGAAGCTATTCACACATACAATAGAAACAAAGCTTTAGGTATGAACTAAACATAATAAATAGGTCAATAACAACATTGATTTCAATCGTTACGTTACATTACATGGTATCATAACTTGTGTCTTTCCACACTACATCACCCCAAACTTAACCTCAAGGACAAAAGGGTCAGTTTTCGATACTGACAAAACGTTGGATGACATTTCAAGAGATCTTTCCATTAAGGGCTGTCTTAAGCGCGTTCAATCTTGAGTGGATCTGGTAAGGAGTCGTTGTAATCCCCTTGAAGGCCAAAATCTCAGGTTCATCTTCACGGAATGAGTTACCAGCAGCAGTCAGTTGTGCCCAATCATCTGGTGCATTCTTGCCAAACTTCCAAACTACCCATGATTGTTGGGGAAGTTCTTCCTTGGCTGCCTCCTCAACAACATGGTGCACACGGTATGTGTAGGCAGAGGCAGGAAAACAAATCTCGCCAGGAATGAAGTGTGAGCTCGTTAGGGTCATGGGAGTGTCCCTAGTTGTTCCTTCCTGATGCTCATCTTCAATGACAGTCAAGCAAATTTGACCTACAGTACCAACGAATGTTTTAGGAAGGGGGAGTAGTTGTACCCCACTTTGAGCGTAGAGCATTGTATGGATACCAAAGAGGAGACTGACATTGAGAGGAAGACAACGGTTGGAAGAAGGAAACTGCTCGCCAATGCGCACCCCATTGGCCTCAAGTAAATAGCGCTGATCGCGTGAGAGTTTTTCACGGGGGCCATAGCCTATACAGGCAAGCGAAGGACATAAACCACCAGCTATGACAGGTTGAATTTCAGCAGGAAAATTCCACCAAATGTCTTTGCCACCCTCAAGGCTTGCGAACATCCTCGCCACATAAACTGCCAAGCAAGGATAGTTTTGGTAAAACGGTTGAGTATCAGCTGAAACACGGCCAAACCAACCAGTAGTATTACCGGCATTGCAATATGAAGGAACCTTCAACATCCGGAACTTGATATCGCGACCAGAAGGAATGGTAGTATTGCCAAAACCAGTTAGATAATGTGCAATCAACGGTGGAACCTCTAAGTGGAATGATTTAACCTGATGCATGAAAGATAATAACTCAGAATCAGTGACCTCTATTCCATTGTTAATATGGAGATACAAGAGCCTCCAGTAACAAGCCACTGCACAGTAGTATCCAAAGGCACATTCAGGCAATCTACTAGAATAGCCAGAGTAGGACATAAAGGTGGTGTAGCAGAAAGAGACAATATCGGTAAGAGCTTCACAACCTGGTTGAAAATATAGGATGCTTGGACAGGGTTGCAATGTAATATCAGTCATCCCAGGGATCCACAATGGATCATTGCGTTCAGAAGACGATGAAACGTTGGGAGGAGGAGATGCCACAACAGTCCACTGGTTTTTGTTTTTGTTTCTGCCTCGCCGACGTCTACTGCATTTGGTCGTGCCTTGTTGGTCTGACATGGTTGAGGAGAGGAGAAGAGAGATGAGAAAACTTAGAAGAATGGAGACCAAGAGAGAGAAGGAGTGGAAGGGTTTTAACTTTATAATTCCTTCAATGCATCGGTACCCAACATAAGGAAATAAATGTATTTTACACCAATTACTTTTCTTTACTATTCTTATCAATCTAAAATCCCACACTTTAAAAATAAAATTGTTGCTTTGCTTATTTTCCACTTCTCTTTTACTTTCATGGAGAAGTAGGGCCAAACACAATTTTAATAAAGTTCCTAATAATAGAAGTATCTTTTTTTGGAAGGAAAAAAATCAAATAGAAATAACTTTTAAAATAAGATGTAAAATTGAACTTCTTGACAACTTTTCGGAGTTCACGGCTCCACATATTGATTCCCGCAGAAACCACATTTTATTTTATTTTATTTTTTTCTTGGCACAGTTCCCGCTAATTATATTTTTCTTTTCGATTAAACACGCCAAAACACATAACCTAATTCTATATATATATATTCTGCTCCATCCATTCTTTGATGTCTACCGCCGCTGTCACATCCAATGCAGGTACACCATTTTATATTTGATTCTCTTAATTCTTTCATATCTGGTTAATTTTTTTGTCCTTTGTTCATTTATTAGTTTACTTTATGCATCTCAATATGTACTTTTGTTTTTTAGTGCCAATCATGATCTGATTTTGTACTTTTACTATCTAAATAATAATAGCAATATTGTTAAATCTAATTGTTATATCCATTTGTTTAATAGCTTGTGTTTTAATTTGTGCATCTGATCTGATTATTATAGTCTTTTGTTTATTTATCATGATCAAACTAGTACTTTAGTATTTATTTCTATTAGTATTAATCTGTAACGTTATTAGCTTGCTTTTTAACGTTTTGTGCATCTGATTATTATTAGCTTGCGGTTTTGTCCTTTAGTATTAATTTGATTGTTATGCATACCCCAATTGATCAAATAAGTATTAATTTATAGCATTATTCTAATGGATTTAGTTGGCTGTGAGCGGTCTAGTTTCATCGATATGAGTTTCATCAATAGCATATCAAATTTTGTGTGAAGTATATTGGTTTCAAATTCTATCGAAAATCGTCAATTTTTTGAAATACATTGATCATAATTATTTATAACTTTTTTAAGGTATATTGCAGTTATGGCTACTAAAGAAATCCCTCCAGGTAAAAATGAAAATTTAGTAAAAGCAACATGGAAAATTCCATCCGATACCAAAATTTTACTTGACTTATGTATGGGTGAGATTCGTAAATGTGGAAAGCCCGGTCTTGCTTTTAGGAATAAGAAATGGGAGGAAATACGTGAAGAATTCAATAAACGTGCAGATAAAAATTATAACCAAAGGCAGTTGAAAAATGGAATGGATACTTTGAGATATGATTGGACGACATGAAAACAATTAATTGGTAAAGAAACAGGTTTGGGATGGAATCCATAGATAGGAAATATTGATGTTGATGCTTCATGGTGGGATGCTAAGATAAGGATGAGTATTATAAATATTTAATTTTTATCCCGTGAAAATTGAATAGTAGAATTTCGTTTTTCCTAAATATTTTCTCTTGTTATCAGTTATGCAGGGGAATGCAAAATATTCAAAATTTCGCTTTCAAGGTTTGGAATTTCATGAAGAATTGGAATTCATATATGGGGATGCATTGGCAACAAGTCAACACCAATGGACACCAACTTTGGGTGTGTCATTAGAATCTAATGGCAAAAATACTACTACAAATGTGCCACAAGAAATAATTGACTCTGATGATAGTGAATTTGATACTGGTGACCACTTTAGCCATGTGGAAAATACTCAACCCAAAAAGAAAAGAAAGGTTTCACCATATATTGGAGAGAAAGTGACAAAGGGAAAGGCAAAGGTTGGGACGACAACAACTGTGAAAAAAACATTTGAGCGGTTAGTTGAAGCAGCCGAAGGTCATAATGAAGTTGAAAAGGCTCAAATTGCGGCCACCTCTCATGTCCATGGAGAGTACTAAATTCCAGACTGCGTTAAATTATTGAGAAGTGCTAAGGATGATGATTTTTTGAATGGTAAACAATTTAGTTATGCTTTAGAAATGCTTAAAGATGAACAAAATCGAGTCCTGCTAATAACCTTAAAAGATTCGAAGGAAGATTTGGTAGAGTGGATTCTATACAACTATGTTGATAAGAAACCATCTAATATTTAGGTTAAGATTGGCGTTGGGCTTGCCAGTTATATTTGCGTTCATACTTTATGTTTAGATTTTGCTTTATGCTTTATCTTTAGTACTTTTGTTATTTGGCATTTGGTATATTGCTTTTGGTCGAGAATTTTGTATTGATATTTATGCAATATTTAAGCAACTTTATTTTATATTTATTTTCATTTGGTAATGTCATTGTTTACAAATGTCTTCTAATAAGATCAATGAGCATTCAAGAAAAGTTAATTTCAAATTCTTTCAATTTAATTTATGATAATGTTTTATATAATAATTTATAAATTTTCATTTGGTCTAAAAAAAACCAGGTCTTTATAAAATTTAATTTTTTATAAAAAAATATCTTTTATTTTATTTATGATAATTTGTAATAAAATCAAAGCTTTTTTAAAAATATTTTGCCAAACAGATTTTAACTTATAAGTACTAATTAAGTTGAAAAAAACAACAAATACCAAACAACTTTAACTTCAACTTCAAAGTTTTAATTTTCAACTTTATTCTAAAAGTGACTTTTAGACCTTAAAAAAGTAGGGCCAAACGCACCCTAAATTACTCATTTGTTTGTAAATGCGTTTAATATTAACTTTTTGCGATTTATATTTTTTTTACAAAACAAAACGATATACATTCATTCAAATTGATAAAGTACATCAGTTACAAACATCGCTAAAAACGTAAAGGGTGAATCTGCGAACTCACTCACAATACCCAAGTTAATAGCATACAATGACAACATGCTTACAAATAATATGATAAAATCTAACTCACCAAAATACTGCATCCAAATCTACAACGTTGACACTCAAATCATTGATTGAATTTGTAATTGACTAAAGTCGATCTTTCAATAGGAACTAAACAAACACCGCGACAAGGCGCATAATCAAATGCCGCACAAGACGACGAATAACAAAATACCGCACTTAGACGACGAAATCACAAAAACCACAAAAAGAAAAACTTAATAGATGTGAAAACCACTTATTTAACTTGAAAGAAAGAGAAAAAGATGTAGAGGGGTGATTATCGGTCAAAAATGACCTAAAACCACCCTCTTCGATGAATGAATGAGAAAGAAAGCTTAGACAGAAGTTTTGAGAAAGGTTAACCGATGTTTTTGTGACATTAATTAAAGAAACGAATATAAAAATATTTATGGATAAATAAGTTTTTTTGTAAAAATTTGTGGATAGACGGGTGTTCCTGTCTATCCACTTTTCAGCTGTACATAAGTATTGTATATAAAAAGAGAATAAAATATTGTATTGTATATAAAAAGAGAATAAAATATTTTTGATAAATAAGATTAAAATAATTGTTTTATAGTGTTTACTATTGTTTTTAATATAGCGAGTTATTTCTTCCTATTGAGTTGTCGATTATCTTATTTTATTGAGATTTAACTGAAGTTTTAATTAATAACTCAAATAATACCATAAAAATGATAAAATAGTTTAAACGAGGTAAAATCAGAAATAAAAAGTGCATTCCAAAAGGGTGCAATTCTTTTGTATTTTTTTAAGAGGCTAAAACAATCCTTTATATATTGTTATATATTATATATTTTAGAAGAAAGAGAATAAAATATTTTTGATAAATAAGATTAAAATAAAGTTTTTTATAGTGTTTAATATTGTTCATATTATTGTCAATTGTTCTTTCTATTGTGTTGTGGAGTAGTCCTATTTTATTAGGATTGATCTAATTTTTTAATATATAATTCAAATAATCTCATAAAAAAGATAAAATAGTTTAAATAAAGGGAAAAAACTAGAAAGGAAAAGTCAAGCCCAAAATGGTGTATTATTTTCTGGGTCTCAGGCACTAGTTAAGAAAGAAAAAAATAGAAATCTTTACTTGAAAACATCAAATTTTTTACTTTTAAAAAGTAAAACATATCACTTTTTAACAATTTTCAAAACAAAGTTTCTATATTAGTATCCTTAACTAGTGCTAGTACCCCGAGGGCACTGCTTAACATTTTTTTTTTTTAAGAATAGTGTATCATCTTTATATATATTATTGTAGATATAGATAAAAAAAAATGGATGCATTAATTTAGACTGTATTTTTAAAAGGAAATTTAGACTAATTTTTTTTTTCATTTTTATCCTTTATTTAAACTATTTTACGAAAAATACTAACGACATACATTTTAATATACACATTTTATTTTTTGAAGGAAACTAAAAGTTACTACTAGTAATTTATTTATCCCAATTATAAGGAGGGGGAGATATGTATATGATGTAAGTATGTATCTGGCTAAGGTTGAGGCGTTATAATTTTGGACCAAGCAAAGAAAGATAAAGTAAAATAGGAAGACGTGGCAAGAGAGGTGCCTATTATTATGTTACTATGTTTTGAACTTGAAATGAATGAATGAATGAGCATCAAATCATAACAATAACAATATGGCTTCTTTGCTCCATCCAACTCCAACTGTTACAACTATACTTAAGCAGCGAACATCAACAGTCTGTTTCTTCTGTCCCTTAAAACCTACAAATGTTTCTTTCTTAACTAACACAAACCGTGTCAATACCAACACTACAAAGTGTAATGCATTTTTTGATAATAATGTCACCAATGGTTTGTTGGAGGTTGGTGGGGATCACATTCCTTCTTTCCTTCGATCAGGACTACTTCAGTTTCAAGAATTATCAGACATGCAGAGATGGGAGTTTCTTCTGTTTGGTGGACTTATATGGATATACTTAACTGCAAGACCTGGTGTTCTTGTTGGTGCCATTGATGCTTACCTTTTTGCTCCTCTTCAACTTGGTTTTGATAATTTATCTGGAAGGAGAAACTTGAAGACTGGTGATTTTCTTGTTGGAGATAAAATCGGTGAAGGGTCATTTGGTGTTGTTTATTCTGGTGTTTTGATCTCTAAGAATGTGCTGGATGTTGAGGTGGACAAGAGAGGAAGATCCAAGGCAACAAGGTTGGAATCCAAAACTAAGGATAAAGTTATTCTTAAAAAGGTATGTATCATTAACCCCTTATTTGTTGTCTAAATAAAATTGAATTTTAGTATAAGGTAGGATTCTGCAATGTGAATGCTTAAAGCAACCAAAACAGGCAATAGCATTAGGAGCTATGTAGCATAGACACCTCGGATTGAAGATGTGTCCGCGGCTTGGCATGACACATGTGATTACATTCAATTATTTGGCCACGACACATGTCCTTCCTTTACATTCAATTATTACCGTCTTGTTAATGTCGGTGTAATGTCTCTTAGAATTTGGGTTGTTCCTAACTCGATCCTACAAATTCAGCTTGTAAGGTGACAATTGTCTATCACTTATTAACTCATGTTCATGTCATATCTCTTTCAATGTGGGACCCTTCACAATGTCTACGTTTAAGTCAGTGCTTCATAGATCGGGAGCGTTTTTGTCTTAACTTTAAATCATCCATGCGGCTTTACTTAACAAGCAACCACTTTAGCTTCTGGAAGAATTGTTGATTTCTGATTTGTTCTGTATTCTGCATTCTTATAAAATTCTGTTTTTAATGATTAAGGAGATAAAAGATTAGAAAGTCTATTTGCAGCTGACTAATTGAATATGCAGGTTAAGGTTGGAATTCAAGGGGCTGAAGAATTTGGTGAATTTGAGGAATGGTTCAATTACCGGCTATCTAGAGCAGCACCTGAAACATGTGCTGACTTCCTTGGAAGTTTTGTAGCTGATAAAACAAACTCACAGTTCACAAAAGGTGGAAAATGGCTTGTTTGGAAATTTGAGGTGCCTTGGCTCATATTTCGATTGTATTATTTAACATTAATAGCCTTAAATTACCTAAGATATGTCTAAAGTTTTATTACTTGTACTTCATTTAGGTGGTTTTAAAATGTTATCTTAATTTATCATCTGAATCTGGTTTGTTCATTCCTTAACATACACTAATTGGAGAGTTATCCATATTACAGGGAGATCGTACTCTTGCCGATTACATGAAAGAACGCAACTTCCCTTCAAACTTAGAATCTGTCATGTTTGGACGTGTGTTGCAAGGCGTAGATTCTTCTAGACGAAATGCATTGATCATCAAGCAAATCATGCGCCAGATAATTACTTCTCTTAAGAAAATTCATGATACAGGCATTGTTCACAGAGATATAAAACCAGCCAACTTAGTGGTCACCAAACAGGGGCAGATTAAACTCATTGATTTTGGTGCAGCAACAGACCTTCGGATCGGAAAGAATTATGTTCCCGACCGCACCCTTTTGGATCCCGACTATTGCCCCCCAGAACTCTATGTACTCCCAGAAGAAACACCAAGTCCTCCACCAGCGCCAATTGCTGCGTTCTTTTCACCAATCTTATGGCAGGTTTATTTTCATATACCCTAATTATTTCGTGAAAATATGATTATTTCATATATTGCATTGGAAGTGCTAAAGTTGTGTTATGTAACTATTGTTGCAGTTAAACAGCCCTGATCTGTTTGATACTTATTCGGCGGGGATTGTACTTCTTCAAATGGCAATACCAACCTTAAGGTCTCCTGCTGCTTTGAAGAATTTTAATTTGGAAATAAAAACCTGTGGATATGATTTGAAAAAATGGAGGGAGTATACTCGCCTCAGGCCCGACCTCCAAATTCTTGATAGTGAATCTGGTAGAGGTTGGGACTTGGCAACAAAGCTTATATCTGAAAGAGGTCCCTTAAGAAGAGGACGTTTATCTGCTGCTTCAGCTTTGAGACATCCTTATTTCCTTCTAGGAGGTGATCAGGCAGCTGCAGTTCTTTCAAAATTAAGCTTAAGTAGAAAGTAACCAGCATGATAATGTCAGTACATCATCCTTTTCTAATTCATTTATTTTTTCAGAATTATTGTTGAAGGAATTTTATATCTCAAAGAAGGAACTTTTATCCTGCCATATAGATTTATATTTTTCACTAGACAACAAACTCAAACACTAGCAAGAGCACTTGGTGGTTATAGGGCTTAATTAGCCTTCTCTCATGATTTCATTCTGCAAGTAAAACTACCCTTCTTCAATGTTCTTCTTTTTTTTGTTTTATGTATATTGTATTTTGGATTATTATGAAATCAACAAGAACATGAACAACTACAGAGATACAAAGCATCATAATTATTTGGAGACTCAATAGTCATACATTTAGTTTCTATAATATAACAATAACATGTTTAGGATTGTCTTTGCACTATGATTGGACTCTTCACCCTGTGGGTGCCATCTGACCAAACAAGTGAGGAGGAAGACACCATTCGTTTTGATTCTACTCCCCCAACAACAGTGACAACAAATGATTGTTTCTCATTCAATGATCTGAACGAGAGAATTTTTGGCTCCACACTAATCTTTATATTTTGAATTGGGATGACAGTAGCCGTGTAGCTTGAGTTGGGAGAGCCAACATTTGTAACTGTTCTATGAATCTTGACATTGAAACTTTTATCGGACTCAACAGGAATCACTAGTGCTGGATAGTTTATATCTTTCACAAAGGATCTATTGGAAGCTCTATGGCAACTTGAATTTTCTCCACTAATATGTTTAATTTTGTTAGCATCATAACCATAATTACAAAGCATCCGAACATAATCTTCCTTAGTGATGTCATAAACAAGTCCAGGGTCAACAGCTTGTTTTGGATTGACATTCCCAGATCCATAAGCAAACTCACCTGCCAAATCATTATAAGTACCATTAACCGGTTTTGCTGTGGTCATGATGGCAGATTTGATAGATGCTGGCGACCAATTTGGATGAAATGATTTCACATACGAAGCAACTCCAGCAACGTGAGGACATGCCATAGAGGTTCCAGATTCTATGTTGTATTTGACCTGTCTTTTGTCATTTATATCGTCCGAGGGTGGCGCTAGAGGTGAATATGCGGCCAAGATATCCACTCCTGGGGCACTTATATCTGGTTTCATAATTTCTAGAACCAATGGATTTGGGCCACGAGAAGAGAAAGAAGCAACTGTAGGAGCATTGTTGTCATGGAAGATTTCACTCTTCAAAATTTCAGCTACAGGGTATTTTGTGGAATTTGTGTAAGATTGAACTAGAACATAGTCCTTTGTATCCAAGTTAAGTGTAGGCTTTAGAGAGACCTGAGGAGCATCATTTTTAGAATGTGTAACATTGAGGATTGAACCAATTGCACCATTCGCATAAGCCCATACTTCACCTCCTGGTGTTCCACACAAAACAAGCTTACCGTTCACCATATTTTTGTCTATACACTCACACATTTCAGGTGATCCATATCCTCTTGGGCAAGCTTGAGCATTACGGACAACTATTGGGAATTTCGTGCCATTTGAGGGGACAATATTAATTGACTTACCAATAAAAGTCTTTCCATTTCCAAGAATGAGCTTATCAATGATTTGACGATCTACGGTAGTTGCAGCAATACTAAATAACCAAGGTGCTACACTAGAAACACTACTTGGTTTAGGACCGCTGTTTCCTGCAGCTTGCACCGTGAGTATTCCCTTTTCCATGGCATGAAAAGAACCAATGGCAATAGGATCTTTTAGAAATTCTTGAGCAATTTGGCCTCCAATTGAGATTGTGATAATGTCAACTCCATCAGCAATGGCATCATCAAATGCAGCTAAAATATCTTTTCCGCTGCAGGTACCATCTTTGTCGCATACTTTGTATACAACAATCTTTGAAGACGAGACTCCACCTCTTGCGGTGCCTTTTGCAAGATCATAAAAGCTCACTCCCTCCACCTCTCTTCCACTTGCCGTTGATGCCGTGTGGGTTCCATGACCACCATAGTCTCTTGCACTCTGATCACTGCCGTACGACCGTACTCCAATAATCTTCTTGTTGCAAGTGAAATTACCACCGCCTGCACAAACTCCCCTCCACTTTTTCGGAATGGGACCAAGGCCTGATTGATCATAGAAAATAAATCTCTTTAACAAATAAATCTCTTTAACCAATTAAAACACCCAACATATATGGATATTGTCCATCTTTCTAATCATATTTTCTTTTCTTTTGTATAAAAAAATTCATATTGTCTTTTGTTCCTACGATCAAAATGATAAGATTGGTCAATATCCTATAATAATTATGACCAACCCCATTTATAAATATAGGGATGTGTGTTGGTTTGATGGTTGAGGTGAGGGGTGGAGATGTGTGATAAGGAGGTCAATGGTTTGATCTTCGATATAATAATAATAATAATAATAATAAGGAGAATGCAAATGAGTGGCTTTGTGGCATTGATTAGAATACTAAAAAATTCAACTTTGCAATAAAAAGTGGTGTAATCATTGCTGAGATAAAAGTAAAAACTTATATTTCCAAGCCAGAATTTCTACTAATGGATTTCATAACCATTACCCTTAGGGCATTGGTTAACAAAATCCTAATAATAATAATAATAATAGAAAACAACTAAAGTTTGTCTTTTAAGAAACATCATTTATTAATAAATCTTCATAGAAGAGGAAATTAGTTAGATATAATAATAAGAAATTGTTCTAATTTATTAATAAATCTTCATAAAACGAAAATTAGTTAGATATAATAATAAGAAATTGTTCTAATTAATTGAATATGTATCATTTTATGAGAGATGAATATTTCGTACATATGACGATTAAAAAAAAAGTATGATGATTACACCAAGATATCATGACCACGGCTAATACTAACATTTATACCTTTGTCCGTAAAACTTTCGGATTCTGGCCATATTCCGCCATCTATGACTCCAACCACCAAACCACTCTCAACAAATTGATCTCTTTTGATTGATTGAGGAAATCCAAAGAAGTCCCACGACCTTGTAGTTTTTAGATGATAATTTTGGCATTGAAAAACTGATACCACATCTCTCATGCCAATAAGTTTTTCCCTTTGTTGGTCATTAAGTATGGCAACAAAACCATTGAAGCTCCTGTTGTAACTTCGAACTAAGCGATTTTCTGTGTTGCTACCATCAATAACTTGTTGCAACATGTTATGATGATGAAAGGTTGGATAATATGATGTTCCTTTAGGAAGTCAGCCCATGTATACTATGTAAGTTTTACTGTTTTCATCATCACTTTTGATGGCATCGCACACCAAAAAATTAATTGATAACAAAACAACAGATACAAATATGAATAAAATAGCATTATATTTGACCATTGTTTGCATTTGTGAAATAGTGAATAGTTTGCTCAACCCCAAACAATGTGTGTATTCTATATACACACAAGAAAGTACAAATTATATCATATAGTCAATGATATTAAATTTCACTTTAAATAAAATCATGAACAAAACCCTCTAAATAAATTATTATATAGATGGAAATGGAAATATTTTCAATTATTAAGAAATGAGTAGCTTTAATAACAAAGATTTTGACCGAAATAATATAAAAATTATATTATTAAATAGACATATAATGATTACTCCATCACTACTTTTTAGATTCATTGAATAAATAATGTATTTCGTCTATTATAGACGAAATATATTATTTATTCAATGAATCTAAAAAATTATTTTTTGCTTATAAAGGTGACCAGAGGGAGTAAATGGTAAAAAAACAATAGTGATTCATAAAGTAATATTTATACTATATATAAAGGAAACTACCCCTTTCAACACACTTTTGGGTTGAAATTTTCTTTCCAAAAATACCCTTAATTTTAAATACAATGTAACAAATAGATAAAAATATATTTAAATATTATAACAAATGTAACAAACACAATATGAATACATGTATATCTGTTTTTTTTTTCCTTTATCATTTAAAAAATATAACAAACTAGATGAGTATATTTATACTTACTTTTTCATTATCCCAATTATACCCTTAAACAACTTTTTCTATAATAAAGATTATTGTTTATGTCATTAAAAAAAGCAACAAGCATTTATATTTTTACTTTTAATCAAAACTAAAATTTCATAAAAAAAATACCGTTAATAATTTTCAAACATTACCGCAATAAAAAGAACGAAAATACGAGCACGAAGTGCCCGTTTTTTGCTAGTGTATGATAATGAAAAGTATAGATACTTGACAAAAAAAAAGGATAGATAAAGTGTTTAGAATATTTAATATATAGTTGTATTGGATAGAAAATTTATTGTTCGCTAGTGAAAAGACTGGCACTCACGTGCTCGTCTTTCTGCTCTTTTTATTACACTAACATTTGAATATTATGAATGATGTTTTTTTAATGAAATTTTGATTTTGATTAAAATTCAAAATAGAAATGTTTGTTACTTTCAAGTTATAACAAACCAAATTAACCATGATTATCTATTTCTGGACAACAACAATATAACAAAAAAAATGTTTTAAAAAAAAGGGTTAATTAAGTTTTTAGTCCCTATAAATATTCACAGTTTTGTTTTTAGTCCCTACAAAATAAAATCACACTTTTTAGTCTCTGTAACATTTTCCTTAAGCATTTTAGGGACTAAAACTGTTGATGAAAATTGTTTACAGGGACTAAAAGTGTTGATGGAAAAATTTATAGGGACTAAAAATGCTGATGAAATTTTTTATAGGGACTAAAAAGTGTGATTTTATTTTGTAGGGACTAAAAACAAAACTGTGAATATTTATAGGGACCAAAAACTTAATTAACCCAAAAAAAATATAACAAAAAAATATAATCTAATTTTTTTAATGACGCCGACAACAATCTTTATTATAGAAAAAGTTATTTAAAAGTATAATTGGGATAATGAAAAAGTAAGTATAAATATACTCATCTAATTTGTTACACTTTTTAAATGATAAAGGAAAAAAAAAAAACCAGACTTATATATTCATATCGTGTTTGTTACATTTTTTAAATATTTAAATTTATTCTTATATATTTGTTACATGTGTTATTTGTATTAAAAATTGAGGTCATTTTTAAAAAGAGAAAAAGTCAGCCCAAATGAGCTGAAAGAGGTTATTTTCTTTATATATAGTATAAATTACTAATTCAAATAGAACAACTGAAATACATCATGGTATCTTTTGTTTTGTTTACTTTTTAAGAAGGCAAACCAGTCCATCAAAATCAGTAAAGAGAAAAATTGAACCTAAAACATATTATTGTATACCATAAATTTAAAAATCATATTAAGTATTTCTTTGACAAGACCAGTTGAGTTATCCAGTTCTATTACAATGCAAAAAATAGTTTTTTTATTTTTATTTTACAGATATGCATTGAAAAGTTAGGAGATTCTTTAATCCACTGACTTTTCTGTGTTCCTAGCTCCTAAAAGAAGTTGAAAATTTGAGAATTTGAGTATCTCAATATTTATAAACGTATATAAGGTGATATTTATGAATGATTATACAAATTATGTATACTATTTAGATATTATACGACTTTAATTGATGCATCAACTGAACCGTCCTATATATGTTTATTATTAACTCATAAACAATTGTTTGTGAGATTTTCATCTCAACAAATTTGACTAAGAGCTCAATTTTTGAGGTTTTTTAGAAAACATAAGTATCGTTATCAATCGATATTGATATTGAACATCTTTTTACATATCTTTTAGAAAATGAACATCTTTTGACATAATATTTCTTCATTTTTTATTTATTTAAGAAAATGGTTGTCCAATACCACCATCGTATACATAGTGGAAACTACACAAGAATGCTAAGCCATGTGAATTTGAATTTTTGGATAGACAAACTTTGTTACGAGACCTCATGGATATTGAAAAATGAGAGAAACCACTAAAAAAGAATCAAATCAACTAAATAAAATTCCATGTGATAGTGAAGATGAAGAAGGTAAGGAGTTTGAAGTTATTCAAGAGTACAAAGAAAGACAAACCTTGAAACTTTTTTTTTTTTGGTGTTCATACTTTTTTTTGGGTAGTTAATGCACCAACATATTTTTTGTGGTTGATAATGTAACATGATATTTTGTGGCCAATATATAATTAACATTATATAAACTAGCGAAAAGACAGGCACTCACGTGCCCGTCTTTCCGCTCTTTTTACTGCGTTAAAATTTGAAAATTATGAACTATGTTTTTTTTAATGAAATTTTGATTTTGATTAAAACTAAAAATATAAACGTTTGTTGCTTTCTAGTTATAACAAATCAAATTAAACATGATTATCTATTTCAATAACACCAACAACAATCTTGAAACGTAGAAAGTAGAAACAAAATAGGAAGAGAGAAGAGAAGGAGAAAACCCTAGCCGCCAAGAAGAGAGTCAAAAGCTGTAACTTTCGAAGAATTCAAGGTAAGGGGTGGAATCTATTCATCTATAGGGTTTATTTTTCTTGTTGGGGCTGTAGAAAAGATAGAGGAGGAGAGTTATTGAAATGCTAATGAGAATTCATCTTTGTGGTTGAAGAATTAAAATTCAAATAAGAACCAAGTTAGGGTAATTGAATTAGAGCCTTTAATCATGTGAAGAGTGATACAATTAGGTCAATTGTGTGAGAAAGTAGTGTTTGGATGATAGGGTAATCCTAGGTAATGTTTCATATCAGTTTGGGATCATGAGGGCTCTGAAAATGGAAGTTCTGGAAAACTTAGAAGCAATTTCGTAGCTTAAAAACGTAGGACCTGAACACGTCGCAGCGATGCGCTGCAGTGAGGGAGCCTAGCGCCCACAACCCGAGAGTTGGCGCCTCAGGTGCCTGTTCCTGGCGCCTAGCGCCCACTTATGGGTGTTTTTCACCCATTTCTGTTTTGAACCGGGTCTTGGTGTAAACATATAAGTTGTAGATATGGATGCTAGCTTTCCTCGGGCTTTGGTTTGACCTCAATCAGACATCTCTCCTAGCCTTAAGAAAATAAACTTTTCCACCCCTTTTTGTTCAGAATTGGATTTAGGTGTCTTCATGAAAGTTTTATATATGAATGTTAGATTTCACTTCAAATTATTCTTTTATTCCTTGTAATGAAAATGATTGGCCTCAACTCATAGAACTTAGACCTTAAGCAATGATAAACAAGGGTCCCATGAGTTCTTACAATCATACAACCACATTGGATGATCCACAACGATATAACCCCCACTGACAAATTGGAAGAGTTGAAGACATAACTTAGCAAATACTTCATCCATATTGATGAAAGTCAAACTGCCTCTCATGTTTTTGTACATGTACCATACGTAGAGGTGTTCGTTGTGACTTATCCCTAAGCGTATTATGAAGACCTAAGTCAAACACCATAATGGATTTTTGTCAAGGGGACCGTGGATGCAATTTCTAGGAGGGGAGTTGTCGCGGTGATTTACGAAGATCAAGCTATTGATTAGCGTTGACTTACAAATTTTTATTCACCACCGAGCTTTAATTTTCCCAAGGGAAAAGGGGAAAAGTTCGAATAATCCCACATTTTAAAGAGAGTTAAGGTTCGGGAGTTAGTTACGTGAAGGGAAGGTATTAGCATCCTAAACGTCTATAGTACTCTATAGAAACCTCTTGCTTTTATTTATTTTTTGGCTATAATTATTTTTATTTGCTTAAAAAAAGACACACTTTTGACCAGATACACTAGGGATGACACTTTTTGATAAGAATAAATGTAATTTGCAAATATTTCGTTTGTATAATCTACCGCTTGGCACAATAAGTGGCATCTCTTGACCAGATACACTAGGGATGACACTTTTAAGAAAATGTATTTTGCAAGCAATTCGCTTGACTTGTGAGATTTGGAAGCGTCCGCTTGGCTTATGAGATTTGCATGCATCCGTTTGGCTTATAAAAATTTGCGAGCTAGGCCCGACTTATAAAATTTGCAAGCTAGGCTTAGCTTATGAAAAATTTGCGAGCTAGGCTCGACTTATGAAAATTTGGTAGCCAGGCTCGGCTTATAAACATTTGCGAGCTAGGCTCGGCTTATGAAATTTGCAAGCTATGCTTGGCTTATGAAAGTTTGCGAGAATTCACTGGGCTTATGAAATTTTTCCAGAATCCACTGGGTTTTTGAAAGTTTGTCAGAATCCACTCGGCTTATGAAAGTTTGCCAGAATCCACTGAGCTTCTGAAAGTTTGCCATAATCCACTGGGCTTCTGAAAGTTTCTCAAAATCCACTGACTTGTGAAAGTTTTCTAGAATCCACTGGGCTTATGAAAGTTTGCCAGCATCCACTGGGCTTATGAAAGTTTTCCAGAATCCACTGGGCTTCTGAAGTTTGCCATAATCCACTGGGCTTCTGAAAGTTTTCCATAATCCACTTGGCTTCTGAAAGTTTTCCATAATCCTCTTAGGGGATATCCCCAGTGAAGTCACCATTTCTGTCGCGGTGATTTTCGGAGGTCAAGCTATTGATTAGCGTTGACTCACAAATTTTTATTCACCACCGAGCTTTAATTTTTCCAAGGGAAAGAGGGAAAAGTTCGAATAAACCCACATCTTAAAGAGATTTAAGATTCGGGGGTTAGTTACGTGAAGGGAAGATATTAGCACCCTAAACGTCTATAATATTCTATAGGAATCTCTTGCTTTTACTTATATTTTGGCTATAATTATTTTTATTTTCTTAAAAAAAATTAATGTGGTGAGTAAAAGAAAGAATATGTTTTTTTTTTGATTTGGAAAAACAAAGTCTTTTGCATACGTACCCGCGAGGGATCAAAACCACGTAGTTCATGGTAAAAAGCCGAGTAATTTATTTGATTTTTTTTATTAGTTTTTGAAAAGGTTTAAAAAATGAAAGCCAAATGGCAAAGAGAAAAATTTGTTTGGTGTTTTATAGTCTTAGAAAAAAAGTTTAAATATGATTAAATGCATTAAAGTTTTCATTAAAGAATATTAAATGAAAAAGTCTCTTGATAAGAATCAATTTTTTTTTTGAGAAAAAGGAACTCTTTGAATTTTGTTTTTTAAATATTTGAATGTTTTTGATATTTTTCTTTTTAACCTAAAATTAAAATAATGACGATGGAACGAGCGAGAGTTCTGCAGTGGCACCGGGTTAAAGCAGATCCCTTTCCCTTGGATAATAAACTAACCTTTGCATTTTTAATATATGAAAGTTGAATAAATAAATAAATAAAGGACAATACATTTTTTTTTTTAAATTTACAATTTCCCCAAAATACATTCTAATTGCAAATAAATTAAGAACAAAAATTAAAATGCTAAATGATAATAATAAAATGAAATAAAAAATGGACCAAAGATACACAAAAAAAATTAGGTATTTTAAAATACCTCTCAGGGACAATAAACCGAATAGGGTATATGGTCTTAAGACCATTCTTAAAATCCGACGGAACAGAAAAAGAGGGAGAGGAAAAGAATAGCTCGTCAACACAAGCTAAAGGAGGGAAAAAAGAGAAAAGTTCTTTGACAACTCAAGAGAACTTTTGGTGTGTATAAGTGAGGAATGAGAGCTCTATTTATAGGTTCAAATGTTGATGAAAATGGAAAACTGGTTTAATGGATTTTGACGGGGATTGAATGTGATTTGATTGATTTTTGAAATGGAGAAGTTGACAATGTGACTTGCCACGAATGGTGACGCGGCTGAGAATTTTTTTTGGACCCGTGACACATATTTTTATTTTTTAAAACTAATTAAAATAAAATAAAATAAAAAGACTTAAAATAAAAATAAAATAAAAGGTAAAAATAAAATAAATAAAAGACTAAAAGTAAAATAAAAGGTGGGCCCGAAAATGAACCAAAAATGAGGTATTTTAAAATACCTCTTTGCCGAAATTTTCTCTAAAAAGACAGAGAATATTCCGGGCCACAAGACGTTTAAAAGTGGGATCTTACGCCAATAATTAGGGTGTGACAGGAGTCAAAGAAGAAGAAGCATGGGGATACTTGACTGATGAAGACTCTGACCAGGATGGATGGGAGGAAGACAAGGAGCCTGAAGGACGGAGGCTCCCAAGCACAACAAAGGCGTATATGTCAGGATCGAAACGTTATAAAAATTCTATCTAACTCCTACAAAGTCATTAATGTCTTCTATTTGATTTCTCTTGGAGTTAGATAGAATTTTTATAACTTGATATGGTTTGAAGCTAAGTTTGAGGTTGCTATTTGGAATTAGCAACATTTTAACTTTAGGATAGGGTATCGGTATAACGTATTTGTTAAAAATAAAAAATGAAAAAAAAGTAGATTACCATGGGTCTACAAAAAAAAAATCAAGAGCCAAAAACATCAAAATTTTTGGTCTCTTAAACAAATGTATTTATTTTGAAAAAGATAAATAGTTCTACTCAGTACCCATTTTGTTTGATGGCTTAATAGCAGTTTTAACCCCTTAACTTTCCCAAAGTTACGATTTTGGCCCCCTAAGAAAAAAACTATAAAACCGCCCCCTAAGTTTCGCACCTGTGACAGTTTTGACCCCCAAGGCCAATTTTGACTCGGTCTACGCTGACGTGGCCAAAATCGCAACTTTGTAGTTTTTTTTCTTCTTAGGGGACCAAAATCGCAACTTTGGAAAAGTTAGGGGGCTAAAACTGCTATTAAGCCTTGTTTGATTCAAGGAAGGAATGTTGTCAGTACATCATTGTTTAATAGGAATCCTTAGGTTGATAATCTAATTTCAAGTTATTTTGTTAGCCTAATTTCCCAAATATATCACACCTTAACCTAAGCCACGTTACAACCCTGAAAGACCTCAAATTGTGTATATAATCTGATCTTGACTGTCTGTTTATAATTGTCTCAAATTTACATCAAGGTACATTCATGTGACGACTGAAGTACGCAAATGTCATGACTAGCCCTAATGGCTTTAGAAGATACATACATGTATCCTGGAAAAGAGTGTGGTTGAGTATATGAGCTATCTTCTCTGAGTTTATCCCGCTTGGATGTAATGTGGCAAGTAAGCCAAGTCTGTAAATGGGATGGCAATCTGAGCAACCTCTTTGGAAAGATATGTTTTTCCTGAAAAGAATGCAAAGAAGAAAATTTGTTTTCTTTTGTTACTTGAGGAAAAACAACAATTTAAGTTTGGGGCTGTGATGACAGGTCATCTTACATTATTTTTAGCATGTTTTTCAATTATTTTTAGTAGGTATTTCATCCATAATAGAGGAGTATTAGAAAAATTGCTTATGATTTCGTGACATTTGTAATGTTTTCTATATTTGAGTCATGTAATTCTATTCTTTCCAAAACATAGCAATTTTAGGGTGTTTTGATGTAATTCAAGAAGAAATCATGCAAATCGTCAAAGCAAGACATCTAAAAATTTGTTAAGACCATGAGAAGATCAATAATGAAGATTTAAGAGGTCTTAGAAGACATTACAGAGGGAGAAATTTTATTCCCAGGTCCCAAAACATCTTATATGGAAGCAAACACCCAACATGACGAAGAAACAAACATTTTTTCACAGGACATCACACTCATGTGCCCCAAGGGCATGAGGCAAAAATTTTCATTTTGCCTTTTTACACACTAAGTATCTTTCACAAAACTTCTGAACATCACTTTTCATGTGGGGCGAATAAAAATATTCTTGCAGTAACTCTAAAATTTTAACAACCCCAAAGTTTCCCATTAAACCCCCTTCATGAGCCTCTCTTACAAGTAATTCTCTAATGGAGCATTGGGGGCACACATAGTCTTTTTTTCTTTAAACAAATAATCATTGTGCCTGAAGTATTCATTAATGGAAGCATGTTCATAAGCTAAAAACTTTGAAGAAAAAAAAGGATTGATCCCACTATGCTCTCTCTTGGCGAGAAGAATAAAGTCATTATAGAATAAAAGAACCGAATTAATTTTAGTTTAAAGTGTTATTTTTGCAATTCATGATACATCTGTCTTGTTTTTGCTATATCTGAAGTTCTGGATGTTCTATGGAGGTGATCCTTAGGTTGTTAGAAAGTTTACAAAATTATCTACATTTCTTATATTTGACTCAATAGATAGTTCTACCCGTTTCATGGCTTAATATGGCCTGAAATGGAGCATTTGATTAAAATAATGTGCTGAAGCAAAAGAGGTGCAAGGCAAGATATATAAGGAAATAATGGGAATGGTGCCTACACACATCAAATATCGTTGAAGTGTTATTATTCAAAATTTTAAAGGATCAATTTAAAATGTAATCAACAAGGAAGTCAACTATAGCTCCTCCTCATTCAGACTACCATCCTACACTTAATTATTTTCATTCATTTTGTTACCTTTCTTTTCAGCCTAGACATTATTGTAGAATTATTGGCTGAATTGATATGATTTTTTTCCATTTCCATTCCTTGTAATTTGAGTGGGACATTCACCTTAGGTCACAATCCTTGAATGAAAGATAAGTAGATTTTTGATAAAAATTACACTACGTTTATTGAGTGAGTTTTCTCCTATTTGAGTTTTTGGATTAGAACTTATCTAACGAATCTTATCAATCACTTCCTTATCATTGGCAACTTCTCTTGGTCTATCAATCCTTCTTGGATTAGAAGTGATTGTGACACCTTCTTTAACATTCCTTTCCCCAGTTTCATCTTTTATTTTACATTTTTAATCATCTTTTATTTTACATTTTTAATCATATACAATTTGTTTTTCCACTAACTTGACTCCTAATTTGCTTCTGACGACTCTCTAATCCTTTATCAAGTGGTATTCAGAGTTAGGTTATGTTGGGACTTATTTTTTTTCTTTTTATTTTCAATTTCAAAATACTTTTCATTTCCATATTTTCCTTGTAATTTCTCCATGTGCGTTTCTTTTTGAAGTATAAAAAATAAAAAATAAGAGAGAGGGAGGGAGGAAGAGAGAGAGAGTATCAAGTCCTTCTTGTGCTCTTAGAAAGTTTCAAAGAAAAAGGAGAGAGAAAATGATGGAAAAGATTGATAGAGGAATCGCTGATATCTCTAAAATATTAGAGAAAAACCTCCTTCGAATCTAAAATGATTATAAAAACGAGATAGAAAAAAAAAAAGGAGAGTGACAAAGAGAAAATAAAAAAAGAGATAGAAGGAGAAAATGAGATAGAAAGAAAAGAAAAATAAAGTCACGAGGAAGAATGCGGGAAAGAAAGAGAAGAGACAACATAATGTGATGAAAAAGAAGTAGAGAAAAAAGAAAAAAAATGAGAAGGAACATGAAGAGAAAAATGTTGGAAAGTTTTGGTTCACTATTACATTGGTACCTTCTGCTAAGTTGGTTTGTGTTTTCAAATGTTGGGATTCTTCTTCTAATATTTTTCAATTTCCTAATATTTATTTATGTCATGAAGGAAAGAACATATTTCTAAACAAATGGAAGAAAATTATGTACTTCGGGAAGATGATTATGTCAACAAATCACAGGGGAAGAAAATCCAACAAATTATTTCAAAAGTGAAATTCTTTAAATTTGAAGTTACTTGTGACGGATTTTATAGATTTATTTTTGACCCCGGAGGTACTCAAGCTAAAAATTCGAGGTTGAATTTTTTTGAAAGGGAGAGAATGATATGATCCTAGTATTCTATCCCTTGACAAGAAGAATTAAGTCACAGAAGAACCAAATTATTTTTGGTTCAAAGTGTTATTCTCGTAGGTCATAAAAATTATATCTAGAGCCCTGCAAATTCAATTGAGGTATTTGAAGCGATGTAAAAGCTACAGTTCAGGACATGATTAAATTAAAGAGTTAACTAACATCCAAGCAATCAAGAGCAAGATGCGAGGGTGCACACTTATGGAAAGAATGAGCTTACCAACATCCAAGCAATCTTAAGGAATCTTAATGCGGGGACGCACACATAAGGAAAGAAAGAGTTGACCAACATCCAAGCAATCAAGACGATTATGCTACCTTTCAATGTTGCAATCAATTTGTAACATTTTTGTAATAATTCATCAATCTAGGTATTTATGTTGGCAAATTTTATGGTACACTTAACAATTTGAGTGTATTGGTACACCAAATCTTTAAATTAATAGTTAAATGAGTTATTTTTTGTAGGAACAAATTATTTTCTATCACCTATAATTATAATAACTAAATCTTATTTACCAAAAACGTCAACGTAATAAAATTTAATTTTTCTGAATTTTTATTACTCATAATAGAGAATTTTGATTATTTTTTACAATAAAATGTAAGAAAAAATTAGTATGATTTTTATAAAAAATGAAATGATGTTTTTTCTTATAAAATGATATTTTCTAAAATATAAATGTCTACAAACAACTATTTTCTTCATAAAAAATTATAGTTAATTTATAAATTTTTTAAAGGAGAGTACCGGTACACCTTAATTTGTGGGTGTAGCGTAGAAGTCCTCATTTATGTTAGCATTAGTTGCTGAATTTATGGTTTTCCTTTGTAAAATCAATGTGAACCTTTGTGTATAAAGGGCACACGAAAATTGAATAAAAGGAGATGAATTTTGATGATAAAAAAATCACTTTGTGTGAACTTGGGAGCTTTGTTTCTGTTTTGTTCTAGATTGAATCATGTTTTGATCTTATCAAGAAACAACATTTCTTATGACGATCCTCTACCAAGCTTATCATATTCCTTGGGAATTTGTGTTGGTTTTCATTTCCCGTCTATTTCCATCATTTCATCTATTATTCACTAGTATACAAAAATAAAATTACAACCCCTATGTTCTTCATCAACGACTGAGAAGAAGAAATATTTAGATTTTCAATTTTTAGGGTTTCAAATATAATTTATTTGAATAAATTTCATTCACAAGTTGTCAAATGGGCTACACAAGTGAGCGTCTCTCTCTCTCTCTCTCTCTCTCTCTCTCTCTCTCTCTCTCTCTCTCTCTCTCGTGCGATTTCTTCTCATTCATCTACTAAAGAGGGGTGATTTATGATCAATTTTTGATCCAAAATTACCATTTTAACTCATTTTTCTCTTTTTCTTTTGTTGAAACAAGCGATTTTCACTTCTATTTCGTTTTTTATTTTGAGATTTCGTCGTTTTAGTGCAGCGTTGGTTTGTTCGTCGTCTGTTTTGTTCAGTTCAGTTTGTAAGATTAGCTTCGATGCAATGCAGATCAAATCAATGACTTTAGCGTCGTCCACATTGTAGGCTTTTGTACTTTTCCATTTTATGCTATTAACATGGATACCATGAGTTTTTTCGCATATTCATCCTTTTTATTTTTAGTGAATTTACATTGTATCACGTGCTCGATCAATTTGAATGAATAAATATCATTTATTTTTGTTAAAAAAAACAATAATTTTAGATTAAGATGGAAGGAAGAGAGAATTAAGGCTTTAATTAGAATTTTAGATTTCAATTTTAATTTTCGGGGAAAATTGTTTTCGAAATTCAAAGTTTTTCTAAAAATAGGAATTTTCAAAATAGAAATGAAAAAACATTAATGTATAGTTATTATAAAACCTAAATTTTGAAAGGTGGACCCCACATTTAATGACATAGATTTAACATTGGTTCAAGCTCTCTTCCTATTTGTCACTGAAACCTACATATTTAAATCCGTTGCTTTGATAGAATTTGCCTATATTTTACTATGATTTTACTATTTTAACTTTTTAACATGAGTAAATTTGTACATTGATAGAAAAACTCTTTTATTTCTGACCAAAAAAAAAAGAAAAACCCTTTTATTATTATTTTTTTGAAGAAAGAAAAACCCTTTTATTATTAATCTTCTTCTTTTTATGGTTAACATTATTTTCAAGGAACCTTAAAAATAGGGAAATTAATAGGTGTTACACATGAATTTATTCGCATCTTCCTAGAAACGTTATCCCATTTTTTTTTATTTGGAATCTTTTTTTTCTATTCCACGAATATTATACCCGAAAATAAAGTTTAGTAAACTTGTAACAAATATAGACATATATATTTAGCTGAATTCTAAGGTGAGGGTCCAATTAAGTCCCTCACCGGTGGACCACTTATAATAACAAATAAGAACCATTAGATTAATCAAACATATACATCCTATTATACATTGTATATGGAGGATTACACACATCTTTTTCCTCACCCTCCTTCTCTCCCTTCTCTTCTCTGCTATCAAACGTCCATATCCACCATTGTTAACCTTTCATTAACATTTCTTGGGTTGCTTATGATGGCAGCCATGGAGAAGATGAATCAAGGTATTTTCCCAAATTCAAGATCTTGAAGTGTTAATTGGACCAATGTAAAGAAAAAGTCCTTGATTAATCGACACACCTTTATTTTTCCATTCAATTTTTTGTTTAAGAAAAAAATTGTAGTATTGAAAAAGATGTTGCAATGAAATCAAAAGAAATGACAATAATTGCTTGCTGCTGACTTTGTTTTTATGTCTGATTCACTTAAATCTCTACTAACTATATATTAAAATAAATACCTTATGATTTTCCATTTTTGCCCTTAGGAGGGGCAATTTTGTCATTCAATAAATTTAAACTTTGTTTGATTGCCACATCACCAACATTTGGTTGAAAACATGAAGATTTTATATATCAAAGTCATTTTGTCAAAAAATATTTTTATGAAAGTGATTAACCAAAATTTTTTAGTGCCACCTCCAATTTCAATAATTTTTTTATCTTATTTATTTTATCATATAAAACATGAAGATTTTATTTGTCAAAGTTTACTCTAGAGGTATTTTATCATATTTATTTATAATTTTTTTTCCAAAGTTTGACAAATAAAATTAATAAACTTAGTAATTTTGTCAAAGTTTCATTTTTGTTTGGATTGTGGTCATTCAATAAAATTTGTTTCCAATTTTTTCTTCCAAATTCAGTTGCTTCTACACTGCCGTTGTGGGAGATTAATGTACCGTTTGATCCGGCTTTTTTTCAACTTCTCTATATTTTTAAGGAGAAGTTAGACCAAAAACAATATCAATTAAGTACTTACTAAAAAAAATACTTTTTTTAAATGCATAAAATTGAATGGAATGGATTTTGACCAAAAGTTGTTGAATGCTACTTTGAAAAACTACTTCTTGACATTTTATTTCACAAGCACCTCTCTTCAACTCACGCTGGGAACCTTTTCTTTTATTTTTTAGTATTATATTTCAATATGTTTTTTTCTTCCATTTAATTTAATTTAATTTTTTTTGAACCGTTCCATTTAAATTTTTCTAAGGAGGTTCCATTTAATTTTATTATCTTTTTTTCAAAAGAATTTTATTATCTTTGTATCACTTATATTTTTAATCTCAATATCGTTTAATCATCACAACCTCACAAATATTTTTATTCACGCTGTCATTTAATGATACCAAATATTTTTATTTCCTTTCTTCAACCTCGCAAATACACAGACACACATTAGCGTTTATAGTAATACTTTATGTCCGTCTGTTTTTTGTTATGCTAATGCGTATAATTTTTTAGCGTTGCATAATGCGTAATATTATTTTTATATAATTTTGATTTTAATTCAAAGTACAAGTATAGATGCAAACCAACTTTTTTGATATTATTTATGTTATTAGTTGAGCCTGCTTAAATTATTTCTCTTATTCAAATATTTAACAAGTCCTTTATATAATGATATGAATTTGTATTCATGTTACACAAAATAAAAATCATTTAGTAAATTTAGCATTTGTAAGAAAAATATCTTTTATATTTTAAACATTTTTACTCTTCAAAAAATATTTTAAACATTTTTTTATTTATTATATTAATTCATAATAAATTCAAAGTTTTGTCCTCGTGGACTTAGCTCAGTTGATAGGGACAATGCATAAATATATGCAAGGTCCGGGATTCAAACCCCAGACACCATAAAAAAAAATCAAAATTTTGTACAATATTTTGCCAAACAACTTTTAACTTAAAAATATCTTTAAAATTAAAAAAAAACACAATGAAACCAAACAACTCTAACTTCTTTCTTAAAGACCTTTATTTTAACTTTGTTTTGAAGTAGCTTTTAGATCGTAAAAAAGTTTGGCCAAACGGTACCTAAGTTCAGCTGGGAACATTGTTTCACTTTCTTCTTCATAATAGGTAATTTTCTTCCCTTTTTCATGGTTTTGAGGTCATGCATGGCTTGCATCGACTAATTTTATGCATTTTTTTATTGTTTCTTTTGTTTTGCATTTTGATTTCGTTTTGATGGTTTCATTTTTCGACACTGTTTTAGTTTATGTTTCATCATATGTGGTTTTCTTCCCCCCTTTTTTTTTTTTTTTATGATTCTTCATTTTAAGTGTTTTATTTTTTGCAGTTTTTTTTCCGATTGTTATTGGATTATGTACCAGAGATTGTTATGTTGCATGGCTGTAGAAAAATCTTCCTTTGATCTCAGGTGTTTTGTTCTTCATTTTGGGTTTGTTTTTAAGAAAAATGGTTTTTTTTAGTTGAGGTTGTTATGTTTGCATGTTTGTTGTCGCGATCCTGTTTTTGCATTTGATGTACTTTTTTCACAGTCTAGATAAATGCATGCATGTGGATTATAGTAGATGTCATGATGATTGAATTTTAGGTGATGGTAAAGTTGTGACACAATTGTTATTTTAGCTTATGCCGGTCCTGTTTTTTCATTTGATGCATTTTTTTCATGGTCTAAATAAATGCACGCATGTAGATTATAGTAGAGGTCAAGATGATTGAATTTTAGCTCATGGTAAGGTTTTGGCACAATTTTGATTCTAGCTTCAGGTACTATAGTTGAAAAAAAAATGATGCATGTGGGTTATGATATTGATATATCATGATTGATGTCGTTATTTTGGTGATTCAATTTTGGGTGGTGCTAATGATCTAATACATCTAAAATTTTAACCTGTGGCATAAATCTCCAAATTGATTATAAAGAACCTTGATTAGCTGTTTGATTTTGTAAGTATTCCTAATGGTGTAACAATTTTCATATTTGGTTTATTCTTTCTTATATCATTGAGCCGTACAAAAGTTGATTGGTGTAAATTTGTTTTGGTCATATCATTGAGGTCCAGAAAGTTGATAATACAAAAATTTGTGCATTTAAGATCAGGTTGATTTGATGATACAAAAATTGGTCACGCAAAAATATTTTAGCTTCTTTCGATATCAGAATGAACAAAGAGAGACATTATGAGTACATTAAGGCTCTGTTTGGTAAAAAGAAGCTATAAGCTAGCTAATAGCTGAAAAGCTAGCTGATAGCTGGAAAGCTAGCTTATAGCTAATGACTGATAGCTGATAGCTTATAGCTGAAAAGCTCGCTTATTAAAAATAATGTGTTTGGTAAAATTAGTTGTTGAAGTGGCTGATAAGTACAAAATGACATAAAAGGACATTATTATTTTTTATAAAGTATATACATAAAAAAATTACTTAATTTATTTCTTTTTAAATATTTAAATTTATTTCAAATTACTTTCATCCCGAAAATCATAAATGTGTTTTATGAATTCAATTAACATTATTTTTACTAAACATTTGCTTCACTATTTATTGTATATTTTATTTTAAATTATAATTATATTGCATGAATTAAGAGCAAGGTAATCAGAAAAATATAAAAAACTACAACATGAAGGAAAATAGAGCAAGGTAACATCCAGGTTGCACCTAAATATAAAAAATGGGTAGTTATGTTTTTTTGTTTTTTTTTTTTTACTAAAAGTGGGTAGTTATATATGATTGTGAGTCGTTTTTTTTATTAAAAATATAATAAAATTAAATTAATGAGGTTAAAAATGGAAGAAAATATAAAAAGCTACCAGCTATAAGCTAAAAAGCTACTTGAAATAGCTTTTCACAAAAAGCTATAAGCTCATGAGAAAAGCTTGTTACCAAACACATCACGTTTTCATCTAACGAGCTTATAAGCTAATTCAACAAGCTATAAGCTAGCTTATTTGTGTTACCAAACACAGCCTAAGAATCTCAAAAAAGATTTGGACATTTTGGTGTATTTTTTTTAAAAAAATTCTCTAAAGGAGAGATGTTCAAATTACGGAACATTGCTATTCTTCGTAAATTTGAGAACGAAGGTCGCATCCTTCGTACATGTACTGTTTTTTTTTTAATCCTTACTATATGTTTGAATAAGACAAATAAAACCGATTTACTAAGATAAAATTCAAGTGTATTAAGCCAATCCCAAAATGTTACCACACTAAATAAGGACCATCACTTTAATTATTTAAATTCAACAACAACTAGAATTATTCAAGCCAATTAACATCACACCATATACTTGAATAATTAGACCCTAAACATCTAAAGATATCAACAAAAGTTTTAATATATCGCGATTGCAGAGAATTATTTCACCAACTGTTGTGTATCGGACAACACTCAAACAGATTGATCCAATTCCAACTTCCGAGACACATAAACCATCCTAACCACTGCAAAAGCACCGGTGCAGATGAGCATGACAACCGAAGAATGACACAATAAAAACAACCGAGCAGACCAGCTACAAAATCTCATTAACCTTCCATTAATCTAGGACATAATGACATAGTAAGATTCAAGTAAGTTGAGTTTCAAAACATTAATATATTTATAGTGGAAATTTTAGAGCTGAACGATGATGCAGGATTAACCAATATCTTATAGGAGCTTTTCTCTATATTGAAAGCACAGAGTATGCATGGTCATTTTTATTCACATAAAGAATAAACGTGTATCATACATATCAATTAAAATGCTTGAATTGCGTGATATTTGAACTATGTTTCCCATTGTTGCCACATGTCAAGGCATCATGGACACGAACAAGTTCAATTTGAGAAGATTCAATTTCATTTTCTAACCGCACAACATCTTCTCTGTATGCTTAACTTACACGATAATCGCTTATGAATTATTCAGATCTCCTATGAGTATTGTGGAAGATACATGGGACATGATTGTGTGCGGCAATCTTTCAAAGTTCTATTTTTATTTTTATTTTTATTTTTAAAGTTCTATTTTTAAGGAATATATTTATATCATTTTATTCACATGAATCTACGAATATAAGTTAAAACAAACGCACCCATAGAAAATAAAAAATAAACAATAATTATTAAACATAAATTACAATTTTATCCTTAAGTTTCGATTTTTTTCAAAAGCAAAAGTTGGATTTTTTTTTATCAAATATAAAAGCGTCTAAGAAGCTTCTTCGTTTATAAAAGAAGCGAGTCTATTGTAGCGTAATCTCTGTCTCAAAATAATTGTCTTTTTGACATATTTCTTTGTCTCAAAAAATATTGTCACTTTAGAATATCAACGTTGTATATATTATTCTTTTTCAATATTATACCTTTATTTATTCCAACTTAACTACTACTCATCCTCGTAGAGTACATTTTGCAACACCTTTTTCTTCTTACAACCCCAGTGGCATCTCTCAGAGCAGAGGGAGTTGAATAGGGCAAGCCTTGTGGATTGAAGGGATATCATGCTTGAAGTAGAAGGAGCTTTTGAGAGAACAATTGCATAACCATCATCCATGTAATCTGTTCCATCAGGAAAGAACTGCCACAAAAGGCTTCCAGCCCCACTACCTCCTTTCTTTGTAGAGTTTAGAATTGTCTTGTACACAGTATTTATAAGTGTGTCTCTATATGTTGAATTATAACCAGGATCTTTTGCAGATACACCAAACTCACCAAAAACAACCGGCATTCCAAGATACTTTTCAGCATCCTCTATGTGAGCTTCCATCCAAGACTTCACAAATGGGATATGGCTATCAGCAACTGATTGTGAAATCCTTCATTCAATCCTAGTTTGTTAGAAACTTACCAAGAAATGGTTAGCAGAACTTCAGTTCTATCATATGATAAATCCTTAAAGTAAAAGTCATCAAGGAAGAAACTTACCAAGAGTCTGGATATATATGAACAGAAGCAAAGTCGACACCTAGAACCTGGTGGTTTCTGATAAAATCAGTTCCAACCTGTTGAGCATATGAATTTGGGTTGAGCTGAAATCTCTGAGGTGTTGAGGGGCCATAAAATCCTTCTAAGCCAATCTCCAGTAGGTGTTTCGGATCAACGCTCTTAACATAGAATGCCATCTCTTTTATCCATTCCTAAATAATATATTCAATTGAGTTCAAGGATTTGATATCAGAAAATTAACTTATTAGTTGAAAATAGGCAAAATACCTCCCCGGATAGATCCTTCAATTGAGTTCATGTTTGTTTCGGATAGATCATTTAAGTTTCTAAGGTTTTTATTGGCGTTAAAAAGGGAAATTTTTATTACTAAACTGACATCCGATGGACAAGTGTGTCTGGGATTTTGTTTCAAAGAGTTCAAATTTGTAATTTTGAGCTCTTTGAACTGAAATAAAAAAAATATTGAAAACATATATACCTGTAACGTATCACCCGAGGAGTCAGAGATGCATCGAGGCTCATTCATTAGCTCCCAAGCAAAAATTGTTGGATCTTCCTTATAAGTGATATTTGTGAGTGTGTTAACTCTATTGAGCACAGTCTACACAGCGATAAGTTTTAGGAACCAAATTAGTTTAAAAGAAACAAAAAGAAAAACAGAAAGCATTAAGTTTTAGGTACATCTCAAGGAACTTGCCTTGACATGGTCCTTGTAGTAGCCTCTGAGAGTTGGATGTGAGAAAAAGTCATCATCAGAGGTCAAGTTAAGGCCAGCAGCATTGCCCCACTTGACATACTGTGCTTTGCCACCATATGCCTCCCAATTGTTTACCAATGATAATATGAGTCTGATTCTGTATTTCTTTGCTTCACTCACCACAAAATCCAGTGCCTTGAATACTACTTCATCATAAAGTGATGGAGATTTCTGAAGGGCTCTCCATTGGCCATCATTAAAGGCCCAAGTCCTACAAACTGTCATACCAACTGAGGATGCATGTTTGAACACCTGAGTGACCCTTCCTCTTGTCGACTCATCCGCAGCAAATACCATCAACCAATAAGTGTTGAATCCGTTTACATAGAAAGGTTGGTCATTCACTACAAATTGGTTTCCTTTCTTTTGCACCATCTGCCATTCAGCTTCCTCCATTTCACTCCTTAAACCAAAAACCATATATATTTAATTAAGTGCCTAAAGTTATTTAGAATTAACAACCACTAATAATACTTACCCATAAGTTAAGATGGAATTTGGTATATGAATATTGCTTTCCCAATCTTCATATTCAGTGTCATCAAATGCAGTTGAGCTGAAGGTTTGAGTAAGAATAGTGAGAAAAATGAGAATGGAAATAACACATAATTGGAATCTCTTGAATATTGCTTCCATAGGTTACCCAGCCAGAGTGTGTATGCATGTATTGGACCACATTGTCATTATATATATAGATTTGTGATCGATCAATGTTTGACACATCAAACACAGAAGAGTGGTGTGCAAGTTGAGATCAAGTTTAACCCTAACTTTGAAGCTAAGAAAAGGTTATATATGTATTCCATTATTAAGCCGGCAAAACAAGGGAAGGAGTAAAGCAGCAAAAATATGTGAGTCCTAATTCCTAAGGTTCAAGTGGGTTCCACAGACAAGCTAGAAAGAACTTAGGGAATGGATAAAATACAATGCAAGAGGGAGAATATGATATTATATCTAAAATTATCCATCCCCTTATTTATTCATCCCTTATATTTGAATTTTGAAACCCTAAAAATTGAAATATTTAGAATTTCATTTTCACGGTTTCATCTATTATCCATCCCTTATATCTAAAATAAACATATTTATAATAAACTATAGTAGTTGTGAATTGTGATATTGTATATGTTTCAATCAGATGCATTACCTGTTTATTTGTCTCTGTGTTATGGCCATGTAGCCAGCTGCAGGTGATTGATCCTTTGTTAGGGAAATGCAGAAGAGATGGGAATTAAAAGAGCAAACATGAAAGCCATGTCGGTTTGAATTGGCACATTTTACTTTGCGTTTACGTATGACCTTTTCTTGATGAGAACGGTACGATGTATAAAAAAATCAACACTCCTCATTTTGGAACTATTCTTTGTTTTTATTCTTAAACAAGTTCCTTCTTCGCTTATGCTCTTGAGTGAGCATACGTCATTATTGACGACTCATATATCAATCAATAAATCATTTGTGTCTTTAAAGTTTAAACACAACATTTTTGACACAATGTATCCCATGATATATTGTAATTTTTTTTTTTGCTGTTAAGGAGATATTTCTTCCTTCTCACCTATGGTGTCATTTTTTTAAAATTTTCGTCTCAAATAATTTTTCCCTTTTAGAATATTTATTACTTTTTTTTTCCACTAATATACTCTTGTTAATTTGTTGCATTTCAATTATCAAGAACTATTCTACTAAGGCACTACTCATAATAAATAAGAATGTTTTAGTATAATGATACACATTTTATCATTAAAATCAACACTATGCATAATTTTATGACCATTTTAGTAAATGATACACATTTTATCATTAAAATCAACACTATGTATAATTTTATAACCGTTAAATAATTAGTTTATGTCGTACAATTTAGTGGTTAATCAAATGCTCTCTTTTTTTACGAAAGGTTAATGAAATATTCTAAATGATTATTAAATAAGTGGTTAATATGTTCACAAAAAAAGTGGTTAATATTATATATTTTAGTTGTTAATAAAGTATTGTTACCAGCCGATCTAGTTAAAATTTGTTTATGTCTAATTGTTTGTTTGGTTCGATGGAGGACAGGGGATGAATTTTAATGGAGGGGAGGGAAAGAGAGAGGAGGAGAGATATTTAAGTAAATATATGTTTGGTTCAAAAGAGGAGATGAGAGGGAAGGAGAGGGATTTTGATTAAAAATGTGTTTGGTTCATGATGACAAGTCATATTACGTTATTCTTAGCATGTTTTTCAAGCAATTTTAATAGGCTTTACCAGCAAAGCAGATGAGTATTAGATCAATTGCCTATGATTTCAGAAAATGTTTTCTATATTTGAGTCTATAATTATATTCTTCCCGAAACATAGCAATTTTAGGATGTTCTTGAAGTAATTCACGAAGAAATCAGACAAATCAGGCAAAGCAAGACATTTGAAGATTTATGTGGGCCTTGGAAAGATAAAGAATGAAGATTCTAGAGGCCTCATAAGTATTTCCAGAGGAAGGAATTATGTTCTCAAGTTCCAAGACATCTTACAATGAAGAAAACACCTCAATAGGCAAAGAAGACAGACAAAACAACACATAAAACGCATTGAAGTGCCCAGGCGACCACACGGGGTGCTAGGCGCCCAAAACAAATACACTAAAGCGCTTGGTGCATGCCAGGGGGCGCTAGGCGCCTCTGGCTGGCACATGTGCTAGGCGCTAGCACCCCGTTTCTTGCGAAAAAGCCACTTTTTGTGACTTTTTCGTCTCTAGAAGCCCATGTTTTTAGCCCAAGTTTGGTGGAAACTTTCCCTTTAAATATTGTCTTCCCCATTCACAATTTCTCATTCAGAACTGGAGCGGTTCAAGAGGAAGGTGATTATAGGAGCCAAGGAGGATGTATATCTTCTCCTATATTTTCTAGGGTATGTTTTTATCTTTTTGTATTTGGTCTTAGTTATTATGTCTAACTAGATATCTATAGGTTATGGTTCTAAGATGAACCTCTATTTATTTTGTTGGATAATTATGTAATTTTATGTCGTTTTATTTTAGTATATTTTATGTTTGCTATTTAGTTTTATTAGGATTAATTTATTCTGGTAAAGTGGAACCCTAGATTAGATACTTAGGTTATGATTGGGTCTAACATTGTTATTACTATCTGGATGCTTATATCTTGAAATTTATATCTTTATACTAATAACTACATGTCTAGGTAGTAAGTGATTGATAAACTAGACGAAAGATACCGAAAGGGAGGGTACCTGTCGTACCCTAATTTTTGACCAATTTATTTTTATTCGTACGTTGATCGTTTTTCAGCCGTTTGGTTGCGCGCTAATTTCCGTAATATCTACGTTTATTCGTATTTGCGGTCGTGGTTATTTTTTCGTTCGTCGTTTATGTTTAATGTCGCTCGTGTATCATTTTCGTATTTTTTACTCGTGTTTTGTGCGTATTTTAATATAGCGTAATGTTTGCGTTCGTAAAGTTTATTTTATTCACGTCGTTGATTTATCGTTTATTTAGCGTAATTTAGCCGAGTATCTCAGTTGTATCAGACGAAATTTCGGCAGAGAGGTATTTTAAAATACCTCATTTTTTGGTTCCGACGGGACATTTTTATTTTTATTTATTTAATTTTCGTTTTTCATTTTTAGTCATTTATTTAGTTATTTATTTTTTCCATTTACTTATTTATTGTTATTTATTTATCAGTTTTATTATTTTATTTTTTTTAGTCCTTGTCCACTTGTCATTTTATCATTGGCCTAATCCAACTTTTCCTCCAAGAAATAGCAAGGGTATTTTGGTCCATTCCATGCGTCAGGTACTTAATGTGTCAGAATCAGTCAGTCAAGGGAGAGGCACAGTTTTCGAGTACAAACAGATCCCAAAATTCACAATCACAAAAAATAGATCAAAACCTTTTTTCATCAAGAACTTTCTCAAGAACACACCAAGAACACATGAATATCATATGAACATCCAAATTTCCAGCAACTCTTTTCATCCCAAACTGTCAGAACCAACAACAATAACACATATTTTTTTTTAGATTCACACAAACAACAACTTTTTTTCGGATTAACAACAATAACCACCCATTTTTCGGATCCATACCCTCAAGAACATCAAAACCAAAACACATCACAAACCAAAACACATCACAAATTCGAAATCCGCAAGAACACCAAAACCGAAAATATCACAAGGCAAGGCAACCAAACCCGAACACAAGCATTCAAAGAAGAAAAACGCAAGGCACATACAAAGTGGACAAAGAAATCGAACAAGGAAGAGCAAGAACGAACCAAAGAAAAGGAACGAACAACAAGAGAGGTAACTTTTCATGTTTTTTTTTTGGTTTTTGTGTTGAACCTTGAAGTGTAGATCTAGGGTTGATTGTGGTTTTCCTACAAAAACTAAGTTCATTTTTGAGAAGGGAAGAAGAAGTAGGTTAGGCTAGTAAAAAAAATTTTAAAAAAAAAGGAGTTTACCGCTCCGACGCGGCGGCTCTCCGGCTGGCCACCGCGTCGGAGCACTTCCGGCCGGCCACTTCTTCTTCTCCGGCGGAGCTGAGTGTAGAGAGAAGGGAGAGCTCCTCTTCTTTGTTTTTTTTTTAGAGAGAGAAGGGGAAGAGGGAAATGAAGAAAAACAAGGGAAATTTGCTTTTATACTCATTCATGGGAGCTGGGCGGGTCACCCATGGGTTGACCCAGTACCCATGCCCAGCTCCAGTACCCATGCCCAGGCCCAGCTTTTGCTTTTGCTACTGTCTTGCTGTTTGGTACCCCCATATTTTACTGCCTGCACCCCCATGCATTTGCGTAGTAATTCCTTTTTTTAATTTCATGCACTATCTTTTTATTTAATTCATGTAAGATTTAGATCATGTTTCATGCATTTTTATTAGAGTCTTAATCTTCATATCATGCATTTTTTTATCTGTTTTATTTAAATTTTTATCTCTTATATTTTAGTTGATTTTAGGCTTTGAAGTAACATTTCATACTTTTTCTATTTTTGTCTAATGTTTTAATTATCATGCAATCATTATCTTTTGGTCTATTTAATAGTTTAAGTCATATCTCATGCATTGTGTTTAGTTAGCATTTTAAATATCATGCATTGTATAGTTTACTTATCGATTTAATTTCAAACTTATACTTTTTTTAATATTTTCTTTTCGAAAACTTATATTTCATACTTTTTTAAACATGCTCCATGTCATGCATTTTATTTGGTAGTTATTCTAGTATGAGATGTTCTTTTTATGCTTAATGTTTCGGTATATTTCGTTTTACATTATCCCTAGTATAATCTCATGCATTTTTTTTATTTTATTTTTTGTTATGTATTTATTTTTTTATCCTACTTAGTGTGTATAATTAGGAAATTGATGTAATTTATTTTCGCGCATTTTTTTTTCTTTTTGAGACCATAGAATGTATCTAGGGTATGTAATATGTAACCGGCACACGCACTGACACGCGCACCGACACACCACTTTATTTATCGCTTTACGCTTATTTATTTTTCCGCCGTTACGCGATTTCATCGTTAGTTTAGAAAAAAATATTTTCTTCAAAAAAATCCAAAAAAAGTCAAATTCAAATTTCTTTTAAGTAAACCTTGGTATGTAATCCAAGTGTTTTTCCTTTTATTTTCCTTAATCAAATGTTAATTAATTTAATATCCACATTAGACATGGATTTCGTACAATTAAAATTAACCAACTTCATCGTATTTTCTTCTCATGCCTTGAGGCCTCTCATCTCTTCTTAAAACCTTTCTTTCAAAAATGTTAAAATCAATTCAACTCATCAAATAAGTTCTTTAGCCGAACTACTTGATTTTGATCCCGATTTATTTGGGTAAGTAGGCAAAGGGTTTCGACCCTTCCAAATCAATAAAAATAACCAAAAACATGCTTCATCTTTCCCCTTTCTTTCACTTAACTCTTAACTTTTTTTAATAAGTAAAATCAATTTAGCGCAAGATTAGAGAATAGATAGAAGGTTCCTATGGGATACCATAGTCGGTTCGGGTGCCTAACACCTTCCCCAATCGAAACCAACCTCCGAATCCAAGGTCTCATAAGGGTTTTTACTCACTTTTTCCCTTCCCGCGAATAAAAGTTGAGAGTTCAATGATTAAAGGTTCAAATCCGATCAATGATTTTGATACCCGAAAATCGCGAGCACAGTACCCAAGTAGTAAGTACTTAGAAGGTGACATTACTAATATTAAGTAAAATTTGTTGAACCTAGGATGCAACTAATTTATTAATTAGGGAAACAAGCACCAAGGGGAGTAACCCTAGTAAGACTGATACAAAATTAGCAAGTGTACTAACTTATATCGAAGTAATAAAATTTATAAGATTCGTATCCACGGGGACTGTTTCAACTTTACTCGGAAATGTCATTATTATTAAAGATGTTTGTAAAATGGAGGGTGCATTGAGGCAAATTGGTTTTAATTGCAAATGTAATAAAATGGTTAAAGTAAAATTGGTTTGAGAAAGTATATGGAGAGATGACTAGGTCAATCGATTCATTTGTTCATCACTCATTAGCAACCTGTTTCTTAAGTTTATGAATGCTATAAAGCTGGAGACAAATTAACAAAATAGCTTAGGTCAATCCCTTTATCCAAAACCCTCTTTTCTAATTATAATTCTCTAATCCCTTAGTGGAACCTATAATCATAAAAGGTTTTAAGTCTGTTAATTTAAGTATCACAACCTAACAACGCTCAATCCGTAGATTGTCCGTTAGATTGAACAATATAAATATTTCCGAGTTACATGCTAGTGCCAATAGTCATAAATACTCCAGAATCAGTTATATTGGGTCATAATCATAAAAGCATTAAGAATAATTTATACTGAATAAACTAAAATGGCATTCATAAAGATTAAGAGTTACAGGTTACATTATACTGAGCTAGAACCAAATCATTTGTTGACCTAATCACAGTGGATCTAGCTACTCATGGCTAAACCACAGATAACTAATATAAAAGAAGGATTCTATACATGAAATTCGTAACCGAATATGGGTTTTGATGGTCTCCCACCTTTTCTCCAGATCTCCGGCTCCAAAAGTTAGTTTCTTTCTCCAAAATTTCCAACCCTTGCTTCAGAAAACAACTTGGCTTTTATAGGAAAAATATCAGATACGCTAAAATCGTACTATGATGCTATAAATCGGAGTACGATTGCTCATTAAAATCAAATATCAGACTGGCGCATCTTCACAATCGTAGTCCGATGCAAATAAATCGTACTCCGATTTTTTATGAGACAAAATGTCCCAAAACAACTTCATAAATCGGACTACGATACTGCAAATCGGAGTACGATTTCCTACTAGCTTCAGCATAAAAAATCAGTCCTTTTGCAGCTTATAACTCATGCATAATCACCTGAACTCAACCAAAATTACATAAAAACTATAACAAAAGTGCTATATGAATTAGTGTCATCACAACCCCAAACTTGCATCGTTACCTGTCCTCAAGAAACTTACTTTAAAATAAAAATTAACAGTAAAATAGTATTTACTTCATCAATGGTAATATCAAAAGTTCATCTTCTTGTTAGCGTTAATGGGATAACTTGCTTGCCAAAACATCCATTCCACAACTTCACACAATATCATGGATAAAAGGGTACACAAGTCGACATACTAATCACTATATTTCCAAAACTTGAAAAGCTTCTAAACATCAATTAAAGTTACATCACAATACACACTTTTAAGGACTTTCAGGGTGTAACGGGGCTAAGGTCACAAGTGGGATTATTTGGGAAGTAGGCTTAAAATAACAAATTGGAGTTAAGTATTTCCTACTTACTTTGGCAATTGGAACACCACAACCTGAAATAATTTGCTCAAATTTGAGAACTAGAGAACACAAGAGAATTTCCATATCACTAAATTCTCAATTTATTTCATAACTATATACACACTTTTTTTTAGTTGATTTTTTTTAATCAACTTGTTTTTTTTTCTTCTTTCACCTTTTCTCATTTTTTTTTGAATTGAATTGAGACAATGTGGTCTATTTACTCATGTTCTCTATATCCCTCACCTCAAACTTAAAATGTTGTTGTCCCATTAGCAACCTCAAACTTAGACTTTTGCACACACATAACAATGCCTAACTCCAACAAAACTTGGGTTAATAATCTTAAGGTCTCTAGGCTTGTAATATGGTTTGTCACCGAAACAACGGGGTCTAACTTATTGGCTCAAAATTTGGCTTAAAAATGGAAATATTTAATGCAACAGGTAGGCTTCAAAGGGTCAAGGTACAAGCACTTTGCCTTAGTGTGTAAACAATGTAACCAATTGACATAAAGGAAAATCGCAAGTCCTAGAAATAGTATCAGCATGGAACACTCATATTTGTGAAAATTGTAAAACAAAAATTTGGCTTTGGAACTTACAAGCTGAGGTTTATGGAAGTTGTGGTTACCTAAGCATTCTCATTGTCGTACACTTCAACATTAAAACCTCATGCAAGCTCATCCTCCTTTGAACTTTTGACATACCATTGATGAAACACATGCTACTAGACTGGTAAACTTCACGAAAAAGCAAATTCATTAATAAACAAGAGTGGATGCAATTACAAAACATAGGGGAATTTAGAACTCACAACACTTACAGTAATCACACACATCTATTTTTTCTTTTTCTTTTTTTGAATAGAAATACCAGCCAAATAAACGAAATTAGAAAAATATGATGGGTTGCCTTCCATCAAGCGCTTTCTTTTACGTCATTAAGCTTGATGCCTCAGCCACTGTTAGGGTGGCAAGTATGAAAGAAAGAATATATTATCTCTCATCTTCCTCTTGTTTGGTATAAATTCCATGAACTTCATACAATGTAGTAGATGCTCCCATGATCCAAATGCTAGACTTTCGACATTTGAGCTCTCCCACCATAAAGAAGAATATATATACCTTTGCAAATGAATGATTTATTTCAACCCCGTTGGTTAAGACTTCAGGTATAGACCAACACTCCTTACTTGTGCATTTTCTTCCACCACAAGAACATGACACTCAGTCTCCATCTCAACCAGTTGCTTCTCACATTCATTCGCTTTCCCAACAAGATCATCACATTGAACTTCAAATTTCTCAGATGAAACTTGATTTAATATCAAGAAATCATCTAAAGTATTTTGAAGCTGAGTATTGTAATCGATGTTGATCATCTCTTTCATCCCTTCATAATTTGTAACCTGATGACTCACCTCATAAAATACACATCTATTTAATCTTGCAATTTTGTCATCCTAATGTTGTATCTTGCGAGATAGCAAATACTTTTCATACAACAAGGTAATGACCTCTTCGGTATCATCTAGGCGAATCCTGTCTTTCATTGCTACAAAAATTGGATAGACTTTTTACCAACAAAGGCAATGAAATAGACATAAAGACCATACATCAAAATACATATTTTTTTCAATTTTTTTCAATATATAGACAAAAAAATTAAACGACAGAAATCATAAACAATAATGAAATTTCCAAGATGAAATGATTCAACAGTTCCCCGGCAGCGGCGCCAAAAACTTGATACGAAATTAGCAAGTGTACTAACTTATATCGAAGTAATAAAATTCATAAGATTCATATCCACATGGACTGTTTCAACTTCTACTCGGAAATGTCATTATTATTAAAGATGTTTGTAAAATGGAGGGTGCACTGAGGCAGATTGGTTTTGATTGCAAATGTAATAAAATGGTTAAGGTAAAATTGGTTTGAGAAAGTATACGGAGAGATGACTAGGTCAATCGATTCATTTGTTCATCACTCATTAGCAACTTGTTTCTTAAGTTTATGAATGCTATAAAGTTGAATACAAATTAACAAAATAGCTTAGGTCAATCCCTTAATCCAAAGCCCTCTTTTCTGATTATAATTTTCTAATCCCTTAGGGGAACCTATAATCATAAAATGTTTTAAGTCCGTTAATTTAAGTATCACAATCTAACAACGCTCCATCCGTAGATTACACACTAGTGTCAATAGTCATATATACTCTAGAATTAGTTATATTGAGTCAGAATCATAAAAGCATTAAGAATAATTTATACTGAATAAACTAGAATGATATTCATAACGATTAAGAGTTATAGGTTACATTGTACTGAGCTAGAACAAAATCATATGTTGACCTAATTACAATTGATCTAGCTACTCATGGCTAAAGCACAAATAACTAATATAAAAGAAGGATTCATTACATGAAATTGGTAACCGGATATGGGTTTTGATGGTCTCCCACCTTCTCTCCAGATCTCCAGCTCCAAAAGTCAGTTTCTTTCTCCAAAATTTCCAACCCTTGCTTTAGAAAACAACTTGGCTTTTAAAGGAAAAATATCAGATACGCTAAAATCATACTACGATGCTATAAATCGGAGTATTATTGCTCATTAAAATCAAATCTCAGACTGCCTCGTCTTCAAAATCGTAGTCCGATGTAAGTAAATCTTACTCCGATTTTTTACGAGACAAAATGTCCCAAAACAGCTTCATAAATCGGACTACGATGCTGCAAATTGGAGTATGATTTTCTACTAGCTTCAGCATAAAAAAATCAGTCCTTTTGCAGCTTCTAACTCATGCATAATCACCTGAACTCAACCAAAATTACATAAAAACTATAACAAAAGTGCTATATGAACTAGTGTCATCAAAGACAATTGTCCTCGACCTCTTGGTAAGGTAGAGGCTGATAGGGCTACCCGTTTGTAGAAATATCAAGGGGGGAGAAGAGTGTGATATGAGTGTCCTAAGATTCATAGATGGGAAGACCTTCGGGAACATTGACCTTCATTTCCTTTTGAAACCGAGGAACGCCAATTTAAGTTTATGTTCCAATTACCTTTGAATTAGCAAGACCCTGCACCGCACGTAAGGATCATCGTGCGAGTAGTAGGTGGAGCTTGACAACCGACTAGGTTAGAACCTCTCAATGGACTCGTCATTTGTATAGTCTACTTAAGATAACTAAATGCAACATAACTGTTATTTAATATCCAATGAAATAAATAGGGGGATTCAAAGAGTCTTAACCGCTGCTTATTTTTCTGCAAACAAAAACAGGTAACTTACTCGGTTGCAAACAGATAAAAATTGCAATCTCTAACCCTTATCTCTTTTATTTTATACTAAACAACGCGAGTTGTTTGGACAAAACGAAAATTCATGTGGATATGATACTTTACTTATAATCTTTTTACTTGGTAAACGATTTGGTACACTTGTCTAATCCGACCATTAGTTCACAAGGGAAAGGGAGGGATTTTTAAATTAATTTATAATTTTACCCTTAAACTTAATTAAAAATACGTGAATTCTTGTTTTTACGATTTCATAGACCGACAAAAGGCAATAATACATCTAATAATAAAAGTTACAAGGATAATATAACCTAATAATGATAAAATTTGTTACAAGGATAATATAACTTAATAATAATAATAAAAGTTGTTACAAGAATGATATTAAGATTTTAAATTAATCTAAGCAAAATTTTGGCAATGCAATAAAATTTTAAAGAGATCATGTCCCCTCCCCTTCAAAAACTCCAATTTGGGGGAAGCAAAAAGTGGGTCTTAAAGGGATTCTGCTCCCCTTCTAAAAATTGAACCAAACACGTCAAATTAAAAATATTCTCTCCCCTCCCCTCCAAAACTCTCAAACCAAGCGGACCCTAAGTCTTTACCAAGTATCATTAAGGAATCAGTTCATGTATATACAACAACATGGGTATTGTTCAGAAAATCAAGCCAAGAAACAAATAGAGAATCAATTGAGTAATACATTTTCCGATATATATATTGAAGGTGAGAAAAACACAAGAAGGGGGTTGAATTGTGTTAGATTTTTCTTCTTTTTAAACTAAGTCCAAAGTTCAGAGTCTGATACAATGTCAGAGTCTAATGCAACAGATAATGTAAGAGAGAGAGAGAGAGAGAGAGAGAGAGAGAGAGAGAGAAAGAGAGAGAGAGAGAGAGAGAGAGCATTTATACATGTTCCTTCCACAATTCGGAAGTAGTCATGTTACCCTTTCACTTTCAAGGAGAGTTCACTAAAATCAATATCTGATTACAAATGCTCAAGCACACAACAAGAGACTTTCAATACTCAAGCACACTTGCAAGAGATTTCCTATGCTCAAGCACAAAAGTAAGAGACTTCTAAACAAACAAAATTACCAAGAAAAATGTTTGAGGTTGAACACTTAATATACAATTAGTGGTGTTCACAAATAAAAATCAGATAAGACTCTTAAGACTCTAGAATTTCTAATATATGAAAGTTGTTAAGAAATTCTAAGTGAACTTGATGCACAACAATTTCTGCAGAGTTCAACACTATGAAAAATGTTGTTAAGTCTCTTACGATCTTCAAGTCTTCAACCCTTTATATAGAGGTGTGAAAGAGACGATGAGAGATTTCCAGCACATCAAAGAATCGTTGTTGAAGCTTGATCAAATCATCAATGATTTGTTGCTTGATTTGGTTAATGTCTTATGAAAGAATAATTTGAATTCCATTCCTTTTATAGAGAATACAATGCCTTCTAATTCCTCTGAAATAGCCGTTGTTCCATGCTTCTATTCCTCCTACAATCATGTGTTTTCAGAATAACAAACTTTAACTAACTGCAACTTCTTGGCTTCAGACTCTGATGGTCTTCAAACTCTTGATGATGTCAGACTCTGGCAGTCATCTTCTGATGGTCTTCAGACTCTAGCAGTCTTTAGACCTTTTCTTGCAACATAAGCTTCCTTTGTGAATTCCTTTTCTCTCTTTTGTTCTTTTAGAACCAACACTTGAATTTAAGACTTATATTTTTTGTCTATGGTCCTGCACACTTGAACAAATATTAGCATCCAATTGACTTTTTAATAACTTGTTATCATCAAAACTTAAGGTGGTAATGTTAAACACATTTTGTTCCAAGAATCTCCCCCTTTTTGATGATGGCAAACACAAAGGTTAATGATCAATTGTTGTTAATCTAATTAACAAGTTGACTTTAGGGCCCAAGGTTTGTAAGCTCCCCCTGAGTCTGATAGTTCTTAAGGCGAGGTTTGTAAGCTCCCCCTGAATTCTATCCAAGTATCTTAAATTCATTTTAAAAAAAGGGGAAGCTAATTGTCATACCCCAATTTTTGACCCAAGACACCACCGACACGTGTCATTTGACCCTACACTCATACGCCGTTCGATCATGATCAGTCGCTGACTTTTCGGTAAAAATTTCGGCAGAGAGGTATTTTAAAATACCTCATTTTTTGGTTCCGAGTCGGGCCCTCTTCTCACTTTTTTTATTTTTAATTTTTACTCATTTCCATCTTTTATTTTCAATTTCATTTTTTTTTAATTAATTAATTAATTTTAGTCTACATACATTTATTATTTGTTTATTTTTTTTTCTCTCTAGATAATAGGTCAATAGTTTTTAGTTTATCATGTTGTTAGGTCCATAAAAATACAAAAATTGTCCATATCCAAACACAGTCTGTCAAGTTCCAATCCGTTCCGATCCAGTCTGTAAACAGATTTTGTTACTCATCCAAATCCAGTACGCGTTTTCCTTCCTCATCCGAATCCAATCCAGTTTTTTTGCCTGCTTTAACAAACCCTAACTCTAATTCTAAACAGTATAAATAAAACCCGCACACACTGCACAAGGACGGATTTTTTTTTTCAACACACAAACAGGCGGAAAATTCGACAACAACGCACAATTTATCAGAACCTGCAAAGACATCAAAACATATAACAAAATTTGATTCAAACCCTGACAGAACATCACAAACCGAATTCACAATCCATCACGGCATCATAAGCAGACCCGACAGCCCACACTCATAACCGCGTCGAACATCAAATCCAAACCATCCCGGAATCCGAAGCAGCAACCAGGAAAAACAAACCAAATTGGACACAAGATTTAACAAAGAGATAGTTTATTTTTCTGTTTTTCTCTTTCGTTTCATAAACTTGTAGATCTAGGAATTTAAGGTGTTTGTGTAGGAATTTCGGGGTTAAAACAAGAAAGAGGGTGAAATTTAGGTTAGAAATCCGAAAAAAATAATATGAAAAGGGTAGCTCTAGCGGCGGCGCCGCCACCTACGGTGGTCGGCCACCGCGCTGGAGCACCCTCCGACCACCCTCTGCCTCGCCGGAATGTTAAGAGAGAGAAGAGAGAAAATTTAGAGAGAGAAGAGAGCTTCTCTCACTAGAGAGAAGGAAGAGAGAGAAACGCAAGGGGAAAATGAAGTAAAATGGGGCTTACATCCCTTATATACCCCCCTTGAACCGGTTCGGTTCTCCTGATCCGACCCAGGCTTGAACCGAAGCGGTCCCCAGCCCGTCCATAAAGCCCATTTCAGTTTCTTTTTTGTTCTCTGCACCCCCATACTTACTAATTGCACCCCCCTTTTCTGCATTCATTCATTTTCGTTCCTTTTTTCTTTTCTATTTTCATCATGTTTATTTTTCCATGCATTTTTTTATTTCAATTGCATTTATATGATACCTTAGTTTACTTTTGCATTTTAAATTATTATCATTTTATTTTCCAATTATTAGTTTGTATATTAGGTTCAAATGTAAATAATTCATGCATTTTAGTTTAATGTTTAGCATTACGCATTTTTTAATTTAGTTCGTAGTTTAGGGCACAAATCTTAGAATGTAAATAGGCTTTAATGTAATTTATTTTATTTTCTGCAGACCATAGCATGTATTAATAGGTTTAGTGGAATAGTTTAGGTGCATGGGTGCGTGTGTGGGTGTTTGCTTTATTTTATGCTTTGTAGTTTAGGTTAAAGGTCCTCAGTGGTGGTCCAACGCCACCATGAGGTATCAACGCTTTACTTTCCTGCTCCGTTGGTTTATATTTTAGCTACTCATTCAAAACAACAAAAACATGCGAATTAGCTACTCATTCAAAACAACAAAAACATGCGAATAATCCAAAAATCACAAAAAACATTTTCTCAATAAACCTTGATCCAAGATCAAGTGATCCCTTTTTATTTTTATTTTCTTAATCAAATTTCAATCAACTTAATTTTACTTTGATTTATTTTCTTTTAATATCAAAAAACACAAACAAATTCATATTTGCCACTTGGCTTTTCATTTTAAAAAACTTTTTTCAAAACTAATAAAAAACACAAAACCAATCAAATGAAATTTCTACCCCGAAATACGAGGTTTTGATCCCTCACGGGTACGTAGGCAAAGGACCATGTCCTTTCAAATCAATAAAAAATGTAGATAATAGGTTTCCCCTTTTCTTTCTTTTCTTTTAATCACTTTAAAACCATTTTCAAAAAGCAAGCAAGTTTATAGCACAAAAGTTAAATAAAATCAAGAGGTTTTCGTAGAGTACTACGAACATAAAGGGTGCTAATACCTTCCCTTTATGTAACCAACCCCCGAACCATTAATATTTAAAATGTGGTATTTGAACTTTTTCCCACTGTCTTTAAAAAAATTAAATGTTCAGTCATGAAATAAAATAGTGAGTCAAATGCTAATCAAATAGTCTTGATCTCCGAAAAATGACGCAACATTAATCATAGGGATGATATGGTACCCGATAAGTAAAGGGGGAATTTAGAAAAGCTTTTAAATTGTGAAATAGATGATAGTCCATAATATCCGTTTCTATTGTTATGTTTAGCATGAAATTGTCTTTACAAAATAAGATCCAGATTAAAATAAACGAGAGAAGTTTCACTGTATGTTGACCTAGAATGAAATCAAAAAACAAGATTTAAATTAGGTGAAAAGTCCCTACATGAACAATTGAGAGAATAAATGTGACCCTATAAGATTAAAATAATAGACAATATATTAAGATTTGGTGTGAATGGATCCGTTGACATAACTCATATATATATATAGTACTAAAAAATTAACAATTCATTTTTTTAAGGAAATTCATTTAGATTTCCCTAAAAAAACAATGCATTTATATTGTGATGTATAGTTCTTAAACTCTTACAAAAATTTACAAGCATTACTTTGGTAATAAAAAATATTATTTAATAAATACTTCCTCCATCCTTGGTTATAAGCATCTATCGCATATTTTTGACGTATATTAATAAAAATTGATAATGACATTAGTGTAAACATTTTACCATTTTATGTATAACCGATAACGGCTAAATATGTTGGTTATCACCTTGCACTTAGCCTTTATAATGGACAAGTAATTGAGTGATTGAAATGCCTTAAACATATAATCAGTACCTACTTGTTTATGAAGTTTGATGATGTAGGTTATGGAATGACTCTAAAGATGTAGGAAGCTGCAATGTGGATTAGAGATGCATCGCTAAGGATTTGGAAAGTTGCAGCGTCTTGGGACTCTAGCTGGGTCGTACATAGTACGAGCACATGGGTATAGTCTATCCATTGCATAATGAGGAAGAATATGAGTTGTCCCCAATGATTGGAATCCTAGGAAGAATAAAAGAATATGTCAGTGGGTAGGTAAGATTGGATAAGGACAACCCATGTAAAATGACCAAAGGATTCAACTTGTAGTGGGATGCCTTGTACTATAATAGGACACACATGTGTTAGTGTCAAGGATCCAAAAATTCCCCTTAGAATTGGAGAGGCCAGGTTACAACTAGTGTTAGCAGCTTTAGAGATCACATTCCATCTCATCTTCTACCATAGATGAGCATGGTAGCTAGATTCTAGAGTTTTTAGAATAGATTATTTGATGATGCTCTGGCTCACCTTATTCATTTCAAGGATTGTAATCTTGTGACAACTTTATCTATCTATTCTATTAATTTAGTTTTCTACATTTTTATTTATTTTTATCTTCATTTCCATTTTCATGGTTCAACTCACCATGAGCTAAACCCCTTCAAGTGGTTTAGATATGGTGAGGTTATGATTTATTAATTTACTTTTGATATATAAATTAGAGTCGTGCTTTATTCTAACAAACTATTTTAACTCAAAATATTTAGAAATAAATCCCGACAACTTTTATTTCTAATGATATAGCTCCCTTATCCTAACAAGGTAAGGGAGTGGAAAATGTTTGTTAGATATGAATTTTCCCTTAAGCACCACAAATGGAATGGTGTCTTGAAGGATGAGTTGATGTTATAGAAAGCTATAACCCTGTGAATCTCAGTTAGCTTAAGAGGTAAATAAATGACCATGGCACTAAGAATCACTGGAGCTATACCACGCTATAGGTCAATACTATGATTATTTAAAAGCTAATTTTTTACTCTAAAATATAAAATTAATTAATAGCAAAATATTTAAATTTAATTATCATTGACATTTAAATTATAAGGAAATAAATATTTTTCTTAAATGGTGGTTCAAAATTAGTATATATCATAAAAATATTTATTTAAGTTAAAATAGATTAAAGTGTAGTGCATATTTAATTATTAAGGTGAAACTATTGGTGTGCAGTTTAATGGGTCTCATAACATGTTTGGTGTTTTGGCTAAAAGAGGTAGAGGGAAGAAGAAAGATGTAGTTGAGGGGGTGGGAGGATCAAGGGGATCGGGTAAGGATGTTGAGTAGGTGGTGTGTGAGCAGGGGAGCAGGGTGAGGGTGTGGGAGATGAAGCTGGTATCGTGGAATATTAGGGGGCTAGGCAGTCTTGAGAAGAGAAAGGATGTTTGTTCTTTGATGAAGGAGAACTGTCCGTGGATTTTATGCATTCAAGAGACTAAATTACAAAGGTGTGATGATGGCGTGTATGTCGGTGTGGGATGGTAAGCCGGTTGCGTTTTCTTTTCGTCCATCTCTAGGGGCTTCCGGAGGGTTATTTACCTTATGGGATTCGACAGAGGTTGAGGTGTGGTCTTCTAGTAGCTTTGATCATGTTCTAAGCATTCATGGCCGGTTTATATCTTCTAATTAGGAGTTTCATTTTTTTAATGTTTACGCCCCTTGTAATGGTAATGATAGACAGGTGTTATGGGAGTCTCTGTCGATTCGTCTGCAAGCTTTGAGGGGTAAGAAGGTGTGTGTTTGTGGTGACTTTAATGCGGTTAGATGCAAGGAAGAAAGAAGTTATGTGAGTGCTTCGGGATATAAGCAATTTGTGAGGAATACGTGGAGTTCTCTCCAGATGGATGGGTGAGGTGGATACGTGCTAAAGGAAAAGTTCAAATTAATTAAATCGGCGTTGAAAAATTGGCATGTGTCCCACTCGCATAATTTTTCTGCGCAAATTGATCCTTTGAAAGAGAAGATGGCAATGTTGGATGGTAGAGGTGAATTTAATGAGCTGTCAACAGATGATTGTAACAAGTTGTATGATGTTTCGGCAAATTTGCATTCTCTATCTAGGCTTCATTCTAGCATTTGCTGGCAACAATCAAGGAACCAATGGCTCCGTGAAGGTGATGCAAATACCAAATATTTCACTCAATCTTGTCTTCGCGACGTCGCCGTAACGCTATTTGTTTGGTGTTGGTTGACAGGGTGAGAATTGAATGTGTTCATCCTGTTAGAGATGCGGTGTTCAAGCATTTTGAACAGCACTATAAGGCGCAAGATGTGGAAAGACCTAGTATTTCTAATCTTCAGTTTCAGACCCTGTCTGTAGGGGAGGGAGGGAGCCTAATCAAACCTTTTTCAGAGGTTGAAGTTAAGGATGCTATTTGGGACAGCGATAGTTTTAAAAGTCCTGGTCCTGATGGAGTCAATTTTGATTTTATAAAAGAGTTCTGGATTAAGTTGAAAGATGATGTGATGAGGTTTGTTTCCGAGTTTCACAGAAATGGTAAGTTGGCGAAAGGTATCAATGCTACTTTCATCGAGATAATTCCGAAGGTGGACAATCCTCAGAGGTTAAATGACTTTCGGCCAATCTCTTTGGTGGGTAGCATGTACAAAATTCTAGCAAAATTGTTAGCTAACAAATTGAGGCTGGTGATGAGTAGTGTGGTGGTTGAGACGTAGTCTGCTTTTTTTAAAAAAATTGTCAAATTCTAGATGACATTCTTATAGCTAACGAGGTTGTTGATGAGGCTTGTAAACTTGAGAAGGAGCTTATGTTATTTTAAGTGGATTTTGAAAAAGCCTATGACTCTGTTGATTGGGGCTATTTGGATTCGGTTATGAAAGGGATGTCTTTTCTGGTTCTGTGGCGGAAGTGGATTCGAGAATGTGTGAGTATTGCTGCTGCTGCTGTTCTTGTCAATGGCAGCCCTACTGATGAGTTTCAATTACAGAGAGGTTTACGTCAGGGGACCCCCTATCCCCTTTTTTGTTTTTGCTTGCAGTTAAAGGTATTAATATTTTGATGAAAGCTTTGGTTGAGAATAATTTATTCACAGTGTATGCAGTGGGTACGGTTAATTAGGTAGTGGTTTCTCACCTTCAATTTTTTGATGATACTCTATTATTATGTAACAAAAGTTGGGTGAATGTGCGGGTCTTGCGAGCAGCTCTTATGATTTTTGAATCTATGTTCAGTTTGAAAGTGAATTTTAATAAAAGTTTATTGGTGGGTATTAATATTTCCGAGTCTTGGTTAAATGAGGCAGCGATGTTGAGTTGTAAAGTGGGAAAATTCTTTTTTTGTACCTAGGCCTGCCTATAGGTGGTAATCCGCGGAGACTTAAGTTTTGGGAACCAATCGAGAATCGCGTTAAATCTAGATTGTCGGGTTGGAATAGTAGATTTCTCTCTTTCGGTGGCCGCTTGATTCTCCTCAAATCTGTTCTGACTTCTCTGCCTGTTTATGCACTTTCCTTCTTCAAAGCTCCAACAGGTATAATCTCTTCCATTGAATCTTTATTGAATAATTTTTTTTGGGGTGGGAGTGAGGATTGTAGAAAAATCACTTGGATAGGTTGGAAGACCTTGTGTTCTAAAAAGGAGCATGGAGGTTTGGGGGTGAGGAAGTTGAAGGAGTTGAATGTTGTTTTACTAGGTAAATGGTGTTAGAGAATGTTAGTGGATAGAGAAGGTTTGTGGTTTCATGTTTTAGTCGCCCGTTATGGCGAAGTAGGTGGGAGGTTGGAGGTGGGGGGCCGGAGTGGTTCTTCGTGGTGGCGGGAGGTAGGTAGGATTTGTGATGGGGACAGTGACATAGGTGGTGGGTGGTTCAGTGATAGTGTTAGACGGAGGGTTGGTGATGGGGCTGCGACGCTCTTCTGGTCGAATAGGTGGTTGGGAGGTTCCCCGCTTTTTGAGCGTTTTTCGCGTTTATTTGACTTGGCTGAGAACAAAACCATTACAGTTGCTACTTTTTTCTCTAGGGGTCTAGAGTTGGATATGGAGGGGTGGAGTTGGCGTCGTAGGTTGTGGGCTTGAGAGTAGGCATTGTTAGAAGAGTGTAGGGCGTTACTATTTAATTTCTCTTTGGTTCCTAATATTTCAGATACTTGGGAGTGGCTTCCTGATACCGTAGAGGGTTACTCTGTGAGAGGAGCCTATGATTTGTTGACTGTTGGTGATGATTAATGAGTCAATAATTAGTGTTTTTGATATAATATTTTAGTTTGTTTTATTTAAATTATATATTTTTTTATTTCCTTTTTAGAACTATTTTACTTCAATTGCAAGTTTTTATATTTCAGGAACAAGTATTCAAAAAATTGAGTCTTGGAGCAAAAGAAAATAGATTTGGAGCCAAAATATGAAGATCTCATGCAAAAATATCCTTGGAACAAATTTGGAGCTAAAATATGAAGATCTCATGCAAAAATATCCTTGGAGCTAATTTATTCTAAAAATATGAAGATCTTGTACAAGAAAATATATTGTGCAAAGAAGTTTGAAGATCCTTCACCAAAATGTACAATCCATAATACCCTTTTGCTGCTTTTGCTTCTTCAACAAGCTGTCTATTTTAGTTTATTTCTGACCAAGAGCACATGGTTTCTTGTGCAACACTTTAGTGATTTGATTTATTTCTTAGGGCTCAAGTCATTGTTAGACTATAAATAGAGCAGCCACTAGACTTGTAGAATCATCTTTTGTTCTTGTAAATAATAAGTGACAATTGTTTCCTTGAATAAAAGTTCACCTTTATTTTATTTTATATACTTCTTCTTCTTGTGTTCTTATAATCAATAACAAATATTAGGCGATGGATCGAGAGATGGAGTTTAATAATTGTTACTAATTCATAAACATGAGAATAGTCTAGCAAACCTTGAGACATATAAAGTTTCGGTCATTCAAGGATTTCAATAACAATCACCCATGAGAATAGGTGTGATTGTTAGAGAAACACACTCACTGAGACCGAGAGGATGTGATAGGCTTAAGAGAAACTTGTATTTAGAAAATAAGTCCAACATAAAGTTTAGGTTTAGGGTTTGATTTATGAAGGGTTTGTCACCATGATTAACCAATAATCTCAAGGCGCCTTTTTATTTTATTATAAAAACAAAACACAAAACCTTTCAACTTTAAAACTCTTTTCTAATCATTGTAAAAGGTTAATTGAATTCATAACTCCATGTAAGAACGATACTCTTTTTAATACTTCGGTAAAACCGTGCACTTGCGGATTTTACACATCAATAATGATTCTCAGTTGGGTTTACCTGTCGAGATGGTGTGGCATTGTAACACCCCGTTTTCCCAACATAAAATTTCATGACAAATAATCAGAGTTTTTCAACTTAAAAACAGAGTGTCACATTCAACTTTACAAAAATCCAACAAATATAAATATAGCTAAATTGTTATTTATTAAAATTTCTGCTTTTATAAAAATTTAACAAACATGCAGCGGAAATAATTTCAATATCTTAAATAAATTCTCATAAAAATAGTTCAACATTGTTTAAAAGGAAATATGTAACAAGGAAACATGCAACAAAACAATCTTCATCCCGTTACGTATCAGAACATCCTAGACGACACGGCAGAGATTACTCTCAATTGCACTATTTTTGGTCACCTGCAAGTTACTCATACGAAGAACAACATTTCCAAGCAGAAGGGGTGAGATTTCACATTCTATAATAATAAGCATATAATTCTTTAAAAGAATTTAACAACATAAATAACAACAAATTTAACAATGTTAAACAACAATTATACAACATAGATGCTTCACATAATTACTCATTAATCAACTCATTAAATATAATGGCATCTTGACAACACGACAACAATATCGACAACTTATGCAACGACAACTTCATCATTTTGACAACTTAATATCAACGACATATGCAACAACAACTTCATCAATTTGACAACTTATATGCATGTGGTACCAATCAGGGCATAAGCCCTCGTCACTTTTGAGCATAAATATACTCCTAAGGCATGAGCCCTCGTCGCTATTGAGCAAAAGCTCATAGGGCATAAGCCCTCATTGTGTTAGAGTAATAACTCTCAAGGCCATTAGCCCACATCTTTTAGAGCAAAGCTCTTAGGGCCATCAGCCCTCATCTTTAATGATTATGCATGGACTCATCAACCAATACTTTGACGACTAACAACTTCAACGACATCGACAAACAACTTAAAACTTAAACAACATTGACAAACTACTTACAACTTTGAAGACATTGACGACAACTGTTGTAACGACAACAACAACGAATTCACATCATAATTTCATAATCATCAATCATAAACAACGTCATATAACATCGTATTTAAACATCAACAATTCATCATATAACATCATATTCAAACATCAACAATTCATCATATAACATCGTATTCAAACATCAACAATTCATCATGCATTTTTGTAAAAACATAATAAATTATACATAACACATTTCCATGTCAAACCAAGGATACTAGAAAGATATCACAATTATCAACAACTTTCATGTTTATACCAAAGACCAATTTAAAACAGAGACGTGTGAAAAAGACACAAAAACATGAAACAGAGAATGTTGTCAGCGTACAATTTCGCTAAGACCTCCTTGGAGTATTTTCATCATAACTCAAAAACTGAAAGTCATTTTTACGTCAAACCAAAGCCACTGGAAAGATAACAAAATTATATAAAACTTTCATGTGTACACCAAAGACCAGTTCTGTACCGATCAATACCAGTTTTCGTTTCAAATTCGAAAAAGTTGTGCAGAAAGTCCATAAAAATTCACTGTGACCTACGTGCAGTAATTTAACCATAACTCAAGTTCTATTAATCGTTTTGACGTCAGACCAACGGCATTAGAAAACTAACATCCATGCCTACAACTTTCTTGTTATCACCTAAGACCAATTCTGTACCGATCAATACCAGTTTCTATTTCAAAATTTGGGACAGAGATAAGAAAAAAAATTCAGGAAAAGCAACTTATATTATTCAACTTCACATTCATTCAAAATCATCACAATTAACAACAAAGTAACATAAATCATCAATTATCACTCTTAACCCTAATTCTCCAATTCTCAAAAACTAAACCTACAACATGTGAAATGAAATTTTCAGAATCATAGATTCAAGATTATTGAATGATAGTCCCACCCTTACCTTAGATTTACTCATGAATTAGCAGCAGCGTTCTTCTCTCCTAAGGTCTTCTCCATTTTTCTCCAAAACTTTTGTACGTGTTTCTGTTTTCTAACTTTTCTATTCTCTACCTAATATAATAACCCTAATTTCTCTTACACCCCAAAACTACTTTTTTCCTCATAATCTTATTTATTTCTAAATTAAATATATCTCTCCCCCACTTAATAATAATAATACACCAAATAACAAATATATCTCTACACAAAATAACAAATATATTTCTATACTAGATAACATATATATTTCCACACAAAATAACAAATATATTTCTACACCAGATAACATATATATTATACAAATAAATACCAACATATAACATAACAAAATATCACTTCATCAAAATAAATCGACTAAATTATAAAAAGACATCTAATCTCAATAAAATAATAATTAATAAAAGTAGGGTGTTACAGGCATCATCAGGTCCCTGTGAAGGTCTCGGTTTTTGCATGGCGGCTGATTCAGGATTGTCTTCCAATGAAAGCTAACATGGTTCTTCGTGGTGTTATTCATGCGGATGATATCTTTTGTGTTTCTGGATGTGGTCACATAGAGACGGCCGGACATTTATTTTTATCGTGTTCTACGTTTGCACCTTTATGGCAGCAGGTGCGCGGTTGGATTGGTTTTGATGGGGTGGATTTTAATGTTATTGCAGATCATCTGGTGCAGTTTTCTCATTTGACAGGTGTTGGTAAAGCTAAAAGGTCGTTCATGCATCTCATTTGGCTCTTGTGTACTTGGGTAGTGTGGAATGAATGTAATAATCGTTTGTTCAATAATATTGTTACTATTGTGCCTCGTCTGTAAGATAAGGTCAAATTGTTAGCATTAGGGTTGCTGAAAGCTAAAAATGCTATGTTTGTTTATGGCACGCAGAGGTGGTGGTCAAGCCTTTTAGATTGTTTGGGCATTGACTAATTTGTGTTTTTCTGTTTTGTTGTAACTGAACTTTTGTAACTTTTAGTGGTCTCCTAGGCATACCTTGTGCTTGGGAACTCCTGTTCGATGTGGTATATAATTTCATTTTGATTTCTTCAAAATAAAAAATTATTAAGGGAGATGTTGTATTTCAAGCATCTTACAGGAGAGGGAAATATAAATTTTTCTTTTCAAGGGATAAAAGTATATATTTTAACATATAAAGGAAGAGGTGTGTAATTCAAGCATCTATGAGAAAAGGACGGTGTAATTAACTTTAATATTTAATATGTTCATGAGGTCTGAGGTTAGTTTTTTTTATTTATTTTGGCGTGTAAAGAGATGGAGTTCAATTAATCCTCTCTGTCATAGTTGTAAAATGATTATCAATACTAATTTATTTAATAATAGTTTTCCTTTTCCAATTATAAAAATAAAAAGATTTATTCTTATTTATTAATTTTATTAGGTCTGCAGCAACTTGACCTAATAATTTCCCTCTAAAATGCTGCAGTAGGTTAGCAACAATTTAACCTAACAAATCACTTATCTCTTATTTCTAAATGTTAACCCGAACGCAATATTAACCATAAATTTAACCTAATTCTATCGCCTGATTTTACTATAGGCTTAATTGATCATCCGGTCCCTTAACTTAATCTTTTTTTCAGAATGGTCCCTTACCTAAAAAAACGTCTCAAATTGGTCTCTTATGTCTCATGTCGTTACCCCTTTTGGTCCTCTCCGTTAGTTTCTAACATGAAATGTCTAAAGTGAATCATATTTAAAGATGGTCCACCATATGCCTTATTTTTATTTTTATTTTAACCATTTGATTTTTCCTTTAAAAGAGGATCGTTGAATCATATAGGGTCTATTCTACTTTACCGTAAACCAGTAACACCTAATAAAATCAATTCATCTTCTTCCTTCCTCATCTCTCCATGAACTTCAACAACAACTTCATCAATAAAATCTAGAAAATCCTAAAATTAACAAATTAATTACTTAAAAACACAATTATTTCATGATATTTATTATTCTTCGTCCCTAAATTCCAAGAACCATTAAAAATAATAATAATAAATAATAATAATCGTGTGGGTGAATGGTTGTAAGACGGGTCTGTGATTCCATAGTTCATTACTCAAACTCAGTGAATCCTTAGTTTCATCATCATCTTCATACAAAACAATGAGGGAAATAGAAATAGAGGTTGTTTAACTAATATTTTAATGGGTTCTTAAAATCTGGGTTACTGCAAGTATTATCACCCAACCACGTCTTTAGCAACAAACACAAACAAAACTCAGAAATCCAAATTAACATATAAACATAGTAAAATGCAAAACCAAGTAATAGACTCAATATTTAAATAAAATATATTAGTTTTTTTTTTTAAAAGAACAAATATATTAGTTGAAATTGAAGGAAAATCTTGTAACAAAAAAAAGAAATTGAAGGAAAATCCATATTTGTGAAAACGCATATAATAGTTGAATTTGAAGGAAACTCAGTTTTCGCCACTGATGGAGCTTAGCACGCCGATTCCTTTCCTTTTATTCTTTCCCTTCTTCAACGATGATGATCAATCTCTTTTTCTTTTTATCCTTTTATGCGTGGATCAAGAGTTGCAGTTGGCTGTGGATTGTTGTTTTTGAACAATAGTTATTAAGACAAGAAGATAAGGGGTGGAGAGGAACCTAGATCATTAGGAGTATTTTGTTAAGTCACAATTTTGACAATTGTGCTTTTGTGTGAAAGCCATGAATTCATGAAATTGAAGAGATGAATAGATGTTGAATCTGGGTTTTATTTGTTGGTTGATTTTTTTCTGGATTTTTTTGCTATATTGTATGAATGTGAATGAACATGAAGTGGTGGAAGAAAGAAGATGAAGAAATGAAAAAAATTAGGTGTTGGTGGTTCATTGTTGTATATTATAGACATACAATCAAATAGTTGAAATCATATCAAAAATATTAGACATTAGAAAACTAACAGAGATGACTAAAAGAGGTAACGACATGAGACATAAGGGACTAATTTGAGACTTTTTTTAGTTAAGGGACCATTCTGAAAAAAAGAATTAAGTTAATGGACCGGAGGATCAATTAAGCCTTTTACTATATTAACCCTAGATTTAATTTAATCAAAATCTCTTATCTATCGCCTGATTTTACTATATTAACCCTAGACTTAATTTAATCAAAATGTTAATTGTTATTGAAATCTCCTTTTGTAATGCAAAACTCTCTTATTTTAATTGTTAACTCGAACACAATATTAACCCTAGATTTAACTTAATTCTATTGCCTGATTTTACTATATTAACCTTAGATTTAATTTAATCAAAATGTTAATTGTTATTGAAATCTCCTATTGTTATGCAAAGCAAAATAAACATATCATTGCTTAACAAAATATCTTATTTTTCCTAATACAGATCGTTAGTAAATTTTACGTGCTTATTGTAACACCCCGTTCCCAAAAGTCGTATTATTTAATAAATAAATCAGAGTAAACGTCATAACACGGAGTATTACACTTCAAATAACAATTTTCATAAATAGTAAATATGCTATTTATTTAAACCAACATATAATGTCATAAACTTGCAGCGGATATTTATTCTCAACATAAAATGTTATTCACCAAGATAACCATTCAACAAAAACAATCTCAAAGTACGATACATAAGAATTAAGGAAATTATTCGCAACGATCCCCATCCTATATGTATCAGAGTCCTAGACACTTGAGCCATACCTATCAGTCGTCGGAACCTGCACTTGCCCACAAGGCGGCAATTCCAACAGAAGGGGTGAGAAACACATTCAATAATAATACTATATAATTTATCAAAATTATTGAAACAATAACAATCATCAAGTCCGTATATAATCATATATATACATATATATATATATATATATATATATATATATATATATATACCATTCAACATCATAGTTAATTCTCAACAACAATATCATCACCAACACCAAATCATTATCAACATTAGACACAAATTAATCACCGACGACAACACCCTAACCAATGCAACCCGACATCAACTAATGCATCATGCAATGTGGTACCAACTACGCGCGTTGAATGCTAAGCATTCCAGGGCATAAGCCCCCACCAAATTGGATGGTTAAAGCATCCCAGGGCATAAGCCCCCACCAAGTGAATGATAAACATTCCAGGGCATAAGCCCCCACCGGATTGAATGACTAGCATTCCAGGGCATGAGCCCCCACCAGAAAATGATATGCATATGGACTCCACTTGTGTATATCTACATACAACTTCAACAACAACTTATGTGCCTAAAATATTTATGACACACTCCCCAACTAGACAACACCAACACTTATTTAAGTTATCAAAGTATCAACATTTCACAAAAGTATACATTCTTACGTAATCCAACATTCAAACACCGCTTTTAGCTTTATAGATACTTCTTATAAATTCATAGGAACTCCTTAGAATGGTTAGAAAAGTCCCTAGAGGCATTTAACAAAATATGGAAAAAGGTCGTACAGGACCTGGTTCGCTTGAAGGTCGCTTACGGTTCGCTTGAAGCGAGCGTCAAAAATCTGGAAAATACACTATACTGGATTCAGTTCGCTTGAAGCGAAATGGATTTCGCTTAAGCGAAGCGAATGTCGTAACTCAAGATTTGGTTCGCTTACAGCTCGCTTGCATTTCGCTTGAGCGAAGGTTCATGGGTCAATTCTGGGCAACTACAGGACATTTTCGCTTAAGCGAGATTCATTTCGCTTGAAGCGAAGCAAATGCCGTAACTCAGGATTGAGTTCGCTTACGGCTCGCTCGCATTTCGCTTGAGCGAAGGTTCATGGGCATTCTCGCTTAAGCGAGATTCATTTCGCTTGAAGCGAACGGCTACGATTTTCAGGATGAACAGCACGATTCCAGCATCCAAATTCAACCCAAAATCCCATTTTTAATCCCTTATTCACCCAAAAGTTTTACAAAACATGTTTACAGGTCAAACATAACATATGGCAATCAAAATGGCATAGAATTACACAATTAACAATCATTGTATCACATTTTCATCATTTCATAAACCCTAATTCAAGAACACAAATTCAACAATTATCAAATTATACAGCATTAATAATGAAGGATTCCCACCCTTACCTCGAATTAGCAAAATCTACAGCAAATTAGGTTGAAATCTCTCTTCCTAGCTCTTCTCCTAGCTTTCCCTTCTTCTCAAAAACTCTCTTTTTCTCTCTTTTTGTCTGTACGTGAAAATGATACTGTTTGTTTTCTTTTTACTCTTTCCTTTTCTAACTCCCTTTTATTTTACTCTTTCAACCATAACCTACTCTTTTCACTTAACTCCCCTTTAATTTCTATTAATTCCACTTAATTCCTTTTTATTCAAATAAATAATTATTTTCTACTCTTTTATCTTAAATAATAAAAATACCTCATAATCAAATATCATATAACAAAATATCAATTCACCAATATCACATAAAATCATACAAGAATATATTAAAACACCACTTAAAATAATTAAATAAAACGGGCGTTACACTTATCAAAATGTTAATTGTTATGGAAATCTCCTATTGTTATGCAAAACAAAATAAACTCTTATTTGTAAATGTTAACCCGAATGCAATATTAACCCTAGATTTAAACTAATTTTATCGCCTGATTTTACTATATTAACCCTAGATTTAATTTAATAAAAATCTCTTATTTATAAATTTTAACCCGTCTCGCTATACTTAACCTAATTTTAACCTAATTTTTCCCTCCACACTTTTGCATTTGATGTTTATCTAAAGTAAAATAAAATTATGTTCATAATTGTATGCTATTTTTTTGAAAAGGAATAACCGTTAACTCGTCTCGCTATCTCTGACTTATCAATGTTAACCCGTCTCGCTATACTTAACCTAATTTTAACCTAATTTTTCCCTCCACACTTTTGCATTTAATGTTTATCTAAAGTAAAATAAAATTATGTTCCTAATTATATGCTATTTTTTTGGAAAGGCATAACTTTTAACCCGTCTCGCTATACTTAGCATAATCTCTTACTTATAAATGTTAACTCGTCTCACTATACTTAACCTATCATGTTACGTTACGGTACCAAGGGCGATGTCATGGAAATATTATGTTATGGTACAATACCAACGTCTATGTACAAGTCGATGAACGCTTATTTAATACGTTTACAAACAGAATACCCTTCCATTCAAACTTGGCTACCCTGATTTCCATGCAAACTCGACTATATATATCAAACCCTAAACTGTGTTTCTCTAAAAAAAACCTAAACCGTGATAAATTACACAGACATCAGAAGAATCATATATTTTGATATTTTGATTTTTGCAAATGGAATGACGTGACCTTACAACCTTCCTCTCATACCACTGCTTAACTGGTATTCTAATTTAACAAGCATTTTATCAATATGCATATTTTTTTGAGAATTGGAATATCCTTTTTGCGTTTTTTGTTTTTAGGTGTTGTTTTATTAGATAGACACCTAAAAAAGCATGTTTTTCGAAGCATATAACTTAAGCAATGGTTTTGAATTGTTATTAGTAGTGTTTTTTGAAGCATATAACATACTGAAGCATATATCAGTAGTGTTTTTGAATTGTACAATTTAAATTCCATTGTATTTTGCTAATTATCCTTTGACGCCACTCTTTCGATTTGCAACTTATGAACACCCTATTGCCAAGTGCTTGCATAACATGTTGACACCCTACAAATTTTTTGTCATACTTTTTGTAACATGTTGTTTTCCATTAATTTGGTAGGTCTTTTGGTGACTCATCCCGTTAATTGTTTATATTTTGTGACATAATTGTTTAGTCTAACTTATAAAAAAAACTGTTAATCTATACTTAATAGAGTTTTTTAATAATATTTATATATGGTTTTGTGTGGTACTCCCTTCGTCCCAAATTATAAGCAAAAAAAATCACTTATTAAGAAAACTAAAACATAAGAATTTGGAATATAGTTTTTTGTGTTTTCTTTGAAAAAAGTTTCATAGGAAGATGTAAAAACAATTTTCATTGGCTATTGGTTATGGAAAAAATGAAAGAGAGAGAAAATTGAATGTAATTTGCATTTAATTTTATTTGCATTCAATTTTCTGAGAATAAACAAAAGTTTTTCTTGAAAAAGAGATTTAAAAAAAAAAAAGATTAAATAGAATAAAAGTTTGTCTTTTTTGCTTATATTTTGGGACAAAGAAATAAGTTTTTTTTCTTATATTATGAGACGGAGGGAGTAAAGGGTGTGTCTAAACAAATTCTCACGCCTAATTCACACTTATAGTAGGGCATCAATTTCCATTAGTTTCCCATTGCTTTTGACTTGCTTTGTAAACATAAAGAAAATAAATTATTACGGCTGTTCACATTCTCATATGTGATTTCAGGTGAGGTTTAGCATGGGAAAGGGAAGTTGTTTCCCACCATGGGAAAGTCTTTTTTGTCCATTGGATTAAATGAGAAACACAATCTTATCATGGTTTGTCATCACTTTATTATTTATTCACTTTATCTTCTAGTACAGCTCTCTCTACCATCTATTCTTCCACCACGGTTCTGTTGGAACAAAGGTGTTCAGCAATACCACGTTTTGAGTTTTGATGATAACAAGGTATTAAAAGTTGTCAATTGGATATTGCTAATATTTGTTTAAGTATGCAGGATATCAATCAAGATTTATATCTTAGATAGTATTCTGTTTGAACAATTTTAAAGAGCAAAGATCCAGAGAAGCTTGTTGTTTGTGATTCTGTATCGAAGAGAGTCTGAAGACTGTATCGAAGAGAGTCTGAAGACTATCAGAGTCTGAAGACTATCAGAATCTGAAAACCAAGAGAATCTGAAGAATCATCAGAAGCTAGAATGCTACAGTGAGTCTGAAGTCTGCAATTTGAAGATCTGCTAACAAGGATTCCTAAAGGCATTACGATGCGAAAGAAACTCTCATTTGGAGTAACGGCTAGCTTCAAAGTCAACTTGAGCGTGGGATGCTCAACGACAAAGAATGCAGGCCAGTACAGAGTACGTTGTACGAACTCTGTTTCCACTACTCCACTACCTCGTACAGTTTGGCAACTGTGTCTACCGATATTAATCTTCAAAGGGAATGGAATTCAAATTATGCAATTGAAGGACTATTACCATATCAAGCAACATATCAACAGCCATTGATCAAGCTTCAGAAATCATCCTGATGTGCTGGATGACTCAACGTCTCTTTCCTAAGCCTATATAAAGGATAGAAGACTTGAAGAATTGTTGGACTCTACAACTAGAAAAACTACGCTGCATTGCTATCGTATTCAACTGAGTCTTAACAAAAACACATCAACAACTTAGATTATTCTTACAAACTGAGTATTCTAGAATTTCTAAGTTAAACAGAAAAACAGAGTCTGTCTTTGTTTGAAACAGAGTCTGTCTTTGTTGTAATAGAAACACATCTGATTGTTTGTCAAGTGTTTCTACTCTATTCAATTTTCTGTAATTGTGTCAGAAGTCTCTTGCTTGTGTGCTTGAGCAAAGAAGTCTCTTGGCTGCGTCCTTGAGCAAGGAAGTCTCTTAGTTGTGTCTTTGAGCATTGGAAGTCTCTTGCTTGTGTGCTTGAGCAAAGAAGTCTCTTGGCTGCGTCCTTGAGCAATGAAGTCTCTTAGTTGTGTCTTTGAGCATTGGAAGTCTCTTGCCTGCATGCTTGAGCATTGGAAGTCTCTTACTGTGTGTTTGAGCAACTTGTAATAGATATTACATTTTAGTGAACTCTCCTTGGAAGTGCAAGGGGGATAGGACTACTTCCGGTTTGTGGAAGGAACCTGTATAATTGCTTGTGTTCTCTCTTCTCTCTATCTCTTGATTATTTCCGCTGCATCAGAACTTAATCTCCTATCAGACTCTGATCTCCTTCAGACTCTGATATTAAGGAATTAGATTCTCACTCTTCAAGAGCTGCGAAAAGCTAACACAATTCAACCCCCCCTTCTTGTGTTTTTCTCACCTTCAAGTTCCATTGATGTTGTTAATCTCATTGCTATTCTCAGTTTCTTATCCCACCATCATCCATACATCAAGATTTAATTTTTACAAACCCGTTGAGCAACCACACAATAATTAAATATCCTTGAATAAAAAAACAAGAGAGAACTCAAGAGTGAAGGGAGAAGAGGGTAACTTGTGTTAATCTAAGCTGAAATTGAACTTTTGCTCTGAAAAGGTAAAACTGAACTTGTTCATTTTTCTGCATATTACGAATTGCGATTTTCGTTAAGGAACAAAAACAAAAATCAATTGGCAATTTAGAGAAAAACAGTGACCCATTTGTCACAGAAACTTGAATTAAATAAATATAGAAAGAGAGAATAAAATATTGAGAGCACTTTGTGTGATTCAAGTTGTTGCAATGGTAGCCATGGTATGTTTGATCTTGAAACTTAGACAGCTGGTGGTGGGTGAGTGAGTTATGAAGAAGAGAGGAAAAAAATCTGATGTTGGAAGTCTATAATAAAACAATACTCTCTATTTAATCTAATGGTCAAAAATGAGTTTCCCATGGTGGGAAACAACTCCCCTTTCCCATGCTAAACCTCACCGTGATTTCAATATAACTACCATTTTGACTTGAATTTTTCAATGGGTTAAAGCCATATAAATGTCCTTTGGTTTCTTCTAATACTCCTACCATTTTGACACAAACAAAATAGACTCTCATGTTTTCTGCTTGGTGTGTTACAAAAACTCTAATCTACATGGCGTTCATTTTTACTCTAAAATAGTCTTTGATGGAAGGAAGGATCTGAAAAAATATATTTTATAATGTGTAATATAAAGAAAAATGAAGTATTCTGTAATATAAAATAATATCATATAGATGATTATATTTTACTATTATCAAATGTATTCCAGCTCATAAGACCTGTGCGGCACACAGGTCCTCAATCTAGTTATATATATATATATATAGTAGTTACAAGGAGCGAGAAAGTGATTGCATCATATATAGTTTAATGATGGTGGGTTGACAGTTCAAAACAATTTTGCACATACAACGAATCAAAACATTTAGAATTGCCACATCAATTAATGTTTTTAAATTACATGACAATTTGAAATGTTTTGATTAGTTGTATGTCCAAAATTGTTGTGTATGTGCGCGCGCGTATGTATGTATCCTAGTGTATTATTCCGACGTTGGCCGGATTACATACATCATATTATTATTTAGGTTATGTGTAACATTAATTAAAAATTCATATATGTCATAAATAATAAAATAAAAAATATTACTCAAATATTAAACCACAATTTATGAAATGAACTATTAACATCTACCTACAGTAGGGTTGACAATGAACCGAACCAACTCGAATATAAGTTCAGAGCTTGACTCGACAATTAACTCGTTGAACTTAGTTTAGGAGGAAGCGAGGAATCTTAAATGTTGATATATCTTATTAGTGTAAGATATATCTTATTACTATTAGTTTAGGAGAAGCGAGGAATCTTAAATGTTGATATATCTTATTAGTTTAAGCTTTCAAATAAGTTAGCACTCACAATGAAAGAAGTACCATATCGAAAGTTTTGTCATGCGAAGAAAGCATACTCATCTATAAAAACAAAGTCTGAAACTGCCAAGTAAATGTGAATTGACTGGTAGTGCTATAATTTTTTTTTTCAAGTAGTTTGGATATAGTTTACACAATTAAATTATGGAGCAGTGGAGTGTTCGGGGTTCGAATCCCGACTTCTGCATATAATATGCAATATCCCTTATTGTCTCTGCAACTTTGAATACATTTATAATTTTTGTGATTTTATCTATAAAATTGTTTTAGTTTAAGTGATTTCAATGGATTTACCTTTTAAAAAAATTATAGATATGATTTTTTTCTCTTTTTATTTTATTTTAAAATGACCTTTGAATTATGTGCACGAGCTAATGAACCTATTGAGCCGAATTGAGTAGTTTATGGATTTTAAACGAGACAAACTCGAACTAAAAAAAAGATTTGTGTCGAACCCAAGTCGAGTTTCGAGTCAAACTATTTCTTATTGAGTCGGGTCAAGCTCACACGAGTTCGGTTCAACTCATTTCTAACCATAACCTAAAGTCTAAAATAAATAAATTTTAGTTGTGAAAGTGGAAATAATAATCAAGAACATGGGCTTAGAATGAATAGAATAGACACATGTAAGAAAACAATTATTATCGGTAGTACGAGAAGATCACCCATCCTTAAATTTCTCTAAGTCAAGCACATTTAACTTTGAAGTTTTTATGGAATGAGCTACTAAAAAGAAGATGCATCTTGTTTTAGTATAAGTAGTACCAAATAATTCTTATAAGCTTTTCTTCAACCATGCAATCTCATACCTGCATAGCCTCAGGATCCTTCTCATTTTGATGTGAATTCGGTCGCCTAGAAGCTATCAGGAGCCGCTCATTGTCATGCCTTGTGCACTGGTGATCACTCCTCGTCCATCAACCTTGGGTGTTACATGCCCACCAGCTTCCGCTTGGTTCGTCTCCAAACCATATCGTACTAGGAGAGGTCTGCTCTGATATCACTTGTAACATTTCAGACAACTTTAAGTATTGTTGATGGACCCCCACAAACCAACACGAATCTTTCCAGCATGTTTTATCCTCACTCATACGTTTTCCAAAAAACTTCCTAGTAGGTCACTGATACCAAAATTTCTCAAAGTGAAGCACGCTTAATTGTGGAGTTCTTATGGAATGAGCTACCAAAATGAAGATGCATCTTGTTAATATACGTAGTACCAAACAATTCTTATAAGTCTTCTTTCAACCATGTAATCTCATACATGCATAACTTCAAGATTCCTCGTATTCTGATGTAAATTTGATCGCCTAGAAGCTCCAAGGAGCCGCTCATTATTATACCTTGTGCAGCGGAGATCACTCTCCTCCCTTATTAGCATTGGGCGTTATAGGGATTAAAATCAAAAGTCGCTATATTTTCATAGACAGAAAAACTTATTTAGCCATAAGTTATAATATACTCTAAATATGAGTCCAAAATTTTGAGAGAAAGAACAGCGAAACTGCACTAATAGCTTCCGCATGAAGAAATCTAAACCATATCGTCCTAGCAATGTCGACAACCAACATAAAGCCCTGCTCCACCGCCATTTTTCACCATGGATCATGTTGGTATACCATGGTCGTGCCTTGAATTCCAACACACCGAGTCCATCAAAAACCTCAAAAACATTTGAAGACATTCGTGCAAGCTCTAAACAATGTGTGCAACATCCCTCTAAGCTAGCTACCTCAACTATCTGTCAAATGTATAAAGATGAACATAGTGTTGGTATTGAAGCATACAAGAACGACTTACATGGTAGAATCATTCGGTCAAAGGGTGCAACACAGACAAAAAGTTATGCCTTGGGAGCCAAGCTAACACCCATTTTGAAGTTCCTAAGTAAGTGTGGAATCACATCTGTAGGTAAGGGGTTTTATGAGTTTAGTTTTCTTCAGAAAATGAACATAAGGTGCATTATTTGGAACATAAGTGATTTAGCACATTCCCTCGTCAAAATTAGCTTTGAAGATACTGGTAATATCACAAACTTGGTTTAGTACTTATTTGAAATACATGGACTAACTTTCAGGCTTTCCTAAAAATATGGCTAACTAGACTTAACCTAAAGTTGTTTTCTTTTAACAACATAAACAGCTTATTTTCCATTCTATGGTGTCTGTATTATATGCATACGAGTCATACTATTATCTCTATATATGACAAATATGTATACATCCTCAATAATGAAGATGGTGAGAAATTTGATATAATCGATGTGTATGATCCAACATATAACAAAAAGAAGTCAACTCCATAAAGTGTTAAACAACTTGCAACAACAATATCAGGAACCTTGGTCTTTTCTAGGCGATTTCAATACCATTCCAGGAGCTCATGTCATGAGCATAGTTTTCCTAACTCTAATATTAGACATGGAATTTGTAATATTCAAATGGTCAATTTTTCTCAACAATCTCATGTTCCACCCTTACTCATATTAGATTTTCTTTCCAGTTTAGATTCTTGAAAATATGGTTATTGCATGTTGATTGTAAAAAAGTGAGTAGAAATTGTTGGGATACCCCAGTCACTGGGTGCCCTATGTTCATTCTTAATAAGAAGATGAAGTTGCAAAAAGTTCATCTCAGGTCATGGAACAAAAATATAATTGGGTAAATGATCTTGAAAATATGATTGATTATCACAAAGATCATATATAGCTGACATGATAGCTCAAATCATGATTACAATAATCTCCACTAAGAAAAGATGATTGATTCAAGGAAGACATATTATATATTGAATTTACCTTACTTCTGAAGCAATCTCTATAAATACAAAGCAACAAGGCTACTTCAATTTTCAAGAGGTGACCCTTTATCACATTTTCTCTTTTGCATAGCAGAAGATTTTCTTAGTAGAGGTTTGACAAATTTAGTGGAATCTAGCAAACTTTATCTGATCAAGGATACTAGAAGCATAAAAGTCACTTCTAATATACTATATGAAAATGAAATCATTATTTTTTACAAAGGAAAAATCTCAAACATTGAAGTCCTCAATCAGTTTTTTTTAAAATACATGCTAACATATCAGGTCAAGTTATCAACCTTATGAAGTCAACAATCTTTATAGGCTCCAATTGCATCAAAGACTAGCTCACTTACTTGGATTCAACATAGACATACTGCCTTTCTTATACCTTGGTGTTCAATCATTAAAAGCAAGCCAAAAACTAGACACCATGAAACAATTGCAGATAAGCTCAAAGTTACTCCAACTTGGAAGGCATCATTGATTTCAATTGCAGCATAGTGTAACTGCTAAAAACTGTCATTCAAGGCATACTTATACATAGCTTCTCAATGTATACATGTCAATCTACTCTCATCAAAGAGTTAGAAAATTGTATGAGGAATTTCCTATGGACTGAGAACTCCGAATGGTTTAAATGAATCATTCAACATAAAACTTTGTTGGGAATCGTTGCAATCTGGTGATCAATGGGTTGTGTTGCTGAAGAGTAGAGTCCTAAGAATTAGAAGAACAATCTCACATCATATTTTCTCATCGAAATGTAGTGGCTTCAAATCAAAATCTAAAGTAATTATTAAATGATTCCTTGTAACATGGCAATTAAGAGGGAATACACTTCTAACTAGACTCATGGTGTGGTGAATCATTGGTCCAAATTCTAAATATTCCTCGTCATATACACCAATCGTTGCAAGCAAATGTCAAACACTTCACCTCAGGGGATGAATGGAATATTCAAAATGCTTCAAAGGCAACTTATACCATTTTACAACGAAAAAAAATCAATTATTGTCATTCTTTTGGAAAATAAGGAAGAGAAATTGTTGTGGAAAGACACAAGCTATGGTGATATTTCATTCAAAGATGCATACATGTTTCACAGACTAATTAGCCAATTTTGTCCCATGCATCACAAGAGGTGCATCATGAAGTTCATCTGGAATGTGAAGGTAGTTCTGCTTGGCCGAAACAAAGTACCATTATCTCACCTCTAGAGGATCCAACTTTGTGACCATAGGATAATCATCAATCTGGTTCAGATGGGGGTAGCTCCAGATGCTTTTCTAGGTTTCACCAGATTGCCTTTGGGAAGCAATTGCATCATAACAAGACTGTTGGCAATTGCCTTTAAATATGATTGATATTATTTTATCTTTTATAACACTAGAATGATACATATAATTATGTTGAAAGTTGTGCAAAATTGATGTACCAATTTTAAAATGCAAAAAGACATTATATTTATTAGATATGATTAATGATAAAATATATTCTATAACAACCAAGCGCAAATAAAGTTATTCGCGCATCGTACGCGTAAGAACACTAGTTCTTAGTCGATTAAGCAATAAGCAATAAGCAGACGTGTACATCAAATGCAATGAGTTATTGTTTGTATTTGAAAAAATTAGTCAAATAAAGAATAAGTAAATGTCAAATTAGTCAAGGAGAATGTTAAATAGTGTTCCAAAAACATTGGTTATACATCCAAAAGAAGTAAGAAGTGAGATACTATTAAAAAGTGGTGTAATAATTACTTGATCAAAAGTAAATGCTCATATTTCCAAGACATAATTTCTATTTTTTAAATTCCTTAACCAATACCCCAGGGGTACATATTAACAAGACCTATAAATCAAATATCAATATTTATCACTAAAGCACGTTTAGAGTAATTTCACCTTCTCAAACACAAACCCAAATAGGATAAAAATGCTCTCTTATCTTACCCTCTATCTGAATCTTTTGTATTTTGTTCTTTTTCTTTTTAACACTACTGGCTCTTCTCACTTCAGAATAAAATGTGCATCCACATCACAACATTGGGTTCCAAACTCACGGGTAGCACTTGGGTGACATAGTATTCGATGATATTTGTGACATTGGCCAATGAAAAAAAAAGTCACGTGTGACATTGTGGTTGGTCAATGTCACCAATGTCATGTCACCCAAGTGCTACCCCAAACTCACATGTAAATGAAGGGACCCGGTAGGCAGTGCTGTCGAATTGAAATCCACCTTTTCTCAAGGTAAATTTTGTTTGTCAAAGAGTAGTAGGGCTCAACAACAATTCTTTATATTTCAGAAATCAACTTTTTTTAACTACAATGATATCAATTGAATAAAATTTGAAATGTCTGCATATTTACTTACAAATAAAAATACAGTGACAAAGTTGCAATAAAAATAGAGTGACCAACTGAATACATACCACCAAGGGCTGTGATGGGAGAAGAGCTGAACATAGCTTTTACAAATATGGATAATACAATAATCGCTATTGATACTGGGGAACTAAATTAACTGCAGCAATCTTCTTCTCCAGCTCTGGTTTGTTGGCTCCTACCAGTTTGTCAATTTCTTGTCCATCTCTAAGAAAGAAGAAAGTTGGTGTGGCTTTAATGTCCCAGGATGTGCTGAAATCCTGCGATATACAGAACCATGTCTGGTTATATAACAACAACAATAACAATGATAATAACAACAATAACATGTATCCCTTCACTACTTACAGTTAGTTCATCCACATCAATTACTACGAACATAATTGATGGGTATTTCTCTGATAACTCGCAATAATACGGTGCAATTATCTTACAAGGACCACACCACGTTGCGCTGAAATTTGCAATGACCTGTGGAACATGAAGCTTTAGAGCTAATTATAGTACCCAAATAAAATACAGTATACTCAAAAAGAAAAAGAATGTGACATAAGATATACTAGAAAAACTGCAAGCAATTAAATCATATATGGAAAAGGTCAACTCCAAAAATGTGTTCATATGCATTTGTTTGGAAAGAATAACTTCCAAATGAGGAGTCATGGTGTAGACAGAATCTATGAGTTCATACATCAAAACTATGCCCTTTAAATATCTCCATATATTGAACACTACTGCTAGACTAGCCATAATACAATCAAGTTAAAGATAGATGAAGTCAAAATATCCTTTAGAAAGTTCAAGTGTAAATAATAGGACCTCCTCATCTATGCCAATTTTGAGAATATCATGTTATTTCCTTTGACAAAATTGAAGAGTTAAACATATGATCTACACATGCCGAGTTTGAGAATGTCAGGTTACTTCCTTTGACAAAGTTCAAAAGTCAATCATAGGATCTACCCATGCCAACTTTGAGAGCATTAGGGCCTTCTACTAACACGAAACGTAGTTTAATATACTTTGTCAAATGGAATAGCAGGGAATCAGTAAAACCCCCTAATCCTGAATCAGAGTAAGCATAACGTTAATCATCGACAAGCATCATAGTAAACTAAAACTTCATGGAAACTAAGTTAAAGACGAAATTTGTCTCTTGCTAAAGTCATACACAAAAAGTTCCTAAACAATAAGGGAGGCTTTGTGGTGAAGAACAGGAAATACAGATGTATTCGTCATATCCTTGCTATACACATGCATGGTGAAACATGGCAAATTAATAAGATTCTGCCAAACCCCACAATAAAATGGCAATACATCTTCAAATAACATTTAATAATGTTGTGCTACAAATTAAATATGGTGTAAAAATTACAATTTTTCCATCTCCCCTTGCTTGTTCTAGCGTTTGGTTCCAAGATTCTTTGGTAGTAATAAGTTGCACATTTCCAGAATCAAATTCCACATGGTGACCAGAATCATCATCTTTCGTTTGGGAGTGAGACTGCAGACATTAAAAATATGAAAATTTCAGTCAATCAAATTATTGATGAAAATGTAAACCAATACTTGTAGAACTATCAAAGGAAAACAACTTGGCATTTCCCTCCTTTGTAAATGGTTGGTTTGGTTCTACTACTAAGATAGCTAGTTTTTCAAAGGAAGGATCCCTAAGTGTTACAGTCCCTGAATATGAATGATTGTTAACATTCTCACCTTAGCAACACAATTCCCCATGAAGTGAAGACTGCAAGAAGAAGAAACAAAAACAAAAATATTTCCATTAAATCTTATGGAGAAGACAATAATAATTATTGATAAACAAAAGGAAAATTGTCAAAATAAGGAAGGATGAATGATGGGAAACCCCTAATATAAATGAGATATAATTGAGATTATGAATTAATTAGGTATGGAAAGAGAAAAGAAACTGACCAGCAGCAGCGAGCGTTGAGAATTGTGAATGAATGAATGAATGAATGAATGAATGAATCTGTTAAATTGCAATTGCAATTGCAATGCTTCCACACGACAATATAAATAAACTAATTACGCTGTTTGTTCTTTCCTTCCTTTGTCAACAACGTTCAACGACTATTGTGCTTTTTGTTTTTTGTTTCAAATCCATACATATGAATTGTAACTAACTCAATCCTAATAATCACTCTAATCATCGATCTACGCAAAATTGGTGTTTATACTACTTACTCAATTTTAATGTACATTTAATTGCATTTTTAGTCTTCTATTTTCACTATTTTACAGATTTCGTTTTATTTTACACTTACCGTAAAATTGTAGATTTATGATGAGTTTGTTTTAGTTTTAAAATAATGGATTTTGTGTTAAAAAAAATATCTAAAGCTATTTGTGTTTGTCAACTGCCCAAAAAAAGTGATTTTTAAAATAAAAAAATCAATTGGTTCATGTCTTATCACCTACTTGTTTTAAAAAAAATGGATTTTGAGAAAGCTAATGCTAATAGCTTTCCATAATAGATTTTTTTATAAAATGATTTTTCTAAAAATCATAAACAAACACTTATAAATGACAAAAATGATTGTTTTTATTAAAAAAAATCTTAAACACACGCACTCTCAATGGTGTAGAAACCTACAAAGACTTTAGAACCATCGGTTTGTGCAATATTGTTTACAAGATCATCACAAAAGTCTTGGTTTATCGGCTTAGACCAACCCTTAATAATATTATTGGCTTCTATCAAAGCAGTTTTCTGCCTGGTATGGGAAAAACCAACAACTCAATTGTTTTGCAGGAAGTAGTTCACTTCATGAGAAGATCCAAAAAGAAGAAATGGTACGTGACTTTTAAGATTGACTTGGAGAAAGCTTTTGATAATGTTAATTGGGATTTCTTAAGCATTTGCCTTCATGATTTTAGGTTTTTAGACATTGCCATCAAGCTCATTATGCATTGTGTTTCCACTTCCACTTTCTCTATTTTATGTAATGGAAATAAAATGCCTCTTTTAAGCCTTCCCATGGTCTAAGATAAGGTGATCCACTTTCTCCATACCTTTTTATTCTTTGCATGGAAAATCTCTATGTTGCTATAAGTAATGCAGTTCTTCAACGGGATTAAGAGTCCATCTGTATCTCTAATGGAGGACCTCAGATATATCACCTCCTATTTTACGGATGATGTTCTTCTATTCATGAAAGCTAGAAATTCTTAACTTATATTTGTCACTGATTTATTTGAAAGGTTCAGCCAAGCATCGGGTTTGAAGATTAATCTCTCAAAGTCAAGAGCTTTTTATTCTTCAGGTACTCCTCAAGGAAAAATCAACAGCATCACAAACATATCCGGTATTCGAAGCACAACATCCCTTGATAAATACTTGGGTTTTCCAATGCTCAAAGGGAGACCAAAAAGAAGTGACTTCCATTTCATCATTGAAAAATGCAAACGAGGCTAGCTTCTTGGAAGAAAAGGCGGCTTAACAAGACAGGTAGATTGGCTCTTGCAACATCTATTTTATCCTCAATGTCGTCCTATTATATGCAGATTAATTAGCTTCCTCAAAACATTTGTGATAACATTAATCAAACTACCCGTAATTTTATCTGGAGAGGTACAAACAACAAAGGTCTGCATTTGGTAAGTTGGAAAAAGATTGCTAGACCGAAGCACCTTGGAGGCTTATGTATTAGGCCAGCTAGGGAAGCCAACACATGCCTTCTTGGAAAACTTGTTTGGGATATGGTCCAATCAAAAAATAAGCTTTGTGTAAACCTCCTCTCAAACAAATACTCAGGTGGTTCGAATTTTCTTCAAGATAATGCTCGCCCCAACAGCTCTCCATCTTGGTCATCCATCATCCGTGCAAAAGATATTCTCAAAAACGGATACACTTGGAAAGCGGGATCGGTAACTTCGTCCTTTTGGTTTAAAACATTGAGCCCCCTTGGTCTTCTTGGTACTCTTGTTCCTATCATAGATATTCATGATCTTCATCATTCAGTCAGAGACGTGTTTTCCTATATTGGACAACATACACATGCTCTTTACTCAAACCTTCCTCCTAATATTGAAGATTACATCAACAACACTCATCTTAATTTTAATGCCTCCATTGAAGATGTTTTCATATGGGACCACAACAAAAATGGTGCTTATTCTACAAAAAGTGGGTACACTTGGCTTCTCTCTCTCTCAGAATCTCAAACCAATGACGGTATTCAGATTGCTTGGTCGTGGATTTGGAAGTTGAAAGCTCCGGAAAAGTACAAATTTCTTGTTTGGGTGGCGTGTAATGATGTTGTCCCAACATTGACTTTACTACATCATCGCAAAATAGCTCCCTCGGCCACCTACACCCGTTGTGGAGATCATGAAGAATTTTTCCTTCATTGCGTCCGTGATTGCAGACACTCTAAGATCATATGGCACAAAGTCGAATTTTTTAGTCATGATTTCTTCTCTACTATTTGAGCTAAGGAATGGTACCAACTCTTCTCTCTCTACTTTATTTTTAGCCACTCTTTGGTGGGTTTGGAGGAATAGGAATTTGATGTGTCTCAACAATGAAACTTGGTCTTTATACTACCCTGTCTCTAATATCTTAATTCAGTTGAAACCATTATTTTGGCTTTCAAAAATGATGATGCCGCAATTTTATAGGATCGCTATGTCAAGTGGAATTGCAACAATCATATGGGCACCATTCTGAATGTTGATGGGAGTTGCAACGGGACTCCTACTCATACTGGTTTTGGTGGCATTTTCTGCAATAATGGGGTCTTTTCCTCTCGTCTTTCTCGGGTATGATCTCCCATTCATAAGACATTTTGCTGGCTGAATTAACAACAATCTATCATGGCTTGCGCATGGCTATTGACATGGGTATAGATGTTTTGGCTTGTTACTCGGATTCCCTCCTCTCCATTAATCTCATAAAGGGGAACAATCCGCACTATCATGTATATGCACTCCTCATTCAAAATATTAAGGACATATTGGCTACCAATAATTTTACAGGTCATCATACTCTCAAAGAAGGTAACCAAAGTGTTGATTTAATGGAAAAGTTATGGGCCGCATCCAATGATGATTTCTTCATCCACACTGCTCCTCCGGAAGACCTACTATTGCTGCTTCGGAGTGACGCCTCAAGAGTCTTCTTCCCTAGGGCCTAGTTTCCCCCTTTTTCTTTCTTTCTTTCTTGTTTTCGTTTTTTGTCTTTGATTAGCTTTGTAACAAAAAAAAAATGGTGTAGAAAATCTTTAGTGGATGATCCGTAAGCAACAATCTTTAAACTTTTAGACATGTTGAACTCAGTAAGTTTAATGTAATGTAATCAAGGGTTGGTGAGTTAAATTGTCTCTAACAAGTCAAGTATATGATGTTTGACCATTTGAGACGACCATGTTTTCAACACTTATAGTACGGTCCTTTTCCTTCTCTTTTTATTTCTTCTCTTTTCTTTTCATTTAGTACGTTTTAAGGTTTAATCATTGACATTCCTACCATCCTTTAACACGATGCGTGATCTTTTTCATATTTAACAATATAGGATAGGATAGGATGTACTGATATAATGTTTTTTTTCTATATAAAATATATTTACTATCATTTTTTTGTTAAATAAGAGTGAATGTTAAATGAAATACAAAATGCTTAATGTCTTAAGATTCAAGTTTATATTGAGGAATTTTTATAAGACTCTTATATATACATATATTCTTTGTCTTTCCTTTTAACAATGAGTAAATTCATAATTTGGTCTATAAACCAATTATCTCTCCAATTTAGTTCATAAAATATATTAAAAATACTAATTAAGTGACTCTAAACTATTTCTCCATCCTTCAATTTGGTCACTCGATTAATTTTGCTCCTTAAGTGCCAATTTGGCATCCTCTTGCTATCTCGTAAGTTTAAACCATGTCCCTAAGGTATAATATACATCAATTCTAGTCCCTAACCTTTCGAATTTCTATCTTTTATTATTTGTCATGACCTACCTTGATTCTGGTTCAATTATTAGCACTCTAAAAAGTTCTTCATCATTTCCCGTTCATATAAGCAACCACAGTTTGAATCGCCTTCTCCATTCATGAACCAAATAATACAAGTTAGAGATCATGTAATCTGTTTTGAAACCCTGATTATTTTTCTTTCTCCGTTTAGCGATTTTCGGGACTAAACAAATGTTTTTAATATACTTTAGAAACCAAATATAATAAGTACATGTAAATCATCGAAATGTAATTGTTTCCACATGAGAGAGAGGGAGAGATTGACCCTTAACAGTAATATTAACAAACAAAAAAAAGCTAACATTGAGACTAAATTGAAGGATAGAGGCATGGACGGATTTATGTTGTTGTATGTGTGGGTTTGTGCCTACACAAAAATTTTAAAAACTTTTTTTTAGTAGTATAATGTATCAATAGTTGATATTTTGACCACATGATCTACACTTATCACATATCATTTCTCTCTTGACCCACACATAGCATCATATATTTCAAACTATTTTATGATAATATGAATATTATCAAGAATCGGATGCGAAATTGATTAAATGTTTATACATAGAAATAGAAAGATGTTTTTATTGAAATTGAAAATGGAAAAATTAATCAAAGTTTCCATAATATGAAATATCGTAGAGGGCAATTATTAATGCTACAAATTTGTATATATGATGTTCCCACTATTAATAAATATGGATCCGTCAGCCTCTTCAAAAAAAAATATGGATCCATCACCGGATTGAGGAATAGTTTTTTTTTTTTTTTGTATATCATTAACATAGCATATTTGGAGTAAAGATGGTACATGGATTTTTTTTTAGGCAATGGTATATAGATTTGTTATAAGTAAGAGAAATGATTTTAGGAGAAATTAAAAATAGAGGTGATGGAAAGAAATTAGTGGTTTTTTTAGTAGAGAAGAAAGTAATAAATTACATAGTGATTATTATTGTTGTTGTGAGATCACTTGGAGGTTTCACATTGTTTAAGATGACTTGTAAATTTAAAGTCTTAAGATTTTAAGTTAAGATGTAATGTTCAATTCATTTATGTGTTTTATCTGACTTAATTTAAATGTTCTTTAGACTTCCCTTATGATCAACAAGTATGTGCATATATTGATGTTTGTTGTAGAGATGGTATATCTCCATTTCCTTTTATGCTAAAATTGCATCTAACAAGTAATTTGCAAATTTATTGGGAGACTACTTAACTCAAGAATACTTCTTTATATGATGACTCTTCTCATCTCTTCTCTAAGATCAGCCATTGGAAGGGATTTTCAGCAAACTCTTGACATTTGTTTGGTCTAAGGTAAGCTCTAACATTGCTCCTTAATGAATGTTGATATTTTAAAGAATGCTTTTGCTCCTCATGAATCAATGATTAAAGATACCATTGTTCTGCTTTTACAATCAAAGAAGTTGAGGAGTATTGTTCTCCTTTCATAACTTCCTACGACATATGCCCTTATATTTTGTATTCGGAAGTTATGCATTGTTAATGAAGGCATTTGTTTGCATAATCCTTCTTGCCTATTTTGCTGTTTCATGGCAGTAGCTATTTTGATACTAACATATTTGTAGTTCTTTGTTTTTTTTTCTTGCCTTCGTAATTGATTTACACTGCTGCATATTTTGTCTGATTATCATAGACTCGTCTTTTTTTAGTGGTAAATTATAGTAGTTAGTTGTTGGATTAATTGTTTCTCATCTGTCCGAGTTTAAACTCAGAATCTCCGGCTCCTTATCCTTTTGTTCAAACCAATTGAGTTACCTAACTCATTATCATAATCTAGTTAACTTGGATTTTTCCCAACATTTAAATATAGCTTTTCATGATTCATGTTCTTAAGATCAAATTATATGGTTGAAGAAAAGGATAAGTTGGGTATTATATACTGTATTTTTATTTGAGTGTTTCATGTTGAACAAGTATTCCGTGCTTGTAATTTTATTTGAAAGTTTTGTTATTAACAAATATGATAATTTAATATTTGCATTGGCAATTTAATTAAAAATAAATGAAGGGAAAAATAAATAAATAAATAAAGAAAAAAATCAATCTACATATATACAAGTTCAAATCTATTTTGATAATTTACACACCTAAAAGCAATTTTGTCAGAAGATATTCAAACCTCTTTCATACTCATTTTTATTGGGAAAATATCCAAACAATATTTTTTGTTCAACTCAGTTTTAACAAAAATCAATTTTCACCAACGAAACACAATTTATATTTTTTACCTTTAGCGACATCCATTAGTGGTACTATTAAGGTACTATTTTTCACTTTGGCCTCAGTGACGCATGATTCTCTTTTATTAGATGTTTCGTCTAAATACGACACATTTGATTTTTTATTTTTCTTTTAGTGGCACGTGTGTCTTGTGCAATGTTATCTCTAATAAAATTTGCATATTCAAACAAATTAGTTGTACAATTTGATAGTTGAAAAACTCATGTTTACAAAAACCATTTAAATTGGTTTTTATTGCATTCAATAATGAGAAAATAAGTACTCCCTCCGTTTCTTCTTAGAAAATTAACAACAAAATAGCAAAGTGTATTTTGCACATTTTCTTCCTAATATACCCTCATTTTAATCCACCAATAGATTTCTATTTTTTTGCACACACTTTATCTTTCTAATAAATTTAATATGTTATCTCTCTCGTAACAAACAATTGTCTGTTATTATCTTTTTCTTCAACAAATTTCTATTTTTTTACGCACTTTTTATCATAACAAACAATTGTCAATTTTTTAAATATTGCGCATATTTTTTAATTATTTTAAGTCAATATAAAAATTATATTGATGAAACTTCTTCTTCATGTAACCAAAAAAAAAACTTCTTCTTCTTATTCTTCTTCGTTGCCATCTTGTTCTTGTTCTTGTATCTTGTCAAATGAGTCTTCAACTATTGCTCCATCTTCACCTCTCATCATCAATTCCAACAAGTCTTTCACTTTTTCTTCCTTTTGAACATTCATGAAGCCTTTTATTTTTTTTCCTCTCAAATTTGTTTTTTTACTTTGCACTTGATATTTTTAACAATTGTTATTCATCTTATTTATAAAATTTTAACTCTTCTTGGAACCATTGTTTGTAACCAAATTTAGTTTAAATTTAAAGATAACAAGAAACAAACTTTGTTTTAAAAAAAAAACATTGTTTCAAATAGATAGTATTAATTAGTTTTATTGAAAAATATATGAGTAATTGACAAAGGGTATAATTGAAAAATAATAGCCATAAAAATACCAAAAAGACATTTAAATATGAACGAAAAATTCACGTTATATTTTAAAGTTGGGAAATGTTAACAAAAATGTGTGTATTCAATGTATTGAAAATCAAAATATTTGATTTTTTTAAAACAATTGTTTATTAAACTTTAAAGAGTGTCCTAGAGCACTTGGCACAAAATTTTGTACAATTCATTTTAGACATTTGTTTTCAAACTGATTGTGTAGGATGTCGATATCTTCCTACACATAATTGATTCATCAACTCAAAAAAGAAAAAAAAAAATCTTTCTGCGTTAGTAAAACTTTGATGGTAATTTCACTATTTTCGAACACTCCTCAAATTCTAGGCCATAGCATCAAGTCCATAGTTTTTTTATTATTTTTATAATGCCATAATTTTTATTTGGATAGGATTAAGCAAGTAAAAGAATGTGAAATATTGATATGTATGAACCAATTGTTTTACAAGGTGTATGAACCATCATTTTAAAAGCAAAAATATAGTGGCGGTGTAAAAAAATTAAAATGTGTTAAACTAGAATAAATATAATAATAATATATAAAAAAAAGTGTCTTAATTTTCAAACATAAGATACATCTTTTATACTAAGGATATTTTGTCCCCGTAAACTTAACTTGATTGATAAGAATAATGCATAAAATATGTAAGGATCACAGTTTTGATTAGTGTTTCTTAAAATATGTTTCATTTAAAATTATATAGTTCGATTTATTTGAATTAGTTGGTACTTAAACAGCTATCACATCAAAACAAAAAGTATATATATAACACCTGGCTCTTTTATACATTCATTCCAAGTCCAACACTTGATTTTTTTTGAAGTTTCCGCGAAACATTTTTTTATTTGATAAGAGAAAAAGGAAAAGAGGTTTTCCTTTTCCTTAAAATTTCTTGGAAGTTTCGGTGTGGGTCCAAAAATATTAGATTAAAAGGTAATGGGTTGCTCGTCATTCTCTGCCATCATCAATCCATGTAAGAAGCAACCGTGGTACCTTTCTTCTAATCTTCTTCTAGAGAAAATCCTAATGCCATTGCCAACAAATTCTCGGGCACATTTTTCCAATCCCTTATTACAATTATTATATATATTCTACTCTGTTTTGTTTGCCTAATCAATTTGTTCATATATTCATTCTAATTAAGATAAGATGATGCTAAAGATAAAGATATTGCAAGCAGTTATGGCGGGGTTAACGTTTTTGCTGGGGTTATTAAGCAATCTAGTGCTGAGGCTGCAGAAACAGAGCCAAAAGCCTCAGAAGCAAAAGCTGCTTCAGATGATGATGGTGGTTGATGATGATGATGATGAGAGGTACGGGCTGAGCTGGAGGTTGGCAATGGAGACAAACAATAATGTGCGTCCTTGGAAGACAGTCCCACTTCGTTGCTACAAGCATGTTGAAAATTACATGATTGGTGGACAATACGAGCATGACATGAACCTCATCGTGGATGAAATTGTGTTTTATGCATCTCAGATTCCTCTTTCTACTTCTATTACTCATCAAGATGCTTGGATTTTGGACGTGGACGACACTTGTATCTCTAATATTCCTTATTATAAAGCTAAGCGATTTGGGTATGTTTCAGGGTTTCTTTCTTTCTTAATCTTTCATGTTTTTACATATGTATGTATGTATGTATGTTGAATTTATTTTTTATGATATGATTGATATTGGGTGGCAGATGCGACCCATTTGATTCTGCGATGTTCAAGGCATGGATCAATCAAGGAATGTGCCCTGCAAATCCTGTGGTACTAAGATTGTTTAAAACGTTGATAGAGAAAGGATTCAAAGTGTTCTTAGTAACGGGTAGATACGAAGGAACACTTGCCAAAATCACTACGGACAATTTGCATAACCAAGGATTCATCGGCTACCAACGCCTTATTTTAAGGTAATTAATTAACAATTACTATTTCACTTTTTCTAACTTTTTTCATATCTTTTGTTACAACAGTTTTTGTGACATAAGCCTCATTAGGTTAGGTAGATAGTGACCGCTACCTACGTTACGTTCTCATGACAAAATATACTATAATTTAGCACACGCTAGGCATGCGCAATGACTAGGATATGTTTATAACAATTATATTTGTGTGAATGAATCAACGTTGTAGTAGTATACCACATTAGTATTAGTACAATAATAATAATCTCCATGGAGACAAAACATGTGGCGTAATTGATGGTTTGAAAGCCGATTTTAGTATAGTTATCTGCTTCGTTTCGTTCATGTATGCGTAACTTCGTAGAAGCTACCACTGCTCCAAATCCAATGTCTAATATGTCGACGGGTCAAATTCATTTTCAACTACACCTAGTAGTAGACAGACAACATGCATATGACCTTAATTTCCAATTATTTAGTTAACATATATTATTATCAAATAAAAGTTTAATTATTTCTACAAATAAATGAGTGATAAGAAAATATACTTATTTTTTATTTCATTAAAAATATGTATCCTTGTAGTATTATTTATTTTAACCAAAACTTGTAAATAAATAAAAACATCTTTACTGAAAGTACTATAAGACAAAAAGAGTATATTTAATTGACTTGGCCGGTTTGTTGGAAGTTTATATGTAGAATTAAACTACAAACACGACAAAAAAACCATTGTCAAAAGCATTGTCATATTTCTAATTTTATTACGGCTAGTGGATACAGGAAACTTCCTCCAACAATGCAATGTTGTCCTGTCATGAGAAGGATTTGCATATATCCACATTTTCTATTGGGATATTTTTTGTATTGGACGACTTCGGATTTCTATGCAATGTATTTTCCTTAATTTCACTGGTTGGTTAAATTGAAACAAGTATTTTCTCTTCTCCAACTCCAAATTCCTTCACTTAGTGAAAGAGAGTTAAAATTAACTTACAAAGGATTTTGTTCCCCTCCCCTCAAATAAAATAAGAGGAATGCTATTTTCCACGAAATGCAATTCCACGAATACCACGGCAAAGTGCAGATTTGCTCTCACAATTTTTTTTAATATAAAAAGAAAATACACAAAAAGTGGATTTGGTGGAAAACATGGGGTGGTAGTTGCTATTCACAGGTTTTGTTATTTGTGATTCGTAGTAAAAAGTATTTCCCATAAAATAAACGGTAATGATATATATAGCGGAAAAAAAATCACGATTGATTTCACGAGTGATTTGGCATATTAATGTCCCTTGGATTTCAATATTTTTTCACCACCGCTTCATAAAACAAAAATATATAAAACCAACATCCCGTGATTTCCAGCTGGACCAAAATTTGATTGGGTAATATGCTTTTTGAGGGGAGATTGTGATAAAACTCTTTTAGATATATAGCATTACTCATAAATAAAACACCTCTAAAACTTAAAAGAAAAATGATTTCGTAATTAACAATAAAGGGGGAAAAGGCACGGTATGACTTGGTCAGCTCTGAGCTTAGTTTTTTCTAACTTACGGTTGAACTCAAACTCTACAATGTCACGCTGCTGACAATGCCAAATTTGGCATGCTTGCTTACGTATGCATGTTGTCCAAGTCAATGTAATAATGAAAATTCAAATAAACATTTTGAAAGCTACTTCTTAATTTACTTTTCGTCTTGGTTTGCGATTGCAACAACCAAAGCCAATGTAAGATGTTTATGATTCAGTATCTGCTACTAATATTTCCTTATCTAGACTAACAAATTAATTTGTCCATAAGTAAAACACTTTTGGAAGTTGTAATTGAAAATGTCTTACTTAGCCAACTCGAAATGTTTAATGGTACATACGCTAAATTATTATTCTCTCATCAATTTAATTTCTAAATTATAGTATTACACGAAGTAGACTCAACTATTTTTCATCCATCAAGAGATAGTTATAGAATTACACGAAGTAGACTCAATTATTTTTCATCCATTAAGAGATAGTCAATGAATTATTATTCTCTTTAATTTTAAAGACAATGAAGAACTAAATTTTCTATTTAATGATAGTTTATGGACTATTTATTTAGTTTTTTTTATTGTTTATTGACCAAATTGTTGGTTTATTCGATAAATAATGAAGTGTGCTGATAAAATGGATTAAGTCATTTATTTATATGAAGTTAAGTTGATTAATGATGGTTGTGAAGGGTTTTAAGCTTAATATTTATTGGTTTTGGCAGGAGTATGAAATACAAAGGACAAAGTGCAGTGAAATACAAGTCATCAATTCGGAAGGAGATTGAAGAGGAAGGGTATAGAATATGGGGAAATGTAGGAGACCAGTGGACTGATCTCCAAGGGGAGTGTTTGGGCAATCGTACTTTCAAGATCCCCAATCCTATGTATTGCATATCTTGATTCACAACTACCGTCAATGCCACTTGTGTAGAACTCAACAAACTAAATGATGATCGAATTTCACTTATTGCCTTGTTAGTATCATTATTCACACTAGTGAAAAGATATGAACTCACCCGACTTATCCTCTTTTCATTGTGCTAAAGATTAAAAATTATCAACGGTTTTTTCTTGAAAAATTTTAATTTTTATTAAAAGTAAAAATTTAATATTTTTTATTTTTAAATTATAACAAATCAAACTAATTATAATTATCTATTTCAATGACACCAACACTATAACAAAAATATATAATATTTTTTTTAATTACACCAACAACAATTTTAATTATAGAAAAAATTGTCTTAAGGTAATAATTGGGATAATGAAAATTAGGTATAAATATACTTATTTAGTTTGTTACACTTTTTTAAGAATAAAAGAAATAAAAAATTGGACATATATATACCCATATCATGTTTTTTTTAGGGATACTTATATCGTGTTTGTTACACTTTTATTTTAATATTTGAATTTACTCTTATTTAGTTGTTATATGTATTAAAAATAAAGGATAATTTGAAGGGGAAAAAAATCAACCTAAAAAAGACAACGTACTATTTTCTTTATACATAGTATAAATATAAATTAAAACATCAGCGCCTCATGTGATTGATAATGCTCCTACCATGAAGATGAATGGAAGCAAAATCCTACAAATATATGGTAAAACTTCCAATCAAAATTAATCATTGTCACCTTATAAATGTTAGAGAAATATTAATAAGTGCCCTTAGACATTGTTTAAGAATCCAAAAGAAGAAAAAAAATTGTGTATTTATAACTTGAACACAGGTTTGGCTTATATTTCTAAAACAAATTTTAGTTTGTGTATTCTTTAAACAATACTCTAAATTTTAGTGTAACCCTAAATTTTAAAAGAGGTTGAGGATGGGTAAAGTTTGACACTATTGTCCACGTAAGTGTAGTTCAATTGATAAAGATATTACAAAATATATGCGAATTTGAGGTTTGAACCTCGTACATCTCACTTTTTCACGTCATAGGTGAATTTCTAACCCAAAACTGCTTGAAAACAAACATAAGTTGCATGCGCTAATAAAGTGTGGATAAATGTTGGTATTTATGAGTTAAGTATGTTTTTGGTCCTTATAAATATGTCAACTTAAAATTTTATCCAATTTTTAGTCCCTCAAAAGTTTTTCATCTTCACTTTTTGTCCCTCCTTTAAATTAAACTCATGTAGAATTCATATTTTTGAATAAAATTTTGCATAAAATTTATAATATTATAATAATCTCTCCTAACATAATAAGAATTTTCAAATAAAACATTAATTAAATATGAATTTTTATATTTTTTACGGTTAAAAATTCATATTTAATTTAGGGTTAATGGTGTTTTACCCCTGTGATATATGTCATTTCCGGTTTTGCACCTTGTAAAAAAAATTGTTTTGATTTAACCCCCTAATAGGACATTCAAAAACCAAAATTTCTTTAAAAAAAATATAGGGAGTAAAACTAGAAATGACTTATATTACAGAGGGTAAAACACTATTAACCATTTAATTTATGTTTTGTTAAAAAATTCTATTTTTTTTTGGAGTGATTGTTACAATATTCTACACAATTTTACGGAAAAAAAATACAAAAATTGACTTTAAAATAGGGACCGAAAGTAGTGATTGAAAATTTTATAAGGACTAAAAATTGAAGGAAATTTTTAAAGGGACTAAAATAAAAATTTAGTACATTTATAGGGACCAAAAAAGCATTTAATCATTGTTGTAATGTGCAGTCTTTTTTCCCATGGGAGTCATTTTCCGAGTGATTTTTTTTCTTGCCCTATTTTGAAATTGAAATTCTAAATCTATTCTACTTGGAAAAAAAAAATCCGAATCTACCATATTTTTTGTCAACTCAACCCCATGTCTCAAGTTCCTCTTGTGACATACCAAAAAGTTAAAATTATTTTGTCTTTATTATATGTCTCAAGTCCTACTTGAGATATAGTTATATCTTTTCTTTTTTTTCAAAAAATTTAGTAGGTCTCAACTTGGTTCTTAGACATGCATCTTTCTTTTTTTTTCATAATTTTTTTTAATAGAATTAGTTTTAAAATTAAAAAATTGAAATAAATAGGTATTATTTAAGATGACACTAGGCATGACAATGAAGTAGGGCGGAGATATGTTTTACCTTCTCTATCCACATACCCTACTCCCATATATTTATCTATTATCCTACCCCTACGCAGCGGGATGAGAAATCGAATCTCATCCGTGTCCCCAACAGGTTCAGGTTTCCCCGCCCAATCCCGATATTTATTTTAATAAAGATATACTTATTTTTTAGCCCCGAGCCCAATGTTGTAATGAATTATTCAGCAAAAAGATGCTGGCAATCGATGAATATGGTGAAAGTGAAGAAAGAGGTTGAGAGTGTGAGACACGGAAGGAGAAAAGAGAGAACCATGATAAGTGAATGTCATCTGAAAGACTATTACTCTAACTGCGAGTGAAATGATTTATGGTTTGAGTTTCTATTTATACAAAAGAGGTAATCAATTGATTTTCTACATTCAGGTGGGTAGCTATATCCATGTTACCCGTCCCGTACCTGTGTTTTAAAATTGAGAAGAACTCAAACTCATACCCAAACCCAGTCAAAGTGGAGAAAACTCGTTAAATTGGGTTTGGTTCGAGCAGGTACTTGTAAGTATGGATTTTGTTGTTATACCTAGATGACACATTTAAACGTACAATACGTTTAAATATGTCTTCTTTGTTATGTTCCACACCATAAATGGGTGCATTTCTTTGTGGATATTGTCGCGTTGGAGGATTAATTTGACGCCGAGATGTTTGACAATGAATTGTTTGGTCTTCAGCTTCGTCGTTGTGCAATTGACTACTTTGACCAATTATCAACAACACATCTTCATTCCTTGTAGGTATGAAAAATGTGAGAGGGAAAGATGAAATGGTGTGAGAGATTGAAAAATGAGGGTATGTATTTATAGTGTATGGAAATACAATATTTTAACTAATTTTATTAAAATAAAAAATATGAAAAACGAAAAAGAAATGCATGTCTCATGTCTAAGTTGAGACCTATTAATTTAAAAAAAAAAAAAAACATAACATCTCAAGTGGGACTTGAGACATATAATAAGGACAAAATAATTTTAATTTTTTAATATGTCACAAGAGAGATTTAAAACATGGGGTGTATGTCTCAAGTTGGACTTAAGACATGGGAGTGAGTTGACAAGAGTACGGTGGATTTGGAATATTTTTTCAAGTAGGATAGATTTAGAAAATTCTTTGAAGTTTAAACCCAAATGTTCTAGGTTTATAAAAAAATTCAATAAAAAAAGAAAATCATGTAATGTCTACAACTTTAGCCAACCACACTGTATAATACTAATTTTCCCAGTTAAAAAATAAGAAGCCCACGGTTATTGATTGATATGATTTCTACACATGTAGAGGAAAATGAGCCTATTTTTTTACCAGTAAACCAGGATTTTTTTTAGTGCCTTAAAAAGAAACAAAAAAATCAAAAATTACCCTACTTGAACAAAAATTTCAAAACTACACTACTTTTGAAAAGTTGACCCATATGTCACAATTTTGACTTGAGACATACACTATGTCTCAAGTCCAACTTGAGACATACCATATCTCTCAAAGTTTGCATTTTTTTGTCTTTATTATATGTCACAATTCGGACTTGTGACATTTTATTTTCCGTTTTTTATTTAAATATTTTAATAGAATTGGTTTTTAAAATATAACTAATAATTGAAATAAATATTGATTATTTAAGATGACACATTTAAAGGTGCAATAATTTGAACAATAAATATTCAAACAAAAATTTTACGTAGAATCAGAGCCGGAGTTTGTTTTAGAGCCAGAACCAGAGAACAACAACATATCACCGTCACCGAGCTTCTTCTCAAGACTTGATCAACGATTTACCTATTCATCCAACTATCAAACAACCACCGACCCAACAATACTGCTACCACAAACTTTCGACTTTGCCTTTCTTGATCTCAACACCCCACTGCACCAAATTATCCCACCACCACCATACACAACACCTAGAGATCATTATCCAACAAGTATTGGGTCATCTTACATAAACGATTACATGCCAATTTATACTTACAATGATCTAAACCAACCTGGAACATCCTACACAAATAACCCCTAAGCCAACAACCAAATGTACAACCACCCACCAACACCAACTGACCTATATCCCAAATTCACACGGTTGTCGAATATAATTTTTCAATTTCTCCTGCAAATGACGTCGAGTTCGGTCAATCGTCGTTGGGCCGTTTACCATTGAACTCCATTGAAGATAATCATTTTCTCAATACGGCATGGCCTACCAGGGAAGATGATGTGTCGTTGAAGTTTGGTCAAAGTGGTCAACTGCACAACGATCAAACTGACGATAAACCAAATCATCGTCAAAAATCTCGACGTCAAATTATTCCTCCTGCTCCAACGTGACATAATGCAACAAGAAATGCTGGCGCACCATGGTGTGGAACGGGACCACCTAATGCCCGAAGAAGATATATTTAAATGTATTCATTTTTTTTTGTTCAAGAATGTATTGTATTTTTTTTTGTTCAAGAACGTATTGTACTTTTAAATGTGTCATATTAAATAATAAATATTTTACCTAAAAAATAATAATAATAAATATTTATTTCAATTATTGTTTCAATTTTTAAAACTAATCCTATTAAAATATTTAAATAAAAAACGAAAAAAAATATGTCAGGACTTGTGACATATAATAAAGAAGAAAAACAATGCAAACTTTGAGAAAAGATGTATGTCTCAAGTTGGACTTGAGAATGTCTGAAGTTGGACTGAGACATAGGGGGTATGTCTCAAGTTGGAAGGATATATTTCAAGTCAAAATTGTGACATATGGATCAACTTTCCAAAAGTAGGGTAGTTTTAGAATTTTTGTTTGATTTCTGCTCTTCTCCCTGCACAAAACACTCGCGTCCAGCATGATTTCCAAATATACCTATGTGTTACTTAAGTAACGATACGCTACTTAACTCACGCAGCGTGAGTTTCTTTCCCTCCACCTTCAAAAACCTAAAAAGTGCGAATTTTCGGGTCAAAATCCTCAACCCAAATCATTGCAAATCGTCAGGATGCAAGTTTCTACGCTTATCAAGCACCAAATATCAGGTATTGTATCATCAAAACTCATCTCATTTTGCTGGTTTTTGTAGACAGTAGGGCTTGGTGCGCAAGTAAACACGCGCAAGTGTTAAAGGATGCGTGACTTAAGTCACGCATGAGTTAATGTATTGTGTGACTTAAGTCACGCCACGGTACAGTCCTGTTTTTTGTATTTTTTGCGCCACTTTTGTTCTTGGTTAGTTTGTTCCATAAGTAATTTATTTATTCTTCCTTTGAAATTTTTATTATTCAATAGATATATAGTGAGATGGTTGACAATGTCGCAGGTGATGACGTTGAACCGAAACCGGCCAAAAATGAAGCTTCCGACGATGCTTCTGGAGAAGGTTCCGGCGATGTCAAACCAACCGTTAATGTGAAACCGTTTAAAGTCAAAATTCCATTTCAAACTCGCATTGGTAAAATTGAAGAACCTAAATCGGTACCTATCGTTGTTGTTTGCGAAGGTCGCGACACCGCCTCATTTTTTACAACAAATGCAAGATGGAGAGAGCGAGAAGAGTTACTTGCTTGGGTTTGTCGACAAGGGGTAAAGGCTGAATTTAGTGTTTGTATAGATAAATCTGTTTTAAAAAGGTCATACTTGACAATGCAATGTGAAAGAAGTGGGATATACAAGTCACCTAAGACGAGGAAGAAACTGAACCTTGAAGGCATCAAATCAAGGAAATATAATTGTCCGTTTAGGTTGAAAGGTTTCTTTCATAAGGATACAAATGATTGGGGACTTGCAATGCTTTGTGGAATGCACAACCATGACTTGGATGAAAAGTTATCCGGACACCTTATTACGAGTAGACTTAATGCGGAGGAGAAGAAAAAAGTTATCGACATGACAAAGAGCTTGACGGTGCCTTGGAATATTCTCACCAATTTGAAGCAAAATAACAAAGAAAGTGTGACAACTATCAAGCAAATGTACAATGTGCGAACAAGATGGCGCAAAGAGGAAAGAGGTAACATGACAGAGTTGCAATACTTGATTTTCGAAGTTGGTGGAGCTTAAATATGTCTATTATACAAGATGCAATAGTGAGGAAACTAATCTTGAAAGAAAAATTTGAAAGTACAATATGTTGAAACCACAAATTTGAACCTTAAGGAAAAATTTGTGAGGGCATGGACGAATAAAGTCTTGCATCTAGGGTGTAGAACCACCAACATTGTTGAATCAGCTCATGGAGTGTTAAAAAATATTTGAGGAATAGCATGAGTGATTTGGTATCATGTTGGGATGAAATAGATAAGATGTTGGTCGCGCAATTTGGTGAAATACAAGGAAGTTTTGGGAGGAAAAACACAGTCTTGGAACACAAATACAAAAAAATCAAGATGATGAGAGAGTTTGAGGGTTATGTATCTAGACGCGTATTGAAATTTATTTATGATGAATTGAAACGCTCCAAGACATTCGGCTTTGTGAAGGAAGATTGTGGTTGTGTGCAAAAGACATCGTACGGGTTACCTTGTGCGTGTATTATTGTCATGAAGAGCAAGCAAAAATTGCCCCTTGTCTTGGATGATATATACCCTCGTTAGAAAAAGGTTAAGTGTACAAGGAGAAGAGATTGATGATGATTTTTCTGTGATGGAAGAGTGGAATGGCATTCAAGAACGTCTCAAGATAAGCTCTTACAATATGAAACTTTACATCAAAGAGATGATGCGTCAAATAACCTTTCCGGAAACCACAAATTTGTATCCACCTTCAAAAAAGGCAGTAACCAAGGGAGCACCTAAAAGGAAGAGGATTACAGTCAAAGTGTCATCAACGGATTGTATCCCCTCTAGCTGGGAGACTATTGATTCTCAAAATCCGGATAGTCAACCTTCACAACCCAAAAGGTCACTTCCAAAGAGGAAAGATGCACGCCTTGACACTTACTCCCGCTCACAAGCTTCATCCTCTACTTCAAAACTGTTTCAGAACATCTCATACATTTCACAAATTCCAAATCTCATGAGACCCTTTGTTGAAGAAATTATGAATGTTAAATAGGATGGTCATTGTGGATTCTGAGTTATAGCTAGGCACTTGGGGATGGATGAGGAAGATCATGTATTGGTTCGTCAATCACTTATTCATGATTTGAGAAATCATAAGAGTGACTACATGCCGAAATATGACACGGAGGAGCGTTATAACAAAATTTTGAATGTTTTACACCCTCCAAAATGTACAATTGGTATTGCGCCGGTAGATAAGTGGTTGACCACTCCGGATATGGGTCACATTATTGCTACTAGCTACAATAGAGCCATTGTTCTATTGACTTTGTCCGAAATGGGTAGTGTATGTGAGACATATTTCTCAATCCGAGGTGCTCCACCACTTAATCCACATGTCAACATCATGTGTCTTTACTTAATTCCCGACCAATATCTTCATGTTATTTTGAAAGAAGGGTGTCTGTTACCACCGAGTTGTACGGAGTGGATGAACAACAAGATTGGTGAGACGGAGAAATGACATTTTGAATTTTTGGATAGACAAGATGCATTTAATGAACTCATGTCCAAGGAGTCGAAGCCGCCAAAGAAACCAACAAATGTGCACAATCCAATTATTTGTGATAATACTCCCACTCCTCAAAAAAAGGAACAAGAATTTGAAGTCATGGAAGACATGGAAGAAGAGGAAAATTTAGGAATGTCACTAGACTTCTTAGATAGGTTATAGGTTATGACTCTTTTCGGTGTTCGTCCTATTTTTTTGGTGGTATTACACCCCCGACATATTTTTGGGTGGTCGATTATGTAATTTGGATATTCGTGGTCAATATGTAACTAATATTATATATTAAATGAAATGAATTATTTTTTTGGTGGTCGGTTATGTCACACCAATTATTGCTCGCATTACTTTGTCACTAATTATTCAACTATTTATTAAGTGATTACGGGTCATTACCGACGAATTTGTGAAATTTGGACCGTTTGGATCGTTATGTGTGATTATGTGATTGTGAGAAGAACGATGTTTTTGAGTAATTTTGATCGATTATGTTGTATTATCCGATAATCTTGTTAAACTGGCGTAATTCGGTTCAATTATAAGCGTGTAAATATTACGGGTCATTAATGACACACTTTGCATTGAATGCATATCAGTACGTTATTTAATGTTGTACTGATATATCAATAGAGCGTGAGTTAATTCGCGCATGTGTTAACACTTTGCTTGAGTTAACTCATGCAATGTTTTACATGTTTTACACATGCGTATGTTAAGTGTCGCAGCGTTAGTTAACTAACGCATAGTTTTACACTTGCGTTAGTTAACTAACGTAAGGACATTTTAGACATGACTGCTAGGGCACGAGTGTTTTGTGCGGGGGAAGAGCAGAAATCTTTTTGTTTCAAGTAGGATAGCTTTTTATTTTTGGTTTCATTTTAGGGCACTAAAAAGAAAATTTCGTAAACCAGACTTGGTTCAAAGCCTTTTTACCACTGAATCAAACTTAGAAATCAAAATCATTGTTGATGCCAAACAAAGAAATCATCAATCATTTTTCTTTCATCTTTATTTTTCTATGGACCTCTAATCCAAATTCAACAAGCTCAAACCTTTTCCTAAACCTCCAACCTTCTCAACCCCCAAATTTAACAAGTGGGCCAACCTGTCTTTAGCTGCAACAGTGAAAAAAATCCTGATCAAGCTATCGCACTTGCACCATTTGTGTTCTGAATTTGGGGAAAATTTTCAATCCATAAAACTGGCTTTTGTAATCAAGTAGAGAAACTTAACCCATAAACCCATGTGATTGTTGCATCAGTGAAATCGTGAAAGGTGCGGTCAAGTGAATCAGTCCAGACATGGATTGGAAGCGAGTTGGTTCCAAGTGAGAGAATGGTGATTTGGTTGGTTGACAGAGCAGGAGAAGTCGTTGGTGGGTTATATACTTCATTGATATTTGAGAGTGTTCAATGGTTTGAGTTAGGACTGACAATGAACCGAACCAACTCGAATATAGTTCGGAACTCGACTCAGCAATTAACTCATATATATAATTTTTTTAATTTCTTTCTCTAGCTTTTTCATTGTGTTTGGTTTTATTTTTTTGTTGATAAAACAGGAACTAATGAAAATGAGCCGCGACTCATTTTTGCCCCACCCCTATGTTTGTTTTGTAAAACATGGTTTCTATGTTCTTGACTTCTTTTCTCTCTTCCTTCTTTATGATGTTTTTTTTCATCTTGTCTAGTAAATAAGCCAATAGAATTACTTCTATTTTATTTGTTGGAAGATGGCTACTACCAGATTGAAATAAGAAGGAAGAAAAGTGATGGCATATGCATTCACAATTCTAAAGAGATACTAGTTGTTTCAAACATACATAGTAGTAGTAGCTATTTAGTCCCACGTCGGCAATTTAGTTAACATTGAGAGATGTAAGAAACTATAAATAAAATAGTGCACTACACAATTAAAATGTAGTTATGCATTGTGCTATCAATCACGGTAAGTGATATTTCACTTTTTTCTAAGTGATAACCATTTCCAAGACAGTTGAAAAACTTAATTTTTTTTTCTAGTTTATTTTTGTGCTTAAGGTGCAAAAGAAAAAATGAGGGTGTTCAAAATGCAAGAAACTTGAAGTATTAGTGCAATTTTTCAAAGTTCACTTGCTTACCCTATGAACGAGTTGAACCTAACGAGCCGAGTCGAGCTGTTCGTGAACTTTAAACGAGCTGAACTCGAGCTTGAAAAAAGGTTTGTATCAAACTCGAGTCGAGTTTTGAGCCGAGCTAATTCTTATCGAGTCGAGCTCAGACGAGTTCGACTCGACTAGACTCATTTCCAGCCCTAGTTTGAGTTTTCTAGAGCGTTTAATTTCCAGCCCTTGGGGAAATGCACCTGGTGCCGTAGCGAATCGAGTAGCTCTGGAAGCATGTGTACAAGCTCGTAACGAGGGACGTGATCTTGCTCGTGAGGGTAATGAAATTATCCGTGAAGCTACCAAATGGAGTCCTGAATTAGCTGCTGCTTGTGAAGTCTGGAAAGAGATCAAATTTAAATTCCCAGCAATGGATACTATTTGAATTCCCAGCAATGGATACTTTGTAATCCAGTAATTATCATTCCTTCTATGAATTTCAATTAAACTCGGCACAATCTTTTACTAAAAGGATTGAGCCGAATAAAATACACAATACAAAAATACTTCTTGTATTTATGATGTGGAAAAAATAAATTATTCAACTCGCTATTGCCACCTCAGCACCGTGTCATATGAGACGGATACATCATCGAAAATGGAGGGGGACCAAAAAATCCCAAGAGTTTCGTAATGGGACCTAAAATTTCAATTTAAAGAATGAGGGACTAAAAGTTAATTGTGATCAAAATAGAAGGACCAAAAATACATTTGAACCGATATAAAAATATAAAACAAGTCCTACCTATTTCCATTTGACACGGTATACATCTAAAACAGTTCGCTCAAATAACATGCATTATCTATTATGTTCAAACAAATGCCCACATACATGAGAGGACTTTTTTATGACATTCCTTCATAGTTCCAACTTCAATGCATTATACCTTTTGGAAGGAATTACAAATGCTAGTGACAGACAACTAAAAAGAATCCAGTGAGACTTGGCATGCCCACAAAATTTGGTCGATTTAGACCTAAAACTTAACCCATCATTTGTATATTCCAAACTTCTACGCAAGTTATTGACACAAGAATAAATCCAATAGCTGTATTAAGTTAAAATGAAAAGGACTGACCTGAACAAGCCTATTCTTAATACCCAACATAATTATTTTATCATTTTCTTTTGAAAAATCTTTCCACCATTGTTAGCCAGAATGTAGGATAAAAGAGGATGAAAAACCACCAGAATGCTAGCCAGCAATAATTGTTAGCCTATTCTTTCATAGTTGCATTGATGCAGATGTACTGCAAGATATTCCTAGCAACGGGTTGCTGGACAAATACCAATCTAAGATAACAAGGACGCCTTTCATCTACCAGTTTTTGCTCGCTTCATTCCACTAGAATTAAATGGAGATACACTGCCGCTTGGTCCAGGACTCTCTTCTCTCAAATTTGAATTCAGCAATGCCAATTCCCGCAACTGCTGCCTTTTGATGAAATCTTCTGACTCATCCTGCATATCGGAAGTTGACAATCCCAGACAAAGTAAATATAAAAGACTTTTCACAACTAAGATTAATCATCAAAATGATTACGATATGAAAGTCTTGGTGTTCTTGATTTAACCGATAACATGGTTGTGTCCGGGAAGATATTGTTATAGATGCTAGAGAGCTCAAAAAAAATGTGTAGATTGCACAAAAATGTTTTAATATATTTACCGCAAATTTGATGTGGTAGATTAAGGTGATTTTAACAGAAATTTCATAAACAAGGAAAAGGTATTCCATCTGGTGTTGAAATGATGCTAATATTGTCAAACAATTAATAGGCACTTCAAATATAGCTGGGAAGTTATGTTCCTGACTTCAATTAATCAAATGATATCACTCGTATCCACATAATTAACTAACAAACTTCGAAACCATTGTAAGAAAGTTGTTTCTTTAAATTTGGTTAGGAATTTTAAAGCTTCTAAATGTCTACACATTCACGGATCAGTATGTTAATACCATTCTTAAACAAAATGAAGCAGAATAGTAGCCACCTCACACAGCCTAACATAGAGAAAAGATCAATACACGAAGTGAAGGAACATACCACAGGTTTCAGTAATTCTTCTATAATTTCCTGAGCCTGCCTGAGCCTCATGTCAACAACATTAGCAGGTAAATCGGCTTCAATCAATATGTGGAGTGGCTCATTGAGATGCTCATACCCTAGCCTTCCTCTCAATTTCTCTTCCTGAAGATTGAAAGGACAACAGTCTCGGTTGTTAAACAAAAAATATACATAATCAGACCAATAGAAAGAAGCATAATTTTTGTTACACATTTTGCAGTACTAAATCGGGAAAATCATATCAAGATTTACATTACCTTGTCTGGATCCTTTATTGACCCCTTTCCTCTAATGAACACCCTGCAACCTGTAGTAGCTTCTACCCGTTTCAAAGAATTGCCTCTAGGTCCCAGAAGTCTTCCAACAAAATTAAACTAATGCAATAAATAGAAATATATTTAGATTAATTATAGTTGATCGAACCTTTAGTTTCAAGAAAGATAAAAGACAGTAGTCTGATCAAGTAAAAATAATTTTCCCTTATTGAACTAGAATTGACATATGAACTTACATTAGGGTATGTATCCACTGGAATTTCCAAGCGCAAAATCCTTTTAACAGTGTATGAGCTAGGACTTGCAGGCGCGCCTTGCCAATCCATTGTCATTCCAGGAGTTCCACATAATCTCTGCTTTGCAAGATAAAGTAATGTTATCTTAGATGTATAAAAGCTCATATAGTGTACCCAAAAAAATCTGAATAATGAAGTTGTTTGATTTAAAAAAAGAAAAGAACTAGCATTCTCAATCTAGGTAACCATTAAGAAGTTTGATATGAAGTAAAGTAAGGTGAATAGATCAATATACTACTGAACAAAGTTTTCTGCTGGTCATATGGTTTGCTTTCAAGACTGATAAATTAATTAGTCATAATGTCACATACCCAGTCTTTGCATTCACAATACTAGCCTGACCATCCCATTAGCAGTTTCTATTTTCTTAGTATTCTTCCACTTTTGAAATTTTAACATTTCTCAAATTTCCCAAGATTAAGAATTTTTACATTTATATATTAAGGATTCCTTTCTTTGCGTTGTGTTATTTGATAAGAAACTAAGCATCAAGCTAAATCATGAACATTTTCCTGGCCATGCATACAAACATACTATCTACTAGAGCATCTCCAATGGGGAATTGTTTACCAAATAAGTACCTTAACATGTTAAGGACCCCTCATTGGAGGAAAAAAAATGGATATCTATTAGTTATTGGCAACTATACAAGGACTATCTCTTCAACAACTAACAAGTCTCATGGTCAAAATAAGAAAGAAAATAGATAAAAGTTGGTTCCACCATCTCAAATTCATGTGATTCTTGTTTTCTTCAATTTCCTTTTATTTATTCTCCAAATGCGGACGTTAAAGTACATATTATTGAAACCTATTTAATGACTCATTTTAGTTTACTACCATTGGAGTCATTGAGTCCTTAATCGATAGTTTTATTTAAAAATAAGTAATCTGTCCACTTAAGACCTATTTAAGAGCTCTTTTTAGTTTACTACCACCATGGATGTTCTCAGTTGAACACTTGAATGAACCTTCAATTTAGTCCCTGAGGTACCACTCTTTGCATCTTAACCCCTAAAGTGAATCAAAATAATTACTCCTTAAGCATATGAGAAACAGCTTAAGTTGAATAGAATTTACCTCGCGTTGAAGATTATTCCATCCGGGCAAGGCTGTGCCAGCAGTGAGGTTTGAGGAAGACATAGGACTAGGACTTCTATGGCGTAGCCTGTCAAAGTCAGCAAAACCTTGATTGGATAACATTCCAGAAACTCTTAATATTTATGCAGACACACAGAAAACAGATATCAGATCGTGATGTATGATTGAGCTGAGAAGAAGGATGAAGAAGGTACTCTAAATATATACATTATGAAAAGAAAAGAAAAGAAAGAGATTTATCTATCTGAGTGACCTTGATTCAAGAGACGACTGGAGTTGGGAAGGACTTTGATGAATGGTCCAAGTTTCTGATACTCTGCCAGCAACTCTGACAGATACTGACTGCCATGCCATAAACAATGAATGAATGAATCAAGTAAGGAATGGAACACAAATACGGAATACATGTCGATGATATCTGAATTAGGTCTAATCTGAGGAGAAGCAGCTCTCACAGGGGAAGAGAAGTTAGGATTATACAACCCTCCTGACATGATGATTGATTGATTGATGCCACTTCCCGATCGAGTTCACAAAAGGAGTCTGCCTCCCTAACCTACCTAGCTGTTGTTGCTTCTGCTAGCTAGGTTTATTCATTGCTCTTCTTACTACCAACAATCAATCAATCAGTAATTTCTCGATTTTTACATCAGCGTAAACGGAAGGCAATCAAATTTTTTCCTTAATAATAATTGTTTTTCTTTTTATTTAATTTTGTTAACAACAACAACAACAATAATAATAATAATGAGAAAAGTTGAGAGAATCGACTGACTTGGATTGGATGAATTGAGAATTATTACAGAATGAAAGATTATGACAGTGCGAGATGAGATGAGGAGGAAGTGAAGAAGAAAAAGATTTGACCACAAGGCAAAGTTACTTACTTACTTTTGCAAAACTAAAATTATTTATTTATTTATTTTTATTGACTGAGCCAGCGGCGTGACTGCAAGCGAACACCAATAGACTGTGAACCACCTCCAGACACGTGTCGTCCATGCACACAATCTCAACTTTCTGTGCTACCTAATCATTCATTTCATTTGTTTAGACCGGGTCTTTTACTATTATTCTTTGTAAAATGATTAGTTAGGTTAGGTGTTACAATTGCATTGCAAGCAGTAAGGAAGGGGTTTGTGTCTTTTAACACCACCACCAACAACGACAAAGCAAAGGAGATTTATGATGTTTGCCAGCGCGCACTTAGCTGCTGGACCCACAAACACATGGTTGGATCCGATATTGTGTTTGTATCATTTCATGCATTAAAGATCGGATTCAAATTTTAAAAATTGGTTTAGTCTAATGTTAAACTCGGGTGAGGATCACATGAAATGAAACATGGCCTAAACCGTGCGTAGATTATGGCTTTAGATCCTACCTTAGTAATAGTAGTAATATTAGGTGTTGTCACCTATTTTATTTGGTTGATTAAAAATCTCTATTGCAGTTTCTTTTGCAATTTACTTAAGTATTTTTTTCCTTAAAAAAAAATAAGTATTTTTTTTTAACTCTTTAGATTTGAAGGGAGGAGTCTCTAGTAATTTGAAACTCGATTGAGACCGAAAAATAAGTAAAGTCTTATCAATAACAATTCTATAAAAAGAATTTACATTTTGTTGGATGATTTTTTCTTATGTACATCTCGTTAATCACTTAATTTCAATCATTTGTAATTTTTATAAATAGTTTTTATTTACCAAATTTTTGTAAGTAGTTAGTGTGTGAATGAAAATAAAATATCTTTTTATACATGGGTGAATTTAGAAACTTTGATCATGTATTCAATTTTGTTTTCTCATCTCTTAAAACACTTGTTGTTACTAAATTCCCTAAAAAAAAAACTTACTAGTATTAAGTATTAACTATGGGTACATTTTAGAAAAAATTACATGTAATTATAATTTTAATCCCTATTTTCATTCTTCAATAAATTGGTCAACCATTTTAAAATTTCTCAATATTGGTCTCACACAAATTTTTTGATTAAAAATTATAATTTGCTTTATTCTAAGTAAGTGGTTTATCGCTTCAAGAATAGGTTTACTATCTATTGCAGATTTATCTAACCCGAGATATTAATATTTTAGTTGCATGTATAGGATATCTTATTTACAATGAGCTCCTATGGGAGAAGTTCAAGCTTTATATCATGCCTTGGAATGGCCGAGTGATATGCCTTGGATGCTTTTCATCATAATCGGGTGGATGTTTCTGATGTGTAAAATTCACAAGTGCGCGGTTTTACCAAAGTAATAAAAATTATCATTCCAACAGGGAGTTGTGTATATTGATTCTCTTTTTAATTAAGATTAGCTGAAAGATTAGGGTTTTAAAAGTTGGAATTTTGATTGATTGAAAATTAATAGTAAAAGCGCATCGGGATTATTGGTTCATCATAATGACAAATCTTTCACAATCTAAACCTAATTACTAACTTTATGTTATACCTATTTCTAAAGACCGGTTTCTCTAAAGCGTATCAAGGTTTCTCTCGAAATCAATGAGTGTGTTTCAACAACAACCACGCCTATTTTCATGGTTGATCGTTGTTGAAATTCATTAAGAACGAAACTTTAAGGTCTCAAGGTTTTCTAGACTATTCTCATGTTTCGAAAACCTTGTCTAATCTCACATGTCCAACACTAACCTTCTTCTGTCGATACTTCGGTTAGTATTTGAAATAAGAGTTAAAAATAGTGAGATTAGATTAGAAAATAGGGTTACATAAAATTAGGGTTCTAGGCTTGGCTTGATAGGATTAGGTCATTGGACTCATCCAACAATCTCAAGACAAAGAAGTCTACTCACTCATGTTAATCGTAGACATAGAGATTAAGAAGAAGAACATGAAAGTAAAAGAACAAGAATAATAGAAAGCAAGAAAATAAGAACTTTGATTAATGGAAATAATTGTCACAAAGAATTATCAAGAACAAAAGATGAAGAATTATGTCTGGTGGCTGCTTTATTTATAGACTAAAGCTAGCTTAAGCCCTAAGAAAAGGTATAAAAGTTACATAGCAAGCAACCCATGGGCTTTTAGGTTTGAGAAAATAACAAAATAGCAGCCTGAAACCTTGGCACGGTCGTGCTCAGCTTAGCATGGACCGTGCCAGTCTTGTAGGCAAAACAACAAAAAGGGGAGTGCCCATCGCGCACGGTCGTGCGCCTGCAGACATGGGTCGTGCCAGTGCTCCTGAAACTTGCACGTTTAAATAACTTGGGAGGCACGGTTTGGGCTATATCAGGCACGGCCATGCCTGATATCTTTGCATAGAATCTTCATATTTTTGGCTTCAATCAACCCCAAATCACACTCTAGATCCTTCCATCCTTAATCATGCTCTAAAACCATTTCTTTTTCTCCAAGACTCAATCTTTCACCATACTTATTCTTGAAATTAAATAACAACAAATTGAAGTACCAAAGCTCTAGAAAGTGAATAAAAACACATAAAATTTAAATAAAATAAAATAAAATAGACACTTAAAAACACTAAATATTGACTTATCAGTTTCGAAGACTGGACACATCCTTACGGCATACCGGCAATTGTTTACCACACAATTTACTAACTCTAAGGTCGAGTTTAGAAGACGACAAACAAATGAGGTAGCTCATACCATGGTAGGGGTTGCCACATTATCAATCAGTCCCATTATTTTTTATCATGTACCTCGTTGTATTGAACAATTTATTAATAATATCCTTCTTTAAAAATAATAATAAATATGGCAACAATTATCTCTTAGGCACAAGTTTAGGTTTGGTTTCAATAGAAGAAAAAAAAAGCGGAACACCTAACAACATATTTTCATAGACCAAGAACTATGAGACCGCCCCTTTCATTCTAAGGTGGCAGAGGGATCATACCATTCTATTGACTCGAAAGATAATTCTTAGTTCAGTTCTCTTCCTTAACAATAGAAAAAGAAAGGATTGATTAAATTTTATTAAACTTGAGTTATAACAATCATTTATCAACTAGGGATCCGACTTAAAATTTTGACAACATAAACACATAATATCTTTCGAATTTCCATTTTTTATCTTTAAAGCAATTAGGAAGTTTAAAACTTTCTATTCTACTGTCCATTTTCCAAATAATATTTTAGTGTGGGGAGAAAGTTTTGGTGGATTCCACACTATAAATTTATTCTTTCCGCTTACTATTTCTTTACTCTTAGAAACAAGAGAATTAATATGTCTTACTGATTTGGCTATTACTATTCTTATGATTTATAAATTTGTTTTTTCACTTATTTCTTTACTCTTGGAAACAATAGAAATAATACGTCTTACCGATTTGGCTATTTCTACTCTTATAATTATGATAATACTTTTCTCTAATTGTTTCCATTCCTATTTCAATAGCCTAACATTTCTCCGACCTAATTTAAAAGTAATCAACTATAATGTAATAAATGGCTTTTTTATCTCTCTTTTACAAGAACTTTATTTTTAACACTTGAAATATTGTGGTTCATTAATGTCACGAAATACTATGTTACACAAGTGCTACCCCATTCAAACATAGAGTAAATGTCACTTTTCTACTTCCTCCGTTTTCAAATGAATGTCACTTTAAGTTTTCAATGCAATAATGACTTTTTCTTTTCAATTGTATCCTTCAATTAATATTATATACACTATTTCCAAAATATTATTTTTTCTTTAATGAAAAACAAACCAATAGTTAATTATGATAATTTGGTAAAATAACATTTCTCTTTCTTTTAATTAATGTATTTTTTAATATGTATGTAAAAAATTTAATCGTTCTTTATTTTAAAAAGGAGAGAGTATTACTTTTTATGAAATGATGTAGCCGTGTAGGTGAGTAATAGAGTAAATGTCACTTTTTAGCCTAATAAAAGATCATATGAATTAGGATTTATTGTTGTAGCGAAACTACATGATTTCACATAGTTTTCAATAATAGCCATTAAATTTGATTGGATGCTACTATTACACTTTTGTCAAACTCATCCAATGGTTGGGATAACAACTATGTTATCTTTTACAGCATTGAATCCCATATTAATTACAAGATACAATTTGTCGAAGAAATATTTTACGGTGCATTTCTACGGTAGGTATCTATATTCTACAAATCATGTGATTCCTTTTTTTATATGAAAAGAAACTCTTTGCCTACTTAAATGAAAATAAAAAAATCAATTAAATGTTTTCACATGAATTTGAAATTTATGCGAGTTTTCCAAAATTCCCTGTTTTGGCAATTTCATTTCAAGAGAAGAGAAACATAAAAACATCTCAAATTTTTCGGTTTTGAATAGGTTAAAATAAGCAAATCAACTTTGTAAGTTCGTGTGATTTTGGTCATTGTTCTTGTATTTATTTATTTTTGTTCAAAAACAAACACCGTAAGTGATAAACATTTTGGTCCCTGCGATCATCATTTGTTACAAAAACATATATGTGGCAAAGGGATGATGACGTGGCGGCATGTAAGATGACATATAAAATAAGGGGTGTAGGAACGAAAAATATAAAATTAAAGAGTGTTCAGGCCCATTAAGTTGGGCTTGGCTGGGCTTATATATGGAAAAGTGAGTGTTGAAGAAGGAGAGGAGGATATAGTGAGACACATTAGAAGGAAGGAAGGAAGGAAGGAAGAAAGAAAGAATAGAGAGATGGCGTTGCATTGGTTGGAAGCTATGTTACCTTTGGGAATAATTGCTGGAATGCTTTGTGTTATGGGTAACGCTCAGTATTACATCCACAGAGCTGCTAACGGACGAGTATGTATTCTTCTTCAATTGAATTGATTTTATCTGTTTCTGTGTTATTAAAATTAAAATTGAATTGAATTGGATCTGTTTTTGTGGTCAGCCTAAGCACATCGGCAATGATTTGTGGGACGTGGCAATGGAACGTAGGGACAAGAAGCTCGTCGATCAAGCTTCTTCTTCCAATTAACAACACAGGTACCCTAATCCCTTTTCTTTCTTTCTTTCTTTCTTTCCCTATTATCAATCGATCTGATTGCCAACTCTATACCGGATTTATTGGTTTGTGGAGGAGTAAAGTGTTAAAGCTTAAGTTGTTGGGTGAAAACATATGAATGATCTCTCAATGAGTATTTTGTTTTTAAATTAAGATAAGCCCTTTTCAGTTTATAGGTACAAATTATAGTGAAGTTAGAGAGGGAGACTTCCGAAATGTTTAGGCATAGTGCCTTATTTGCATTTATATGAGAAACTATTATTCACAAAACTAACTCACAGTCATTGCAAAAATGACAGACCTCTTCCATAAGTGCTTCTTCAGAAGTTTATCTATTCCAAACTAATTTTATATAAGTCACTCACCTACACAAGATCCATTGAGCTTTAATTATGGACAATACACGTGTCCATTTGTTTTTTATGCTGGGATTTAACTTCTTATTAGAGAAATCAAGAATCAATGTATAGACCACCTAACCAGGGAGGCTCTGACTATATCTCAAAATCTTAAACTATATCTGTAATGATTTGTGGTCTATGGCTAGTATATATCTAATATAAAATTTTTAAATATAATTTCTTGCCGCTATCGGGTCTATCATATAGTGGTCTTAACAACTTCTTAAGGATGCTAATGGTTATTCAGAGGGTTTTCTTTGTTGGATGGTTCTCCTTGATATCCTTCTTTTGGTCAGTGGTTTCATTAGGAGGATATCATTTTCTTCTTCTATATTTTGCATCAGATATCCTTTATTGAGAGAAAAAAAGAAAGAATTTGCAATTTTGACGACTACAAGGACAGTATTAGGATATTTTCTTCATGTTCATAGAAGCATATATCTATGAGCTTTTTTTTGCAGTTGCGCTCCAGATTTGATTTTCTTTATGTATGAAATTATCAAGGTCAATCAATCAGATCATAATTTGCATGTTTCCAAATGTAGGTTGTTTTATCTGCGTGTGTGAAGGGAATAAATTGCTTATATGATGCTCTCAAGCTGTTCCATGGAAGCAGAGTAGATTGCTACAATTAAATTTCCATGTGTTTTCTTGTCTGAAATTTTCCGCAAGCGTTATAATATACATATGCTCTAATCAATTGTTTTCTTTTAGTTGAACATGATGAAATAGACTTGTGATCTCTTTGTGATGCTTTATAATATTTGTTGCTTTTTAAATCTTTGAGCAATTTTGTGCTTTGACATAAATCTTGGTATTTATGGGTGATGATTAAGTATAGAAAGCAGCCTGTAATCCCAATCCTTACCTTTGTTTTAAATGAATCCCCATCCACACCTTCACTAAGCACAAATTTGGACAAAAGAGGACACCATGGCAATTGATAATTTATGTAAGTTGGGTATCATAGATATTGGAAGTTTGAACGGAAGATAAGAATGATATTATGGAATGTATACAGGAAGAGTAGGTTTGTGTTTTTGTAAAGGGGTTATGAGGGAATAAGCTTTCATCGTAGTGATTTGATCTAGTTAAGTTACTCTGTTTGCATGATCCGCCAGGGTGTTAGTGTCACCAGAAATCTTGGGGCATCAACGCATCCTTTCATCCTGTATGATTTTAGTTGACATGTCAAAACCCCAGTCGAACTTATGCATGGATGTTAAAATGGCAGGGATAATAGTTCAGTACATTTAACCGGTCCTTTCTGATTAGTTTGCAAAATTCATGCCAAAACATTCTGTGCAGAAAAGCAGCGATGTAGCTTGATTTTATGGTGACTCTTGTTGTATTGATTTCTTGTTTAATATATGGGGACAGATTGAAGTTATTCAATATACGGTACTTAAGTTGTATCGTAAAGGAAAAGCCCTCAAACGTTAATACAATATTGTGCCACACAAGTGGACACAATTATAATTACTTTAAGGCAAATGCTAACGAGCGAGTCTAAAGTGGTGTAAAAGTCAATGTATTCATAGAACGATGATGTTGGTGCTTGGAAATGTACATATTGTATCTTGACAATTGTTGCAAGCAAAAAGAACCAAGGTTAATGAGCTGCCATCACTCAGCAATGGATAAGGAGCCACTTTGTCCAGCAATGCTCGAACGCTGCTTTATCTAATTCAATTATAAGCCATTTGATGTCTTCACTCAAGCTTACACTTCTCTTTTTGTGATGCCAACATAAGCAGTGCCAGGCGGGCGAAACCAATGCACTCTGAAATTTCAAGATCGTTGTCTTCGGAAGGAAAACATGGAAGCAAAATCTATGGTTAAGTAACACATACATACAAAATTAATTAAGAGGGGATTGTAAAAATTATAAACTACATTAACTTTTTTATTCCATATATTATCAATGACACAACCGTATTCAATATTTATCATAGTAAATCACAATAGAATAATAAAGGAGATAAACAGATTTACACAAAATTCCTATATTAATTACCAAAGTTATAAACAAACAAACCATTAAATAACCTAACCAAACAAAATGGTGTGGTGTGACACCATCGGAAAAATGTGCGTGGCAGAATTTTTTACTACAGTTGCATATGAGTGTGAGGTCAAGGTGCATATTCATCTTCGATTGTGGGCAGTGTTCGACCAAATGATGCAGTGGGTGCTTTGGTATTCCCTACAGTGGTCATATGAAGGCTTCTCCCACCTCCGCAGCTCTTTCCATCTCTTGTATTTTCTTGGTCTGCTTGCACCTCAGCACCCATAAAACCAGTAAAGATACAAATGTTATCTAGAGATTCCTCAAGCTTCATTAGAGGCGGAGCACTTCATGGGCTAGGGTGGATCACGGTTCACCAAAAAAAATAAAAAAATAATGATCATATGTCTATTTTGCGAGATTTTATGCAATTTTGTGTCGATTTTAGGTTTTGGTTGATCTAAATTTTTGCAAAGTGGTGTAGTGGCTCATCCAAAAAATTAAAATAATTCAAGTATAGGTTTATTTTGGGAGTTTTTAAACAATTTTTCAACGGTTATAGTTTTTCGCGGTTTCAAAAGTTACATACATGATATTTATTGATGCTTATACTTGGGATATTGTCACGTCAACTGAAAATTCTCTCCGTTAACGGTCGTAATGTACAAAAAAAAGTTTCATAATTTATATTAGTTGTTAAATACGTAATTTTATAAGTATTCACCCTAACTTTTTAGTCAAACTCCATCATTTCAACTTCGTACCCTTATTACAATTTTAATTTGTGTTTATATATTATAATTAATTTTAGTTGCCCATCCGAACTTTTTTTTTCTGGCTCCGCCAGTGGTTCAACAATTTCATTTGTCTTTCGTACATCAAGACACGCAAGGCTAGAATTACCAACCGCATTTCTTTCAGCAACCAGTAGCCACGTTTGGCGTCCTTGATTCGAACAACATGCTCTCAAGATAAAATTTCTGTTATATTCGCGACTCAACTGAAGGTCGTTCAACGAAATCAACAATGGTTAAAACTTAAAAATGATTTATTTTCATAAAAAAAAATAGAGTTATTATTTAAAAAAAAAAACTAAAACCAACGCTCAGATAGTTGGTTCCCCGAGTGTTTTGCATCTCCTAAAGTTGAAGAAACAATCATGATTATTTTATTGACAACTAAGTGTCTGGGGTTCGAACTCCGACCCCTGCATATAAAATGCAATATCCCTAAAGTTAAGCTCACGTGGATTGCTATTAGCTTTGTAAACCTCAATGTATTGTGTTTGGATGGATCTCGTTAAGAACAGACGTAAAAGAGTAATTAGTATCACTTTAATTAATAAAAAAAATTCTTTCAATTTTCTTTTAAAAATTGTTGAGACATGATAATTAACTGAGTATATCTCTAATGAACAACTTTTTCTTCAAGATATATTTCTTGATTTAAATTTGTACATTGTTTTTTAAGTTTTAGTTTATTTTCTTGTTTTATCCTATTAGTTTAACTATTTATTTGACCTAAAAACTATTTTAGTTTTGATGATAGCGTGATCCTAAAAACTACTGCACCAAAATCTTGAATCTAAAAACTGAAGTACAAAATTTCTGAATTAGATAAAATTAGAGGGTCAAAAATAAAAGTAAGCCATATTAATAAAGAAGAATTTGTCAATTGTACAAAAAAAATAATAAAAATTGTGAATTAATTAACAACTGGTACATATATCGGGAACAAAGCACTAATGACTTTTTGATTGAAGAAAACACTATGAAGGTATATTTCATAATGAATGCATGCATTGATTATGTATGTAATAATTTGAGGATGAGGAATACTGTAATTAAAAAACCCGTCTAATTAGGCTAAGCTATATTAATGAAAAGGATGGATCATTCTGAATGTTGATCCGTAGGAAAAGCTCCATCTTGTGATGATGCATTCTGATCATACTGTTGTTGTTGGGATACAGAAAATATTGATTTTGATTGCATCTGTCGAGTTGATAATTGGGAGCGTGGGGACAACATTAGAGGAATAATATTCCCATTTTGAGTTGTATCAATGGGTCCATAAAGATCAAAATCAGTGACTTCTTCCATTCCTTCGTCAAAATGCATCACATCCTGCATTGTTAGCTGATGGTATTCTACAATTTCCCGTAGAAAACGATTTTCACGAGAATATACTTCATTCTCGCTTGCTAATCGAGCTTTCTCTGCAAGAAGTGTCTCCAATTGAAGCCGGATCTAGACATTCATTCGTTCGTTCAGTACATATACATTATTAACGTAACAATAAATAAATTGATATGAGATATATATACCAGATCATCATCTGCACGGTTTTGTCCCTTCTCGCGACCTTCCTTATCACGAAGTAATTTATTTTCTTCTTCTAGTTGAGCACACCGTGCTTTAGCGAAAGCTAAATCTGCTTTCACCGTCTTAAGCTCTCGCAGAAGTAACTTTGCTTTCGCAGCGGTTGCCATTGCCACCTGTTAGAGAATTCCATCATTTCTATATATGATCAATGCATGACTTGACTGCCAAACCAAAAAAAGTTAGTTGGCACCTTACGTCGCGAGATGCCTTTAGTTGGGTTTCGTGGATAGACGATTGAGAATTGGTGGATTGTTGTTGCCATGGATTCCAAATTAATTGATTTGAGTCTTCACATCCTTTTAGCTTACTCTCTCCAATTGTTCGACCATCCTGAAGAATTAATTGATTAATTAAGACAACGTACATGCATGGAATTGGAACGTAGCGTTGATTTGAACACAAACAAATATACACCTGAGTTCGAGCACCCGGAGGGATATTAAAAGAGTATGATCTGAGTTTTTGGGTGTCATGATCATGATCGTCCTCCAAAATTTCTTTAGCTTTCTGTGCGAGGACTCCCCAGAAACCCGACTTCGAAGCATCCCCGTAAGAATCAAAGCTCTGCATGCATGGTATATCTTATGTTATGATGATAAATGAAATGATACAGTTAATTAAGAGAGAGAGAGAGAGAATAATTAACCTTGGATCTGTGATGATTATCATGTTGAAGAGATGAATTAGAAGAATTGAGTAAAGCAAAGGAATGAGAAGGATGACGACGAGCAGCAGAGGCTTTGATAGCCTGAGCAGCAAGGGAAGTATTAATAATTGGAGGAGCGCTATTTGGTACATCATGATCATCTAATAATTCATGCGTATTAGTATTAATCTCTTCCTTGAAGGTTGAACTCCTTGATACAACCTGCTTTCTCCTATATGCCATTGTTAATTAATTATCACAAAAACAAACAACTCTATCTCTCTCTCCATTCAACTAATTTCTTTTTTCCCATCAACCCAAATAACTAAACCAATATTTAACGCACAAGTGTGTGGTGCTTAGGATTCGTAGTCATTAGTAATCACTATTATCAAGTGTCGTCCATTAATTAGTTAAATTGACGTACGTGTTTAACTTTTGCAAAGAATGGGATGTATTATTTCATATAATTTTTTCTTTCTAAAACTATATATTCTTTTATTTTATTTAAGAAAACAATTAAAAAGATGAAATTAATTAAAAGAAATTTTTTAGGTTGGTTTGATAAAATGTAGGTAATTATAACTCTTGCACAAATTATCACCAAAAAATAACTCTTGCACAAATGAGAATTAGCCATGTGTACTGCACTATCTATGTCATAGGATATGCCACATATACCGAAGTTATAAGGTGCGTTTGACCTGCTAAAAAAATGAAAGACATAACAATACAACTTCAGTTATATAATGTTTGATTTGTAAAACTGTTTCGGAGACATGACAAACAGGAGGCAAAAGACAAGACAAAAACAAAAAAATTTGTTCTTTAATAAACCACATCACAATTTTTTGTCTCACATACAAGTTATCTAAAGTACAAAAATAGCTTTTTGTCCACAAAAAATCGTATAAGATAAAAAATTATTCAATGGCATAAAAGTTTGTCTTCTGGTGTTTTGTCTTGTCGTTGTTCTGTCTTGTGTTGTTTTGTCTGGTACATACTATTTAGCAAATAAACGCACGCATAATAAACTATATTTTATGAGTATTGATCTAGGTGACATATGTTCAATAAGTGTTTTTTTTATGTTGCGGTTTGATTTGGTTGATAAAATAAAAACCGCAAATTAAATCAAACTATGCAGTTGAGTAAAAAATGCGGTTTTTTGCAGTTTAGGTTGATTCGGTTTACAATTTTTCTATTGGACTGGTTCGATTTAGAACACCCCAACATATAAGTTACATGACATTCAATACGAGAGTATTGAGAATCTTACATTAAAAGTTATTAAATATGAAATTATGAAATTCAATTACTTTTAATAATGAGATTATTGATAAAACTATCTCATATTCGAATTTCAACTTTATATGATAGGATTTATTTATTTTTTTACAAAAATAAATTATATACATTCTTTCAAATTGATAAAGTGTATCGATACAATGCAAATTCGCTAAAAACAAAAGGATGAATTTGTGAACAAACTCACAACATTCATGTTATTAGTATAAAACGGCAAAGTACTAAAGTATACCCATATGACTATATTCAACTGTCCGCAATACACATATTTACGGATCTGCAACGTGGACAACACCAAAGTCATTAATTGGATATGCATTGGATCAAACTGATTTGACAACCTGAACCGAACAAATACCTGAACGAAACAAGAAGACAAACAACGTCGCACAAAGACGATGAACAAACCAATGTCGCACTATGAAGACTAAATCACAAAATAAAAAATGAAATAGATGTGAAAATCACTTGTTTCAATAAAAGGAAAAGAGAAAGAAAAGTTAGAGGGTTGATTTTGGGTCAAAAATTGACCTTAAATCACCCTTCATTGATGGATGATGGAGTAAAAACTAGAGTTTTGGTGACGGCTAGGAGGGAAAAAATGAAAAGAGAAACCCTTGATTGATATTGATAAAAGTTTATATTTTAGAATTTGGTATGAGAGGATTTGAATCCCTATTTTATCCAACAAATTATTTTATTTTTATAACATTATTATCAACTTATATTATTCAATTTATTTTTTATTTTATTTCATTTCAATCTCAATCATCTACACCTTTCTCATTCAGAACATGCATTTTTCACTAGCTTCAAAAGCAAAAAGGATGTCTTTGACTTGAGTAAAGAAAATTTGTGTGCATGTGAGAAGTGTGATCCTATGTTTAATTTCAACAAGTTGATTTGATAACAAATTAGTCTCGATATTTTCTTCTTTTGGCTATGTTATTATTGAAAAAGAAGAATCCGTGATTTGGTTCCCCATAAGAATTATTACGGGATCATGATCATATTATTACTAATCAATTCACATAAACTCTACCTTTACACTAGTACTTCTGCCTCAATTATTGTTTAAGCATTTTGATATCTCCCAGATACAGTAAACACGGTATCTTACCTTTTCAAAAGTCTTGTTCTATACATTTAAAAAAACATTGATCCATTTTCTAACATGCCGATGTACAATGAGGTGGGTTTTAGTTAGAGTTCAATCTTAAAGAGTACTACATATTTTCACTTATACTTGATAAAATTTGATTTGTGTGGCAGGAAATTGCAAAAGGTGGAGGGAGAAAGGAGGAGCCCACGTATATCTTGCATGATAGATAATGTTCATGGTCTTGCATTTCGTACAAAGGACAAAAAGAGGACAAAACTAAGGCCACCTCAACATCTCACTGCTTCAACAAATCAGGTTTAATCTCGTTTACATTACACACACACTACACATTTTTTCCTTATCTTACTTAATTACATGATATGATACTTAATAAGTCATTACAGGGTGTGAAACATGAAGATATTAAAAACAAAAACGTCAGTGGTTAGTGAGATCTTCTAATTTCTTATCTACATTGTATGGATACAATGTGATTCAAACTATAAATTGCCACATTATTATATTCAAACTTCTGATTCATTTAATTAATTTATCGTGCTTGCATGTAGTAGACCAACCATCAAAACCGCCATCAACTCTTTTGCCAGAGAAACAGATACTTGAATTGGTCCTCGACACTTTACAAAGGTGTTAGTTAGCTTTAACTTTTTCCTGTCACAATCAGAAAACCTTAATATAATTGTGTCTTGTATAAAAGTCTGATTTTGTAAAAATGTCAGGTTGAGTGAGACATATTATTTATTTGGTATACAACTTCTTGGTAGTTATGAGTGAAGAATCATATAATTTTAAAATTCAAGGTTGCTGATTAAAAACACTTGTTTAATTTGTCAACATTAAAACTTTTTTTTTTTTTTGAAAGAATATTAAAACTATTATTGCCACGTTTGTTTATAAGGATTGTAAAAATATTAAAATTATTATTGGTACTGCTTTGATTTTCTGGTAGGCGTTCCAATCTCTTGGGGTTGTTTGTAGGCTTGTATGTTAGGCTCTATTTTATTCTTCTAATAGGTTGGATGAGTATCTTGGATCTTGTATTACCTTTTATAATTAAAAAAATTCTTATAAACAAATAATTTTGTCATGTGATTGAAATTTTAAACTCATAAAGTGTGAATATATACTTTATGACACAGGAAAGACACCTATGAAATATTTGCTGAACCGGTTGATCCAAATGAGGTTTGTGGTCCTAATTATTCATTGTATGTTGTGGATTCATGAAATTCTCCTTATAACTCATATTTTTATGGATTTTCTGGGAAGGTTGAGGATTATTATACAATCGTCAAGCAGCCTATGGATTTTGGCACTATGAGGGCTAAACTACACGAGGGAATGTACAAGACTCTACAACAATTTGAGGTTGAAGTTTACAAACATTGGTCATGCAATGTTAGCTCGTTTGATTGACTCCTTTTTCTTTTTATATAAATGATTGCCTCCTTCAGTAGCGATAGTAACATTAGCAGCATGCATAGCGTTATATATTATGCTTTAATGTTTGTCATCTAATGCAATGTTATTTGATCGAACCATTATGCAGCATGATGTTTTTCTAATATTCAATAATGCTATGAATTTTAATCCTCCTGGTACCATATACTTCAAACAGGTATGACAAAAAATGCTTCTGAATATTTTACCCCCAAATTTCACTATCAAATATTTAATTCTCTTGATGAAACAAGTTTTCTACCATTTCAATTTGCAGGCCCGTGTTATAGGTGAGTTGGCTAAGAAAGTTTTTGATGTATTAAGAACCGATTCTGAGAAGTTTGAAATAGAGTTCTCAGAAACAAGGCAGCAAGTGGGTCAAAAAAACCAAAGAGATTTTACGGATTCAACACAAACTAAATCCAATAAAACAATTATTGAAGTGCCCTCAAATAATGTGTCATGTTCTTCCCATGGTACGTCTAGCCGAAAAATTGCCAAGAGAAGTTTTCATGACACCTCTAAGCATAATCATGCTAGAGATGTAGAGGTTCATACAGGTATGAGGAAATATCTGAAGAAATTTTAATTGTAGCATCTTATTTAGTGTTGAAATTAAGTATGGTGAGCTAATATTAAGTATGAATGTAGTATTCTTATTAGCTTTGATATGTGTTTCTAGAGCATCTAAAATATTCTTCCCCGATGAATTGTATTTTACTTACAACTTTCTACTACTAAGTTTTGGTATTATACAAGGCAATCATGCACTTCTTCTAACAATTCCAAAGGTCTAAATCTGAAAATTTGAAAACCTCCTATGAATATTTTTCATCCAAAGCTTAGTGAAGCTCAATTGAAAAGCTTGTTATTGCGAAAAACACTAACCTCATAATAATTTGTGTAGTGCTAGTCTTAAACGTGAAATCCTCACGACTTACGATTTCTTTTTTATCAGCTAACAAATACATTCACATGTGTACATCTATTGCAGTTGATAGTCAGTGTACTTATCGACATTTTTTCCGGGACAAGCCAATAGTTCCAACAATATATGATGATAGATTAAAACTACTAGAGCATGTGAGTTGCTTTTGCTCACAATGTCATTTTCGTCAATGCAATTTCGCAAGATGCATAAATTATGGTTCACATAGATTAATTATAGTGTTTTTCTTATTATTATGTCTACTCTTTGTATAGGTTAGTCAACAAGATAATGGCTACAAAGATAGCTTGATGTTGTTTGTTAAAGATTTAGGACCTACTGCCCAAAATATAGCTAAAAGAAAATTACTTGGATGTGAAATTCGTACTGCATCCGCTTTTTCTCCTGCAAGCTATATGTTGATGTCTCAAAATCCCTTGAATAAAATGAGAAGCTTCAAGGAAAAGACTAATCTAGAGATTGAAGGGTCCTTATTCCCAAATCAGAATTCTTGTTCTGATTATCTAAATTCAACTAATTGTGTAGAAAAATTTAATCGCTCTAATTGTGGATCCAAAGAATCTGGCAAAAAGTCTAGGACGACATTGGACAAGAATCAAGAACAACTATCACTGTCAACTCAAGATAAATGTCAAACAAATATTTTGGAGTCAAGGTTAGAAAGCAATTACAAACTTCCACCGCGACCCTGGCTCTTAGTAAGTAATGAATATGTTTCACATTCCAATCAAGATAAAATCTATATGCAAAAATCAACTTCAGAGTGTGTAATGGGTGAATGTGAAAATACAGAAGCACAATGTTCAACAAATGGGACTAGTTGCTCGCTTAAAGCAATGGCAATTTTGCAATCAAGCCAAACTGTACCGTTGGCTTCCAATTTTGTTTTCAATCTTCCATATTTGAAGACACGTCTTGATCAGATAGACTCCTCGGACCAATACAAACTCTTATAGTATGATTCTAGTTCAAGAAGAGACCAATTTTTTCTCAATTGAGGTTCAAGCAGATTTAATCTGTAATCATACTATTACTTAGTAAACTACTCTTCAAAGTCACGATCAATATTCATAGTTATCTAATATCTATCGTATTGTATTTGGGAACCAGATGTGGTTCCTAAAGTAAACAACCGAGTGTGGTTCTGTTCTTCTAACAAAAACTGAACCAAGTGAAGTGAATTGAACTCCTATCTGTAGCAAACTAATTTGCCACTTCTTCAACCAATGGGAGAGCTTTCTTCATTCATAAGTTTTCTTCTTTTCTTTCTCATTAAGACACGTTTTCTTATTCCCTGTATATGGAAAGCCTTTTGTTGTACATCACATGACATGACAAAGGTAGATTTTGCTTTATCAAGTTGTTTTGAGTTGTATGTGCTGTCTTTCTTTAAACCGTCTGATTTTTCGTCTGATTTTTCATTAGTTGAGCAACAACCCATCTGCTCGACTAGAGAAGTTGACAACATTTGATTTGTTAGGCGGGCCTCCTGTTTGCTTACCGAAGCTTTGTTATGCGGACTAAATTCGATATGCGGAGCTGACAACATTCTAAATATTGACAATTATGAAACTTTCTGCTTTGTCTAACAAATATCAATGGTTTGCTTCCACCAAGTTGATCCTAATTGTCCAGCCTCCCTAATACCACCTTCTTGCCCATACCCCACCACTAAAATCTTATATACTATAGACACTTTTGGTCTGCATACATCCTCTAACATCACTTACCTAACAACTTCAAATTAAATTCTCAAATTCTATGAACACCTGGCCTTGCAATCTCCTTATCCAAGCACATTGTATCTCAATTAAAATGCAAGATTTTTTTTTAACATCCTCGCAGCCCAAAAAATAATTAAAATATATATTAATTTCTAATACTGTTAGGGTTTTTTTTCTTTCGGAAAAAAGAATTATAATGGTTTATATATGAATTATAAAAGATTTGAACAATGAATGGTTTGGTTTATGAAAAACCAAAAACAATAGAATATAGAATTGTTTTCTCATAAAAAATAGGCTTAATTGATATTTTAGTCGCCTAATTAATTTCTAATTTACATTTTGGTTCCAAGTCTATATCAACAATTTTCTATAATTTTTTTCATCATCTTCTCTCTTCTTCTTCCAAGTCTATATCAACATTTTTGTTCGACCATCCTGAAGAATTAATTGATTAATTAAGACAACGTACATGCATGGAATTGGAACGTAGCATTGATTTGAACACAAACAAATATACACCTGAGTTCGAGCACCCGGAGGGATATTAAAAGAGTATGATCTGAGTTTTTGGGTGTCATGATCATGATCGTCCTCCAAAATTTCTTTAGCTTTCTGTGCGAGGACTCCCCAGAAACCCGACTTCGAAGCATCCCCGTAAGAATCAAAGCTCTGCATGCATGGTATATCTTATGTTATGATGATAAATGAAATGATACAGTTAATTAAGAGAGAGAGAGAGAGAATAATTAACCTTGGATCTGTGATGATTATCATGTTGAAGAGATGAATTAGAAGAATTGAGTAAAGCAAAGGAATGAGAAGGATGACGACGAGCAGCAGAGGCTTTGATAGCCTGAGCAGCAAGGGAAGTATTAATAATTGGAGGAGCGCTATTTGGTACATCATGATCATCTAATAATTCATGCGTATTAGTATTAATCTCTTCCTTGAAGGTTGAACTCCTTGATACAACCTGCTTTCTCCTATATGCCATTGTTAATTAATTATCACAAAAACAAACAACTCTATCTCTCTCTCCATTCAACTAATTTCTTTTTTCCCATCAACCCAAATAACTAAACCAATATTTAACGCACAAGTGTGTGGTGCTTAGGATTCGTAGTCATTAGTAATCACTATTATCAAGTGTCGTCCATTAATTAGTTAAATTGACGTACGTGTTTAACTTTTGCAAAGAATGGGATGTATTATTTCATATAATTTTTTCTTTCTAAAACTATATATTCTTTTATTTTATTTAAGAAAACAATTAAAAAGATGAAATTAATTAAAAGAAATTTTTTAGGTTGGTTTGATAAAATGTAGGTAATTATAACTCTTGCACAAATTATCACCAAAAAATAACTCTTGCACAAATGAGAATTAGCCATGTGTACTGCACTATCTATGTCATAGGATATGCCACATATACCGAAGTTATAAGGTGCGTTTGACCTGCTAAAAAAATGAAAGACATAACAATACAACTTCAGTTATATAATGTTTGATTTGTAAAACTGTTTCGGAGACATGACAAACAGGAGGCAAAAGACAAGACAAAAACAAAAAAATTTGTTCTTTAATAAACCACATCACAATTTTTTGTCTCACATACAAGTTATCTAAAGTACAAAAATAGCTTTTTGTCCACAAAAAATCGTATAAGATAAAAAATTATTCAATGGCATAAAAGTTTGTCTTCTGGTGTTTTGTCTTGTCGTTGTTCTGTCTTGTGTTGTTTTGTCTGGTACATACTATTTAGCAAATAAACGCACGCATAATAAACTATATTTTATGAGTATTGATCTAGGTGACATATGTTCAATAAGTGTTTTTTTTATGTTGCGGTTTGATTTGGTTGATAAAATAAAAACCGCAAATTAAATCAAACTATGCAGTTGAGTAAAAAATGCGGTTTTTTGCAGTTTAGGTTGATTCGGTTTACAATTTTTCTATTGGACTGGTTCGATTTAGAACACCCCAACATATAAGTTACATGACATTCAATACGAGAGTATTGAGAATCTTACATTAAAAGTTATTAAATATGAAATTATGAAATTCAATTACTTTTAATAATGAGATTATTGATAAAACTATCTCATATTCGAATTTCAACTTTATATGATAGGATTTATTTATTTTTTTACAAAAATAAATTATATACATTCTTTCAAATTGATAAAGTGTATCGATACAATGCAAATTCGCTAAAAACAAAAGGATGAATTTGTGAACAAACTCACAACATTCATGTTATTAGTATAAAACGGCAAAGTACTAAAGTATACCCATATGACTATATTCAACTGTCCGCAATACACATATTTACGGATCTGCAACGTGGACAACACCAAAGTCATTAATTGGATATGCATTGGATCAAACTGATTTGACAACCTGAACCGAACAAATACCTGAACGAAACAAGAAGACAAACAACGTCGCACAAAGACGATGAACAAACCAATGTCGCACTATGAAGACTAAATCACAAAATAAAAAATGAAATAGATGTGAAAATCACTTGTTTCAATAAAAGGAAAAGAGAAAGAAAAGTTAGAGGGTTGATTTTGGGTCAAAAATTGACCTTAAATCACCCTTCATTGATGGATGATGGAGTAAAAACTAGAGTTTTGGTGACGGCTAGGAGGGAAAAAATGAAAAGAGAAACCCTTGATTGATATTGATAAAAGTTTATATTTTAGAATTTGGTATGAGAGGATTTGAATCCCTATTTTATCCAACAAATTATTTTATTTTTATAACATTATTATCAACTTATATTATTCAATTTATTTTTTATTTTATTTCATTTCAATCTCAATCATCTACACCTTTCTCATTCAGAACATGCATTTTTCACTAGCTTCAAAAGCAAAAAGGATGTCTTTGACTTGAGTAAAGAAAATTTGTGTGCATGTGAGAAGTGTGATCCTATGTTTAATTTCAACAAGTTGATTTGATAACAAATTAGTCTCGATATTTTCTTCTTTTGGCTATGTTATTATTGAAAAAGAAGAATCCGTGATTTGGTTCCCCATAAGAATTATTACGGGATCATGATCATATTATTACTAATCAATTCACATAAACTCTACCTTTACACTAGTACTTCTGCCTCAATTATTGTTTAAGCATTTTGATATCTCCCAGATACAGTAAACACGGTATCTTACCTTTTCAAAAGTCTTGTTCTATACATTTAAAAAAACATTGATCCATTTTCTAACATGCCGATGTACAATGAGGTGGGTTTTAGTTAGAGTTCAATCTTAAAGAGTACTACATATTTTCACTTATACTTGATAAAATTTGATTTGTGTGGCAGGAAATTGCAAAAGGTGGAGGGAGAAAGGAGGAGCCCACGTATATCTTGCATGATAGATAATGTTCATGGTCTTGCATTTCGTACAAAGGACAAAAAGAGGACAAAACTAAGGCCACCTCAACATCTCACTGCTTCAACAAATCAGGTTTAATCTCGTTTACATTACACACACACTACACATTTTTTCCTTATCTTACTTAATTACATGATATGATACTTAATAAGTCATTACAGGGTGTGAAACATGAAGATATTAAAAACAAAAACGTCAGTGGTTAGTGAGATCTTCTAATTTCTTATCTACATTGTATGGATACAATGTGATTCAAACTATAAATTGCCACATTATTATATTCAAACTTCTGATTCATTTAATTAATTTATCGTGCTTGCATGTAGTAGACCAACCATCAAAACCGCCATCAACTCTTTTGCCAGAGAAACAGATACTTGAATTGGTCCTCGACACTTTACAAAGGTCACCGATTAAATGTTGCTGATGCTAATAAACATGCATTATTCAACGGCTCCCTTTTAAAACAGAAGATCAAACAGTTAAAGTTTAAAAAAATTAATAGGATCTATGATGGACCGCTCTTAAGATTGGTCCACTTAAGACATTTGAGGTTAAAGTTAACATGAACCTTTTTGATCTACGGAGCAAAACCAATGAGACCAAAATGTTCATTTTACGATTCATGTGACAAAAATGTAAACTTGAAATTATTTAGGGGACCATTGATGCAATTAAGCATAAAATATTATAGATTTTTTTAGATGGACACATTATTTTACTTTTTTTTATAAATGATATTTATTCAACAAGTTTTGAGACAATATTTTATTTCCTTTTTTTTAATACAAAACAAGAGAGGGAAAGATGAAGGAAGAAATAGTAAGATCACAATATAAGCATGGGAGATAATCGTTGTTTCAAAAGTTGTTCGTAAACACCATCATTAACTCAAATTTAGTTTACAACATAGTGTAAGATACAGATAAATAGTTAAGAAATGATATTTATACAACTATTTTGTGACAACTTTTGAATAACTTTTTCTCTCATACTTATATTGTATTCATATTCTCTTTTCCTTTTATTCTCTTTATTATTTTTTACAAATAAAAAAAATTATGACAAAAATTGTTATCAAATTACAAATATCATTCCTCTATATAGATATCTATGATGCATAGGTACATGTACGGTACCCGTTACGGGTACTGGTACGTAATATGGAAATTTTAAAAAAATAAGGGATAAACCATAAAATAAAATAAAAAACAAGTAAATTACTACATTTTTGTTATGAAAACATGTTTAGAAAAAATCAATTTTAATAAATACATTCATATGATTAAAATATGAATAGCATTACTTCTATCATGTTGCTTCAAAGATTTACTTTTTTGGTCCACCTCCTCCACTATATTCATCAAAATCAAGAGAGGGGATTAAATGAGCTAAATTACACCAGAGGTTCTTTAAGTTATTTAATGTAACAAATTAGTCCTTTAAGTTTTTTTTTACCACTTATGTCATTTAAGTTAATTAACTGTACGTTGGTCCTTTAAGTTTTTTATATACCAATTAGATCCTTTAAGTTGTTTAACCATAACAATTTGGAGGATTTCACATCTTAAAAATATAAGTTATCCGGAACCTAATAGTTATAATTAAATAACTTAAAGAACCTAAGTGGTACTAAAAATACTTAACGGATCAACTCGTTACAATTAATTAACTTAGGACTTATGTTGTATAAAAAAAATTAATGACTATTTTGTTACAATTAAATAACTTAAAGGACCTTAGATGTAATATAATTATTTAAACTAGCGAAAAGACGGGCACTCACGTACCCGTCTTTCCACTTTTTTTTTTTATTGTGCTAACGTTTCAAAATTATGAACGGTGTTTTTTTATAAAATTTTGATTTTGATTAAAACTAAAAAAAAAATGTATGTTGCTTTCAAGTTATAGAAATCAAATTAATTATGTATTTTAACGACGCCGACGATAATACAATATAAAAAACAAATATAATCTAAAAAAAATTAATGACACCAACAACAATTTTATTAAAGAAAAAGTTGTTTAAGGGTGTAATTGGAATGATAAAAAGTAAGTATAAATATATTCATTTAGTTTGTTGCACTTTTTAAATGATAAAGGTAAATATATATATATATATATATATATATATATATATATATATATTCATATCGTGTGTTTGTTATATTTGTTTTAATATTTAAATTTATTCTTATCTATTTGTTACATATTGTATTAAAAATTGAGGGTATTTTTGGAAAGAAAAGTGCAACCCAAAAGTACTGAAAGAGGTAGTTTTCTTTATATATAGTATAGGTACAATTAGACATGGCAACGGGGCGGGGGCGGGGGCGGGTTTTAACACACCCGGCCCCTGCCCTGTTTGATCCCAGACCCGGCGGGGATAAAAAGTTCACCCCCAAACCTTCCCTCAACGGGACGGGTTTCCCCGGCCCCGCACCCACCTCCACCCGCAAAAATTGTAATGAAAAAAAAATACAGTAAGCCTTTTTTTTTTTTAGAGAACAGTAAGCCTGTTTTTCACTAGCAAACTTGTTTAAACCTGTTTTAGTGGCAAGATAGTTAAAACAAAAGCTTCTAACAAGCTTAAAAGCTCTGCAAATTTGTCTAAATATAATTACAATTCATAATCAATCTATATTTAAAACCAACAAAAGCTTTTAAAGAGCTCATAACATCTTCTTCCTAAATATAATTAGAACTCAAAACCAATACATACTCAAAACCAATACAAATTCAAAACAATAAAGGATTCCAAATCATCAAAAGTTATAACAAAAATCATCATCTTCAAGACGGGAGATTGCAACCGAACTAACGTCATTTATCACCGCCACCGGCTCACCTATGTTGAAAAATAAAAGTTAGAATATAAACATTTAACTTCACAAATTTAATACAAACTTTAAAGAGAATAACTTCATCATCATCAGACTCCAGTTCAATGAGTAAAATAGCATTTTCATTTCCCACATTAGAATTAAAATTACCTATCAACAAAACACAATTAAACAATGACAATCTTTAAAATAAACAAAATTAGTAACTAATTCAAATACGTTCATTTTCAGATGAATAAATTAAAAATCTACCCGTGTTCTCAGCATTCCATAACCAACTTCTAGCACACATCAAAGCCTCTAAAGTGGTCGGATGAAGTCGGCTTCGATGAGGATTTACAATATAACCACTAGTACTGAACGCGGATTCATAAGCTACAGTAGAAACTGGAATCGCCAACACATCCCTTGCAATTGCTTGAAGTGTCGGATACTTTACACCATTCAACTTCCACCACAATAAAATATCAAAATCTGGACTTCTGGGTAAAACTTCCTCATCTAAATAAACATCCAACTCTGTTCTAACATATGAAGTCCTAGCTCTTTTTTTACTTATCACAAACAAATCATATCTTTTCATAGCATCACTGCCAACAGTATCAACATTAGAATCCACCATTTGAGAATCACCACTAGAATCATTGTTCATTCTCGATTAATAATCATAAAGCAAGTCATAACACAATTGTCGGATAGACTTAACTTGTTGATCAACATCATTTTCATATAAGATTCTGTAATAGTATTCAAGCAAATCAGTTTTGTACCTTGGATCTAAAACAGCAGCGACACCCATCATTTCATGAATCACACTCCAATACTTGTCAAACTTTACCAACATGTTCTCAGCCATTTTTTTTACCAATTCATCAGAGGATTCAATCCATATAAGAATTGCTTCTTTAATCTCACAAATCTTAGGAAAGTATTCATTGGCAGTTGGATACTTGGTGCCAGAAAACACTTCAGTGATTGAGTTGAACATTTTCAATTTTTCACAAATATCTTTTGCAAATCTCCATTGTGAACTTGTTGGCAAAGAAGTGTACCCAGTTCTCCGAAGTGCTAATCGATTAAATACATCTTCATACAAAATGGCAACTTCAAGCATCTTGTAAGTGGAATTCCATCTAGTAGGACAATCTAAAGCCAATTTCTTGGTGCAAGAAATTTTCAATTGATTGGCCGTTGACTCAAAATATTCTTTCCTTTTAGGTGTTGCAGTCCAAAATGCAACACTTTCCCGAATCTTCTCTACTCCATCTTTCACAACTTCTAAGCCATCTTTTACAATCAAATTTAGTATGTGTGTGCTACAGCGCATATGAAGTAAGGCCCCCTCCCTTAACAGTGAATCCGGTTTCAGCCTAGCCTTAATTTTTTCAACCATCGCATCATTTGTGCTACAATTGTCCAAAGTGATAGTGGACAATTTTTTTTATCAATGTTCCAATCCATCAAACACTCAACTAACGCATCACTAAGTCTTTCACTTATATGAGGTGCAGGAACATAAATAAACCTGACATAATAAGATTCACAATATTAAAGCTACACATCACTAATGAACTAGGTATCATGCATATCAACCAAGCAACATAACAGTGCATAAAGTAATTCTGCACTAACAAAAACATTGCAGAAAGGAATTCTGAACAGTGCAGAAATACATAAAAAAAAATTATTTGAATGACACAAACACATTTGAATGACAATTTTTTAGTAATGGCAACATAAGTAAACTATTTTTAGAAGAAATTATAATTACCTCAAAATTTGACTATGCAAAGTCCAATTTCCATCAATGTAATGAGCAGTTACAGCCATGTACCCTCTTTTTTGATTGCTCGAAGTCCACATGTCAGATGTAATGGCCACTCTTCCTTCAAGACTTTCTATGAACTTCATTGTTGATGATCTCTCAAATTCATACACTTTGGGTATCTCCTTTTTTATAGTATTTCTACAAGGAACTTGAAATAGTGGTTGGAGAGAAGCTGAGTATCTTCTAAAACCAACATGATCCACAATTGAAAGTGGATATTCATGCAAAAAATTGCATGTGCAAGCTCTTTCCTAGAATTTCCAGCATTATAAATCCAAGTACACAACTCTTGTTTACCTTGTAAAGTTTTAGGAGTAAGAAATGTTTGTCCTTTATCTGTTTTACCTTCAAAAATCTTCTTGTGAGGACAAATCAATAAATGTAATTTTAAGTGCGATGTCCCGTCATTCAATGATCCACCAAGAAGCTTCTTGCAATAATTACATTTAGCTTTAACTTTTTCATCAACTGTGACCTTTTCAAAATGATCCCAAACTTCACTTCTTTTTCTTTTTGACTGGTTTTGTGTTACTGCATTATCAACCTTCATAGTATCAGTTGTTGTGGGAGTGGGAGTAGGAGCAGCAATTGACGGGTCAACACTTTCATTTGGAGTTGGTTGATGTGAACTTTCTTGTCTATTTGGAGATGGTTGATGTGTACTTCCTTGGAAAATGAGTGGACATTGTGGTTGAGAGGTACCTTCATTTGCCATCTAAAACCAATAATTCATAAAATCTATTAGACTCACATTGCATAATGAAACCAAACTTGTGCTGCATATAACTACACTATAAACTATTAAACTCAATCTACAATCTATTATTCATGTTAAGCTAGCCACATGTTTCAAACACTATAAAAACTACTATTTGACTTAATATGATGGGTAGATAACTTAAGTTATTTAACTTAATTCTTTTTTTTTTTGTCAAATTATATAACTTAATATGATGGGTAGATAACTAGATATAATAAAAAGAATTCCATGAAATCGTGTAGAAATCCATAATGAAAATTAAAATGGGTGCGCATATCTGATAAGTGCTCAAAAGTACCTTAAATTACAGGTTATTTTAGGCATTTTAGTGACTTGTTTTGCAAGATATCTAAAGATAATTAACCATTTGTTGTAATTTTACTACTTACGCGTTATTGCCTTACTCCATTCAACTTTTGCAGGAAAATGACAAGCAAGGACCAAGAAATGACTTTCCAAGCCAAGCAAAACTCGCTTAAGCGAGATCAATTCGCTTAAGCGAGATTCATGTCGAGAGAAAGCCTCAGCTCGCTTCCCATTTCGCTCAAGCGAGATTTGAAGAACAAGCCAACTCGCTTAAGCGAGATCAATTCGCTTAAGCGAGATGTGTGTCGAGCGCAGCTTCAATCTCGCTCCTCATCTCGCTTCCAGCTCGCTTAAGCGAGATTCAGCAATTCCAGAGGATAAGATCCACGTGGCATGGGTTCATTGGAGAGTTTGAGATTCTTTGGCATCTCGCTTAAGCGAGATGTACCTCGCTTAAGCGAGATTTTGCGAATTCAGTCATATAAATTGATTTTTCTCTTCTTTTCAAAGGGACTTTACTGTTTTATTAAGTTTTCTGGTTTTAGAGAGAGAATAGGGCATTTTCTAGAGAGAGAAATACAAAGCAAGGTAGTTAGGAGTAGATTCAAGCCAAGATTTGTTGAGACATCATGGATCTTGTCATAGAATCTTCATCTTTTCTTCATTCCCAGCAAAGCTATCATAGACATATATAGCTACATCTACCCTTGTGGGTCTTGAGGTATTCAAACAAGCTATTATGTAATATATGGTTCTAGCTTATTTATTCAATATTGTTGTTATTCTTGTGTTTAATGTCTTATTGAGATTCAAAATGATATTGACAAATGCTTTTGGATTTGAGAACTAGAATAACAATCTATCTTAAGTTATCATGCCAGACATAGATGTTACTATTTGATAATCACCTTTAATCTAGAACTTAATGCTTTTGGGTCATTTAATCGGGCGAGAAATCGTCGATTAAACGATCCACATGACTTTGTGATTGTTTAAACGTGCGGGAAATCGACATTTAAACAATCCCTTAAAACTAATAATATCATTTGGACACGAATGATATTGTCGAATGATTGTGATAATATCGTTTAAAAAGTTAGAATCCGTTATCTGATCGAGAGATTGCAGCTGTTACGCTTGGTTGATATCTCTGACCCCAAGCGAAATAGCCCTATCTCTACTCGTTTTACTTTTATGTCGAATAGTGAAAATAATTTTACACAAACAAACAATTTATATCCAAACACTTAAAATGATATTTGATGTTAAAATGCTTATGAGGCACACCAATCCATGCGGAAAAGAACCTATTATACTCACGTGTAAATAGTTATATGACATGTAAAAATCTTACATCAATATCCCCCGTCCCCGGACCCGCATTAAAACTATGGGTTTTCCCTGCACCCGTACCCGGACCTAGTAAATTCGGTTTTTCTCCGTTACAATCGGGGCGGGGGCGGGTGGGACCCGGCGGGTGCGGGTTGTGTTTCCATGTCTGGGTACAATAAAAAACAAAAGTCTAAAATATGCATTTCATCCCTGCAATTAGGGGTCGTTTGAAATTTCATCCCTGAACTTACTCTCCGATTTTGCCCCTGCAAATATTAATCATTTGAAAATTCTTCCATTAACTCACTTAATGACTGCCACGTCATCAAATTAGCAAAATGGCATGGGAAAAGACAAAAATACCCTTTTTAAATAAAAAAATTTGAAAAAAAATTAAAAATCATAAAAAAACTGTTAAAATTAAAAAATTTGAAAAAAAAAAGCAAAAATTAAATTTTCAAATTTTTTTTTTATTAATTTGAAAATTATATATTACTTTTTTTTTTCGAAAAACTAATTTCCACTTTTTTCTTCATCTTTAAAAAAAATTGAATTTTTTTTATGATTTTTAAATATTTGTTCAGATTTTTATATGATTTATAAAAAATAATTCAGATTTTTTAATTAAAAAGGGTATTTTTGTCTTTTTCCATGCCATTTTGCTAATTTGATGACGTGGCAGTCATTAAGTGGGTTAATGGATGAATTTTCAAATGATTAATATTTGTAGGGGTAAAATGGAAGGATTAGTAAGTTCAGGGATAAAATTTCAAACGACTTCTAATTGCAAGGATGAAATGCATATTTAAATCAAAACAAAACAAAAATTGGTTATTATTCAACCATCGGTGCTTTTTTGCTGCACCAACGACAAATCAACTTAGTAAAAATAGATACAGTTTGATACATAATATTGGTATTTCTCCATGTTCGAAGTACCCATGCTTAAGATTATATATATATATATATATATATATATATATATATAATATGTGTTATTTGAACAAACATGTGTGATAACTTTTGAAACAATCATCGATTTATAAAAAAAAATATATATTGTCAATGACACCGAAATTAAAATAATAAAAAGAAAAACTAAAAATATAAAAAGAATTTTATCACAAAATGGTTGTACCATTTCTCTACGTATAGATAGATTAAATACTTGTTTTTTTGGCGGTTTTTGGCATGACAGACAGGACAAGAGTAGTTGCAAGAAAGGCGGACACACACAACACATGAGGTGAAAGCAAAGCATCGTGGTTCGCGGCGATGAATGTTTTTGTTGTAGACAGACAGCACACCACAACAAATTGAGTGCCTCTCTTCTCCTCCACCATTTCTTCCAGGTACTCTCTTCTTTTCTCACAAAATCCAAATCATTTTCGATGTAATTAATTAATTAATTAATTATTTAATGGTAGCTGCTTCAACTTTTATTTGCCTCCGATCTCTCTCTATGTCTTTAATCATTTTCGTTCTCAGAATGTTATTTTTATTTGTGTTATTTGGAGAGGTAGGGTAAGGTGAAATTAGGGTTTCGTTGTTGTATTTGGGAAAGAAAAAAAATTAAACCCTAATTTTACAAATGGTATATGCTAGTGCAGGCTGTGTAACTAAACATATGGATTTGTGCGAATCTCCTCCGAAGGCTAAGGAAAAAGATTGTGTTGTTCCTGTAACTCCTGAGGTTGTGAAAGAGAAAGCCGATTTTGAATTTCAATCCCCTCTCACACTTACACTGGTCAGGAAACAACTTAATGGGACTTTAAGCATCATTGATTCTCATAATCCCAGCCCTCGAACACCTAAGGATGTTATTTTTGACCCCTTTACAAAAGATACTCGTGATGAATTCAGGAGCTCTGCTGTCCGCCGACTTCGTTTTCGTGCCTCTGCTCACAATCATGAATATGATTCTCTTTCAGATCAACATATCTTTGAATCTGTCTACAACAATCTCTTACACTTCATTCTTTCAAAGCAAATGGACGAGGAGGATGAGGGGCTTCTTCCTCCAATCTCAAATCTACAACACTGTGATTCTGATGACGATCACTGTTGTAAGTCACCTCCATCCCTGCTCCGTTTCACCGGAATTGCTCATACTTGTCCTCCTGCTCCTCGCAAACTCAAACCTGCCGCCACCCATCAACCCAAGACCATTCAACTGGAGTTATGCAAGAAGCTTGAGTTCTGACTCACTTCAACATCTGTATTAGTTAGATTGCATTTCAATTTGTGCTGCTCATTTCAAAATTCTGTGTTCCTTATATAGATAATTAATTTGTAGCGTAGCTTAGCTTGTTATTTATTTATTTTAAATAATATAATTTTACAGGGAACAATTGCATCTGACCAAGCTCGTATAGATAGATTGATAGATGTAGCAGCAGGATGAGCATCAATATTGTAAACTACACTAATTTGTTTGTGCTAAATAAATCATTTCATTATTTACTCACACAGTTTCAATTTTTTCGCCACATGCTTTCGAATGATTTTGATGCTGACATTTACTTGAGTTTTGACCCCTTTATCTGAAATTTCCCCATCCCTCATGTCAAAATCCAGTTATTTGTAGAAATGGTAAACTAGTTAATATGTTGAAATGATCTTCATGTGTGATCCTACTGGTGTTTATTTCGGATTCAAGTGGATGTTTTCATGTGTAATGGTTATCTTCTCCCATACTAGTCTCGATCGGTCTGTAGTTGTAGCATTGTTTGTGGTGGTGTAGCTGTTTTCGTGTCTTGCTGGAATAGGTGAAGAATTTTATTGCTGTCAGTTCATAGTGGCTTTTAATGTTGGTGCTGTCTTGTAATGGTTGCTTTTGAAGTCTTAGTTTGCTTGGTGGTTTGGATGCAGGGTCGTTGTATTGTGTCATGCATTTTATTGTTTCATGTTTTATGTCCTCTTGGTCGCTGGCACCACTGGTGCCCTCAGTTATAATACTATGCCCTCAGTTATAATACTAATAATTGTTCCTTGTGGCTGCTACTTTCTATTTTGCTTATCTGGAATGGATGTCGACTGGTGTGAGCTTGATTTAGGGATGACAATGGGTACTCAATGGGTAGGATACTACAGTGCCCTTTCCCATACACGCAGTGTCCATATCCTCGTGGGCAACAACTTTAGTCATCTCCATACCTTGTGGGTAGACATGGCAACGGGGCGGGGGCGAGTTTTAACACACCCGGCCCCAGCCCCGCCCCCAGACCCGACAAGGATAAAAAGTTCACCCCCTAGACCTTTCCGCAACGGGGGATGGGTTACCCCGGCCCCGCACCCACCCCCACCCGCAAAAATTGTAATGAAAAAAAAAAAAATACAGTAGGCCTGTTTTTTTTTTTTTTAGAGAACAGTAAGCCTGTTTTTCAGTGGCAAACTTGTTTAAACCTGTTTTAGTGGCAAGATAATTAAAACAAAAGCTTCTAACAAGCTTAAAAGCTCTGCAAATTTGTCTAAATATAATTACAATTCATAATCAATCCATATTCAAACCCAACAAAAGCTTCTAAAGAGCTCATAACATCTTCTTCCTAAATATAATTAGGACTCAAAACCAATACAAATTCAAAACAATAAAGGATTCCAAATCATCAAAAGTTATAACAAAAATCATCATCTTCAAGACGGGAGATTGCAACCGAACTAACGTCACTTATCACCGCCACCGGCTCACCTATGTTGAAAAATAAAAGTTAGAATATAAACATTTAACTTCACAAATTTAATACAAACTTTAACAAGCAGTAACGCTTTCACTCCTGGAGCTCCTGAACGACGAACCCTTTAAGCCAATGCTTGATTCACCGCTTGATTCTTGAAGCTTGAAGCAGAAGAGGAAAAACGCGTTATAAGGGAAGAGAAAAAGGAAATGTTATGCAGCTGAAGAGTAAGAGGAAAATTAGGGTTTCAGTTTCCTTCTCTTTATATACCCCTGCTAACTTAACTAAAATAAGGGTAATAAAGTAAATTCGCATTTACAGATGTGGGCTGGGGGCGGGGCGGGTGCGCATATCCTCCGTCCCCGGCCCCGGACCCGCATTAAAACTACGGGTTTTCCCTGCACCCGAACCCAGTAAATTCGGCTTTTCCCCGTTACAATCGGGGCGGGGCGGGGCGGGTGGAACCCGACGGGTGCGGGTTGTGTTGCCATGTCTACCTGTGGGTACCTAAGTGCTCATACCCGCACTTTAACTATGAAAAGACAATAAAAATATCACAAATGAAATAAACTACGGTCCCAAATTTTTAAAATCAAGTCATAAAATAGTACGAATCGTAGTATTTAGTCAAATAGAAAATATCTAAAATATTCCTAAGAAAATGTACACCAACTTGATGGAGTTGTTATTGTATTAAGCAGTTTTTTGGTTTAAGTTTAGGTTTAGGCTTAAATAGATAAATTAATTAATTAATTATACACCAAAAATAAATAAATTATTTATGATATTATATAAATATGTATATGCGGGGTTGCGGGTCTGGGCAGTATATTACCCTTACCTATGCCCATACTTATTTAATTTTGTGGGTATTACCCGGACCCGTGCCCAGACCCATAAAAGCGGGGTTTTACCCTACCCATTATAGGTATTTTTTGCAGGTATTTGTTGGGTCTGGGTCCAATTGTCATCTCTAGCTTGATTGCATAAATTTGGGAAGTGTAATTTTTTATTTTTTAGAGATAAAGTATCATTTAAGATAAACTGAGCACAAATATTGTGTATAATGCCAGTTGTAACTGTTGGTATCAATAACACCTTAAACCAGGCTGGGTAATGATACTTGTTTATTGAGTGAACATTGGGTCATTGGTCGAATCATATGACTGAACTGAATGAAGAGGTCATATGACTTTGTCTCTAAAAAGTCCTATTCATATGAGGGAGAGGAGGAGTTTTTTATTTATTAATCAAGTGGCATTAATGACCATTTTATAATTATTTATAAAGGAATTTAAACTCAATGCCTTGAAGTTACGATATTAAGAAAATCACACTTATTAAGAAAACTAAAATATAAGAATTTGGAGTATAGTTTTTTGTATTTACTTTGAAAAAAGTTTCATAGAAAGATGTAAAAACAATTTTCATTGGCTATTGGTTATGGAAAAATGAAAGAGAAAAAATTGAATGTAATTTGCATTTAATTTTATGAGAATAAACAAAAGTTTTTCTTGGAAAAGAGATTTTTTATAAAATACAAAATTAAATAGAATAAAAGTTTGTCTTTTTTGTTTATATTTTGGGACAAAGAAAATGAATTTTTTTTTGCTTATATTATGGGAAGGAGGAGTATGTATGTATCCATCCATTTCTATGTCACATCATTCTCTCATTTTTCTTTCTCACGAGATGTATACAATTAATGGGGTGTCCCCGACACATTTTCTAAATTGATAACACTACGTGTGTCTTGGAATACTCCTGTTAGGTGAGTAATCTCAAAGTTTGACATCTTTTTTGAAAATTGTACATGCTTGCAAATTTGTGATTTGAGCTTCGTTTAAACTCTCAAGTTATGCTTGATGAATGGATGTAGATCACGAGGACGTGATTGAAGAAGTGTAAAAATCACTTTATGTTAATTTTTCTCTACCACATTTATGAGAATAGTGCTCCCTCAGTCCCATTTTTTTTTTTTTTATGGTTACATCCTTCAGTCCCATGATAATTGAGTCTTTTGTTCATTTCATATGTATTAAGAAAAAATAAATAAGTGAAAGAGAAAGAAAAATGGTACTGAGTGTCTTGTCATTTATTAGTGTATTCCTGTTTATCTGGAAATAGTATTAATTAGTTATATTTAGAAAAAAGTAATTAATTTTGTATTGAAAATTGAAATGGACCAATTTTGTTTGAACAAACTTGTCCCTATATATAACCCCCGTTTGTTTTTTTCAAATTTTTTAAGAAAAGTTGTTAGTGTAATTAATGTGTCTGTTTTGTGTGTTAATATTACCAAATTGTCATTTGTTTGTATGTGTATTAAATTTGACTTTTCAAATTTCAAAACAAGTTAGTAGTATTAATTAAGGGTATCTTTAGGAAAATAATAATAAATGCTTCTAGTAATTTGAAAAGGGGTTTACAATTAGAGACAAAAATAAAATCAAATGGATGCTTAGATATAGGGACGAAGGGTATTTTTTTACAAATTGTTCACTTATTACAAGGAGTATTTCAAACATTCATTTAAGAAATTTTACCTTATACCCCTACACATGTCCTATCACCCCTACAAATCTAAAAAAAATTCCAATTTTGCCCTTTTTGCCATTTAACCTTTCACCCTTACTTTCAACATCTTGTTAACATTTCCGGAATGTATATTGGAAACTGATGTGAATCCTTTCCGATGGCATATGAATTTATTGAAAAAGTTTCAATCACAACCTTTCTTTTATTAACCAAAAAAAACTTTTCTTTTATTGAAAAGGTTTCGATAATAAAAAGAAAAGAGAAGGAAAGAACTAAAAAAACAAAGTAGCTTCAATGGCAACATGAAGCGGAAAACATCAAGAAATTATTCTAAAAACAAATATTAGGATTTCTATGAAGCAATCAAGCAGTGGATTTTTTAGGATTCGATCGCAGTTTGAATGTGTTTTTTGGGATTCAACCGAGCAGTGCTAAACGATTCAATGGAACACGGAAAATGATTTTCAGGTAACTAAGTAACCTTGTCGAACCCATTAAACCTGCGTATAACGGCTTGAACCTATAAACGTAAACAATTCAGGGAACAAATACAACCACTAAAAACCTACAATTCACAACAATTATGATAACGACAACGGTTGCAAAAGTCGTCGATTACAGTAAAACAAAAATAAAATTCAAACAATTTTTTGGCAAGGAAGTGTTCCGGTAGTATACTCATTGTTTTCCTGGGAACGTTTTGCAGAAAAAGTGGGGGTGAACGTAAAAGTTTTATTTTATATAATAAAAGGGTAAATTGGAAAGTTTGATCCAAATGTTGGAGTCAAGGTATAAATGTAGGGGTGTGGGGTAAAACTTCCATTCATTTATTGTGCAATTATAGGATTATGTGATCTTGATAGACTCATTCTTTACCCAAATAATCATAATCATGTTACTATTCGATTATTTAGTTATTAACTGCCATATTCCTATTGTTAATTATTTTTTTGACATATTATGTAAATTGCTTTCTCCCTTTCAAAATTGCTCATTCCCTATAGACTTGAGAAACAATACCAAGGGTGTATTTGTTTCAAGTTTAACAAATTTATTTCTAGGAATAACATTCCTTGGAATATAAAGATGGAAAATTTATTCCAAGGTATTTAGAAAAAAGATGTTTGGTTAACATTATAATATTCTAAAGAACCTTGAAAACAGGAATTATAATAGGTAATTAGAGATAATTTTATTCCCATCTTCATGGGAACTTTATTCTCACCCTTTTCTTTGGGAAAAGAACATTTTATACCCAGGAATAAAATTTAGTAAACTTGTAACAAACATAGCCTATGTATTTTTATGATTTTATTCCCAGGAATCTACAAATATAACTTGAAACATACACACCAAAGGTACCACATTTCCTCTTTCTCCTTTCTAAATGACCAAAACCTTCTTTTCCTTAGCGGCTAATTAAGATAAGGATCATTTTCAAACTCCAAAAGACTGCAAATGGAATATGTACATGCATAAAACTAAGGGCAAATTACACTATCCATCCGTAAGGTTTTCTTAAATAACAAAAAGACCCCCTTTAGTTTTAAACTAAACACTAACCTCCCTTATTTAGTTATCAAATTGACAAATATTTCCCTTCAACCTTAACACTGTTAAATCACATTTATCTTTCTCACTTTCATCCACACTGCTATGGACTTTTACTTCATTGCTGAGCATTTTCATCCACTGTTGTATTATATAAGTTTCATTTTCTTATGTTTGTGTATCAAGTTCATTTTAGCATGAATCGGAATGTTGAATTTATTTTATGGATTTTATGAAATGCAATTCGACCAATCAAAGAAAAATTAAACCTTCCTCTAAAAAAAGCGAGAGAAAGAAAAATTAAACCTTGAATTTAAATATGGGTTTCAATTGTGATAATAAGTTAAAAGGCACAAACAACATACTACACCAGTGCATTGCAGTTGGAAGGAAGGGAACCTTTTTCTCAATCCATTGTTTTCAAATCCCTTACAATTGAAGTGGATTTTGATGCTCTGTTCATTTTGAACTGCATCAACTACGAAATAAAATTTAGTTAGTTCAGAACTTGAGAAACGGCGAGAGAGAAGAACATGTCTCTCTATTTTGGAAGAAACAACTAAAAATGACAATATAACATTTTTTAATTTCTTTATCTAACGGAAGTTTGACGGTGTTAAAGTGAGGGGAGCTTAGTGTGTTTTGAAGACTAGATGCAATGTTTGTGTTGTTTAAGAAAATACTAGGGGAGGTCAATGTAATTTGCTCTAAAAGTAAAACAAACTTGTGTGCAAGATTATCAATACAGTTTTTGCAAGAAAAAAATAATATACGATTAATGGAAAATAACTTACAAACAACGGTTATCTCCCATGGGTGTTAAGTTCTTGTTAAGAGACATAGAAGAGCTAAGACTTTTGGATTCCAACTAATGCTCTTCAATTTAGAATAGATTCGTAACACAATGCGGAATTTGGGGATAAAGGGATCCATACCCTTTCCTCACACACATTACGATAGTAGTTGTTGTTTTCCCCAAGCAACGACACTCTCGGTCACCAAAAACATTTTTCTTCACACCCGATCTCTAGGTCGTGCTAGTAAGTTATTGTTTCGAACTAAATTTTACCCAACGCTACTCAACGATGTATTGGCGTGTCATGGAATGACGATGACATGAGTGGGCTGAGCCAACCCAAATTGACAAATCTACACTAGACTAATGAACTTAAGAGGGACAACAAAAAGTAGCATTGAGATGCTTCTTTCTGCACTAGTATGTATGGAGTATTCAGAGTTTTCTTCTACAATCTGTACTGACATAATTCCATGACTTAACAGATATGTATAATGTATTTAATTCTTAAAACACATTATATATGAGCCAAATAAACATGTTTCAGAATACCAATACTAATGCCTTCATAAAAGAATGAGAACAGTAATAGAGTTAATAAAACACAGTCAATTCAGAAACAATTAAACATGGAAAGCAGAAAGAAAACATGTTTACTAAACAAATATAAACATTATGGTTAAAAAATGAAAATAGAGATGAACGAGATGATAATAACAAATAAATTTCAAGAAGCAGCTTTAAGGGGAGAAGAGAGAGTTGGATACAAATCAAAACCACCAATGAGACAAAGTAAAATATGTACAGATTAGGCAAACCTATAAACTGTAAATAAATAATCAAAGTTTTGTTTTGTATTGGCACTCTTGGTTGCCAACGGTTTTATTGGAAATATTAACCGCAAAATCACAGGATGCAGAGGAAACCACATGGACTTTGATAAAGCCTAAGATATTGACTTTGCCAGAAATGGTCAAGAAAGTGTTTAGGGGCAATGTACCAGATGTGATATCAGAGAAAAGCTGGGAATTGGAGAGCAATCGGTCGGCCATAATGGTGAGGGTGAGGTTGAATCCCTTGGTCTCACCGGAAGAGATGTCTCCAGCAGAGATAGGGGCTTCACCTATGAGCTGGCCTCTGTAATTGAGGCGTGCAGTGGTGTTTGAGTACTTGAAACCCACCTTATTAGGATTCTTGACTGAAACGTCGACATCCAGGGTTACATTCAAATCTACCCTTAGTTTTGCTATATCCAAGTTGACATCAAAGTCTCGTAGCTTCAATGAATTCACAGTGGTAACGGGATGCTTGGCTTTGAAGACTGTGAACGCCAGAATGACTGTTAGTAATACAATTGCAATGAAAACAGTTGTGACTATGAGGCATGCTTTTCTCCCTTTACCAGCTCCTGCTTTCATCCTTCCTATCAATCTAATAAATTTCATATTAATATAAATAAGTTTGTAATCATAATTATGTCTGGAAACAGAAATTCGAGACGTGAATTGAAGGCATACTATAGAAAGAACAGACGCAATATTGAGAAAAGGCGAAAATGATATGACATATCTGTACCTGGTCTTGGTGGTGTGCAAAAATCAGGCTGGTCTGTTGAAATCTCAGTATACACCGCCGCAATTTGGATCTGGAATTCCCACTCTCTCGCAAACCCTTAACGCACCTTCAATTTCACATGCTTGCTTCGGCAGTTACGAATGTTGATGAATGATGATGATAGATTAGACAGAGACGGTAAGTCTTTTCATAAACATAAACTCTTATGCAAATTAAAATTAGAATTAAATATTTTTTTTTATCCTATGAATATATCAATTTTTCCATTTTAATTCCTCTAAAAAATTTATTCCAATTTTAGTTACTATAAATTTTCAATTATCATTTTTGTTCTTTATTTTTAAGTCAATTTATATGTAGTATTTGTATTTTAAACAAACATGTGTAGAATATTGTGAACATCTCTTCTAAAAAAATTCAACAAAATATGAATTTATAACCGTAAAAATATAAAAAATTATATATTTTTTTTTGAACAGGCAAAAATAAGACTTATATCAACAACGAAAGCGTCGTTTCTTTCGCACAAGACGTGCTGAAAGAAAACAACAATAGTTACAAAAGAGTTCATACAAAATAGAAAAACAACAAAGGGAAATCTAGCACAAGTATTGCCGTTATCCTATTCTCAAACAAAGAATAGGACAAGCGAGCCAATTATAAATCCCTAAAACAATATAAAAAAAATTATATTTGATTCATGTTTTGTTAAAAATCATTTTTTTTTAGAGATTTTTATAATATTATTAATTTTTCTGCAAAATGTTATTCAAAAATATAAAATTTACATACGAGTTTACTTGAAAAGAGAGATAAAAAATGAATATGGAAAAAATTTTGGGTCTAAAAATCAAAGAATTTTTTTAGAAGAACTAAAACAAAAAATTTGTATACTTACAGTACCAAAAACATATTTAACCTTTAAAATTATTAGATATATTTATAATTTTTTTTAAACATGCTTGTTTTTTCACATACTCGTAATCAATTCTACTAATTTGTTTCTTAATATAAAAAATAAAATTTAATACATACGCAAACAAAAGACAAATTAGTAATATTCACACGCAAAATAGATGCAACTTTTTTAAGAAATGTGGAAAAAAAACAAAGATAACTTATATACTTTTATATATATATATATATATATATATATATATATATATATATATATATAGGAACAGAGGGAGTACATGTAATGATGTAATGAAAAATTCTTTATCTTTTATCAACAATATAACTAACATAATAATTTTTTTTAGGGAATATAATGAAATTCTTATCTTGTTTAATAACACCAACGATATAACTTTTTTAAAAATAAATTTGTTAAGGGTATAATTGAAATAATGAAAAATTCAGCCTAAAAACAATCATGTATTCTCTTTATATATTGTACGACACTCGTTCGTCTATTTTAACAAATTCAACAATTATTGAAGAAGTTGAATAAGAGTTATTTTCTAATTCTTTCTAATTTTAATTCCTTAACCAATGACATAAGGGATAAATATTTTTTTGTCCCTATAATTATGTTAACTTTTAATTCTAGTCCCTTTAAAAAATTTCTTCAATTTTTAGTGCTCCAAGAATTATTCATCTTCGCTTTTGGTCCTCCTTTAAAGTAAATTAATATATAGAATTCATATTTTTGAATAAAATTTTGCAGAAAAATATAAAATATTATAAGGATCTCTCCTAAAAAAAATTAGAATTTTTTACCAAGACATGAATTAAATATATTTTTTTATATCTTTGGTGGTAAAAAATTCATATTTAATTTCTTTTTTAATCTGTGTGTTTCTAAACAATTTTTTGATTTGAGGAAGTAAAAAAAAAATTTAAAATTCGAATTTATTTGTGTATTAAATTTGCAAATCTAACAATCCCCTGGACCCTGGTTATCGAGATTGACTGAGAGAGTAAACAAAGAGAATAAAAAACAAAAGGAAGAGAATATTCGAGAGGAATCAATGAATGGGGTTGAGTAGAAGAGAAGAGAAGAGAAAAGAAGAAAAGAAAGGGAAAGGGGGGATTTAGATCTGTCTGATAATCCAATCCTCCGATTCCGATTCCGATTCCGATGGCTGCTTCTACAGAGGGTTTGGTGCCCATAACTAGGGCCTTCCTGTCGTCTTACTACGACAAACACCCCTTCACTCCTCCTCTTTCTCCAGACGTCTCTCACCTTACTTCTCTGCTTCGTACTATGACCACTGATTTGGGAATCGATGATCAAGCTCACACTTACACCCAACCTCCCCATAAGATTGATGAAAACATGTGGAAGAATCGAGAATATATTGAAGAAACCATTTTTTTACTTCAACAATCCAATTGGCCACACCCGGTAATGTAATCCAGATCCATTTTCCCCTTTCATTCTCTTTAACAGAACATTATTATTGATTTCATTTCGATTTCCCTGATGCAGCTGAAACAACAACAACAGCAGTCCACACCTGACAATATTCAATTTTCCATTATTCTTGGGAAGCTCAAAGATAAACTTCATCGTACTTTGACCACTTTGGAATCTTTCCAAATCAAAAATGCTGATCATGTATTTAACACAGTTATGACATATCTACCTCAAGATTTTCGAGGAACTCTCATCAGACAACAACGCGAACGCTCAGAGAGGAATAAGCAAGCAGAGGTGGATGCTTTGGTAAATTCTGGTGCCAGCATCCGTGATCGATATGCTCTTCTCTGGAAACAACAAATGGAAAGGAGAAGGCAATTAGCTCAGCTTGGCTCTGCAACAGGAGTCTATAAAACCCTCGTCAAGTACCTTGTCGGAGTTCCCGAGGTATGTATGTATGGGTTATCTTATCTTCAATGTATTATTGATTTCAATGTTAGTTCATCGGCTATTTCTATGTAAAATGTATCAGTTTAAATGTCATTCTCAAACGAACCTTCATCATTAGATTCAATGTATTAGTTTTCTTCTTCTTGGCCAATTTTGAATTTGTTGTCACAAACACAACATCATTCATTATCTTTTGTTTCAAACGATTTCTTCTATTTGTGTGGACCTAATAGATGAAAGCTCCATTAGTATATACCTTGTTGTAGGGTATTGTAGGGTATTTTCAAAACTGAAATTTAAAGAAACTTTACCATCTCAAAATCCGTATTAAAGGCAAATCCAGCTAAGCACATGAATTGCAAAAATTTGAAGCTCTAGATGCTCATCTCCATTTGATTTCGATCATTGTGTTGGGGTTTTGGTTTTAAGTGCAGCCATTGCTATCGGATTACCATCGCTATTTTCTTCAACATCTCCCACCATCCTTCGTAAGCAATCATATAGTCCACATTTGACTTCATAGTAGCTTTAAAATCAGGGCTGCAGATAGCCAAGGATTGAGATATCAGCCTGCAGCATGCAAAGGCCTATGGAGTTGTTTATCCCGCTTCTCATTAATGATATCCCATAACGCCTTGAAACTAAATAATGGATAAAAACAAAACTAAATTAGTTGCAGACTGCAAATTGAATGCAATATTTGAATAACAGGCTAATTGTTCAAATTGACCTTGTAATATAAACTTAGTCTGAAAAATAACGACTATGTACAGAAACACAGATTCTACCATGTAATCTGAGATTCTTCCTATTTTTGACCTATTTTGTTTTTCTTCTTCTGTAGACATAAAGTTCAGAAAGAGAGTTTTTTCATGATTTTTTGCGTTCATGTTTAGGACGTTAAAGCATGTCTTTCCACATAAAATTAGAATTTTCTGACAAAAGATGGATTAATTATGAACTTTTAAAGCGCCAGAAACTCAACAAAACAATGGAAATTTTGATCTATAAATCAAATTTTGAGCTGATTGTTTGTAGAAGCATCCATAAAAATACATATAAAGATCCGCAAAGTTTCATAGCATTTCGAAAATGACTCAATTTAGTTTGATTTTTCATCCAAAAGTTTCAAAATTTGCAATTTTGTTCCAAATAACCATATACTCACTGGTTAAATTTTGTTCCCTAATTCTGTTTGCATGGTTAGAATACCATAAGAATCTTAATCCACAAGAGTTGAAGTTTTTAAACTAGGGACAAATTAATGATGAATTGTTTAAGAAATTCATAATTATGAAATGTTTGAGCCTGTAAATTCTTGCAATAACTACTTTTGCACAGCAATTACATTTTATTTTTCTTGTTCCTCCATCAACAAAAACTCCATGTTTCCATGCGATATCATTTCTCCACGATCCTACATAGTATAGCTAGCCTAGTTGCATTATGTAGATAATGCAACTAGGATAACTATACTATGGAACCCCTCAAACCCTTGCATTATGTAGATAATGGATCTAGGCTAACTATACTATTTACATTGTAATTATGGTAATTAGAATGTATTTGGATTCTTGTAATTATAACGTAGTGTCAATATAACAAAGCTTCTTCTTGTAATTTAGATTCATAGTTTTAATCACGTCTCCCTGCATTCGTCCTTCCTTGGGAGCAGAGTTAGGTTGATTCATGACTAATATCACCCATGTGATACTTCTGATAAATTTGTGCAAAAGTTGTTATTTAGATTGTCTTGTCTTTTAGTACTGGTTGTGTTGACTTGAGATTTGTCGAGATTGTAAGAGACTGTTCTATTTGAGTTATAGGTATTGCTTGATTTTACAAGGCAGATTAATGATGATGACGGGTACAAAACTACTCCTTTTCAATGCTGTTCATCCTTTATTCTTTATATATATATATAGGGTTTTGCTAGAAGACACCTTTTATGAAGGTGTCTTTTAGCAAGTTATCCCATAGGCATTTGCTAAAAGACACCAACTAATTTGTCTTTTAGCAAGTTATAACTAAAAAGTGGATAATCATACCTTGAGGTGTGGATTTCTAAAAGACACCTTCATAAAAACTAAAGGGTGTCTTCTAGCAAAACCTATATATATATATATATATATATATATATATATATATATATTTTTGTGTGTGTGTGTGTGAGTGAATAACAATCACAGGATAACTCTTATCTACTGGTAGGCCCATGGAGGAGCAGCGTCATCGCTATGGACCACCATTATACAGCCTCACCTCAATGATTCAATCTGTCCGATTCTTCCTTTCATTATCATGGGCACGATATGAGTCTAAGAAATTGTGAGATACCTCGCATCTTTGGTATTTTAATGTTGGACTTTATGTTTGATTGTGATCTCCTTAATTGCGATCTTTGAATTGTGTCTTATGTCTAAAATAATTGCTTTGTTAAGAGCAAGTGTTCTGTTGGTACTTAGTAGTATTGAACCAATGTAATTGAAACCGAGCCAGCTCGTTGGACCAGGAACCAGCATGCCATCTGCTTCGAATAGCCCCCTAAAACCGTTTAGTTGAATAACTGGGTAAAAAGTCGTGGAACCGGACTAAACCGGCAGTTCACTTGTTCCAATGATTTCGATATTTATTTGAGATTTTTAAAAAATTGAAAAATAAAATGATAAATCAATCATATAACATATTAACATTTCAATCACAGTTTATTTTTAGACATTTTATAGCTTCCTTATTTTAAAAAAAATAAAAATAACCCTTACCATCTCCCCCTCCAAAACCCTCCATCTAAACATAACCATAGGGAGGGCTTATTTTTCTTTTTTATTAGGGAATGGGAGGAATGGGAAGATAGAGGTATCCTGCACTTTTTTTGGAAAAGTATTTTTGAAAGAGATGATATTAAAATACTTACGAGCAATATTTGTTTCGTTTATGAGTATTATAAAGAGAATAAATGTATTTGAAATTTTATTCAAAATCTTCTCCCTGTATATTTTTGGAGCTCCACCATATTAGAGGGTAATCCAATGAAAAAAAATAAAATCTTACGCACAGTGGGAGGACATCTCACCCTTTTCACTCCTTCCTTTGTCCTCAAAACACCCCCCCTCCCTGTCCCGAGTCACAAACTTGGCCCAAGGGTTTTATTTAATATAACGAGTAGCTTGGATAATTAATCTTAGTTATTGAAAAAAAAACACTTCTTTGCTGATGGTCAATTATAATAGACGTACATCATGTCTACACCTACTGCTGCAAACACCATTCGGGTAACTATTTGGTTTGGGCTATAATTGTCTTGGCATGGATTTTTCCCATCATTAGTCAATATATTGAGTTGATTTTTTGTTTGTTTACATAACCAACTAGTTGAATGTAAGATCCACTACTAATTGATTGGATTCTAGCTGTCAGGTTCAGGATAAGTTATGTTTATGATTAGAAGATTTTAGGGGCTAAGTAATATCATAGAACTGATAGAGGGAGGGTCGAGTTTGTGAAGATGTTTGTTGTTATCTTTTATTTTTGTTTTGGTTTCAGTGATGTTTCATATTTTGTCTGCGTTTGAAAGTTGCTTCACGATGGTACAGAACTGGGCATATTACTTCCCTGTGTGTGCTTATATTCTTTTACAATGTACAACACTTTTAAACCCTCTGTCTTCTCTCTTTGTGCGTATTAATTTGTCAGGAAAGGAGAACAGTTAGCTGTCTTGGAACAAGCTGTTGATGTCTACACTATGGAGTTTGAGAGGTTCATCACATTTCTTAGGTATAATATTAATAATGCTCGAGTTGATGCTTATTAATTTTCTGTTATTAATACATTGAATTGATGCTCGCTTTAATTTTTTTATTTGTGTGAATATTGGTTTTCATGCAAAATTTATGAAAATCATCTATATATATTACTATGTTATTTTTATACCAGAGAGAGAAGTAAATTTAAACCATGCAACCATACATTGATGGTCAAGATTAAAGCTACTTAATGTCAAGAAAGAACCTTATCTCTCACAAAACAGTTGACTTCTATCTGGTTTGTTCTTTTATAAAATTTGGGTTGGAAGTAATATCAAGCGCAGTTTGGTTGTCACAAATTAGTTTCATCACCTTGGCATCTCCTAATTTGAGTTGTTGGCTTTAATTTGATCAAATGGCATAGTGAGAAGCATAGCATAGTCGCACGATCAAATGCAAAAGCAGAGTATTGTGGTGACAATTTGTGAACTGGCTTGGCTGATACAGTTACTACAACTCAAATTAGGAGATGTCAAGGCAATTAAACTAATTTTTGATAACCAAGCTACATATTGCTTTCAACCCAGTTTCTCATGAAAGAACTAGCTCATATAGATCATCTGCCACTTTGGAGAGATAAAGTTCTTTCACAAATGATCTAATGGTTGACGTGTTTATTAAGTCTCTTAGGGTTTGTTTGGAAGGGAAGGGAGGGGAGGGGTTTGGAAAAAAGGAGCAAATAGAAGAAATAGATGATATTAAGAGGGGAAGGCTTTGGGGGGTTTATTTTTCTTCATAATACAAAACCCTCGTTATTTGGGGAACTAAAAAATTGTATTGGAGGAGGGTTATTGGGGGTTTTGGATGGTTTACATGAATTCTTCAAATATAATCTACGTTGTTATAATATTCTTCAAATAATAAAATATATCAACCATAAGCATGAATTTATCATTCTCTAAAATATCACTCTTTCAAAAAATGTGAATTTTTTTTCCAATTTTCCCTATATTTTCAACCCTCGAAAGCTCCTCCCTTTCCCTCTCCTTAGAGAACCACCAGTTGATTCTGTTTGCAACAAGCTTGGTGCACATGACATGTATGCTCCAATTTCATTGAGACTTTTAACATGTAAATATGCTTAGCCATCTATTGTTAGATCCAATGGTCAGGATTTACTCTTTTCACACTCATGTCTGTCTCACTTGATACAAATCCCACTCAAAGTGTATATCAACTGAGCCTGAAATGATAGAAGAGGATTAACTGTATGGTCAGATTAACTCTTCATGGAAACATGATCTCAATCAATACATTTTCTAGTGTCTGTAACCAATCTACCGTTGAACTATTTGATATTGTCTTGACTAGAATGTATGCTACATTAGAAGATTTAGAAATTTATAGGTATGCACTCTAATTTAATTGTAGATATTTTTTATTTTAAATATCATATTATAGTAAGTCTTGGTGTCAATGGAAATTTTTGTCGTTCTTACTTGAGTTACTTATATTACCAAAATTTTATTCGTTGAATAACTTCCTAATTTTAAATTGGTGCAATGAAACATCAATTAGCTTTTGATTTGTTACATAATAACTTTTAATAAATAATTGGATTGATGAATGTTACAAGTTGTCAAAATTATTAAAAAGAGTAAAGTATGCTAATTATGAACCTAGTGTGAACGGAAACCTGTTATTGTTCTCACTTCGTGTTATTAGAATTTCATTTCTTGTTGAATAACTTGCTAGTAATTTTTATCAGTGGGGTCTTTGCAAACTCGCCTTTCTTCATTCCAGCAGATGTTGCTGGTGCAGTGGAAATAAGGTAAAATATTAAATCTAGCTTTCTTGTATAATTTCTCTATTTTCAAGCCACTATTCAAATTCATCCTTTTCAGGAAAAATGATGATTACAAAGAGATAAGTGTTCCAGCTGGGAAAACTTTTGAGGTATATTTACAAGGCTTGTGATATCTATTAACACGTTTTTTTTACAAGATTGACTAATCATTGTTGTTTAATTTATAAATTATGCTTCCTGTTGCACATAACATGCGACAATGTTGTTCCTTGTTGTATGCATAATCTACAGTTGGTGTTATCGCATTTGTAATTCTGTTAATTATTGAATCTGACTCAGATGTATTTAAATTTATTTGCATTGGGCTGCTTTTAATTTTATGAGAATTTATGATGATCTTTGAATATCAGGTTATACTTTCAGTGGACTCAGTAAACTCGTATATTGCATGGGATTTTTCTTTAGTACAAGGCAAGATAAATATGGTATTGCTGCTGCGATTTTTTTTTTTTTTTGTGTGTGTGCGAGTTGGCATGACATTCCTAAGATATCCTACTATTCTAATCTTCTTTTTGTTTATTGTCAGGATATTGGATTTAGTTTGGAGTTTGCAAGTCCTACCGGGGAAAAGATTGTAAGTTCTATTGTTATTTTTCCTTATTGTACTCTAATTTGGTTACTTCAGATTTTACTAGAAGCCTTATCAATCTTCATCGCCCATTTTTATCTTCAATCTCTTAGGCTCATACTGAGCCCTTCTGCTCCATTATCCAGTTCTGTATCATGTCTTGTTCTTTTAACCCATGTTTGTTTTGCCATTTTTTATTCTCATGGTGGTTGATTGGTTCACACAGCTGATGTTGCCTTACCGCCGATACGAGTCTGACCAAGTTAGTCTGTCATGTTTGTTGCAACTTATATGCTTTACTAGACATCTGGTGTGTAAATATTCGTCTTAAATTTTTTGCAATATAATTTTAGGGGAATTTCTGCACATTAATGGCTGGAAGCTATAAACTGATATGGGACAACACACATTCAACTTTTTTTAGAAAGGTATGCCGCATGTTTAAGTGTTTCAGTGTGATGCAAATTGTCTCATTATCCCGCTTGAACTGATTACCGAATACAAATATGCTCATTAATTGGGCTTATATATTGATGAATTTACATCGGGAATCTGATTAGAGACTGCCACCTTCATAGCATGTGTTCCTATTATATGTGTTTCTTCTATTGTTAAGTTTTGGCTGATACTGTGATTTTTCACTGACAAGTTAACCCTTTAAATGAGAGGACAAGGCAGTCTTCGTTGCATCTTTTCCCATTTGCCTATTTTGTTTTTGTTTGTTTTGGAGTTTTGTGCTTTGTTAACTCATTTCCTCCCATTAGCATATATCATTGCCCATGATGTCAGCATGCTGTAAAGAATAGATAATATGGTTTTCTGATGAGTGTTATTGTATAATGACTGATCATTGCCCATGATGTCAGCATGCTGTAAAGAATAGATAATATGGTTTTCTGATGAGTGTTATTGTATAATGACTGTAGGTGCTACGATATAAGGTAGATTGTATACCTCCTGTTGCTGAGCCAGTGCCGTTCGACTGATGCAAAAATGTCGTAGAAGGCCGTTGCATTATGCAGGATACCTATTGATGTGCTAGTAATTTTAATATTGTTGAAAACCGAAGTTCTAATCACTCATGCCAAGATCGAGATGTGTTCAATTAATTTCTATGAAGGAAGGTATAGGAGGTGTAAAGGAGCTGGGGATCATAATCAATCCTTTGTATAAAATTGTCAATTGTAGGGTTTTATAATGCGGCTGTAGGAAGGCAACTGTTGTAATGGTAAAAAAAGTTACCCAGATATATGAACACATTGCTTGATGAAGAACAGGTTAGTTAGAAGGAAGTTGCGTATGCACCATTCTTCGTAATCTTTCTTTGACATTTCAAATTAAAAAAAAAAAAATCCTATGAAATGAGGTAAGATGTATATATCAATCAATGTGACCATGACTTGAATTATTTCTAAGATTGCGTTGCGAAACACAAGAGAAAGCACCAAGTTCAGCTTCTGCCAAGATCATGCCGCAGGCAATCAACCCTGCGTCGTGGGCAATTGCTGGAGAAACAATAGAAATAGCCTCGTCAACGCTCGCCTTGCGAGGCAGGCCGACTTTCCCTAAAATGTTGAGAAACGTGCGCGTATATGTATGTATGTATGTATATATATATATATATATATATATATATATATATATATAGTGGTATCTAGATGCTTTTGTGTGAACTTGTTTTGCCGTACTTAGCATTAATGCTTTGTCATTGGTACTCCGTCCTTAATTACAATGCTACTTTAAGAAAAAAGTTGTCCCAAAATATAAAGATCATATACCCCTTTTTAGATGCATTTATGACTTTTTTTCCAACTATACCCCTATTAATACTACAAATTATCTTTGAATATGAGAAATCAACACTAAATGTATTTGCATAAAAAGGACAATTTAGTAATAGTAACATATTTTTTAGACAAATTTATTACTCCAACGTCGTTTCTTAATACCTGAAATTATTGTAAACTATTCTTATAAAAAGAGACGAAGGGAGCATTAATTTTTTTATGAATTTGTTTCGCCGTGCTTTTTATTTTTTTCATTAAAAAATGTAACAAAAAATTATATTTTTTTTTAGTGTTAAATATGTCTTTGGTCCATATAAATATGTCAACTTTTCGTTACAGTCTCTCTAAAATTTTGCTTCAACTTTTAATCCCTAAAATATTTTCCATCTTCATTTTTGGTCCTTCCTTTAAAGTAAACTCATATGTAGAATTCATATTTTGGAATCAAATTTTGTAGAAAAATTCATAATATAATAAGAATCTCTCCCTAGAAAAGTTAGAATTTTTTAACAAAACATGAATTTTTATATGTTTTAATGTTAAAAATTCATTTTTAATTTGTGTTTTGTTGAAAAATTCTAAATTTTTTGGGAATTTTTTATTAGAATATTTTGCACATTTATGCACAATTTCACTAAAAAAATACAAAAATTAAATTAAAAATAGGGATTAAAAGCAGTGTTTGAAAATTTTACAAGGACTAAAAACATATTTAACCGTACAAAAATAGTGGCCTTGCTGAAAATCGTTCCAACTCTCTAGAATAAAAGGTAAATAAGTGATTATCCTCTCATAAGTTCCCTGCATTCGTTCAAGAGTTCTGAATATTCATTTTTATCTTTCTCACGTAAAGAAGACTTTCTCACTTCTTTCTTTTATTTTGTCAAACACGTTTTTCTTTCTTCTTCCATACTACATTGCATGAATCCTAATTGGATGTAGACTTTAGTGACGAGCCTTTAATTTTGTATTGACCATTTTTTTTATCATACTTAATTAGATTTGATACTCTTCCTAATTGGATGCCTACTTTAGTTTTGACTTATTTGATCCAGTGGTCCCCTAAATAATTTCAAGTTTTTATTTTAGTCCCACAAGTAATAAAACACACGTTTAAGTCCCTCACTTTTTCCTCCGTTTGTCAAATAAATCCATGATGTTAAGTTTAAAACCTCAAATGTCTATAGTGGAACAATCTTAGGAGTGGTCCACCATAGATCCTATTAATTTTATTTTTTTTAATTTAAATCGTTTGATCTATTTTCTTAAAAGAGGACCATTAGATGATACATATCTACTATATCTTACGGTGAACCCGCAACATCTAAATATGTATCCCATTCTTCATCTTCTTCCTTCCCCTCATTCATCACCTTCATAAAAAAACTCCATTAAAATTCCAAAAAACACAACCAACATAAGTTTGTCTCTTTTAAATCCAGTCATCTCTTCTTTCTCTCTTAACCATTTCCTTTCTCTCTCTTTTCATCTTCCAATTTTCCTTCATTTTCTCTCATTTTCTAGCACAACAAACCCTAACACTAGCGCGTTTTCATCCTCACCAGCGACACATGGAGATGTCAATGTAAGATTTGCACTCCTTCGAAATCCTCTCCATCATTCTCTTTGCTTTTTTCCGTTTCGTTAATCCTCCAGAATTTCCAGTTTTCACTATGTTGCTACGTTTTAAGATTTGTTCTTCAAATTTCGCTTTTCAATTGCTTAATTATCCCTTTTTTTGCTCGAAATTGGAAGAAACAAAATTAGTGTTTGTTGACTTGTTCATAATCGGGGATCTCTGAATGTTGTTTAATTATCCCCTTTTTCACTCTTTGAATATTGAAAGTAAATTATTGTTGAATTTGTTGAATAGGTTCTCTCAATATTTTTGATTATGTTGAAGTTGTGGAGATGGTACCAAAATTGCTTGGTTGTTCATCATGTGAAGACATATGTTATTAGCTCTGGATTTATTTGGGGCGTCGGTGATGTTGTTGTCCAGTGTGCTACTCAGTCCTGGTGATGTCGAAGAGAGATTTGGATATTTGTTTCAACTTGAAGAAAGAAGAAGAAAAATTGAAGAAGAAATTGAGTGATAGTGTAAAATTGATGATGTTTGTTGTTGTTGTTGTTGATGATGATGTTTAATTGATTATGAAGTTTTTATTTTTTTCTGGAATCTTTTTTTATGAATGTTGATGGAGAGGATGAAGAAGTTGAGGGAAGAAGATGAAGAAAAGGAAAAAAAGTTAGGTATTGGTGATATATCGTAAGATAAAATAGACATGCATAATCTAATGGTCCTCTTTTAAGAAAATAGAATTAAAAAAATTAATCGGATCTATGATGGACCACTCTTAAGGTTGGTCACCCATAGACATTCAGGGTTAAATTTAACACCGAAGATTTATTTGGCAAACGGAGAAAAAAGTGAGGGACTTAAACGTACGTTTTATTATTTGTAGGACCAAAATAAAAACTTGAAATTATTCAAGGGACCATTAAATTAAATAAGCCTTTAGTTTTTCATACGCAACGTTTGATAACTCAATTGCACATTCCAGTTTTTGATGATTGAATGAGTTTTAACGTGGTAATAATTAAAAGAAAAGATGGGTCGACATCCTATCCATCCGATCTACATCTCTTCTCTCTCATTGTTTTGTACTTGGGAGAGTAAGAATATAAGACCCACCCCATATGTAAAATTGGTGGATGGGGTGTCCAAATATTTTGATCCAATAATTAATCAGATGAAAGTTATTCCTAATTTTAGTGAGGGGCAGGTTAACGTTCGTTGGTAGCTATCAGATCCTCAACTTCTCATCCATAGAAATAAGTCAAATTGATATAACAAAATTCAGCTTCTCTATTCTCCAAATATATCCTAAAATTAGAGATGTTTCATTTTTCTATATCACGTTGAACCCATAACATACCATCCTTTTTGGCCCTCCTTTACTTGTCATTTTGTTTGTCCCTTCATCATCGCATGAGCTAGGTGAGAATTATCATATGATAATAGAACAAAACTCTATTGTTTGATTGAAATAGATAAATTTATATCGCAGTAGAGGAATTGTGGAATGGAAGGATTGGATGGGTTAATAGAGAGGCTTCTGGAAGCAAGGAATAATAGGGGCAAGCGGATTCAATTAGTGGAGTCAGAAATTCGCATCCTTTGCACCAAAGCAAAAGAAGTTTTCCTCAACCAGCCAATCTTACTTGAACTAGAGGCTCCAATTAACATTTGTGGTATAATATTCTATTTTTTCTGCCAAAATATGTCTTGTTCAAAACATTTGATTTGGAATGGCTCAATGTTTTGATTCCATGATGGGTTTTTTCAGGTGATATACACGGGCAATATCCCGACCTTTTGCGTCTATTTGAGTATGGCGGGTTTCCTCCAGATTCAAATTACCTATTTCTAGGGGACTATGTAGACAGAGGAAAGCAAAGTATAGAAACAATATGCCTCTTGCTCTCATATAAGATCAAATACCCAGAGAATTTTTTCCTTCTTAGAGGAAACCATGAATGTGCATCTATTAACAGAATTTATGGTTTTTATGATGAGTGCAAGAGAAGATTCAGTGTTCGCCTATGGAAGGTATTTACAGATTGCTTCAATTGTTTGCCGGTAGCTGCAGTGGTTGATGACAAAATCCTATGTATGCACGGTGGCCTTTCTCCCGAGATGGAGAGCTTGAATCAAATCAAAGCTATAGAAAGGCCGTTGGATGTTCCAGATCAGGGCCTCCTATGTGATCTCCTTTGGTCCGATCCAGACACAGAAGTTAAAGGGTGGGGAGAGAATGATCGTGGTGTTTCCTACACATTTGGACCAGACACGGTAGATGAGTTCTTGAAGAAAAACGATCTCGATCTTATATGTCGGGCTCATCAGGTTAATTTTGTTACTCACCACTACACTACACATTGATCATTCATTCATTCTTCAATAAACTAAACAAACTTATTGTAAATTTACTCATACAGGTTGTTGAAGACGGCTACCAATTCTTCGCAGATAGACAACTAGTTACAATATTTTCAGCACCAAATTATTGTGGAGAGTTCAATAATGCAGGTGCACTCATGTGCGTCGATGAAACTTTACTTTGTTCATTCCAGATCCTCAAACCCATGAAAGGAAATAAATGAATGAATATGTAGTAATGCTTGCTTGCATGTGATAGAGCTCAAATATCTTTTCCAAATTCAAAACTTGCTCTCTGCATTCTTTTATGGCAGATCTATCGAGAGTCAGGAAGATGTATATATTTCTACTTAGGCAATATTGCTTATTGTTTTAGACAAAAATTAACAATTAACCTTTCTTGTTTGTCTATCATTCTATTTGTATATTTTTGTATCTATCATGCCTCTTATATAATCGATTTAAACTTAGGGAACTGATGTATATGGACAAACAAATGCCTTAACTAGATGAAAGTAATTATATTTGCACAACACCCACGTGTGCACCGCAATGAATGTGCTCGAGTAGTAGACTAGTAGCAGTAGAACCATTAAGTTTCTTAATACAAAAGTGAATGAAGTGTTAAAATTTCCTTATAATCTAAAATGAAATTCTATAGATACTGCGGAAACGAAAATTGGAGATGTTGAAACTCTTATAAATCTTTGAGTGTTACTTTGATGGTGTAAATTTATTTTTTTTTGTAAAAAACTTACACTCCAAAAATTACCTTATATTTTTTTTCTTTGCATTTTACTTGTTTTTGACCCTTGACATAACTTGAGATGTCCTTTTTCGATCGGAGCTTGTGAATATTCGTTGGAAAGCTAACAAGCATAGCTACGGTCACGGGGCGTTGGAATTTTTTTTAAACAAAGAAATCTTGAATTTGTTTGACAAAATTTCATTAGAAAGGATATCAATCCTTCACCTTTTTTCCTGATTTTTCAACCTAATTTTGAGGAATCGCTCCAAATAGAAATTTTTAAAACCGAGAGGCAAAGTCAAGGCTCATAACAAGAGACTAAACCATATCGAAAAAAAGTTTTTACGCTAGATTTTAGGTAAACCAACAATTTTGAAATAGGAATCTCATAGCCAACATTTATGAAAAACCTATTTATCTCATTTTTCGCATAAATTATTGACCAAATATTGTTTAATTTGTGGTTTTGTATGTTTCAGATGACTAATGGTTGATTTTTAAATTTTTTGAAAATTCGGGCTAAATGGAGGCCAAGTGAATTACCTTGTTAATTTTCAGATTTTACTTGTTTTTGACCATTTTCTCACTAAAACGGCCATAACTTGGGATGTTTTTATCCGATCGGAGCTTGTGGACATTCGTTGGAAAGCTAACAAGCATAACTACGACTTAGGCGCGTCGAAGAATTTTTTAAACGAATAAATTTTGGATTTGTTTGGCAAGATTCCAATAGAAAGGATCGCGATCCTTTACCTTTTTTTTCTTCTTCTGATTTTTCAATCGAATTTTGGAGAAATCGCTCCAAAACGACTTTTTTTAACACCGAGAGGCAAAGTCGAGCTTCATAGCATGAGACTAAAGCATATCGAATTTTAATTTACGCTAGATTTTATGTAAACCAACGATTTAGAAATATGAATCTAATTTTTTTTTGTTGATAAAGCTAAAAATTCAATATAAAAGTCAGTAGCTGCCTAAACCCTCCCATAACCAACAGGGAGGATAAACTATCATTTTATAACCAATCTAAAGTAAGGTAAACCAAGCCTATCCCTCAAAAGAAGATAAGAAAGGAAAGGAGGTGGGGAGGGCCACCACTGTGTGGAGTACAAAGAGAGCCCATGATCATTGTTAGCAAGGGCATCATCCACCATGTTTCCTTCTCTAAGAATATGAACACAAGAGCAAGAAATGCTTTTACAAATCTCATGCAATTTTGCCATCTTGCTCGCATCTGTCAAGGAACTCCAAGACCCTTATTCCAAACATATATTCATTAGGTGTATGTCCTTTGCTCTCTCCATAACAAGCATACCCATACAAAACTCAGCTTCTAAAGGTGTTGCATATTCAATATTGCCGGAGATTTCCCCTAGAAAGTTAGAGTTTGCATCTCTAATCACCACTCCAATGGAACCACAAGGATGACTCCTAATGGAAGAGCCATCACAGTTGAACTTCACATCTCCAGCAAAGAGAGGACTCCAAACAATATCTTGAGAGGGAATGACTTTTTTAATTTTGAAGGGGATGTTAAACAATTTAGCTACTTTATAGTCCTGCATAGCTGAATCACCCTTTACCAAACTTAAACTATAACTGAGTTTGTCCTCAGCAAGAATGGTGTTGAAAAGAGTGGACATAGCCTGTTTCTTGTTGTGAAAATATCTCTGATTTCTCTCAATCCAAATGGCCCAAATAGTGTGAATAATTGCAGAGTTCAAGATTTGTTGGATAAGTTTGCTTCCTATGCCCACTCTTCCCAAAATCAAATTCAAGCAACTGGTGCAATGCAGAACATGATCAGTACCTTTACCAAGCCACTCCCAAAGTCTGTAAGTAACAGGACAGTCAAAGAAAATGTGCTGGGAGGATTCAAATTTCTGCATACAGAAATAACAAATGGACACTATTAAGCAACCCCTCTTTTTAAGGTTATCATCAGTGGGTAGCTTATTGTGTGTCAGCCTCCATGTGATGAAAGATCGGGAGGGAGGAGTGTATGGATTCCATAATAGTTTGACCCCTCTTATGGAGTGTACAGAAATAACAAATGGACACTATTAAGCAACCCCTCTTTTTTCAGTTTAATTGAAAAAACGTTAGGTTAGTGATTGGGTGGACAAGTAGGGCTGATTTGGCTTGGTTCTGAGTTAGCAGTATATAAGGTCTTTAATTTGTTGTTATTCTTCTTCTTTGTCATTTTTCCCCCAAAAATTAGGGTTTCCTATTTGTGCTCTCCAATTCTTCTTTCTCATCTTCTTCTACATCTTCTTGTTCTTCATGTTATTCGGTTGTACTCTCCACCATGTCAAGTGCAGGATCTTGTTTTAATTGCGGAATCAACGAAAATGGGCTGAAAAGTGAAAGGGCCACTTCTGGATCGGTGGGTTCTGGGGATACAAGAGGAAATCGAAAATGTCTATGTGGTGCGTTTGTAGTGTTGCGAACTGTAACTGATAAAACTAACCCTAACTATGGCGAAAAGTTTTGGGGCTGTAGAAATTGGAGGAACCGAATTGAAAAAGGTTGCAACCATTTCAAATGGCTTGACAATGAAGATGATGTTGTTGATGAGCGTGACATGAAGATTGCAAAGCAGGAGAAGAAAATTGGCAAGCTGAAACATAGTATCTGTTTTCTAAAGGAAGAGTTGTTTAATAGTAGGAGATGTTGCAAGATTGCTGTAACATTTGGCATCATATGTTTTGGGTTTAACATATTGTTAATGTCAGTGTTGTTGTCAATTTATGTAAAGTGATTGTATAATGTTGAAGGTATCATGTGTTTAAGGTTGAATGTAGAATGTCTTTAAGGGAGTATGTGAGTTTTAATGTAATGTGAATCTTAAATGTAATGTTTGAGATATTGAATGGAATGGTTAATTTGTTACTATATTTCTATTACTATGTAATATATGACTCATACTATATAATCCTTGCAGTAAGCTTATTTGTTGCAGTAAGCATATAAGCCATAAATAGCATTACATTAAAGATATGACTCATATTGCAGTAAGCTTATATGTTTATATGTTTGAGTCATATATGACTCATACTATGTAATCCTTGCAGTAAGCATATAAGTCATATATAGCATTAAAACAATTGAAAAGATTGAGCCAAAGGATTAAGACAATTGAAAATGGAAATTACTAATAGCTTTAATTCAAAGGATTGAGATGATTCAATATGTTCTCAATTACATAAACATGAATGATAACCGTGAGACCAATTCAAAAGGTGTAAAACCATAGGTTCTCAGTTACACTTACTGTCATCATAAAATTGAGACCATACTCAAAAGGGTATTGCACAATACCATAGGTTCTCAATACATAAACATAAACAGAAATGGTATCAAACCATTATCATTGCATCAGTTCAATTAAAAATACTAAAAGACTTAAATAAGTAGGCTAAATTGCTTCAGTTTGTGGCTGATCCTGCTTCACCTCCTGGTGGACCCCTATTAAATGGTAACTTCTGCCTTTTGGTGTTGTCATTTGATGTCTGATTTTTTGCAGTATTGGTTGGACCTCTTTTCTTAGCACCTTGTGTCTTGGAAGCTTGAGAATTTGCAGCTTGTGACTTTGCAGCTTGTTTGTTGGTAGCAGATTTGTTGGGAACTTGTGAGTTGGAGCCAACTTGTGTCTTACCAACTTGTTTCTTTGCAGGTTGTTTGTTGGCATGAGAAGAATCTGATGGTTGAGCATTGGATGAAGCTTGTTTGTTGGCCTGAGAATAACCTGATGGTTGTGCATTGGGTAAAGCTTGTGTTGCAACAGGTGGTTGACAATTGGATGAAGCTTGTGTTGCAACAGGTGGTTGAGAAGAATTGGATGAAGCTTGTGCTGCAGATTGTTGTTGACTGGCATGAAGGGAAGTTTGGTTATCAGCAGGAGGTGGATTATCAGGAGTTGTGTTTTCAGCAGGTGGTGGGGGTGGCAGCTTACATGTAGCTTTGTTGTGACCAGACTGGAGACATCTGCTACACTTGGTTCCATAGGAAGCTCTCTTCATCTGTCCTTCATCCCTCAGCAAATCAGATGGATCCTTCCTTCTATTTTTCTTAGGCCTCCCTGGTTGCCTTTTGATAGGAGGTGGTTGCAAGTCAGTGTATGAGGTTCTTTCCCACAAAGACTTCCCATTAACAGGACACAAAATGGGTCTGTAACAAGCTTCATATATTTCTCTCTTATAGCATTCAGGTACAAACTGGTAAATGTCAAGTTCCATATACCTCATAGCAGATATGGCATGAACACATGGTAATCCAGTCAAGAGCCACTTCCTGCAAGAACATTCATTTGTTCCTAGACTGACTGATATAGTTTCCCTTGTTTGGGAAATAGGTCTGACCTCAAACAATTCTTCACTACAACGCCTGTCCACATATACAGACAACATAGGGTTCAGTTTAAGCAGGGACCAAAATGATAATAACATAGAAACTTAAGGGACCAATTTAATACCAATTAAAATATTTAAGGGACCAATTTAATACCAATTAAAATACTTAAGGGACCAAAATAATACTAATAACAAAACTTAAGAATACTTGACAAGGAATTTGTTGGTGAATGATGCTTCCTTTTCAATCTTCTTCTTAATGTTTGGCAATACACTGTCTGTGTACCTCTGGATTTTCTGTCTATTCCTCTCCCACCTTTCCATGATGTACACTCTGATCTCTTCAAGCATTGTGACCACTAGTTTTGATCTTGGTCCCACAATCACAGAGTTAAAAGACTCAGACATGTTGTTGACCAAAGTGTCACACTTGTTATCTGGCTTGAAATATGACCTGCTCCAATGTCTTACTGGTATCTTGATCAGATACTTGAATGCCTCTGGATTAATTGCTTTTATTTCCTTCATAGCATCCATCCATGCATTGAGATATGTAGCTTTTGCTGCTCTCCACATAAGTTCCTTCAGCTTCTTACCAGGATATTGTTTTCTGAAATTGTTGTACAAATGCCTCACACAATATCTGTGATCAACCTGTGGGAGTAATTCCACTATTGCTGGTAATAGTCCCTGCAATATACATATATTATGTCATTTGTGTTCATTTTATATTATTAAGAGAAAGTATATGTAAAATTTTATACCTTTTGTTGATCACTTATGAAAGTATAGGTTTCACATAGTGTTTTGCCTCCCAAATCATTGACCAACAGCTCTAAAAACCAAGCCCAGGTATCTTTGGTCTCTCCTGCAACAACAACATATGCAATGGGTAACATTTGATCATTTGGGTCAGTTCCAATAGCTGTTAGTAGTTGTCCACCATAATAACCTTTAAAAAAACACCCATCTAAACCAATGATCTTCCTACACTTGGAAAAACTTTCTTTACATGCAGCAAAGCAAATGTAAATCCTTTGGAAGTGGGGGCACATATTAGTATTAGGATCTTCCAAGTCAGCTTCACTTCCTTGAAAAGGTTGGCTAGTGATCTTAACAGTTGACCTTGGGTTAGATCTTAACAGTTCATGTGCATAGTCATGTAACCTTGTATATTACTCTCTAAATGAACCATCAACTGCATCAAAGGCCATGGTTCTTGCTCTTATGGCCTTTGTCATTGTGACACTAGTTTTCCATTTTTCTTGTGTTTTATTCATAATGTTAACAATCCTCAGTTTAGGATTCTCTCTAATACTTGGCTTCAGTTTATTACCTAACCATTTGGAATTCATCAGCTTCACCTTGAAGTCTCTAGGACATGTATGCTTGCCTTTCCAGACCTTCCTTAACTGCCAAGTTTCTTGCTTTGGTAATCTAGCACAATAAGCATTCCATGGACAAGGAGGCTTACACACAACCCTTATTCTAATCTTGTCATTTTTCCTGAACTTAATTTGTCTTCCAGAATGGATTGCATATGTCCTCACATCATCTATAAAGTCTTGTTTCATTGCAAAATATGTACCAACTTCCCACTTGTAATCTGTCATCTTTGGTGGCAGCTTGAATGTTGTTCTTTGCAATACCATCATCTTCACTATCACTCCCACCATTAAGCAATTCATCAGAATTGTACTCTTCACTATCACTCAATCCTTT